>CM033034.1:8311957-9649457 GCA_019207045.1 Branchiostoma floridae x Branchiostoma belcheri
CAATAAAAGTGACTAAAGAAACATAACATTGTTTCGTTTTCCCTTTCCGTTTTCCCACCTAGCATGGACATATCGATGGTTGATATAACTGAAATCAACATAGTTAGAACTAAATCATTTACATATGGGCTTAATTTTAATGGTCGATAAAGCAATTGCAAGCATTAATGCATCTGTACTTATATTTAAGGCATGGATATATAGATGGCTGATGTAACTGTAATCAATATAGTTAATAAAATCATGGTCAATAAAATCATTTGCATATCATCAATGTATTTTTTAATCTTTAATTAACTGACAATAAAACAATTCATTAGACTTGGTCAGCCTAGGCAGCTTGCGCTAGTAACGGCTGACCCACAAACAAACATACCTACACAATGTACATAAAAATGTATGCATATCATCATTAAAAGAGAAAAAAACATCAATGCATATCATCTGGAAGAGAAAACAACAATGCATATCATCTGGAAGAGAGAAACATCAATGTATATTATTAGGAAGATAAAAAAACATCATTGTCTATCACCTGGAATATAGAAACATCAATGAATATCATCAGAAAGATAGAAACAACAATGCATATCATCAGGAAGAGAAAAACAACAATGCATATCATCAGGAAGATACTATATTAGAAACATCAATGTATATCATCTGGAAGATAGAAACATCAATGCATATCATTAGAAAGATAGAAACATCAATGCATGTCATTAGAAAGATAGAAACATCAATGCATGTCATTAGAAAGATAGAAACATCAATGCATATCATTAGAAAGATAGAAACATCAATGCATATCATTAGAAAGATAGAAACATCAATGCATATCATTAGAAAGATAGAAACATCAATGCATATCATTAGAAAGATAGAAACATCAATGCATATCATTAGAAAGATAGAAACATCAATGCATATCATTAGAAAGATAGAAACATCAATGCATATCATTAGAAAGATAGAAACATCAATGCATATCATTAGGAAGATAGAAATATCAATGCATATCATCAAGATACTGCGTACGAGACAGAAACAAACACTTTTTACGATCCCTCGAGCTTTCAGCATTTAGAAAACCTAGAAAAAAAATAGATACATTTCTAATAAAATCCTAAAACTCACAATTCCTTGAAACGTGGGATTATATTCATCAGCCAACCTTGCAAAGAAGAAGCCAAAACGTAAGGTATGTAGAAACATCAGATAACGTTATTTCAGATTCTGTAGAACAAAACTTTTCTGTACCTTTTCATTCGCTATTGTATCTGCATGTTTCTTCGCTTGTAATTTAATAGCCCAAACTCAAGCTAAAAGTAAATGATGGCAATTTATTACGCGAGGAACACGAATTTTATATTGTGACCATTTCTCCTGATGTGATTGTTGTATTTGGTGGATAAAACACCAGTTCACCGGGGGGGGTGACCTTTATCCGTTGTGTAAACAACTGAAACGGGATATTTAGGGGTTTATGAGCCGACGGACAGTGGTTTTGAACTGTAACATTTTCAAAATATTTTGCAGTTTGAAACCACGTTCCGTCGACTCAATATCCCTTGATACCATGTCTTTGAGAACAACGAATATAGGTTACCCCGCGGACAAAGGTGAACCAACGTTACATGGAGAAAGCCTACGTTATCCGTTTACAACCTGATAATGTCCGATTGAGAAGTACAGTAAAATGCCAGGTCCACACCCTGAAGTTTTCCAATACACCAAACTGCTTTAATACTTCTCTCTTCTCTTATAAGTACTTTAAATGATGTAAACCGTATCTCTTCTATATATTTTGTCTAACACTTACCTCTTTTCTCATGACCTTAAGTTAATGAAAACCGGTCTTCAGGCCGATTTGAGCTTCTCATGAATAAACACGTTCAAACAAACGTGCAAAGCATCTGGGGATAGTGGCGTGTTTAAGACAATGTGGTTAACTGTAAAGCAGGCATTCAAATAGTTTTTACTTTACTTTCACAACCATAGAGCAGAATATGCAAGATACATGTGTCAGTAATGATCTACTTGAAAATTATTAAGTTAACATGTAACAGTTATATACACAATGTACACGTTGAACGATCAACAGTCTCCACTATTCTGTCAGCAGAGTATTCAAGCATTCCAAATTTGAAATCATTTTTACAAGTTTTCTCATTAAGTATTATACATAATAACACCATACATTCTAGAATATTGTGCGTAAAATTTTATATGCACATAAAAAGACAGGAACAATCTTAGGATACTCAGCACTCAGCTTCAGTTCGTTCTTTTCATAGCGAAATATGCTTAGAACACTTACAATAAGCTTGATTGCTAATATTTTCATTATCATAATTTCATACCTTATTTGTATGTTGTCAAAATGGTGCAAAACAAGTATCAAATGATGATAAGATTTAAGTTCACCAAACATATACTTACTAAATACACTGTGAGTTTAAACTATTATGAAATGTATAATCGAAGGCTCGTGTCATTCTGTATTTCCGAATGGGACCTGCCTTGAAATCCCCCGAGGAAAATTGATGTAAGGGTAAGGGACGAGCAAGGACTTTCGCCATGCCACGCTTATTATTAGTAGTAGTATGCCCTCCTGTCTTGTTTTTAGATTACACAAGGACCACAATGGTGTCCATAATGACAAACTAAATCGTACCGAATCTACACTAAAGAAAGTTGGGACTTACCCAAATTTTCGACCGACTCCGTCAGCTTTGTTCATAGAATGGACCAGTTCACTGCAGTTTCCCAAAGTCGGCTCCACAGAATCAACTGCAGCAAGTTCCGATTTTCTCTAGTTTCAGTTAAAGTTTGGTTTTTCATAATGTCAGTCACCAACACAGATGAACTTTTATGCTAAGGGCTGTCCATATGTAATAACGCAACGCTGCTTGGCTTCCCCATGCGCGTTATACGTAACAAGAGGCGTGCCAGCCCAGGACTGGCGATGGTGCAATGGAGCTACAGTAGTACTGGTATCCTGGAAAATCCGGTGATTTTGCCCGGTCTTTGTTGCTGTATACGTAGGGAGTGATGGCTCTGTCGCAGCTGCGTAGAAGCGGATGGTGCCATCGTCAGGACAGTCCGAATCATTATCTGTGGATGTGAGAGACTGATGAAGAGCAGGCAATGACCTACAGGACGCCCCAGCACCCCGACTTTCGTGGCGTGACGTTTTTACAGCGGGAAGCGTGTTGGACTTGTTATAACCAGCTACGGGTTTGATAACAGTAGAGATGGCATCGTCAAGGGGTTCCCAATGTGTGCACGGTAGGGTGGGCAGGGGTCGCTGCGCCAGAGCTATGTTATCGGGAATTTCGTAGTACGTCAGTGAGGGGGCTGACATAGGCCGCCGAGAAGCGACTAAATCGTCATGAATGTCCGAGTAGGTGTGTTGAGTGGACACATAGGCTGTTGGAAATGCGCTACAGGTGGCAAGACCTGGTTGTAGCCGTGTATTAGTATTCACGGCATTAATGTTGTTTGTATGTGTGTTTTTGTTTTTCAGCTTCAGTTGGCACATTTTGAGCAGAATCCCTACAATAAGTATAAAGAGCAGGACCCCAATGACTGGGACTATAACTGGGAAGAAAAGAAGGTCTAGCGATGATATGCTTCTCACAGGCTTGGTCTTCTGCGTGGTGGCCTGAAATATCAATGTCGTTGTACTTTGGTTCACTGGTGGCAGAGATACGTTCTCATCTGTAGTTTGTGGTCTGGTTGGATGACTAGTAGATGTCACAACGCTTGCATGGATAGGGCACGTTTTGTGTGTCTCTCTTGGCACCGAAGGAATGTTGTTGAAGATACGTGGTAATGGGTAGTATTTTGAGATCATGAGGTAGTTCATGGTCTTTAAGTACGAGTGTGTAGTGTCTCCAGATGTGCTGGGGATGTCATCCAAGACGTCTGTGACGTTGGTTGTGTGTGTGTCTTGCACGTTGACAACCGTTATAGCAACAGTTGTCTGGGTAAGGTTCCCCATGCCCAAAGAAACCAGTTGCATACTTGAGTCACCTTCCAGACCAACTGTAATGCCCAGGTTATGCACCCATGCTTTCGTACACACATCGGGATAGTGAATGATCTGTCTGTCTGTCCGGAACGTCGCTGAGAAGGACCACAAATGGCGGCTTACTTGTGATTCGCCTTTCCGAACTATTCTTTGCCGTGAGCACAGAGCAGACAGTGGGGTTGTCACTTGAAGTGAAGTTGAGAGTCTCTGCCGAGCCAAACTCCCACATGAACGACTTCTCATTTCTTTGCGGATCATTTATGAGACAGAAGTGGTAGTTAGGCAACTGAGAAGATATGTACTGCGTTTGGAGAGTGTTATGATCAGTATTAACGACTAGGCCCCACTCTATTCTATATGGCATTTCGTCACTCACAGTTATCAGTCTGTCACCACCAACACTGAGATCTAGCAAACTCCCGGGCCACGTTTCGTCCCAATCCAGACAATACAGGGCATTTCTCTCCAGGGACAAGTATTTAATGTTTCCGATATCTTTAAATGTATGTGGTGGAATGTTCTGAATGTCATTTCCCCCCAAATGTAGGTAATCGAGTATGTTAGGATGACTGAACCAAGCAGGGTCTACTTGCATCAACAGGTTATTCTCGAGGTTTAGCGAGAAAAGATTCGGCATGTGTTCGAAGCATCCTCGGTCAATTTGTTCTAATCTGTTATTGGATAAAGACAGCAAAGCGAGCTGCTTCAAACCAATGCACGAGCTCTGTTTCAAATGCGTTAACTTGTTGAAATCCAGGAACAAGGTACTAAGATCCGAAAACCCACTGAACGTGCTTCTTTCCACATCCGTGATTTCATTATCTACCAGGATCAGGACAAACACGCCTGAAATGCTGACTGGTGGTAGTTTCTTTGCGGATAGAACACCGAATGAGTAGCCTCTTAGTGCAAACGCCGATCGCATGAAACTCAAGCATACGCTACGCTGAGATGTAGGGACGGAAGTATTCCCGATAATGCTGTTATGGTCTTCCCGGGCTCTGCATACGACACATGTGCCTGATTCTTCAGAAGAGTGCGCCACCGCCTTGCCATACCCACACTTAAACCAGTCAGCTTTCTCACAAGGAGCAAAACACACGCTACCTGAGGCGTTGCTGGCCGCCATCAGTGTCAAGCTGAATAGCAAGATCACAAGAACTTCCATTCTAAGAGCCATTTATTTTTATCCTTCTTCCAAACGCTTATTAGGAAAGTTGTGAGAAAGGCACTTGAAAGTTTGGTGCTAACCTGTTCAACTTGTCCTGCTGTAAGTTCCAATCCTCCTGTCGTTTGTAGACAGAGTTAGCCTGTGGTACACAACCTCTCGCTGTCAGGAGCTGTTGATATGGCCAAATTTCCTTCCGTGTTCTTCTAGAGGCCTGGCCAGCGAGTGTCCTGTTAGAATCGTGGTGTCACTCTAAGGACAGATGAATCCTTCCTTCATTTGATGCCAGCTTTCAACACAGACGTGGCTGCATCCAATACTGGAGCGACTAAACCGTTGCCACTTCATTTATAATACAGCCCACGTGACTGCAGTTCGTAAAATATGATAATATTCATGAAAGGAAGTGGGCAGGACGACAGGACCTCGCCCAGGGCAGTGGGGAACTCGCAATTGTTACGTTTTTCTTACAGTCAGACTAATTTCCGTGTCCCACTTGTAGCTACTCTCAAAGCAAAGGTTAGACTCCGGCTGCTTTTTTGTACCGTTTTATTTATGCCTCTCGGCCGATAGAAAAGTACGATAAAAACGCGTAAAAACGTCAAAATACAACCTCTGCTTAGAGAGTAGCTTGTAGCAATGAATCCTGCTGTGAGTGGATCGAGCCCTTCAGCCTGGTCTTACACTGTTTACACCTTTTGTACAAACCTGGTTTCTTACGCCTTGCGGTGCTTTAACTACCGGTTATGCCAAACAACAGGGTGCGGAATGGTCGGAGTGTCCCGAGGGTTTCCTGAGACTCCGACTCATTTCCGTGATGGCCCATGTAGCCAACCCTCACAGGAAAGAAACTCCAAACAGGCTAAGATGTGGACTGGTCACTGGAGTGCCCAGGGGTTTCCTGTAACTCCGACTCGTTTCCGTAATTTCCGCGCTATCAACCCTCTCAGGAAAGATTTTGAAACCCCAGATATATTTTGCTCTTAATAGCATTTTCTGTTGTTTGTCTGTATCTAGATTATATAGCCGACATAACAAACCGGCGTCGCCGGCACGCAGCGAGGCAGCAGCTGGTTATATTACACTGACCTGCCACAGCTAACCTTTGTATATCTAACTCAAAATGTTGCTTATAAAAGCTATCTAGTGAGGTTATTCTACTGTACTTGATGGTAACAAGTCCACTCTAGTATATTACGATGCAAGGAATCTTATATCAAAGTTTTGGTCAAGTTAGATTTTGGATTGCAACCCGCGGTTGCCAACTATTCCAAGGAATGAAAGGCAATTTTACAAAAATGACAGCAGACTGGCAAAAAAAAAATGTCCAGACAATTGCGCCCCTCCCCATCATTTATTTGTGTAACAAAAATGTCATCAAAGCACTGACAAGCTTTAATATAATGTTAAACTACAATAGTGACAGTGTGAATATGTATCACGATATTCCTTAATCGTGGCCAAAACAAGTGGTTTGTAGCTTTTCTCTGACAACACATATCAGTTTTACTTGCATGTTACACCTTTTCTCTCATCGCTTTGCTGTCCACTTGATGCATCTAGCTCCCTGCTTATGGCATGTGCAGGGACGTTCACATTAACATAATGGTCACTAGTGTGGGAGGGGGGCGTGCCGAAGACTTCCTCGTATGTTGGCGGTGGACTGATTTCTGCAGAGTCACTACCATCACTATCAGAGGCACTGGTCCCAACAGATTGGGCATTCCGGTTTGATCCAACCTCCTCCAACCCTACTTCTCCCCCTTGACTCATTGACGAATGTGGTGCTATGTACAGGTTGTCCTGTGGTATATCGGAGGTGGTCACTTCATCATTGACACCCTGTCTGTTCCTTCTGGCTTGCCAGCGAACGAGTAGATAGCATCCAACAACCACCATCATAAAGACCACGCCTATGCCGGCCTCCATGATTTTACGGTCTGTAGTGAGCCCTGATCCTTTTGACCTGTACATAAATGCTGGAAATAAAGGATGCCCGGTCAACACGTCTTCTTGAATGGCTGTTAACACTTAATTGTGCATTGTTCTCTAATGTATATTGTATTGACTGTTCTATTCCATTTATTGTAGATTGTGTATTTGAATTGTATGTTCGTCTGTATTTTGTGGTTCACATGTTTGATGCTGCTTATTTGTATTGTTCCTATGTGTGATTTACTAGGATCAGTCAAAAGAAACGAAGAAAAAGCTCTATTTGTCTCCTTCTAGAAAATACCAGACTAATTAAGCTGTGCTTGCAGAATCTATCAATTAAGAGCCATGTGTGTGTATGTGTCGTAAGCTTAAAAGCAGTGTTTTGGTGGTTAAGCGAGTATCTCACCGATGTTGCGGTTGAGAGATTTGACAGAGTGCTCAACAACTTTTATCGTTAGAAACAAAGTCTTAAAACTAATATCTTAGGGATTTTTTTCCAAGGGTAACACCAATCGAAGTTTGGACGCAGCAACGCCGCCAAAGTGCTATAACTACATCCTCCTAACGCCCGGTCCCCAACGGCACTACCTTAGGAATAAATGACTGACGGTACTCTGCTGTAGGAGAATGTATAACTAAAGCTACATAAGCTACTTGTGCGGATGGGCAACTTGCAAAGGTGCGTTCGCACCTACCCCCCCCCCCCCCCCCCACATTCAAATAAACAATAAACTTGCAGCTCTAGTTCTCACCAGGATCCTTGATGAGATAGTAATGTAAAGTGAAGGATCCGGTGACAGAGTGGTTGGTCAGGAGACGCACGTACACGGTCCCGCCGGTAGCACCGTTAAACCCGCCAGTACGGCCCGAACAAACCATCAGGTCAGCGGTATGGGGGGTGCACGGTCTGGTGAGAGGAGGCAGGGGATTATCGTGTACGATAAAAGGTCATGTACGATTCAAGATCATGAGAGATACTGAAAACTGTGTCAAACTTATAGTACAGTGGGTTCTTCATTTCACCATCGATATCTGGGATTTGTCCGGGGTGCTATGACAACGAATTATATATTATCTTTTATGAGAAACACAGGAAGAGAAAACTTACGAATCTTATGACAAACAGTCACATTTTATACAGTACCAAAACCTTGAAAAACGTTCATAAGACTTAGGCATAGTATTTCCTTCATTTCTTAATAAGATTCGTGCAATTTTCATATACTTCTGTTTTAAAGGGAGAAATGGGCGGCACCCGGGTTGGCTAAAGAAGTACCCACGACAGAACAATAGAGAAATCTACATTGCTACTCCTACCAGAAGTGTACCTGAGCAAAGCATCTCCGACCATACGGCGACACCAAAAATGAAAACAACAGAAACGTTATCATCATCGTCACCATTTTTCATCCTCTGTAAGGTGCAGCAAGTGAAGTTATAATCTTATGAAATAGAATGTACAGAGGTGGAGTGCTTGAATGGCGATTGTATGCAGGTTGTATAGATACAGACATACAATATAATTTTTTCATCTATTTGAATGATTATAATCGATAACATAAATTAGGAGAAGCAAAATCTATGTAGTATATTATTGATACGATTATACCTGTGACCACAAATGTAGATTTTGTCGTAACAGAAAAAGCTTCCTTCTATGTCCACTTGGTCAAAGTGTAGAGTGATGTAGACATCTTTGCGATGAGGCACGAGCGCCACCATGCAGTCCGTGTTGGAGGTGTAGTCAGTCCAAACCATTTCCCCTGGGCCAGTAACGTTCACAGATGATCCACAAAACTTGGACATTTCTACTGTTAAAGCACGAAAAAAAGGTTACCAAGTTTTCATTTCCCTTATAATTTGATAAACTCAAGATCAAATTGTATCAGAATAAAAATGTCCAATAACCTCGTTCGCGTTGCTCACTCGGTGATTTTATTCGGTGGTTATAGCAAATGTCGTTGCAAGGAATCATACAGTGTGTTTTATCAAATATTTTAACTTTTGGCATAGTACTTGACAACGTTAATTACACCTACCCACGTTGGCGAAACAGTCAACACACACAGAAACCAGCAGGCAGACCATAGTCAGTCTTTTGACGGCCATACTGTGTCCTGTCATCCAGCTGTTTATAATTATATCCGTTTCCTTGGTAACAAGAAAACTGTTGTTGTTCGAGAGCAATCCCCACTAGTTTTAAGTGTCTTTTTTATAAATACGCTTAACCTAACGTTACGTACCACGTACAAAGTGAGGTGTACATGAATATAGATATAGAATATTGTACTTGCGTATAAAGTGGGCATCTCTCAGTGTTCCAAATTTCCTTTAAGCTTTCCAGACACACCGACATTTGTCTCATTTGCGCATAAAGTAGCTAATTATTCAGGTTTAAACGAAATCATGCACAGAAATAAAGAAAACCAGTCAATGATACAGTTTTTTCTTTTAATTGGAACATCCAAAAGTCATTGAAAACAGTAACAAACTTGATACTTGGACATGGGTAAGTTGACTAAGTAAACAGTTGTCCGAGAACTAGTGTAAAACTATATAGTTCTCTTCTAAGAGTCCATAATAGAACGTTCCTTGAGACAAACGTAGAAGTAGCCACTCGTGGAAAATTTCATGGAACGTTGACGAGGTATGAAAACTTGTGCTGTTCTTGGTAGTGAATATAATACACAAAAGATCATCAAATAGAACAAATACGTAAAACTCGTACACCTGTAACCTACAGTTGCAAGCGTCAACAATGTAAAAACAGCTCTGGGCAATAACAAGATCGTTCATCAAACTGATGTCCGAGAAAAAACTTTTAACGGCAGTCCATATCTGCCACATTGTGACGTACTTAGGTATAACATCAGCCGCCTTCCAGCACTTCGGGTGCCTCCTCCATCGCCTGCCGACAAATTTCATCGACATACCATTTCTGGATGAAATGGAGCCGCGCGTCTTCCTCTTTGTCCAACCTCTGCACAACCGTCAAAATCTTCCCAAGCCCCTCCAAACTCTCACCGGCCATGTCTGGAAGTTCATAGTTTGTGGCGTCTGGAACGTTTGCCGCCATGTTCTTCACCACCACATTGTCCAACACGTGCGGCGCCGCTACAGCCAGTTTGGCGCGGAGACCGTCGACGTACGTCAGCAAGTCCGCCGAGGATGTCTGCTTCGCTGTCAGCTGCTCATACAGGCTGGTGATGGCAGAGATCTGCTTCCTACAGTGGGGGTCGATCTCGGCAGGTGGCGCCGCTGCCTGTGCATTCGTGGACGCAGTGGAATCATCCTTCTGGGGTTCGCTCGGAACTGATGCAGAAGAAGCCTCTCCTTCTTTGGGCTTTCCCGAGATTTGAGAGTTGGTACCGGCTTTACGTTTCTTGAAAAAAGAGCGGGGCTTATCTGTAAGAGTAGATAGGATTTTATCATTGTTACAGATTTCATCACTGTTACAGATCTATATAAAACAGAGACGCAAATCGGTGCAACGAACACGAGCATTTACTTTGTAAATGCAAATGTATTCAGTCGCTAATTAGAAACAAATCTTAAGCTAACAAGAACCACTTGTGCGAGGGAGCTTGTTGTCACGGACTGTTTTGAGGTTTTACTTGCATGGTGAACCAGCATTTCATCTGACGGTGAAAACTTACAAAATGACTGAAACCCCGGCCCATTCTCACCTGCAGTTTCTTGCTTACTCGGCTTCTTCCCGTCATCAACTGCAACAGCCACAGAGACCTCCAGGAACACCCTGCCCTTCTGTTGTTTGTCGCTAGGTGTCACCAAATAGCGCCTCTTTACCGGCAGGTGGAGGTTGGTCTCCAGAGCTTCTTTCACGTTGATGGTGACGGTTCCAACCGTTCGCTCGGTACACTTCTTTGCCTTCCTCAGCTTCAGTACAATATGTTGTTGATCATCAGAAGATGCGGACCAAGATATGAACTCGGCTGACTCCTCCCATATCAGAGATGCCGCCTTCTTCAGTCCAGTTCGGAACTTCTCCTCGCCCAACTTAATTGTTGTCATGAACTTGCCGGAACCAAAACTCCCCTGGCCACTTGCTGCGTGAACCGTGACTCTTAGCTTTTCCCCTGCTGACTTGGGCTTTTTCACAAGTGATAGCGCCGTCAGGACGTAAAATACGCCACTCAGGCATTTGTCTGCCACTCGACTCATCGTGGCGGGAAAATCTACCAGTGAGAAAACTGAGACGTACGCAGACGCTGACGAGCGTGTTGACCGTACGGAGTTCAGTGTCGCACTGTTGTTCCGTTACCAGGACGCTAGATGGCGCTTTGTGACGCAACAGTGTTCTGGAACGCCTTTCAAGGCCGTCTCGTAGACATTCGAGAATGACAATGGGACACAATTCTACATCTACATCTACATAAGATACCCCCAAATGACCCCGCGAGGGGCAAAAGTAGGGGGGGAGCTGAGGCTCCCGGGTTAGGGCGGGCAGGCCGCCTGCCTGGCACGGAAGTGCTCAACGTTGGGAGCGCTTACAACCGTGCCAGGCAGGGCATTCCACTCGGGAATTGTGCGTGGGAAAAAAGAATGTTTGTAGATATCGGTGCGTGCGAATATGTGTTGATATTTGAAGTCGTGACTACCCCGGGTGCGCCCTTGGGCAGGCTTCAATTGTGGGCTCTTTGTTTTCATGTTTTGTTTGTCATTATCTTTTTATTGCGTCATATCTGCTCCAAGGTAAATGTTGTTGACAACCTCAAGTCAACTGTACACACGTATGTTATCTGAACGGAAACCATGCGGCTATGTCCTTCCTGAATGTGTGTGATAAACGTGTACCGTCGACTTTATATTGTTTACTACTACATTGACTCGTTGTATCTGCTCTGTGTTACGTTATTGCTAACAGGTACATAATGCACAGTTTACAGAGTCTATAGTTGTCCTGTCCTTGGTGCTGAAATCGCTATCAGGTGCCGATTTTACAACTTATTGCAGATTTCCTTTGTTTTATTACTACAACTGATAAAAGGATATCCAACAAGACGTTTCTAAAGCACTGTGTTGCTGTGTTGCCATGTGATGTTGCGTTGCATTGTGTCGACAAACTTTGTTCCTAATTGCTACATGTGTACCTCAGTAACAATTACATACACATAACATCTATTCAGTTACACTGTCATGGCTTTAATTCATAGTGAGGTGATCAAAGACATCTTTGAATCTTCACAAAAAAGAGTTCGTCTTCATGTCACTGTCTTTTTGGTATCATATTTTAAAAGCTTCAGAATGATATGATTGTCTGTGGAGATAAAAAGAATCAGAGACACTGTTCTTATATGTAGTCTACATAGTTTATCATGATCCGTATCCCTAAGAAGAGACAAAGTCAAGAAACTACTAGTACTGCATACATAGTTGTGATCAGATACATGTGCACTTCCTCAATCATTGTTGTTACATAATCATAATGTAATGTTTCTTTTCATGTGCTTGAAACCTTAACTACAGTGCGCTGGAGAAAATATTTCTAAATTTGTTATATTGTAATTTGAGTGCTCAAAAAAGTACAGGATTTCTTGATTTGCTGTTATACTTTAGATACATTTTAATGGTTTGAAAATACTGCTTCTCTCAAGTTAAGACTAAATATTGTTCAAATTTATTGCTACATTGGCATTGTTGTTGGTATGACACATTGAACAATCTGTATATAGTAGAGAGGACTCTATCCTAGGCTAACTGACATCTATCCCCTCTATACTACATATGAATCAATCTGTTTACACTGCAAGTATATAGATTATTTGATCAAGGAAGCCTGGTAAACCATGGAAGACAGCAACTTTTCATTTTCGTCTTGTCTTAAACAATCCTGGAAAAGACAAGAAGTAATGCAGTAAATTACATAGCACAGTATTTGTGTTACATATGCATAACACAGTAAAATGTCTTGAAATTAATTGACATTTAGAAGAAGAACTTTTTTCGTTTTCTATTCTATTGTTTTATAAGTTGATTATTGGTGATGAAAGCATGTGTAACATTTAACAGCTGATGTCTTTTTAAATGTTGCCAAATGTGACAAACATATGTCTGTAAGTAGCAGTGCTTACCATGACAGATTTCACCACTCCCTGCAGTACTCCTGTCTGCTGCAGGGGGCGCTGCAGCTCTGTAGTCTGCATGACTCTCAGTAACACCTGTGCCACAGCTTCTACATCTGACTGCTCAGCGCCTCCTACAAAACATACATAAGTAAGAGTCTCATCATTTTAGATGCTATATGATTTATGCAGTTGTCATGATCTCAAACTTAATTCCTGGCTTTCCAAACCAAAACAATTCAATTAGCATTGTTCTATTCTACTTTCACCAGCAGCACATACCTGGCAATGCGTGAATCACATGCTCTCACCATGCAATTCCCCAATGGCCACACTCGATGCCACTGGCTTCTGTATGTATCTACACTTACATATTTCTGTTTCAATATTACATCATTTCCCCAACTATTTCACATACAGTTCTACTGAAGAAAAAATCTTTAATGACACAAAGGGCTTTATTAACATCTTGAAAGAAAAACATTTGCTAGCAAATACATGATATTTGAGGTGAGGGAATCATAAAAGAATACTAACTGAAGAGGAAAGAACTGATTGAAGCAAGTTTGCTAATACCTTTTACATAAGCTTCAATTTGATTACTATCTTTAAAGAAAAACATTATCAATACATGATATTTGAGGGAATCATAAAACAATACTACCTGACGAGGTAAGAACTGAAGCCATCTTGTCCATACCTTTAACAAAAGCTTCAACATGCTGTAGCCATGACTGGACTATGCTTTGGCTGCTGCCCATGGTTTGCAGTGCATTGTGCAGTAGCTCCCCCTGCCAGCTTTCCTCTGCAACTGCAGCCTCTTCGTCAGAAACAGGTATCCTGCTGTTTTCATACAAGTGCAAGATTTTGATTTTCTTTAACATTTCATGGATGGTTCATTTTACAGTTAACATGGCATGGAAGATCTCACATACAAAACAAGATTGTGAAGAGGATTATCTTTACAAAAGTATATAAAACATTCAGTATAGTAATAATTGTACTCACTTATGTATGACAAGGTCCAGGGCAGCCCAGCAGCAGTGCATGATGGGAACAAGCAGCTCCCCACTAATCTCTGTCCCAGGGGGCATTAGTGTTACCATGGCAACCAGCACTGCATACACGGTGTCCAATGGTAGAGTGTGGAACATTCCCTGTAGAAAATACAGAGTCATAGCTATGACATGGAACCTTACAGTTTGTAATGAGTTCAGTCATGCCAAGGAATGTTACAGAAGGTCTTGTTTCTGTGATTACATTTCATACAAATGAAAGATTATTTGTTTTATTTGCCTCTCAAAAGTATTTTTCAGCTGTCTCTTTAACTACATGTACGTGTGTGCTACATTTTTTTTATGCTTTGTTACACAAAACTGCACAATTAGTCTGTTTTTTTTCTTTAGTTATGCCACTGGACCAATAGAGGTGTTCCTCATAGTTAGAGGGATCACTGAATTTCATTACTATCATCTCTGCCTTTTCTGCCCTTTCCATGCCATGGGCAATAGTTCTAGAACTGTAACAACTACAGCTCTTACCAGGTATCTCTCCAACACTGCTGCCACCACCTCCCAGACTTGCTGTGGGCTGGAAAACTGCTGCAAACACTCACAGGTAAACTGGAGTTGGAAGAAATACATGTATCAACATTTCTTATTTTAGTAATAAAAACATGTATTACTGTAAAATGGAAAGATTTTATTCTGCAAAATTTTGAAATTTTGAATCATTCAAATTCATTCATGGAAGATCAACTATATTTATTTAACATTCTGAACTAAGTTGTGTGTGATTAAAATAAATCATTACTAATTTGACTTGTTCAACACAAAGAGAATTTCTTGTTGGGCTAAGCAGACAGTATTGTGCAAGTATGATGCTTTAGATGCCTTTCTATGTGCACTGAGCTTAAGTATGACAAAAATATAAGTTCTTAATCTAACTTGAATGTTTAACATCTACATGTGATTGAGAAGGTTCATTGTGGTTAATTTTGTTCTTGTAGTTGTTATTAGGCGGGAAGGGGCCTGAAAAACACAATATGCCTGGCTAAAACAAAACGGAACTGAATACACCCCTCACCTTGGCTAGAGCTGTCTGTATGTGCTTGAGTTCCAGACTAACACAGTAGATCTGACTTTACTAAACATGCTCCTCACCTTGGCTAGAGCTGCCTGTCTATGTCTGAGTTCCAGACTAACACAGTAGATCTGACTTTACTAAACACACTCCTCACCTTGGCTAGAGCTGCCTGTCTGTGCCTGAGTTCCAGACTAACACTGTAGATCTGACTTTACTGAACACACTCCTCACCTTGGCTAGAGCTGCCTGTCTGTGCCTGAGTTCCAGACTAACACAGTAGATCTGACTTTACTGAACACACCCCTCACCTTGGCTAGAGCTGCCTGTCTGTGCCTGAGTTCCAGACTAACACAGTAGATCTGACTTTACTAAACACACTCCTCACCTTGGCTAGAGCTGCCTGTCTATGTCTGAGTTCCAGACTAACACAGTAGATCTGACTTTACTGAACACACCCCTCACCTTGGCTAGAGCTGCCTGTCTGTGCCTGAGTTCCAGACTAACACAGTAGATCTGACTTTACTAAACACACTCCTCACCTTGGCTAGAGCTGCCTGTCTGTGCCTGAGTTCCAGACTAACACAGTAGATCTGACTTTACTGAACACACTCCTCACCTTGGCTAGAGCCGCCTGTCTGTGCCTGAGTTCCAGACTAACACAGTAGACCTGACTTTACTGAACACACCCCTCACCTTGGCTAGAGCTGCCTGTCTGTGCCTGAGTTCCAGACTAACACAGTAGACCTGACTTTACTGAACACACTTCTCACCTTGGCTAGAGCTGCCTGTCTGTGCCTGAGTTCCAGACTAACACAGTAGATCTGACTTTACTGAACACACTTCTCACCTTGGCTAGAGCTGCCTGTCTGTGCCTGAGTTCCAGACTAACACAGTAGACCTGAGTTTTACAGCTTGGAACCCGAATGTCTGCCCTCTTCTCTCCCTGCAAATCTTTCAGTTCATCTACTGAATGTCCTGAAACAAAAGATAATCATGCTTGAGATTAAACGTCCAGGCATTAACAGTTTTGGTAACACTTTGGGGGAGAAGCCTCTTAGCAGATCTGGCAAAATTATTGATACGTACAACTGTAGAAGGGTGTGGGTACAGGTACAGAACATTAAGGTACAGGTATGGTGCAGGTCTGAAGGGTCAGGTCCTGGGCTGAACCTGGACCTGACTGTCTGTGAAAACTTTTTTTTCAGGTCTGCTTTTCTCGAACTGGTCAAAGAAGAAAAAACATCAATGAAAGCTATCTTCCATGTAATGTCAATAGATGAAACCAAATCTTCCTAAGGAAAATCTTCAGTAACTAAAACGTACCCAACTTAAGTATGGTCTGCTTCCATACAAAAGCAACTGCACTAGTCTATTTGCTTGTCTGATTTGTTTACATAGAATACAACACGGTGTATTCCATATTACCCAAGGTATCAGCCCGACCGCGGGTCGGATCCGACCCGCGGGAGGGCTGAGACCGAGGGTGATGCGGAACACACCATGTTGTATTTAATTTATGTCATACCCACCTGAGAAAACCCATGTTTTGATGCGAAATGCGCCAGAAGTTGAACAAATTTGGTGCCCTCGAACCAAAAGTGTTGCAACAGCAATGTTCCAACGTCCAAATCAGGTATTCGAATTGTCAACCGAACCGTATTTGGCCCGCTCGAAACAGTTCGATTTACTCGAATGGAGCCTGTGTAGTGTGTGATACGCCTTTCGAACCTGTGCGATACGGAAGCGTACAGCCCGGTCCGGAACACCCGTATCGAACGTTTTCGCGTCACAGGTATGACATAAAACACATTACTACATACATGCAGTCTTCCTCACCTATCATAACAGACAGCAGAAAACTGAGAATATTGGGAGTGTCGACTGGTGGCCTCACTTCTTCACAGACAGCCATAGCAGATGACCTGAGAGAACAAACAAAGATATTCAGACAGGAAGTTGACATTAGTCTTAAACATTCACTTCATTGCTGGCATGGAGTAGTACTTTTTCATCCTGATCTTTATTTGTCAGGTCTGCTTGGTTGATGTATATCTATTTGCATACTTACTTGTATACATTGTATATTGTTACACATGCACACAGATTTTTGTTTCAATACAGATAGTCTCCATAATTTCAACTTCAGAAAATACATTTTCAGTACAGAATAATACATATGTACTTGAACTTCATTGAAGTAAATCTTTATGATATTACTGTAAATTATGAAAAATGCTATCTCTTATCATCACAACCCAAACAGAGAGCTTGTACTGCATTACTACGACTGTTTCAACAGTAATTTTCAAAAACCATCTCCTTCCATGCAATCAACTTCTTTCTCAACCACGTAAATGAAGTAAGAACATGCCACCCACCTTGCCAGTAGAATCTGCACTAGGTACTTCACCACAGGAACCCCAACTTTCCTCTGTCTGCAGGCCTGAGCCAGAGTGGACAGTTTGATGCCCCCTAGCAAGGGTAGATGGTACAGCAGCTGCACCAGGTGCCTTTGAATAGGTGGGGTGACAGAGCACAGTAGCCCACCTATACCTATGATGAACAAATGATACATTGAACTGTTACTATGGTTGCCTCTCCTATACTAGCCTTACAAAAGGAATTGCACAAAATCTGGTCGGTTGGTTACAACTCAAGTTAAGGGTGTACATAGATGCATTTGGAAATGATGAATGAATGGTACGATGGTACGAAGGAAAGATGAGAGGAAGAAAGGTGGGAGGGAAGGAAAGAAGGAAGGATCGATGACTGTCAACAAAGCAATGTAACATCACATCCTACCATAGATGTCTTGAAAGGTCCCCATCAAGTTTTCCACCATGCAGGAATGCCCCCTGGTGGCTGCAGACTGAACCACATGCAGGACCTCCTCAGTCTGTTGCTGATTGGCTGTCTCCATAGTAACCAGATATTGTGGCAGAGACGCTACCCAATTGGTCAGAACCTCACTCCTGAAGAAAAAAATGGTTGGGAGCTTGTAATACAAGTACATTTGGTCACACAAAAATACAACTATAACAACATTTCAACAACAGACGTTAAACCAGATAGTGAGTGAGTGTGTGAGTAACATTTCATAGTTTTGTCAGGATTTTTTGTCCTTGGACATGTAGGACTTGAGTATTTTGCCACAAATGTAAAGCCTTATGCTGGCTAAAAAATATTGAATGAAAATGGTTAATCTGTAAAATTCAGATATAGATAAAGGTGTTGTCTTTCAATTCAGTACCAAAATATATTGAATACATATAAATCTACATTTATACCTCAATTGCAATTTTGTTTGTATTCTTTGCAAATAATTTTTTTCCCTTGACCTAACTGCCAATGGAAGATACCTCCTGTTTGATATGACAATAAATACATACATAGCCGAATTACCAAGACAACACAGTTTATTTTTTTTCACCAAATAGGTGGCACTGAATTAATGCTACTCATACTTACTGCTGTATGCCTGCATTTCCCTGTAGGTATGACTGTGCTAAGAAGTGCACCACTTGTTGTCTGGTCCTCTGAGATATCTCCTCAGACTGGTAACACTCATGCACTGCTGTAAGCAAGTCTTCACACAAATCTGAAGAAAAATAAAGATATTGAAACACATGACTTGACAATTCAAAAATCAGAATCTGTATGAAATAGACTGACATGCAGATATTCAAGTCCATTGCAATCATAATATAAAACTGATTTGAAGAAAGTAATAACTTGGGTTGTTGGATGTGAGGCAACCTGAAATGTTGATGGTATAACCTGGCTGTTGACTCAGGTTGCCGCCTGGGCAACCTGGCTGGAAAAAGTATTTCCAGCTCTGCATACTAACATTAATCCAACTTGCGGGTACAGAAGGTAGGGTCCGGCCATCGAGGCAAACCATGAAGTTGAAGCCCAGAGTTGGACTCACTGGACAGATCAGCCGCATGGAAGCACAGTGTGAAGACTATCCGACTGCTGCCTACCCCTGTGACAGGGATCCTAGCAGCAGTATAATCAAAAATGGATACGACGGACGACGACGAGAATGAGAATTGATTACCTTGCTGTGGTAGCACCTTGATGACATGCTGTATGACCTTAAGGACACGGTCCATGTGGTCAGCTGAGTTCTCATCTACATCAGACAGACTACTGACCAGGAAATCCAACACAGTGTCGAGCCATCCAACTGCAAGACTGCCACTGTCTGCAAGGGCGCATCAACAAGAGACGCATGACTTAGCACTGTAAACATTCTGTAGTTTTATGATAACAGTTTGCTCAATAATGTTGTCACCATGAACTCAAACACTGCGGTTTTCACCATGAACTGCAAATATTTTTTGCTCTGTTTTCTACTTGACTACCTCCTTGCTCCAACTGCAAGTTTAGAATCAACATGAACACTCCATTTACTCCCTACCGCAAAATCAAATCCCCGAAATATTGTCTTGAGTGTACACTGTCTTGGAAAAGACAAAAAGAGACCAGAATTCCGGCTGATGATAATTGTCTACCTTGCTCAAGGCAACACGTCATGACATCGCAGATGCTCAAGTTCAGTGTCGAGGATGCCTGAAGGTTGGTCCCTCCACTCTGGTCCCTCTGCTGCCCCTTTCCCTTCTTGGACTGTTCCATGACCATATATGGAAACCCAGACATCAGATGAAGCTGTATGTTCTTGTAGTGCTGTAGGAATGTCATCTGGAAATTGGAAAAATAAACATTTTAGTATTTTTACACTGTAATTAGTATCATTCGTGCTACATGTGTCAACTGCAACTATATATGAACACAGTTTATTTTGAGCCCAGGTCTCACCAGCTTTTTGCAATCTATGTTGACAGTGACACTAATGTCCACAAACCACCAAGGAATGATCAGACAGTTCTCTAAAACCTACCTTCTGCTTGTCTTGTTGTTTGTCCTGTTCCCTGTGCTGGAGACACTGCCACAGTAACCTCAGCACATCTAACACCCCCTGCAGCAGCTCGGTGACATCAGCATGCACCAGGGACTCCCCCTCCCCCGGGGAACCCTCCACCCACGTCTCCAGTAACAGGGGCAGGAGGGACGCAGCAAAGTCATGTAGGCTGAACAATGAGGCTGTGCTAGGGGTTGTAGCTCTGTAAATATCCAACAGATAGGGTTGTAGTTTTTCTTAACATTGAACAGTTAAATTTGTACAATCATGTAATTCGGCAAATCTTCTTAACAGATATTATGTTGTAGTTTTGTAAACATTGAACACTTGAAGTTATAATTCCTTAAACATTACACTGTGAAAATCATGGATCTGTGAACATTGAGCAATTGCAACATATTTGCATCATCCAACTTCAAAGAGTTTTTCTCTCCTTGCTAATTACAAGTACTGTGCAAATTGTTTCTACAATCAGAAAATTATTTCTGTAGACTGAAATTGTTTCGGAATCTCAAAATCTCAAAATTTTTTTGGATTTTCTCAATAAACAAACAGAAAATCAGCCTACCTAATAAGGTATCCTGTAGAACTAGATGATGAACTATAAGGAAACAGTTGCACATGTAGAGGCCTGGTCCCATCAAATGTCTCATGTACAAAACCCTTGTTCTGCTCTTCTCCACTCTCCCCACCCCCTATATCACTCTCTGATAACATGGCCTTTAGAAAGTGATGAAGTCTGTGTAGAACTTTGCTCCTCCATTGGAGTGATGTCAGCCTACTGTTTAGGTTCACAGAAAGTCTATGACTTGAAGACGCTGCATCCTTCTTCACTCCTTTGTCCTTCATACTTGAGATTTGTCCGACAAAGTTGGTAAGGATTTGTCCGCTTCTTGACGTTAAGAGTGAGGGGAAGTGTTCTAGGCAGACGTCCAGAACGGTGAGTGAATTGTGACGAATGTCCTCGAAAATATGCGTCATGGCGCAACACAAGTGTGCGCTGATCAAGGAAAAGAAAGGAGAGATCTGATTGGCTGATGCCTGGCTGAAGGTATGACGTAACAGGCCAATGGCAGCTTTTCTAACAACGGGATCCTTGTCGACAAAGAGCTCTGAGCACTTCTCGACGACAGACGAGAGGTGGGAGGGAACGACCGCAGGATGTCGCACTAGGAGGTCCTTCAGTCCTGTGATCGCTTCATGGCGTACTGACGCACTGTAGTGGTTACACTGGGTCAGCAGGTCCTGAAACAAAACAAAAGCAAATATTGGAAAACGTATATGAATGTTAAAGGATGCAAACATCAATTCCCAGGTCAAAGAAGGGGCACATACTCAAAGGGTCAGCAAGGGAACCTGTGAATGAAACAGTCTCCTGTCCAGGATTAAACCCAGACCGCCAGATCACAAACACAATGCGCTAAACCGTTACGCCAAAGGGGGAAAACCAATTTGGCATGGTCAGTTTGGCAGTGCTCAAACCCACTGTTACAAAACTTCTTTTTTTTCTTTTTTTTCATTTGCATGCTCACATCAGTGTTTGTGTTTCCAGAGGATGTCATCCAGATAATCAAATCAACATGGCCTGATGGTTCTTGCCACGAATCTTCTGATGGCTGTAACTTTACTCTCACCTCTCAAATAGAAGTACCCCCTGGAATAAAAGTACCCCCCGGACAAATCTTCAAAATCTAATAAAAGTACCCCCTGGAATAAAAGTACCCCCCGGAAAAATACCAAATCGACATGTAAACTGTGCCCATGCTACTTCAGTCCAAGAGAAGATGATAAGCAGGTAGGCTCTTTTTATTTATTTATGCCTCAGTACCATATCAGTTAATTGTATAAATAATGAACAGAATAATTCCTATTGCTCCTTGCACATATTTTCTTTATCTGAGTGTCACACCATCAACAAAGATTAAAATTAAAGTAAAAAAATGAATGAAAATAAAAATTGACGAAATAAAAAAAGTTTATTTTATAATCATTGTTATAAAATAACATTTTGAAGAAACATTCCAACTTAGAATACCTTACTCACCACTTGTGCTATTTTCAATGTTGCAAAAACCAAGGAGGTCATAGACACTGCCCCCTATCGAAAAATAACGGTACTGCAGAAAATATATAATTTTCTCGCGCATTACCGCGAGATTCGGCGTGAGTTGATGAATCCAACATGGCGGATGTTTTCGAGCCGATTGAACGCTGTGCTTTGTTTTGGAAGGATTTTTTCGTTGCTGGAACATTAAAACAAGTTGACTACGGGTGAAAAATAGTGGAAAAGTATTGGTAGCTTTTTAATTTGTTTGGTTGGTGGTTAATTTCTGTGTTTTGATAGAGAATTTACGGAAGTAAGTGACTGTGTGTGTAGCATGTGACCTCGATGTTTTCGTCTTTGTTCAGCGCAAATTTCAAGATTTTTGGAAGGTTAAAGATGGTCTAAAACGAAAAGGATATATTTTTTTACGAGTCCAGTACCGAATCACATGTGTTCCGGTATTTTTGGACCTGAACCGAAACGTTTTTTCAAGTCCAGAACCGGTCCTGCGTACCGGTACGCATCCCTAGTTATGTTTGGGTCATAGCGCTGGCGGCAGGGAAATCCGCGCTGCCTCGTCCGAAAAATATTGAATTTTAAGCAAAGGTACCGCGGAAATATGGGCAGAAAATACCAAACTTTCAATATTTTTGGGGTCCCTGGTTAGTAAAGAAAGCCCCAATTTGAAAAAAAAAAATAAACGTACCGTCTAAAATAAGGACGTACCGGGTGGATTTTGAGGCGGAAAAAAATAAACGTACCGGTACGTTTATTTGAGAGGTGAGAGTAGGCTACAAGCCAAAAAAAAAAAAAACTGGTACAAAACGCCAAACTATGAATGTCTGAGACTTCAACTTTCATACCTTCACATTCTGTTGTCTGAAGTTGGTTGGCTGGGTGGTATCAGTCTTCAGCTGGTCGGGCAGGTGGATGGCCCTGGACTTGAACGTGGTGTCCGTCACATTGTCAGCCTTGGGCAGCTTCTTCCCGACCTTCAACTTGACCTTGTTGAAGTCTGCCCGCTTAGCTTTCCTCTTCTTGGCACTCTTAGGCATCTTTGGTCACTGAGAAAATATATTTTTTGCGAAGGAGATTTTCTCACATGTGCATGTGTGGGGAGGGGGGCAATTCATGATCAAAGATCAAAATTCAAAGCCGAGAGCAGCGCTGGTATTTTTGAGACAGCTGAAGGAGAAAATTCTTACCTTCTGCTGAGGTTACACGGTAACGAAACCGCCAGTAGAATCTATAGGACTAACTTAAGTTGAGCAGCTAGTTACGAAGCTTAGCATGTCCGATTTCGTTTTCACTAGAGGCGGCCATTTTGAATGTCAAAGGTTAAGTGGACCAAACCACGATGAGAAAAAAATCTCCAAAATATAATAATGCTTTGATTTGTAAGATTGGCAGCTTCTTCTCTTATAACTTGTCTACAGTTTTTTCAAGATTGTGTGGAAGATTTACCCTGAGGAAATTCAAACGCTAAATTTAAATCCCCGGATTTCCCGCGAGATTTGGAGTCAAAGATGGCGGTCAGGACCAAAACAAAGCCGACGTGGAACTTTTCCGGATAAAACTTTGGACATTTCTCCCATATGCGAGGGATTTGAACCGGAATTTCACCATTTTTGCATTCCAATAATGTTTCTTATTAGGTAGAACTGGGTGTGAGAATACTTTGTGAGTGCAGATTCGTTTGATTCTTGGGTTTTCGTAGCTGCAAAATTTGAGGGACCGCCCCCCTCCCACATCCATAATTTTGGAGTTTCAGTTGAACTTGAACTTTAGTGAACAACAATGTTTGAGGACCTCTCTCTCGTCTCTGTGATGTCCCTTCTGGCGACTGTCTGTACAGTTGGACAGTTCCTCACAGGATCGTAAGTATTTTCAACCTGAATCTTTTTTTTTAATGTTTTCTGTCCTGTCCTGTGTATAATTTTGACGTTAGAAATAGCACCACAATTGATAAAACCCAATGCTGTAGGATACTAGTTTATTTGTATACAGAATATGACGTTACAGTTAGCATTAAAGAGAAAAAGTAACCATGTTTGCATGGGTGGACTCCAGTGAGAATTTGCTCTTACTTAGTCTTATGCAATTTACAGCAACATAGATTACAGTGGCACGTGACTAAATTCTCACAGGACCTGTGAAGTGAGTTTACCTGTGGTTTGTTGATTATTTTTACAGGGTTATTGCTTCAAAGATCACCCAACAGGGGTCGACTACAGGAGTCACAGTCTACCCATTCCTCACTACACTGATCAAGTAAGTACCAAACGAAACACATCCAGATCTAAGAACAAACATGCACCTCGTGAGTGTCTGTCTAGAATTAGATGGTGACTTCAGGTATACAGAGGTGGCAGGTGTTCCTATGGTATTATACTGAAAGGGTTGTTGACTTAGGCTTCTGGATCCTGGGTTTGAATCCTTAGCAAACCCCAATGTTACACCCTTCGGAAAGTCTTTCCCTGTGTGAAAGGTATACCTTTGTGCTGGAATTAAGTTTAGCATTGTACTATATGATTACTACCAACACTGATGAGCTTCTATGATAGTCTCCGGGTGGTGGCAGTCAGCTTTAATATGCTAGTCATTTCACTCATGTCACGAATCTCAATAGATAAAGAAATAGATAGATAAACAAAAAAACACACATTAAGTTTGCCTCGTAAATATTCAACTGTGACAATGATACAAAATCCAGATTATGTACTTTTTTGTTTTACCTCTACTTTATGTACAGCTGCACATTCTGGTTGAAGTATGGAGTCTTGGTTCAGGACAAAACACTTGTGGTGGTCAACTCTATAGGAGCTCTCCTACAGACTAGCTACCTGGTGGTTTACTATGTCTACACTAAACAAAAGGTAGGACAAACTATTGGAAAGTCCGACATTTATCAACCATAGAGTACCCAATTGCTTTCTATGCTGTGCACAATAATACTTTCTCTTCATCTTGTAAATACATGTAACTTGTGTGATTTTGAGACAATTTAACTGCTGCTAGTACTAGTACTAGAGGCCAAAAAAGAAGTAAGATTTTGATAGTTTCCTCGTCTGACTTGAGTCATTGTTGAAGATGCTGTTTTCCTAATAAGAGTTTTTATGTCAGAGAAAAGTTACAGGATTTTACTATATTGTTTCCAGAACACCCTCTATAATCAGCTGTATCTTGTGTGATTTTGAGAAAATTCAACTGCTACTAGAAACCAAGGAAGAGTTCTATAGTTTCCTTGTCAAGTCATTGTTGATGATGAAGTTTTTCTAGAAATGTCAGAAAAAAATTAACAAGATTTTCCCTTGTTTCCAGAACACCCTCCATAACCAGCTGTTAGCGGGAGGAGCGGTGTTGTTTCCCGTCCTGATCTATGTGAAGTTCTTCTCACCAGACGACTCCGTGGCAGCCTTCCACCTGGGCCTCATGGCCTCGGGCTGTGCTGTTCTCATGTACGGGTCACCGCTGGCTACCATGGTGAGGAGTTGTTAATAGTTAGTTCGTTAGTGAGTGAGTGAGGCCTCAGTAGTTAGTTAGTTCGTTAGTTAGTAAGTGAGTCCTCGGGCTGTGCTGTTCTCATGTACGGGTCACCGCTGGCTACCATGGTGAGGGGTTGTTAATAGTTAGTTAGTTAGTTAGTTAGTTAGTTAGTGAGTGAGTCCTCGGGCTGTGCTGTTCTCATGTACGGGTCACCGCTGGCTACTATGGTGAGGGGTTGTTAATAGTTAGTTAGTTAGTTAGTGAGTGAGTCCTCGGGCTGTGCTGTTCTCATGTACGGGTCACCGCTGGCTACTATGGTGAGGGGTTGTTAATAGTTAGTTAGTTAGTTAGTGAGTGAGTCCTCGGGCTGTGCTGTTCTCATGTACGGGTCACCGCTGGCTACTATGGTGAGGAGTTGTTAATAGTTAGTTAGTTAGTTAGTGAGTGAGGCCTCGGGCTGTGCTGTTCTCACCGCTGGCTACTATGGTGAGGGCTGGGCTTTACATTTTGTAAAGAGTGAGTGAGTGAGTGAGTGAGTGATTGAGTGAGTGAGTGAGTGAGTGAGTGAGTGAGTGAGTGAGTGAGTGAGTGAGTGAGTGAGTGAGTGAGTGAGTGAGTGAGTGAGTGAGTGAGTGAGTGAGTGAGTGAGCGAGTGAGCGAGTGAGCGAGTGAGCGAGTGACTGAGTGAGCAAGCAAGTGAATGAAAGAATCAGTAAGGCTATCTATGTGTCTAGAAGTTTACAAATACTGACAAAAATGGAAAAGTACTTGTTATATAGGTTTTCAGAAAATTAGTTGATAAAAGCTTCATTTTGTAAGGTTCAAAGTTTTTGATACCATTCCCCTTTATTTTGTATACTTAAAGAACCCTGCTTAGCAACAAAATTACGTGTAGTTCTATTCCTGTATGTCCATCTTAATCGTTGTAGGCTGAAGTCCTGAAGACCAGATGCACAGAGACCATGACTCCTGCCTTATCGGTGGCCAACTTTGTGGTGTCCTCAGAGTGGTACATCTATGGCAGACTGGTCAACGACCTGTTCATACAGGTATGTGTTTTACTATCCTGGTTTTGAGACCATCATGCATGTTATCATGTTTTTATGTATGCATCTGTTCATTCCAACTAATGACAGACACAAGTTCTGAGAGAAGTAGGGCTGAAAAGTGCAAAATCATCCTTTAGACAGCAAAAATTACACAGCAGTCATTAGAATGGACAGCTACACCCACTGAACTGAACAGTAACAGAACAGCTGTCTATTTCTACACTCATGCTCAGGGCTCGAAATGCTGGGTGCATGTGCACCCTGATGCACCCAAAATCGGAGCTGTGCACCCAAGTATTTTCTTAGGTTTATGTATGTAAAGATATCAAAGTATAATAGTATACATCATATTCTTGACATCTAAGTGTTAGAAAGATAATAATGTCTGTGATGGTACTTGTTCAAGAAATTGATAGCTTGTAAGTTTTATTATTAGGTTAGTACATGTGTACTTAGATTTAAGTGGTGCACCCAAACTTTTGTTGGTGCACCCAATTTTTTAAGCTGGGTGCACAGTGCACCTAATCCCCAAAATGAATTTCGAGCCCTGCATGCTGGACTGACACCAAGTGCTCACTGTCTACACGCAGCTCTGTTTTGATCAGACAGCAATACAACATCACTCATGTACAGCTACTGTCATATAGGACAGCAACACAACACAACAGCATAATTATCTCCAAGCAACCGTCCTTAGGAAAATACAATAGTGGCTTTGGTTTGGCAGCAGTATACATGTAGTACTACTAGTACTACACATTTGACAGCAACATGCAAACATGGACAGCACACAACAGCATGGTTCGATCTCAATAAAGCAGCAATACTAATACACATCTGTGAATATGTTAACTGTAAAATGTAGTTAAAACAGTTGGATATGTAAAACTGCACAATCATGGTAGTCATACAAACAACTACCTTTTCACATAATTTTTTAATATTTTTCATATTTAAATCCACCTTTGCCTTCCCCCTTTTCCTTGAGCTGTTAATGTATATTGTAAGGGGTTTATATTTTTTTGAAAGTCTTATAACCAAACCATAGGAAGAAGTAGAGTTGACAAGTGAGGGTGCCCCGTCTTCTTTCCAGATCCCCAGCCTTCTGGGCGCATTACTGAGTTTCTCCCAACTCCCCCTGTACTTCCTGTACCCACGGACACCGCCGCGTATCGCTCAACTATGAAAAGCACGACCAGCCACGACCGCATCTATTTCTCTAAAGCAAAATCAGCTGTTATTTTTTGTTGTGTTGCTTTATTTTTTTTTTGTTTCTGCTAACAGTTGTTGCATTGTGGTGCACTATGTTAAAGTCAAAGCAATTTTTTGGTGTCAAACTTTGTATTGTTGTAAGCCATGTAATGAGAAATGTTGCATGCTAAATGTACAGGGATCACAATTTTGTTCTGTAAGTACAGTAGAATCTGCCCTTCTAGAATCTGCCCTTCCCATTTCTTAATGTCCTCTCTTTTATTTAACATATCATCTCAACATCCCACATATGTATACTTCTCTAGAAGGCTTCTTCCATGCATATCAATAAGAAAAGTTTTTTTAAACAATTTCAAAATAATATTTCCACACTATATCTTTTTAGATTTTTGTTTGTATAAGAAACCATATTACCTTGCAAACTGTCTGAAGAGCCATGTACTTTTAATAATTCTCCTAAAAAATGTTTCAGAGATAGAAAATTTGTCAAACTTGACTGAATTGTGCCTTACCCAGAATACAGATCTATTTTTGTATACGTAACAACAGAATGTCTACATCACTTAAATTATATATCAATATCTTCTTTCATACATTCCACATGAACACAATAATGCCATGTGCAATTATAGAATAATTCGTAGATTCATTGTAGTATGAATATTCGGTCATATCTCTGCAATAGTCCATGTGATTTTTCTTCAGTCATTGTCAACAAATGTACTTTTATTTTGTACCTAATGTATGTCTAGTTAAGGAAATCTTTCTATATTTATCAAAAATCTAGAGAGTGTAGTTTAATATCATGTAGAATTATTTGATAATTTAGAGACATCAATATTCAGGGGCAAGTGCATTTCAACTCAAACTTAGAATATACATGTATGATATGAAACTTGCAATATTTTTCTCAAGTGCTTGTGTAAAACAGAATGAAGCATATATTTTTGGTATAGAGTCTACATAGTACTCAGATACAAATGTCTGTAGAAAGCCTCTCATCACGTAAATATCACATAATGACCTTGTTGATACTACTAGATATCTTTAGATAGAATAATGTACTACTAGTATTTCGTTTCAAGTTTTCATGTGCAAGTGGAACATCTATATTAAATCTCTCTGCTTCCTAAGCATGAAGTAGTAATTAGAATTGTATATGCCACCATGTTCCTATGTACTGTAAATGCATTTAAGTTCGCGGTAGCAGGAAAATGGACTTTTCGCGGTGGTTTTAATTTCGCGGTAGCACCATGCACTGTAGTCTCTTACTGTTAGGGAAAAATGTTTGCGGTGGTTTTAAATTCGCGGTGAAGCGGCCGCCGCAAAAACCGCGAACATTAATCCACCGTGAACATTTCTGCATTTACAGTAAACAAAAGCTTGTCCTGTGACTGTTACCTCCTCTGCATGTTGTTGTTGTTTCTCCAGGTTCCTAACCTACTCGGTGCTCTACTGGGACTGATACAGCTCGCTCTACTTGTGTGTTACCCACGGACACCAAAAGCTGCCAACGCAAATCACGCGTAGCACGGTCATTCCTTCAGGTCTTAATCTTGTTCTTCAAACAGCTGTTACATCCTAGGCTTTGCAAAAAGGCTATGGCAGAATTGAATGCCAGAAAGGAACTATGACAGCCTTTTCTGTTGCAAAACATCCAAAATTTTAGTTGCCATAAACCTATTGTTGCAGTGCTGTCTCCAGGACCTGTTCCTCTGGACAGAAATTTGCTTCTTGGAATGAAATTGCAATTTGTCCATCCCAAATATTTTAATTTCATGACATAGAATTGATGAAAATGTATTTTTGTGAGCTTAAAATGACAGAAAAATAAATGACATGGGCTCCCAAAAAATGAGTGGGGCATGAAAATTTAAAGCTGGTGATAGCTCTACAAATGTGACAAGGCCCTCACCAGGCACTGTTAAGATACAAGAATTACATTTTCATGCTATTTTAAGGGGAATTCTACCCCAAAAGGGAGTGTTAGCTGAGGTTGTAAGGTTTTCATTCTAAATTGCACAAGAGAAATTGATATTTTCTTTAAAGGTTGAAGGTGGCATTCAGAGAAAAATATTCATTATGAATCTAAGGCATAGTCAAAATTGTTCAGTACAATGCAGTATGAGTGAAGGAGAAAAATGTCCTGACCACCCCAATTGCATATGATTATTATATGGCATTTACAAACATGTATTAGACGTTTGGAAATCGTGATCTGTTACTTAGCTTTAGATGACGTAATGTTTAAGCCTTCTATCTGGCTGAAGTATAGAAAGCTTTTTATGCATTTGTTCAGTACAGTTCAGGTTGTCCTCTTAGTACGACGTGCCACGAATTTGTAACCTAAAATAAGTCCACATTTTATGTAGGTTCTGGATCTTCCATGTCATTTGTATATTACAGACTCTGTATCATACATGGATATCCGCATTGTATCTTGTATGCTTTGCCTTTTGAAATATGATAATACTTGTAGATTTTGATGGAGAAGATGGGAACTGAACAGCATTTTCGTTTGGATATAAAACTGCATTTTTCTCAAATTCATGTACATGTTTGCACTGTTGATTGTGTTAAGAAACAATTCAGAAATATTACAGAAATTTCCTCTAATGTTATCTTATCATTATCATACTTGTAAATCACATACTTTGCCATTGTCATTGATGCAATCATTAGATGATCTGTGTAATATTGAAATGATTGGTTGCTTGTAAGTCAGAGATTTGTTCAAATTTAAAGTTATGAATGCACCTTTTAATTGTTTATAATCCAGTTAATAAAGCACAGACGGCAAAGTGCACTTATATATGACAGAGAGAACTTGTAAGCTTGTCTTTTTGCTGTCTCCTTTGTTCGTTGTGCTCTCAAAGGTAAAAGCCTCGTTGAATATAGGTTTGACTAGCGTTTAACTTAAGCGCTATGCAACAAAACGTATGTATTCTTAGTTGTTCAATGTCTCATTTCGGAGATTTTTTTTACGATTCGGGGCCAATTTGACTGTCTCTGAGAAAAGCACTAGCGCTTCTCAAAACATCGTTTTTCGGACAATTCAATGTTTCCGATAGGAAAGGGTGCCTTGTTGCTGACCGACATTTGACATTTTCTGTAGAAATGTTATTTTTGGTAAAAACCATCAAAAATATAAGCTTTTTACCCCAAAATTGCTAATTTGGGGCCATTCTTTACAGGCCGCTAAACGGTAAAAATGAGTTTTCCTGGGATAATGACTAATATGGCAATAAAGGTCAAGACTTCTTCTGTATACTGAGTAAAAAGGAAGAAAAAATATCTGATACGTTTTCTGCGGGCTCCGATGGCGCTAAAATACCCAGAACGTAGCCTCTACCAGGCTCCGTGGATCGGTAGAATCATTATACTCACCACGTTTGATGCAGGACGGGATGGCTTGAAAATAAAATGTTTTGCAGGCCCCCGTGAGAAGTCCCGGCCGCTGCTGTCAACACCCGTCACGGGCGAGTCGGAAAGCAATAAACTACTTCGCACCTATTAGATAGCGATTAGTGGACTTCAAAGAACATAGCGACCCCGCACAGTCTTCGTGGTGAGGAAACGTACTCTTCTGGCCGGCTAACTCCCCTAGCGTACTATAGATTCTATTTGTCCAATTTCTACAATTAGACCACCGATCCACGAAGCCTGGTAGAGTCTACCCAGAACACACGATCTGGGTAATCAGGCGACGAAACGCTTTACCGCTATCGCGCGCACTAATACCAGGAAGTGTTCGCCGCACGATCAAATCTCCGACACCATAAAACGCTACGAACAACAAGCATTTGGAGAAGTATAAAAGATTATACGGTGCTAAAGCGATAGCCAGAAAATCTAGAGCCTAATCTATAGAGATTTGCGTCTTATTCTTAGGGACTATTAGGCTGATGACGACTTCAGCACCAAGGACGGGTCGGCTTTTTAGGACAACTGTGGTGTTGTATAAACATGTAGTTGTGACGTATAAAGTAAAGATGGATTACAATCGAAACCACGTCAAAATGACCCCAAAAAAAAGAAAACAAAAATCCCTTTGTTGTTCCTCGAATGTACAAATAAGAGACGGTCATAAAAGGCGTTTTAGAACATTATTGCGTCACAGAGCGCCATCCACCTCGTAACGGAACAACAGTGCGACACTGAACTCCGTACGGACAACACGCTCGTCAGCGTCTGCGTACGTCTCAGTTTTCTCACTGGTAGATTTTCCCGCCACGATGAGTCGAGTGGCAGACAAATGCCTGAGTGGCGTATTTTACGTCCTGACGGCGCTATCACTTGTGAAAAAGCCCAAGTCAGCAGGGGAAAAGCTAAGAGTCACGGTCCACGCAGCAAGTGGCCAGGGGAGTTTTGGTTCCGGCAAGTTCATGACAACAATTAAGTTGGGCGAGGAGAAGTTCCGAACCGGACTGAAGAAGGCGGCATCTCTGATATGGGAGGAGTCAGCCGAGTTCACATCTTGGTCCAGATCTTCTGATGATCAACAAAATATTGTACTGAAGCTGAGGAAGGCAAAGAAGTGTACCGAGCGAACGGTTGGAACCGTCACCATCAACGTGAAAGAAGCTCTGGAGACCAACCTCCACCTGCCGGTCAAGAGGCGCTATTTGGTGACACCTAGCGACAAACAGCAGAAGGGCAGGGTATTCCTGGAGGTCTCTGTGGCTGTTGATGAGGGGAAGAAGCCGAGTAAGCAAGAAACTGCAGGTGAGAATGGGCCGGGGTTCCAGTCAGTGTTCTAAGTTTATGCTGTCAGATGAAAAGCTGATTTACTATGCAAGTAATTACTTCAAAACAGTCCTTGACAACAAGCCCTTCGTACAAGTGACTCTTGTTTCAATAAATGTTCCTAATAATTTGCGACTGAATGCATTTTTATTTACAAGTAAAGGCTTGGATTTGCTGCACTGATTAATTAGCGTCTCTGTTTTACATGGATGCCAAATCTAAACGAAATCTGTGTAACTTTGTTGAAAACTGTAACATTAATAATGAAATCCTATCTCTTACAGGCAAGCCCCGCTCTTTTTTCAAGCGCCGTAAAGCCGGAACCAACTCTCTAATCTCTGGAAAGCCCAGAGAAGGAGAGGCTGCTTCCTCATCAGTTCCGAGCGAACCCCAGCAGGATGATTCCACTGCGTCCACGAATGCACAGGCAGCGGCGCCACCTGCCGAGATCAATCCACACTGCAGGGAGCAGATCTCCGCCATCACCAGCCTGTATGAGGAGCTGACAGCGAAGCAGACATCCTCGGCAGACTTGCTGACGTACGTCGACGGTCTCCGCGCCAAACTGGCTGTAGCGGCGCCGCACGTGTTGGACAATGTGGTGGTGAAGAACATGGCGGCAAACGTTCCAGACGCCACACACTATGAACTACCAGACATGGCCGGTGAGAGTTTGGAGGGGCTGGGGAAGATTTTGACGGTTGTGCAGAGGTTGGACAAAGAGGAAGACGCGCGGCTCCATTTCATCCAGAAATGGTATGTCGATGAAATTTGTCGGCAGGCGATGGAGGAGGCACCCGAAGTGCTGGAAGGCGGCTAATGCATGTATATATTAAACCTAGTCACGCCACAATGTGGCAGATATGGACTGCCGTTAAAAGAGTTTTAAAAGTTTTTCTAGGACATCAGTTTGATGATCGATCTTGTTGTTTTGTTTAGATTCAAACGTTACAAACTTTATATACGTGTAACTTTTCATGACTTATTAACAAAAACTTTATAAAAAAAAACCGACATACAAGTTCCTCACGTATATTGGGATTCGACTGTTCGATGTCCATAAATGTAACAGTTTATATCTACTATGCACGATAGGGTAAAACCGTCATCTAAGACAATGGCATTGTATATTCTGGCTTTGACTGAATTGATGTACAAGTTTGTGTAATGTTTTCTTTGTGATTTGTTATAAACTAAGTCATATATCTATAACTGAACGTACAGTACGCTCACGTGCACTTTACTATGTTCTGGCTATAAAGGGAATGTATTGGGGTGTTCTATTTTAACTCATTGAGTGTTTTTGTTGACATTTTGATACCCTATGGCAAACGATTAGAAGATACATGAATGTGCTGTAACCTTACAGCGTTTGTTTGTATGTTGCTCTTATAGATCGTAAAGAAATGTATAGGGGTAACAGCTACATGCATCCTTACACGACTGTACAGCAAAAAAGGCAAGGTAATAGAAACGTTTTTGTAACATAGAAAATTGGGTTTGTAATCTTCATTCAAGTTACACGACATGAATAAAGGTGTATCAGGAATCTTTTCCAAATAGCCACAGTGTAGAAGAATCTATTTCTGTTGTCAAAGAATTCTGTACAAGAAGTCCACATTTTACAATTGAGGGATGAAAAGATGTGCTTTCCCTGAAAAAAAACAACACTGTAAACATAACATGTATTAGTACCAACTTAAATCAGTAAAATTGCATCCTATGATATTTCTAACAGCTATCTTTCACTGCATTCAGAACACAGTACACATCATAGCAAGGGCTTTGGCTACTTTGTATAGAAAGATAAGTCTACATGGCATCTATATCTTCCTGCAAAATATCAAATCGGTTTTGTCTCAATGTACAAAGAAGCTGAGGCTTTTTTCCATTTTCCTTCGACTTTTAGTCCAAGACATCAATGATCAGATATCAATTCATCAATGACAGAAAAGTTCAACATTTTCGGAGGCAAAAAGGAAGACATTACTTTGATATGCAAATCTTTTGAATTTTTAGCAAAATTCTGGAGAATGACAGTACATATCAGGACTTCACTTTTCAAATTTTCCTACTAAGTACAATGTACCATTTAAGTTTATTCAAAATTCATCTACTTATAAGTTGTTCTACATTTAAGAAAACGTGCTTACCAAATGCAGTTGTTATAAATGTACATTAAATACAAAGCCCCCCAAAACAAACCAAAATGCAGCAATGTAGCACAAAAACTATGACAGCTGCAACAACTGTAGTTTGTAAAACGTATCACGATGTACTATACAATCATATACTTCTCACTATTGTCCTGAATGATGTAAAATCTCAGTGCAAAGAAACTCAAAATCTTCATTGACTCCATCACTCACAAATCATTATATTTAGCAGCCACAAAAGATGTTAAAGTTTTTGTTTGTATGAAGTGATTTGTACACAATCAAGTAGTTAGGATAGGACACTACATGTACTTGTCCTTGCTGAGTAAGTACACATACAAATTTGATATACTGGTAAATGTAAAACACTGTCACAATATCTGAAAAATCTATCTAATACTAACACTCAGCTACTCTTCCACAGTCACAGCATGTTATATCCTTATAATACATGACACAATTAGAGTAAAAAAACACAGGAAGGGATGTCTAAGAGTCCCATCTGCTTCTCTTTGACTTTGGTGGCTTTGAACTTGGCGGTGACGCCACAGGGCCGGGCGCTTTGAAACCATCACTGTCCCTGTCTCGGTCCTTGTCGTGCCTGTGGCGGTCGTGATCCCTGTTTCTGTCCCGATCCCGGTGCCTGTCCCGATCACGGTCCCGGTCCCTGTCGCGGTCCCGACTCCTGTCGTGGTCGTGGTGATCCCTGTGCCGATCGCGGTCCCTGTCCCGATCTCTGTGTGAACTGCTGCTGCTGCTACCAGAGGAACTGCCGAATCTGCTGCCTGGCGAATTGTGTGCTCTGCTCAGTGCTGAAGGGCTGGTGACAGGGTCCTTCGGCACAGCAAAGTTTGTCTGCAACAGAAGCAAGACAGTCAATGCAAATATTTTCTAGCATGTATCAGAAAAATGTTACAACTCTAACATTGACAATATGAAAAGTCCTGATCATTTTGTTAACAGCTGGATGAACCAGTGGCTGTATCAACACCATCTCATTTCAATTTTCAAATGATCTAACCTACACTGTAAACTCATTCATGTATATGGTGACCAGCCTCTCCAGCTGTCCTACCACTTGCTACATACATGTAGTGTAATCAAACACCACAGAGTTTCTGCTACTTAACCATTTACCATAATGATACTAGCCATCTGGTCCATGTCATTGACCGTATCTGTTTGGAGAAGAAGAAAATGAGGCAGAAACGAACTAAAAGCAATGTTTCCCTTGCAAGTAAACAAGATTATTATATACATGTAGCACTTACGAATTTGTCTGCTCCCCCACTGCCAGTAGGGCTGCTAACAGTGTGGAGACTGCCTGCACTCTGGAACCCTCCAGATGTCCCAACCGTACTCAGGCTACTCCCACTCTGGAACCCTGACATCCCTCCTGGTGCTTTTACTGTACTCAGACTGGTACCACTCTGGAACCCTGACATCCCTCCCGGTGCTTTTACCGTACTCAGACTGGTACCACTCTGGAACCCTGACATGCCTCCTTGTGCCTTCACTGTACTCAGACTACTGCCACTCTGGAATCCCCCCACACCTCCAGGTGCCCCCACAGTGCTTAGGCTGCTCCCACTTTTAAAGGACGGCTTGTTCGAGTCGCTCGCAGACTGGAAGTTCCTCTGGTACTGGTTCTGTTGGAGGACACAAATTATAAGTTTTTTAATCACTGCAACAATCTACCCCAAACAGCAGTTACTCAGCAAATAGATATGATTTTGGAAAAGCTTGTTTCCCATCATGTTAGCATCCAATACCTTTCAGCAATGGCACTATGGATGCTACCTGAAATGTTTTACTATTTGAAAAATCATATCTAGTTGCTTGAGTAACTTCTATTACCTGGATGTCTAACCTTAATGAACATATTGCAACAATCGTAAACAATACATCATTGCTACACACTCAAAGTCAGCGACTCATTTCTGCGCCACCACCAAAAGAAAGGACAACATGAAAACGCAAAGCAAGCAAGGCAAATTACAAACTGTACAACCCAGTGCAGGGCAGTTGTCTCTGGATCCCTTACTGTCAGTCAGACAAAGTACGACTGTAGGAGTGGTCATGCCAGGATTGACACACATATAGAAATACTTTGTCTGATTGACAACCAAAAGACGCAGATGACGATAAATACAAAAAAATAAGACTTTGATGTTGATGTTGAACATAGATTTCTAAGCAAGCAAGAGAAATGCAAAGAGATGCTTGTACCATTGAACTTTGCATCAACATTCAACGCGTAACATAATGCTGAAATGAAAGAAGTAGTCAGCAACAAGAAAATATGCTCTGGTGTTGGTGAAATATTTTGAACATTGACCAACATTGAACCTATGCAAAGTAATCACAGGAAAAGTACTGCAGAAATATGGCAAGATAAAAAAGGTTCATTATTGGTTCTGTTAGAAATCATACTGATTACTTCTTGTAAATGGTAAATGATAGGTAAATGATAAATCAGGTCCCAAGCTGTTAAAGAGGAAAGAACTGCAATGTGCATATATATAAAGCAAGGCAAGACAAAATAAAGGATGCAAGAAAAATGTAGGATTATTTGAATACATTTGTTGCAGCCACATTTTGCAACCAGCAGAGACCTTCAAGATGGAAGTTGCTGTTTCTGTAGTATGCACAAATATTGCCAGTGCCATAAGCAAGCATCATTAACTGCTTGAGACTGGCAAATGCACAATTTGCACGCAAAATACTCGTCAGGAAAAACTGGAACAAAGGGTAGTTTAAGTAAAAATAAAGTGTATTGAATTCTGTTACAGACACAAACTTTGATAATGTTACAAAAACTCTCACTGCTAGGGACTTGTTGGCCACTTTTGGCTGTTAGAAACGAAATTTAGTAAGGCCACAAACTGTGACTACTACATCAAGTCAATTCTTTTACTTAGGCTGACTTTTTTTCAAAATGTGAAATCAAAATAACGTTGCACATGCATGAGTTCGGAATTTGTTCGTGCATTTTATGTTTCTAAAAAGTGTCAGTATACATAAGAGTTTTAGAAAGTTATATTGTTTTATAACACAATGGATGCTACATTTGTGTAAGCTCTGAACTGGAAATGAAAAAGAAAAATGCAAAAAAATTCTGGGATGGCTTTGCTTCATGGTATGCACTGAACTAACAAGTACATGTACATGTACAAAGCATTCGCTGTGGTCTTGGAGACCAACAACCCCGACTCCTAGGCCACACAACTCACAATGGCAGTGCCTGGTGAGGCTGTCTGTGTGCTTGTGGCCATGTCCACTGTGTGGAGACTGCCCCCACTGGTGAACCCTCCTGCACCCGACACTGTGCTGAGACTGCTGCCACCTTTGAAGGTAGGCTTGGCAGAATCGCTCGCCGGGCGGAACTTTTTCTGGTACTGCGTCTGGGGACCAAGGACATTGGTTACAACAACACTTACTATATAACTGTAACTTTATCTAGATATAAAATGTTAGTCCATAAATCAAACATATTGACACATTAGTGTAGCAATCTTGAGTGACAGTTGCTAAAAAAATGAAATTGAGGTCCTGGACTTTTACAGAAACCATAGTTACAGGTGTTGTTCAGTGTTCACTTCCCTATAGGAGACTAAGGCTAACGTCACATTTCCAACTTGGGCCTGGCTGGGCTGTTAGTGAAAACGTGCATAGAAATGTGCATGTAAAAATATACACAAATAGTGTCAATGACTATTCTCTCTACATCTTGTATTCTATATCAAACTTTCCGTTCCAAAAAGCTGCCCGGCCAGGTCCTGGTTTGTAAAATTAATGTGACGCATGCCTAAATGGACATACAGGTTGTTTTGTGTTCAGTGGATTCAAATGTACATGACTATATTCTGCAGCTGGTTATTGGATATCACCAATAGCAAGCTTCACAACTCATCTGGAACTAAAGTAGAGAGTTAGAAAAACATCACAGGGTATCAAATGTTGAAGTTGCAACTGCTTGGACAAAGAAACAGGCAGCGATGTTTAGAAAACACTACAAGAAGTTGCGTTCCTCTTTTAGTGTCTACAGTGAGATGCTGTAAGTAATGTAGCTGTAGTCATTCGTAAGTCTCACAAGACTTTGAATAGTGCTGTAAGTTTTTCTCCAAAGCCAGTCAGCAAAGCAGCAGAAGTGTTAGCCACCCATCATGTATGTGGCCTGCCGATGATTCACTGTGTTCTGTGTGATTAAAGCGTTATAAAGCGTTAGTGATGTCACCGCACACATGGCCTTTCAGGGGTCTTTGGAACACCCAGGGGAATGGCAGGTAAAACAATTTATACCAGGTATTGGTGGGTACAATTTCTGCACAGATATTTCAAGATTTGAGCTTTCTTTCTGTATGAATCCCACTTCTGACACCTAATTGTACCAATACTGATAGAAATTTATCTTCTGAGAGCATTGCTATAAATATGATTGCTCAATGTACTTATCTATTGATCAATTGAGTTCTGAAGAAACATTCCCAAATATATCTAACAAAAAGACAATTTCTTTTTCCTTTTTCTCGCTCTGCCATTCCAGCATCTTCCAAGACCCTTCTCCAAGGCCCCATAACTCACAGGTTCAGAGCCAGGTGAGCCCACAGTGTGCAGACTGGCCCCTCGGCTGAACCCGCCGGCGCCTGTTACAGTACTCAGGCTGCTGCCACCTTTGAATGTGGGCCTGGCCGAGTCACTGGCTACCTGGAACTTTTTCTTATACTGTGTCTGTGGGATGAAGGTGGATAAATTGTATAGTATGACAGCTTTCAAAGGGGTCTCCTATTATTGTAGGGAAATGTCGCTGCATTGTCATCTGATCTAGTATTTCTTATTATGTTATGTGCTACCTGGATGTCTAATTGACACACTGTGATATTCATATATATCTGTTCATCATTTAGGCAACTTGCTGTAAAACAAGAGCAAGATTCTACATTCCAAATATCACATGTCTTGGAGACCCCTGTGAAAACTTCTTCTACGGACCCATAGATGCAGCAACATCTTCAGTTCAATCAGTCTAACATCAACTAATCTACAAGAGTTTGAAGGTTCTAGTTCTATTTACCATGAAGGCACTCTTTAGTGCAGACAGGCGGTCGCTCTGGGGTCCGGCGGCCGTACGACTGGCGCCGGCAGAGTAAGCGTTGTCCCCCCCGAAGGTGCTGTAGGTCATCGGGACGGACATGTTCCCATCATCATCATCATCCCCATAGTCATCATTCTTGCCGCCTCCGCTACTGAGCTGTTGCAAAAATAACACCGTGTTGAGAGAGACTGTAGTAGTAATATATTTGTATTTATCAATGAATATACTGCTACTGGGATCCTTGATACAGGTGTGAGCAGTAGTCAGCTAGTCTTCATATCAAGCTTCCAAGCAGCTCTGTCCAGCGGGTTCAATTTGGTTAGGTGAAGTACACCAGTACTTTGATATCCTTCCTGACACACTCCAACCAAGATTTCCTAGGCCTACCATGACCTCTGTTGATGCACCCATTGGCTCTTACAATGTGACTATACCACCAGAGCTTCAGCGTGCTACATTTATTATTCTATTATCTATCCTATTCTTGCTTCAGGCTATTCTTGGGTCCCATTCAGACTATTTGTAGTTGAAGAATAGACTTTTGGCAGCCCCCTAATAAAGGATTGTATTCTAAAAAGTAAAAAATACAACTTTGCTGCACAACTTTTAACAGTAATTCTATAGGCCTTATATGTAGTATATTGAGTCTTAGAGTAGTCCTTACATCTGCCCCAAGTCCAGGTCTCTCTCTCTTCTGAAAGCCGGTGATCTTCTTGCCTCGTCCTCCCTTGAACCGGTTCTTCCTAAACCAGTTGTTCTGTGAAGCACATTTACTCACATAAGCACACATGCATATTATGTAGAATGTATACATGGTAAAGGCATTAATACAAACATCTAAAAAGATACACAAACAAAAAAGAAAACTGTTGACCAAACAATTGTTGCAATTTTACAAGTTTCTCAAGACCATATAACACTTGGCAGCACACTTGGAAATATCAGATTTCATCCAAACATAAGCATGAAATTTTAACTACAAGTATCTTCTTTCAGGATCGTATTACTCATACTCATAGAAAACGTCCTGAAAGTCCTCTACTTTATTCGGACAACTGGAATTCACTATGCATCAAAGCTTAATTAACTCGGCTTTATCAAATTCAGTATACAAAAGACACAACAAGATAAGAAAGTCTGAAGAAGACTTTACCTGCATGGCCAGGTTCATGAGCTCCTCAGGTACTCTCTGATTGGCTCCTTCCAGGTTCCTCACCAGGTGAGGGGCAAAGTGCACATCCTTAGTGGTTATCAAGGTGTAGGCCACGCCCTTCTCACCTGAGACAACAATTTAGTCCAATTAATGGTGTACAGTTTTATATGTACTATGTGCCTTTCTGAAGGATACAATGTCTAAAGATAACGTCACATTTCAAAACCAGGGCCTGGCCTGGCTGTTTGTAGAAACGAAAAATAGAAACGTAAAAATGTACATATTAAATAATGCCCATGACTATTTTTATGTCTTGTGTAGTTTGATCACTTTGATGTCTTTCATATCATACTTTTTGTTCCCAAAAGCAGCCTGGCCGGACCCCGGTTAAGAAATGTGACGTAGGCTTGAACCAGTCTCGTGTCCACTGAGCCTAGCTGCTGAACAACTCACCACCATTTTGACATGATTTATGGTCTCTAAATTTTCCTGATTGGAAGTGCTTGTGGACTATTGGAGTATTGTGGCATGCACTATTTATATTGCCAGTACAAAAAAAGGAAATGAAGAGTATTGGTCATGTCACAAGCTTGGAACAGCCTGAAACATAAGGTCTGAACTTGTTTTTAGAAAAGAATCATCATCGATTTTGTTACCTGCCCTTCCAGTTCTGCCGATCCTGTGGGTGTGCGTGTCGATGTCTCGAGCCACATCGTAGTTCACTACAGTCTTGATAGACGGAATGTCCAAACCACGAGCTGAGAAAGAAATACTCAAAGTGGTTTCTCTATCAAACAAACACAGAATCTGTCAACATTGTGGAAACACAAAATGGCAGCCCAGAGCCGGGAAAATTAGTTTTTTTCGCAGTAAGGAGAATTCTGTTCCAACTATTGACTAAGAAGTTAGATTTTTGTTATTGTGATGTACTTCTACTAAATTGTAACGTCATACAAATGTAACTATTAGCAAAGGTTGTAATTCACATTAATAGATTGTAGATCTACTGTGCATACATCATGATAGACCATCAGTCCTTTTCACATGCATGATATGGAAACAACAACATACAGTCATGTATAAAGTTGTTACTTTACCTGCCACATCTGTAGCTACCATTACCGGGATGGTTTTCTTCTTGAAGTCGGATATAACTTTGTTCCTCTCACTCTGGTCCATGTCTCCGTGGAGCAAACCGGCTAGGGGGAAAACAAATGATAGATTTGTAAAATTAAAGCAATGCTGTAGCTTCAACTACAATTCTACAGATGGTCAGTAGTTGAAGCTCACCCATACAACAACAACTTGGCTTTATGCATATATATCTGTGTCCAATTTTACTGGTTTGAGCATCGAATTAAGAGCACTCCCAGGCATTTAAATGATATACTGCAAGGTAGACAAATATCTAACCAGTGCTTTCTCCATCATCTGCATGGATGACTTCTCAGTCACCAATGAAAGATTAGTGGATGCTATCTGAAACATCTTACCAAGGCTGTCTCAAGCTTAACATTTTTTTTCTGTCCCAGGCATTGTTTAGGAGCCCATATTGCTAATCTTATTACATCTGTCATTTGAAGCTTACCATAATACATTTTTTCCTCAATTTCAAGTCATGACGTTCAAATTTTAATGAATGTGATGACATTTTTTTGGTACCAACTAATTTCCATCCCAAGATAGTGGCATGGGTCCTGGAGACAGCCATTTACATGTATCTTATATTACATATTTATTTACCTTCAAAGTCTTGAGCCTTGAGGTTGGAGGCCAGCTCTTCACTGTTGGCCTTTTTGGTCACAAAGATGAGAACACTGCCAACTGGAACAATCAACAGTATATCAATCATCAGCTGTTAAAATGCAAATAACATTAACTAACAGTAGAAATAAATTGTTAAAGCTGAGCATCATGAATTATACAAAAGTTATTCAGCTAGAATGTACATACATTTTAATGTACATATATTTTAATTGTACATCATTAAAATTACAGTGCTCTACCATTGGATATTCCTTTGCTGGTTCTCAATTTGAGTTTTCAAAAAGTTTTGGAAACAGCCTTTTCAGTCATTCTATTTGGACATACATTCCTGTAATATACTGTGATTTTCTGCAGTGCAAACTGTTTTGGATTATTAGTCTATTGCATTACTGCAAGACTGAGAGACAGTCTGTGCTGCAGAACTCTTCCTCTTCTTCAGGTTGAGGTGGCCAAAATTGTCATATCGATGATTCTACCACACTTTTTGGTCAGGCCAGAGGTCAGAAGTGGTTTATACTGTTGCTGGTATGATAGATGGTATGGGTGATGACCACAGAACTATGTGGGAATGCCTTTAATACAAACATGTATTGCTGCACTACCTGAAGTAAACTCCACCAGTCTCCTGGTCAGCCACTGCCACTTGGGTGGACCTGCCGGGAAGATCTCAACTATCTGCTGAACGTCTTCATTAGCCTGCGGAAAAAAACAAAAAGTAAACCCTGTATAAGAAGACTATTCAACGGACCCAAGAAAAATGGTCTTCTTATGTAGGTGATCTTCTTACAGAAAAAGCATGGCGAGAGTTCCAAAGAAACTCAAAAGACTTCAATCAAGATACTAGCCCATTTCTTGGACTTACGACTCAGAACGTCAAAAACATTACTACAGTAACTGTATTAAAAACATTTGGATAGTTAATGATAGTCAAATTTTAACAACCATACACAATCAAAGTTAACATCAGAAAGAATTGAAATTAATGAGAGACATTCACATGTAATTAGACATCAAAAATTAACAGTTTTTACTAACATTACCAAAGAACTAATATCTTTTACAGTAGATTTCATTGAGGTTGGAATACAACTAAAGTCAGAGCAGAAGAAAATGTTGACATTTATCAGCAGCTCCCCCTACCTCTCCCAGATCACCCTGCACCACCTTGATAGGGTCCATGAGAATGTCTCTGCACAGCCTCTCTATTCTCTTCTTAAAGGTGGCACTGAACAGTAGGGCTGGGGGGACCATGGTATGGTGTTACAGTCTGTTACATGTACAAGTTGTCATTCTAAAATGCACGTTTGTGGGTCAATCTCAATCCCTCCCTCAAAATGTGACCAACAGTATAGACATTTACATAAAACTCACAAGTACATAATATTATATGGAAATGGTACTGTGTATCACAATTATCTTCTAGTAAAAATATTCATTTTGAGCTCAACTATGAACTATCACCATGCACTATGTGCACATGTAGTTTAAAACCAACATAAACTTATAATTTGCTTTATGATAAACCTGCTTTATGATAAGCCAAAGGAGGTATTCATACATGTATATTTTACAGGTTACTTTCTTTCAATCTTTTTTCTTAACTCAACATTGCAGAGCACACTCGAACAGTAGCACCTCTGAATATCCTATTTACAAAAGGTAACACATGCACAATAACTGGGCCTCTTACATAATTGTATCAGTGCAACAATTGCATAGTGTAAGAAGAAATGTCTACTAATAGAGAGACCATGTCTACTCACTTTGTCTGTCTGGCCTGACGTGGTTGGCTATAGACCTGACTTGAGGCTCTGAAAATGTAGGCAGAATAAAGCAGGAAGTCAGCACATCTCAAACTCTTTCTCAAATAAAACTTTGGGATTATTTTACTTATGAAGCAGCAATTAAAATGATTTAGAAAATGGTAACAGCAAAATACTCCTGAAAGCTTTCTAGACGTTCCAAGTGTTCTAGAATAGATGCACACATTCTATCATTTACTCTAACTACTGAATTACAATAAAACGTACTACCTAAGTCTAACCCAACTGCAATAGTTACTGTTACTACATTAAATTTTGTATTATTATATGCATTGCCATTGCAATAAAGTTGAAAAATGCCTCACCAAATCCCATGTCAAACGTTCTATAAAAGTCTATAAAAACTACAAATAAAAAGTTACAGTTACTATATTTTGTCTTGTTACATACTAGTCATAATTCCACTATAACAGAAAAGCGAGAAGTTGAATTTATCCAGCAGAGTCTCATTTTGTATCTGTGAACCGTATCTTTTCAACATGGCTTGTTGTGACCTGTACTTAGCCCGGTGTGGCAAAAATGTGCAACAAACTTATTAAGGTCTTCATTCGATATATTCAAGTATTGTAAATACATTGCCATTACAATAAACTAGAAAGATGACCTTACAATTATAAAGATGCCTCACCAAATCCCATGTCAAACATCCTGTCTGCCTCATCAAACACCAGATACGTCACTCTCTGCAGGTTGGTGGCCTTCTTCTTCACAAGGTCTATCAGACGACCCTAGGTGGTGTACATATGAAAGATTAGATACTACTGTAGATCAGGTACAGGACTGCCTCCAGCTTCATTTTTTTCCATCCCTCACATTGTTTGATAGCCTAAGGCTGTCGATTTTCCTTGTAAAATCTGGGGTTTTTTAAGTGTATGAAAACAGATAATAATTTTATGTACTGAAGTTCATTTTTTGGATGGAAGGGGGTGAAATTGTTGCAATTTCCATCCCAGGATGGAGGGATCAGTCCTGGAACGGCTCTGGTATCAACACAAGGAATTCCAAAAGTGCAAATTGATACATTGAGAAAATATTCATGCAAGCATTAACACTTTTAACCACAAATCTTGTAAAAATTATGGTACTGTATCAAAACGTGCATTTACACTGCAAACTCTGTTGTCTGGCGCTGGCCGGCCGGATGTTGGGCAGGCTGCTACAATGTATAAACAAGATTTATTCAGCCTACACTACAAATAGGACTCATAGTTTCTTACTATTTCTTAACAATAAGGAAGTTTCCTTACCGGAGTGCAGACAACAATCTCAGCGCCCAGTTGCAGAGCCTTTGTCTGTTCCCACATGCTCCCGCCTCCATAGGCAGCCACCACTGATAAACCATAACACTTCCCAAACCTCTTAGCTTCAGCATAGATCTGGAGAAAAAAAAATATTTATATCATGATTCTTATTACTTAACAAACAAATTATGTGTAACTTCAATCAGACAGAGAGACAGTTATTCTTCTTCATGGCTACCTTGCCCCCCTAAGAACTTGGAGGTCAAGGGACTAGAGAGATACATTTATTTGTACTAAGAAAAACTTTTTTTTCTACAAAATATGTGCATGAGAAATTATGCATTTGTGTTTATTGAACTAACGTAAAACCAGCTTAGTACTAATAAACTTGTACAATGTCTTCATCAACATGTACACGTTTATTGCATGTATTCATTTGATAGCAACATCTTCCAAATCATCTCACCAGCAGCCTATAGCATGCTTAAGTCTTCCCCATACATGTTAGTAGGACTGATCCTATTCACAAGTTTAATTCTGCTGACAGAATAAGACAAACTTAAAAGAATTTTTCAACTGCCATACAGTACATTTTGTAACTATACAAACAACAGACATCTTTTTGGCAACACCACAGGAGTGGAGCCATTAATACTGTACTTACTTGCTGTGAGAGTTCCCTGGTTGGAGCACAGATGAGCCCGATGGGTCCGTCCCCTGGCTCTAACTCCTTCTGGTCCATAATATGCACCAGCATGGGCCACACAAACGCCGCCGTCTTACCGCTGCCCGTCTTCGCAATCCCGATGATGTCTCTCCCACTCAGAGCCACAGGGATGCCCTGGAAAACATTATACATGCATTAAACAGGCCTTTGATAATGCAACACCTTGTTTGGCCTCACTGCTATGCTCACGATCTGCCTACCCCAACCACATGCAAAGTAGTGATCCATAGAATGCGGGGGGGGGGGGGGTTCATTTTCCTAACTAACAATCCATTTGGGAAGTAGCTCTACAAATCTTGTCCATGCATAATAAATAAATCATTCTAACAAACATGCATCACCAAACCTTCTAGCACACTACAATTTCCAAAATGCTTCCATTTAAGAGCAGCAGTTTTCTCCTTAGTACTATTTGAGGGACTTTTCAATACAGATGTACAGGGCAATAGATACAATAATATTATAGTACCATTATCTTCAGCTTATCATTAGCTTCATCTAACCCTGGGAGAAGATTCTGTGACAATACATATTAAAATTCAGCTGTCATGCTAGTGCTACTAAGCCACTTGTGGCCACAGTTTTCAACTGTGACCTGTCAGACAATAATATTCCCTGTCAGACAATAATAATGAACTTCAGATTTTCTGGACAGATGGGGTGAATTTTTTCTCATCACAACAAGTAAAACATTCTGGATCGGACAGACATGTCAGGACAGTGTAGACGACCCTGATGCACATGTACACACCTGAGCCTGGATAGGTGTTGGTTGTGAGTATTCCGACTTCCTGATCTGATGCAGGAGCTGCTCGTCAAAACCAAAGTGGGCAAAACTGGTCACCAGTTTGGGTGGGGCTGCACCTGATATCTGGGAACCAAAAATAATAATATTATAGACACAAAAAGTAAACTTTGCATTGGCAGGGCTCAAACATCGAACATCAATACTAGCTGGGAAACAAGTCATCATGAAAGGTAAGGCATGTCATAGTTGCACATAGCAGCACCTATCTCCATTTCAATAGCCCTTGGGCCACACAACTTTGTGCTACAGCAAGGGGCCAGTTCATTGGTATGTGTTCAACTTCGAATTTCTTTCCCAAATACTGAATTCTACAATGTTAGCATAGGAAGCAGTACATGCCATTCTTTAAAAGTCTCTTGGTATGACTTTGCCAGGGATCAAACTTACCAAACACAAGGCAAAACTCTACTCATTTGGACATTGCACCATTGCATGTCATATTGCTTAGTTTGTAAAAAAGACTTTAAGTTATTTTATTCAATTATTGAAAGAGAAAGTACCGTACACTCACCCTTATGTCCAACTTTCTTCTGAGTTCGTTGACCTCTGCCGGTGAGAGGCTGGAGATATCTGTGTGTTCTTCATAGAAGTTCTTTTCAAAGGTCTGGTACTCAATCTGACAAGAAAGGATCAAAATGAGATCTATTTATTGGCTTTAGTAAAAAATTACATGTAGACAGCAGTGGACATCTGCACACTTGGCTACTCACAACATCTGGTTCAAATTCCATTCTGAAGAACTCAAAATCGTTGTGAAAATTTTTGTCTCTTCTGCCTACCTATATGTAACCCTTTTCTAAGTGCTATCCAAAAAGGTACAATAAGGTGTTTCAATTACTCTGGCAGTATGTGACTATATGCTGTCATGAACTCAAAACCACCGCAAACACTTATTACCCCTTACCACAAAATTGAATCACTGCAAACATACACACATTTACAGTAGTTAAAACAGTAGAACCAATATTAAATGTGTCAATACAGTACTTGGTCGCTAGGCAAAATATTCACAAGTAGAATACTAACCTCTGAGTGGTCTATGGGAGGCAGGGGGTCAATAATTTTGGACTTCTCTGGGACAATGGGGTTTCCATCTTCATCATACTCTACAATAGGATCATCATCATCCGGATTCACCCCCGCTAGGGGGTTCTCTTCCATGTATTTGAAGTACGATTCCTACATCAACAGGAGGAGTGAAATATTAGTCAACACAAGTGAAAACAAGTAATCAAAGATTCTCTGTGAACTTATCCTGACTAAAATCTCGCTCCTAGTAGACGGCCCTACAGCTATCTAACCCCAGCCAGTGAGAGATTGTATAAACAAAGGCTACCATGGATTTGATGAAATATACTCTTGTGAATTTCTACTAGATTTCACAGCTATTTTAGTGCTGTTCCTCTCCCCTTCATTCCTTAATCAGTCTCAGGTATTTCTTTCCAATAAGGGGTCATTTATCTTGCAGATTTACTAACCAGCTGTCCAAATACTATATCACACTACTTTCAGTAAGGGGGTACCAACCTGTAATATCTAATTAATGTCATAGCCAGGACTGAGCCTTAGCCATCACAGATGTTAGTGATCCTCCCCTACCCTTCTTCCTTTAATCAATTCCATCTTTCTCCTTGCCATTACTAGGGGTGAGCCATCTCGCAGGTAAACTAGCCAGCTGTCCAAACACTATATCACACTATTTTCAGGAAGGGGGTGTTGAACTGTAAATACAGTGTAATGTTGCAGGACCTGAAAACATTCCTAGGAGGTCCAAAATCATCATGTGCTTTGGGACCTCAAAAACATCCATTTTATATCAAGATTTGCACAAACCCAGCAAATAATTTGGTAACTGAGAGCAATATAGTAGTAGTACTACATTATGTATGAAGACTTTCTACAAGACATGACATACCTGGTCATCCATTTCCTCTATGTCAAATCTCTCTTCTCTGTAAAAAACAACAACATATAAATGCCATCAGATTGTCAACAGAAGTTGTCTTATGTTTAAGTAAAGTAAAAATATCATCATCAAAGACAGATTGGTTTGATAGGCCAGGGTTATTATCAAAGGCAACTTACTTTGTCTTCTTCTCATCTTTCTTGCCCATGTTCTCCAAATCTCTCGCTGCTGCAGTTTCCACCTGAACAGAAATAAGCAATACAACTGCTACATTGTACATGTATATGGGCATATTGTGCATTACAGAATACATTTGGTGGTTGTAACTAATTACCATGGCATTATAGAAATGTGCATGTATTATCAGGAGCCATTAGATATTTGCACTACTTTGTAGGGTCTTTATTTTGGTAGTGTCCTCTCCAATCCTATTACCAAAGGTTTATGTATAAGTATCAGAATAGAGAGCTGTTAACTGGCCTATGGAGGAGTCTGGTTGGCTTTAAACTTCTCCTTGAAACAGATTCTTTTGAAGTAAAATGGCCCATTGTTTTGAGCATTGCCCATTCCCAAGTTTTCAGACTATCAGGTCCAGGTTAAGGCTCACACCTGTACCTGATCGTCTGGACCTGGACCATACTACCTGAATGTTCTGTACTGGTACCCTCCCCTACAGTTCACTACATTGTATATGGCTGTGTGCCGCATTGACACACCCAATCCCCTCGATCTCAGAAGTTAAGCAACGTGCAGTCCGGACAGTTCTTGGATGACAGACCACGCTTTCCACAAATTTGTCTTTCGAAGGGACATAAAACAGGGGTCCCGTGTTCGAGGAGGTGCCTCGTGCACGTAATGCAGCCTCCTTACTCACACTTCGGGTATCTATTGGCTGTAAGTAATACACCAGAAGTGTTATATCATTACAACAAGCTTTTACCTGTGCCATGAAAGAGTCTAGAGGGTCCTCTTCACTGTCTTCATCACTGTCAGCAGGTTTCCGTCCGGGACTGACGGCCGGCACGTTTCCTTCATCATCATCATCATCATCAAAGTAGCTGGGACAACAAGAAATCAGAATTAACACCATTTATACCAGCATTAAACATATAACAGCAAAAGAAGGTTACATGATAGTACATGTAGTATTACATTTTTGTACTACAAAGAGATATTTGTACTACAAAAAGATATACAAATGTATCATGAACTCCTTGTGCTTAAAATATAAAACAACTGGCACATATGTAGCTACAAATGTATTTGCAACATTTGTGTGCATTTTAATGTTGGCAGCACTTGGCTTTTGAATCCTTTGAGTTTCACAACTTACATGGAAATACAGCCATGTGATTTTCAGTTAACTACATGTACATTGTACAATGACTGAATGAGATCATACACACTTTTGCATGTTTTCTGTTAACAGAAAAAAAATCAATCATCTTACATCAATTTTAACCATTAATTGTTACACATTATGTTTCACTGCAATACATAGACGATAGCAATGAATTATCCCCATGGGGCCCATACCCAGAATGACCTCCTTTGACATACTAGTACCAACCTCTGTTCATCACTCATGGCATGTCTCTTCCTCCCCACAGTGATGTCCATGTTGGTGAACACTCCTTGACCCTGACCCACGGGAGGAACCATTCCATAGTTGGGGCCGCCACCTTTCCGGCCCTCTTCCTTCTTGCCGAGAGCGAAGCCACCGAAGCCGAATCCTCTCTTATGGCCCCCTCCGCCTTTATTCCAGTTCATTTTGGCTACAATATGAAATGAAAGAATGACTATAGATGAAGGTTAGACATTAAGGTAGTGAGATATGCCAAATAGCAGTTACTCAAGTAACTGCCAGGTATTTTATCATGCATTGTATTCCAAAATCCAATTCAGTTGCTTGAATGACTGTTTCATTTGATGAATAAAATCACACCACAGCAGAAGGGTACTAGTAGCCTGTGTTTACACAATCTCTCGCTGTCTGGGGTTAATGACCCCCTCCCCGAGAGCGGTGGCAATTGTGGGCCGGCCGCTAGGGGCACGATTTTAGACTAAAGCAGAAGGGCTGAATTTAGGCATGACAAAAAATTGGTCAATTTTGTGTTACGTACAATCTCTGATGTATACAATATCAAATTGTATAGACAAACAATCCGGATCAAATCTCATTCATTTTGGCAAGGGATCAATAAAAATTAAACATCATGATTAATTAATTGAACTACTGAATAATCTGTTTGGCTAGTAATTCTATGATACAGATTGACAGCTGTTCAAGCCATATTACTCGTAATATTAGGTTTGTGTTGATGAATTCAACATAATTGTGTTTTTTGATTAGGGGGAGGGGGTTGGCAAAGATAGTAAACTGACAAGATAGCATAGGGAATGGGTACACAACCTTCAAGTATAAACATGATACACATCAAGGTTTTATCAATTATTGGGGTGGGGGGGGGGTATGTATGATATCTTCACGCAAATTATGAGTATCACATGTATGCATGCAAGATGCATCTTCTGACCCAAAAATCACTCAAGCAAGGTCCGATGAGGCACAAACCCTGTGCAAACGATGTCGAAAAAAACGCTGTTTCTACTTCTCCTTCTTTTTGCCACAAATATCCTAAGTTATTTTCAACCTCCTTGGTTAAACCTATAGGTACGGGTTGGTGATGAGCTCAACGTACTCAGGTCAACGCTGGCGCGAACAGATAAATTTATTTATGGAGCTCGCATACAACTCGTAAATTATGAACGCTTCGTTCTCGCCAGTGAATTTCTCCTTAACCCAAAGTGCCACAAATACAAAGTGCTATGTATCAAGCGTACATCTACAGGTTTTCAACGTTTCAAGGGTCTTAATTTTTGCAAGAAACGGTGATATATTTACCTTGTCTTGTTCCAAAATAGCACCAGGATCCGTGTGTTGTGTACTTGCGTACTACGTCATCAAAAGTGTCGGGCTGCAAAGGGCACGGTTCCACTTCCGGGTCAACGGGAAATACCGGAAATGGGACAGGTGCATCCACGAATGGGACGTCCCAGACAGATGCACTGGATTTGTGACGAAGAACATACTTATGTTTTGGCCGCTCGACCATTAAAAAACCTAAAGTATACTAAGACATTATTTCAAGGTTTTGCCCTTGAGAACATATAGTCTTGTCATAACGTTGCAACCATAGTTGTCTGGCTCTATCATAGTCAATGAAGTGACCCGTTCTTCCTCTTCTTCTTCTTTCGATTTAGGCAGCCGCCTCCTTGCTTCTGAAGATTAGTTTATTCCGTGTTCAAACTTGCGCCCCCTAGTTTCATGGGAAGAAATGTAATAGCACTTTTGTCTTTGATCGTTTTCCTTTCCTATAAAAGTTCATCTAAACGGTAGCAACATTATTACCTTCGCCAAGAAGGTTACATGGGTCGAAAAATAGTGTTGTGACCCAGTATATAGGTCAATGCATATATCTTGAGCAGCTGCGGATGTAATTTCATGCTAATTTTGAGTAGCGGTTGCAGAGACCAGGGTTTTTTTCGAAAACGTTTCACGCGGCAATTTCCGTCGGGACTGCAGCGGGGCGAGTGTGTGCGGTTGCGAACGCTCTGGAACGTTTTGTGTGATTTTTGGTAGTTAAGTTATGTGGGGGTTTCGAACCGGAACCTTAAGGGCAGGTGCAACATTAACAGATACTTATCATACAAATAAGGTCTCATTTGCATAATTGATTAATATGCCATATTCTAATAGTTGAGTATTGGGAATGGCATACTTGTAGGTATGAGGTGGATTACAACCAAGCATAAACAGTGGCTTATGAGATTCAACAATTCTATATGCACAGTCATATCTATCAAAGTGACAGTAATACTACAATTAAGTGCACAAAATTGATGAAAACAATTCACATCAAATTGTTTTATGATTTATTCATTTGTAATCAACAGTTAAAAGGTATATACATGTAGAACTGATTTTCCATCATTGACACCACAAATAAACCAGGGAATACATACATGTAACAGTACTTGCCATCTTTGTACAGCTGTTTCAGATTCAGCAGTATGTACAGTAATTGTTTTTTTCAGCGGTTCAAAGTCAGTTCATTTCAGTATATGTCCACTATTGCAAGATCTCCGCCTCTTGGCCCTCTGCGCGAATCCTCTGGCCCCGTCGTTCCGGCGGCGTTAGAAATCATGTCAGTTGGTTTTCCACTTGAGGCTGATCATCTGGAACCAGACTTGGTGTGTTTTGTCGCTCTGCATGTGCAGAACCTTGCTGTAGATTTGGGGGGCCTCCAGTTCCAGCTTGGTCTGTCTGTGGGTCCACGCGGTTTCCCCGTATCACGACGACAAGTTTCTGATGGATGCCTGTCAGTTTTTGCCAGATTGCATCTCTTAACTCCGCTGTGCGGATGAGTGTTGCTCAGTGAACCAGTGAGTTCAGAGAAAATAATGAAGATAATACATCCCAACGAATCCACCGAGCGCACGTGTCTGCGTGACTAAGGCACACTGCCATCAGCAGGACTGGTAACAGCCAAAAGACAAAAGCCACAACTACATAAATCATTACAGTTCTGGACTTGTACACCCTTGCTTCATATTTCCTCTGTGCCTCCTCTTGTGCGTCGTTGTTTGGCTGAATTTGTACAGGACCATTTTCTCCTGGTGCCCCCGGGGGAACCCCTGCCTGTTCAAGCCTTCTCTTTTCTCGTTCTCTGATTGCTACATACACACTTTAATATGTTTGTGAACAGCATGACCATGCACATCAAGAACAGTATACATGGACCAATGATGCTATAGGCTCGGGGAAAGTAATAAGGACAGGTACCGGTGGTCAGGGTCTCCATATGGAGACAGTTCCAGCCCATACTGGGGGAGAAGGCATACAAGGGCAAAACAATCCACATAACAGTCATAGCTACACCTGCACGCAGGTTGGCACTGTCAGCATGGATATGGAACCATATAGGATGCTTTACACCAACATAGTTATTTATAGACAATAGAGATAGGGCTGATGCAGAAGTCAACTGACTGAATATGATAAAGTTTGTATAAGTCACTGAAAAGTCATACATTTGATTGTGTCCGATGTGGCCTACTGTGCGATACAGGAGTCCTATACCTGCAAAAACATCTGAAATTGCCAGGTTCGCCAGGAAGAAGTAGATGGGTTTGCGCAGTTCTTTTTTACTGATGATTCCCAAAATCACCACAACATTGGTGATAATTGTGGTAAGTCCTATCAGGAAAAAGACAATGCTACTCCCTGTTCCCAGTCTCACAAGGTCCTCGTGCACGGAGCAGGCTTCGTCAGCTTGTGCGATGGATGCGGTATTGTTCTCTAGATGCCACTTGTAGCAGGAAAGTAAGGTTGCAAACTCAGGAGCAGATGTCGCCTCAGTGAGCATCCACGGGTCGGAGCTGTTGTTGAACATGGTGGGGCTGGTTCTGGTTACCAGTACCTACAATCTGAGGCGGATTCCTGATTTGTGTGTCCGGGATGACTTGAGATTGTGGCCGGAGTCGACGATGCGTCTGCACCTGATTGTGACGGGCTTGATTCTGCGTGAGAGCGCGGAACTGCACGACAGCGCCTGCTCAGTGAGACTTATTACGTGGGCTGTTACCATGGTTATGCTTAGCAAGCCTTGAAAATGATTTGCAGTTACCTTAACCTTTCTTTCTTTCCTTTGCAAGAAACATGCCTGCATTGCCAACCTTGTTGGCATGCACGTAGTAAATATGAAAATGATTATTTGATAGCTAAAAATATATGTGATATGTCACTTGTGTCCTTCAGTTGGAATTATTAATATCCCTTGGTATAGACACACCTTTACAATATTTCAAATCTATTGCTACAGAAGTTTCAAAGCTGCAATTTTTTTTCGGAGAGCCACACCTCAAGCCCGTCACATTTATCGAAAAGAGCAGGGATCATTATTCCGGTTGAAACCTTACAGTCTAGTCTCTGGACTACATTTTGAAAAGGTTGTAGTCACCAATTATGTAATTCCTTTCACAAATGTGGTAATGAACAATATTCCTTATGGTCTTTCTTTCCAATCTGCAGATCTCTTTTAAAAACTCAATCCCGTCTACTGTACTTATTTGGACAAAGTTTTTAAAACATTTTATTCATAAATGAAAATAGATAAATTACAGTGAACCATCCATCCACAAATACTGAAATAATACGAATAATACATCAAACAAGTTAGGAAATGACATTTGGACAAACCTTCCTATGACGTCAAATTTGGAGCTTTGATTTGATTCGTCCCTACTGTTGCCATGCCTACATAACATTTGGTGGACCATCAAGGCAGCTATTATGTAGAACCTGCAACCCTCTTAATACTTATTAAGTTTTTCCCTTTTTCATAAGAAATATTTTCTCGTTGCCAGTCTTAGTGGCAGGTGGCATGGCCGGAATCTAAGGGGTGACGTTAGTGAAACTGCCAGAAAGCGAATCCGTTTGTTATGCAGCAACAGTAATATGCTGCTTTCATATGGACCATTGAAGTACTCTAAGTTTGAATGCTTGCGATTCCTAGCTGTCACTCATGTCCTGGATGTCCCTGAAATGTAGTTTGCAACTCTGAGGTTACCATCGAACACATCATGTACATTGTTATGGTGCAGCAGCACAAGATGTGCAAAACTTAGACTTAGACTATACTAGTTCCCGTGTCGTCTTGAAGATTTTTTTTTAATTCCCTGAGTGGTCTAACACATTCCATGTGCCATTAGTCTTTATGTGTCCATGTTTAAAAAACTAACCAGTAGCTATTACTGTCGTGTACTAGTAAACTGATTATTCCCCCTCCCTGCCTGCCACCCTCGCTCTCTCTCTCTCTGCTTTCCATTCTGACAAGCTGTCTAAGTCGGAAGGTGATATGAAAGATAATACTCTCTAGTTGACCTGATTGTACTTAAAAGAGATATTCCACCAAATATTCAAAACGTGTTACGCATTTTATTGTCTTTTCCTCTGTTCACCATTCCAAAAAGACTGATGATAACACAAGAAATTTCCATATGGCCATCTACATCTCAGTACGTAAAATGTATATAGGGCCAAGCACTGTCTCTAAACGGATCATATTGTACGGTAGCCGGTAGAGACATTACGGTGATACTTTTTTATGCTACTGCCAAGTTTTTCATCTCGTCCATGACTTCGGAGGCTTCCCCACAGATTTGTTTACAGTCGTCAATCTCGGATGTTTTCTTCGTGTTTGATTTCGTTGGTACGTCAACGCTGACGTCATCACCCTGCTCCACGTCACTCTGCGTCATCACTTTTCTGGTGACCTCAGCTAACCCCTCGGGTTTCGTGACATTCCTGTCCCCCTCTGAGTGGCGCCTGGTTCTGGAAGCGCGCAATTTTCTGTCAAGAGAAATATTCAGAGCTAGCCATTAGAAACATAGTCTGTATTGGCATCTATGCTAGATTATAGCTCATTCAAAAATCCTTAGATACTCAATTATACTAAATGCAATGGAAATGGCGAGCGGCTGGTCTCTAGTTTACGGTGCGGTCATATTTTTCGTGGTTCATCGTACGATTTTAATGTCGTAGGACTCGTGTAGCAGGTTGTGACAGAATTAACCAACCAGCAACAACGATATAATGTAAGCTTCTCCGTAACAAGACAGCTCAATATTGTCCGACGCGTGCACAACTATACCAAGAATGCCCTCAATTTGCGATCGCAAAACAGTCGTGCGGTGATCGCACAACGATCGTTCGAGCTATAATTTACACACACACCCTCCCCAACCACTTTCTGTTTAAAAGTCTGGCCTTTCAATAATTGATTTTACTCTATTCACATATCTTTTGTGAGTATCAGGCAAAAAAAAACAATTTGCTTATATAGATTAAAGCCTTCTAAATTTACATAAACATAATCATAAAACAAGAGTAGTAAACATACATACATAAATGAATACAAAGTAGATTACAGAAAGGTAAATTTAGACAAGTTATTTCTAACAGTAATTGATAATTGTGAACACTTACGCCCTGGCACACCCAGGCTCACCCGGCTGGACAGACTGTTTGAAGGACGCGGCTGCGATCCCCTCCCGACTCGGCGGCTCCACCGCCAGCTTGTACTCTCCTGGGCAACGGTGCAGTTTTCTACGGGAATAAAACATTAGAAATGGTCTTTGCATACAAACAAAACTTAATATGTTGTAACCTTCAACATTAGTACCATCTTCCCATTATGATCACTTTTGGTGGTCCCTTTAATGATCATGATGTTTCAGGCTGTACCAGTAACCTTCAATATTGATACCACCTGGTCATTGCGGCCACTTGCGTGTTTTTGCATGTGGACCCTTAGATTACTTTTGTTTCTTATTTACCCAAGCATAAAGAATGTTATCTATTGAGGCCAACTGTCGTAACAACACCAACAGCAATAAAACGACAGCAACAAAAGTTGAAGAAGATAAAAAGACGCGAAAGATAAATACAACTTTGACTGAAGAAGTAGGCACATATCTCGCATGCTTATTGTGCCAAAGCCACAGTGGCACTGTGGCAGACATGCATCTATACCACCTCATACGAGTTCAAAGGTCCTGTAAGTCCCATCATGACATCATTTAAACATAGAAAAATATATCTATATCACTTCGCTGAACTCACACTTTTCTATAGTCTCCTCCCGGCCGGCTGAGGCTGTCTGACTCGTCAGAACCTTGGTTCACACAGGCGTTCAGCGTCAGGTGGTGCTCACCCTCACACCGGTGGAGATCGAAGCTGGGGTCAGAGCTACATGTACAAACAACAAAAGGCCACACTGACTTAATTTGATTTTCGTCTTTTATAAAAGCAAACTGTGGCGACATGTCACTCGACGAAAACAATCACCATGATCTTATCAAAACGAAAAGAAATGATTTGAAATTTGGTACGTTGTACCTGCCGATTCCACGTCCTCGGTAATTTCCTTGATGTCTTAAGCTTACATTTGTTTGTCTAAGAAACTGTCGAATGTCTCCTCTTCAAGGAACTCAAACATCACAACAGATTCTGGACCCTTCTTAGAGTATCATAACCTCTCTTCAGTACGATCTGGTACGTCATATTTTATCATATGCCAGATACTTAGTTATTCATTATCTCTATATATTCTGGAATGTCAACAAACCGATCCTATCAGGTGACTTACCTGCTACTACTGATAAACCGTTTTGCTGCCGGCCCGGGATCCATCTCAAGGTTGATGAAGAAATCTACGTTACCTCCAAACTTTTTTAACTTGTTATCTGTCAAAAAAGCTAAGGGTAACGGTGTTCGTGACTGTAGTGGTGTTTAGGAAAACACAAGTGCGTATCGCTCCTGGTTACTTCTAAACACTTCTATTACGTCACAGAGGTCTGGTAACACGAGGTAACACGTGTTCTTTTGTTCGATCACGTGATGTCCTTCGTTACGTCACGATGTTTTGCTGTCACGTGACCGTTTTGTTGCTATGTCAGTAGCAACCACGTGATCAGTCTTAATCAATCTAGCTTGCTTTTTGATTTTATCTTACTAGTATTAAACACTACTAGTATGTATAAATCTTTTCGATTAATCTTGCCCCTGAAGTCTTTAACTTGTTGTTTTTCACAAAAGCTAAAGCCGTAAATGATATCGTTCGTGACTGCGGCAATGTTTCGGAAAATACAAGTGCGTACCGCACCTAGTTACTTTCAGGACGCTGTTATTACGTCACAGACGTCTGTACAATATACTAAACTCGGCACAAAAAGTTTGGAATATCAACTTTGGCTGATCATATTTACGTTGTTTCTGCATCAATTTCAATGTGTTATATATCAATAGAAAGCGTGGATGATTTTCTTTCACAGGGTATCAAATTCTTTATGATTATAAATTCGTGGAACGAGCACCAGGGCTGCTTACGTCAGTGGGTCACGAAAAAAAAGTGCCCAAATTTCCCTTTTTGTGTTCAACAGTGTATCATACTGTTGGTATGGGTGCGGGTGTCAAGGGTTCAATCTTTCCCTTTTTCACGCAATCTTTGGTATACAGAACATCTTCAACATTTGAGTAGATTATATGTGCCATTTTGGCTGTTCGATGATCGAATGGAGGTGTGGAGGTGGCAAGAGGAATGCCACGCTGACTGTTGCACGGATAGAGCGTAACAGCGCGAAGCGCTTGGTAGAGGCAGTGTCATGGAGTGGTGTATGTATGGCTGCCATGAATACCAAGGTTCACTATCATCCCAGACAACCTCAATACTGTGAGATACAGTACAGGGTCTTACCCCTTTAATATGGGGCCGAATGACATGCTGCAAGATTACACCGCCCGTCCACGCACACAGTCTACAATGGTCCTTGCTCTGTATGAACGTTGCATTTGGTCCCACACACACGCTGACGAGGTATGATATTGCGACTGAATGGAGAATAGTGTGCCTGTATCTCACAGTATTGAGGTTGGCTTGTCTGGGATGATAGTGAACCTTGTTTTTCCTGTGCCGGGCATACATACACCACACCATGACGCTGCCTCTACCAAGCGCTTCGCGCTGTTACGCTCTATCCGTGCAACAGTCAGCGTGGCATTCTCCTTGCCACCTCCTCACCTCCATTCGGTCATCGAACAGCCAAAATGGCACATATAATCTAGTACTCAAATGTTAAAGATAAACTTGGATGTTCTGTATACCAAAGATTGCTTGAAAAGGGGATAGATTGAACCCTTGACACCCGCACCCGCACCAACAGTATGATACACTGTTGAACACAAAAAAGGAAAATTTGGGCACTTTTTTTTCGCGACCCACTGACGTAAGCAGTCCTGGTGCTCGTCCCACGAATTTATAATCAAAAAGAGTTTGATACCATGTGAAAGAGAATCATACATGCTTTCTATTGATATGTAACACATTGAAATTGATACGGAAACAACGGAAATATGATCAGCCAAAGTTGATATTCCAAACTTTTTGTGCCGAGTTTAGTAACACATGTTCTTTTGTTCGATCACGAGATATGTTCATTGTTACGTCATGATGATTATTCTTGTCAGGTGATTATTGTGTTGTCACTGTTTTGTTGCTATGTCGAGACATTAGCAATCACACGGCCAGTCTTAATCATCTCAGCTTGCCTTTGTGCCGTATACACAACCTCGTCGAGTTATGTAAGTAGGCACATGCCAATATCAACAGACAGTTAAGGTGAAAATATAAATTTGTGTTGTTTTTCAAATTCAGCAGGCAATGCATTCTATCTATCTGTGTTTACCGTACACTGCATAAAGTTGCTTCTCTGCTATTCCGTCTAACATCACCACCAAAGGATTTGAATATATATAGGAGTGAACATAGGAGCGAACTACTAGAACTAACCGGCTGGTACGTTAGGCTACATAGAGCGTACAATATCGACAGTACAAACGGCAGCGTTCTAGAACACTGTAATACGAAGCAATCCAACAATTCGTGGGGACGAAATATCATGACCACTTGACCGACAAATTGAAGTCGTATAAACGTTGATTTCCTGCTAACTTGTCTGCTGAAATCAAGAAGTCGCAAGAGCGTCCTTTATTTTGAGTCATAGAATATTTAACAACATCCCTCTCTAATGATGATATGGAAACTATTTTATTCATAAAAGCAGAAGAAACAAAGCTAAACTAATATCTAAAGATGCCTCTATTCTAGTGTTATATTAAATACAAATGACACTCTACCATACATATCTAGTAGTTAGAACCTAATTTCTAGGTTTCTGAATACGTTTCTACAAATGTATATTCATGTCATGCCCCTGGTTTATACAGTAACGTAACTATCGTTTTATCTTCTATTGTATCACTGTAAGTTGGAATTCACTAATCGCATAGCTGAAAAAAACAGTAGTTGCTATGTCAACTGTTGTTAGTCTAATAATCTCTACGATGCAACTATATACAGCAGAAGAAGATAACCCATACATAATCAGCTGCACTTATCCATGGTACAATGTACAAACTGGCAGCATGTCTATCTAACACTAGTGCTAAACGTACTTATAACTTTCATAAAGAAAGCACTGGTCCTCAACGACCCTAATTTTTCCATCCAAAGTCCAAACCCCTTTCTTGGTCACGCTATAACTGACAAACATTATGCTCAATAAATCATTTACTAGTAATGGTGCGCGCGACAATAAGCATCCAAACAAACGGAGTGGTCTAAAATCTAAAAATAAAGTAAAATAATAATATACTAGTAATTGATGTTACTTGATAAACCAGGTCACATACAGTTCAAAATGAAAAAAATTATGAACCTATTCAACTCGAATTTCCTAGCCGTTTAGCAATACGTGAGCATGCAAACAAAAAACTAAGCAAAATACAAACGTACTAAAGGAGAGAATGACATCAATGTTACCATCACCATATGTATCTAATTACATTCATTAGACCATGGAAACTCATCTGTGTTGGAAAATCATAGTACAAGGCTAAACTTTCTTCCAACACTTAAGGTTCCGGTTCGGAATTTCAAGTGACCAGATTCAAGTGACCAAATAGTCCCTAAGAATAAGACGCAAATCAGAGGATGTCTCCATAGTTTTGGCTCTAGATTTTTCGGCTATCGCTTAAGAAGTCTATAATCTTTTATACTTCTCCAAATGCTTGTTGTTCGTAGCGTTTTATGGTGTCGGAGATTTGATCGTACGGCGAACACTTCCTGGTATTAGTGCGCGCGATAGCGGTAAAGCGTTTCGTCGCCTGATTACCCAGATCGTGCGTTCTATGTGCGTTTTGGGTGTTTTAGCGCCATCGGAGCTCGCGGAAAACGTATCGGATAACTTTTTTTCCTTTTTACTCAGTATACAGAAGAAGTCTTGACCTTCATTGCCATATCAGTCATTATCCCAGGAAAACTCATTTTTTCCGTGTAGCGGCCTGTAAAAAATGGCCCCAAATTAGCAATTTTTGGATGAAAAGCTTATATTTTTGATGTATTTTTACCAAAAATAACATTTCTACAGAAAATGTCAAATGAGTCTGTCGGTCAGCGACAACACACACTTTTCTATCGGAAACACTGAATTATCCGAAAAACGATGTTTTGAGAAGCGCTAGTGCTTTTCTCAGAGACAGTCAAATCGGCCTCAAATCCTAAAAAAAACTCCCAACCGGAACCTAAAGTATACACGGATCAAATTTTCAATACATTCATAAGACGTTTGCTCACTTAGCAGTTAAGGACAATACTGCGTAACTGACATTAACGAGTCTCAAGCTCCAAGAGATGTCGGTGTTAAAATTTGGCCATTGGGCAGTTGTTAAATTAGGGTATCCCTCACTCAGTCACTGGTGCGCTTTCCTGTGTGTCTTCAGACTGGCAAGGTGATTGAAGGACTTGTTGCATTCTTCGCATGAGTAGGGTTTCTCTCCGGTGTGGACCCGAATATGTCTCTTCATATCACTCTTATCGCTAAACCGCTTGCCGCACTCCTCACATCTATAGGGTTTCTCACCGGTATGAGTGTACATGTGCCTCTTCAGTGTCGACAGGTGCCGAAAGGATGTGTCACATTTCGCACAATGGTAGGGTTTCTCGCCGGTATGAACCACCATGTGTTTCTTTAGATCATCTCGACCGGCGAAGTGCCGGCCGCACTCCTCGCACGCAAAGGGTTTCTCCCCTGTGTGAGTCCGCATATGTATCTTCAGAGTGCCCGATACTCTGAACTGTCTGTTGCACTCCTCACACGTGTAGGGTTTCTCACCCGTGTGAGTGCGCATGTGGGACTTCAATGAGCCGAGACTGCTGAATGCCCTGCTGCACACATCACACCTGTACGGTTTCTCCCCGGTGTGAGTGCGCATGTGTTTCTTCAAGTCAGCGAGCTCACTGAACTGCCTGCTGCACTCCTCACACCTATATGGCTTCTCCCCTGTATGAGTCCGCGCGTGTTTCTTTAGATAAGAAGGGTGAGCGAATTGTTTACTGCACTCCTCACACTTGTACGGTTTTTCCTCCGTGTGCGTGCGCATGTGACTCTTCAGGTTACCGTGTGTACGAAACTGCTTGCTGCACTTCTCACACTTGTATGGCTTCTCCCCTGTGTGGGTGTACTTGTGACTCTTTAGATTACTTAGCGTACTGAACTGCTTACTACACTCATCACACGAGTAGGGCCTTTCTCCTGTGTGAGTGAGCATGTGGTTCTTCAAGTTACCGAGTGTACTGAACTGCCTGCTGCACTCGTCACACTTGTACGGCTTCTCGCCTGTATGAGTGCGCACATGACTATTCAGATCATATAGCCTTAAGAACAGCTTGCTGCAATGCTCACACCTGTAGTGTTTCTCCCCTGTGTGAGTTCGCATGTGGGTCTTCAGATAACCCCGCTGACTAAACTGTTTGCCGCATTCCTCACATTTGTAGGACTTCTTGCCGGTGTGAGTTAGGAGGTGGTTATTTAGATGATGCAGCCTGCCAAACTTTTTATTACATTCCTTACAACTGTAGGGTTTCTCCCCGGTGTGAGTGAGCATGTGTTGCTTCAGAACACTCTGCCTCATGAACCGTTTGTTGCACTTCTCGCACATGTAGGGCTTCTCCCCTGTGTGAGTCCGCGCATGAATCTTAAGATAGCTCATGGTACTGAACGTCTTACTGCAGTCCTTGCACTTGAAAGGTTTCTCACCGGTGTGCGTGCACATGTGTATCTTCAGATTACCCAACACGCTGCACTGCTTGCCGCACTGCTCACACCTGTAGGGTTTCTCCCCCGTATGAGTGCGCATGTGTCTTTCTAAATCTATCTTCTGGTTGAACTGCCAACTGAACTCGCCGCACTTGTAGCCTTTTTGAGTCTGCTGCTGCTTTGTCTTCGGATCATCCTTCTTACCACACTGCCTGTTGCAATTCTCACCTGCAAGAACGTTTTCTTCAGGACCTTTGGTGACGTCAATGGAGTAGCTGTTTGTAGACGCCATGTTACAAAAAGCCACCTCTGTAAGTAGAATATGAATAACACCTAAATATCACTTCATGCTATGATACTGTACAGCCATTGTTAATAAGGGGAAACAATTTCACCGCCTCTTAAGACGTTGCTCATCTTGTACACACCACGTTCTTCTTGCCTCGTGGTATGTCATCTTTTTATTCAAACAGGAAAACTGAAAATAGTACTGTCACTGTTAAGCAGTATCTAAGGGGCGAAAGGTCAACCACTAATATACCGGAGGCCTGTTGGATATCGATAGTGCTTGGCCAATTGGATACGGTCTTGCCACCGATAGATCATATATGCTTTTGTTAAAAAGCTATATAAACTCAAACATTTATGTGCGGTGACTCATAAAGCTAAACCTGGGAACATCTAACGCAGAAAAAAATTAGAATATGCTGCTTAAACTACCACAGCGTACTAAAGGAGTGCAAAATGTTACGAACATGAAAATAAGCGATAAGTGGGCCTGAAAACACTTAGTTTCTGAAAAAACATAATTAGGCATTAGGATGCTACCAATATACAAATTTCCATTTGAAAAACGTATTTTTTTTTAGTGAATGTCAATACTCGTATATTACAAGTGTTTTGTTCTTCTTCTTCTTCTTTGCGGTAGGTGACCAACATCAACGAGCCGATGAATCTGTCACGCTGTTGATTGTTGCACTACCTGTAATAGTATCTAGTCTGCAGTATTCCATGCAATACTATTAAATCACTGCATTTAGCCCATGTGGGCAGGAACATGCAATTAAATATCTTTATTACAGGGTTCTAGCCAGCATCCGTCATTTTATTTTTATTGCAACTTATTTTTACAAGACATGGTAACGGCACACTTAAGTCGTGACTCATATTCATGCCACTACCGCAAACAAATACATGTACATGGGCAAATAAATACAAAATAACAAATAAGCAAAGCATTGAAGCAAAAACAACAAATAAAGATTCAAAGATATAAACTGAGGATATGATAATTAGCTAAGTCCCTTAAGACTGGTAGGATGATGTTTAGTCATTATTGAAGAGATTGGTGTGTATTAAGACAGTTTGCACAAACGTTAATATTTTGGAGTTTTCTGCAGAGGACAGAGAAGAAGATCCTTTTAAAAGCAACTGTACTAAAATGTCGTCGGATAGACTATCCATCCGTCTAGCGACCTAACGGAATTTTGACGCTGGAGCCGAGCAGAAATTTTGCCCATACCGTCTTCTGTGGCGGACAAAAATCGGCATGTGTTAAAGATATTAACTGAACCAAGCTGGGTCTACCAGCAAAAAAAATGCCCCTCAAAATAGAAAAAATACGACTTAATGTGTCAGTGCCCAACTTGATTACAGGAAGAAAACGTTTTAACGATGTAACGTTTTACAGTATTTATCTACTAACACAGCTGTGATTTCATTCTCAATCACATTCTATTCCACGCACCAATCATTTCTTATATCCTAAGTTTCCGTACAAATTACACCCATACTCATACTCATAGAATTAGTCGTCTATTTCAAATATAATCACACCAAAAACGTCATAAGCTCAATTATTATGACTCCGTTTTATCACCTTGTCCAAAAAAACTCATTGCTTTGTCTTTTCTGTAGCGTCTGACCCGTCAGACTTCACCGATATTTGCTAGCCTTCATAACAGGTTTTCTGGGTCTTTTTATTGGCTCACAATACACTTTTAATTTGCTGGCCTGCTAGTACTAGTATTCTTTTTATGCTGGGTCGTTTGTACTCCATAGCTGGCTCTCTGGTAATCTCCAAGCAGATTCCTCCGGTGGCAAATTTTACCCCTCTGCCCGCGTGTACACTAAAACACACCCAGTAACTTTCTAGCGAGGACAGGTCAACGACAATTACTACGGTGTGAATAGCCCAAATGAGTGGCGGGCCATTATCACCCTGTCTATCATGCAAACGTCATAAACACACACCAAGCAGGCACTGTGTGGGAGTTCACACAAACAGTTCATCTATATAACCTCCCTGTTCTATTTATAACGGTTAAATAAGTTTACTTGATGACCAAAAGGTGAAGAGACTAGGGAGATCTTACGACTTGAGATTTCTGAAATGATGGACCTGCAACAATTTTTGTGTCGTATTATCACGCGCTCCGTCACTTCAGTGGTATTAGCATGAACCTATTCACATAGTAATGTATTGTGGCGTAGTGGGTTAACGAGTAGACTTTTTAAACTTATGGTCTCGGGTTCGAATCCAAGTTGGTTTACTTTTTTTTTCGATAATATATATTTCACTATTTATCACTTATACGGTCGTTCTTATTTGAATTTTGCTTTTATAAGGGTTTGCTTCTTGTGTTCATTTCATAATAATCTTCTTGATACTATCTATTTGCGCTATCACAGTGTGTATTCATTGCAATATATTGAAGTGATACTGGTAGTTTATTGGCGAAACATTACAGATCTGGCGGTGTGGTTTACAAACATGTCTTCGCAACTCGTCTGTAGGAGGAAACAAATGGAGGAGAGACCTTGCAGACAATCCTAGTTAAATGGGCACAATATACAGTCTTCATACATACCTTGTAACGTTATTTGTATTTCGAAGATTGAACGTAAAATAAACATGGTTCGCAGTTCTAACGCAGTTCTAACTCAGTACAAGGTAAAATGCGACTTTACTGCATTATGAAATATACCGTTCGACTCCAAATAACTAGCAAACTATTAAAAGAAAGCTCGACGAAAATCGTTAATCAACAGACAATAGGTGTGAACTATTTATCCCTGTCCCTGCCGTGCCACTAGACCAGTACGTGGTAATTGGGTACTTTGCATGTGAAGGGATCGTGTCCTCGCTAGAAATCTACTGGTTGTGTTTTAGTAACGAGCCTCTGCCCGCTGAAGTCCTTCCCCAGCTTATGTTACTGTTTTATGCCACCGGAGGAATCTGCTTGGAGATTAGCTCTCTGGGCCCTTTTCTTCTTCTTTTGGCTCATAACACACTTTTACTGGCCCTCTCTTTTTGTACTCAGTCCATTGTACAGCTGGTAGGAAAAAGGCACAGAGAGCCTGCTATGGAGGCTAGATATTTGCATCCCCTATTATTTGCTTTGTTGGAGCTTTTGTGCACCCAGGTCAATTTGCGGACAAGCCAAAAGAGAATCGGAAGCCACACAATGCTTGTATTGTGTTTGTCAATCAGTTTGTTCTGGACGTACGCTTTTTGATTGTTCACTGAGGCTTTCATTTGCAAATTATAACTCAGTTTCCTTTGTTAAAATCTTGCACTGAACTCAAAATCTGGTTTGCATTTCTCTGCCGCATTTTCACAGCTTTTATAAAACAGATCCGTAAATTTGGCTAAATTCTTCTAGTTTTCCAGTGACCTATTAGAGGTTTAGGTTGAAGGGCGAGAGTAACGGTTCTATACTTACTTTACAACCAAACTGAGACAATGTCCAGACATATCAATCTATAATTTTGTCTTGCTCATCACACAATACTCGGTCACCAGTTCTGCGTATTCAATATCTATTCTCCGTTCATTACTAGTAGCTACTTCGAAAAGGCCTATAGCCCCTAACTTAGAACGTTCTCGTGTTGACAGCATGGTCACCATAGTCATGATAGTGGACCAAAGTTAAATTACTTGCTTTGCTTTTACATAATTTAGAGTCAAATTCAAAGCGTCAAAAGTCAGTAGATGGAAAACAGCGAACTAGTCTTACCTGAAGTTTATGTGTACAACTAAGCTGTAAACTGGAACAAGCAGAAATAATGAGAAAGCCTGTGCGGAGCTGACTTCGCGACGATGTCCGTCGTGTGTCCCTGTATTAGACAGGAAATCGCTATCGATGACCCGGAAGTACTCTAGTTGTCCCAGGTCAAAGGTCTTATTCGATTACCCCCTTTGCCCTGATCATATTTGTGTACATGTGACACTAGACTTGTTTGCATACTTGTGACTGGCTACATGCGGCCTTAACCTGAATTTCGGTTCGGAATTCCTTTTACGACTGGCGCCCGATCTGGCTATCTCCAAGAAAGATTCTGGAGCTTTTCCAAAAAAACATCGTTTTCGGGACAATTCAATGTTTCCGATGAAAGGGGCGCCTTTTTGCTGACAGAAAGGCTCAGTTGACAGTTTCTGTTATTTTTTGTAAAAACAAATAATTAACATCAAATTTTCACCCAAAAACTGCTAATTTGGGGGCATTCTTTACAGGCCGATATACAGAGAAGAAAACGACCTTTCTATGCTAGTGATTCATATGGCAACGAAGTTCTACATTTTGAAAGGAAGGCAGTTGTTGCGATACATATACCGTATACGCGCTAAAACACCCACAATGAAGATCTATGACTAAGAAAAACATTTTATTTCTCAACAGAACTGCGAAGTAAACGTAAGAACCATATCTACATATGTTAAAGTCAACCTGTAAATGATATAACTGCAAAATAACGTGAGTGAAATTATACCTACAACATAACAATGAATAACCATCTTCTACTGTTATCACTAGCACTCAACAAACTATCGAACCTCCACAACGAGTAGCATGCAGTGTCATACACACAACCTATCTACAACAACAAACGGCAAATGTCATATAAGATAACAAATGATTAATAAGATTCTATCTACAACAATTAAGGGATACTGTATTCATCTAATCACTACAAACTGCTGAAACAGTTAGCATACATGCAGAACTAGCTACCAAAAAGGTAAATAACAAGGAAATACAAACGAAGTAACAACACTATATATAAGCTTTCATGCTAACACTATATTTACTTTTCTTAAACTTAAACATAAGAAGGTAAGAGTAGACTCAAATGGGAATATGGTCACGCAGTGCCGCCCACACTATGGCAGTATGATAATCATATAAAGGGTTCCACAACAAAAGGACTGCTCTAATCTTATGTCTGCCTCTCCAACTACTGGTACCAATGCTTAGGCCCATTGTAACTGACCAAGAGGGGCCTTAAAGGCTTTGCTGCAAAAAATGATGTAGATTGAAATAAAAAAAACTAACAGTGCATCAATCAACTTGTATCTACCAGTTGTACAATATAAGCAAAATGGCAAATAGACCACATTATAACATGTTACTAAAGGGGGCGAAATAAAAGTCACTAATGTAGCCAAAAGAACTTTGCTAACTCATAAGTTTCGAGTTAAAACAACAAAAGTACCGCATGCCATTCCAAATTCTAATTGCTGCTTATCTGCGAATATCTTGACTTTTCTGGTCAGGGATTTCTCAATGTTTCTTTTGCCTGTGTGACTTCAAACTGACAAGGTGTTTAAAGGACTTGCCACATTCTGCGCACTTGTGTGGCTTCTCACCGGTGTGTGTTCGCATGTGCTTCTTCAGATTTGCGAATACATTGAACTGCTTGCTACACTCCTCACACTTGTAAGGTTTCTCCCCTGTATGAGTACGCATATGTACCTTCATGTGACTCATCTGAATAAACTGCTTTCTGCACTCCGTACACTTGTAGGGTTTTTCGCCCGTATGAGTCCGGATGTGCATCTGTAGACAAAGTGGCCAACTAAACTGCTTGCCGCAATCATCACACTGGTAGGGTTTTTCACCAGTGTGAGTTCGCATGTGTATTTGCAGATTACCCAGCGCACTGAACTGCTTGCTACACTGCTCACACTTGTAAGGTTTCTCACCTGTGTGAGTACGCATATGCATTTGCAGATGACCCAGCTCACTGAACTGCCTGCTACACTGCTCACAGTGGTAGGGTTTCTCCCCTGTGTGAGTACGCATGTGGATCTTTAATCGACCCAGCTGACTGAATTCCTTGCTGCATTCCTCACACTTGTAAGGTTTCTCCCCTGTATGAGTACGCATATGTACCTTCAAGTGACTCATCTGAATAAAATGTCTGCTGCACTCCGTACACTTGTAGGGTTTTTCGCCCGTATGAGTCCGGATGTGCATCTTTAGACAAAGTGGCCAGCTAAACTGCTTGCCGCACTCATCACACTTGTAGGGTTTTTCACCGGTGTGAATGCGTATGTGTTTCTTTAAATCACCATTATCTCTAAACTGCTTGCCGCACTTCTCGCACTTGCAAGGTTTCTCACCAGTGTGAGTGCGCATGTGATTCTTAAGATTATTCATCATACTGAACTGCTTGCTACACTCCTCACACTTGTAAGGTTTCTCCCCTGTGTGAGTCCGCATGTGTTTCTTCAAATCACCAGTATGATTGAATCCCTTGCCGCACTCCTTGCACTTGTAGGGTTTTTCACCAGTGTGAGTGCGCATGTGTTTCTTTAAATCACCTTTATCTCTGAAACACTTGTTGCACTTCTCACACAAGTAGGGCTTTTCCCCTGTGTGAGTCCGCATGTGGCTCTTTAGGTGACACAGACGGCCGAACTGCTTGCTGCACTCATCACACTTGTACGGTTTCTCCCCTGTGTGAGTGCGCATGTGTTTCTTCAAATCACCTTGATCGCTGAAATGCTTGCTGCACTCCTCACACATGTAAGGTTTCTCCCCTGTGTGCGTGCGCACGTGTCTCTTCAGACCAGCATGTTGACCAAACTGTCTGCCGCACTCCGCACATTTGTAGGGTTTCTCCCCCGTATGAGTCCGCATATGTACCTTCAGATTTTCGAGCTGGCTGAACTGCTTGCTGCACTCCTCACACTTGTAAGGTTTTTCGCCAGTGTGAGTGCGCATGTGAGACTTCAGAGCACTCAATTGACTGAACTGCTTACTGCACTCCTCGCACTTGTAGGGTTTGTCACCTGTGTGAGTTCGTATGTGCAGCTTTAGATGATTCTGTCGACTAAACGGTCGGCTACACTCTGAACATGTAAACTTCCGTCTTAAATCTACGCTGTTGTCATCATCGCTGTTGCTTGTCGATGCCATACTGCAAAGTTCAGGCCCTGTAAAGATGATATCCATGTTGTTAGTAACGGTCATCTAAGCAAACAACACATGGCATAAGAAGACAAGCTGACAATGGGTCTTTCAATTTGTATTCCACTTTTTTCTTCACTTTCAAATCTATAATTTTAACAAAAATAAAATTCTGAATATCTTTGTGCGATCGATATTTCAAAGCATGGAAAGTATAAGTACAAAAGTAAGTGAACGAACCACAAATTCATTTCCGCTTGTCTGATATCAATTGCAAGAGACGATAGAAATCAGATGGGCGATGGGCACTACTTTTAGCCTGAGTATCATCCTCCGTAGTGACCGCTGGCTCACGACTTTCGCTTGCTAACCACATCTTAGCAAGCGAAAGTCGACGTCGTGAGCCAGCGGTCACTACGGAGGATGATACTCAGGCTACACTATTTTTGAGACCACAGGGTATATTTTCTGTTGAATAGTCGCATCGTTTGTTTTCTGTTGAATAGTCGCATCGTTTTTTCTGTTGTTGTTGTTGTTGTTGTGAGTGTGTGTGTGTATGTGTGTGTATGTGTGTGTGTGTTAAAATACAACAACAACGTCTTACTTATGACTAGCCAGACTACCTATGTAATGTCTACCCGATGTCTCAAAACAATGAGCCCTCTATGAGATTTGTAGGCATCTCTCACTCCGTCCAGCCAACAGATCCTAGAAATCTGATACGTGTAGATTGGACCCCGTGCCTCCCCAACTGAGACAGTACTTTTAGATTTTACGTACTGCCCGAGAAGACCTGCATCGAGAAGGAGAAATCTTATTACCTTTGCCAGAATGGCTAAGGTTATGTTTTGGGCTTGTGAGTCTGTGTGTCTGTGTGTCTGTCTGTCTGTGTGTTAACAGCATAACTCAAGAAGTCTTGGATGGATCCCGATAATATTTGGTAGGTGGGTAGGGGTCGGGAAAACGAAGGTCAAGTTCGATAATGGGCCCCCTAGCGGCTTGCTAAGGTACTGCAGCAGAACCTCAATTTTTGATATCTCCTGTTCTGGACATGCTGTGATCATGATTTTTGAGTGGTAGATAGCCCTCGAGGCAGAAAGTAAGTGCTGTGAGTTTGGGCCCCCTAGCGGCTTTTTTTGGAACTGCAGGCACCGGTTTCCTTTCAAACTTTGGACGAGAATAACTCTACAACGTGTTGACGGATCGTCATGATTTTTGGTATGTAGATAGAATGAGTGATGACGTACATAATGGTATACTAATTATGCAAATCAACAGCTAATTTGCATAATTAATGAGGAAAATTTATAAATCCACTGCATTCCATGATAGGACTTTCAAACTTGTCACATATGTAGCTGGGAAGGAGAGAAATGTCGATAGATATCAATTATGCAAATGATGGCCTCATTTGCATAATTAATGAGAAAATATGAACATGTTGACGGATCATCATGTTTTTTGGTATGTAGGTAGCGTAAGTAAAGACCTGCATAATAAGATACAAATTATGCAAATCAACAGCTAATTTGCATAATTAATGAGGATATTTTATAAATTCACTACATTCCATGATAGGACTTTAAAACTTGTCACATATGTAGCTGAGAAAGAGAGAAATGTCAATACATTTTTATCATGCACATGATGATCTCATTTGCATAATTAATGAGAAAATATGAACGTGTTGACGGATCGTCATGATTTTTGGCATGTAGATAGCCTAAGTGAAGACTTATATAATGTGATACTTATTATGCAAATTAACAGCTAATTTGCATAATTGATGAGGAAAAGTTCATAAATCCACTGTATTCCATTATAGTACTTTCATCAAAGTTTTCACATATGTAACTGAGAAAGAGGGAAGAGAGTAAGAGGTGTATTTAAAGACTTTGAAAGAGAATAAGTCAAGAATGGATTAAACTTAAAGGATCATCATGATTTTGGTATGCAATTCGATATCAATTAATTGTAACTTGGGATCTTATTTGCATGATCAATGCTGAAATTTTATAAACCAACTCCAAGCATATCATTATAAAGAAAATGAAAGGAGTAATGCATTTGTCTACAGACATCATTCTACATAACAAACCTGGTTTATTTGGCAAAGGTATGTGTTCGTGGAACTCTAGTTTTCATCTATTTTCATATCAAGAATTTTTAGATAATCAAAACACGTCTTAGGGTGTTGCTAAGCAGATATCACCAAAAAACAGAAGTACAATAGTTAGTGAGTGAACTGTCCCCAGGTCCCATTCCGCTAGTCTAGGAAGTTGCGATGATGCAGACCAGATGTGAGGGTCACCATAGGGCGTGGGCGGGAGTTATTTTTCTGGGGCCAACGTCTTTGACAACCGCATTTTCCCCCCAAAAAAGTGACGACGCCACTCTCTGTAATATTTTATCTACATGGTTAGGCTATCCAATACTTTGACACGACGTGCTCCTCAATCATTTTCTATTCAAGATCATTCAAAATAGAGCCAGCATCCCTCGACCAGCACGCGTACGTGTAAAATTGGGCCCCTAAACAGTCTGGGGCAGTCCCGTTACGTGCTGCTCTCTATTCCTCTATTTTCGCAATTACTGAACGTCTTGGACCAACTATTCATCAGTAGATCTTACCTGGAGGTTTTCCTGCGAACAATCAGCGTGTAAAACAGCTGAAAACAGGATCGGATGCACGGTGAAACGTTGAAGAAGACTCCGAAGCACAGACGACGCGCGTCCCGCCTCTCTCCAACTCTCTCCAACAAGGCAACAGGAAGTCTCAGCTGATGACCCGGAAGTTGTCGCGCTGACAAGGTCAAATATGAGTACCTGATGACCGCATAAGAATCTGAATATGTCCGCCTTTACACTATATCATTGCTGCATTATGCTCCCAAAACATCTAAACTTACATCACGATAATAACGTTACTACATACTAGCCAGTTACCATGAACGAATGACCACGTTTTCAGCTCTCAACTTTTACTCTCCTTCGCGATTTATATGTGCGATATTAATACTATAATAGTACATGAGTATAGTCCTGACTTAAAGAAGAAGAGTCTACCAACTTCACTGGTCATCATTATGTTGACCTATCGTGAGCGTTTGAGCTGTAAAATGTCTAATATTGAGAGAGTATTGGAGGGCTAAAGCTAAAACAAAATGTCGTGGTCAGTTCCTAGGACGTGCCTACCCCCGAAAACTTGGATCATCTGGGGAACTCTTGGGCAAGCTACGAACAAGTCACGACAGCATAGGGCCCCTCCCTAGCCATCCACTATTTACTGAACGCTAGATCTCATTTTTTTAAAAGACGTAAATGTTTCAGCAATAACTCTAACGTTTCTTCAACAACACGATTTTTATCAGGTATAAAAAAAAGTTTTATTTCTTCAACATTGACTTGAACATTGAAAACAAACGAATCAAACACTTATGAAGTATAAAAAACACTTCTATCTACATACATGTCATAAACAGTAGTAAAACATCTTATAATTAGCCCTGAAAAATACTTCTCCCAACATTCCGATGACATACTTCTAATTAGTACATACATGTTATAATCAGCAGAACTAAAGTATCATTATATAAGAAGGTGCTTACGAGCTCTGTCATGTATTAAAAAACATAAACACTGGTGATGATTTTCTTGAACTGTAACATTTAAAGTAAGTGAGGCAAAAATGGTTTCCCTCACTTTGAGAACAGGCTCTAATTTAAGCCTGCTCCCTGTACAGTACACTGGGCGGTCCTCGACAGTATTTCAGTATGGTACCGAGCCGAAAAGGAATCTAAGTACCAAGCATAAAAGTACAAGTGACATTACTATATAACAGGAAATTTTCAGTCAAACACTCCAATTCCCTTTAACAACAATGGTACAATCAACCAACTACATCGTAACAGACTTTAACTAAAATCATGGTTTCACTAACAAAAAGCTACGACCAAGCCATAAAGAGAATGTTAACATGTCAAAAGAATATGTTGACTGCATATACTATTTAAAATCAACCCCAAAAGGTTGACGTTAATGTAGTCAGTGTATCATTCAAATGAAACTATTTACTTATTGAAGACCAGAATGTGTTTTAAATTCAATTCTGACTAATCAGTTGGCAGGTGGGTCTAGATTTTTTCTCATTCTCTGTTGGCCAAGTTATGACAGGTGAGTTGTCATGTGACTCTTGAACATGTTACCACACTCTTCACACATCTAATGCTTCTTGTCCTGTATGCGTCATCATGTGACTCTTTAGAAGATCTTGTCTGCTGAACTGCTTGTTGCACTCTGTACAAATGTAGGGAGTTTCTCCAGTATGAGTCCGGATGTGTCTCTTCAGACTACTCAGTGTAGTGAACTGTTTGTTGCACTCCTCACATCTATAGGGTTTCTCCCCAGTGTGACTGCGCATGTGTTTTTGTAGATAACCCAGCTGACTGAACTGCTTGCTGCACTCCTCACACTTGTACGATTTCTCCCCAGTGTGCGTACGCATATGTTTCTTCAAATTACGCAGATCACCGAACTGTTTGTTGCACTCCTCACATCTGTAAGGTTTCTCACCGGTGTGGGTGCGCATGTGTTTCTTCAGATCACCCGGGAAACTAAACTGCTTGCCGCACTTCTCACATCTATGGGGTTTCACCCCGGTGTGAATGCGCATGTGTTTTCTCAAATCACCAGCATCACCGAACCACTTGCTGCATTCCTCACATTTATAGGGCTTCTCTCCTGTGTGAGTGACCATGTGCCTCTTCAGATGAACCAGTTGACTAAACGGCTTGTGACACTCCTCGCACTATCACAATTGCTTCATGCTATTACTGATACGTAAAACATTACAGAGGTTTTCAGGACAAAACGCCAAATGGAAATACGAACAGAAATTCAACATTGAATAAAAAATCTAATGCGTAAAAGGTTCTGAGTGCTTTTTTTCCGCTTAGTGCCATCCACGTCTGCAAGTATTCTAAGATGTGAGACATCAGACCTAGTCTCTCAACTTTCTCTATTTGACGATTCTTTCACATAACCCCGTCACGTGCTATGCCATCCATATTTGGTGTATCACTTGCACCCTTTGTAATTATGAGCAAAATTTAAAAAGCCGAAAAAAAAAACTGATAACTGCTTCCATCGTGGCAGTGTGGTTGTTACCTTGTGTGTGTCGTTAAGTGCCTCGTAAAGTTACACACGAAGTTCAAACACTTGTTGCACTTCATCGTCCACTTGTACGGTTTCTCACTTGTGTTAGCATGTATACGAGTCTTCAAAAGTCTAGTCGCATTGAACTGTCTGCTGCACTCACACTTGCAGGCTGTGAGTCCGCAGGTGTTCCTTCAGCGTATCCAACCTACTGAACTGCTTGTTGCACTCCTCACACCTGTAGAGCTTCTCTCCTGTGTGTGTTCGCACGTGAGCTTTGAGGTTGCTTGAATCGCTAAACTGCTTGCTGCACTCCTGACAACTGTAAGGTTTCTCCCCTGTGTGAGTGCGCATGTGTTTCTTCAGATTACCTGGCCCAGTGAACCGCTTGTTGCACTTCTCACATCTGTAAGGTTTCTCTCCTGTGTGCGTACGCATATGGCCCTTCAATTGGCCCAAGTGTCGGAACTGCTTGCTGCACTCTCCACACATGTATGGCTTCTCCCCTGTGTGAGTGTACATGTGTTTCTTCAGGACAGTTTGTGAACTGACCTGCTTGCTACACTCCTCACACATGTATCGTTTCTCCCCCGTGTGAGTGCGCATGTGGGTTTGTAGATAAGACAGATGACTGAACTGCTTGCTACACTCCTCACACGTATAGGGTTTCTCCCCTGTGTGGGTATACATGTGCATCGTCAGAGACTGATAGCTTCGAAACTGCTTGCTGCACTTTTTACATGTGTAGGGTTTCTCTCCGGTGTGAGTTAGGATGTGAGTCTTTAAATGATCCAGTCTACTGAACTTCTTGTCACAGTCATCACAACTGTAAGGTTTCTCCCCAGTGTGAGTGCGCATGTGTAGCTTCAGGGTTCTACGCCTAATAAATTGCCTGCTGCACACCTCACAACTGTACGGTCTCTCACCGGTGTGAGTCCACATATGACTTTGCAAGTGACTCAGTTGGCTGAACTGCTTGTTGCACTCTCCACACATATATGGTTTCTCCCCTGTGTGAGTACGCATGTGGATCCTCCTGGCAGAAAGACTTCCAAACTGCCTGCTGCACTCCTCACACTTGTAGGGTTTCTCCCCTGTGTGTGTTCGCATGTGTTTCTTAAGATAACTCAGCTGAATGAACTGCTTTTTGCACTCCCCGCACATGTATGGCTTCTCCCCTGAGTGAGTGTACATGTGGGTTTTCAGATGACCTAGTTGGCTGAATTGCTTGCTGCACTCCTCACACGTGTAGACAGAAGGTTTCTCCCCTGTGTGAGTACGCTTGTGAATCTTCAGATAATAATAATTACGAAACTGCTCGCTGCATTCCTCACATGTATAGGGTTTCTCCCCTGTGTGAGTTAGAAGATGACTTTTAAGATGATCCGGCCTAACGAACTTCTTGTCACATACACTACAACTGTAGGGTTTCTCCCCTGTGTGAGCACGCATGTGGACCTTCAGATCATAATTGCTTCGAAACTGCCTGCTGCACTCCCCACACGTTGCAGGTTTCCTTGCAGACTTGCCTTTCTGACCTGCGTTGACGTCATCATGGTGGATGTTCACTGTCGCCATGGTAACTTCTGCAATGTGAAGGAAAACAGTATGTAAAAATACAATCCATCTTTAGGCTGTTGATGACAAAGATTGGTATAAAACTCATTCACTGCACCTGCCCGGAGATTGTTCCGGGGATATTCAGGACTAGGGGTGGGTACAGGTACAGAAAATCAAGGTACGGGTACGGTCCAGATCCAGAAAATCGGGTCCACGTCCGGACCTGAACCTGGGTGTAATTGCTTGTGAATGGGCATTACTCAAAACAATGGTCCATTTCGCTACAAGAGAATCTGTTTGGTGGAGTATCCTATCTTCACGTGAACAACGCTAGCTGCCTCTGTAAAGTTAGACCAAGTTTGACTGTTCAAACTTCATGACATAAAAATGACTGTTAACTCTCCTCTACTTCGCTCTTGCTATTTTCTTGGACCAATAAGCCTCAAAATACATGAACGCCAGCCCCCGTAGTGTCGGTATAATCTGTTCATTTTCTAGTTGGTCCATCATCCGGTCTGCTGAATTCTCTCGGGTCCGTTTTTCGCCGGACCGGTCCAACAACAAAACCGGTTTTGTACCGGTACCCACCCCTATTCAAGACATAATTGTCCAGACATGCAATATAATCGTGGTTCTCCTCTGAGCTTTGCAAGGGAGCGGCACCGGAAGTGCAGGAATTTATCTGTGTACTGCAAGGGAATTTACTGTAGGTTCATACACCATGAATCTGATCTGATGGAACAAACTGTACGTTACTTCAAGATTATGACCATCATAAACAATATACTTAAATGTAGTTGACTCCAATTAGTATATCCCTCTTGGTCTTACCAAGTAAAAATAAAATTACAATTTCTAAATCAACGATTCAGAGTCTAGTTCTTTCTGCCTAATACTTCATATTCTTGGCCACTACAAAAACGTTACAGTGCCCCTTATGTACAGTACTACGTAGGCCTAGGGTTAGGGCCGAATTGTTAAGTACAACAACTGAGCCATAGCTTTTAATACCGTCACCGAGAAGTACATAGTTTTGATAGCGTTTTTATGTATGTTTGGTGAAGGTATGAGGATTTAGTTTAAGCTGTAATTAGTTTATATATATATAAATCTTGTCGAATCAACAAAAATTAGAGGATTTACAATCGACGGAAGATTATGCAAGTTCTAAGGCCGCAACATTTGATTAAAAAGGGTCGTATTAATTCCTTAAATATTGTATGTATCTTAGTAGTGCCTACCTAGTGGATCGTATGATTTCCGAAGGGTTGTTTATGTTTCTTAGCAGGGGATCATATGAATTTTGTTTTTCGTAAGGATCATGTAAATACTTAGGCACCCCTGACTATGGCCTCCATAGCAGGCCCCCTGGGGCATTCTTTGTGGCTCAAAATACACCTTTGCTGGCTATTTCTTTTTGTACTGGGTCGCTGATTGCCGGCCGTCGCTGATTACTGGCTTCGTGATCAGCGACGGTCGGCAATCAGCGACCCAGTACAAAAAGAAATGGCCAGCAAATTCAAAGTGTATTAATTTTGAGCCGAAAAGGGCTGCAGAGAGCCTGATATGGAGGCTAGCCATAGCTTGTCTTACCGACAAGGTTATGTTTTTGATAGCGTCTGTATGTACGCTTGGTGAAGGTGTGAGGATGAGAAACTCTAGTTAATCTATGTATATTTTGCAAGAGAATTCTTGTCTAATCAAAAAGGAGAGGATATTTCACAACTTACGAGTTGGCACAATTAGACATTCAGATCAGACTACATGACCGATAACAATGGGTATCGGGTAGGACAAAGGGTCACACATCTGGGGTTAGAGACAACATTCACAACTTCCGCCTGTGGCCGTTAAGATTTGAAAAGGAATGCAAATTTAAAGGAAACAATGACTGGCGCACTGAGCAATTTGTAACAACAACAATGCTTAGTGAACTACGGTGGGGTGAAATACTGTACAACTTCCGATCAGAAAACCTACGCTATACAAGCAGCACACATATGACTGTATAGCCTGGTATCCAGACCGCCGTGCTATACTCGCTAATCTCTTCGGGCCGGCAACCGATTAGCCCCGCCGCCAAACACAGCACGCGGGCCCTGATTATCTCTATAGAGCGAGGGACTGGTATCCAGGCTAATGACTGTACGGATATTGCCCAAACAGACGGAAGTAGAGAGAAAGGCTATAATTGGGTCCATCAGGGAACATCACCGACCAAACAAGAAAAAGAACAAAACGTTATAATCTAAGAAACATGACGATAAAGCAAAGATTAAAACCACTGAAGAGGTAGTATGAAGAAACGGCTGGTAAAACGCCGAGGATGGGGTGCTTAAAGCTAAGGGCACAACCCGCCGTCTTTTTGGGAGGCCACGTCCGCCACGTATTTCTGAAAACGTTCAGGCTGTACATGGCAGGCGCGTCGCCCGTACTGGCACGTACGGGGGGCGAATCCGCAGCCCGATGACACACAAAGTTTTGCCTGCACGTAAAGTTCTACGGCGTGTCTGCGTGCTCCAAAATCCGTCGGATTCCCTACGAGTTCGTACGGAGGCGGTACTTACCACTAACGGAATTATCAAAAGATTGCCCACGTTTTGGCACGTAGACGGCACGCATTTGCACGTACGGCGGGTTGTGCCTAACGTAACAGCAAACGCACGGGTACAAAATCACCCACTAGTCCGTCGGTGTGAACCAGCGTACTAGTAACAAAATAGTAATATTGCGTGTCCACGATGTAGCGATTGATACTACTATAAGATTTTGTGTTCTTTGTTTACAGTATCACTGTTAGGTACATGTTCACTTATAACAAGCATGAAAACGGGTATCAAAATAGAATAGGCTAAAACCAAATACCTGCAGATGTTCAGAAATTCTTGATCTTCTTGCGATTTTTCTGTATGATCAGGAACTCTTTGAGCTGCGCTTTCGCCCTTCGCTTCTCCCGCAATGAATAAATTCAAACAGACGCGGGGTGCCAATTATCCTTTGTGACGTCATTGTTGTCTTTACCAATCAGAGGCCCCTACATGATGTAATCCTGCCAACCACGTCTTAGCTATTAGCATACGTGGATGTTGCTCAGATAAGGAAAAGTGAGCTCGAGGTTTGTCAGAGGTCAGACTTGTTACAGTGCTTTGTTCAAGGATGTTATAATGTCTTTGTCGCAAGACTCCTTAGTTGAATGAAATCAAATACGAAGCCATGCATGGAAATAATCGGTTTTTCCCTCCATGAAATATCATGGAGGTTATATTTTCATTAATGTTTGTGCGTGTGTGTGTGTGTGTGTCTGTGAACAAGATAACTCAAGAACGGCTGGATGGATTAGTTTCATACTTGGCGTGTTGGTGGGGTGTGATGAAAGCTGGAAGTGATTAGATTTTGGGCCCCCTAGCAACTTTCCTTGGTACTACAGCGCAAATTCCGGTTTTGCCATCTCGTTTTATAACCAAGATATGGTTCCAATTTTGGGTGTTAGATAGCTCTTGTGCTCAGAAATAAGTGACTTAAGTTTGGGCCCCCTAGTTTGTTTGTATTTTTTTAGCAAAACAGCATTTCGTGTGAGAATGATTCGCAAAATCCAGCATTTTCGTGTGGGATTATAGTTTCTCATTATTAGACACTATGACTGACATTGTTGAACAGAGAATACTAGATTTTCACAATAACCCAAAGCACAAGGCACAGCGACACGACCCAAAGAACTCATGGAGGTTAGATCTGGGTCAACGGAGCGGCGTAAAATTTACCCGTGACCTCGGTAGTTTTGCTTGGGGATTTTCAACATGAGCTAAAAACGTTCTCTACGCCTGGGAAGGGAGTTGGCCGGAGAATTGAGTTGCGGTATAATTCCCCAAATCAATGTTCAATTTAAAAGATTCCAGCCATACTAGTATTAAATGTCATTTCGCTCAAGATTATGCGAAATATGAACTCAAACATGGACCCTCGGAATCCTTTTGTGGAAGATTTTGTGTGTGCACCGTCAATAACAACGTGTTATGTCCACCGTAACTTGTGAAGTTAGAGTGAGCATTACATTGTCGTTACATCACGTTGATATTGACGGTGCACAAATGAAATCTTAAAAAGGTCTAACTCTCACCACCTACAAAACTTACGATTACGCCATTCTGTCTGTATTAAGAATTAGCGACCATTCGCTACAAATTGAAGTTGGTAGACACAGCAAGACTCCTCCAAATGACAGAATATGTACATTTTGCAATGATAGATGTGTAGAAAATGAAGTACATTTTCTTTTAGAATGCCCACTATACACCGAGATGCGCACATCTCTCATAAATACACTACAACTAGATAATGAATATGTGTGTTTAATTAAGGAGCAAATGTTCAACTACATTATGACCACTAATAGATACAACGCACTTGAAAAGATTTGTGAAGTTTCAAAAAGAGAGAAGAGACTATGTAGATTTAAGATGATATAAGATGTAACCTGTTTCACGTATACGTAAGTTATCCAACCCAATGCATTTAGCCCATGTTGGGCAGGAATATGCAATAAAGATCATTGTCATTGTCATTATTTAGCAAATACATTATTTCCAGTTCCATGCCAGTTATTTTCTTTATATCCTTTTTTATCAACCAAAGGACTGTGGACTTGGGAAGACGACAGCGTTCACAACTGAAGGCCAAAGTACATAACCACTACTTAAACCCACAGCAAGTAAATTTTATGGATCCGGATGACATGCTTTGCAGATTGAAAAAATAATGAGATAGGGCGAAAAAGTGAAAAAAAAAACACGTTAACATGGTAGCACAGACAACAAGGAATTCATTCCTGTATTCAGGAATTTAACAAGTGTAGGAAAAGTGGCACCAGTGTGGTAGAATGTTATCACTTATTAATCATGACTTCCACAGTGACGCAGGTTTTACAATTGTCCAACTAGTGTCACTTCTACAACTACAGCCATGGCTACCTCGCAATTGTCACTTCAGCACAACAAAATTTCCAATTTTGGTACTTTCTGTTTATTTTCTGAAATCAGGTGAAATTTAATGAGCGCGTGGATGTCATCCATAAAATTTACTTCCTGTGGCCTAAGTTGTCCATTTCCAGTAAACCCAAAATGGCCACTATCCTCCGTGGCAGTCTTCGAACGGGATGTTTTAATGGGGGGGGGGGGGGGGGGCGTTCGCGATTTTCAACGTTGGCTAGGTTCTCTTGTGCCGGGAAAGGGATTTTTCTGTGGAAGGGAGTTTGCCGTGATAGGGAGTTTTGCCCCGTCTCCCCGTTCGAATACAGCACCGGAGGCTAAAACATGACAATAAGTAAAGACCGGTCATAAAGATGACTTCGTACTTGCGTGCCTTGTTGTAACAATTTATTCTTTGAAACAAAAGCTACTACTACTACAGTTAAACTGTTATAATACTAGTCAATTGATTAAGCCATTTGTAAAGCAGGGCCTCTGTAATCAAACAGGCGAATGACTCATTCCACGCAGTTTTATCATTATCCTTGGCACGAACAGTACAACGTACCCCCCTCACTTCGGGAAAACCACAAAGGCAATGTTTTATCCTTGGCAAATGTACAGCTAATCATATCTATTATGTAAGTATGAGTTTTAAATCGTCACATATCAACACCGCACGCGTTACTTAAGAAAGACAGAAGACTCCCTGCAATGCAAGCCATATTACCATATTACTGTAGATTTCCAAACAGGTAATGTTCTAGAAAATATATATGTATCAAAATCAGTCCTTGTAGCAAATATCCGCAACACGTGTTAACTTGGGAATGATAATTATGCTTGACGAATGAGCTAGGCAACGTAAGTATCAATCATCAAAATTGTTTTTGTCTATCTTAGTTACTTACAAGCTTAATAAACAACATCAAAATGCTTTTATTATTTACTTTCTGTCTCCGGTTGTCTTCTTTATGCACAATACCACCCAAAAAGAGTGTAACTGTCCAGTCGAGGTCTAAAATTGTTTTCTGTTGACAGAGTTCTTACAGGTGACTTTTCACGTGAAGTTTTAGACTCTTCATGGCGGCGAAACATTTATCGCACTCCTTGCACCTGTAGGGTTTCTCCCCTGTGTGAGTGCGGAGGTGCGCCTTTAAATTTCCCGACTGACTGAACGTCTTGTTGCACTCCTCACATTTGTAGGGCTTCTCTCCTGTGTGGGTGCGCATGTGGATCTTCAGAATACGCAGATTCACAAACTGCCTGTCGCACTCTTCACAACTGTACGACTTCTCCCCTGTGTGAGTGCGCATGTGTTCCTTTAGACTGTCCAGCCTGCCGAACTGTTTGCTGCACTCTTCACACTTGTAGGCTTTTTCTCCCGTGTGAGTTCGCATGTGTTGCTCTAGATTCCACATTCTAATAAACTGCTTGCTGCACTCCTCACACGTGAAAGGTTTTTCTCCTGTGTGCTTCAATGCGTGTTCCTTCAGACTTTCCAGCCGACTGAACTGCTCACTGCACTCCTCGCATTTATAGGGTTTCTCCCCTGTGTGTGTCCGCATGTGTCTCTTAAGATGACCCACCTGTCTGAACTGCTTGCCGCACTCCCCACACATGAAGGGTTTCTCACCTGTGTGGGTACGCATGTGTCTTTGCAAATCACGAGAATCTCCGAACTTTTTGCTGCACTCCTCACACGTGAATGGTGTTTCACCTGTGTGCGTATACATGTGGGCCTTCAATTCCGGCTGATGTTTATACTGCTTGCTGCACACATCGCAGTTATAGGGTTTCTCCCCAGTGTGGACACGCATGTGTCTCTTCAGACTTCCTAGTTGACTGAACCGCTTGCTGCACTCTCCACACATAAAGGGTGCCTCCCCTGTATGAGTGCGCATGTGGGTCTTTAGAACATTCAGTTGACTGAACCGTTTGCTGCACTCTCCACAAATGTAGGGTTTCTCTCCTGTGTGAGTGCGCATATGGATCTCCAGAGCAGAAGGATATGCAAACTGTCTGCTGCACTCCTCACATGTTGTAGGTTTCCTTGCAGTCTTGCCTTCCTGGCCCGCACTGATGTTCTCGGGGTGGATGACCACTGTTGCCATAGTAACCTCTGCAATAGGTAGGGAAACAATGAGTAAAAGGACTATCCATCTGTGGACTATTGGTGGCAATGATAGGCTTAAAACTAAATCAGATCTGGAGAACCGTCTCGTAAGTTTATCCGGGTTTGTGAATAGGACAATACTGCCCAAGTATGCAGTATGGTGGATCGTGGTTCCCCTCTGGAAGATACCAGTGGGGTTTTAGCTGTGTATTGCGGGGGAATTGTTGGGACTATAGATTCGTACATGCTCCGTGTCGGCTATGAATCTGATGGTCCAAACTACCAAACTATATTTCACTTGATGATCACGAATATCGTCACTCCAAATGGCTTAATCTGATTTTTTACACCTCAAAACATGGGGGTAGACACCAAACTTGTTCCATACCATGTGAAACAACTGAGATATTGACAAAAACAAGATTTTCCGTAATGACTGCTTAATTTACATATTGTTCGGATTGCCCAAGGATGACAGAGTGATATCATCCAGATTCTTATAGAACACACCTCAAGCATAGAAAAAGTGAAACAAAATCTTTGTACGCACCGTACTGCAAGGTTATAAAAAATACTTGAGTTTGGCAACTGGCCTATTCACTTACCCACCAAAAACTGTGAAAAATGAATAAAAATTGCCAAAATAGAATTCAAAACGTCCAAAACAATATTTTCTGCAGAAGACATGCACGTATTCTGCAGTATTTCAAGTTAGAGGGGCAAAACTACCATTGAAGATGGCTTACCTATACTATATTATAATACAATCCTGACAGGCAAGCCTCGTTTTGGTGCAATGGCCCCGGATGACCCCGGAAAATCCAAAATGGCCGCCATAAGTGGAATGAGGAGTCATTCAACCATTACCCATTCTCTATGGTAGTTAACTGTTTATTGTGGAATTTGTGGTCCAACTGACCAGTCCTCGGGCACCATTATAGACAAGGTATGGGTGTAGTTAAAATCGCCGGGTTAGTACACCCCTCTAATTGCCTCTTAGAAAAAGAAATAAAAGTTCTTTTGCGTAATAATTGGTTATTGTTCTCCCGTTTGTATAATCTGTTGTGTACGTATTTTCAATCTTTTTAAACAACTGAGTTGTAGTTTTTATTACCTTTTGTAAGAAGGTTGCGTTTCTTGGCGGGGTGTGTACTTAGTACTTTGTTGATTGGTAGCCTAACTCGGGAAGGCCTGGATAGATTGACTTAAAAGTTAAAACTTTGTATGTGAGTATAAGTAGGTCTTGATGAGATCTAAAAACCATTTCATTTTAGTCTCTCTCGTGGTACTTCAACGGAACTTCCGATTTTGTCGGTAACATGTTATGGTCGTGATTTTTGAGTGGTAAATAGCTGCTGGATAGTTAGTAAGCTGTGTGAGTTTGGGCGTCCTAGCGGTATTATCACATAATTGATTATGAGGAACAATAACCAGTTGTAAGGGTTTAGATTATTTGAGTGTGTGAAGCTGTTGAAGTCTAGTTAGTCATTTTATATTCTACACGTGAGTTCCTGTCCAATAAGAATAAGCTTAAGGATAATTCAAGAATAAAGTTGACAGTCAAAGCAGACTACATGGCCGATAACAATGGGTATCGGATAGGACAAAGGGGTTCGCATCTGGGGTTAGAGACAACATTCACACCTTCCGCCTTTCCGCCTATGACCGCTAAGATTTGAAAAGGAATGCAAATTTAAAAGAAACAGCGACTGGTACGCTGGGCAATTTGAAACAACAACAGTGCTTAGTTACAACTGTAGTGAGGGGAAATACAACTTGGAACAAAACCGAACACAACGCTACAATATCAAAACAAGGAGCTTTCTTGCTTAAACCATATGGAAACAAGAGCACATTCGACTGGGGGGGGGGGGGGCAAACGCCGATTGAGCGGGCAAAATATAAAGACATAAAATACAGTATAACAGAATAAAATCACTATCACCGACGAGTCCGTCGGTATGGATCAACGAATTCATATTGCGACCTAGCGATTGCATTAGACAGGAGACGGGATATCGTGTTCTCCGTTTGCAATATGATATCACTGCTGAGTACATGTTCACTTTAATGGGACGTAGTCACATAGGTCGTGCGATCTTCGCACGATCGGTAACTTCGGGTATTCTTTGGAGGACCAAAATGTACGTCTCCTGATATTCTATTTTTGGACCCATGTCGGCGGTTGATTCTGTGACGGTCTGCTTGAAAATCCTATGGCATCAAAATATCGTACGACGGTCGCGCGACCTACGCGGCCGCCCCCTTATAACAAGTATCCAAACGTGGGTATCAAAAAAGAATAGGCTAAATATAATACCTGCAGATGTAGCAATTCTTCGGCTTCTTGCGAATTCTTTGTCTGATTTAATTCAGGAACTCAGGCAGAGAGCTGCGTCTTCGCGCTTCGCTTCTCCTTCAATGACATCAAACCGACGCGGACTGCCAATTATCGTCTGTGACGTCATGTTGTCGTTACCAATCAGGGACCCCTCATGATGTATGCTAACCAATCACGTCTTACCTATTAGCATACACGCTCTTTACCCCTTCAGGAACTCAGTGAGCCGTCTCTAGTCTCCAAGCAGACGTGTCAGGTGGATGAAAAGAAGAAGAATTTAGCCAAATATAAAAGCGACAAATAAGTTGCCATGAGATTTTCAGTCTTTTGCAGTCTATCCAGCTATCACATCTTACCGACTTTGCTGGCTGGTCAGTTCATTCTTAGGCCAATCAACTCCTACAAGACAATACGTACCACAATAATGTAGTAGTATCTTCCATTCGTTCCAGGCTGCAATACCATCATAGACTTCTAGTCGGCGCTTTAATAACACCTGCACTGAGTTCCCGACGTAATTAGTGCTCAATAACAACATGCCCCCCCCCCCAAAGCAAATATTTAAACGCCATCCTCTCCGTACTTTCTGGCAAATACATTATCTCTTCTTCTATGCCTAGCTAATTTCTATAAAGTCTATCTTTTACTTATCCCAAGGTTTACAAGTGGTACATGGTGGTAGTGACCTATTCACATGTAACGTAATGTAACTTTACATATAATAGAAATGAAGAAACTCGATGCTATATTGTTCCGTATGTACTGCTTCTATGTGTTTCTTAATACACTTCCCTCGAAGCCCGTGGCGCATTTTCTGTCATAAGCTTGGTTTGCAATGACGTCACAAGGAAGTCAGAAAGGCAGTTTTTTTGGGTCAACCAATCACTACGCTCGATGGTGACACAAGGACGTGTAAGGGGAATCCCCTGACATTAACCTGGCTTTTCCTGTCTATGTAGCGACGTCACAAGGAAGTAACTTAGATTAAACCAATCACAAGGCTCAATCATGACTACCTTAGCATATCAAGTACTTCGTATGTTGCAGTAATTCACCTAGCTATTTCCTGACTGTTTCCAAGGCAAGGTTCAAACCTCCTTGCTGTTTCTGAGATCTCAGTCGTCTGGAGAGTTTGGTGATAGCCGGACCTGAATCGCTGTGCTCCAGTACTACCTACAAGTTCATTCCCACCGACAGCTGTTCTTTTCCAGTCTAGAAAACATTCATTTCTGTCCGAAAGATGAGCACGGAAAAGCTCCTGATTGACAGTGACGGTTCTTTTGGCCGCCGCCCAGCAAACGTCCCCTTCGCTTCGCTGTTCCAACTTGTTACGGCAATCCTGTCCGTGATCACCATCGTCCTTGTGATTCGTGTTACCACCCAAGACCGGGAACTCTCGACTCTGAAGACTGTCGTGTCTGACTATCAGAAGGAAGTGTTGGCCATGAAGGTACACCAGGAAGCTAGGAAGGACGCGGAAGTAACGTTTCTCAGAGAGAGGGTCGTGGCTCTAGAAGCTAAACTCACAAGCAGCACCTCAGCAAACGGGGATGGAAACCTACAGGTATGGACTATTGTTTGTCTCTATACTGTAGCTTTCAATGTGAATAAATGCAAAAATGGCTCGCGTCAGTTACGCTACAGCATTACTCTCCTAGCAGAGGTTCAGCTCCGGCTGTTTTCTAGACATTTCATCGAGCTATCTATTTTTCACCATATTTCTTAATGTCTCACGAGATAGACAAGCCCGATAAAAAAGCCTAAAATACGTAAAAACACCTGAAGCCGAACCTCTGCTTGGAGATAACAACAACACAGGCATTGCTGTCGAGGGATATGCCGGTTATCGCTTTATTACAAATTAAAGTTTTGTCACTGTTAAGGTTAAACTTTATCCAAACGACGCATAGTGTCGCTCAGATAGAGTGTCTCACCTTGATACTTCGCTCTCTTTAATATGCCAGGCGAAACTTGGAGACCAAGTTGACCCTTCTGTTACCGAGACTACAGATGGTGGCGCCACCTGGCGACCTGGGGCGGTACATCACCAGAGAGCAAAGAGGGCGGCAAGCTCAGTGACTTTCCCGGCAGGTGGTGAGTTCAGTTATTTTTATCTGCATGATCGACTTTAATGCAGCAACATATATAGTAGAGGAACGTGTTACATTTAGGTGTCTGAAAAGCAAGACATTGCTTTAGGCCATGTGGCATTTAGTTGAAATCTGATAGAATTGGAACTCAGTCCCAAATATTCTAGTATCATATAATAAAATGTCGTAGCATCGCAGATCATTTTATTTGCTTCGCACATGCTCTTAGGGATCATCGTTGACCTAAAACTGACTTATATGTTGTCTCTAGGTCGCTAACAAAATGATAGGTCAGTTTTATATCACCCCATGTAATGATATATGTAATTATATTAGATGCACACTAGAACCTAGTTTCTTTGTCATTTGTCTCCAGCTTGTTTGCAAGGCCCACCCGGTATCCCTGGCAGAGACGGCCGGGACGGAATGCCTGGGCGAGACTGCCCCTGTGGAGCAAAAGGTACGCCGACTAATAGAACCTTAAGGTGGGTTCACACGTGCGTATATTTTTAAGTCCGTATGAGGTCCTTATGGATGTCTTAGCCTCTAGCAGGCTCCACAGATCGCTGGAAAAATAATAGAAATTGAACAATTATAAACAGATAAGATGGAAGAGTAGTTAGCGTATCCTCTGGCATGTTATACGTCTATACAGCAACTTGTGGAGCCTGGTAAGTACATCCATACGGACCTCATACGGACTTGAATATATACGCACGTGTGAACCTTCCTTTGCTAGAGATGATACAGATCCAAATGCACCAGTTTTCTTAACCGTTAGTTGGTCAACATTTCCCTCCTCACGGGACGAAAGAACACTAGATACTCATATAACCGCGCGTTAATAATAAAACTATAATTTACCTAATTGTAAATAGGTATCGAAAGATGAAACCTTTCTCAAAATATCAGTGTTATGTATGATAAATGAACAGCACATTGATATTTTATGGCCACAATTTTATGGCTCTAATACGGAATGGCATGGAAGATTGAAATGAAAGTTGCAACTTGATTTCTTTTAGTTCTTCTGTATAGATGTTGAAAATGTTGTGACGCCATATTCTCATATTTCCATATACATAATACATATACTGAAAATCTACTAATGTATGATTACGATTCCCACAGCACCATTGACATGCCCAGGCGGCTATGTCCAGTTCCGAGACAAGTGTTACCAGTTTTCCACCACTCAGAAGCAGTACAACGACGCCAAGGCGGTCTGTCTGGCCTCGGGGGGGCATCTGGCGGTCGCCAAAGACGAGGCAACCGACAACTTCCTGGTGAACGAGATACGGAAACGGGGCAACCCCGAGACATGGATGGGAATGAGTGATCAGGTGCAGGAGGGTCTGTGGGTTTGGGAAGATGGCACTGTTCTCACTGGCTGGAGCAACTGGCTACCCGGAAATCCAAGTTCAACTGGAGAAGACTGTGCTGAATGGAAAAATGTCTATGACTACAAATGGAACGACGATGAATGTTTCCATACCCAATATTTCGTCTGCGAAGTCAATGCCAGCTAGGCTATCACTAAAATTTAGTGTTTTGATGCATCTATAATGACAGATTTCAAGGGAAAGGTGATCATGAACGAAGGGATGTTACAATTTGGTGAAATAAAAATGCAGATTTGCATAAGAAAACTTAACCTGTAACAAACTAAAGTTTCTGTTTGTGTCGAGTTTTTTTTCATTGCAACGTACATTTACAAGACATGGTGCCGACCCACTCAAGTCGTAACTTATATTAGTGCCGGCACGTGTACAAGTACATAGGTAGATGAAAACAAGAAAAGAAACTAAAAAATAAGCAAAGCAAGGCTTAATCGCGAATAAAAAAAGTAAAAGATATAAATTGAGTTTGGCAGTTGAGGTTGCATATCGAGGTTGACAGTTGAAAACTTAGTCTTGAAAATTATGACTAGGTTAGTTGTAGTTTTCTCATGAGGCCTAGGGCTAATTCCAACATGTAACTGTATTTTGGAAAAAAAAAGTTTAGTACTACATACATATGTAACTATGCAACAATAGTGGAACAGAGGGAGTATTCTAAACTGGTAAGGAATACAATCTAAGCATACGACGACTCCCTTTTTTGTCCCACTTCTTCCGTAATGAGTGGGTTTTGTAAATTTACTTGGGACTATCTGTTTGGAAATTAAATTAAAATGAAATTGGTGTCTGCTTCAAATAGCTCTTTTCTTTCCGTGTCGTTAAGAAAAGCATTTCGTCTTCCACCGCTATTGACATGCAATGAATGTAGATACGAATTATTTCCCCTACATGTGAGGATTACTTAGTATTTATGGAGGGGTTTACTTTCCCTCCTGTGATGACTTTGGAAGCTAAGCCAAATTGAAAGATAACTACGTTACTTATATGTTCTTTGATATGAAATCTGGAAATTCTATCTGTGTGTAGCTGACACTCGTATTACAAATGTATGAAATCGGGGCACTATTTTAAGTATGGCAATAAAGTTAAGATGTCATGACATTACGTTTTATGTTACTGGCATTCCTTACAATAGGTCTTCTGGACTATATCTGGTGTGACGTTACATCCAAGTACATGTATAGCAAAAAGAAAATGCGTTTTAAGGTCACCGATTGTGGTGTTCGCCACTTGATACCCTCTCTTTGAAAGATTTCTCTCCAGGTCTTTGCAAGCATGGTTGAATACAGGTGGTGCGATCACTGCGCATCACGTGAACCCACCGACTTGTTGTTTACCTGCACTCATGATAGGTCGCCATTCACGCGGGGTCACGTCACGTCCTTGAGGGAACAAAGGCCGATTAAGAACGCTCGAACGAACGTCAGCGAACAACAGTTCTATCGAACATGGCGACGGCAGGGACAAGTCTGGTGTTTCGGCAGCTACCTGCTGGCTGACAAGGTAGCGTAATACTGTTTATGAGCAGATATTTAAAGTGTTTTAGAGCACGTGTCTTGAAAGCACATGGTTGATAGGTTACGTGTTAAGGTGCAGTCGCATTTTTCGCACATTTTGTTGTTGTTTTAGGATCATCCTTCAGTTTTAAGCGAGGCTAACACAAGACCGACAAAAAGGATGTAGCATTTAAGATCAACCTTTACGTCTAAAGACCACTGAGTTTTGTACTGTGAAAGCGCAACCTACCTCTCTCGAATATAGTGCCCTCAATTTGAAGCCGCAATTGTATTGTACGACCTATGTGATCAAGACATTGTCAGTAAAGGGGAGGGGTGCAGTATCCCATGTCTCGTTTTCAATTACGTCCAGGTAGTCACAACAGAATCAGTGTTCCCATCAAAAGCTTACTTTTGCACATCGAGATCGACATCTTTATCCGTAAATCTTACTAGTAATTAGTGGACCTTTCGCAGTTACACATGTACCTTGCAGGCAACCATATGTTTACATACCATGTCAAGTTGTATGCATAACGCATATATGAAATAATTACCTCAAATATAGGGCTCTACCGCTTGGTTTTGTTTAGGAGCTTGATGACTTAAATTTAGAGAACGAAATGAATGTTCCTCGTTAGTGCACTTGTGAACTGTTGCTTTTTATGATATATATCCACATAATCCAACCAAATTGGTAATTTCTGCTTACAAGTGTTTCACAGTTTGTAATCGCATGCAAACAGAATGAATATTGTCTGTTCGCACACAAACAAATGCCCCCGATAAAACCTAATATCGCCCTTGGTGTAAAGTATACCCCGTGACTGGATTACGTGACAATACACCACCTGATAATGTCGACGGTTACAACAAGCAATGCTCAGATCAAAACGGACATTTGCAGATGATTTTTCATATTTCACAAAGCGCAAAGCCCCCTTCAAACACTATAACTGGTACAAGCTGGTTACCATGCGTAATGTCCTATCACTATGATAACTGTTATGTTATATAGAGGAAAATCTCTTGTTCTACTTTTAGAGTTGTTGATCATAATTAAGGAGGACAAGAATGCGGGGTCAATCAAGACAACGAAGACACAAGAATACCTTCTAGTGTTTGCAAAAACATTGAAACATGAATGATAAACCAACAACTTATTTCATACTGGCATACTCGTATTTTTCAGTTGTATAATGCCCCTATGTGCAGCAAATAACAACAATAAGGCACTCAGCATAGTGGGGATTCTTGACCTTTTGACCTCGCGTTTGTTCCAGTTGAATGCGCTTAAATGGAGAGCTATGGATGAATGCCCACAAAAGCACACACTTTGGTTTTTATAAAACTCCAGACACTGGAATCTGGTGTTATTGTAGACACATTTGGAAAAGCAAGCACAATTGTAGCTGTCAGTAGACTTTTTTATAAAGTAGCGTAAGACTAAGAATGTAACCTTTCATTATGCCCTTCCTACAAGTATCGACAGGTGGCGCACTTGTTCGCTGATGTACCTACCTTCATGGTATTTGCAGAATTTGATTTTATATTTCTTGTTCTCAGGACACCAAAGAGGCCGTGTTGATAGACCCCGTGATTGACACCGCCGAGCGAGATGCTAAGCTGGTGAGCGAGCTCAGACTGAAACTGGTCTACGTCATCAACACGCACTGTCACGCAGACCACATAACGGGTACGTCATCATTTGTTGTATCACGTCATGCTAGGTCATCGGATTTTTTGTGTGTTATTTCTGTAAACCAAATTTTTAAACCAAGTTTCAGAAACATTAGGCCGCAGGTCTGGCCCGTGTATGGTATCCCCAGAAGTCAACCTCTCTAGGTTAAAGAACCAACACAGGCGCCGATGTGCTTAACTGCAAACACGACTATCGTAGAAGCTTAGAAAAAGATGCAGTCCTTCCCGCAACAAATTGTGCCTCTGGCGGCGCACCGAGTCATCTTTTGTAGCCCTGGGCCACACAGTTGTTTTTTTGTTGTTAAATCACTACAGCAAGAGGCTAGTCCGATGGTAGTGGTCTGTGTGTTCAGCTACCATACTCTACTACCAATAGCCAACATGGAAAAACATCATTCTACATCCCGGACGACTACTTTACCTTGTTGTCGATGCATTGTATCCTAGTTTACTCACACACTATTCTGTATACTGTATGTACATACATTGTCTTAGCATCATTTTTAAAAATGTTAGATTATTCACTTGTAGTTAGCCCACATACAATCACTTCATGTTAGTACGTTAGGATTTGATTTTGTTCACTTGCAATTAGCCCCATGGGCAGGAATTTGCAATAAAACCTTCATAAAACCATTTTTGCAATCTTCCCATCGACAGGTACTGGGAAGTTGAAGACGTTGGTGCCCGGATGTAAGAGTGTGATCAGCAAGGCGAGTTCAGCCAAGGCCGATATCCTCCTGGAGGAAGGTCAAAAGGTCACGTTTGGCAAGTTCTCATTGGAGGTTAGTGGCCGAAAATCAATGTATCAAAAATGATACAAAGGTATGTGCACATACATACGATATATAAATCAATTAAGATTATGTGCCAAGCGTTGCTGTAAGCTTCAAAAGTTTGCCTTCGCATTACACATATTGAGTCATATTGTCATTCACGATTCTAACACTGGTATCACTTTTGAAAACTTGATGATAATTTATAACTGGTGGTAACATTAGTCACCAAAACGTGGTAAAGCGATCCACTATTTGGTCTGTCATACATCTTCAAGTTTAATTGATTGAAAGTGAACCAATGTTGGGTATCGATTTGTTGACAAAGGCAACTTTATGTAACTTAACCATTTCGAGCACGTTATTCCCAGGGACGTAATATAGTTTTAGTGCTGGTTTATTTAGTGATCTATGCGTTGATTGGTTGTTGACATTTTTTTCGAAAATCTAGGTCCGCACGACTCCCGGTCACACCAACGGTTGTTTGACGTACGTCCTTTTGGACGAGTCCATTCGCATGGCCTTCACGGGGGACACGCTGTTAGTGAGAGGTTGCGGACGGACCGACTTCCAGGAGGGCGACCCGGGTACCCTGTACAACTCCGTCTGGGGGAAAATCTTCACTCTCCCCGACGACACTTTGCTGTTTCCCGCTCACGACTACAAGGGGCAAACCATGACCACGGTTGGTGAGGAAAAACGGCACAACCCACGACTCACCCAGACTAAAGAAAAATTCGTTGAGATTATGAATAACTTGGGCCTGGCCTATCCTAAACAGATCGACAGGGCCGTACCCGCTAACTTGATGTGTGGGTTACAAGACTGAAATTAACCCTAAATTCGCGTCATGACGATACGAGTACTTTTGAACCGTGTAATATATTACGTCATGAATATATCTGTTCGTACAGTCGGTAGCATTTGTTTACGTTCTAGAATCATATCGTTCATTTGCTTATTGTATGTGTATATTGGTAAACTCTTTGTATGCTCCATAACATTGAATTGCATACAGTTGTAACAGTGTATATATATATAGAATATACTTAGTAGTTACTTAGAGTAGCCAGCGCTACGTGGCGGCCGCGCGGATTACGTAGTGAGAGTGCGTCATCCGCGCGTAACCGCAGATATGACGCTGGCGGAAGTATCGAATAACATTCTTAAGATTATATTCGGAGAACGAGTCAGTTTATACAGTTTATACTTTGAAGTTAGTCAGAGAACACCATAGCTTGAGGTAAGTCACGTTTTAGTTTCACTCTTGTCTTGTCTGGTCTTATCAATAAATACATCTGTCTTAAGAGCAACGTGAGTCGTACCCGTCATTCCATTAGACCGTTACACAGTTTTATTCTGTATCATCAGTATATTTAACGTAATTTCTTACATTTTTACTCGTTGCACAGAAATTCAATTGTCAAAAGACATTCGTAGACAACAATGCGTTAAAATACTGGCAAGTGTTGTGGCTAGGTCAGAAGGATGTGATACCAAGTGGACTCGTTAGGCGGCGCTTCCAGTAGACCGTGCCGTACTGCTTGTCTTTCTACCGGTCGCAGGTGGACAGTAGTGACGAATAGCATGTATCATGCAGTTAAGGGTGTATAGAAGAAGATGTAAGATAATGTATATTCTAAGCAGTTTCTATTACAAACAGTACTTCGTGAGCCTTTTTTCTTAAGACTATTGTGATGGCCGCGGATATGTATCCCAGAATTAAACTTCCTTTGCACATTCTCCTTGTCATCTCGTATTTTGAAAGTAATTGAAAATATCTATCAAAAAGGCTCTTTGATGTTCATGGGTTTGCAAACGACACATAGCAGCAAAATGTAGCCCGAAACTCAAAAGTACATGTAAATGTAAGCTAAGTTTGTGGTAAATTTTGGGTGTTGCCCACTAGCGCTGCTTTTAAAATCTACAATGTTTCTCTTCGATATTTAGATAAACCAAACGTTACCTCCAATTGCCAAGAGGAATAACAAAAGGATATGACTACTTGATGAATCCTCGTAGTCGAAGAAATTGAGGTTAAGTTTTGCCGCAAGACGTCTCGCAAGCTTGATCAGTTTCTGAAACAGTAATGAAAAATATTATAAAAGTTTAAGCATAGATTACAGATAACATGTACTAGAAACTACACGTCCTATTTACTCGCACTAACCTCTCTATTCTTCGTTGCTCTGCACAAATCCTGTCCCTCAATTTTGTAGCCGCGAATGACCAGCTTGTAATAGATAGCGCTGCCTGAAACAAAGGGACGCAGATTATACTGGAGCGTATACTACTGTGTAACAGGAGATCTGTAGCCGCATATGGCAACCATCTTGGCTGTAATCGTGATGTGTACGTAGTGTGTAGATCATGCTGACCGCGGTGCAATAATATTTATACGGGATACTAGTACCCGCCAACCGTAGATACACGCTGTGGTAATGGCCGCGGCACTAGCCATATATATATATATACCGTATGTTTGTACCACGGTTCCCTGTGAATAGGTAATGTCGCACTGTCTGTAGTACCTGTACTCTGTCCAGCCCACCGTACATGTAGGTACGCGTTGTACTAGAGACCGTGGTACATACAGAGATTACAGTCATATCTATACCGGATGTTTGTACCACTGTTTCACGTAAATAATACCATGCTTTCCTTTTATAAATGATGTAACACGTGTCTATCGATAGTACCCGTACTCTGTCAAGCTAGCCGTAGGTACACGTTGTGGTAGTGGCCGCGGTACATTACATTTAATATTTTGTACAGTCATATGATACCGGATGTTTGTACCACGGTTCCTTGTAATACGTAATGTAACACTATCGATAGTACGTGTACTCTGTCCAGCCGTTGTAGGTACACGTTGTACTAGAGACCGTGGTACATACAGTCATATCTATACTGGATATTTGTACCACTGTGTCCTGTAATAAATGATGCAACACTATCGTTTGTACCTGTACTGTGTCCACCCAACCGTAGGTACACGCTGTGGTAGTTACCGCGGTACAGCCATACCTACCATCCTACCAACGTTTCCATTTATGAAACATTCATGAATAGTACTAGTGTAACGCAGTATCTATAGTACCTGTAGGTATACATACAGTCATATCTATACCAGATGTTGGTACCACGGTTTCCTATGATAAATGATATAACACTATCGCTAGTACTTGTATTCTGTCCAGCCAACCGGAGGCGCACGCTGTGGTAGTGACCACGGTATACCTACAATCCTACCACGGTTTCCATTTATAAATAGTACTAGTGTAACACAGTATTGATGGTACCTGTACTCTGTCCAGCCAGCCGTAGGTACACGTTGTGGTAGTGGCCGCGGTACACCAGGTCCTCGCCCTTGTACCACTGGTACTCCAGCGACTCGGAGTTGAGAAAGAGTTTCCGAGGCTGGCGGAAACACCCGATCAGGTACATGCACGTGACCAGGGCACTCACCGTCACAAGGAAAAAGTACTCCTGAAAATCAACAGCATTTCTTATTATTCATCTATTTGCATTCATGGCAATACAGTGCTCATGCTAAATCACTAGACAGCCGAATAAAATGGAATTTTCAGTACAACGCTTGCAAGTTCGCTGTAACATTTTTTCCATTGTTGTATGGTAGATTTTGTTGATTTTTAAACACTGACTGGTAGTATTATGTTTTGGTTGATTTATGTTCATGCGTGGAATAACAATTCGCACGCCATATACAACAAATATAATGCAAGCAAAATTAAACAAATCTATGTTGAATCTATACCGGTGCAATGGCCTAGTGGTTAGAGTGTTCGCCTTGCATTCGGTAGGTCGTGAGTTCGATCCCCGGCCGAGTCATACCAAAGACTCTAAAAATGGTACATGCTGCTTTCTCTGCTTAGCACTCAGCACTAATGAGGAAGAGTATGGAAGTTAAACACACATCACTACCAGCGGACCAGCCCCCTTCTGTAGTGGCTTGCACATGTGTGGCCCAAGGGCTTCGAAGTGGAGATGGGCGCCACCCTACGCGTCTGTAGATGCATGGGCAAACTTTAACTTTTTTTTATGTTGAATTTGCAACATTAATTTGTCTAATGAAACAAAAGCATGAAACAAAAGCACCTGTCAGCGCAATTAAGATTTTTCTGGTAAATAAGTATCGTTAAGTTTATGTGAAATCTTATAAACTGTGGTAACACTTACGTCAAAGTACCCGAAGATGAAGTACCACGAGCAGGCGGTCACCAGACCGAAGATGGCCGTCAGGTAGCCGAACTGAAGACGCCAGTCTCTGATTTCAACCGCAAAGTCTTTGGAAACAACAGAAAATAAGGATATGTAGTTCAAGATGAGGAATCTATAGACAATTTGACTCTAGATATATCTATATCATAAGACTGTGTGAGATTAGGACAGCTACTTGACTGGACTTTAATACTGTAGGTCCGTACTTTGTCACGCAAAAATCTGTTTTCTGTCCTAGTTGTTGGTTCTGTCATAGCCTAGCCTACTCGGAAAGTCCTATCTAGATCGTACGAGGACCTACAACGAATGTGATCACACCGTTAGCACAGTGTGTGGTGCGAAACTCAGCAGCGTTGGGAGGGAAAGTATGTTGTAGATTCTTCAAAGTAGTCGATTCTTAATCTCCTGACAGATCTTGCTGTGTCATAAAATAGCATAAGCTTCGGAATGACGGCAGAGGAGTTTCATACGCTGTTGGCAATGGAACTCCTCTGCCGGCTAAACCCCTTCCCAAACTTATGATACTATCATATAACGTTATCACAGCAATATCTGCCTGGAGATATGTCAATTCTGTCATAGATGTAGCCTTGCAAAGGCATTGGGCGACAAAATCGTACGACAACGTATGTGGCAGCGTACAGAACTTGCAACAGTACACATCTGGGACACATCCATGACTATCCCAACAATACCTCCACTTTGCGATCGTGCGACAATCGTACGACGTATTAGCCTGGGTACCATCCGGAGAGTAGTTCAATCCGGCGTTACTTATACGCTATATACAGTCGCTTCTAGCTCTGACATTTATTACACACTATATACAGTCGCTCTCTGTAGCAGAAGCAAACATAGGAGCGAACTACTACCCAGAAGGTACCCAGGCTAACGACGTATTTGACCCGGCCCTAAAAAGCCCCCGATTCGCTGTTGCAATGTTTATGTATATATGTAAGAGAACACACGACTGAAGACAGACTCACTGTTTGGGGAGACCTCCCTGAAAGGATACGTCGGGTTTTTCGTCAGACGTTTCTTGAGGAAGTCTTCGGGGCGGTCCCAGATGTTCAGGTTCCAAGTCACCCAGATTCCTACGATCTCCTTCATTTTAACTTCGTATCAGACCATTTTGTGTATTCGTCAATTTTGTATATCTGTAAACAATAAAATGTACAGAGTTTAATGTTCTAGAACATGTGTACTACCCAGAATAGAAAGGCGTCGGATCAAAATATACTCGAACGGCTGTACGGAAAAATCAGTGTAGTTTGAAATTGAGCCGCAAGGTGGTGTTTATTGTGTGTACAAATGATGAGACAATTCAAACAAATAAACGTTAGTGACGCAACAGCCATCACTACTTCCTGTGTTAATACGTAGTCAGACAAAGGCAGTTCCTGACCAATCAACATGCCAGGTCGAGGTCATAAGAGGTCACACCGACCCAAACCCAAGCAAATCGTCATTCGCACTTCTAGAACATTGCTTTTCGCGGGAGAATTGCTATGGAGTGTTTGCGGGACAACAAAATAGCACGTTGATTGTTGTTCTCGTCCCCAAAATCCCGCATACTCAAGTTTAAGGCTAAGTTAAGGACATTTTAAGCTGACAAGTGGTACAGAATTCGCAAATATGATGGAGATACCAGGGACTGGAATGGAGTGGGAGTATTCAGATGACGATGGGGAAGAAATGGAGCAAGATGCGCCCGTGGAGAAAAAGGTGCATCGTTTGATACCATCCGCACGGACGTATCCGTGTTGTTCACACCAATCTACGTGCAACTCATAGTGGTTACTGTCACTTAGATGGGACAATAGATCGTAGATTCCGCGTTTAAGGAAAGCCAGACACCTGGCAAATTGAAAATCCATCCACTTAAAGTTATATATCCATATGTGACGGATAAAGGCCATTCAGTCTGTTGCGTCTCTAAGGCACACCTGAATTAGTGTGTTCAGAAACAAGACCAACGACAAACGCCCTGACTCTCTGCACTTCGGTTGTCACATAGCACAACTACATAGTGTCCAATTCAGCACATAGTTCCAAAATATGCAATATTCGGTCAAACTTAGCTTGCAAGAAGTTTATGGCATTGAACGTTGAAATAGCACTCAATGATAAAATTAAATACAATATCCTTTATACGGTCAATTTGCATTCAATAAGCCTCCATAGCAGGCTCTCGGGGTCTTGTTTTGCTCATGATACACTTTTGCTGACAATTCTTTTTGTACTGGGTCGCTTGTGGATTATGTAAATATGGACTACCTTAGGTGAGCGTCCACGCCTGTAACACATGGAACGAGCTGAGAAAAAACGGGCAGCTGTGCGACGTGAGACTGCGGGTGGAGGGAGTGGAGTTCCCGGCACACAGGACCATTCTGGCCGGCTGCAGTCAGTACTTCAGGTGGGAGCATTGGTCCTTTGGTACCGACTTACAGTTGGTGTATTCAAGGAGGTTAAAATGATATATTGAATGCAGACAGAAAGCGGTGACACTGTAACGCGGTGGCGGCCAGTAGAAACGCAACCCTGTTCTATCTATATCTATATTTGTATAGCCGGCAAAACCGTCCATTGCTGGCTTCGCAGGTGCGCGGCACACTTAGTACTCTGACGACCTGTTCTAATCTTTGAACATGATATGTCAGTGTCATAAAATTTTCATTGACAACTTTGGCGTGTATTTGATAAAGTATTACTAACTTTTCATCTTGTAGAGGTATTGAAATTCTTCATCACTGTTTATAATGTACAGAGCTTTGTTCACCAACGGATGCACAGAATCAGCCATGTCCGTCATCGACATTCCAGGTAAGAACTGACATTATGATTGATCTATCTATTGTTATATTCATTGATTAAAAAGTAATTTTCAACCCAAATATCTAGGCTAAAATGCTTGAGTTGATCTCCTTTCTATTTTCATTCCCATCGCCAGACGATCCTTTCTTGTCTGCTTCAATAAATCTATGATGGGTCTATTTATTGATATATCTTTTGATTTAATAACTAGATTTAACCCAAGTATCTCGGCTGAAATGCTGGAAATGTCCCTCTCCTGTTATAAGTTGCATTCTCATCCCCATGCAATCATTTCTTGCCTGCTACCGATATATTTATATTTGATCAATCTATTGATATGTGTATTAACAAATAACTAATTTTCGAACGCAGGTATCTCTGCGGAAATGCTGGAGTTGATCCTGGAGTATGCCTACACACGTGACGTGCACGTGAACGAGGCTAACGTGCAGGAGCTCCTCCCAGCGGCCGACCAGTTCAACATCAACGGTATCGTCAAGGAGTGCTGCAAATTCCTCAGGCACGTAGATATGTTACATTTTCTATCTTTTGGCAAAATAGCTTTTGTATATCTGAACCTAATTGTTTTGTTATACACGTTTCAATGAAAATGAGTACCTAGATTTGGTTAGGGCCGTCCTTCGGATAGAACATTAAATGGAGGTCCCGTGTTCGGGGAGAGCCAAACCTCTAGCACAGTAAAAAAACATTCATCAAAAAGAGTAGGGTCCTTCCCATTGTGATTGTTTCCAAAACCTACGGTCCTTTTGGCCGCACATGGGATAATTGCTGTCGTGTTGAGGTCACCTGAGTTAGCGCCGAGATAAAGAAATATATGACGACGCCATTTTGCTAACCTTGTAAGTCTTCTTGTGCCCTACAGACGCCATCTGAGCCCTGAGAACGTGATCGGGATACGAGAGTTCTCCAAGAGCTACTTCTGCCCTGGGCTCGAGAAGGCTTGCTATGACTTCATCATCACCAAGTTCCCGGATGTCATGGCCGGTGCCCGTAAGTTTGTCAGCGATGGTGTAGCTGTCTGTCTGTCTGTGTGTATGTTTTTTGTCCGTTTGTTTTTACTGTGTACTCTATAACTACGTATGGTATGTATCTTTATGTCTGTACTTACTATGGATGTACAATGAAAGTTATGATTATCATTCGCCACATAGCAATTACTCAAGCAACTAGATATGATGTTGGATTCCAACTGTTCGAGTAATTGCTATTTGGCCTATCTTACTACCTGGATATCTAACCTTTATGGAGGTACCATTATAATTCTGATACTGATAGTTTACTTATCAATACTATATATCTGTCTCTACTATCTTTCTAGCTATTTTTCGTTTTATAACGGCATGTTTATAAAAATGCGAGTGAAAACATTAACTGCCAACAATGGCAAGAGCAGGATATAAAGAATATTTATTACTTTCTTTCTTTCTTTTTTCTCTATCAGCCAATGAAGAGCTACAGCTCCTTTCGGTGGAAGACTTTGAGAACATCTTAGCAGACGATTACTTGAACGCCAAAGACGAGGAGTTTGTGTTTGAGGGTCTGGTACACTGGGTCAACTCCGACTTCCCAGCACGAGTGGAGTACGTTCCGAGGTGGGGAAAGATCATACAAGTATTATTTAAGTTACTCTATACCTGGTAGTGGTATATCGCCATGTACATTGTTCTGTCAAAGCAGTGACAGAAATGTTCAATTGTAAAGCATTAATTTTAATAATGCTAAATCCTACCTACCTAGTCCATTGACCTCCAGGTCGTTGGGGGGGACAAGGTAGACATAAATATAGAGAGTTGCCTCCAGGCCCTTCTGTAAGTTAGCAATAATGCTAGTTAGCGTAAAAAATAATTGTACCCATCTTTCACGGCCTACCCACTAAGTGATGAACAATACTAAATTTAAACATTGTCAAGTCACCAGTTTCTGGATCGAAAAAAAAACAAATGGTTTGTACATCAAAGTGTCAGATGATACAAAATAAGAAAGTTATAATAAACAGGGCACCCATATAGTCCACTTGCTAGGAGACACCATTATGTATTCGGTAAGTTCTTAAAAGTAATAGCCATTCTGGTACAGTAGCATATAGTAGGTGCAAATCACAAGGAGAATTTGCCATCTCAGATGGTACCGACATGAGAAATTTGGAGTCCTGGTCCGTGGACTAATACTTAAGATGTCAACATTTTGTTCTTTGTGTAGACTGTTCCAGAAGGTCCGTGTGGGCCTGCTGAATCCGGACTACTTCATGAGTAAGGTCAAGACTCACGAACTCATCAGGGATAACGACGCCTGCAAACAGAGAGTCGTGGACGCCGTCAAGTTCTTCTACGACTTGGAGCTCAGCAACCAGGTAAAAAAAAAACATATCTGAATACTTAGAAATGAGCTCAAGATTGATTCATATGTTGCGAATATTGGCCCTCTGGCATATTAACATACCAGAGAATCAAAACGGACATAAGATATCAGTAGCGATGTTAGCACAGGTATCCTATGGTTGAAATTTGATATGGCAAAGATGATGGACAGTTAGCATTGATATTGAATAGTTGGTATCTTTTTAGTCACTCACTGACTTCAGCCACCCGCTGGCCATCCCGAGGATACCGTACGAAGTGCTGTTCGCCGTCGGGGGTTGGAGCGACCGCAGCCCGACTCCTGTGGTAGAGACTTACGATACCCGCGCCGACCGCTGGGTGGACGTGGAACCAAGAGATACCCACCCCAGGTACCCGGGAGTACACATTTAATCCAGAATGTTTTCAATGTACAGATTTGTGGTTGTTGGTAGATAAGAAAACACTGTTCAGCACCAAGGACAGACATCACTCCTACCTACTTTTTGTCTGATTTACGTGGTTTACCTGTTTGTGTGTGTGTGTGTGTGTGTGTGTTTGCGTGTGTGTCTGTGTCTGTGTGACCGCGTGTGTATGTGACTGTGCGTCTGTGTGACTGCGTGTGTGTATGTGACTGTGTGCCTGTCTATGTGACTACGTGTGTATGTGACTGTGTGTACATGTGTGTGTGAGTGCGTGACTGTGCGACTGTGTTTGTGCATGACTCTCTTTCTCTTTCTCTATGTGTGTGTGTCCACGAATGCGTGTGCTTGTGTTTGTGCTTGTGTGTGTGTGTGTCAGTGTAAGTGTACGATGTATTGAATCTAACTTCATAACGGCACCCTCTTGTCAGCAGGGCGTACCACGGCATCGCCTGCCTGAACCAGAAACTGTACGTGATCGGCGGGTTCGACAGCGTGGAGTACTTCAACTCCGTGCGGTGCTTCGACCCAGCCAAGCTGTGCTGGTCGGAGGTGGCGCCCATGAACTGCCGCCGATGTTACGTCAGCGTCACGGTGCAGGGAGGGCACATATTTGCCATGGGCGGGTTTGACGGACAGGTAAGAATTCTATTGCAAATTTCCAACGTTTTTAACTTACTAATATACCTCCATCTGCATTCCCTTCTCGTCTTTAAGTTTTCCTATCTAGCTGTAAATATTAAGTGATTTTGTTTTCTTAATTCGCTACTGAGAGCACAATGGAAGATCAACAAGCAAGTGAGGAAACCTTTGATAATGCACATACTGTATTGCCGCAAAGTTGTAGTACTTGGACGTAACGAAACATTTCCGTTTTGTTTACGTACTATAATATGTCGTGTTTCATATGCAGTTTTAACCTATTGAAACTGCCTACGTCGAATATTGCCTCAAAAATGTTTTAAGTGTGCATTGGTCTACTATTGTCTTCCTTCTAAGGTGCGTACGAACGCAGCGGAACGCTACAATCCCAACAACAACCAGTGGAGCCTGATCAGGCACATGACGGCACAGCGCAGTGACGCCAGCGCTACGGCATTGGGGGGACGGTAGGGAAAACTCGTATAAATACATGTCTTATACCCCCTTCCACCAGGACGGCGCTCTCGCCGCGCTCTGTCTGCGACCTAAAATTTGACAGATCGCTCAACGAATTCTATTGAAAAGAAACGATTTTTTACATTTTTTACACTTCATGTGTTTTGTTGTCCTCTAAGTCACACTCTTACATGCTGTATGATATGCCCAGTATGAAATGAAAGGTTACACATATCCTATTTAGGTCGCATCATACGATGTCATCATCAAGTTTTTTTGGAATGTTCCGTTTTTTCCCCACAAAAAGTGAGTGTATTGAAAGGGATATGAAGTGTTTGTATTGAAAGAGATATGAAGTGAAATATGCTGCGTTTGCTTGAATTTCCTATCTGCAATATTTGGCTGCCCTTCTACTTCCTAGAGTGTACATCTGTGGCGGGTTTAACGGCCAGGAGTGCCTGCAGAGCGCGGAGTACTATGACTCCGCCGTGAACGAGTGGATCTCCATCGCCAACATGCGCAGCCGCCGCAGCGGCATCGGCGTCATCGCCTACCGACACTACGTGTACGCCGTGGGAGGCTTCAACGGCGCCAACAGGCTCAACACTGCAGAAAGGTCAGGGGTTAGGTCAGGGTCAAGTGTTGCGTCATTGGGGTCAACAAGCTCAACGCTGTGGAAAGGTCAGGGGAAAGGGTCAGGTCATTGGGGTAAAAGGGGGAAGGTCTGTGGGAGGGTTCACTGTCATTAGGGTCCAAGGGAAAAGGTTTAGGGGAAGGTTAAACGGCGCCAACAGGCTCAACACTGCAGAAAGGTCAGGGGTTAGGTCAGGGTCAAGTGTTGCGTCATTGGGGTCAACAAGCTCAACGCTGTGGAAAGGTCAGGGGAAAGGGTCAGGTCATTGGGGTAAAAGGGGGAAGGTCTGTGGGAGGGTTCACTGTCATTAAGGTCCGAGGGAAAAGGTTTAGGGGAAGGTTAAACGGCGCCAACAGGCTCAACACTGCGGAAAGGTCAGGGGTTCTGTAAAGGTCAAGTGTCGGGTCCTTGGGATCAAAGGGGAAAGGTCGGGGGCATAAAAAGCTCCGATTCAAAATACGTGTTTAGGATGAAACTATGTGTAAAAATCTAATTAAAGCTGACTTATATTACCATATTACGAGGTTTTCATCTGTTGGCATGACATACAGCAAGGGTTGCTCAACTAGCTCAAGGCTATCATTAATTAGAGTAAGACGGACTAAAGTTTTTTTTTTTCTTTGGATAGCATACATCGTAACGATTCCTACTCACATGGATAATGTATATTAGGTTCTTTCTAACGTTGTCTGAACATTTTACATTTTCTTTCGAACATGTTGCAGGTATGACCCGGGGTCTAACCAGTGGACGATGATTCCCAATATGTACAACCCGCGCTCCAACTTCGGCATCGAAGTGATCGACGACATGCTGTTCGCGGTGGGAGGGTTTAACGGCTACACAACCATCTGCCACGTGGAGTGCTACGACGAGAGGACAAACGAATGGTATGACGTCACCGTTCATCATCATGTCGCAAAACTTTACCTCACCACATGAATGATCAAACGGAAAATAAGGAGAACATTTAAAGTGGATAAAAACGCGCAAAAATGTATCTAACTTACGGATGAAAGGTCCTTTTTAACGTAACTGCACGGTGTACCTTAACCTATTTTCATGGTTCTGTATGACTGGTACTTTATTGCAGTAGACTAACTAGCCTGTTTTAAGTAGCCTGACTTTGTGATTTTGAGACTTTATCAAAGAAAATCCATTAGTGTCGCAATACATAGGACATAATCCTTTGAAATGAAATGAAATGAAATGAAAAGAAAGAAAAAACGTATAAAATTTGCAAACAGGAAACTGATGCAAACGATTTAAACCATGCTTGTAACCTATGACCTGTAACGTTTCCCATAATGTATCTCATCCTTAGGTATGACGCCACGGACATGAGCCTCTACCGGAGTGCCCTGAGCTGTGGCGTGATGCGCGGCCTCCCCAACAGAGAATACTTCTCCATCAAGAAATTCAGTAAGTCGCCGCCGGAGACAACCAAAAAGGGAGAAAAGCCGCACGTACCCACCCGGACACAGTCTGTCACTACACATGAAGCCATGACTACGGACGACTGAGAAAAGAAAAAAAATACTTCACCTGTAATACTGAACTGTGTGTGAAGAAAGATACACGTGTACAGTCTAGTAACAACACTTCTTAAGACAAAATACTTGTGAATGACCTTGATAGCTTTGCCACATTGACTTTTTGTATCTTCAGATCAAGTGATTCTTGTCGCAGTCTAGAATTTCTCTTTAAACTGTACCGCAATTTGCGCCATGTTACTTTCACGTGAGTTACCCGGTTTTAGACACAATCATCATTACACATTTTGCCTGTGCAATTGCAAAATTCTACATGAAATAAAGCAGTATTTTTCAAGTATAGAGAGTCGTATTGTTTCTAAGCTCTCATATTCCGTAATTACCATGCTACTTAATTTGACAGATTAGTGAAAAAGTAATACTAAGTTCGGCAAAAGCCCAAACATTCGGTGGCTCCCATCAAATATTCTAGTTGTATTCTGAAAATGAAACTGTGTGTATCTCACAGGACTTCAAAAGCTTTGCGACAAAATGTTGAATATTTATTGAAAAGCAATCCCGCAACAAAAATAGAAAGCTATCTAAGGGTCAGGGAAACAGGATTACTAAATTAACCAAAAATTGACGGGACACACACACACGTGTAAAATTTCAAAAGCTTGGCGACGACACGTTGAATGTTTATTGAGGGGCAACCCCACAACAGCACGAGTTATATTTCGTGGTAAGGGCCGGTGACTCTTCTTACTGACTTAAACTGTGGTAAACTGATCATAAGGCACACACAAACATACTTTCACGCATACATACGCAAATACACACACACACGCACACATACACAAACACGCACACACACACAAACAAATGTACACAGGCAGACAGACACAACCAAACAGTATGTTCACATACACGCACGCACACACACACACATTATAATCGACAAATCAAGAAACCACAGGAGAATAAACAAAGACTTCAAAGAGACAAAACATCGCTTCGGTTGGTAATCTAGGCCAGGGACAGAAATTACGCTCCGTAGGAAATGATGCACACAAAAAAAAAAGATCGGAAAAGGGACTTCAAAGGTCTGACGGCAAAATGCTGAATATTACAAGTTAATTTCATTCAGGCTGGATAAACACATTCTCCTGTACAAATGACCACATTCTCAGGCCTGCCAGAGTTGGCGCATACGTCTGGTCCGAGCGGACATCACTGTGGTACAGGTACTGTGGTATAGTCTGTGCTGGATTGTTTGAAGACATTTATTGGTCTTTAGAAGTGGGATAATACTAGCTCGATCGTTCTAGCATTGCGAAAACACATTTCGTAGGGAGGAAGTTTATTCTGTTGTCTTAAGTAGTGGATCAAGAGTGTGGAATTGACGCTATGGCTGCAAAGTGGGTGCTGAGGTTGTACCTTGTGTTGGCTGTGCGTCTGGTAGTGCCGTGTGTAGAGGCAGGGGACTGGCAGCACTGTCAGAAGGTATCTCTGGTGAGATGTAGTGTTGGGGACAGCCGTAATGGCGAATCAAAGTACCGGTATGACATTGGCAAGTATCAGTCCAGGTGGAAGCCATCCTCTTATGATAGTTACCAAGGTCCTTTTGATAACATCTATTTGTATCCAACCTCCATGGTTTGTTACGACTGTGCAGGTAACAGAAGTGTGTCAAGTAGCTCTGTCACTGGTGAAGTCCTGAGTGTCACTTTGAGACCCTCCCTACTGGACACCACTGTACTTGTCATGGTGGATCATAATGTCGGTACTCTGACTTCAGGTGACACCACCGCTGTCTCAAAGCTGCCATGCGGTAGCGACTGTAAACTATGGTTTGTCAACTGTAACATAACGACCATAGAGGTAGGGGCTCTTGCTAAGCTTCCACAGGTGAAGACCCTGGTCATCTGGCAGAACAACCTTGAGACCCTGAGAAGCGGCACGTTTGAGGGGATGGAGGGCGTCAAGGAACTCGTCCTAATAGAGAACAACATGACATGTATAGAGGTAAGATTACGATACGTATGTAGAAATGCATTCAACTGGAATTTTAAATGATGAAATACTGAGTTTGAAAAGAAATCTACATTCGTGTTGTTATTTATTTGTTTCTGATGATTAATTTTGTTGATTGAATCATAAGTTCATTAGTACAATGTATTATGATTAATATTTGTGAATTTTGAAGGAGGGGGCTAGCATAAGCCTTGTAGGCTTGTTCTCCTGCACATTTTTCTGCATTTATTTTGTCTTTGATACATCATTTCTTTATTAATTTCATGTCCTGTTTCTTTCATGCATGAAGGCTTATTTTGTGCATGTAAACAAGTAATGATGAATAATAATGAGACCTTGTTCGGTGTCCAGCGATACGCTTTATATTGGGTTTTATTGCACTGTTTTTCAGTATACACGTCAGTCACTTATATTGAAATTAAATACATGTGTTATAAGCAAATCTGCATGTCATGAATTCGTGAATAGCATTTACAGCAACAATAATATTGTTGGATTTGCTGACATTAATTATCATCACATTCGTCAAACCCCACACGAGTCACCTGGTTAGCTAGGCTTGAACATTTTTATTTGCTAAATTATAGTCCTCAAAATGGTCTACCTAACAACAAGAATTTTACATGGTAGGCTGGTGCCTTTGACGGCTTGCCGCTGCTGCGGTTCCTCTATCTCGTGGACAACCAGATCCTGACGATGGCACCCGGCATGCTGCGTGGACTACAGCTCGACTGGCTGGACGTAAGTGCAAATTCTATCTGGTACATAGCGCCTGGGGTACTGCAGGGAGCTCTGTCTGTACGGCATGTCTATATCGTTGAAAACAAGCTCCAGTCAGTCAGCGTAGGCATGTTTGCTGAGCTTGGTAACATGCACAACTTGCACTTGGAGTACAATGAAATCTCTTGGATTGCAGATGGCGCGTTCCACTCAAATCAGCGATTGGCTGTTCTAAACTTGGCGGGCAACAAGCTAACTTTTCTGTCAGGTCTTTGGTTCAAACCGGCAAAACTAGGTAAAGTGAATCTGAAGGGAAATGCCATAGCCGTTGTGTATCCGGGGAGGGAGGACTTAGCCGGGTGGGATATTCGGATACCTTACAATCCCCTGCGCTGTACGTGTGCGAACGCTGGGCTGTATGAGCATCTGTGGAGGCGCTGGAAGGAGACAGGGCGACACCCTTGGCATTCAGGAATTTTCATATCAACATTGTGTCCCGCCTGGTCCCTGACTGAAAAGTCTCCTGTACAGGTTAATGTCAGCGCCCTTCCCTGCCCGTCACCGTTTGTGGAGATTGTAAACATCGAGCAAAATCACGAGTCCCAAGAATACGAAGCCGTTGGTAACGTGTACTGGGAGGACATGCCCCGGGTATCCTGGGCCTTTGCGGACGGGTCGGAATACTCGATGAACATAACGTACAACACAAACACAACGACACACGCCAATCTGACAATAGGCAACTTAACTGTTACAGTAGGGACCTACTTAAGGGGTGAGGGGTGGACAAAATGTAAAAAGAAGAATCTTGCTATCAGGGACCCCCAGAAATGGAAGGTTTGTTCTAACTACTTGGGTAAGTCCAGCTTCAAACTTTGGCTTGAGGGTACGGGGCCTTTGGCGTTCAGGAACACACTTTGCACTGCTTCTTCTGAGAGTGGGTTCTACACAACCAGCTTTGAGGTGCCAAACAACACACACCTGACGCATTCTCACACGACACAACAACCCGCTACAACAGTGCTTCCACTGGTAATAACACAACATCACACCACAACACGACAAACAACAGAGCCGTCACTGATGATTAGCACGAGCATGAGTGTCGAAAGAGACAACAATGCCGTGTGGTACATTTCCGTTGCAGCTATTGCTGGTTTGTTGCTGGTTAGGAAGGTAGTTTGGAAGTGTTTCAGGTGTTTGAGGGTTACGCTCTGTCCCACCGTTAGACAGGATAACGCACAGCAATCCCACGGTGTCCGTGCGGTCACTGCATGCTCTAACTGGCCCCTCGACAATCATGACAGTTTGGATGGGTCAGTCATCAGCCCTTACGCTGAGGGTCGTTTTGATGACCACGACAGTTTGGATGGATCGGGGATCAGTCCATACGCCGAGGGCCGTCTTGAAGACCATGACAGTTTGCGCGACACAGATTCGTCTGGGTCTTCGGATGCTGTCCCTTACGGACAGGGAGCGCTGAATACAGCGTACGAAGAGCGTAGTAGTTACGAAAACACTAACGCAGAAAATTCCAACATGTCCGACCAAAACTGCTACCAACACCCTTCTATTCTCCCTGACTCTGGGCCCACCCAGTCCTCTGGCTACCAGCAGCGTAGTAGCTACGAAAATACTAGCACGGGAAATTCTAACGTGTCCGACCAAAACTGCTATCAGCACCCTTCGACTCTATCCGATCTGGGCGCCACCCAGTCCTCTGCCTACCAACAGCATAGTAGCTACGAAAACACTAACGCCGAAAATACCAACATGTCCGACCAAAACTGCTACCAACACCCTTCTATTCTCCCTGACTCGGGCGCCACCCAGTCCCCTGCCTACCAGCAGCGTAGTAGTTACGAAAACACTAGCGCCGAAAATACCAACGTGTCCGACCAAAACTGCTACCAACACCCTTCTATTCTACCTGACCCTGGTGCTATCCAGTCCTCTGCCTACCAACAGCGTAGTAGGTACGAAAACACTAACACGGAAAATTCCAACATGTCCGACCAAAACTGCTACCAACACCCTTCTATTCTCCCTGCCCCTGGCGCCACCCAGTCCTCTGCCTACCAACAGCATAGTAGCTACGAAAATACTAACACGGAAAATTCCAACATGTCTGACCAAAACTGCTATAACTAAATTGTTCTGGCTCTGAACGTACGATTTTGCATGATATACCCCGCATAGAATCGAAGGTTACACTTAATCCTTCTAGTGGACAAAAGGAGAAACACACAGCCAGGATGACTTTAGAGGGACTTCGAATGTAGCCTGGTATCCAGACCGCCGTGCTATACTCGCTAATCACTTCGGGCCGGCAACCGATTAGCCCCGCCGCCAAACACAGCACGCGGGCCCTGATTATCTCTCGCACTCAGAAACTGGATGCCATTACCTCTGAGTGCAAATAGAGACTGGGGCTTGGACCTTCCCTGGCATAAGGATTATACATTACCGCGAAAGGGCTATATTATAGAGCGAGGGACTGGTATCCAGGCTACTTCGAATGATATACCGCAAACTCCCCCGAGACAAACAGCTACGACCCGTCCTTAAATGATAGTACTTATCAATGAGAAGGGAGTGTAGGAATTGGCTTTATTTCCAACAGAAAGTTGTCATTTTCTAGTTCCGTAGCTTACGGTAGTAGTTTTGAAAAAAGTGTACATTGTCGACCACCAGTTTGACAATTAGTTTTTTCAAAGAAGCGGCACGATTTCTTTTTATTCTACTTATCAAGAGCCTGGTCTAGCAATCTAAAGATGAAAGGCGAGAAAACACTTTTCTGTCGGTGTGTACAATAATTGGTGATGTTTACAAATGAGCGACTGAAAAATGGGGGCAATTGGGAATATTCTTTATAGTTGCCGTATTTCGCTGGTGATTAAATAATTGATGTTACTACTGCGTCAGCAGGAATATGAATTTTCATATCACAGCGGCATTCACATTTTTAAAGTCCTCCTGTGGCTGTTTGTGACGTTATCTTTTGTAGGGATTTCAGGTTTGAACAAAGTCCAAGAGGCCCACAAACACAGCTACATGTACTTATGCATATCTAATTTGTATGCATTTATACCAATATAAGTTCGCAATTAAAAGCACTGTAGGAAAGATTGCTATCTACAAAATCAAACAACTTGAGAATTTGTGATAAAAATTTGATACTGTTCAAAATAAATTAATTTGAATACAAGGCAAAAAATCAGCAATCAAAAATAAGGCGACGATTAAATAATACATGCTCATGACATATAGTTCATAAAGATGGCTTAGAGATTTTCAGTTAAACATCTTGTGGAAAGAAAACAATGAAAATTCGTTGGCCTTGGTGCTTGGATATTAATGACGATGTGCAAACCAGTAGCTTTCTTCAGAAATCAAGAAAATCTGGTGCGTTGTGAAAATCTTACCTTAATTTGAAAAGCTGAAACTGATGACAATACAATTTAATCTGTATGACAAAAAATGGGGACATTCTATGGTTTGTGTTGATGGGCTGATATCTGATATAAGTAATATACGACGGCAAAAAATATCACAAACCTGTGACTGAAAAAAATTATAAGGTACTCAGCCAAATGGTTCGCTTAAATTGAATCTGTCATTTTCCGAATAAAATGCTTCTTTTTTTTTCAAATTGATATGAACAAAAAGCTGGGCTTAGCAATCTAAACATGAAAGACAATATGTGGATGTTTACATTTGGTAATGTTTACAAATGAGCTACTGAAAAATGAGGACAATTTCCTTAGCTGGGTGTTATTTTTGCCATCAAAGAAACCGTCTTGTTGTTTCGGCGGTGATTTGAGAATAGCATAGAACTTTATTGCACGACATTTGTATTTAGAACATTCCATTAAAAAGTGAAATTCATCTTCAATATGCTTTGGACAGAAAGGGCAGAACCTTTGGTCAGGGGCTACGTTGTAATATCTGCCTGTTTCAATATTCAATTTATGGCTACTGAATAGCTAAGAATTTACAAATAAAAACGGTTCTCTTATTTTCAAATTCTTTTTTCAGTTGTTCGTAACAGACTCTTGAGATTTTTCATTGTTTTAGTTTAAAAAAACAAGCGATCCCAAAAACGCACCTTCATGTACAATATATAATTTAAATGCGAGCATGCTTTTATACAAGCTCGCAACTAAATCCACTGCAGAAAGCTCGTCATTTCAAAACCACACTATTTGGGGATTTGTTTGTTATATTGATTGTTCCAAACTAACCAATCGCCTTTTCCACTTAGTGCTCCTACATGTATCTTGAGATAAGAGCACGAAGTAGCATATAACTAACAAAGATGGCATCTTTTGCTGGAGAAAAATGAAAAGCAATGAAAATTCATAGGTTTTGAATATCAATAAAGAAGTTCGGTAACAAAAATTGAGTTCTGTTGCCATACGTCAGAAATCAGCAAAATGTGGGAACGTATCTCCTGGTTGGAGTCAAACACAACTTGGTGACTTTTGAAAAAAAAAAGGTTGCAAACAAAATTTTGTGCAAACATAGCACACTTTTAAAATGGCAAAATGGTTTATTATTAATCGTAATTCTTTTGTGTTGGAACTTACAGTTCAAGCCGGTCTTTGTGAAATTTGATTAAAAGACAATATGATAAAAAAAAAGAAAAAATCTGACATAAACATTACGAGAAAGGTTGGTTTCACTTTCAGTAACAATTTCTGGGAAGACGAAGATCTACAAGATAAAAAATTGAAATTGATGAATTTACGTACACTTCAAAGAATACGAGTTAAATTGACGCTCATATGGAAACGTCTGTAAAGGCATAGCTTATATTGGAGAAGTTGATTATACAGCTACTTTTGAAAAAGAGGTGTTTGCGTTCTGAACACAAATACCTCTTTGATAAGACTTTATCAGTTATTCCAAATGTATGTGTGTGTGTGTGTATGCGTGTGTTACTTTGTCATCATTTTCTTCGTTTATGTTAAAATTACCTTAAATTATCTGACACACTTTCATGTGTGTACTTTATAACTGAAAAGAAAAAGAAACTAGCTTTTTACAGCATCAATACCTATGTATATTCTAGGACAGCGAATTCATTATAGAATACTGTAAATGCAGAAATGTTCGCGGTGGATTAATGTTAGCGGTTTTCGCGGCGACCACTTCACCGCGAACTTAAATCCACCGCGAACATTTTTCTATAATGGTATTAGATCGCAGTATATGATGTTACCGCGAAATTAAATCCACCGCGAAAAGTCATTTTTCCCGCTACCGCGAAATCAAATCCCCGCGAACTTAAATGCATTTACAGTATATGTAGTTGTGGTATCAGTCATTGTAGATGATGAAACACGATGTTGATGCACCTTACCAACGGCAAGTTGGTCTTTTATAATGTAATAGCTTTACTATTCAAGAATAATTGACTACGTTACAATGTATGGTAACTTGTGCAACAACAACTTAGCCCTAGTAAGTAGTCTACTAGAGACTATGCTAGCGCTTTGCAGTCTTTGGTAGAACCATTATTGTCAATATATATCACATATATATCACATGTATATACATTTGGTACTTTGTATGGTCCGTTGAGGAGAACTTTAGCATAGATGATGACAACTGTATATAATGTACATATCATGCCTTCCATGGTATCATTTAATGTATGGGACATTCAATGGTACGTATTTATTCTCTACCATAAATGTTTGAGAGGTGAAGTCCTCTCAGAATATGTCCCATCACAAACAGGAAAAGAGACATCACCTCAAGGCAAGGTTTCACATTTTTATATTGATGTGATTCCATGTTTCTTCTTGACATATGTGTATCACTGTGAGACGAGGCTTGATTGACCATATAGGTTCTGTTACATGTAGCCAACGTTGGAAATGTTGTGTTAATATTATGTACGTAACTGATTAACATTGGCATGGTATGGGAATTGTCGATAGAGAATTCGAAGAGAGGAATCCAAATGGACAGAATGTTTGAACCATACTCTTTGACTATTATGATTTACAAGAGGAACCTTTACTAAATCTTCTATTTCAAAAAGATGAATTTGATGCCCTGTTTAAGGCACATATATCTATATAAGTTCTGTAGCCAGTTTAAAATGTCACAGCACACTACCAAGTGTGTGAAGAAACAACTACAACAAGACAACTGGTAAACCTTTTTCTATGTTCACATTGATAAGAAACTCTTTCTCTAGCTTGGTATGTTGTTTTCTACTTCAAAGACAAAACATGCTAAACTTGTACAGGCAGTAACAGCGGAAGGCCCCCATTCAAAACAACACAAAGCTAAAAGCATTTAAAGCATTGTGTAGAGGCTATTTTGCTTTATGGTTCAGACTCATGGACACTAACTAAGTCTCTAGATCTGTTCAAGAAACTGGATGGTAACTACACCCGTCTACTTCGTTATGTTCTAAATGTACCCTGGCAGAGTCGCTTCAGAAACAAAGAACTATACAATGGACTTCCCCCGATCACTCGAACTATCCAGAATAGAAGACTGGCTCTTGCTGACCATGTAGCACGTCATGAGAAGATGGCCGCCAAAGTTCTCCTCTGGGAACATGAAGTGAAGAGAAAAAGGGGACGACCGAACATGACACTTAAGACAGTTTTGGAAGAGGAGGTTGGCTTAAAGGACTACACTTGCTAGCCGCCATGCTAGATAAAGCTACATGGTTGGACATCGTTAATGGCACCTCTTATGAGAATGAACTGAAGCTGAACAGTGGAATGTTGTGGACATTATCAAAAGGAGTCATACAGAGAAGAGCTTGAATCTACACAATCTTTGAACAATTGCTGCTGTTTGACTCTTGTGTACCACATGAGAAAGTGGAAAGAAAGCCTCTGTCACATTGAGATGAATCTACAACCTACTGTTAAAGACACATGTCCCGTGTGCATGGCAAATCTAAAACACGGCAGAATGCACAAAAAGATCGCGCCACCTAGCGGTCGTCCAACGGATGGCATCCACACGGAAGTGTGGTAATCTCTGTGTTTTACACACACTGATCATGCGCGGATTTAGGGGGGGGCGCACCCGGCGCGCGCCCCCCCTTTGGCTGGACCCAAAAAAAAATTCGGCTGGACCACAAAAAAAAAAAAGGAATTCCAAAAATAAATCCAGAAAATCAGCAAAAGTTTCAGCGAAGCGGCGACAATACAAAGCCGCTAACCAACAATGCCAAGGCGCACTCCTCCCGCTTTTACTTCCTCATTGCGTCGGTCTTTGCGGGCATAGCCAGAATGTTCCGTAACCTGGACGTTGGCAATACCCCCGCCCTCCTTCGGAACTCGCTTATGTTTCATCTGACTCTAATATTGTTATTATATTTGCTATTTTGGTGCCCTATTAGCCCATGTGGACTGAGCGACGCAAGATACAATACATGTTAAACATTCATTGATTCATACTGTGACGGTAAATGTTAGGAGTAAAAATGTGTCAAACTTACGATATGTCTCCGCTAAGGGACTTGACGATATTTACCGAGGGGAGGGCTGATGCAAAATGGGTCAGGTAAAAAAAAAACGGCGATCTTTTCCACTACACATGTACGATATTTACGCAAAAGAAACTAAATTAATGTTCTACTTGGAAGAGACTTGGGTACGTTTTAGTGATATCGTGACGAAAACCGCTTCAATACTGCTGTAATCATTCCAAAACGGGAGTTATTTCGGACAACCAACAAACTTGCCGAAATTGGCGAAAAATTTTCGCGCCATCATATGCATGATTACGTCATATGCACGCAGCAGAGAGCCCGCCGTCACGAAAGTAAACATCGTAATGTTTCACCCCGTTGCCGTCCGTGAAACATTCCGTTTACAAAGAACCGATGCACACAGGATTGATATTGATACCAATTTTAGTCTTCGTAATCTTCGTGCGAACATGGAATTACACGACAGAGGCGGCTGCAGCAAATTTCTTATGGGGAGGGCGAACTATATTGACGTAATCCTAGGGGGTCCGGGGGCATGCTCTCCCGGGAAAATTTTGAAATCTTGACTATCTGAAGCAATCTTTCCTAACTTTTGATGGAAAAATTTGCTGGCAGACTAAGCTAAGTTTAATAGCCTTTCTAGTAGGGTTTTTAGCTTATATTATTGAGGGCGACGACGCCCCCAACGTATTTTCACAACTTCGAGCGCACGAGCCGTCCCAAGGTAGGTCTGGAGAAAAATGTTGAAATTTGAACCCTCTGAAACAGGATTTTCTGCACTTTGAGGGATAAAATTTGCTGGTAGACTATGCTAAATGTAATGACATTTCTGTCAAAGGAAAAGATTTTTGATGGCGACGAGCGCCAGAGCGTCTTGGGCGCCGGAGCCGCAAGCCGTCGCCAGGCACGTCCAGAGAAAAATTGAAATCTTGACCACCTGAAACTTCATTTCCTGCGTTTTAGGGGCACATTTTGCTTGTATTTTTAAGGCCCCTTTTTAATAGGCAATTTTTTTTAATGGCCCTCCCCCGGCTCAAGACATGTTTCGATGGCCGTTCCCCCATGCCAAAAATATGATTGTTGAATGTGAGATTGCTAACTATAAAAATCAGTGTTCGTTCGTTTATTATATTTGTTCAGCCCTAAAAGTCAGTGTTGATTTGTTGGTTATTTTTGCACAGAAATGGCTCTAAAATGCACCAGAGAGCCTCTTTATTTTAAAAAGTTCTCGGGGGAGGCCCCCCAAACCCCCCCAACGAGAGGGGGGGAAACCCCCCTCTCGTGCTCTCCCCCCGCGCAGCTACGCTGCGCATTCGTGGCCTTCGGCCACGACCTGAGGTGCGACAGCATATGCGCCCCCCCTTTGCAAAATCCTGGATCCGCCCCTGCTGATCATACTAGAACACAACAATTTCCGGAGTTTGGAGAAGACACAACGCTGGAATCTATTACACCGGACTGATATTAGCGTGTCAAACGGTGATTATAAGCACTGAGTGGCAAAGTGTCACCATAATACCACAATGCACTGCAAAGTGACCTTCACATCTTTCATACTGGCATCCAAACATGCCGGTCGTAACTCTGCTTCAAGAGACTCTCATTTGCCACATTATCATTAAAATGTTGAGCTGACTTTACAGGCAGATACATGACATGTATATGTGCTGTTAAATATAAACCTCGCATACATGTGCACAAGTCCCCTCGAAGGTAATTTTATCATGCTCTCGTTTTAGTACCATTCAATGCATGAATTCAGAGTAGATTGATGTATGGAAAGTAGAGCGAGGTCGACTGAAACATGTTGTTTCTAAATTGTGTTATTTGTTCCTCACATATATCAATTGAGGTAAATTTGAACTCTTCTAGTAAGATATAAAGATAGACTTCAATACATTTGTTGATGCTTTGTTGATGTTTATATTGAATATACAATATAATTGTGAATTTATATCATCGTCTGTGTTTCATTTGTACCAGTTTATTCGCTTGGAGTACACCCCATATGCTAAGCCCGAATATATACGAAATAGGTAAAGTTTTAATCTGATTAATCAAACAGCTAAATAGGGGGGAGGCTAAATTGGTAAACAGAACTATAAGCAGGACAAGTGTTAACATCACACAAAGTATGAAAAGAGATTGATTACCAAGGGAAAACTTTACGGTGAGAAAATATCAGGCAAAAGTTACAGAAATCATCATAAACAAGAAACATGTAAGAGGCATCATTAGCAGCCATATTTTATGTAGAAATAATCCATGCATCCATAGGTTCATAAATGATCAGATATTACAGCGGACACGCTAGGAGGTTCTGACTCTGCACCAGAAGGCCGAAAATCGAGGTGGACCGTCAGGTCAAACAACACCTATCCACGCAGGTTCTTAAGAGCAAATGTCTGTAAGAATCACACAACAGTGCTCAGGGTCAAAAGATAGATTTGGCTCATATTTTGCACAGTGATAGTACTTGGCCCAAACCCCTCAAAATAGCTTTCTTTCCGGTCAAAACTCATTGTTGCCATGGCAACAGCCCAAACAAGTTTTGAGGCCATTTTCACAGATTTTTGCATGTCAGCAACATGGAAATTGGCCAAGTTTAGGACCCGATCACCGCCAAATGCTTTAACACAACAAAAAATGGAAAGGATCTTGTTAGAATAATGTTTAGGCTTGTACCATATTGGCGTGATGTTGATGTACATGTAGCTTTCAGTCTATGGGCAGCCTCAAAACAATACCATGTTTACAGGCATCAAAAACGTAATTGTTTGCCCAAATTTGAGGAGCAATAAATCTCAAACTGGTAAATGTTTTTGATTGAAATTTACAACAGGTAAAGATACATGAGATAGCTATTAAATGAATCCTTGCAAAGTTCGGGTTATCATTTTGTTAGCGTGTGGTTGCAACAAGACGTAGGTCACTTCCGTGATTTTGAAAAAAAAATGTGATTTTTTAGCTAACTTTGACGTACGAAATCTGACAAACAAAAATGTTTCTTTGCCTCATATTTCTGTCAAATGTAGACCTTACTATTGTCTATAATCTGCATTCTTGTTTAAGTTTGTATATATTTCCTCAACCGTATGGCTGTCCCTGAAACTAGGTCATTTTTACACTTATCCCCAGATTTGGATTTTGGGCCGTCTTTGAGGTGATGAAAACAGCAAAAGTAAATTTTATTTCTGACTCCACTTTTTTTATGAGATAAAGACCTTAGTATTGTCTATTGAATGAATGTTTTAAAGTCTGGGGTCAACAGGGAATACTTCTCCATCAAGAAATTCACAAATTAGTGAAAAAAAGGAACACTAGGTACGGTAAAAAACAAAACATTCGGTTACTTCTATTCAATACTTTAGGCTGTTCGCAAAATGAACAGTTTTTTGTCCGAATTATATAGAACTAGGCTCTACTAAACAAAGAACTGTATGGGACTCTTCCATCTATTTCAATTGAAGTCAGGCGTCGCCGGTTAAGCTTTGCTGGACATGTTATTTGACATGGCGAACCAGCCGGTAAACTGCTCTTTTGGTCCCCAGAATTAAAGCAAACAGGAGAAGTTAATCTAAAGAGTAACAGTTAAAGAGGCCTTCCATACCTCACGCTAAAGAACTTATTGAATCAGAAACTGGACTATGTGACAAGGACCTCACTGAAATGATGAAAGATAGATCACACTGGAAGCGGAACTTTGCCAATGCTTCAACTCGATAAAGAGTATGAATATGCATGTATCTATGTAGGCTCTACTTGAAGGGCCGGTGTACAGGGCTCCCTTCAGATGCAGGTTCCTCAATAAGTCGGGTAGACTTTTTTTTCTTTTGACTTTTCTAACATCCGTCACCATGGTGTCGTTATGGCGCATGGCCTTGAATAAGACTTAAGAACACAATGGGTACCAGAATGTTTAGAAGCACCATACCGTATTTCAGCCCCTGGCTGCGAAACGAGAGTAGTCGGCCCACCCAATACCAATATAGGCAAATATCATCGCAATCTATCCAGAGGTTCTAGAATATTCCGTCGCACGCGCACACACACGATGATCCACACAGAGTAGAAACTATACTTCTACACACCAACTGATTATAATACCTCCGTTTCCATAGAGGTTACTGTACGGCTCATACATGAAAATGCTTAAAAAAAATTCTTTTATACTGTAGTTTATTAGCTCGCTTAGGATCTATAATAATAATAACAATGCATGATTAAGATTTTACCCAAATACAATCCGAAATGATTATTTATTGTTGACCAACAACAGAAACTATAAAAACATAAACTGTTTATTTGTGATTTTGCGAATAAAATGATAAACAGACCACTGATCCTTTGTTACCAAACAAGAGAAGGTACAAAAACACATGATATTTACATATCTATATATACATTTTACGTATAAAATGTGACAAAATATACAAAATGAAATACACTACTGATATGTACAGCAATTCACAATTCCTCGTGCGCGTCCTCCACCGCCGATCTTCGTCGTCTTTTCTTCGCACTCGGGAGTTGGTGTCTCGCCTGGTCTACTGCACTGGGAACGAGAACGGGACTGCCCACGATCTTCCCATGGTGTCCATGGATACCGACATCAAGCAGCATCGTTGCTGGAAAGAAGGGTAAGAAATTTTCATATTTTTGTTCAATTTTGTTAAATAAAGCCTAATAAGAGCCTGTTGTTGCCATCATTCAAGATGGAGAGTGGAGCATAAACGTTGTCAAATAATACAAACCATGATACTAAATGAATGCGCCACATCAGAATCACAATCTCCTCTCAAAATTACATGCACATTGCACATCTGCATATCATTACCTTTGTTCCGATAAATGTGCATCTTGATATAACAATAAAAGTAACCCTAAGGAGGGTTTTACTAGCCAATAGAAACCAAAATAAGTCGATGTTTTGCTTGATTATACAAAATTATATGGCTTCTCATTCTGGAAGGAAAATGTAAATTATACTGCAGTCCTCCCATCGTCAAGCAATAAACCGCATAATAGTAATCGTTTATGATGTCTCTTTGATTTCCCCAGAAATAAACAGACTTGCTTTCAAATCAAACCACGTGATCATCACGGGACATGAATCAAACTCATGAATCACGAGGTCATCAAAAAATCACGTGATCATCACGTGATAAGATCATGAGACTATCACGTGATAAAACCCTGGATATGACGAATGTGCCTTTACCATCCATCTTCTCGTTGTCCACGGTAAACTGTGCGTTCAGGAAGCCTCTGTGAAACTGCCGCAGACGGTCAGACGTTCGGGCGTCTTCGGCAATCTCCGTCTCCTGAAGCTTGATGCCGTACAACCGAATGTCGTCCATCGTTCCGTTAAAGAAGTCGTTTTCGTCTCTTCCGATGTACACATTTGTGTCGTTTCCGGTCTGGATATTTGAAGACATCGGAAAAAAAAAGTCATGTAGCAGGTGCTGCGTAGCAGGTATAAGTCAAGTCTAATACTATTATCTTCACTTATCAATGTTACCTTCATGAAATATGAAGATATTATTTTGAGTGTTAATGTCTGTGTGTGTGTGTTTGTGTCTGTGTGTGCGTGTGTGTGTGTGTGTGTATGTGTGTATGTGTGTGTGTGTGTGTGTGCTTCCGCCTATTAGTTGACAGTATTATTTATGAACCATTGGATGGATTGAGATGATATGTGGTATGTGTTGGGAAGACAAAGGTAAATTTTAGCCCCCTGGTGGCTTTCCTTGGTACTGCAATAGAACCTACAATTTCAGTAACTATTGTCTTTCACGTGCTATGTTCTTGGTCTTTGGTAGCTTTGATGTTAGGAAGTGGTGGTTTAACTTTGCAGCAGCTTGTTTTGCTTCATTTCCTCCAACTGAGAAGTCACGAATTTTTTACTGCATCAACAGTCAACAGTTTTCTTCGGTCTGTAGTGTCTTATGGACACTATTTCATATGAATAGAACACTTTAGCATACAGGTATACATACCCAGGCTAAAGGAGTGACTGCCGACGTACTTGTCTCCAAAGAACCATTTATGTAGAGAGACAGCTGCCATTCTGTTTATAGATAGACACAATTGTATCAAAGATATTTCATCTTACAACTACTGTCAAAGAAGAAGTATCTAACAATTTGAACTATGACTATCTGAAGTTAAATGTAAAGGAAGTCAATTGACAAGGTCATTTGTTCGTAACCATAGATACGCAATATGCCAGCAATACTGTGTTGTGATGAAACTCCTTTAAATTCCTGGCATTCTGGTTACTTGAGTTAAAATGATGGTTTTGATCTGCTTGCGTTTGCCGAAATAGGAAATATCACACCACAAAAAAGTAAGAAAGCCATTTATCATGAATCCCTACCTTGTGCGTCATACAGAAGGGTAATATGACACCAATATTCTGCTGGGATGTCGGTATTCGATTGCACAACGCTGGTCCCAAGCCTTCCGTATAGGAAACTTTGAAAAGAAAAACAACAGCTGAGAAAAAACGTTACACGTACAGGGTAATCGTCAACATAATTAAATGTATACTCTTTTCGTCTTCTTCTATTATAAGCCACGCTGTATTGACTGTATGTAGGATCCAGACTTCCGTGTGTGCATTTATTTTCCCAATCTTTTAACAAGACCAAATCATGACAGTTGTTACAACGTCGTTAGAAACCTGACAACGTATCACCCGAAAGAGAGGTATTGACGGTAGTTCGTTGCGCGTTAGTCTTTTTAGGAAAGGTGAAATCGCGAAATACTAGCTCCCAGAGGGTCCTAACGTTGACAATGAAGATAAAGAAAACTGCGGCCATTTCCCAAACAAAATATTTGACATCACAAATCACGTAGCGTTTGGGGTCAACTTCTACATTTCTTCAAGCAGAATCTAGTTTACTGTCTTTTGAGTCATCTAGATTGTGTTACTGGTTGTGAAGTTGTAAGCTATACCTATTTGTACAATTCACTTTGTCTTCTATAAAAAACACTAGTCCATGTGGCCTACCCGTTCTCTACGAACATGCAGAGTCTGTTGTCCAGAGTACAAATCACAGGCATCTTGGAGTCGGCCGCCTCTCCGGTCAGACGGATCCATGACTCTATTGTGAAACTACAAAATAGATATACAATAAATAAGGAAACTCATTGAACAAGATGGAATGATAGCCATCGCAAATATGGAGGAACGTGTGTTAACCATTGAAAAAAACACTGCTAGAAGAAAATTTCCTTTAACTGCGCTCATACGTGACTAATGAAACTCTTCAACAATAAATAAGATATGACAACAATTATCCCTGTAAGACAACATCTATGAAGATATTTGAGAAACGAATGATGGTATTGTGCTTACGTCAGAAATATGATACACATTGCCTCTCCTTTTGAATTAAATTGACGATTTCCTGACACCTGGTATTTTTTTTCTCATAAAATCAAGTGGGTATAACGTAACAATTATGAACAGAAGAGAAAACGTACTAAAACAGTTACGAAAATGTATAATCATAAATGAATTAGCAACCTGTCGTATAACTCTAGAGCGATAACGGTCGTGAGCTCAACATAGTCGTCCTTCCCATCGAAGTGAATAGCCTGGTTTACTCTGAAAAACAGGTTAAGAAATTATCGTATATCAATCAATCAATCAATCAATCAATAAAACTGATTTATTATTAAAACAAGGCCTAGGTAATAGTAGTCATAGTAATGATAGCTGCTCATTCTGTATTCAAACAATATGAGAAGGCTTTAGCTTGAGAAAGAAGTGATAAGCACAATCGATTCTAAGCCTCCCTTCCAACAGCAGTTTCAGGACCCTTCGTTTCTTTTATTCTTCTTAAATCTTGAGTATTAACTTTTTTTTTTATTTTTCGTTCTTCTTAGACTTCCTTTCCTATATAGTCATCATTTATCTAGTGTCTTCTCGTGTATATTATGTAACTTCTATCATATCAATGCATTTTAATTATTATTCTTGTAAAAAAAATGTTAATCCGGATACGTACTTCTCTCCGCATGCAATTTGCAGGTTGGACCAGATGACCCCTGACTGGTTGTACTGGAACACCCCCAGCCGACCCCCCAGGATGGTGGTGTCGTACACGTTTCCGGAGTCCGTCAGAAGGCGACGATTACTTGATACAGTAACCCTGTAGTAACAGCAAGTCATTCAAGACGCAGTCTGGCCGAATAGTAATAGGGAATTTTGGCCAAGTTAGGAAAAGAAGCCTTGTAGGAGTTTAAATTGGCCTTGGAGTGAACTGGCATGACCGGCCGGTGATAGCTGGATAGGCTGCAAAAAATCCCATGGTAACTTATTTGTCCCAATTTGTCCAAATGCATTTCTTTTTCCATCCAGCTGACTCGTCTGCTTGGAGACTACGTTTAAAGTATGTTCCAAATGAAAAGATATGCTTGCAATATAATGTTCTTCGACACACTTTGAGAAACATGTTGGGTTTGAAGCCAGTCAAGGTATCTTATGCTAGGTCAGAATAATTTGCTCCATTACCTTTTTATAAATTTGTTCATCTTGTAATGGAAACATGTGAAAATAAGATTCCATTTTCTATAATCTATAAATGTAATAATCTATCATCAAAAGAGCTGGCGGACTGACAGTCTGGTTATCTGTTAAAAAATTGAAGAACTATTTTTTTACCGTATCAAACCAACAGATGGCCTGTGCATCAGCTGGAAGGTGTACGGAGTACGGTGTATCCATCCGCGCATGTCCGGGTCGTGCCACAACATGGTCACGTGATTAGCCGTGTCATGGGTGTGCCACAAAGCGTCAGCTAGTGAAGAACTGGGGCCTGTGCTGGAATCTACTACCTGAAGTAGAAAAAAACAAGACTTTTCTACCTTCAAGTCAGCTGAAAGGGAAAAACATCTGCGTGATGGTTTCAAGTATTCAGTGTTCAATTGGGCTTTTGGGGGATAAACGATAGGTAGGAAATGTATCTTAATTAATTAGACATTTTTCCCTTTTTTTTGTGATCAGTTTGATAGTTATGTTATTTGATATTTGACTTCTACAGAAAACAACATGAAGTATAATTTAGTGCCTTACTTGTACTCGGTTTGAGGTCGACCTCATCAAGATGAACTTACCTTAATCTGCAGTCCTTTTATGCCGCCATAGGTGGCGCTGCTTTCGGCATTCTCGTTCTCGTGTTTCCAGATGATGACATAGAACTTCCGGTTACTCTGGTAACCGAACACGAAGCCGATGTAGTCGTTCCCAGAGTCCTCATTGACAAACATGGTGCCCGTCAAGTTTACAGGTCCGAAACGGCCATTCCCTGAAACACAAGATCAGATAACTCAATTCCGTACGTTTCAATTTGAAGAGGAATTATTCTCCCTATAGACATATCATCTATTTCTTTTCAATTAAGACGGACAATCGTTATGCAAATTACCTATCAGTACAACTGGGTCGTCTGTGTGGGTTGTGAGTCGAATCTCCCGCCCCTGTAACAGAAGAAAAATATTTATTTATCAAGGAATCTCTATCAATTTTTTTCACAACACATCTCAAAGATTGATCAATGAATCAGTAAATTTGGTCTTATGCGTATCATATCTGGTCATAATACAAAACATTAATCACTATCTTTAAAAAATTGATTTAACTTTTTTCAATCTTACGTCATCGGTAACAGCCCAGCTTGGAGCAGCTCCTCCAGCAAGGTTTACTGACACGTGACCTGTAAAGCTCGTCACGTGATAGTTGGAGTGCTTGGGGCATACGTCATCAACATCCGGGACACCGTCGCCGTCGTAATCGTACTCACACGCATCTCCCACGTGGTTGCCTAAAATAACCATCATACGTCTTTAGAAACAAGACGATGTGTCATTTGATTCGACTTAATCTTCATTGAATCATACGACATCGGGTCATAACCTGATATAAAGTGTATTAAAACATTTACTCGGTTTGGCATTGGAATGGTCCATCTTTAGCAATGCTAGAGTTCGTACGGTTCATATAACATTAAGTTACCATTATATTATCATATTTTAAATCAATGCTATGACGTTCAGAAACACAAATAATCATATAGTCTCTTCTACATGTGACCCTCTATACCATTACGAAAGAAACTTAAAGCTTAACCATTAATGTATAAAGAAAAAGGACTGCAAATTCTATTCACAGAATGACAAAAAGATTAAGTCGAAAAAAAGATATGTGATTCAGAAGCAGGATAGCTAGTCACTAGTGCGCGTCTAACACAGAATAGCCAACTGTTCAAAGCTAGTCTTCGGTGTACGTTTAACACATAAAAAGCCAATTGTACACAATTTACATACAATATAGAGGGCGCTTTTACCATTAGTATCGACCCAGCCAGGATTAGGGATGTAGGGACAGTTATCTCGATCGTTTGGCATGACGTCATTATCAATGTCGTCATCACATGCGTCACCTACAAAGATGTGCAAACATATTATTTGGACATGTTGAAGCAAAGTTGAAAATTTCGTAGAAAACGATAAAAAGACAGCCCTTAAAATCCGTACAAATATGTACGACTGTGAAGTTTACACCTTAGTCTGAATGTAATGCAGTCACTTTTATAATGTTACATAACATTCGATCTGAATGTGCGGCAAAACGTACTATCGAAATTTCAAAAACGTACCGATGCCGTCACTGTCAGTGTCTGTCTGCTCCGCATTCGGGATGTCCACGCAGTTGTCCACTGTGTCGATGACCGTGTCACCATCCCTAGGAAAACACAACAACATCGGTCAAAAACGTATTTTACAGTCGTTCAATATATACTGCTTATGTACTGCTCAATTTTTCTCTTTACATCTTGCTTCCCTGTAAGTCCTATAATTTTATTTTTCCCAGAACGTTTACATAATACTAGTAGTTGTATAGTTATTGATGCGTCAAAACCATCCTAATGGTTGATCATTGCGCGCAAAGGAAAATTTAACTTGTTGCCAAGGCTACACACATACTTGAGACAAGACACTTTTTTACACAACCACAGCATTATTTTCACCGACGCTTTGGTAAACGTTTGTCACCTTCATCATATCAGGGCAATTCTGTCTGGTTCACATTGTACTGAAGCAATAAGTTTCGCTATTTACAGATGCGATCGTAAACGCAAAGTATTTACAGATATACAGCAGCTGCTATACTTACTGCTGCGATACAATGTGAAACAGTCGAAATTGCCCTAATGAAGGTGACAGATGGTCACCGAAACGTCGGTGAAAATAAAGCAGTGGTTGTGTAAAAACAGTGTCTTTACACAGTAATGTGCCAATTTTAGCATGGAAGTTCATCTGTGTTCATTCAATTTATTTGGTAAATGACATTTATGGATAAACTAAACTTTACCTAACCAACACCAAATGGATTGGGACTTGCCCAAAATTTTCAGCCAACTCCGACAGCCTTGTTCACGGAATGGATCCGTCTACTGTATCTTCCGGACGTGACGTGAGGAGACGCGACTGCAGTAGAGGGTCGTAAATGCCAGATAACCTATGTCGCCCCCGTCTCTGTTCAGCGATGGTCGGTGGTTATCTGTCATTTACGACCTTCTGCTGCAGTCGCGTGTCTCTCACGTCACGTTCGGAAGCTACAGTAGACGCGTCCATTCCGTGAACAAGGCTGACGGAGTCGGCTGAAAATTTGGCGTATGTCCTAATCAATTTGGTGTTGGTTAGGTAAAGTTTAGATAATCCATAATGTGCCGATTTGATGAAACTATTCATGGCTAGCTACACACATACTTACTTATCATTCCCATCGCAGGCGTCCCCATACCCGTCCATGTCCGAGTCCTGTTGGTTAGCATTACTGACGTTAGGACAGTTGTCGGAGGCGTCTTCAACACAGTCGCCGTCTGTGTCGGACTGCGTGTCGTTCAGAAGCGGACATGGGTCTGACGTGTCTAGTAAACCTGAGGAAAATCCATCCGATAAATTTCATAGGCTAGACAAGAGACTAAGATTCTTGGAAATGAAATGTATCATATAAAGGCCTTTTCTAACTCATAAATTCTGTGCAGACTTATCGTTTGACTGCTTGAATTGCACAGTAGTGAGGAAACACGTACGATGAAGTTATGGACATCCACTACTTTGAATACAAAATTAATCCAAGCAACTGGACAAGATTTTGAGTTTTTTTGAAGACGGATGAAAGTCACTGACGAAAGACGTTGTCCGAAACTTTCGACCGTTACAAAATGTATCTAGTTACTATAGAAGCTTTTGCATTGAGTAGTGATGACGTAGAATCTTCTGAATGACAAAGACAAAGACTACTCTTACCGTCACCATCGTCATCATCATCACACTCGTCCCCAGTGCCATCTCCATCCGTGTCGGTCTGGTCCTGATTGGCCAATAGTGGACACGTGTCACATACGTCACCGTAACCGTCGCCATCGGTGTCCTTTTGGTCCCAGTTTGAGACAAATATGCAATTGTCCTATGAATTGGAAAGCATTCTTTATTACAAGGTTGTTGTAGAAATTATTCATTTATTTACATAAATCATTCCCGTAGGCAGGGGTTCAACCCCCCCCTCTCCCCCCCCCCCACACACATACACTTACACTTAGAGATCCCAAAAAGAATGACCAAGGAATCCTTCTTTGACAATACTGTTATATTAGTCAGGTAGTATTTTCTCTACTTTGAAATCCTCTCAAAAAATGCAGGAGGCATAGCAACCATCCAGGCATTCAGTTGCACTATGCTCACCCTTAACGTAGACACATTTACTCTCATTTGAAATGGAGACCGTAGACAGTTAAGCTTTCAATATACTGCAAACTTTGAGACATGCGAAGGTCTTACAACAGAATTAAGGCGTCCATCGTTGTCGTCATCTTGGTCGCAAACGTCCCCCTTGTTATCGCCATCGTTGTCTTCCTGTCCACTGTTAGGCTCTAGTGGACAATTGTCCTGTGGGGAAGGGGGCGGCAAATGAATTGAAGGTTTGAAACATCATTTGGCTGACCATACATAGATTGTTGTACAAACTGTTAAAGTATATTTGTAATACTAATTAAAAACAGCATAGACCGAAATGCCATGAAATCGCACATGGAAGAAATTGTGATGCTCCCATACACCATAATATCTAATTTTGTTTGCAATGCACTAGACTACGTATCTACACCTCCCGTGTAAGGTGGATTCACACGTGCGTACATATTCCAGTCCGTGCGAGGTCCGTATGGAAGTCTTAGCCTCTACCAGTCTCCACAGGTTGTCGGAAAAATACTAAAAATTGGACAAATATAGCCAGATAAAATGTCAAACGAGTTAGCTGGGTCGCAAAACATAACTCTTCTGGCATATTGCGTGGCTATATTTGTCCAATTTCTACTATTGTTTTCAACGACCTTTGGAGCCTGGTACAGGCTAGGAATTCCATAAGGACCTCATACGGTCTTGAATATAGACGCACGTGGGAACTCGACTTAAGGCTAACGAATCACCTGCTTGCACCAGCGTGTCAGGCACGAGACTGGTTCGTCAGGCCAGCCGTCCTGGTCCTTGTCAGGTCCGCACCGGTACCCGTCTCCACCGTACCCCGGGTTACACTGGGTCAGGGATAGAACTCTATACAATCATCCGTAAATAATTTTATAATGTTGGTAATTGGGGAAAATGGAATAAAATGGGGTAGGGAATTTCCCGACCAGCCTCGCAACCTCTGCTTTGCCTATATTGAGTCAGGGACGTCAAGCTTGCCTAAACTTGATGTTTCTGACTTAGAAAGAAAAGATGCTGCTTCAGTTATCGCTATTGGTCGCTCTGCATCTTCAGGCCCTACGAACCTGATTTAAAAAAAAATACTCATATAGTAAAGTTCTTGTAAACACAACCAGAGTAGGACTCACATCCAACGTTTCGATGCCTGTCAGACACCATCATCAGGGCTAGAATGACTGGATCGGCTTCTCGCTACTACTTATAGCTGATGTAGGTGGCGCTGCAGCAGCGAGAATACCGTCCCAAACGTGACTCAGTTTGTATCCCCCCTCATCTCTGTTCATGACCGGAGCTGATGGTATATGTGAGTACTACCCCAGTTGTGTCTACAATAACTTTGCCATAAATGGTTATAAAATAGTAAAATCATCTTCAGCTTTTCATACATCAGCTTATCTCTAGTATGTTGTTAAGTGAATAAAAAAATCTGACTACATGTACCTTCGATTTTTTATGAAAGACATTGGAGTTGATGATGACAATATGTCTAAATTTACCTAGAAATTTTTTTTCCGTTTGAACAGCTAGTTTTCCTTCAAATGTCATCACACAACTTAGAAAGCTTTCTTTAGCTAGGATCACATTCTAACACAGTTATGGCGTTCTTAAGTTAAGTGTTCTGTGTGATCATTGGTTACTTTGCATCTGAACTTGCCGTTCCCCAGAGACAGACAGGTGGCGTTGCTGCTACAGTTGTGCCTGCCGAGTTGACACAAGTCTTCCGGGATGCAGCCCAGGTAGATGTCGCTGATGTAGCCTTCAACACAGTTGCCACATCTGTAGCTTCCCTGTTAAAAATCGTAAAAACAATTATGATATGAAAGTTGTGCATGTGCGAGAGAGTGATTGGAAGGCTAATGAGAACACACAGTTCAGCACCAAGGACATGTGCAATTACCACATTATTGGTTTTAAATTTTCTGTGTTGACGGGATTGTATCTGTCTGCGTGATTTTTGCAGTTTTCATGCATCACAACTACAACAATTCAATCAAATGCATGCGTGCATTTGCATATTTACATTGTCAGTTGTTATTCCTTTCAATGTGTATTTGAAAAAATAACCATACAACCATACAAGACGTACCATAGTGTTGACACATTCTGCATACTGATGACATCCCCCATTGTCTACGGCACACTCGTCCACGTCTTCACAAACCTACAAACAACCGGGTAATTTTTATACTTAGTGTGCGCAAAAGACGACGTTTTGGGAAAGATATAAATCACAAATATGTAATGTTACACACTGTGGTTTCATGCAAGTGTCAGACCAACTAGTATAGACTAAATATCATATTAAGCTCCTAGAATTACAAATGTATGATTGCCTAGTGCTAACCCAAGTCTAGCATGTGGTAATATGCATTTTCTTTGGTGTTATGACAGAAATTATGTTGAAACGTTCCTACCTGTGGATGTCGGAGTGCATGATCCAGTCCGTATGCGACAGCCGTGTCACCGCTATATCCTTTTGGGCATGCACCACACACGTAGCCTGGGTTAGTGTTCTCGCAGTAGTCATGGCAAGCAGAGGTAATATTGCACTGAAAATTAGATTGAATATTCATTTAAAAACGTATCTAATATACATTAGAAACATGCATAACATTATCTATAGGAATATACATAACGTTTATATATATATTTCCTACATATATATTTCAGGCCAAATTAGTCATAACACATTTCAGATGCTTTGAAGTTTCATGAGTTGTAAATAGCGGAAATGTGCCGAAGATCAGTTATGTACATTTACCTCTAACCTTCTAAACGTCTACCTTTCGTTTAGAAAAATGCAGGTTTACTTCATAAAGATATTTGTGACCTATATCCACATTAGCGGAATTATAAGGTGAACAAGTTTTTAGCACATATACTATAGTAAATGTGACTGGCTTCCCTTTCCACAAAATGTCCGGTATGAAATTTTTCTACTTTTGCTCAAGGGTCAGGACAGAGGGACCAAAGGTAAGGTCAAGGGTCAAGTTCACCTCGTCGACGTCCACGCACGTGACCCCATCCCCGCTGTACCCTGGTGGGCATGCGCCGCACACGTAGTAGGAGGAGTTAATATTCTGACAAGTGACGTCACCAAAACATGGCCTTGAAAGACATGGACCTAAAATAAAAATATCAAAATAAATAAGGAAATCTTGTAAAAGACTACTCTGTCATAAATTACTTTCTGGACAAAAATATATATCAAGACTTACTATTTCGTGCAAACAAGACTTCAGAGGCATAATTGAACATTAGACGACATCTTTATAATTGGCAAGTCCTCCATGTAGAGATTCCTGGGAATTTGTAGTGTATTCAGTGTGAAGGCCCAATTAGCAAACCGCGGAGCACCTCCGATCAGGACAACTCAAAATACGGTTAAGTCACATACAGTATTATGACAAAAAATTTCTTAGAGGTTCGTTGCCCAAACCATTACTCACACTCGCTGATGTCCCGACAGTCGCGACATATCGTGCAGTCGCCACGTGACCACGTCCTGGGATGACAGGGTTCGCACTCCGTCTTCCCCACCGTGCTGTAGAACCCCGGCGGGCAGCAGAAACAGCCTGTGGCCCCGCTCTGGTTGTTGTAGGACCCCGCCGGACAGGGGACGCAGTAGTCTGTACAAAACGAGATCAGATGCAAAATAATCGATAGAAATGCTTGCCTATTAGTTCGACTAGTTCGTCTGTGGGGGTTGTCGGTGTAACAGCTACCATGGCCTTGTAATATCCAAGCACATGCACATCTATTGAGTGCAAAGACAATACCTTGAGAGTTAACTGGCCCTCGGTGGCAGTTTGATACTGTTTACTACTGCTCTTTGGAAACTGTCTTTTCCCTCGGTAGATCTGATTGGAAGTTAGCGGCCCTGCACCTAGATAAGGTTTAAACATACAGCCTGTTGTACACTGATTATTGTAACAACCCACCAGACGAGGGACGCAGAAGTCAGTACAAAACGAGATCACAGAAGTCATATATGGAGTCCCATTATACAGTTCGGTTTGCTGTCAACTAACATTCATAACAGTAACTTTTGTTTGTACATAAGACGACTACTAGCTATTGTCTAATTCATCTACACGTTATCATTGGCAAAAACAAAAGTAACAAAGGATATATACAATTCTAATTCTAAACCTTCATCTACCCATGTGCGCCCGTAGATCGGTGTTGCTTTATCATCAAGAATGTCGATTCTTTAACAACCATATAAACGTGGTTCATGACAATCGATCTTGGTTGCGTGGCGCAAATGTACTCACCCGTACGGCCAGTACCGTAGAAACCTGGTCTACACTGGTACCTCCGGCCAAAGAAGCAGGCATAACCGGGTTCACAAGGCTTGCAACTGTCTGGACAATACTGTAAATAAAACACACAGAGTCACAACAGGCAGTGTTCATCACATCTGAGAACGACAGAAGAAAGATAAAGATATAGATAGAAGATAGAAGATGCAGCATAGCGTCAATTGGAACGTGTTCAGTGACAGTGTCAACTCAAGGACGACAGTAGGCCCTACTTAAGGCGCAATTTAAGGAACACCACGTGTTGACAACTATCACGGAGGATTCATGATGGAGGACAAAGGCACTACGTCGCCCGTGACGTAACCACTAGTTGATCACACCACTTGTTACATGGATGGTGGCCCAAACCAAACATAACCAACTATAATCACCTACAGATACATATAGTGGCGTAGGAGAATACCATGGCTTACCGTTTCGTTGCAAGGCTCGGCATATTGGTACCTGCGGCAGACGTGTCCGTAGCCATCTTTACAAATCTGCAAAATAATAGAGAACATAACATACCAATCACATATCTTGTGTATTCTAACTATAATATCTTAAGTGCATTTTTTAGTCTCTTTTGCCTTATGTATAGAGTGGTTAAGACGGTGGACTTACTTAGTAAATTGCCATACATTGTATCCAGTGTAATTGTTGTGCTACAGAGTTTGATTTCATATGATTTTGTTGGAGTCTGTCGTTTTGATTTAAATATTTCAAGCTTCATCTAAGTTGCTACATCATATAGAATCTGTCTACAAAGCCTCACACATGTTTTGTTTGAAAAAAATGACAGGTACGTATATACAACGATATATTGTAAATGAAGCCGCTGTGACAGCGTCCAGATATGGAGACTGTTATCTCTACTTACCCGACCAATTGGGCAAGGGCTACACTCCGACGCTCCTCCAAACGAATGCTCGGTGGGTGAGCGCTCACAGGCCGCCGAGGGTGGGTCACACCGCCCGCACGGTCTGGCCACTCCGTCCCCCGTGCAGTAGTACGCTGTGGGACAGCGTGCACAGGTTGTCTCACCTAAAAATGATGCAATTGTGTGAAGAAAATTGCCCCTTTTAACATATTTACATATATGCATTGTTCTTAACCTTTATATGTTGTGTGGACATAGGTAAATACATTATTTTTGACGCCTTTACATAATAGCAGACCTGCTCAGAGTCACTGAAAAGTTTTGGATGTAGATGCTATCTAAATGTCTGACCGTTTATAAAATCATATCTAGCTGCTGTAGTAAGTGTTATTTGGTGTATCTTACTAACTGGATATCTAACCTTTATTTGGTTGGTAAATTACTTGGTAGCAGACAAGTTCTTCGTACTCAAACAATACCAATTACCCGCCAAAGTTTTAGCAGTCATTCTACTATCGTTTATAAATTTAATGCAAATACGTGGTTATAAGGACTTACGAATGTGTTGCATTCGAACGGTACATCCAATCAGTTCAATCCTCATGCTGATGCGATTACGCCATGATTGCGGATTGATACGGACATGAGATGTGGTGATTGGGTCAAGCAGGACTTCTTGTTGTGGAGTAGAAGCATCGGCACTTCCATTGAAAATCTGAATGGCATATTAAAGATTAAATGCTTCTGAGACTTTTAATTTTCAAAGGCTTGATATTTGTGATTAAAAATACTTACACTACAGACTTTGTTTTATATTCAACTTTGTTCCAATGACAATTTCTCTAAGCTTGGACGCACCGATGCAGATTGTCAACATGTTTGACCAGATATGTACGTACCTTTATGGTTCCATTTTCCTTGTAGGTTTGCCAGTTGACGGTATCGTTGCTGTAGAGAAGAATGTATGTCTGCACCCACTCCTGGGCATCGAAACTTCCCTGTACCACCACTGCCTTAATGACAACCTCCTCGAGGAATGATACCTGCGTTGGGGAAAGATAATACAATAATTTTATTTTACTTGAGGACTAATGTGTTTCCTTTCACATGGTGTATTTTCCAATAACATTAATTGTAATATCATGATTTCTTACTTCACTCACTTCTTACTTACTTCATTGCAATATTTACATCTTCCTTACTTGATCCATCTTTAAAAAAAGAAACTATGAAATGTTGGAGTATCGCCATGGTAGACACCCTAGTTATCGACGAACTTTAAATATTAGGAAGCTATTGTGGTGAAATCAAGTTTTTGTTTTATTCTTAGCATATAAAATAGCCACTGTCGCTTAAGGTGGTATCTCATTGCACGGTGCGGCATTGCGGGGTTTGAAAGATTACTTAATAAATTTAAGAGAACGAGTTTTCTTATGTTTTGTGCATTTTGTTGTCTTTTAAGTCATACCTTAATGTATAATGCAATATCTAGATCATAAAAATCGGTGAAAATAATTCAACGTTGCCGCACCGGTGCCCCAAGTGCAGTGAGACACCACCTTTAGCACAATGCAGTAGAACACCTGTCTCACCTGTAACCATTGGTCGGCGTTGGTTACTGCCGCCCTCCAGTTCCCCCTTGCGGCATGCGTCCCGCCATCACTGGCTATGGATGCATTGTTGTTGAGACGCGAGCGATCAGGTCCATAAAATTCATCCGCGGAAGACGCAGAGATCTGACTTATATGTATCCATCCGCTCTCCATACCAAGTGGCTGAAAGCATACTGATGAAGAAAAATGCAATCTTTGAAGGTCTTGAAAGCTCTCGAGTTAGCTTCTTAAGGTATTTCACTGAAGCTGTGGTACGTTGTTTTATCACTGCGATCGTGTGATTTGAAAAAGCCCCCGAATTACATCGATAAAAGAACGAATATTTTACGCTTTGTGTGTTTTAATGTCATTTTCTTCAGACATGGCACATGTATGTTTTGTATCATATTATCAATATGAAGTCATGGGTACCATATTCAATTATGAACGCAGCGACGCCGCCAACGCTACGTAGTCCGATGGGATACTCCCTTTAGAAATGTCATTACATAGAAAAGTTATGTCATTCATTCAGAAATTTTCAAAGAGGTACATATATGTCTTCGAGCTACTCACCAAACGTCTTGACGTAGTACTTAGGAACCCGGAGGTAGACGTTCCCTGTATGGTTCTCGACGCTGACGTCATATTCGATGGACTTGTTCAAGCTGTCGTACAGGCACGTGTCGCTGATTGTCATGGAAACGGTTGCTATGTCCCCACGTGGTGGCGTGCCCGAGTCAACAGCAATCACTGAAAACTGGAGCTGATGGAGGTACCTGCAATATGAGTATACATTCCATAAAAGGTACAAACACGCAAAATCCAACAATTCAAAGCTCGTCTCTTGTCCTCATTTGGCCATCCATAACAACAACCTTCCATCTATTCCACCATTTCACTGTGTGCTTATTAATCATCGCAATTTATATCATGTGTATATGTGTAAATTAGCTTTGTATGTTTGTCTGTATCTTTGTCGGTCAGCCGTCACTAGTGCAAGCTACCTAGGCCGACCCAGTGTAATGATGCTGTTGTCATTTTCAAAAAATACAAATACAACACATGCTGACACTCCCTTTATACCATACCGGCCACAAAAGGAAGGAACCAGATGCTACATTACGAAGGAGCAGACAGGATGCAGTAAACAGATCCAACTTCTTACGTCTGTTGAACCTCCTGAGTTCTGTAGATCGAGACGATGGCGTTTGGTCTGCTGTCCCTGTCCACCCACTGAAGGGTGAAGACTGGGCCTGGACTCAGCACTAGTCTGGGCTCAATGTCGAAGTCCTTCGTGGTGAAACGTGGACAGTTGTCGTTCACGTCTTCCACAAATATCTTTCAAGAAAAAAACACACTTTTTTTGGGGGAGAAGCTTCTTGGATTCATCTGCAATGACACATCGCTCCAAAGCAGTTACTCAAGCAACTGGATATGATTTTGGAAACGGTCAGACGTTTCAGATAACATCCACTATCTTTTGTCAGTGACACAAATAGTGGATGCTATCTGAAACGTCTGACCGTTTCCAAACCCATACCTAGTTGCTTGCGTAACTGCTTTTTGTCGTATCGTATTACCTGCATGTGTAACCTTCACCGACGTATCTATGACAGATTGTATAATTATGCTTCAGATCGTTACGATTGCTTACAACGTTTCTCTGATAGTTTGCACAACGTTCCATGCAAAAATACATCAAAGAAAACATAATGTAGTATATAATGTATTTTTTTCAAAATCACTTAGTTCCATGAATTATTTTACAATTTTATGTACTTTTGATAGTATAGTTTTCTTGTGGTACAAACCTCTATCGCCAGCGTTCCTGTCCGCCCCGGAGATGCGTTATTGTCCTCCACTACGAGCACCAGTTCATACTGCTGCACGTCCTCATAGTCTACTTCAGCGGCAAGAGTGATCAGGGCTGACCGTGTGGTGATCACAAACTTCTGCAGGTCTGAAACAAAAACGAAAAACAACGTTTTATTTAGCTGAAGATACCATCCACATAGTTTTCTCTGACATAGCTGGTTAATTACGAAGAGGCCACATAATGGTTTCGATGTACATGTTAGAAACCCTTAACAGGAAACCAGAGACACGGAAAATGTACTCTCGTCTTCATCATCATCGTCATAAATATCATCTTTATGTCGATATGAGATAGAAATAGATATGAGTATGCAAACAGATAGATATTCTTAATCTGTCATCAGATTTCTATAGATTATACAACAATATAATGAGAATTGCAAAAAAATCCTCACCCATCCCCACTGCTTCTGATGTTGTTTCCAAAACTGTCTGGTTACAAACGACGAACGAGGTCCCATCTACAGTTACCCAGGTAACATTCTGTGTCGGGATGTCTTCTGCATCTGCTCGGTTTTCGTCAGTGTCATTCTTAATTGTGAAGTGGCCACCGTCGTTGCCTTGGGTAGAGAAGAAAACATGAAAGGAACTACATATAATTTCCAAGCAGATCCTACGGTACCATATGATAGTATCAAAGCTGGCCAAGGAGTATAGTCGGCCAAGGAGAGTTAGACGGGCACCGGAGGCGGGAGGCAGCAGACCTCCTCTGGCCGGCTACACTCCTTTGCCAGCTTTGGTACTATCTTATGCCACCGGGAATCTGCTTGGAGATTACACTGCATAAACGTTTATCCAAAAATGATTTAGATTATAAGTTTGGCGGAATGCAAACGCAACCATACGGAAATTTGAAGCTGTTGAGTTGAGTTTTGGCAGATTTACCGAAAAAATACATTATATTCCTATTTTCACATTACGATGATGATCAAGTGAAGAAAAATTGTGATAGTGGCTATAAATTACCTTCTAAGATGGTAATGGTGAATAAACTGTCAGTTGACGCCACGCTAGCGAGGGAGACGATCTGTACTATTCCGTTTTGGTGAAGATCCTCCTGAATTCTTGGCTCATAGTCGACGGGAAACCCGGCAGGGCGGTCCATTGGTTCAGCGCTGGACATGGTAGTACTTATATTCTGTTGTGCTGTACGGTTACTGGTTACAGGCGGCTCTGTTGTTTCTGTGTAGTTGGTCGTAGTGTTCATTGCCTCTGTGTGATTTCCTATGTTGTTCGCCGCCTCTGTGTGGTTCACTGTGCTGTATGGTGGTTCTGAGGATGTGGCTGTCTCTGGTGTCAATGTCGGCAACGTGGCTATAAGATATGTAAATAATGTATAGTCATACATTTGTCCAGATATTTTCAGCATATCTATGTATTTCACACATGTACAGGTCACAGAAAAACAACACTCTTTGGCGGCTCCTCTTGAATGAAGTTATCATTCGAAATGTTGGATGAGGATAGTTGAACAATATATCTACAAGTATCTCACACAGCCACTTTTCTAAATAGATGATGGTTCAATCTCTTCTTCTGGATAATATCAAATTTTATTCAGACGTTTCGAACGACGTCCGTCGTTCTTCATCAGTGAAATAAAAAACAAATTTTATTTCACTGATGAAGAACGACGGACGTCGTTCGAAACGTCTGAATAAAATTTGATATTATCCAGAAGAAGAGATTGAACCATCATCTATTTATTATATTCCTGGATGTCTAATCTTCACAAACGTAAGCCACTTTTCTCGTGTTAAATAATTTCAAATCTAAGAAGTACATAGTGCATAATCAAGAAAACAAGGAACAGCCGGTAGATATTTGTTTCCTTGTGTGTATAATTCCACCAGAAAGAAATACAGCATACCTACGAGTATTCTTAGGTTTGTTCCTTCATAGATACGTCTGGATATATAGCTTATGAATGTATTATACTGCGCAATCTAAACATTGCCATAGACATGAAATTTTACTTTGCATACTTGTGTTGCTCAGTTCTTCAGTCGTTGCTGCTAGGGAATCATTGGTACTGTTGAAAATATTTGGTGCCCCTGTGGCTGAAAATGAATTGACAAAAGAAATGGTTGAATTGACGTATCTCGGTTCTCTACCAAAATGTTATTTCGTGTAAATCTTGCTAAGACATCTTTACTTCAAACGACTGTCACAGGTATTAGGTTCTTTGCATATACACAGATTTTGAATGATGACTGTCTACTTCATCATTTGAACTCACCGAAACTGCTGACATTGTCTGCCGAAATGTCGACCACTGGGAAGGAGAGAACCACATCCTCGACTTCAAGAAAAAGTGAAGATGCACACGGTTCTCGTTCCGCCACAAATACGTCAAGGTGGTAGGTGTTTCCAACCTATTTGTATTATGCCCGAAAATAATTTCATCATGTTAGTAGAACATAGGATATTGTAGTTTTCTTTTACACATATAGTTATGAAATCGAAACGGAAGTAAGTGAGACATATTACCGATTATGTAAAATAGAATACCAATATCCTGTTTAGATAATGCTAAGGTAAGGTAGGCACATTTTTGCAAAAAGAAAGTGGCTAGTTTTTTCCTTCAAAATCGACATGCAAGAAAAGATAGGATTCTATCTCTGTCAGAATTACCGTTAGTTCCAGTTCCACGGTGTCGTCGGTTGCGTTTCCGTGAATCACGCATTCCCCATCAATGACGGTTCCCCCTGCATATATTGAATGGTAATACGTCAATAAGTTCAAAATCATCACAACGATAAAGTGTATGAGTTTGCATTAATAAAAACACAGATATATGAGCTGGAACCCTTTAGCCTTGTTACTAATAAGCTTCATGGCAATTTTCATACTTACCTTCGCTTCGAGAACCCTGTAAAGTTAGCCTTCTGCACGAAGTTATTTCTGATTTGTCTCCCTTTTCTCTGCGCAGGTCGATCACTCTCTTTCTGTCAACGAAGAGCCAGAGCTCGTCCCCACCACCCACGGTGATGATCTCGTTCCCAGTGTAGGTTAGTGCTGCTCTAACAGCTGCCGTGAAACTGAAAAGATCACAACAATTACATCTCAATTGTCAAACTGGAAATCAAAGCCAATTGGATTAAAACTTTGCTGTATCTCATCTTTGCCGAAAGTCATCACCACAGTACATCCATTGCGGAACATTTTCTGCCATCTAATGCCCTCCATTGAACATATAATTGGTGATGAGAAAACACGAATGTTGCATGAACATGTTTAACGTGTCAAGACTTAAACACCTGTACAATGGCAAAGTGTTCGCCTTGCTTTCAAGTAGGTCGTGAGTTTGATCCCCAGTCAAATCGTACCAAAGACTTTTAAAATGACACATAATGCGTTCTCTGTGCTGCACAGCACTCAGCATTTAGGAAAGAGTAAACTATGGTAGTTGAACACACACACCACTACCGGTGGACTAGCCACCTTGCTGAAGTGATTACACAAAGTTGCTTAGCCCAAGGGCTATTGAAATGGGGATAGGCGCCACTCTGTGTACTATCTGTGTACCATCTGAGGGAAGGATTTTGTCAACATATCAAGGAAGGAATGACCACACTTACCCGAAATTGTGCAGAGTGTTATTGCAATCGCGCTGTCCCTCAAAGCCATAACCAAATCCATCCACGGGGAAGAAATCTTTATCGTAGAATCTGTAAACACATGTGGTGCATGCATTACAGACACAGCTGGTTCCAAGATTCATGCACCTATTTCAGTTTCGTTACACAATGTACATGGGTCTTTTCAGGATGCATCCTTTTTAACCCAAGTCAATCTTTAAAAAATGACATATAATTATGAAAATGCATAAAATACAGGATGCTAAAAGTATATGACAATGTAGTAACAATTGACGAATGATGATGACCTGTATACGTCGGTGCCATTTTGTTGCGTCAGAACCAGCGTCTCCTCTCGAGCAAAGTTGTCACCGGGAACAGACACAAACCATCGCGCGATAGGATCCAGCGTTGGGTCATCTACGATAAAGAAATATTGGGAATAATGTACGGTACTTGCTACTATCTAGCATTTGTTTGCCACGAATAATTTTTCCAAGAAGTAATTTCTGTACGGAGCTTATTCTTTTCAACAATGCTTAGAATGGTTTGATGACAATGACAATAATATGCACCTGATGTAGACAGATATCCCCCAAATGGGTTGACCATGTAAGTTGGATCTAACAACTCTCCTTGCCGTCGACCGTCGAAGTCCGGATGGGTGATGCTGGTTTAATGAAAGATGAAATATGTATTAAGAGGCCCATCAATCATGTACGTATATTAGGTAGCTATTTGTTACAAAAATTAACTATGTCAACATCTACATCAAACATCATTTACAATATCATTTACGTCCATTTTTCATGGGTGACAACATACAGCACGGTTCCTGCCGATAACAACACGTTATACCATAGATACCTCCAGAACATTCTAGGTTTCTTGATTTATTTCAGTATCATGGTAACGTTTTCAGTTTCTATTCTAGATTGAATCACGTATTTCGAAGTAATAGATCTAGACGTAATACCAACCTGAAATCATAGTAACTGATCGGAACCTGCATGCTGTTCTCGTCAATGTCCTCTGTAGAAAATGACAAAAAAAAATATTGTAAACTTAAACATATATCCCAGAAGCCCGTTTGTGTCTCTAACACTTCTTATTCACTGTCGTCAAACGACAAACAAATCATGAGAAATCCCTCCAATCATGATCGTTCAACATTGGCGCACAATGTACACTCATATATTGAACATGAATTTCACTTTATAATAGAATATTTTTAGATACGCTAGGTTACGTAATGAATTATTCATATTTCTCGAATCAAGTACAACAGATTTCAAGAGACTCGATGCTACAAACAGATTTATACATATCTTTAGATGTCAGAACTTCCATAATACAAAAATTGGCAAAAATTGGCAAGGACTGCTCTGCTATTAGAAAGAATACCGAAACTGATGATTAGCCTACTCCATTGTAATATAATACTATATCAAAGAATTATGTTAGCCCTTATTGTTATGTTAACTAGGTTGTTACGCTTTATCCTATACCTCTATTTTGTACTTTGTGTAATAGTTGTTGCCATACATTGTATCATGTACAATTGTCGTGAAATAAAGTTCTTTTATGTTATAACGTTACCTGTTTCCTGCAATGTAGTGACAGTGACTGGCCAGCTGGATGCGCTGAAGTCACCCAGCTGGTTGTACAGCACTGCGCATGTGTAAGTAGTTCCTGCCTGGACTCCGTCAGATGCGTTGAACATGGTGAAGTTGGTAACAATAAGGCCTCTGCTGATCGTTGGCGCTGTTTCACTTGTGCAGGTGACTAGATAGTATCTAGTGAAAAAGGGAAAACGTATTGCAGAATTAAAAAAATAACAGTTCCGAGTTTGTCGATCTCACTTTCCCAATATAAAGATTCTGCATTGATATTATGTCTGAATAACAATTGACAATGCAACAATTTATTTTGCTAATAAGATTCCATTGATATTAATTTTATGTTTCTTTCTTGTCAATATCACCCCATTCTGTTTTGATGAAATATTAATTTTCATCCAGATTAATATTGTCAATTTATACTGAGTAAATACACCAGTTATTCTTCAAATTACGTATAGAGAAACAGCATCTCACGGATAGCTGACTTGATCTAGTTGTTCATCATTGATGTCTGTGTCATTTGCTTGAGTCTGATTGAAGCAGTTGTTATTGGTGTTATTGGTGCTTGTCATGTTCGTTTCTGACTGGTTGAAGTTGGTTATGTTACAAATGCTGACATTGGTCGAGTTGGTTTCTGTTTGGTTTAACGTTGTTGTGTTGTTCACTGTTTCGTTGAAACTTTTTGTTGTATTGTTTACTGTTTCGTTGAAACCTGTTGTATTGTTTGCTGTTTCGTTGAAACTTGTTGTATTGTTTGCTGTTACGTTGAAACTTGTTGTATTGTTTGCTGTTACGTTGAAACTTGTTGTATTGTTTGCTGTTTGGTTGAAATCCGTTGTGTTGCTGACTGTCTCATTGAGCATTGTCTGGTTGGAATTTGTTGTGTTGGTTTCCGTTCCATTGATGACTCCCATTGTCGCATTGGTGAGGTTAACACTTTGAATGTCATCTAAACCTGGTACGTGGTCCCATGACACACTGATTTCTCTATTGCTTTCTGCGACCGCGTGTACATTCGTTGGAGCTACAAAGAAAAATTGTGAAAATATTTGGCAAAGGTCAACAACGTATCACATTGGTCAAGCGAAATAGCAACAGCTCAAACCTTTGAAATATTTGCTACATTGTAAGAGATGTCTGTATTGTTAGCATACCAATTACTAATTGCATATTCTTCTGTAGAAAAGTTCACATTAAGGCTTGTAACATCGTAGTATTTGTTTTACTTACCACAAAGAAAGTCTGAGGAATCAAAGTTCGCAAAGTAGTTGCTGGAGTCGCCGGAGCTGTCAAACGTTATGTTGATCAGTTGTTCAGGTGTTGAGCAGCTTCCTCCAAATATCGTTGTGCTCAGATTCCTCATGGTTTTATAGAATGAGCAGCTGCAGGCCAGCGGGTTACCGGTCAAGTACCTGTAACATACATTCACCATGGTACAATTTTGGTTATCTATAGGTCTAATATAGCCATACGTGGCACGGGAACAGCAAGGGTCCATGTTCTTATGATTTAAAGGTAGACACAATGCACAGATCTTTAGGAGGCTGCTTTAAAGGAAGACTGGATGTTGTAGCCGGATCACACCAAAGACTCTTAAAATGGTACATACTTCTTTCTGTGCAAAAAGGAAGAGTATGGAAGCTAAACACACTTCACTACCGGTGGACTGGCTCCCTGCTGTGACTCCAGGGCTTAGAAACGGAGATGGGTGCCGGGCCTACGCATCACAATGTGATGCATGACAACTTTAGCTTTAGCTTTAGCTTTCTAGAATTCTTAGCTATCAACAATATAAGCAATAGCGTACGGCGTTTAAACAGATGAATTCCTACAATAGATACGTCTAAATGTTTAAATTTTGACATGCTAGAAAATCAAATGTAAATGCAATACTTACAGGAATGTCTCATTCGTAGCAAGTATGTTGAAGGCATTCTCCTCCACAAACTCAATTTCGTTTTTGGAAATGTCACTGATTAAAAAGAAACAAATTGTTGAGACACCAGCTGAAGATATGCTGCTTGAATGGGCTGACAGGTGTGTATAAAAGAAAGGACAAACAACAAATTTAAATACTAAAAATACAGACCAATATTCACGAATTGGGTTGCTTTGGACCTATAGTTACTTACACTGTCACAAGATTAGGTAAATCTGGTAGCTTGTAGAACACTTGTAGATTATTGTCGCCAAGCAAACTGCAAAACAAAGGACGGAAAATACCTCAGGTACTAAGAATCTTGGAAACATTAAATCTTTTGCTATTCACACAAATGTACCGAAAATGACCCTGATCTTGTAAGTGGTTACTGTAGTTGAAATAAAGTTTGAGAGACGCGATATGCAAAAAGTCGGCAGTATATAGATACATCGTACTCACAGTTGCTCGAGGGACAGCAAGTTATCAAAAGCACCATCGCCAATGGAAGAAATCGTGTTGTTTGTCAGGTCACTGTTGAGATAACAGCAGAAGACAATATAAGATACTTAATTGTTTGATTTTATTGGAGTCATCTGATTACAACTATATAATGAGATATGCAGATGCTGTGGAGATATTCAAACATTTTTAGGCATTAGCTTTCTCTTGTCGATTTTGCTCACTTAGAGATTTTGCGGTAGCTGTAACAATTGTAAGTGTACTTACAGCTTTTGCACAGTGGACTGTAGATGGAAACATGTCTCAGGAATGCTGACCAGTAGGTTGTTTCTGATGTCACTGAGGGTGAGGACAATACAATGTAGTCATCTATGTCTTTAGAAGTCAAGTGGTCTTTGCTGCTCTTCCAGTGTCATGGATTTTCAAATATCTGACGAAAGTCCTGTATTCATATCTTCAATTACGACTTAACAATCATGCAGTTTGAAAAAATAATATAATGCAATATCCCTTATTTGTGGCTGACCAGTCTAATGTTGAACGGAATCATCAAAAACCGAGTACACAATTCAAATAATTTTTGTCCTCCTCATTCTTAATCTTACCGTAATAACAGCTAGGCATGTAGGTGTTGTATTACCAAATCTCACAAAGTTTGAACATTACTTTATAGTCTTACATGACTCTTAGTTCTATCTCCTCGAACGCCCTTGCACCGATGTAGCGAAGTTGGTTGTTCCGAAGGATCCTGTTAAGGTAATAAAAGAGTGTGCCCAAACTATGAATTCACTTAAAAATGAAATCGTCTACGCTGTTTTTAAGACTACCATTATAAGCTTAATGTCAACACGTACACAATGGCTTAAAGACAGGAAATCTGGACCCAGGGTCCACAATAACCATAAAACTATATAGATGCTCCCTGCTGAACTCTAGACCACATAAACTAATTAGAAGCCATGGGGAGTCCAGCCAGTGTCTGCTGCCACGAACAAAGGGATGGTATTACGACATAACGTTGAAAGTTATTAGCATATTAACTGTCAGATCTGTTTGAAAAATTTTCTCCACTACTTGTCAACAAAATGCTGTCAAACAAATCAAAATGACACGTAAGCGTGCTGCAAGGCTAAAGACACCATACCATACCATATTTTCTACAACATTAGGTTTGAAGGAAGAAATATCAGACCAATGTTGAAAATTCAAAATGTTGCCAGATTTCTGGTGCCTTTGAATTCAGTCTAGAAGTACATGTACACTCTTTCCTGCACTATCTTGCTCTCTACCTTTGTCTGAGTTACTGAATGTCAGTATCATTGCTATATAGTATCTTGCCTTTCAGAAGCTATTTGGTGTCTTGTTTTGAAATAAGAGCTGTCACCCTCATTGTATCTATATAGAATAAGATCATTTATTTTGGTAGATTAGTCCCTCTCAAATTTGTATTTCTTTTCAAGTAGTTATGAGCTTCCTGTTGGATTTTGTGTGTCTATAAATAGAACTTGTAATCGTAGCACCGTCTTTGCAATGTGAATGAGTAGAATTACTTGTACAGTCACCACCAGCAACAAGGGTATAATATCTCAGTGCCTCAATGTTTCCCTTCCACAAAGTTCCAGGCTGGGCTTAGTGGGTCCGTGGTCATTACTTCACATGATTTCTGTTTAGAGAAAGCTTAAAAATTTACTTTTTATGTGCAAACAGACTAAAACTCTTTATCTATCTGTGACTATTTGAACTCTACAGTGTACGCATTAGCCCTGCTCCAGCACCCATGTTCACTGTATGAGAGCCTGTTGTAGACTGAACCCGGTAGTTTACGTTAGCCGAATTTATTGGGTGATTTTATAGTACCACCTTGGTCTTTAAGACTTAATGATTTTAGCGATTTGAAGTAGGAAAGCAATATGCCTTACAGTTCTTTGACTCTGGAGCCAGGTGTAAACATCTTGCCTACTATGACTCTGATGGCGCAATTGGATAAGTCACTGGAAATATTTACAAAACAAACAAGACAATTACAACTAATTCACAAACAAACAAAAAACACATTTTGGAACATTATGCAATGGAAAAATTGTACATTGACTGTAGCATTGGAAATGTAACATATTTTCACACATTTTCACACTTTTGTAAGCGCTGCTACAATTTCCCATTGTAATACTTACAGTCTCCCATGACCATCCAGACTACTCCATACATTCACAGACGAAAACGCTTCCTCTGCAATTGCTGTTAGGTTAGAGTTACCGTACAGAAACCTAAGCAAAACGCAAAGAAACAAATAATATTGTATCAATGTATATTTGCGACATTACTATAAAAAGTTACAAATTCTCTACTATAATTTTTCGGCTTACGTACAGTTATCTCTATAAAGATGAAGTTTCTTGAAAAAAGATTAAATGGAAAATGTAGATACTTACAGGTTCCGTGCAGAGACGTCATTGAACGTCCGAGAAGCAATCGTCGCAAATGCGCAGCTGTACATTAAGCTGTAGAGTAAAGAAATCCACGTATATATAATTTATGTTTTTACAGAAAATTCTTGTGGATGAGGAGGTAGGGGGCAATATTCAAAGGATGATAAACGGATCAAAGCTTAAAAACTGAGGAACGGGTTAACAGTACAAATGTCCAAAAACTTTGCTTACCGGACAATATAAAGGCTTGGTACAAAAATGTCATAAGACGGCATCATAACTTTGGTACACGGCAAGTCGAAACATCGCCCATAAACACTAGTCAAGATTAAAAAAAAACGTCTTACAAATCTGTGACCCTGACGTTGTTGAAGGCGAAAGATTCCAATCTAGTGGTTACTGGATTGTTGTACAGGGACCTGAAGAATAGTAACAATACATATTGTTGGCATTCGACACATATTAATCACAATGTATAGGAGACATTCAAAAGAATAAACAAAGTGCCTGTCAAATTTTTATGAAGAACTTGTATTACATATATGTATAGTACGTATTTATATTCAAGGGAGTCTTATTTTGAAGACGACTTAAATGATAAGAAATTCTTTTGTTTACTCACAGGGTCTCTGCAGTCAGATCGTTAAAGGCTCGGGACATGATTGTCTCAATTTGACAATTGTATATAGAGCTGTGGAAAGTTTGTGGAATAATATATATCAGAGTCATCACACCAAGGCTCACTATGAAATGTTTAGATATGTAAGATATTTCAACACATCACATGAGTCTATTCGATCACACCTAGCGTTAGTAACATGGTTATGCCTCATTTTAGTGTAACTTTTTTTCAAGTTTGAACATTGATGAATAAATGATTGCTGTCAACTCACGATGACAACTCATTGTTGTTAAATTCACCCAATGTCTTAGCTGCATTGTGACGACGGTTAAACAATTTCTGTTTTAAAGAAATTGATATACTATCAATGTTGGAATTGGTTAAGATAATTGTAGAAGAAACATTTGTCCTACAATGCGTTGGTGACCCTGGTATTGTTGAAGGAGTAAGATGCCAAGGATGTCACAGGGTTGTTGTATAAGTATCTGAGGATTTAGAAAAAGTTCATCGGTATTACAACTTATATAATTTGTCTACAAACATGTAATGACTGCATACATGTAATGTAATTGGCGTGATCCCATGTAAAGATATTAAAGAAGATAAGTCCCCAAGATCATAGATGGTTGATGTAGTTTGTAAAATTATAAATGAAAACATCAAAGAACTTACAAGTTTCTTGCAGTGACCCCATTGAATGCTGACGAAGGGATGTCCCTCAGTTGGGTGCTGTACATTACACTAGATGAAAGATAATAAAAAATGGAAAGAGCTTTAGTTTGTTTTTAGCCATCTCTCTCTCTCTCTCTCTCTCTCTCTCTCTCTCTCTCTCTCTGAAAGACTTCCTTTATGCATTAGACAAATTTATTTGCTTAACTTAATATAGTTGATTGATAATGTGCCTTCTCACAAGTTATAGGAGACTGCGACGTCATTAAAGGCGAAAGGCTCCAACTTTGTCACAGGGTTGTCGTGTAGATACCTGTAAAAGATCAAGTACCAGGTAACTGCATATGATTCATCATTGTATGTATCAGTTGATGATAAACGTTAATGGAAGAGGTGTATTAGTATAAGGAGCTATAATGCCTGATTGATGCCTATAACCAGCGAGTGTTCGAAGCGATAAAAAATATAGTACCGTTTTTCAACGATGTATACAAGCCTTATAATTAGCTGCATTTGCTCTTCATTATCTGTTTTTGAGGAGGATACTTGAACACAAGCAAAAGTAAATGAATAAAGAAAGACATACAGGTATCGACAAGAGACCCCGTAGAATCCATTTTCCTTGATGACTGATATGTTATTACTTTGAAGATTCCTACGGAGAAAACAAAATAGTCGCAGACATATTCAATGCTTCGAACCCGTTCAGGTTCTTCGTAATTAAACTAAAGTTCTGATTGGTGCTGTTCATTATCTTGATGTTGTTTATTATCTGCGATTGCATTTTGGAATTGATATTGTTACAATTTGTTTATTCAGAAACAACAAATTTTCTCAGCTGCCGTCGCAATTAACATTGTAATGTGTCATTAATTTGATAATAATCTTCATATTTTCAGATATTCAGCAAGACTTGAAGACTTACATATCTCCGGACAAACGAACGGTGTAGAATGCATTAGACTCGATAACCGCAACTGACCCTCCATTTAGGTACCTGCACAAAATGAAAGAAAGTTTTAAGAAGTTCTTATTTTTCGATAATTTCCAAAATTTTTAATCAAAGATTTAGGCTATAACCCTTACTGTTTTATAAAGTAGGATTTGTTAAGATCCTAATATAGTACAAAATAAAGGTACATGAAAAAACATAAAAGTTGTTTTAGAAATTAGGACGATAAGTTTTATTCCACACATCAATTTTGTACTCTGTTTAATAGTTGTTGACATCCATTGTGCCATGTACATTGTTTGGCAATGAAGTTCTCTCCTTTATATTTACAACCCTGAACATGCTTCCCGCAGCCATCGATAATCCATAGGAATATAGAACAGCAGCTAGTAGTCGTGCAATGATGAACAAAGTGTTTCTTACATATGACGCCCAGAGACTTGGTTGAACGTGAATGATGGAATGATGTCAAAATCCGCACTTGTCAAGGAACTTCAAAAGAGAGAATACTTTTAGAAGAAAAAATGATGTGTTTATTCTAAGATGTTTATAACATTTGTTGTCACATTTTACTCTCTTGCTGCAGAACATGTATCCACAGGAACAGTAGTTGTGTCTACAATGTATTGTACTTGTCGCAACCTGAATAAAGTTAAAGTATTTGAATCGAATCTAAGCGGCATGGTTCAAGTTTTTATCGCGATAAATAAACGGCGCTGGCTATATAGTAAATTGGTTGCAATCAATCCCCGTCAGCCATATTCATTCTTTCTCTTTGATACAGCCTGTGACCCTTTAAGATCAGGGGGCTTAACACTGCCAGGATTAGTACGATATTTGATATATAAGTGTGTTAAAGAAGGCTGCAATGATCATAGGTACAAGTCGAATGTACTTTGTGCATAATGAGTAAAGTTCAAGAAAATGAATTTGTCTTACAAGTCATACGTCAGCCTCACATCGTGGAATGCAAATGAACGCAAGTGTTTCGTCGGATTACCGTCCAGGCGTCTAGACGAACAGAAGATATTTTAGAAAGGTTTCATAACATAAGTTATGACATTCTGTGCATATCATTAGTATCATTTTATACTCGAATTATTATAAGAAAAAATAGTTATTATAAGTAATAGAAAAGTCAAGTTGATTGTTGATTCAAATGCAGTCAAAGTCAAACATGTGTATGATTGCCTCTATATCATGTACACGTGTATACTATATGTTATAAAACTTTAATTCAGATTTAATTGTTTGATTTAAATCGGATGATCTAAATCCTTTCTTGCAGAGTTCCCCCAAATCTTTCTTTTATGAAATGACGAATCTGGCTCATGTGTACTTCACAAGTAATGTGATCAGTGTGGTAGCTAACTTACAAGTATCCCGCAGAGATATCATGAAATGAATTGGTCTCGATGATAGCTATGTCGTTGTTACGAAGATCCCTTTAGCAAGAGGGAAAAATAAGATTATCAATCTTTCATGGCAAAAATAAAACAACCTAAGTAAGTCATTGTTGATTTTGAGTACATAAAGATCATACAAAAATAATAAAGTTTTATTACAAATACTTGCCCTAGGGCTAATTGCAAGTAAAATGAATGGGGGAGGACAAATAGTGCAGACCAATATAGCACGTGCCTCATGTTGTCTAAAGACTATCTCTACCATAGAAGGCGTCATGTAACTGCAAGCCAGTTGATCTTCCCTAGCTATGTATAGAGCTAGAACTAAGAGCATTTAATGCATTGAAACTAAACACACGTCATGTACTTACAAGTCGGTGACACCACTAATCTGCTTGAATGTACCACTTCGCAGAGAAGATATGCGGTTGCCATAAAAGTTTCTGAAAGGGGAGATGAAAATTAATAATAATCATCTATCAGCTGAAAAATGAAAAATAAAAAGTTTCTCGATGGACTTCATAATTCTTCTAACTGGCTAGAATTCTTTGAGACAGGTTGGCTTTTATTCAATCTTTTGTAGGGGTGACACTATAGGAGGTGGATTCACAGTGAAGTTTTTATTGATAGTGATGGAAGAATATCGTTGATGACTATAACAAGATGAAAGAAGAGGGTAGAATTTGTAACTAACATAGATTTCCGGTTTGTTTGTATACGCTTCTGCTTCTATATAACACAATTACGGCAAACAGCAGGTGTTCTTTCCTTGTACATGTTCAATTCCATTTGAATTGTCTCTGTTGTTGTCAGCAGGGATAGCCCTTTGTAATAGCCACAGGCTAGTCGCAATTAGGCAGCCCTGGCTGTGCGTGCTGAACAGTTAGCCAAAGCAATGAATAAATAAACAACAGGTACAAACATTTGTCCATTTGCGGTGATGTTGTGGAACTCCCCTCCAGGATGAAGTTCAGTAAGATCATTCCCGTTGAAGTATCTTAAAGAGATGACATATATCATTGACGTAATTATGGTGTTCAGGGTGTGGGATAATATGGCGTTTGGTACACTCCTTTCTACCAGCAGTAACAACTTCCTTGAAAACCGGTTCCATTTATGTACTGATGTTAATCATGTGTACACGTTTCCATGCTTTTAATATTCAAATGAATTTACATTCCTCATGCAACATTGCAATTAGGAAAACATCTGCTTTTACATTTACAACCGTCTTAGAAAGTGACAATAAGTTGAACCTGTGCAGACTAGCATACTTTAGGTCTTCATTCATTGCAAACATATCACAAAAACACACACATATAGAGACCAAAAGACCGAACACAATGCCTCAATTTTTCATTAAAGGTGATAGAACTCACATTTCTTTTATGTGTGATGTAAGCTGATCAATTGTTCCTTCTTCCAAATGACCAATGTCATTGTTCTGCATATATCTACAAAATAAAGATAAGATCAAATCAACGTGAAAGCAAAGTCAACGTTGTGTGAATTGATAACGACTTGCTAGATGTGCTCAGCAGTGCATTGCGGCCAGAAACACTCTGAAAAAGCACAAAAATTTTCAAAGCAACACCTGATATTTTGTTCCTTCAAATTGTGCATACCCATCTAATACTGTGTCCTCCATTTTGTACGTCATAGAACGAACTGTAGTATGAACTTACAGATATTGCAGACTGTTGAGATCTTCCAAAGTAACTTTTTTCAACCATCCCAAACGATTGCTATTGACGTTTCTGCAAATGAAGCCATCAAGTGATTTAGACGTCTGTTAATCTTAAGGAGCAACAAGCAAGCAATTACTTAATGTTTCTATGTACTGCCTATATACTACTTTTCTATATACTACCCCACCACTGCAACTTCTATACAAATGTAGGTGTCCCAATCGTAAACGTGAAAAGATTCCATCTGTTTAAAACATCATTTCATTGATTAATCAATTAATTAATTAATTAATTAATTGACTGATAGAGACTGGAAGAAGATATTTGAAAACGAATACTAATGTCATACAAAAGTATGCCAAAGCAAATTATAAAGTCAAAGAAGAACAAAAAATGAAAAATCGATTGTTCGGTGTATCATACGCTGTGTTCAGTCTGTTGTTCAATCTTGCATGCACTCTTAGATTTCATAATGAAAGCAACCATTTTTTTTTGGGGGGGGGGGTATTTTTAATTGATAAAAAGCAGAACTGACAAAGTAGTGAGACTCTGTAAGCCCTGGAAGGCCGTGTCTGGCACATCGGTGATGTCATTTCCGCCCAGTTGCAAATTGCTGAGTTGCGTCAGGTTGCTGAAAGGGTTGTCATGCCGGAAGTCAAAGTACTTGTTGTTGCTGAGGTCCCTGAACAATAAAGGGAAATCTTAAACGATTATTACTGTTTATTTACAAATTCATGCCTGAAGGCTAATTGAACGCACGAACACAAAATCATTAGAAGTGGCAGCAAACGATGAACATGCATACTCAATATAGCTAAGTCTACGAACTTCAAAAAGAACACTATCTAGCGATCAAGTCCTTCAATTCATGTCAAGGAAAACGATTAAATACGTACAGATGTCGAATTTGGGCAGGAAAGGTCTCGTTCTCTATGGAGATGATGTGATTATAGCTCATATGTCTGGAAGGAATAAACATAGTTAATGGAATAGTGCATTCCATCATCAAGTAAAGGAAATTGTATAGATAAAATATGTCATGGAGGTAATAAACACCAAATTCTTACTTACAGGTTGGCCAGTGCCGGGAGGTCCGCAAAGGTCCCAGACAGAAGTGATGTCAACTTGTTATTCTGCAAGAAGCTGTGTATTGGGAATTGACAGTTTCATATGTTACTCGTAACAGTTCAGTTGTATCACACTATGTAAAGAAGAGGGCACTTTTTTGATAATTTTTATAAATCAAGATTAGTCAAGATTTATAGATAAATATACTTACAGAGAAGAGAGGGAAGGGAGGTTTACAAAGGACCCTGGAACCACGGATCTCAGTTCATTGTTCCTTAGATATCTGTAGAAAATCATGATGATTCATCTGAGCACATATTTGCATGATGGTTTGTGAACGGTGATAAAAATCCATTCAAATATAATTACTTATATCTTTATGGAAAAATCAAATGCCGAGTTTCAACACATCCCTACCATCGAACATAAACCATACTAGTCCTCCTACTTCGCCCTTTTTTGTTTGTTTGTTTTGTGCTTCCCCAAGTTGTGCAAATTAAAAGGCTGAAATACACGTTGTAACGAAGGCTTACACAGTTGCAATACTCGTATATGGTGACATAGTACAGAAAAGTACAGAGGATCTGTAGACCCTTGAAGGAAATTTATCTTCACGTATATGGACATATGGACCATGGTATATGAAAGCAAGGCTGTGATTTTTTGTTATCACATTATAACAGGCGATACTAGGGAAATCATCAATGCTATTTAGTTGGAAGCTTTCAATTAGCAATTGTAAATTGATTATATACGAACAGGCTGGAGAGGACTGTTGTATTTATAAAGGCATCAGTAAGTACACGTTTCATGCTGTTGTACTCTAGGTGTCTGCAACAGAATAAATGAATGAATGAATGAATGAATGAATGAATGAATGAGTGAATGAATGAATGAATGAATGAATGAATAAATGAATTAATGAATTAACGAATTAATGAATTAATGGATTAATGAATTAATGAATTAATGAATCAATGAATTAATGAATTAATGAATTAATGAATCAATGAATTAATGAATTAATGAATTAATGAATTAATGAATTAATGAATTAATGAATTAATGAATTAAAGAATGAACACATTAGTTAATTCATGAATTAGTTAATGAATGAATTATAAGTGATTGATTGATTAATCAATTCATTAATGAAAGCAACAAAGAAATGATTAATACTTCGCCTGATACACACATGGTTTGTATATTAGGTGGAAATGAGTTCGTGTCATTTGCCACTGGTACAAGCTGAATCTTGTTGTAGTTCAGGTTTCTGAAAACAAATCAAGAAACATTCAGTACACTTATACATCATTTATTGAAATGATTAAATAGCCTTGTACATCAGCCGTTGGTAGTGGTATTTGTGTTGATATACTTACAGGTGCAATAGCATTGATTCTGTTGAACACTGGCCATTGGTATTTTCACAAAACAGTCGTATTTACATGGCATTTGAAGAATGATTTATCCATCGTCATCATACGATTGCAAGTCAGCATAAATCACTAGAAATGTAGCATTTGCAAGAAAAATGTTTACCTTCAGATGGTCTAGCCTAACAAACAACTGCTCTGTTTATTCTTAGTCAAACACATTCAAGTATAAATGATGACCGACCCCTCTAGCTCTGTCAAGCCAGTTTATGTGTTAGACTCTGTTAGTGTACTAGTAACCATGGTGACAGCCGTCTGGTCCAGATAATTGACATTATTTGTTTGGAGAAGAAGGAGAAGAAATGTAGCAAAAAAAGTATTCTTATCTTCCGTGATAGTAAACATAACAAGCATATTTAATGCAAAATTATTTAACTCTTAGTACTTTAGTTTATTGAATAAAAAGATCCCTACTTACATTGTCTGGAGGGTAGTGAGACATTCGAAAGCACCGACGTCCAAAGTGTCCTCCTGTATGTTGTTTGACTGCAAGTTCCTGAATTATAAAACATAAGACGTCAATATAGCAGATATATTTGTAACATGTATGTCTTTCAAAGAAATATTGACGTTGAGAACTATTTTTTTTCTGTTTCGAATGCAAAACAGAATATGAATGCGATTCTGCCAATTTGGCAATGACCTGGCTGTCTTGCAAGTATTATTGTTTTAAAAGTATTACAGCAGAGTGCATATACGTAGATGAGCTTTTCGTACTAGAGTTGTACAAGATTCTGCTACGTAAAAACATTCCACGAGACTAATCTACGAGAATATGAAGTATGCAAGAGAATGCGCTTTTACGATTTTTTAAAAATTTCTAATGATTATGCATTTGATATATTGTCCTGTATGTACAATGCAATGCTTGTCACATGCCTGCATGTACTTGAATTGTTATTTGAACCAAATTAGAGAAACCCTGGCATAGAAGATGATAAATCTGTATATAGTAAATACTCACAGGTATTGCAGACTCCTTAGGTTGCAGAGAACCCCCTGTCGTATCCCAATGATATTGTTGCTTTGGAGGTATCTAGTACCAAAACATCAACAAATAACACTTTTATGTCAATTACGTAAAACTTTTACAACAATTTGTAGGTTACACTGTTCATTTTCTTTGTCAGTTTCTTGGTCAACTACACCCACATTGTTATCTAATTACCTCCATGAAATGTCATGGAGGTTATATTTACCTCCATGAAATATCATGGAGGTTATATTTTACCCAGCGTTTGTCTGTCTGTCTGTCTGTGTGTGTGTGTGTGTGTGTGTGTGTGTGTGTGTGTGTGTAAACAAGATAACTAAAGAACGGCTGGATGGATTGGTTTCATACTTGGTGTGTTGGTAGGGTGTGATAAAAGCTGGAAATGATTAGATTTTGGGCCACCTAGCGGCCCCCCTTGGTACTGCAGCGCAACTTCTGGTTTTGCTATCTCGGTGTTCTGAACATGCTATGGTCACGATTTTTTAGTATTAGATAGCTCTTGTGCTCAGGAAGAAATGACATAAGTTTGGGCCCCCTAGCGCCTAGTTTTGGGATAGCAGGGGCATTTACGTAAAAAACTTCTGACGAGGATAACTCAAGAAGGGAACAACGGAATTTCATGATTTTCGGTATATAGGTACCTTTGACAATGTTGTACAAGATAAGATACTAATTATGCAAAATAGGAGTACATTTGCATAATTAATGAGAATATTCTTTCATAGCAGTTTTTTCAATGTATCTCTTGTCCCGGACGTAATATGGTCGTGCCATTTGGGTGGTAGATAGCTTTTAGCGTCATGACAAAGTGGGACAAGTTTCAGTCCCCTAACATTTAATTGTGGAACTACAGGGGCATTTTTGTCAAGACACTACAAAGAGGATAACTGCAGAAAGTTACGACTGATAGCCTGCATTTTAGGTATGTAGGTAGCTTGGGCAAAGATGTTCATAATGATATGAATTTTATGCAAATGATGACTTAATTTGCATAATTAATGAGGAAAGTGTATAATTCCATTGTTTGCAATATTTGGACTTGGATAAATGTAACACTTGTTAATTATAATCGGTGGAACATATGCAGATATCAAATATGCAAATGAGGAACTTATTTGCATAATTTATGCAAAACAACTTAATGATTAATGATATGAATTGGAAATTTACTTGTGACTGTACGTTATTCAATGATGAACAACACCATGCATAAATCATCTTAATGTTAAGTCATTTGCATGAAATTAACAAAAGCTCTAAATACTCATGGAGGTATGAGGTCGCCGAATTCTAGTTTACCCTGCGTTTGTCTGTCTGTGTGTGTGTGTGTGTGTGTGTAGGTGTGTGTGTGTGTGTGTAAACAAAATAACTCAAGAACGGTTGGGTGGATTGGTTTCATACTTGGTGTGTTGGTAGTGTGTGATAAAAGCTGAAAATGATTAGATTTTGGGCCACCTAGCAACTCCCCTTGGTACTGCAGCGCAACTTCCGGTTTTGCTATCTAGGTGTTCTGAACATACTATGGTCACGATATTTGAGTGTTAGATAGCTCTTGTGCTCAGGAAGAAGTGACATAAGTTAAGGCCCCCTGGCGTCTAGTTTTGGGATAGCAGGGGCATTTTTGTCAAAAACTTCTGAAGAGGATAACTCAAGAAGGGAACAGCGGATTTTCATGATTTTTGGTATGTAGGTACCTTAGACAATGTCGTACAAGATAAGATACCAATTATGCAAAATAGGAGCACATTTGCATAATCAATGAGAATATTCTACCATAGCAGTTTTTCCAATGTATCTCTTGTTTTAGACATGCTAAGGTCTTGACATTTAAGCGGTAGATAGATGTTTGTGTCACGACAAAGTGGAGCAAGTTTCAGCCCCCTAATATTTAATTTGGGAACTGCAGGGGCGTTTTTGTCAAGACATTCCAAAAAGGATAACTGCAGAAAGGATTGAGGGATTGGCATCATATTAGGCATGCAGGTACCTTTGGCAAAGATGTTCATAATGATATGCATGTTATGCAAATTAGGACTTGATTTGCATAATTAATGAGGAAATTGTATAGTTCCAGTGCTTTCAATAACTGGACCTCAATACATGTAACACGTGTTAATTATGATAGGTGGAATATAAGCAGATACCAAATATGGTAATGATGAACATATTTGCATAATTTATGTAAAAATTTCAAAACCACTTTATGATTAAGAATGGGAATTTCATAATTGTGACATGTGTACGTTAGTCAATGATTAACAACACCATGCATTAATTATGTTAATGTATTAGTCAATTGCATGAAATTTACGAAAGCTCGACATTTTCATGGAGGTATGAGGTCGCCGAACTCTAGTTTATATCATTTATTGTTATAACGAATTGACGTTTTGTTATTTATGTTATAGCCTTCTGTTACTGATGACCCCTGACCCCTCCTCATTATCTTAAGCTCAATTCCTCCTAGTTATCTTAGGTTGACTGAGTCAATTTTTATTTTGACACTTCAGTTTACTTTCATAATTCTTATGTTATACTTGTACACTTATGTTGACTTATGTTTTTGATTTGTTTTTTTAATCTTAAATGGACTCCAGGAAGAATAGATTTTGCGACTATAAGTCTAATGGAGATCGACAAGTCAAACAAGTCAATAGACCATCTGGCTGGTAACATTTGATACCAAAGTCATGTGTGTTTTATTATCTTATATTGAGATGTGGTTGACCATTAGTTGCTATCAACAGCTTCGAAATGGTCCTTGCATAAACAAACGTAATAACCGTAGGGTTAAAACAACTGTCAGAAAGAAGCATTTCTGGTGCAGACTACCTCGTTTGAAAAGAACAAGTGGCAAAAAAAATTTGGAAAAATTGCCATCCTAAGGTACTCACAGTTTTACCACCGCCCTCATTGTTGAAAATGGAGAGAACAGCCTTTCTTTGTCTCTGTGGATTCTCCACGACAGATGCTCAAAAGCATCAATGGAATATGTAGATATGTTGGTGATACCGTTGTGATCTGCATGCCTGAAAAAATACTTGTATTGTCACTTGTTTTAAACATCTACGTACATTGACAAGACGACGTTCCTTAAAATCTAGTCACGCAAGGTAGCATTCTATAGGATTCTGAACACCAATGCACAAATTGGCTAATCAAATAGATCTAACAGTATATATCTTTAGCATGTAACTATAAAATAGGCATCGCTTTAAGCCTATTAATTGCAAATTGAAGTTATTGTGGAACTTACACGTATTTCAGGTTTGGCCAGTCCTCTTCAGAAAATGCGGGGTGTGGAAAAGTTGGGAATGAATTACTGCTGATAAACCTGTAGAATATACATACCTAGATTACTCCTTCTCGTAATTTGTTTCTTTGGATTACGTTTGGATATTAGTCTGATGAAATTATAAATGCCTTGCAGCTGCACAATGAACAGCGTGTCTTAAATGAGTTCAGCACAACACTTGAATATGGTACACATATACAAAATAACGCATCTAACTCATTAGGAATAGAAATTGTTACGTGTACCGTTATTTTTGTCTGACCAGACACACATGCTGAGTCAAACCGTAATACAACACAATGAGAATGGTATTTTAAAGACAATTGACTGACTCTTACAGAGTTTCAAGCTTGGAAACGTTGTGAAACGCCTCGTATGACATAGTTGTCATCCCGCCCTGCTGACTATGAAGAACACTGGAAAGGTAATACATGTTATAGACACTTTAGAATAGTACTGATGCTCCCTTTAAACGTTTCACTTCAAACGCCATAACTAATGGTGTTTGATTACATTATGTAGCAAATAAATTCAGGCAGAGCTAGAGTGGCTGAACACCATATGATTAATGTAAACGTTTGGGAGTAACAATAAACAGAGCAGTAGTTTGTTAGGCAGGACCATGTCAATATTATACAGTAAAATTGACCAAAACAATGATATATGGGATTGACTTCATACGACAAAAAATTTTATTTCCTACAGCTTATGATCCACTGCTTACCGAGCCACGTGTGCTATTTACATAACGTGACGTCACAGAAATAGTGGATTGGTCATTCCTTAAGACTGGAGCTTTTCAGTCGAAAATATGGGTAAGTCCAATTTTCGTCTTGGGAACACAGAATGACTGCTTCCAACCAAGATAAACTTTCAAATTATTATTTTCATACGATACACAACGCTCGATGTGACTGAATATCATCAATTGAAAATTATAATGCAGATCTAGAGCTCACAGAGTTCTCAGTTCTGGCAGATCCACGAAGGCATGGCCGGGAAGCTTCTCCAAGCTGTTCCTGTGGAGATCTCTGGGGAAAAATCAGGTTGTTGAGAAAGTTAAAGTAACTACTGCCTATTAAACACAAAACTGATACATAGATATATCAAATAACTCTAACATGTTAATTCTTAATGTGGTCTATTAATTACATCAACTATATTGAATACAGGTCAAGCTGCGATAAGTATTTTATGTTTACGTACAGATGAAGGAGGTTTGGTAAATCGTAGAAGGCCTGCCAGTTGACAGTGGCGATCTTGTTGTTGTGCAGTTCTCTATATGGTGAAATAAAAGAAGTAAACGATCATGTCATTTCGCTTTTTAATACAACATTGGACACGGATCTATTACGATGGAAACTACTATTGCCTCAGTTCAGTTGGAACAAGGAAAAATGTCAACTGTTGTTGTTATGTGTTACATTTGCTTTCAAACAGTAATTAATATCAAGTCATCACAGACGAGGCTATCTCACAGGATTTTCAAGTTCCTCAGCTGGTGAAATGCCTTGCTTCCCACGTGGCTGATCTGATTGTTGCTGAAATTTCTGGAAAATAAAAGAGACTATCTTCCATCAATATATCATTACACGTATAAGGTAGCAAAACAACAACAAAACTTCCTTGTAGTAGTTGAAACGTCCGTGAAACCACAAGCTTTCCAAAGCATTTTGACGTCAAGCACATGAAATCATCCAATACCAACAACAAGACTATGCAAATATTGTAATTTAGATAGAATAGAGGACGAACGCCATTTTGTAGTAGACTGTAGACCGTATACCGTAGAGAGAAATGAACTGTATAAGGTTATACAAAACCAATTTCCTTATTTCATACACCTAAGTTCTGTAGAACAAATCATCTTCCTCATGCAACTAGACAAATCATCGATCATAAAACATATCTGCTCTTTTATCTCCACTATAACAGAAAAGCGAGGAGAAGTTGAATTTATCCAGCAATAGTCTCATTTTGTATCTGTGAACTGTATCTTTTCATCATGTCTTGTTGTGACCTGTACTTAGCTCGGTGTGACAAAAATGTGCAATAAAGGTCTTCATTCATTCATTCATTAAAACAAAATGGCTACCCACAAGTGTGTAACATTTGATGTTTCCAGAGTGTTTAAAGTCCTCCATGACAGCGAGGTCAATTCATTCCCATCAAGTGACCTGCAAGAATAAATCGGCACTCATGTTTAGGAGTATAAAGGCATCCATGCCATATAGTACTTTTCACATACGCGAACTCATATGCCTAGTGTACTGACGGTTCTATACATTTCTTATGTGACCCCAGGTATAACTTGCACAAAGCCTGTACTACTAGTGTATGTTTTTAAGTGCTAGGATATACAATGTTTCAGATTGACGACTAGCTCGATTAGAGCAAAGAAAATTGTTGACTAACAAAAGCAGACGCGGATCATTTTTGGATGCATCTGGGATGTACATTCTAAAGTTCAGTTATATACTGTGACACTAAAGGTGGACTCTCATTGTACTTGGGGCACCGGTGCGGCACTGCGGGGTTCGTAGATGACGCAACGAATTTCAGAGATAAAGAACGAATTTTCTTCCGTTTTTGTGTATTTTGTTGTCTTGTAAGTCATACTTTTTTCTATCACACAATATCTGAATTATAAAAAACTGTCTTACAGGAACTGTAGGTCATTCATGTGCTCGATAGCGTTCGATGGAATCTGCTTAATCTTGTTGTTACTGAGACCCCTGGAAGAGAGAGGAAATAATGAGTTATCATGACAACGTGTATCATTTTGCTATGAAAGAAAGGTGCCGCACCTTTTATAATTGCATTAGCATTGATATGAAATAGATATCGACGAATGGTTTTCAAAAGTTCTAATTTCGCTACGTACATACTTCTCTTTATTGTTTGGTTTCTGCTATCACTGACAGTTGTTGCTATAGCAAGTTAAGTATTGGAAAGCAGCTTGTCAACTTTTCTTTTGCAGCATTTCGTTGATCATTCAGTCATGGTTACATCATTGCATTGGCTTGATTCTTCTTGAATGTTTTCTTAAGAAAGTATAGGTTAAAATTTTTTGAGAAGCACAAGAAGCACAAGCTCAATAGATATTGTTCAAACTTACAGAAATTGTAAGTTTGTGTGTGAGAAAAATCCCCTCGGAATCCAGCTTATGTCGTTCTCCATGAGTGCCCTGGCGTTAAAGAGAATAGAAAGATGTGAATTTACTTATCTTAACAGGAAACAAGGCCATTTGTACACTGCATGAGCATTTACTAACCTTGCGTATGTTTAAAATAGTTAGCATACCAGAAAGCGTAGTTTCCATTCTGCCTTTGCTGACATGAAACACCTAGGCCTTTTTCGCTGCACTTCAGCTCATATCAACGATATTTGTTAAAATGAAATATGGCTCTCTTCAGTAACCTTATAAGCTGCACAACGTATGAAAGGCAAAACTTTGCGATACGCATCGATATCCTTATACTAGTAATGCTCAATTGCCAGTCTCGAAGGCTAGCAGCAACAAGAAAAGCTTCTACTCTCGGACTGCCAAACTATGGCACTCTGTCAATGACTACTGATTTCCTCTTGCATACAAATTCTAAGCCTTCAAAACTAGTGTTCATCACTATATCCAGAAAAATAAGTTTCACCCTCCGTCAACCTAGTCCGTAGTATAGAAGTGGCCAAATGACCTTGTGCTGAACAAATCCTTACAAAACACAAAGATGATGGTACATAAAGACTTACAGGTGAGTGAGACTGTCCGGAAACAGTCGGCCTGGGTCCACTCCGACCGGAAATGTGATTTTGTTTCGACTTAGGTCCCTAAAAGATATAATAATATATTAGTATCGTGATGATGGCTACTGTGGTACATCTGTCATACAAAAGTTAACTCAAAGATTGTGACTGATACATTTTGGAATGAATACTTACAGTCTTGTCAAAGAGGAGCATCTAGACACGTCAGGAAAGTTAAGCAGACTGGTAGCATGGAGCGTCCTGCGATATAAAGAAGCAATTCATTTGTCTTAGCATGAAAGCTCATTATAGAAATTGCTAAACTTTCTTTGCAACACTGAAATCAATATAGGACTTACCCTAAATTTTCGGTCAAACTCCGTCGACCTTGTTCATTCAAGCAATGCATTTGTTAATCAATACATTTATATGTTCTAAGACAGTGTACCTTCAGCTCATGCACAAAGCAAACATAATTTTCCTTTATGAAATATTTGAAATCATTTCACCTATCTAAAATTACTTCCAAGCTTACTACTTTCACAGTGTAAACTATGGGTCATGTACAGCTTGAGTAGTTATGTATCCCCAGTTTTCATATTTTGATTAGTTGATGTTGATGTTGAATATTGAAGTCATGACTACATCGTTGTATCAGCTTGTCCCAGGCTAGATGAGTGTGTTTGCGTGGTTTGAACATTCAAATGTTGATGTTAGAGATGACAATTATTGAAGTACTTACAGACTTCCCAGACTCGATAACAAGTCGAAAGTTCCCTTCTCGCTGTAGTACAGTTCGGAGTTATAGATGGCTCTAAAGGCAGGAAATTACAAAGAATAAATTTAATATCTTCATTCATAATCTTCTTATACATCCCAATAGCTTAGTTGGTCTACTTCTTGCTTTTTTTACACATAATTACACAATATATCTTTTGAATTATCAATATGCATTATTGCACTCGTTCCTTCATTTATACATAGAGTTGCTGCATAAGGCCTGTGAGGATATACTTACATGGAAGTAACGGTAGGTGAGAATGTCGACTTGGTCAGGTTAAAGCGGTAAGTGATTCGCTTCAGGCCTCTATAAACAAGAAAAACACGTGTATCTAGGTCTGAAATTAAATTACATCAACTGACGAAGAGCGCTGTAGCTAAGACATTCACCAGTGTAACATTACTGTCCTTTTTTCCAAGAGTTCACATGCCCTCCATCAGTTGGGATTATCACATTGCATACATGTACCATTAACAATAAACTGCTAAATAATTCACACATCAGAGAACGTATGACAGTTCTACACCAATAACACGACAAGTTATACAATGGCACACAAATTGCAATATGCCGTAGATCTGCTGAAAAAAACATTAGGCCCAATATCATTTTTGTCCGTTAGACAAGACCTAACAAAGTATATACAAATATTGCACAACACCACTACACCATTACAAACGCAATCAAAAACATTACCTTCTTTGCGAAGGTTAAAAAAACAAGAACATACATTGACGATGCTGACGAACACGACACTGTGGAGGCAGTAGTGTTGCAGTAACAGGCTCCGCAGTGTGGGTACCTGTAGTATGATGGCCAGTATGTCTGGTAGTGGTGCCCGTACCCCGTGTAATGCGAATCATGCGACCAGAAACCGATCCAATCTACGGGGAAAACATTGTAATGTTACCGGCAACTTCCTACTGAAATACCATATTTTCTAAAACTTTTTTTCGGATTTCCTTGTGTAAATCTATTTACCCCGCAATCCAACTTTCGCACAGCCTCATTACTCTAAAAGGGTACCGCCTAGCTGTTTCTTCAAGGTGAATGTTCAAGGTGAATATAAATTCATTTAAAGAAATCCCGGTCCATCGTCTTTTTTAGTTTGTTTACCCTCGTGTCAAACTCGTATCACGGCGTCATCTGTGACAGCCCGACGTAACGGTTGAAAGACCTCGCGATACCCTTCGTGAGAACTCGAATACTGTAAATGCAGAAACTTTCGCGATGGTTTCATTTTCGCGGTTTTCGCAGTGGCTGTTACAGCGAATTTAAGCATAGCGATGGACGTGCCGTTGTTACATGTTGTATGACGGGACTACCGTAAGGTGGGTGTGTTTGTACAAAGCGCCTGGCACGGTTGTCTGTTTTGTCAACGTTTTGGCCAGTACACTGTAAACACTGCAATGGAACTTTAAATATCTAAAAAGCAACAACGACTCTTAAGTCAATGTCAAAACTAATTTTCTTCTACACGAAACTTGTATTTCAAAGTCTTGAATTGTAAAACTAAATATCTTTAAGTCTTAAATCGTAAAATTAAACCATGCAGCTGTACAGACGTACTTTTGTTAAAATTTCACTTTATTTCTAAGTAAATGACCATGTTGTTATTGCTTCTTTCTTACATTTATAGATGGTCATCATAGAATCTTGAAGCTGGCGTGTTCGAGCTCATTTAAATGGCTACTAATACCCCCCCTTTCCACAAGGACGTTGCTTCCGCACTGCCCTCTCTTTTCAGTCACACTTAAACGTTATGTATGATATCTATCCAGTATGACATGGGAGGTTTCATACATTTGTTTTAGGTCGCGGTTAGAGCGCAGCGAGATCGCCGTCTAGTGAAAGTGGAGGGGGGGGGGGCTAAAAGTTTGTGCCTTATAATTATCTACTTTATTTCTGCCAGAACTAACACAAACATGACAAGCATATGCTAACAAAGTAATGCCTGAGATATATACATGCAGGGTCAAAGTTCTTTTAGGAAAATAAGATTGCTATATAAGGCTATGGGTTTACTGTTTTGTCATTCTAAATTGGCTTGGAGAAGGTCTTCCTTTTCGAATAAAAACTCATCCTTGTTATGAAACAGTAAAAGTGCCTTAATTTTCCATTACACTGCTAGAAGAAGCCTTGATACGCGAACATGCCTTTTGGCCATAGCACAATAACAAACTGCTGAAATACGATACTGGCAACTTTGTACTTCTGAAGTACAAAACAAGACAATGCACAGAATACAAAAACATGTAGGTGCACTGCTGTACATGTTTTTGTATTCTGTGCATTGCTGCACATAGAAAAGTTTGAATATGTAATAGAAAAGCTGCACTTCCGATACGTTTTTTCAACACACGTAAGCCAAAAGAAATTAATAATTATAATCTATTAGGCTTTCGTCATATTTCCACAAAAGGGCCCGGACGGGAAGTTTTGGCTGTATTAAATATTGAATCTGTTAACGGTATCGCCGGGTTAACGTATACCTACTCTCCAAGCAGAGGTTAGGCTCCGGCTGTTTTTAAACGTTTTTTTTTTGTTTGTCATTTTTATCGGGCTTTCTATTTTGTCATTTTCCTTGAACTACGCCAGCCAAACTAGGTTTTGACACAGCAAGATACAATACAAAATAGAAAGCCTGATAAAAATGACTAAAAAAACGCTTTAAAAACAGCCGGAGACTAACCTCTGCTTGGAGAGTAACGTATACCAGGCATACAGGTAGAAACGTGAAATTTTATGTATTCTGTCCCTAATGAATGTTTCACACAGAAGAAATAAAGCTCAAGCAATGAGTCTAAAAGCTCAAGAGAAAATTTTTGGTGGGAATACAACAATTGTCCGATTGATCCCCGCGCAACTTTCATGAATCGGTTGACGTTTTCTAATCCCCAACTCCCACACAGCGTAATTAACAGGGTATATACGCCCGATTCTCGGGTACTTGATTTTTTATGTTGAAACTCTGCGACCTTTTCGCGATAAACGAATGCTTAACGTACGGCGTCATCGCAAGATGTCTTCAGGCAATATCAAGTGGCAATATCAATATCCGATGAAAGTACGTACCTTTATGCCTTTATGGTATTATTGGTATAACTGCAAGGCTTAAGTGTGGATTGTCACAAATTTCAACATTACAAATGTAAGGTTAGATATGCTAGATATACGTATAGACATTCTACAAGACAAGTCTTTGTTCTTTATACCCCTAGGCCAGCGTTCCCGCCAGGCATACGTCTTTACGTCTTTGGACGCATTTTTTTCTGGAAAGACGCACTCGGCTCGGCTGAATGCGTCCATAAAAAAATCTTTAAGAAAAGCTGACCTGTACCACCAGTGTACAAAATGTATCTTGAATCTTTAAAAAAATCTGTCTTTATAAGAAGGAATCCTACCTTTACAATCTATCCTTCAAATTGTTCACTTTCCGGTCATCCCAGTAGTCTGGGCATGGGGCGGAGCGCGGCACGTTTTACAACTAGCGGACCCATGTGCTACACACCCCGCCACGCACCAGTCTGAGCTGTCCTTTGCGCAATATAATTAATTATTTGTAGTCCGTGAAATACATCTCACAGTCAGCATTCTGTAACACTGGAAGAAATCTTATGCAGATTTTATATTCTGATTTTAACATGATACTTACTTGTCCTCATTTTCATGTATTTGTTAAAGATTTGTGGTTAATACTAGTATTGAACAAACAAATTTAAACTGTTCTGCGCGAGTGTTGCACATCTCAACAAAAGTTCTCACGCTGTGGGCAGTTGATTGGCAGTCGGTATCTTTGACAACAGGTCGCCGGCGCCAAGCAGTCTAGATTGGCCACCAGGTCCAAATCCAATCATCTTAATAACCAATCAGCGTCTGATAAATGTAATGATGTACTCTGTCATTGGTCACCGGAGAAAAGTTACCGAGCATTAGCGCACGTGACGTTGTTTTGTGATATTGGTAGCCGCCCGTGTCGTCTGGCAAGTTTCTTCCCTAGCTGCTAACAATTTACTATTAAAGTTTCCCCATTTATCCAAGTTAAAAAAGCGGTGCGCGGTAAATAAGTGAAGAATCCAAAACTATACACTTTATTTCTTATTTCCAAATTTGTTTTGTTTCAAAATTTGTGGCAGAAAAGGGGCCGCAATATTGTTGTCAAGCGTCGATCGAGTCGGCTGTGCACTGGCGTTGGCCTCCGTGGCACATGGCGCGGCACGCCCCCCTCCCAAGACGGACCGTCGATCGCAGCGCCCAGCACGGTGGAACGTCTTTCTGGCTACTGCTTCAAGGCTACACCGGCACTGATCACTGCCAAAGAGGCAGCAGATCGTCCTCCTTTGAGTAATGTATAACGTTATTGGTCTATTTGAAAAGAAATCCAGCCAAAGATTTCACGCCGAAAACGGGGTTACCTGAGGTCGAAGGAAACAAACGCACGCTCGTGGAAAATGACGGCACGGCCTTGTAAAACCCCACCGATTAGAAAAATTTGAGTAAAATCATCGGGAAAAATAAAAGAAAAAACACAAAGTGTAATGGCGTCGTTATTTTATCGTCTCGGAAAACTATTTGATGAGCTGATGAGGGAGGGCGCAACATCGATCGCACGAGGTTTTTAATTCAATGACGGAAGAAATTGGCAGAATTTTTCCATGGGCTAACGAACTGGCTAGAGCCCTGTTGCGAAGCATAAAAAATCCAAAAATTTTCATGTCTGAAGAAATTATACCCGGGCCAGATCACGGACGGCTGATTCCCCGCGCTATAGTGTATTTTTTGAGAGAGGGCGGTTGTCGATTACTGAATAACGGGAGTAAAAGAGGCAACCGACATCCAATCTCAAGCGCATGATTTTCCTCTCAAATTGCGGGAAACTGTGTTTTAGAGGGTTTGAAAATCGAAATTTTCCCGGGGGAGCATGCCCCCGGACCCCCCTAAAATGCGAGCGCCTGCGGCGCTCGTCTCGCGCCTCCGGCGCTCAATACCCCCTCCCAAATATTTGGACGCATACTTTCAAGAACCTGGCGGGAACGCTGCCCTAGGCCCTTTCCACTAGACCGTAGCCCGATTGCTGTCTGTTGGAAAGGGGGCCTCAGGCTCATGCAAAGATGTTTGCAACCTAATGATGTGAGTTAGAAAACTTGTATACTTACTTTCGTAGCTGACGCCTTGGCCGCTATACCTCGAGGTCCAATAGTCTCCTCCCCTCCACCCTTCAGTTATCCCCACCACAACTAGAAGAATCAACGCAACATGAACGTAACAGTTCCTCCAAAATCCATAAACTTTCCCCGCTAAATGGCGAGGACGTTTTCCGCCCATCTTGCCTCGGTCACAATCTGGAGGCTTGCTGGAGGTCAACGTACCTTTGAGGAAATAAATGCTACATCGCTCCCAGAGTAGGATTACAAGTTATAAAATACAACATAAACATTCGGCTATAATGACATCCATTGTTCAAGTTACGAACGATCATTTGAATAACTTAAGTAAGAAAACATTTCAGTATTTTCAACTGGGTACAGCATAATTTCTCATTCAAGTTGTTTTTAATTAAGACTTTACTATGGGGTTGTATATCCATTGTATGATATCTGCTGAGTCACCATGCTTGAGGAGGATCCAGTCAAGGTGAACTGACCGTAAAACAGACCAAACCGGTTTTATAGACGGACAGGAACGATAACAGATGCAAGTAACACAGCACACAAAGTTTCTCACACGGATGAATGGCAAAAACACCAAAAGCGTTTTCAGACAAAATGTCACGTATTTACATGTAGAAAATGTACGAATAAAACATAGGTACAAATGTGATTTCACCAAGCGTTACGTTGCCTACTAATAATGTTAATCTGCATGTACGTGCAAGTCTGTGATGTTGTCTTCCTTCACAGACTATATTCTACATTTTATTTTGTTATAAAAGAATCTATAACTTAAGACCAACTGTCACCTACTAGTAGACCTGGTCGGTTTCCTGTGCGTTTACAGTGGTTATTCAATCCACCCACCTGGCACGTACGTCCAACAAAGCACAGTTGGAAGACATAACATTTAGTCGGATTTGTTTACTACGGAATAATAGTGGCCTGTTAAAAAGACCTGTGTATGCAATTGATCATGAGCTAGACTCGAATAGACAATGTGTGTTTTTCAACTTTCTTAGTAATTTCTTGGCACCCTTTACAGTTGGCAATAAGAAAGTAAGACGAGCAACCTCAGACCAAGGTTGATGAAAGCTCCTTGCGGGACGATGCTTTTTCGCTAGCACGTATATTGTTAAGTTATTCAGACCGATTTTATTATTACAAACTATGAACTCCGTTCATGCTTTACCCCTTCAGTAAACCACAAGCCTTCTTCTGCTTGGAGTTGTGGGTCAGAAGATGCAACTATTCTCGAGTCCTGATAGAAAAAAATCAGTCAAGGAAGAATAAAAGAATCAGATGCTACGATGAAAAGTTAGGCTCAGCGTCACTGTGAATAATGGGTGGCATTCCACACATTGCATAAGTGCATAAAGGTGATATCCCACCGAACTTGAAGTACCGGTGCGGCACTGCGGGGTTCGAAAGATAACCCAATTTCAGAGATAAAGAACGAATTTTCTAACGTTTCGTGTATTTTGTTGTTATTTTCTAAGTCATACTTTTATCTTTTACGCAATGTCTAGATTATGAAAAAAGTCGACAAAAATAACACAACAGTACCACAGTGAACGAACCCCACAGTGCCGCACTGGTGCCCTTAGTGCAGTGAGATACCACCTTCAGGTAGTTTTTCGTATTGGCACGTACTGCACATTATGTGGTGTTCAGGCGTGTCTACCGTTTCATATCTATTCTGGGCCAGACACATGGACACTTTCACTGTATTCACCCCTCCTTTACGACCACCCATATCCAATAACCAGTCTATTCTGTCCCCGTGTTGGTGTTGTTACACCAAAAACAATAGATGTAAAGAAAGCTTTTCATTTTTTTCCGTCTGAAAAGACCGGTGTACAATGTACCAAATCCTTGCATGACTGACTGGCAATGTACAAAATAGCCCACAGAAGTAGAATCATGAACTAGACTTATCACTAAACGTTTGGAAGCTTGATTTGAACGTAATATTCAACCATTACAGGCAACTTTGGCCACCTTTCAAGACGAGTTCCGTCAGTCGGTCGGTCGACGTCGGCCGGCCTGGGTTGTTGATTGATTGCTTTGTCGAGTGATTGATTGATTGATTAGCTGATTGGTTGGTTGATTCTGCATATGTTTCGCCAGGCTTACAGGATGTGCTTCGCTCACTTCGCGCTTCGGGGTTATGACCCCCTCTCACTTGACGTGCGGCACGCTTGCGGCATTGCTGCGTTCGAAAACGCAGATGTACCGCCACGGAACCTAGAGGTGCCGCAAGCAAACCTAGAGGTGCCGCAAGCAAACCTAGAAGTGCCGCAAGCAAACCTAGAAGTGCCGCAAGCAAGCGCGACGTTTTTGTTTAAAGTTTAAAAATAACGCAAGTGGCAAGATGCCGCAACAGTGCCGCAACAGTGCCGCAACAGTGCCGCAACGGTGCCCCAACGGTGTCCCAACAGTGCCGCCACCATGCCCCAAACAGTATCAAGGATATATTTTGCCTATTTTACACCAAGAATCAAAAGTAAACATCATTTTATCACCGAAAAACTATTTTAGATGCATTTCTAATAATTTTACAGCGGTTTTCGATCCAGTTAAAACACTGCGAATTCCAGAAAACTTACCTTGTATCCGTATTCAGAGTTAACTTAAATCTTTTGATTTATTTAATGGAAAGTAGGTCAGTATTTTATACTTGAAAACAAAAAATAAGTAACTGGTTTATCGATTAACCTACGGATGTAGAGATAAAGGTTATCGTACAACGTTCAAAAAGAAATTATTTATGTTGGATGATAACGAGTTTGCGTTTGCGTTATAACGTTACAAGCTAATCATTGCTGGTAGCCTGCCACCGATAAAATACAAAATTGCAGTCATTCAGACCCATGGGCCATATTTTTCTCACTTTTTACAAATATGATAGACTTAGACATCAATAGGCTGGCAAGCCATCCGCCGACAATGAAAATACTCAGCGTCATACAAAAAAAGTATGAAATATCAAACATTTTCATTTTAGAAATTTGCAAAATTGGTGAATAAACATATAAACATACATAATTACACATAACGTTACATGGTGCAAAACGTACACATCGAGTGAAATCTGGTATATAGTTCGTGTCCGTTCATTTGGGTCATTTCCTTTACTGTAAAAGTCTTTCAAGGTTATGTATAGCATATGTACCATATAATTCATTATCATAAGGGAAATCTTTTCATTATAAATCTCATTTTGGGGCATTCTCATCATTTTACGGTGATTTTTCATAAATTGACAACGCTGCAATTGTCAATAACATGTTCATTTAGTCTAGAAACGCAACAGTGCCGCACGTCAGTGTGAGTGCAAGACAAAATCGGCGAAATTAACACAACAGTGCCGCAGTGAACGAACGCAGCAATGCCGCAAGCGTGCCGCACGTCTAGTGAGAGGGGGCCTTAACAGCCTTTTCATAAGTGTGCTCGTCACTTATACACCACCTATGTACACCCTCCGGCCACGTAAAATATGCAGATTGACAACTTTTTTCACTGTTCAGTTACCGCACGTAAACATATCAGTCAACTTTACTGACAGGACTGAGACTTTCGTTAAGTCGTCTAAGATTTTAATAATAGCAAGTACTAAACACAGCTAGTCGTAGAATCCTATCCTTCTATATGCACAAGTGCTTCAGCAATTGTGGGCAACACCATGTGTGCGCCACCTTGCGGAACATCTATGTATCACACAACAACTTTGGCGTCCATCCAAGGGTATTGTTTGACACAGGATCGCCATTTGTAAACATACTAACTTTCTCTATTTACAGAGAGATAACGATGATAACCTTGTAACCTCTCACTGCTTAAAGTCCTAAATAGGCCGAAGACAATTCATTCACAAAGAGTTCATACCTCCTTTCCACTAAGACATTGCTCAACGAATTCTATAGAAAAGAAACGAATCCAGGCTACTTACACTTTGTGTGTTTTGTGGTCTTCTCAGTCGTACACTTTTACGTTTTGTATGATATAGAAAGTGTGAAGGCGAAGATTACACATACATGTATCTTATTTAGGTCGCAGTGAGAGCGCAGCGCGATCGCCGTCTAGTGGAAAGGGGGCCTTGCATATCTTATACTCTCCTACCAACAATCTGTGGATAACGTTATTGCAATAATTTTCAAAACTACGGTAAACTCGGATCCCGGCATGGACACAATAGGACATAGTGGCAATTTTTACCCGTAGCTTTGTCGCACACCCCTCCCGACAGTGTGAGATGGTACGTCCCAGACAGGGAAGTATCAACACTGTTTACCTGTTAGAAGGTTATGTTACCTGTTGTCTACCGAGCCGTTCCCGTGAGTAACATCACGTAGCTATCTTCAAGATATCTTCAACTGTAAGGTAAACCAACTTTTTTGCATTTCTTCAAAGTATATAGCACACTGACAGTGTGTTACTCGACTATGGTGTAGTGGTAAACGTCCCGGCTTGTAGGCTAGACATCTAGGTGGAAGGTTCGACCCCCGCTGTTTCGCTATTCCGACTGACACTCTATGGGAAGGGTTAAACTTTATAGTTCTTTAGCTATGCTACTCTGTAAACTCCTTTAAAAAGAGGGAGAAGGGAGACCTTCCAAGCAAATTGATTTTTTTCACTTAGCACACATAGTGTGTGTTCCTTTTGTTATAGCTTATAGGATCATGACCTCTGCATGCTACAAAAGGTGTATATTTCCGTTGTGTCTTGTTCAACAAACTACACGTGCACGTTGCGGATAGAGTATTGCATGTGACCTATTTCTATGAGATAGTTGACTGACTTTGGTGTCAGTAAACCCTTTTACGACTTATACATTTACCTGTTACACAGTTAGAACAAATGTCATTTTGTTTGGAATCCGGAAACGACTAGGTTTTATGATAGACAAAGTACCTGCTGTCTTTGTCCAACCTTTTCGTTTTAAAAGTGTTATAGCTCTTGTGGTGTCCTTACTTGCAACAGGTGTTCGGAATGTTTTAGATAGGTACCGGCAAATAGAACTGTAACAATGCCCTTCTGTAGTTTGTACTGTCTATGCATCAAAGTCCACCCCGGCAGTGATGTTAATGCTATCACGGTGGCGGCTGGGTGAATGTACACCTTGTAATGTAAGCTCGTGTTGGGTCAATTTTGTTTGCATCATCTGTTTGTTAAGTGACGTGAGAAAATGCCCCGTGCACATTGAATTCAAACACAACCAGATGCTCTCGTTGTTTCATTAAAAAAATCATTAAAATTGATATAAAAAAATGCTAACATGACTTTCTAGCCAAGATGAGTTATACTGTTTAACCGTTCGGAAAGATTTCTCGCAACACCCAGGATGTTGTATTCTGTTTTGGTACATTGGTATATCAAGAACAAAATGACATGGCTCAAATGATTTAAATGTGGTGTTGGTTGGTGGGGGTATAGAGACATAACAGAATCATGTAGATGGAGGGGAAAATCCACAGAGAAATTGATTAGGCTAAAAAGGAATAAGCCACACCTGATCGCTGGTATCTCTAGGGTAAAGAGACAAACTACAACATAGCGGCGTAAGATATTTCGTGTGCGTTCATGTATATGATCATTATGTAGCAATTAGTATAAAAGCATAGCATAACACGGTAAATTATTCATGAAGGCGGAAGTGAGACCTATATATAACAGTAACCGTCGTGTTTGCCCTTACATTAACGGAAAGGAACACACACGATAACAGAAAGGTACATGAACTTTACTTTATTCACTCAATGTGAAAGGAATCTAGATTGTTTAATGTTTTGTCAAACAAATACCACAATGTTTAGAAAATACAACCAACTTTAAAAACAAGAGAAAACAGGAAAGAAATCATACATATCAAATATGACAAATTTAAACTGATCTAATTAAGAAACGCTATACTTTTAATGTTGGTACAATGAAAATATTACTCTTCATACTTCCTTGTGAAACGTTATCTCCTATGTATCACCAAAGTTAAATAGCACCTGTTGAATTGCGTATATTAGGACAATTTAATTTTCCACTTTGAGTACCATGTCTTTAGTGATTGCCTGCCCACAGACTGTATAATGGCGCATTATTGCCTTTTTATTGCCTCTAGAGATAAGTAATGTTTGTCTGCAAACCTTGTCAAGATGTTCTCAAATTTGAGTCTATGTGATTACTTTAGATTACTGTATATGTGCTGTTGAACACGTCACCAAGGCTACGTACATATTAAGGAACTAGATTTAGGACACTAGACAGTCTTTTTCTGGAGGAATTTGACGTATCGATACGTTAACTATGCAAATATGACATCGTGACGACACAAATACCATTTTAAAAACAACGACCCGCCTCTTTATTTCATCGCCATATTAGGAGCTAAAAAGGATGAAAATTATACAAACTATAAAGTAACTATTCTAATACTTATCATGAAAGTCCATCAATGCACAGCTTCTCGAGTTACGCTGGTTTACCACTAACACCATTGCTAACATCAGCAAAAAGGATAATGATATTGACGAATGTAAGAATTGAAAGAAATAATTTCAAAAGTGGATGTACGTACATAAAGAAGCCTTGACCTTCCCTCCCATCGCCACCCCCCACCCCCCACCCCCTATGCTTGAAGAAGGAAAAGTATATGCGGTAACTTGAGATACTTTGAAGGAGGTAGGCAAGTGTTTCCTTATTGTGACTAGTCTATTGTTTCTAGTCACGACCCGTCGGTGCATAAGTGCAGAGTACACAACTTATTCACCATAGAACTGACGTACCTCACGTACACAAGTGTTGCTAACTGTCAATAATCTCATAAATCTTCGTCTATAACCATATCTTTTACCTGAAACTGTAAAACCTGTTTGTCTAGCACAGGATTTGAAATAAACGCCAAGTATTGGTTTAGAAATTCATTACAGGAGACTTAAATGAAGCTGTTCCAAAAATGGGGTCACGTTTTCCTCAGAAAAGTGGAAAAGATCGTTTGGGACACTAGATATCGTCTGTTTTCCAAACAGCACAATTAACACCCATCCGTTGCTTAGCAACATCGTCATGCACCTGTCCGTGCTCTAATGACCGTGTGACGTGTCGAACAAAGAGGTGCATGCTCCGTTCTCAACGCCGAAGCAAAACACGGACTGAACATAGAGCCTTTGTCACCTTATCGTCTACATCTAAAACTTCTTGGCAGGTGTCTCTTGTATATTTCTTGGGCTGTGCTTCCTTTTCCGCTAGAAGTCTGAGCCACCAAAAGCAAACATTTGACAGATCGCTTAAGTAATTTCATTGACACAGGACGATTTTGTGTCATACTTTTGCATCGTGAATGATAGATAGTGCATGAGCATTAAATCAAGTTATTTAATTCGAAGACTATTTTTTTTTCTTTTTTTGCTTGACAGACTATGTCTAGGTACGTATGTGTTCGCACACTTGGTTGGCCTTTTCTCTTAAAAACAATTATCTAATATAGACTACGTTTGTGGTTACAATGACAGTCTTGAATATGCGCATGCCAACGGTGTACCAATTTCTAAGTACAATATGATGGGAACTTAACTCAAGATGAGCTTTATTCATTTATTAAAGTATGTTTTTCTGTTGCCAAAAATACCTCACAAAACTGCCAGCCGACGTTTTGCTGACTATCTCTACCTTCAAACCACAACATAAACATTGATGTTTGAGGGTAAACAATCACTGTTGTGTCTATGTTGTGAATAGTCACATGAATGTGAACATTTTAGGAATTCAGAACATGGTGCAAATGCGTGTAGAGCGCGATACTATTCAACCTAAAAGTCGTTGTTGGAGGTTGGAGTGTGTAAACGTATAAGATGACAAAGAGCAGGTAAAGCTCAGTTGACAAAGTTTATGTTGCGTTCCATTTACAAACGACAACGGTACGTAGTAGCATGACGGGGCAAATAGACAGCCGCCTATTTGCGTGGCTGGGAACCTAAACTGTTGTCTGTGGAGAAAGAACTTTGTGTGCAGAATTTTCACGAGAAAACCTGTCAAATCGACTTAAATTTGTCAATAAGAGATAAAGGTCGTGATCCCTTACTTTGAAGTTTGCGCATCGAACATTGAATGATAACTTAATTACACAGAAAAGTGAACTCTGATCTCTTTAAAATCCATTATATTCAGGTGGATTGTCCGTTAAGCCCCTGTCACACAGGTTCTAGGTTCGGTGGTGTTTGTTGATCGACAGAAGTTTAACGATTCTAAAGTCGACAGAGTGTCGCGCAAATTGTTTTTTTTTTCTGAGATTCTAACCGATCATACTTAACATGGCAAAGTGAACTGAGAAAATCGGTAGATCTCTGAAATTTGCGCTTGTCGAGAGAGCACCGATCGTATTACTGCGGAAAACGTCCTTAGCCTTAGGTCCCAATTGCACCTGTGCCCTTCAGGAATGTAGCCCCGGCCGCAAATTAGTCCCGGTAGGCTGTCGGATACGGGGGGAGGGGGGGGAGTTTGAGGGGGGAACCCTCGGTGATCCTCATGGGTAGCTCACGGCGTCTTTTCTTAACAGGTCCCGGGTTCATTTTGATTTCGACTTAAATTCAAACCGATGCCCGGCTGGCCTCACAAATACTCCGGGAGCCGTAAGGTGTTACACGGGGCCACGTAGTGGTTACATCGGAAAGTACGTGCCGTGTGACAAGTCTCTACCAAACTCCCTACGCTGGCTGTGATAGGGTGAATTTTTGCCAGCGCAGGTTTGCTACCAGAGCAGTTGGCCGGCCGGAGGAGAAACATTAACCTTAGCGTGGACTGACTCTCCTGGACATTTTCCCGATTTTTTTTTTTGCCGAATTCTATAATCCCCGCTTCCCCGGGCCATAGGAAGGCCTGGTGGAGTCTACCGTGTTACAGCATTGTACTGAGTCATGACCTAACACATGTTCAGCTGTGTTGTGTGCACAGTCAGGGTACATGGTATATGGGGTCAAGCGTTATCTGTACAGAGTCCTTTGTCTGTACAATCTCTATGAAGTGTAGCATTCCTCTCTGTAACGTACCGAGCCCAGCACTGGGCGAATGCACTATGCAAACATTTATGGGTCTGTCAGCGTGGAAACATTAAACACAAACAGGCTAATAGTACTAAATTAAATGTACATGGCTGGTTGTACCTGAAGGGTTTCCGACCCAATGTCGACGAAAGATGTGTGTAATGTTAATGTTATGCTTTGTAACTCATTCTGAATTTACCGTTATAAGCGTTACCGGGCCTCTTGCATTTACCGTTAAGCGTTACCGGGCCTCCTGAATTCACCGTTAAGCGTTACCAAGACCCCCCATGCAGACCCTCTGTAATGTAGATGTTCACATGATTACTGCCTAGTCATTTGACGTAAATTTCAAATTTCTCTCATCGATATTGGAATTTCTTCACTTAACTCAATTCAAGCAAATGCCTTTTCAGTATTTGGTGACAAATACAAGAGTATTGTTTACCCGGCTTTCGTAGGTAGGAGTATGACAGTAGGTATCTTCTGGGGTAACAAAAATACGTCTTGTCTTTTTTCAGGTGCAATACTATTATTTCTTCATGAAGAATAAAACATGAAAGAATAAAACATAACCGATGTGCTAGCACTACACACACAAGTGCCACCACAAAACAAACATGCAATTCATATTTGACACATCAGATTAGTGTATTGAGCGAATGTTCCTCGTAACAATATGAACGGACTTGAACAAAGGAAAACAGAGTCGGCCAAAAAACACAAATATGTATAGCTCAGGTGTGTTCGGATACCTGGTTCCTATGACGATAAATCTGATTATGATGTTTATATGTACAAAAACAAGCAGGGCGAACGCATTATGCAAACATCTGTAGATACATTTTGTAAACACAAACAGGATATGTATTTCTGCTGTATAGGAAGTTGTGGCAGAACAATTGAATTGAACTTACGGTCAGTGACGATGAGTTTCTTAATTGGTACCAACCGCAGTGATTCTGTGGTGGTACATTCCTCGAGTACGTGACTTAACCTATTAGTAACTCAGTTCCACGTGCCTTCACGGTACTTGCTGGATCATGGAGTGGCAAAAGAGAGTGACTGTATCGCAAATGATCAATGTTTTACTTTAGGGAGGGAGGTATACACTGTGTTCTAAGCTTGAAAGCCAACCGTATAATGGTCTATCAAAAGGAACAACTAGTATATGAGGTACGTACACAAACAAACCTCTCCACAGGATAAATATATTCAGCAATTCTTATTGAACGACCATCGACTTTCCTTGCAGGACTGACGATGGCATCCTTGTACAACATAGCTGAGGGCAGAAAACAGTTCCCTTTTGTAGTTATTCTCTTACTGATGTTCGCCCGGTCTTCTGATGGAACAGACTGGTGGTATGGGGCAAACTACTGGAATGATCGCTATGGTAGCTTCGGTATTAACTACGAAACAGGTACGTCTAGAATGATGATACATGTAGTAATGATATGCTTATTACACATTCTTGCTGACGGCAAATTGCGAGTAACATGAAAAGAACGCACGAATAATGTAGACCGGTATAGCACGTGTCTAATCTAGTCAGAATAATGATTGTAAAATCTAACTTCTTTTTGACTTCAAAATCCAAGGTTAATTTTGGGGTGCATTTGGCCAACATGTATGCCGTTATGAGTCATGAACAATTAAACTCATGAATGTGTTTAAATCTCAAATCAGTTCATTTACTCCTTTGCTTTTATGAAGGTACTGACATGTTTAGCGGTCTGTTTTCTCATCACTCCTCGCGAGTTAACTATCGGCGTCCTAACACTGACTACACGGGTGCCGGTTACTGCTCCGGTTGTACCTGCAACCAGCTAACAAGGACGGTGTCCTGTGGGTCTACCACTGCGTAAGTACAGAATTTCTAAGTATAGATAATAGGTACCACTAAAATTCCGGACAGTTTGATTCTAGAGAATTTTGTCCGGAATATTTCTGCCGAACTATGTGGCCTTCCAATAATTCTGCCTGAGTTTTGCAGAATTGGCCATATCCCTTGAAACACCTCATCGACACCTACATATTTTGAATTTGTTACCACGCCTTTCATCATATCTACAGTAATCAACTCATTAGGCCAGCATACTTTTAAAGAATTAGATTTTCCCGAAGTAGAATGTTATGTTCGTTTCTAGAATCGGTGAAACATTACCAAAAGAGACGTCTTTCAAGTATCTTAGTAAATGGATATCATTTAACTTTTGAATTCTAATTATAACGGGTCGTGCAAGATAAAATCACGGTCGACAACTTTTTTCACTCAATCATAAACCACAATGTTATAAACCTTAAATTAGGATATAAAATTGCCTCCTATATGTCAGGTGAAAGGTGTGTGATTATTTAATCATCAACAGTCACGAACGCATTGAGCTGTAATGTCTTAAATGCAACATTTACTAACAATTCAATCTGCTATTGTTACAAGACAAATCAATGGTATTGATATTACTTGCAGGTATGTTAAACGTCAGTCCTTCGAGTTCAACCTGACAGAGACCACCTTCTCAACATCCGTTACAGAAATGTAAGACCAGTTGCAATCTTTCAGTTTCTTACAGGGAATTTTTTTTATAATTTGCTCAGTCTTCTTCAGAGCTTTGACTGAATCGCTCTGAACACGTGACTTTATTAGAGTCTGGTGTCAGGTAAAAGATTGCTGGAACCGTCCCGGTTTAAAGAATGTTGGTGACCCCTGATGGGGAAGTTTGTGTATTCCATAATCCTTGCATTTTATCAAGATGATCTTTCATGCAAAGCCTAATGTTTGTTTTAGTGATATACTGAAATCGTATGGTACATTATATTATGACTGTGAATAACATTTCATCTTGTTTGATGTACCACGACAGTACGATCATCAACTCGAGACTACAGTACATCGAGGACAGGACTTTCTCAAATCTTAGAAGTCTACAAAAGTTGTAAGTAAAGATATTTTGGCCTTGCATAACTGATAAAAAGCCTTGCATAACTAGTAAGATGATGGTTAATGTTCATAGAATATGTCATATGTGCCAATATTGTGTAACTTTTATCTCCTTTGAAACAGGACAATCCATGGAACGGATCTGAAGTATTTTCCGGACATTTCCAATTGTACTTCCCTTCAAAGACTGTAAGTAGTAAAATAATAGATAAGCTGCTAGCTTTTTGATGGACACCCCATTGGCTTTTCAGCTCTTATGTGTGTCTGTATGTTTGTTTGTGTTGGGGGGGGGGGGGGGTAATGAGTAATTGATGAGTAATTGTATGATGAGTAATTGTTTGCACTAATGGAATATTCAGCTTACATAGAACAATTGACCGCATACATTAAGTATACATGTCAATTATGAGGATGTCATGCTATTGTATTCTATCTGAATAAGTTGCATGAAAACGTTATTCTTTTTTTAAATAATTTTCAGAGATTTGAGCTACAACAACATTGCTTTCCCTGTTGGAGTGGATCCAAAACTACGGTTTTCGGACACGCTTACTCATGTGTAAGTTCTACGCAGTAGTAGTGATATGCTTTAACAACTGACATAAGTTTTTAACATCATTTCTTGGATCCGAAATTATTTTTTCTACCTTAATATCGGGACCAAAAATGTTTTTGGGTTCTAAAATGTCGCCAACATGCAATAGCCAAATAAAGTAAAAGGTTTAAACTATGGTCAAATAATATCTTTGACGTTTTACAGGAGCCTCATGGAAAACAACATCAGTTGGGTGCCTCGCGGACTATTCTCTGGGACAAAGATTCGCCTCTTGTAAGTTTATTTTCAATATGTCATTTGCCATTTACATAAATGATAACCCATATTGTTGAAGGTTTGTAATTTAGTTAGTGGCGTACAATGTGCGAGTGAGTGGCATCCCTGGATAGGCGTTTTGTCTTTGGGAAAGACACTTAACAGGACTTTCCATACTCCACCCAGATGTAAAATAGGTACATGAATTTGGAGGTAAAAGGCGGTGGATGGAGACAAATATGAGTTCTGCCTTCCGATTCCACGCCCTAGACACACTGGATAACCACCTACTGCGCCCACGGTTTCACAAAGTCTATGTGTCTACCTCAACATTTTGCCTTTTGTTGACTTCTGGTTTCATCTGGTTTCAGAGGTCTCAGTGTGAACAAGATCAAACAGTTTCCATCAAATGCTCTGGAAAACATGCCTGACCTGGAGTTTCTGTAAGCAGTTAATTCCTCTGACTTTTGAATTGGTGGGTAGACAATTTACCACATACTATTTGCAATATTGAATATACAGCTTATCTACTTGCTTGAGTAATACTTGTATTTAGAACATCTTTACGATACCTAAAATAACAGGACTGGACCTAATTCCGTCTTGGCATGTTGTTCCTCTCGCAGATCTCTTGACCAGAATAAGTTGACGTCATTGTCAAGAGTAACTCTGGACACCCTTGCAGATTCGAACATCATGCATCTGTAAGTAGCACGATACGATAGTTCTTTTATTACCTGTTTTTTTCACAGCTTATCATCTACAATGTTCTAGATATGGACTTCCCATTTGACCATGTTCGTTTCATCTGATTTGCAGCAACTTTAGTAACAACGAAATCAGCTACATCGGAGCAAAGGCATTTCTTCGGCTGACCAATTTGAAGATCCTGTAAGCCGTTTGTATTCTTAAATCACTCAACTTTTTAATGATTTTTTATGTTTATTGCCTTACTAGATCTGACCTAGATACAAGAATAAAATCCACCCCTTTTCTAGGGAACTGCACCGAAACTTGATGACTACCATAGGGTGGAACACATTCGACAACTATCACAGTCTACTGCACATGTGAGTGTATATCATACTTATGGTATTTGTTGGACTATAAAAGGTGTAAAGGCCTTTACGTGCACTTTACGCCTATGTACTTACCGGTATGATTAAAATCAACTAAATTCCTATAGCACCCTCCGTCAACATGGCATTGATTTGCTTTATTTCTAGATATTTGTCTTTTAGCTTCAAGGCCTAGCACGTTGTTGAGACGTTTTGTCGCAGTAAACCAGAAATATCATTTCCAAACCTTCATCGTTGTTCCTCCTTTCCACAGAGACTTGAACAACAACAAGCTAAAGAAGCTACCAAGCCGTTCTTTCACAAATATGGGCGAGCTGAGAACATTGTAAGATCTTGTCTTTTGTCAAGTGCTAGGCTTTTGAACGCACCGTCCTTTTAACATTCATTTTCTTTAATTTTTGTAAGAGCAGTATATGCTATCCACTGGCAAGTTGGTTTTAAAAGTTATAAAGTATGACATCAATTCAGCCAGCTAGCTTCTATTGTTGGATTTTGAGAGTATGTCTTCAGTAAAATCATTCATCCATTAATCCATTCAATTGGTTGATTCGATTTCCGTTTGCATCATCTAGACTGTAGCGATTATAGACGCACTGAAAAATATGTTGCATTATTTTCACAGGATCCTTCACAGTCAACAGACGCCAGATCATGAAATGTCGGCTATCATGTTCGATGCATTTTACAACCTTACTCAACTGACAACTTTGTGAGTTCAATCACTCCACTTTTGTGTACAAAATTATGTAGAGTGATAATCCTCAGGGACAACACTTGGTATTGCATCTATATTATGTGTAAGATGGGCTGTTGGAATTGCCGCTTGGCGGAGTCCTGACAACAAAAGAGCTATCTTTGATTAGATATAGAAATATGGAAATCTCAAAACTCGTATCTACTCATGTCATAGATACTAGGTAATCGTTATTGCATTTTCTCCACTTTAGGTTCATCAGTAGCAATAAACTGACGTCTTTTCCACATCCTGCCTTTTCTGAAGAGGACTGGCCAAACTTACAATTCCTGTGAGATGCTTTATGTCTTTTTTCCTTTAGTTTTCTTGATATTATAATTATAATTTGGACATGTTAACAATATGTAATTGTAAGCCAGAGTAGAACAAGTTTCAATCAATATGAAATTTGGCAACAAAATAAGTATTTGTCAATTGGTCACCTGTTTAAAAAAAACAACGTGTAGATTCTCGACAAGTCAAACACTTTATCATTGAAAAAGTTGTCCTCGAAAATAACAATCAAAATGATCGTCGTAAGATCGTCGTAATACCTTCGTACAATTGTCGTAAGATCTTCGTACGATCATCGTAAGATAGTCGTATAATCGCCGTACGTTAGCAAACTGAGTACATGTCTTATTGGGAGAAGGCTGTCGTAGATCCTTATAGACGATTGATTCTGTCACAGCCTGATTCAAACTTATAAGCAATCAAAATCGTACAATGATCTCTGACCAATGTGACCTGACCGTGCCGAACTTGCAGACACGCGGACCACAACAACATCGTTAATGTAACTGAGTACTCCTCCGATGCCTTCGAGGGTGTGTACCTGTCTCTCTATGCAGCCAGGAGAAATCAACACGAGGGTCAACCATTTTTAAAGCTGTCATCCATACAGACTCTGTGAGTGCATGTCGACTTAAATAAAGTGTTAATAACTTATATAGGTTAATTGTGTGGACACTTAACAAGCCCACTGGAACTGACTGGCGTACGTAAGTTGTGTACTTCGACCACGGACGAATTACTAAAAGTTATTAGTACAGAGTCTGACATGTTCACAGACAACTAGTGACACTTTATTGATGCTCACTTGTGGCATAACCATTAGCGATTCGTTTCATGTCTTATTTGAATACTTTTGCATTTTTTCAGGTGGCTTAGCGACAACAACATACTCTCTATTCGTGAGGACGACTTGTGTAATCTCGGAAGCCTATCAACTCTGTAAGAAAACTATAGCAATTTTCCTGCATGTCTTAATTTCTGAAAAGTAAGTAATCAATTGTGATGTTTTTCCGGCGACTTCGATTTCAGCAGTATCCCTGCAATGACATTTATTTTTGCTACACAGTGAGCTTGGTTCCAACTCGCTGGATGAGACAACGCTGCAGTCTGGAGCTTTCCGATGTCTTGGGAATCTGAGAAATCTGTAGGTTTTGCACTGAGCATTTCATCTTGTTCAAAACGTAACTGAACAGTTAAGTCTTTCCGTGCATATGTACGAGATTATTTTATGTACATTTGACACTTTAGCAAACTTGTTTTTCTCTACAGCTTAATCCATCAAAATGTTGTTATAATAAGCTATATATACATGTATTGAATAATAAGAACATAGAATATTCCTATTGAATTCCTTTGACTGAATTTGTTCTTACAGTCGTCTTGGCAGCAACCGTATCCAGTACCTGCCAGTGTCCATGTACGATGACATATATCCTCCAGTTGTTGTGGAATTGTAAGTAGCCAAGAGATGTTTGCCTAAACATACATGTACTGTAAATTACGTACCTCCTATCGATCGGTTTTCTAGTTTCTTAAACTCTACTTACATTTACCGTTGTTATGATATTTCTTCTCGTTTGATTTGGGAGCCTTTGGATAGCAGTAGCCTGGCGTCGTCAATTATACCAACAGCACTTCGACACACTATTGCATTTGTACATTTTCTTAAGTTTGTGTTCTTGAGGTGTATTCTAAAGTGAAACAGACTGAGAAAATTATTTGTCACGAAATGATTTTAATCTATTGTTGCATTATTCACGCTATTATTATTGAAAAATGCCTTTTTTTCCGTACTAGGGACCTTCGATCTAACCGACTTACCTTTCTACTGGAGGGAACCTTCAGTAACCTGACTTATCTAAGCAATCTGTGAGTAAATCATTTATCGTGTGAAAGACTTTGCACTCTCGAAAGAAAAAGATGACCGACAAATACTGTTTTTTATTGTCCGAGCTTCCTTACATGTATTTCAACCCCGATTCCATCCAGTGGCCATTGTATTCTTTAGTTGTCAAAGAGCGGATTTGTCACCACTTTGACATTCGGATCTCACAGTCTGCCATTTTGACTATCAAAGAAGAATCATTTACCTTAAAAAGCTTGCTCTAACATATATTGGCTACTGCTGCCTGCCAAATGTTTGACAGAGGGGTAAAACCAACGTTATATACTTTTTTGTAAAATATTTCTACCATGCGGTAATATCAATTCCTTTTCTACAACACACAGCATCCTGAATTCAAACAAAATCATCACAATAGAAGACGGAACATTTCCGGACCACATCGGTGCCATGTAAGTCTTGTCAGGCTAATATGCTATGGCCTTATGGTAATTATTATATTTCAGCCATACATAGTATGGTGAAATATATTGTATTCGTAATGTTTCTTTCTTTCTTTCTTTCTCCTGTCAAATCTTCAAAGTGATTCATCTCCGCCGTTCCTGGACCGAATGACCTGAAATTTGGCACAGCGGTAGAGTGGGCCAATACCTTGATGCTTTTTTCCCATTTTTTTCATATCTGCCTCTAAAATGATTTTATTGAGATTTTTTGGTCAATTTTAGACCAAAACTGTATATTTTGGCCCCTGTACCCTGGTATTACAACCAAATGAGCTGAAATTTGACAGAGATGTGCCTTGATAATGCCCCCATATAAATTCGATAACACTTTTGGTGTACAGTACAACAAAATGCTTATTTTTGCGATTTTTTGACCAATTTTTGACCAAAAAAGGACACTTTTGGCCCCTGTACCCTGGTATTACAACCAAATGAGCTGAAATTTGACAGAGATGTGCCTTGATAATGCCCTCATATAAATCCAATAACACTTTTGGTGTACAGTACAACAAAATGCTTATTTTTGCAATTTTTTTACCAATTTTTGACCAAAAAAAAGACACTTTTGGCTCCTGTACCTTGGTATTGCAACCGAATGAGCTGAAATTTGACACAGATGTGCCTTGATAATCCCTTCATATAAATTTAATAACACTTTTGGTGTACAGTGCAACAAAATGCTTATTTTTGCGATTTTGAGCCAATTTTTGACCAAAAAAGGACACTTTTGGCTCCTGTACCCTGGTATTACAATTAAATGACCTGAAATTTGGTATAGATAGGCATTAGATACTTGGTAACAAGATTCAAGTAAAATTTTTGACATAAACAACTTTAAAATGATTAATTTTGGCACTTTTCTGAGGGGAAATTTGTTTTCTTTTGGCCTACTGACGTGACCTTCCGTGACCCCGCACAGAGCCACACCTGTGCGCGTCAGCCGGAGAGTTAATTGAATCAAAGACCTAGCCAATCAGCGAAGAGGAGGCCAAAGGCTAATTAATATTCATAAGCGGGGCCTCATGATCCCGTATATAGCAGTGTTCCCGCCAGGGGGAGCGAAGCCCGCCTAAGGCTCTCGCATTTTAGACTATTCAGAAGGCTTTATACTGTATCAGTTCTTAGGGGCATATCTATGATAATCGCAGCAGTCACTTAACTTCTCTTCAGGAGTTTAGCGTAAAACTATTTCAGGTCAAACCGTCAAAGGCAACTAAAAACAAACTTTAACGTTATTGAGTTCAACAGTACTTATAACTTGTTATCCGAAGTTGAAACGCTAGCGATGGTATTTTCGCTGCGCTGTTAGCTCCGTGCGACTGTTGTTGACGGTCTTATAACGGTATATTTTGCACCCCTGTACCCTGGTATGAGTAACATTTGGTATAGATAGGCATCAGATAGTTGGTAAAATGATCCAAGTAAAATTTGTGGCATGAAGTACTGTAAAAGGCTTAATTACAGCACTTTTTTAGGGGAAATTGGTTTTCTTTCGTTCTCCATGCCATGACCTTTCGGACGTTCACCCCACAGAGCCGACATCTGCACCTGCGTCTAGCCGGCAGGAAGAGTTAATTCAATTAATGGTTCAGCCAATCAGCGAAGAGGAAAGCGAAGGCTAATTAATATTCATAAGCGGGACCACACAATACGTTAACTTGAAGACTCAGGCCGTACAGACTTCTCGCCAGGATTTTTTCAAAGCGTCGGACAGGGGTCCGGGGGCCGCCGAATGTCCCTGGCGGGGTCCAGGGGCAGGGCCACTGTGGGGGGGACCCAGGTGGGCGAAGCCCCCCCGGAAGCTCTTGCATTTTAGACTATTGAGAAGGCTTCTTTTATCAGTTTTTTTAGGGCCATATCTACGATAATCGTAGCAGTCACTTACTTCTCTTCAGCAGTTTGATTTTAAAATATTTCGGGTCAAAGCTTCAAAGACAACTAAAACCTCATAAACAACAAACTTTACTTAGCTCAACAGTATACAAAAATATTGTACGGGTTGCCATCCTTAGTTGAAGCGCTTATTTATAGCGCTAGTATCTTCGCTGCGCCGTTAGCCGCCGTGCGACTTTTGTTGACGGTCTGATATCCCTACGTCGCCGCCTCGCTGATATTCCCACGGACATGTTTCAAGAAAAATACCCTGCAAAAAACGCTGTTCTGCGTCAAATTCTATTCTATAAAACATGTGGGACTCAGTGTTACAGTCTAAATATTTTGTAGAAGCACCGCTGTAGGAAAGAAGGTCCAAGCAATGTAAAACATCACGTAGCATGAAGTTCGCTGTCAACTGGCACACAGCACATGACTGTTTGAAACTCTAAGTCTAATCAACAGCCGTGTTTGATTGATAGCCGGCGGTCCTTTGATGAAGTCGGCGAAAGGTGCGTTAGTTAGAAAATCTGCGTTTAGTTTTAATACGTAAGTATAATTTAGACAGTGGCGAGAATGATTATTTTCTCATCAATATTTCTCTTTAGAATTATTTGAACTTAATTGTACATCTAAACAATTGGCTTACCTGTGCAATGTTTATATGATTAATGATCAGTGTACTGAAATCATGTGTAACGTATGGCTCCTAGTCAATAGATCAGCATTTTTTCTATAGTGACCACCTGTCTATAGTGGCCACATTTCTATCACTGGACTGGAAATTGCGAAAACTGCTGTATTTTCTCCAGAGCAAATGTATGTGTTCCTAGTGCTGTTGTTGTTTGACATAAACTTTGAACATTTAAATTGTAAGTAACTTTAAACTGCCAGAGTTTCAGCCCAATAAAACACTCTCAGCGCCAGGGTATGAACAGACTGACCAGACAGACGAAAATAAATCCTCGAACAAGGTTCAATCGTATCTTCCGGGTCTGGCAGGAAGTTGTTAAACTAAAATAAGAATAGGCTCGATGGCTGATGGCATACAAAGTAAAACAGTTTTACAGTTTTACAGCTTGAAGAAAACAAACGCTCCTACAGTACCTGCACCTGCTTGATAATTATTAAATCGTATGCCCTACTTGAATAAAAAAAGTTCACTGCAATAATAAATGTACCCACATCACAAGGAGCTTATACTTTTTAAACTTACACCTAGTTATCGTACTGAAAATTGTTAATGACATTACATGAAGTCATTCAACAATTTTCAGTCATGATGAAAATTTCCTGAATGGAAGGTGTGATTATTGTCATTTTCTGAAAAATAGAAGCAAGCTCTGTTTTTACCTGGAATCAATTCACAATACCAGTCCACTTTGGGGGATAATGTACTGTTAAGAGGATGTTCCATTTTTGCGCAGGGGTGATTTGGAACAGTCCAATGTTGCGTGGGAAGGGGTATGGCTGAAATATGCTGTATTTGCTCTTAAGCAAATGTCGGCCTTTCTAGTATTATATATTATCTTATATTACATTTCCTGCGTATTCTTGAGGCCTCTGTGTCACCTATCCTAAAATGGGCACAGGGCCATCTGTGGGAGAGAATTGTTTTGGTAATCAATATAATCGTCATATTATCTCAGTAAAAGTATTAACCTTTTGTTCTTTTACAGATATCTACAAAGCAATACATACTTTGACTTTCGTCATCAGAACCCATTCAACAACCTGACGCAGCTGCGGGGTCTTGCTCTGGATGGCAACTCCATCACAGATATCCCAGAGACTGCACTGTATGGGCTTGGAAATCTAGTAGGACTGTAGGTGTTCACATTCTTAAATATAAACATAATAAAAAATGGATATTATGTAATCAGGAAGCAGCAACTCATAGAGTGTAACATGAAGTCAAGTAATATTTACCTTCATCACCATTGATATGTAGTTGTCTTCAATATATCTTATGTTTTATATTATAACGTTACATTTTGTTAAAAGGGCTAATTTTATTTAATACGGACTTTGATTCTCCCGTACCTAGTGGCACATGTGGCAGCAAGCTTTTTAAGGACAATATTATAAAAATGGTATGTGCCTGTGAAAAGAAAGAAACATTGCATGTGTAGTCAAATCTATGACCAGTTATGTCACAACACGAAAAACGCCATCATAGAAGTCATCTTTCTCAACCACATGATACAATTTTACCAACGACTTTTCAATATTCCTCAGGATACTAAGTAACAACAAACTAGGCTGGATAAGGAAGGATGCCCTGAAGGATTGCACTAGCTTACAGACACTGTAAGTTATCAAATACCATTTCTCTTTACTTCAATCAAGTTCTTGAGTTTATCATTGACGCACAAGCATATCTTATTTATATGGTAATCATTGTCGACATCTCATGCTTTTCTGAACCACCAGTTTAAGACAATTCTTTTAATTTTTTCATTAGGAACCTCGATCACAACGAGATTGGATATATCGAGGAAGGGACCTTGGAGCAGATTCCAAACATCAATCATGTGTACGTCCATCTTTTAATGTGCTGCTTGAAGAAGACATTCGGGTTAACATCATGGAACTTACAATTAGTATAATGCAAGCTATCCTTATTATCATTGAATAGACTGGTTGCTTTAATAAAGACGGTCATTGTGGCTTTTGTAAACTTAACTCCGAGTATCACATCACATCACAATATAGGTACCAATTCAATCCCAACTTTCCACGTTTTCTTACAGGCAACTGAATAACAATGACTTGACCTCTCTTCCGAATACTGGGGACTTTCACACGATCACAGGCAACGATCTGTACGTACTAGTACTTGTACTTCTCATATCAAATCAGATTTATCACCAATTGAGAATTGATATCATTGCTATATAAAATAAAGAATTATTGATTACTTTTTGGAACACATCATGTTCATGTTTAGTTGAGTTGCTCTTTGCTGTGTTTCTTATATCCTCCAATTATAACAATCCATGAACATATAACAATATAGACTGCTCAAGGGAAAAAGCTCGTATAACGAACCTGAAGATGGTTCAACATGACAATAATCTTTTTTTCATTTTACTTTTTTCATACCTTACTCAAACCGTTTTCTTATACTATTCCAGCACCTTCCAAAACAATAGGATAACTGCGATCCGCAACAACACGTTTAAGGAAATTAGTGCTGATGTTCTGTAAGTATCATTTCATTACAGATAGATATCACCAAAGTTCTCATCCCGTCTCACCCCTAAAAGCCTACTAGTAGGGAGATATTCGAGTTATAGTTTTATTGGTCATTTATCAATTGCTCTTATTGTTTGAGGACACAATGCTGTACATACTACACAGTGTACTTTATACATAGGGTCTGGGGCAGGATTGATAATCATTTGTCACCATTAATGTTATACATTTTGCTATCTACCAGGAACCTTGAAAGCAACTCCATTTCCATTATAGAGGAATACGCCTTTAACGATGTTTCAACATCAACGATGTGAGTATTTCCGTTTTGCACAAACATTTTCTCTGCGTGTGTAGCAATAGTTTTGGGGTTTTAGAGGGTAGAACAGCAAGGTGCAACTCATTTTCGTATTCAAGGGTGATGGTCATCAGCACAGCTCACCATGATATGCATAACACAGGGCTAATATGCAACTTTCATTTTATTCACATGCATATCAACAGGAATATTCAATTGGCAGAAAACATAGGGCTTATGTGAGCTCTCCACAAATCATAGATACAAAACTGAACAGAATAAACCACGATTCAACATTATGAAATATCATACTTGTTGTTGTATGTTCTTACAGCGATCTGGATAACAACCCAACAAAGTTTGTGGACTCCTATGCCTTCAATGTGATACGCTGTGTGACGAACCCGGGAACATTGTAGGTACCTCAGCGAATAGTGTGTTGAAAAACGAATAAGTTATTAAGTAAATTGACTTCATTGTATAATGGATAAGAGCTAAAGCATCGGTCCTGAAGGGATTTAACGTAGAAGAGTTCGGATGATTCTGTTATCCCTACTGTGAACCACTACCGTGAAATTAAATCCGCGCGAAAGATACATTTACACATTGTCAATCTATTTTCTTCTATGCAGGTCTTTCAAGAATGCTGAATTTGAGTTGCTGAACTCTTATGTACTGAACGATGTGCACGTCAGATATCTGTAAGTGGTATTTTGAATGCACTCCAACGGTGGGATATGTTCTGTACTGAACTTGAGACTTGAAAATACCATTGCTTTACCGAGATTTTATTGAGTTTTAGGTATCTTAAGTGAACCAATTCTGACGACAGTTTGCCTCATAAATGTCATCTTGACCAGGTACCTCGACGGAGGAGCGATAACCGACATAGCACCCTACGCTTTTAATGAAGTCAACGTCGATTATGAATTGTAAGTACTAACATCTCCAGTCCTGTAATTTTATTAATAATAAGTAGGTTGAAACATTTCTTTCGATGTATCGTCGGCAACGATATCATGACGCTAAAATTGCTTTCAGGGAATTGCAGAATAACAGGATATCGTCAATTAGGGAACATGCTTTCCACACGGTATCCAGTCGAAACATGTAAGTATGAAATTATGTAAAATTCTAATATTTCTTCTTCTAATTCTTATTTATTATTTCAAATGTCTGTCCGTTTTCTAAAAATTGGATAAATATTGATCATGTTGTATGGATTGTATTTTGTAATATAAGGCAATACTTGATCACTTAAATGACGCTTACCAAACCCTGATGTTTTTTCCAGCTATTTCCAAGGAAACCCTGTCTCAACTATTGAATCTTACGCTTTTGATGACGTCACCGTCCGCAGTAATCTGTAAGACCTTGCATTGCATCATATATCAACATTTATTTTAATAATTTTGTATGGTATATATTCAAACATTGCTACACGATCTTTCTATACAATTTCTGACCATTATAAGAGTGCAGTTATAATGTGTTGTTTAATTTTCTGCATATCTCATGAGTAAATGGCCACATTATGATATTACGTGATTTCAGATATTCATATAAACATGTTTTAGACAAAACACTACACACTTTGATATTTTTACAGGTATTTAGACAATATGGACTTCACCGTGATACCACCACGCGCGTTTAGTGGAGTTACAGTCTACAATCTGTGAGTAGCGCAACTTGTCATCTTTTTATAGTAGTGTATGAAAAAAAAAACATAGCATATAAATCTAGATTTTTCAACCATCAATCGGCGTAATACACCAGATGGTATTGATGTATCTATTCGACTATTATCCATAAATCGATAAAAACAGTGATTTCTTTAAAGAAGAATTCATATTTATATCTGAATGCCACGGCAAGTAAATTCTATGGGTAACATTAGCGCACTCATAATTTTCGCCTGATTTCTTCCGCATGACGAGGAAATACCGAAATGGGCAATTATTGTGTTGTTGCCTGATAATTGTACTTGTGACACTAGGGAGATACCCACGACTGCATGCAGTTGCAGAAGTGAAACTTTTTAGATAGTTGTAAAAGTGGCACCAATAGTGTAGTTGCCAACTTGGTAAGTGAGACCAGTATACTACACTAGTGCACTTCTTCAATACAGAAATGGATGCCTTCAACAGTTCGTTTTGATGCCATGTTTTGTCACTTCAATTCTTGAGGTGTTTATAGTGTCTATTTCGAAAATATAGGCATCTTTTTTGTTTTTCCAATCATTTCGTTTTTTTTTTTGCAGTCTGCAGAGGATGTCATCCATAAAATCTACTTACTGTGGCCTAAGATGCCTAAAAGTACTGTGAAAAATGACCTTGACATTTATCATTAATTCCCAGGCAAATGAGTGGAAACACCCAGCTAACATCAATAGAGGAGGAGGCTTTCGACGTAACGATCACCAACAGCCTGTGAGTTTCCTATTCATCGTAGAACTGACATGTTTCTTATTCAGTAAAACATACATAGTTCGTACACCTTACGAGGGACAGTGTCACTTTGTATGATCTTAGTTTTAGTTTTATCTTGAACCCTATTCAGTACAAGTATGTCTATTAACTTGGCCAAATCACCATCTGCATGTCTAAAGTAATTATGTCCTATATTGGTGGTGGTATTAAAATTTCTAAGTGCAAGAGAGAATCTTCGGACCTGCATTCATATCACTATTTAATGGCATTTTATTTTTTATGATTGGCAGTGATCTATCAAACAACGCCATTAAGGTGGTGAGGGGGAAAATCTTCAGTAACGTGTCTGTTGTCAAGGAGCTGTAAGTCTTTTGTGTTTCTGTATGATTTGCTTGTTTCCAGTTAGTACATATGCATAAAACATACTACGTCGGTGACATTCATTTTTTCCCTTCTACTTTTGAATGACTAACAAAAAAGCAAACTAAAACAAAATATGTTGTTCTTTTCCAGCCACCTAGAAAACAACTTGATCTACTACATAGATCCTGATGCCTTCGTCGGTGTGACCCTTACCCTGATGTCAGTACTCCTTCACACCAATTTCGCAAAATATTTCATAACGAAAACCATTGTAACGTATCGGACCGCTTACACGTATCTACTCATCTAATTCACGATTTAGGTTAACTAGATTTCATACAATGGTAACTACACTTGAGCACGTATATGCCACATCATCTTTCCCTTACTTTTTGCAATGTATTGACCTTTATCTTTCATTCTGTTTCGTGTTTTTCCTTACAGTAACCTTGACAACAACGCATTGCTGACATTGGATTCGAATCTGCTCAGCACACAGGGTAGTCTCAAGAACTTGTGAGTCTGATATTTTATTTGTTCACATTTAAGTCTACAAAATCTACATGTAAGTGGTCTTAAAGGCGACCGGTATGGCAATATGCAATAAGCATGAATTAAAATTGATTGTATATAGGTGCCCCAAAAGTACCTACATTAATAGCTAGACGTAAACTCTTAAAGTTTGTGTTTGTATATTTGAAAACTACTTACTTAAGAATGATACATTTTTATATTGTTTACAAAATTGCAAATTTTCTGTTGTCTTTTTTTTTACATGTCTTTAGATCCATGGCAAACAATCGACTACAACAGATACCCGTTGGTTTCCTGTCTTCCCTTGTGCAGCTTGGTACCCTGTGAGTTTATCATTCACATTTCACATGCTTGACATTGCGTTACATATGCTACACATCTTGGTAACAAATAAATTAGAAATAAATCCATTAACATCATACCATGGCAACATGTTGTATGTAAAATGTTCCAATTTTATCATATTTTTCAGATATCTGTCGGGGAATCTGATTGAAATGGTGGAGTCCACTACCTTCGACAATCTGGCAAATCTTGAAGAACTGTAAGCCCTGACACATTATGAAATCGTTCTGCCAATATCATACCTATTTTTTAGGTTTGAATAATTTGTACAACCATCCGCAAAAGTCCCCGACCCTGTAAATTCCCAGACATGAAGATGGGACTAGGTAAAGGTAAAGTAAATATATGTGATGACGCAACATGTTCTCTTTAAAACATTCCAGTGACCTGTCCAACAACAGAATCCAGTACCTAGCAGACAATGTCTTCGATGGTATCAAGAACAACGCGCGACTCAATATGTAAGTATGAGACATTAAACGCTGTTGTGGCTGCTATAAAAACAAAAGTAGTTTTTTTCTATTCTTATCGTGAATATCACCCATTTTTTCATATTTTTCTTTTGGACAGACGAGGACAAAGTGGCACTGTGCTCAAGTTAGTAACTTATCTTAACAGTGCCACATAGATATCACCAATTTCAGTCGTACGTAGTCCTAATCTTTACTTACAAAACGTATTTTCACACCATACTACCGATGTAACGTTACATAATCCCTTTTTTCAGTGACCTGAGTGGGAACCCTCTGGCGTGCAGCTGCTCCATGATGACTATGATGGCGGACTTGTGGAACCTTACTACCTTCACAGGGGGTGAATGTGGAACCCCTGCCCAGGCAGCTGGCGTGTCCTTCGCCTCCTCACAAAGAAATACCAGCAGTAACTACTTCTTATCCGTGTGTCCTGAGACATTCGTTTGTGGTAAGGGATTCCCTAGATGTTTTGTCTTTTTGAAGTATCAAATTTGTCTATATTGATTTGTTGCATATTGTCAAATTTGTGACTTGACTTCATACAACAGGATCTAATAAGTGTTAACCTTGCCTTAACTTTGTCTTATTTTTGTTTCCTAATTGACTATCTAAAATCTAATGTGTTGGTGATATACCTGCTGATCAACAGATCTTACTCAGTGTCACTGATGAAAGACAGTGGAAGATGCATGTCTGAAAAGTCTGACTGTTCTAAAATCATATCCTGTTACGTTGATTGAGTGACTATTGTTGTACGATGTTTTCCAATCTTTACCTGATAATACTGATACGGATTTGCCCTTTGCAGAACCGGAGAATGTGCAGGCACTAGCTTCGGGTCAGAATGAGATCACAGTCTCATGGACGCCCCCTACCGACCCGAACCCCTCCCATCCCGGGTTCGACATGTATACATCAGGATGTAATGACATCGTAACCAACAGTAGCTTCGGGTGGGTGCACTTTTACTGTAGTTTGCCATTGAATTTCAAAAATTTGAAGCTTGTTCTAATATACTGACGTACGTTCTCAAAAACAAGACTTAGTGTAGTGCATCTGATGTGACTCAAGGAGGATCGAATGGGCTTATCAGACAAGCCATTGTGGCATTTGAGTCTAAGAGTATCACAAGTCAAGATGGAAAATTAGCCCGTTGACTACGCTTATCTACTGTGATAAATTACTGAGTTGTTTGACCTCAATAATACCTTATAGCTTTGGCCATCTACACCACGTTTTAACAAAACTAAAGGAAACAAATTGGCATGTGTTTTGCGACAATTCCAGAACCTACGATGTGAACTGCACCAGCAGCGATGCTCCTGACCTCGCCGCTGATGGAGTCACAAACTCGTCAGTAGTGTTCGACGCTGCAGATGACGTCAGGGCCGGCACAGACTATGTCTGCACCGTGGTTCGGAACGACAATGGGAGCTACAGCGCAGTGGGATGGCCAGAGCCAGTCACAACTTTAGAGGACTTAGGTACCTGCAGCTGTTCCTAGAATGTGTTGTTTTCAAGCTTGTAAAGACACAGCAATAAATTATGTCTACTTTCTGGTATTATTTCTATCAGACCTTTTCCCTTTATTGAAATAAGATACAATGAGCCAAAGATAATCCTCTTGACAAAGTCCAATAGCGCTAATCCACCCATCTACTGCGCATGCTGATTGTAAGAAAATGATTTGTATTGTTACTCGTACGTTGTACTTTCATCATCATCAGCAGCAGCAGCTAGAGTTCTTCATTTGCAAACCGCATATTCTTACCTTAACATTAGTTTATTGAAATGATAGCCCTTTGAAAGATGTTTCGTAACGACACACTGTCTTGAACTTCCTGCCCAGTTTCCGTGAATGTAACGACATCTAACGTAACGGACGATCTTGACCTGCCCATCACGTACTATGACTTCAGCGTGAACCACCCGGACTTTGACGGTACCAGACAGGGGGACCTGGGAGAGCCCATTTACGTCAACAGTCCATTCGGGGCATTTCTGGCTCTATCGGGTACGTATAGGCAATCTATGGGGATGTCTTTGAATGGAAAGAATCCAAGTTTACTCAACATTATTTAAATACATTTCAATCTCTACAACTGGATTAAAAACGAAGAGTTACTTCCGGACATTTCGAGTGACATCCATCACTCTTCTTCAGCGCCACTAGAATAAACTAACAGAAACAATTCAACACAAGTACATCTAACTAAAAGCAACGATTGAACATGTAAAGATTGTATGCAAATGTAACACATATGTAAATTATGTTTAAATAGATTTCCATGGTAAGAAAATATCAAAGGAAAGCTACGGTAATTTGTAAAGCAAAGTTGGGTCCTATGTACCAGAGAGTTCTACGCGAAGTTCAGTCAATTAACAACTAACTTCTATTGGAAGTAAGTAGGGCCTGTGCTTGCTCATCGACATAAAAATTGTCTGTTAAGTTTACACATGATGTCTCAGTGTCTCAGTCTTGTCACTAACATCTATTCTGGCGTTTTGACAGACAACCCCGCCACTGACTCCATCTCTCAGTGGTTCGCGTCCGTCCCTAACGTGAACTACGTCCGAGAAGCGACGCTGACGCTGGAGAAACAAAATGATACAGATACCTACAGGTACACGCGTTTCTTTTGGATTGCATTATCAAGCTAAAAAGGTCCGTAATTAGATTCGTACATGCATAATAGTATAGAACCCTTCTATGGTCATCAACTATCTAACAACAAAATTTAGCATTCTCTTATTGAAATTTAACGAAGTAGAACTTGTCTCTTTAATTTTCTAATGGAAGAATTGAGTATCTTTTTACTGAAAACTCAGTGTCATTGCATGATATGGAAAACGTATCAACCAATGTAATATGTCTGCCAACGGAATGTGCCACGGTTCTTGATGCAATTTTTCCCCGTCATTTCTATCCCCAGGTATTACAGCGACAGTTTCTTTCCGATGGACGGACTGGGATACAGGTCTGAACAACAGAGAGACTGCAACAATGTACTCCACAACTTTGGGTTGGTGTCTTCACTATCGAACTTAATGTTGCATTTATCATTCTCATTAATGGTTCCATACTACACACAACTATGCGACGATGACAACAACACACACAGTGTCGCTGTCATTAAGATTCGTATGGTAGCATCCGAACTGTACCTTTTTATAGAGTGCACTAGCATACGGACCAAACGTGCAAGAAAATGCCATGCAACAAAGCATAGCAGTTAAGTTCCTAATCACAAAAGTAAATTTTTAGAGGACTTGCAAAAAAATGTATTTGATTTGATGTTATCTTCCCTTTATTCCACAGATTTACCCTGGCTATCCGTGTAGCTATCACTTACACTGGGAACGAGATCATCACCGTTGGTGGTGGGGACGAGCTGTGGTTGTTTGTTGACAAACAGAAAGTTGTTGACCTGCGGCGACAGAAGGGCGACAGTTCCACAAACACTGCGTGTAGGAAAATCAGTCTACTTCCAGCGCAGGGAGAAGGTACGTTGGTCAGGAGTAGAATACAATAGAATAGAATGGAATGGAATAGAATAAAATAGAATAGAATAGAATACGTTAGAATAGATCCGAATAGAATACATTAGAATACATCAAAATAGAATAGAATACGTTAGAATACATCAGAATAGAATAGAATAGAATACATCAGAATAGAATACATCAGAATTCTTTCGGACTTCAACACAAAATTGTGATTACCATGTTGTTACTGTCGTCTCTGTTATTGTTTTTGTTAATTTGCGATTGTTGACGATCTGTTCATTATTTCAGGCGGAGGGAGTATTGTCCCTGTTTCCGGGAATGTCACGGGTAGGGAATGTGTTCCAGGAGTAAGTGAAGTGAATGAGACTGTGGCATTAGACTTAACGGTAAGATCAGAAACACATGTTGCAATTTCTCCCTTATGATGTAACGTTATCAACATTTAACAGAGAACTTAGGACGGATATGAAGTAAACTTCTTACTATAATGTAATCAAGATATGTTTAACACTTCCAACCCATGGCACTGGAGAGTCTGACTAAAGTAGGCTTCTAGTAGCTCTTCTACTGGCCCCTGAAAGTCAAGCAGGTCCTTCCGGCTGGAATCCTTCCAGCCCTGGACGCTGAGAGTTTGTGTAATGTAAACGAATGTATCTCTATTTTATGTATTGCATCAGCAAGGTCATAGCCTATTTCAAACCATTTTATCTTCTTTCCCTAGGTAGGAGAAACTTACCACTTTGTCCTGTTCGTTGCTGAGCGAGAGCAGTGCGTCTCTTCATTCTTCATGGAGATCTCCGGTACCACCTTCTCCTCACAAGTGATTGACAGCCCTGCAAACGATGGCGGGAGCAGGAAGAGAAGGTCTGCTGACGTCAGCGGATACCCTCTGGACTACGAGACGACCATAAGAGAGGACCTGCATGTCAACGGCACCGTGCAGATAATAGTGGTGACTGACATCTTCTCTACAGGACCATCGTATAATGTGACCATTCTAAAAGGTACGTACGTATAAACATGTAGCGACTATTCGGTATTGTTATATTGGCAGTAGAAGCATCTCTGATGTTACAGATATAAGTGGTATAATGATTTCGTCAAGGAAAGGAAGAGCATAATTTGGTGTACATTGTTTGATATTTGCTCATGGAGTTTGTTTCAAACGGTCTTGAATTTTTTTCTTGCACAGATTTGTTTATAACTATTTCATGCTGGTTTTGCATTTTCATAGTGTCTTGAGAATTAATTCAATCATTTATCTACTTGTCACAAATTTTATCTAGCAACAAACAAACTGCATTTGTAGCTGTAAACAGTCAAATGCTTTAACCGTTCCACACTGCTAATGAAATTCGTATTTTCAGGAAATGAAGCTCGTCATTTCACGATCAAAGAGGACACTCCTGATAACCGCCTAGCTGCTGCCGCGCCCTCCCCCGCGCCTCTGCCGTGGATGACAGTAGAGGGGCTGTCATTTGTCACCTGTGACGACGAGACGCCCACACCGGCACCTGACCTGAATATTGCAGGTAGGGATTTTCCAGTTATCCTGTTTTTATACATCGACGATGTCTATGACATTTGACAGTGATCATAGGGCCAGGAATAGAAAAAAGAAGAAAATATCAAGGGAATCATGCCTGACTAAAGCAATCTTCCAGTAGCCCCTCCAGGCCCCCAAAGCCCCCCAGTGAGAGATGGGGGGCTTTGCCAACAACAAAAAAGGCTAAATTGGAAATAGAATACAACGGCAGTGGCGCACGAAGTTTTGAAGAATAGCGATACGTTTACTGATCTTAGAACAATAATGCACTCAAAAACAATTAGATGAGAAATAGCAAATGGTATCTTCATGATCTTTATCCCAAAATATGTATCATTTTAGGAACGGAATCTTTCGAGGTAACCACAACAACTGTATTGCTGAGTATTGATGCCGAAGTGGACTATGAAATTGCCCAGGAATACACACTGATACTAGATGTACAAGACTACGGCGCCTCACCGCCTAGGACGGGAACAGTGGTAATCAAGGTGTGTGATTTTCATATCATCATAGAGAGACAGCAAAACATTTACCAGTCAGGAAATGGTTGGTCTTCGCGATAGACTGAAGACCAAATTAACGAGTTTTCTCTTAGTCTCACCAGAAATTATTTCTAATGTTAGTTCTCAATAAAAAAAATGGACATATTATTTTGGTTGACTATTTGGGTGTCTGAGTTTCCGGATTTTTTGTAGTTAGCATAACTCAATAACCTCTAAATATGGACGATATTTGGAACGTAAGTAAGTGTTGGGAAGACAAAGGATAATGTCAATTTTGGACTCCCTGGTATGTGACAGTGTTCAATGATAATAAAAAAATGAAATAGCGTATCTCTAAATCATATTTCACACCCACATAGATCCTTATCGAGGACGTGAATGACAACTGCCCCACCCTAGAGGAGACGATGTTTACCATCCACCCTCAGCCTGTCCTGAGACTGACTCCGGTGATGACTCTAGTGTGGGGGGACAGAGACAGTGGTGACAACGCCAACACCACTTTCCACAGGACGCACATCAACCAAACGTAAGACTGCGCCGCTAATGGAGATCCTAATAAAACAAACAAACAAACAAACTAACAAACCTGTATCCATGTACATACCATGTGTGTATATAGTTTGGTATAGATACTGATGACAACTCTTTATGAATGGAAACCTTGTCACTCTTGACCTTATCAAAACTGCCCCAATGCAGTTCGGTGGCTATACAATTGTTAATGTTTTAGTCAGTTTCCTCTTCAATCTACCATATTTATGCCCTTTTGTTTAGAAGAGAAGTCGTTCAAACATTTAAAAGTATTGTCTGTTGAACCAGTTTGCAAGATTCTCAGAAAAATTCTAGAAAAAAAGTACCCCTTTCTAAATGATGTCGTTTGTAGATCTAGTAAGTTTTTCCTTCCTTTCTTTGCAGCACTATTCACGACAGCAGAAACGACAGCACTTTGTTAGAGTTCCACATCATCGTCACCGACAGAGGGACGCCACCCCGCGGAGACATAGCAACCGTTGCCATGACGATAAATGACGCATGTCTGTACGACAGTTTGGACCAACCAATCACGTACGAGATAAGTGTTGACGATGACACAGGAGGCGTGTTCATTAGAGTGCCTAAATATTACGTCAAAGAATTTGGTAAGTTTCCTTTAATGGTGATACTAAATTTCAATATCGCTCAGATACCATTTAAGGTTTAATGACTCGTCCTAAGGTTTATACAGTGCAATAATCCATGGTCGATTCCTATAACCACTGAATGAACGATCGAGCGTATATCCCTCATTATGATTGGTCAATTTCCTGTGTATCGCTCCTTCTGGTTATTTACAGTGCCTGGTGAACTGACAAGACACCTAGAATTTAAAAGTATCACATGGCTTGCCGGAATTCTATGTGTTACGATGTCATAACCAACATAAGATGATTGGTCGACGTCTTCTTGCTATATGATAATGGTCATTTTTCTCGCTATTATCTAGAATGTGGGGAGCCCCTGGGAATGCAGAGCGCACTGATTTTCTTCACACAAATCACCGCCTCCTCCGCGTATGAATACTACCAGCCGCACTACGCCCGGCTGCACAACCAGCCCACCAATAACGACACCACTGGCGTGTTCGCGCAGGGGAACTGGAAGGCAGAAATTATTGACGCGAACCAATGGCTGCAGGTGGGAAATGTCTCAATCTTAAGATTTCCTTTCATTTTTTTGCAGGCTAATTTTTCTAGTTTTGTGACACCTTATTTTTTACCTTTATGATTATTCTGCAGGATTGTGAATGATAGTCTAATGTGCTAAACGTAGACGTCCTGACGCAATAGAATTTGTTAACTTTATGGCATAAACTTTACCTGAATGAAATGGAGGTAATACTAGTATATCAGTCAGCCTTTTTTGTATAATTAGTTGTTTGTCTATGTGTGTCCGTACGTAATTCCACAATAGGCATGTGACTGCTCGGCACGGGGACACTAACAGGAAGTTAGGTCAAAGGTTCCAGAAATAAACCAGAAAGGTAGCAAGAAGTAGCTTTTTGTCCAGGTCCAGGATTAGTTGATGATGAACCAAGAAACGCTTTCAGAAGTAAAACAAGAAATTTGCAAATGCAAGTCCTGTCCTAAACGTCTGTTCATTTCAGGTGAAGGCTCCAGTAGGACAATGCATTTTCTGGAACAAAGTTCGGTTGTCTACGTATACTAAGTCTGCGAAAACTTTCGATCTATTAAAGCTTTCGGGCCACTCACTACATAAAGATAAACTTTTACCATCAGTCATCATTTTTTTTTATTACAGGTATCCTTTCTTCAAGAGACAATCGTCAGCGGAGTGATCCTCCAGGGGAGTGCTAACGAGGCGGCGTGGGTACGAACGTACTACCTGACGTACCTGAGTAAGGGTAACGACACGTGGAACACGTACATGGAAGGAAGGGTGCGACGGGTAAGGAACTAGAATTCATATGTTACACTATATCAATAGTGCCAAAAACATTGATAATAGGGTGTTTATTGAAGGAGGAGCACAACGGGTACAGAACTAGAATATATTATGATACAAACATATTAACTAAAGACGCTCAGCAGTATTGCATCTTCTGTAGTTGATGTTGCAAAAGTTTTTGATACTAGACAAATCAAACTCATTTTTGTGATCCCATCTTACATTTGATGTTGCCAATGCTACAAAGAGTACAATGCAAAAACATGGCTATCGCCCTTGAAAAGCTACAATGAAAAATAAGACAACTGCGTTGCGTTAAAGCACATCAGAGATGAAGGACATGAAATACATAGTGCTATTAGAAATGTTTTCGACAGTTTAAATGCAAATTAGATTTACCACGTAACAACTTATCCATTTTCTAAAATTTCTCTAAAGGAATTCACAGGAAATGCAGATTCTTCTTCAACCGTGCAACAAGATCTTGCTGACCCTATCACAGTAACTGACATCCGGATCCATCCGCTGACGTGGCAAGAAAGCATCAGCATGAGAATGGAACTGGTTGGGTGTACCGTAGAACTGCAGTATATACGTAAGTTTCTGTTGATTTGTCTCATTTGCTTATTCGTTTTTTATTTCCTGTTTTTGCAATCAAAACATTATTGTGGAATTAATGCCAATAATTGCAACTGAGCGAAAAATAGGATTTTTCGTTGTAGTTTTTCGTAGCAGCGCTTTCATTATTTCATTGGTATACAAACTCTCTAAAATATCCAAAAGATATAGCCAGCACACGACTGTGAAGCAATTTCTATCTGTAAGACAAATATGAATCTGTATTGCTAAACATCTCACCATGTCACTGACCCAAAATGATGGTTTAGATATTCCGAGTTACTTTGTAAGAAACTTTTGACCTGTAAATCTTAAGGTGTGTTCATTTCCTGCAGGTAACACCCGTTGTGAGCGCTGCCCCACTACCTACTACTGCCTGGGTGACGGGGTGGCCAGGCCGTGCGGACGGTGTGACCCTCCCACTCCGACCTGTGACCGCTCCCCTACCGAACACTCGTTCGGTGGCGCCTCGGAGTGTAGCCCGTGTCCTCCCGGTAGGGTAAGTATAGCGAACCGTTCGGAAACTCTCCAAGCAAAGGTTGGTGGGGGAAAATATGACAAAAAGGTCACAAACTTAACACCAACCTATGCTTGACCGTCACCCCAAGAACACTCTGCAGCTGCTTGGAGAGTACAGTTTGAGTATGAGAGAATATGAACGCTTTTGTAGCAATATAGGTGTTAGGGTACTGCTGTCGACATTATGTACAAAGTTAAAAACGCGTGTAAAAGTGAAAAATAGATATTTCAAGTTCTTTGATTTTTTTTCCTTCTACATTTTACAGATTTGTCAGGAGGGCTATGCCTTCAACTGTTCCAGATACCAGTATGCAGATCCGTGTAATGAAACGGTAAGTCTGACGTATGCTCGCAATTAACACAAATCTTGGCCTTAGATAACATTGATGTCCATTATTGATAATAGATAAGAGAAGCAACTTGCTTAAGTCGAACTACTTCATTTTGTAACATTGTCATCATGAGAAACTAACAAATAACATTGACAAACGTTAAAATTTTTGCAAATGGTTCAGAAGTATCGTTTGCTTGATATTGAAGAACAAACACAGGTCACGTGTACTAACTAAACTGAAATGTTCTTTCCCCACACCCCTCTCATAGTACTGCCCTCCAAGCTGCACAGACTGTGAAACCGGGTACGCTTGTCTGTTTGGGAGGAAAACTTTGTGTCGGGCTGGGCTGTTTGGAACAGGACTCACTGGTATGTAGACAGTAGCTTTATAGTAAACTTAATTTTGTGTTTTGTTGGTTTGTTGGTAGGTTGGTTCGTATTTTTCTAAAGGGCCAAAGCAATTATCAACAGAAGTCAACAATAGAACTATTGCTATTCACTGATCGACAAGCAAGACAAAATTGGGAAAACGGCGAATGAGAATAAAGACACTAAGGTAAAACTTATACTATCATACCAGTTAGGATGTCAGGCACTGTTTTTCTTATAACGTCATCTAATAAACCAATAGCAAAATAGAATAAAGACCATGGCTCTGTTATTCTGTACCAAACAAACGAAACCAGAGCAAGCTGCCAGGGGTCCCAAGCATACATAACTTCTCCCTTACATCACAAGCTATCTGCCATCATAAAATTAAGACCATAGCATGTCCAGGTCAAACGATACAAAAAAACTCAATGTTCTGCTTCAGTACCAAGGTCTCACATCAGGGGGCCCAAAATTTACCCTTTGGGTCAATTTACCTACCTACCCACATACCAATTATCATTACAATCCATCCAGAGAGTTAATTACATCTCTGTACATGTCTTTCTTTACCTGTAGATTTCTGCCAGCCGTGTGCACCTGGCTCCTACAACAATCAGTCAGGATCAGCCGGGTGTGAGTGCTGTCCGGCAGGGTTCTACAGCACCAGCGGGAAGACTGAGTGTGAACCCTGCCATCCCTTCACGTGGTCACGGGGGGACTGCACACCGTGTGTGGGCTGCAAACCTGGAGAATGTGAGTTACGAATTTATGGCAACAGATCCTAAAAGGTTTTACTCTAATTGCTCCATAAAGGAACAAATTTCTCAGTTACATAAAGGATCAAAAGTCTCGACCAAACGATAGTCACTGAAGACCGATCGGTACAAAATCCAACAATGATCATCACGAACCAAATATGGTGCTTCGCAGTATCTTCAGAATGTATTGAGAATACTATCATACCATATGACAGCACACCCGCCTAAGCGCATTAAAAGCAATCGTACCAAAATTAAACGCGAAATGAAACAGTGTCTTATGCTACATTGCACCCGACTACATAGATATATAAAGTAAAAATCACTATGTAAAATCTCGTGTTTCGGGTCTGTAGGCCCTTGCCTGGACAGTGAACCTTGCTTTGAAGGCGTGACCTGCCAGAACATAGACAGCGCCACCTTCCGGTGCGGACCGTGTCCTCCAGGCCTCAGCGGGGACGGCGTCACCTGTGTAGATATCGATGAGGTAATTTGTTTTCGTATAGTTTTGATAACTAAAAATATGTATGGTGTATTATTGTGCTGGAATACACTTTATGTGATCCGAGCATATCTCCTCAATTTACATTCTTCTGTCTCGGAAACCAGTTTCTAATCTCTAAGCAGATGTTCACTGATAGAAACAGATCCTACGGTGGTATAAGATAGCATGCTGACCAAGTAGGTTAGCCTGCCTAGGAGTGTCCATCTTGTGTCAAAATGACACTCCTTGGTCGGCTAAATTCCTTTGCCAGCTTATGATACTATCTTATGCCACCGTAGGATCTGCTTGGAGATTTTAAAATTAATTTCCTGGTCGAATTATTTTCCGTTTCAAGAGGTCAAGAATAGAACAAAATGGTCTAGAATTATATAACGAGGGATATGTACACTACTGCTGGTGATAGGGACGCCATGTCCATCAGTGAATAGCTATCTTGCTATAGATATGTAAATTACAGGCTTGACGATACTGTTTCCATTGCAGTGCTCCTTGGCAAGCCCATGCTTCACCAACGCCACCTGTGAAAACTCGGACCCAGGGTACCAGTGTGGGAAATGTCCCGTAGGATACACGGGGGAGAGTTCCCATGGATACGGACTGGAGCATGCGCAGAACAGTCCACAGGTGCTTGATTGTCGTCTGTATCATTTTGTCAGTATCACTGTATTCACATTTTAAAATAAGTTCTAAGTAGATCGTACTTTAGCATATGATAGTATCAAAAGCTGGCAAAGGAGTTTAGCCGGCCCAGGCCCATACAACATAGGATCTTCCTGGAGATTAATTTTTGAAGACAGGATAGTTTAAAGATACAGTGTTGCAGAGTAGACATGTCATAGAACGCACTCGTAAGTTATTTCCTTATTATTTGACAAGTTATTGCTGCAAAAGAAGTTGACACATGTCTGTTTACAGGTTTGCATGGACATTGACGAATGTGAAGTTGACAACGGCGGGTGCCACGAGTTCGCAGAGTGTATCAATACACCGGTAAGAGACTGGAAAAGAACTCGTTAGCTCTAAGGCGTGAGCAAGAGATGTGCTTGGAAGAAAATGGAGTGCTCTACTGGCAAATCAAATGGCAATTTGCCATTACATTTTTCTTGTGAATACGTATTACTAACAATGAGTTTTTTTCTAGAAAAAACATTATCTTACCATTTCTTCTCCCTCACAGGGAAGCTACCAATGCGGCAACTGTGTTGAAGGCTACATCAGTGACATCTACCTGGGCTGCATCCCGGAAGACTTGTGTCAACTCGGCAGGCACAACTGTAGCAGCAACGCCACCTGTCTGTCTCTGGGGAACGGCAAGTTCAGATGTGGAGTGAGTACATGTAGTGTTTTAAGTTAACATCTGTTTGTATGGCTATGAGAAGAAATATAGCCTCCAACAGGCCTTCCTGGCTGCAAAACTCCTCTGGTGAAGCCAGCGTAGTCAGTCTAGTAGAGACTAGAAGAAATAGATACCAGCGATTCAACTGCACTTAGGTGAACTAGCAGGCTTTCCTTCTCATTGTGAAAACACTAAAGTACAACTTTATCCTCAAAACTTCTGGATCATAGAAATTCAGTTTGTGTGAAATATGGAAAAGAATGACACAATGGAGGCCAGCCAAAATGAGACGTGGAAATCATACCGGAAATTACGTGTAACTTTGACATGCTACGTATTTCCGTTGAATGGTGATGAACTTCGTAACATATTCCCTACAGTGTGAGACGGGACAGGGCGGAGACGGCTACCGCTGCAGCAGGGACACAGACCAGGACGGCTGGCCGGACGAGCCGCTCTCATGTCTCACGAGGAACTGCGCACAGGTTGTACTGATCCAACTAGATATCTCCGCCACAACGTTTTCTTTTCTTGGTCTATGTCAAAGATCTTTACTTTCTCCTTGATGAATGTGGAGTTAAAAAAGAGTAGCAGGCAATCTAGTGTGGAACACTTATAATGGTACGGGCATACATTTAACATCACGCCTATGTATTCTATGTACAGCTGAACTGCTGAAATTATGGTGCACGATATGAATTACTAACGTTGTAATTAAAATGTTCTGACATCCATTCAGTACTCATCGACTGTTGGAAACCTTATAATTTCACACAAATTTCACACTAAGCTGTGCTGATTCGTACTTCCTGGTCTGACGAAGGTTGTAATCGATCTACTTTAACTCTGGTTTCCACAAAAGCTCTAACCCAAGCTTGTTGTACTCTTCTCAGGACAACTGTCCCAATGACCCGAACAGTGGGCAGGAAGACAATGATGGGGACACCGTAGGTGACGTGTGTTGTATCCAACTTTCGTCAGTATCTAACTTTCGTAATATGCCGAATCCTGGATATCCAGGAATCGTCCTGAGCAGAAGGACGATTCCTGGATATCCAGAAATCGTCGCAAACAGGACGTTTCCTGGATAGACGACGGTGTTTATCCAGAACGTGTACGTGGGGGTGGAGCTTCCTGTTTTCGAGGGAGGAGACTATGCGGAGGGCGGGGGCATGTTGTTTTCGTCAGAAAGCCGCCATCTTTGTATCTCCCCGCAAGAAGATCGTGTAGTTTATTCTGTTGATCCTGGTGTTACAGAACTTAAACGAATACATGTTACTTATGTATCAGGCCCAAAATGCTTTTTTGCGTAATGAATTAACAAATGGCAGTCAAGATGGGATAAAGTTACTGTTGTTTTCCGTATAGCGACACATTCACGGTAACGTGTTAATAGCATCCAGATGGCGTCCCTTTGTCACACAAGGCCTGGTCCACATCCTGGATATCCAGGAAACGGCTTGAACAGGAGGACGCTTCCTGGATATCCAGAAAACGGCTTGAACAGGCTCAGGACGAATCCTGGATATCCAGAAAACGGCTTGAACAGACTCAGGACGAATCCTGGATATCCAGAAAACGGCCTGAACAGGAGGACGATTCCTGGATATCCAGAAAACGGCCTGAACGCCTGACGAAAATAAGGAATTCTCCCGCAATTTTTGATTTGCGAGCAAGCGGTCACTGTGGGTCACGCACGCACCGCAATGGTATCCTGCACCGCGGGTGCCCCGTAATACTCTAAACGCATGTCTAAAGACAACCGTTGTCCACAACGATAGACAATAACAGTCGCACGACTATATTATGTGTTGTGTGTTTTAAGTTGTTTTTCGTGTAGGCACTGTAGCGTCACATTCTATTTACGTGTAACTAGTAGCATTCAGATGACGTCCTATCATGGGGAGGGCAGCGGTCACTTCCGGGTTTTAATCTCTCGCAACTTGAGTCTGTCGAGGTCTCACGAGGTCGACCCATATATGGAAACATGGGCGTGCATAATAATGTTTTCTGTACTGTCAATCACCATGATTGACGGCACCGGAAGTACGAATCCTGGATATCTAGTTTTCGTAAGGTTTTTGGACGATTCCTGGAGCCGCCGAAAAGTAGATGCGACAACGTGTGTGATCCTGATGACGACAATGACGGGCGGATGGATATAGAGGTAAGGGAGTAAACTGCCCAGCAAAGTGACCTCCTGGTCGTTATTAAGAGTTACAGGCCGACCCTTATGATATTTTACATGCTGGTTCTATCAGCCTTTGTTCTTAACTCATTTATCATTAGTCTTATGTTGTTTTGAAACCTTTGTTGTGTAATGCGTAATGGCTTTTATAGACTGCATAGACTGACTGACAGTAACAGTAGTATAGCAGTAGTAGTAGTTACTGTAGTAGTAGTTGATGGCACACGAAAGTTGAGAAAATGAATGTAGTGGAAAAAGTATGAACTAAAGTATCATGGTTAATTTCTGCGGGCTATTTTCAGGACAACTGCATCTTTGTTGCCAACTGGGACCAAGTAGATACAGATGGTGATGGGTACGGTGACGTGTGTGACACGTGTCCTGGCATAGCCAATCAGGATCAGACCGACACAGACGGAGACGGTGTTGGGGACGCCTGCGACAATGATGTCGATGGCGACGGTAGCTAACTACTTTCAAATTGTTTAATTGCAAACTGATATTTTGTAAGCATTCATTATCACACCGGTGCAATGGCCTAGTGGGTAGAGTGTTCGCCTTGCATTCGGTAGGTCGTGAGTTCGATCCCCGGCCGAGTCATACCAAAGACTCTAAAAATGGTACATGCTGCTTTCTCTGCTTAGCACTCAGCACTAATGAGGAAGAGTATGGAAGTTAAACACACATCACTACCAGCGGACCAGCCCCCTGCTGTAGTGGCTTGCACATGTGTGGCCCAAGGGCTTCGAAGTGGGGATGGGCGCCACCCTACGCGTCTGTAGATGCATGGGCAAACTTTAACTTTAACTTTAATTCATTATCAATTAATCAGACTAAAAGTCAGCATTGATATTAGAGCAAATGGACGATCTGAGGCTTGCTGTTGTTTGAAACAGTTATATGATTCACTCAGGCATCGTAACAATGCATGAAATGAACATATGATACAGGCGGAAGACAGTACTGATACAGGATAATGGCAAGAAGACGCAAAGCCATACCATACGAGATAGGATATCAGCATTTAAAGTGACAGTATGTTGATAACGAATAACATGAGTATGAAAAGACAAAATACTACAGGCAAATACGTCCACAAAACCATATCGACATAACCAAATCCTTCATCATGCACGTTTTCCACAGGTGTTGATGACGCCACTGATGTGTGTCCCAACGTGAACGACACGCAGGCCGATACAGACGGTGACGGGGTGGGGGACGCCTGTGATAACTGTCCTACCGACCCTAACCCAAACCAGGAAGATGCAGACATGGACGGATACGGGGACGCCTGTGATGGGAGCGACAAGTAAGACCTCTATATAGATTTTCTGTGCAATAAGGCTCTGTCAGTATTTGTCTATTTTAGGAGCCATTTGCGGTACCAAGACGTTACGAAAAGTCTCAACCGACAGATGCTCAAAGTTAAAAAGCTTCACATGTAAGGGGATCTTGTTTGAGAAATACACCGCTTTAAAGATGGTATGCAGCAACATAGATAAAAAGCTTCATGATGAGATCTTGTTTGGGCAATGCACAGCGTTAAAGATGGAATTCAACAACAAAGCTTAACATTTGTTTTTTTTTATGTATTGAACCAGATTCTGGTCATCTGTGGCGCTTGTAGATTATTTGATATCTCTATAATTATTATATATTTATATTATTGATATTTCAACAGAGATGGCGATGGTGTTGTCAACACAGTTGATAACTGTCCAGATATCACCAACCCTGAGCAGACGGACACAGACAGTGATGGCATAGGTAACTAAACTTGAGCTCAATTTCTTACGAAATAGAATGTGTCAAAATGCCTTTTCCCGATTACAAGAATGCACTTGAAGCATATAGTTAAAGATTGTGTTTATCTGTTGTAATCTGGAGTCATTTGTGTATGCATTTGTAATGTGTATCATTGTTACACCTAATACAAGTTTTCTCTGTCCTCTGCCAATAGGCGACTCATGTGATGACGACATAGATAATGACGCCATGCCGAATAACCAGGACAACTGTCCCTATGTCTCAAACACTGGCTGGGAGGACGCAGACGGTTAGTGTCCAGTATTTCAAAAAAGTGCTAGTAGTACTGTCCCGCAAAGTCAACAAAACTATTAAAGGCTATCATGATGTTTGATTCCACAATGTGTACACGTATATTCTTGTGATTATGTAAACACTGTCTTCTTATTACTGTCTCAAATTAACAAAGTAAAAGTTTTGCATACACTATATGGTGAATAGGACGTCACATCTCTGTATTCATAACCGTTTGGCAAAACCGTTTGGCAAAACACTCTTCAAGCTCTACAGAAATAGGCAGCAGGTAGATACTGTCTCAAGGAAAACCCAAAAATCTTAATTAAATTCGTTTGACTCTCGTGATCACCAGGCAACCATGTCGGTGACGCATGTGAATACGACTATGACGGTGATGGTGTCCCGGATGTTGATGACATCTGTCCGAAGCTCGCCAGCTATCACGTGACAAGCTTTACCAATCACGTCTCAGTAAACCTTGATGGTGGGAACGCCCCAGATTGGGAAATAACAGACAATGTAAGTTATCTATAATATTTCGCAACTGTTTGGAATGTCGCATTGGCGTTGCTCTTCTGCTCAAAGACATTTTCCAGGCCCTCTAAGTTCGTGCTTTCAAATCTGTACTTTGCTAACACGAAAGAAGTATAGCGACTTTTATCTATAAGAGCTTCTGCAACTAGATAAGTGAATACAAATACAAATTTAATCTAGTACGAAGCATAATGATGTATGTATGTATGTATCAACATGTGGTTTTATAAAGTACCGTTTATGCTACAACTTCTCACATCCTAATATCCTCTGATTGAAACATTTTGTTTAAACATGTTGCTTTACAGGGAAGAAATATTCGTCAGCTCAGCGACACAGACAGCCCTGTACTTTTGATAGGTACGTCACAGCACATGACACAAACCAATGATCATCCATTCTTGAACACGCACATTGTTGTGTGTTATCTTTGTTTTGCTTGTTATCCGATCATGTCCACATAAAGTCCGCTATCATTCGAATGATTTTTATAGTAACCAGTATTGTTGTAATAGCCAAGCAGGCTCTAACAAATGGATCTTCTCTAATACCATTTGTTTCGTATCGTTAGCTAATAGATATACCCAAACTAAAAACGCTATTTGGTTTGCACGCAGGTAGGGACAGCTTCGGACCTGTAAATTTTACGGGAACCATATTCGTCAGTGATGACTCTGGGAACGACTTTATAGGCTTCGTGTTCGGTTACCAGAGTAACCGGAAGTTCTATGTCGTCATCTGGAAACATGAGAACGAAAACGCAGACAGTAGTGTTGGAATTGGTGGAATAAAGGGCCTACAAATAAAGGTAACAACGAATTTACACATTACGGTGACAAAGATATATTCTTAATCTTTTGTCCATTCCTATAATGTTCAATTTCCGTCAAAAAGTAACTTTAAAAGCCTTTGCTATTTTAAATCATCTCTCTTTATTTCCATAACAGTTTGTTAAATCATATGCAGAAATGATGTTATAGTTGATATGTGGTCAAAACATACTTGATAAGGTCTCATCATTAATTGAACTAGATATCTCTCTCTGCCCTATTTAAAAAAAAATGTCTATATTTTACAGAGGTCATTGCATTTGATAAAGGTTGTAGTGTCACTACGCAAACTCAATGCTGTGTTCCCTCCAGCTTGTAGATTCTACCACAGGTCCCGGTACGGCTCTAGCGACTGCGCTGTGGCACACTCACGACACCACCAACCAGATTAACCTGCTGTGGCACGACCCGGACATGCGCGGTTGGGAACATCGTACACCCTACACGTTTCACCTGATACATCGACCATCTATAGGGTTGATCAGGTATATTCTCTCTCTTGCCTAACGATGTCTTGAAAAAACCATGTGCAATTTTCACTATCATTTGGGAAATGAATGAGTTGTTATGTCCCTGTATACCAATTTGAAGCAAAGAACAAAATTAGTAACCCTAATGGCATTGACTGTTGAAGAACTTGGTCCGTTAAGACCATCCATCGTACCTTATACAATCCTTAAAGATTTCCTGATACCTTCATTCAGATTAAACAACTTCGAAATTTTTAGGTTTATTTGGATGTGTTGATGAGGGTATAAAAGTAGAAAATTTCCGGCATGCATATTCTGACTAACACCGTTTAGACGATTCATCGTACCTTGCACAGTCCTTAGATATTTTCTGGGACGTTCTCACTTCCAGATCGAATAGCTTCGTATATCAGGGCTTTAATGTCGTTATATGCATTGGTGATACTAATTTGGTATTTGGTGATTCTGTAAAGGGTGACTATTTCCAACGACATGGAGGTCCTGACTGACACGGGAAACGTGTACGACACCACCATCCTGGGGGGTCGGCTGGGCGTGTTCCAGTACAACCAGTCAGGAGTCATCTGGTCCAACCTGCGATATACTTGTGGCGACAGGTGAGAAACTAGACAGCTTCAAGCGTTAGAGAGAAAAGACATTTAGATTTTCAGATACTGATTCAATCAATCAAATTCTGTTTTACAGCAATTGTAACGGGTAATTTGAAAACAATTGATTTGATTTGATTTGATTTATTGGAATTGCAACAATACAATACTCGCGGATCACAGGCAGCGGTAGGCTGGTTTTGAAACAATCCTCATTCATAACCGTTCATGGTGACTCATTTGCACTGACTAAAAGAAGACATTTTTTTTACTAATGGCAAATTTTGCTTTGAGCCTTTTCAATGTATCATATCTTACTACAGAGAGAATCAGGCACTGTACTTCGACGGAATGGACGACTATGTCGAGCTGCCTTCCATTATTACCCTGGAGCTGCATGACAGGTACTTTTAATCTATCCATCTACATTGTATATCATATCATATCATATTATACTTACAATATAATGCTTTATCCTATTGTGCCATTAGTACTTTATGAACAACGCTAACAGTTTTTTTATTCCATCCCCCATGAAAGCTTCACGATAGAAGCCTGGATCCGGCTGGGTGGGGAGGTGACGACCTCAAAGATGCCCATCATCTGTACCATGGACAGCAGGCTATGCTTGTTCTTACAGGACAGGTATGCAATTAATTTGAATACTTTTGTACCATTATAGAAACCATGGAACCCATCAAATGCTGTTCAAAGTAGAAAGAGATTTAGAATAGCCATAACACTTTCATTTGATTCATTTGTTTTATTTGATTCTGAATTCTAGGTATCTAGGTGGCCAACTGGGTGATGACGTCATACAAGGTTCGACGGAGTTCCAGGAAAACACCTGGAGTCACGTGACGATGCTGTTTGACGCGCAGCTGTACACCCTCTCTCTGTATATCAACGGTACACAGGAGACCACACAGTCTGGCATCATGCCGTTAGATTGGGTAAGGACCTTGCAGAATAAGATTGCATGAAATATATGTATGTTTCTTAGTTTACCGAGATATCAAAACCAGAAGTCATGCTACCAATACCAGGGAGCCGGAGAGGCATAAGGGGACTTAAAAGCTACTCCTGTCTTCATTTTGCCAATATTTCCAACCTACCGAATATCATAAAGATCCATCAACAACTCCTTGAGTTACGTTGTTCATAATCCGACAAACACTCTTAATGTTGGCGAAGGTAACAAAAACAGATTGCATTGGTCAGATCAATGTAGCAATGCCACGAAGCGTAGGACAAATTAGAGATTAATTGATATAGACATGTTGGCATTTTTTTACATGAAACTATTGCTCTTTTGATATCATTATTAGTCAAGCGTTCTGATGTGTTTTTTTGTTGCAGTCAAACAACGATACAAACTTGTACATCGCAAGGGACAGAAACGAGAATTTCAATGGCACTCTAGATGAGGTAGGATTTATCATTTTTATTGCCAAACAAAACCATTCATCGTGAAAGGAAATACAACCGACCGTTGTTAACGAATAAGTCAATTTGATCAAACTCGACATTGCTACCTCCACAGGTACGTTTATATGGCTTAAAGCTTCTTGAAGAGGAGATTATAGAAGACCTGCAGACATCCGGCAGAGAGAGGCAGTATCTTCGTCGCTTCCTGAACGCACACTTCAACATGGACACCGAAGGAACAAACGGTGATTTTTACTTTTTCTGTCCTGATTGTTTGGAACTTACCCTTGATGTCGATTTCTATGACTGCTTTAAGCGCGTTTTGTCCTCAAAGGGTGATTAGAATAGAACAAATTAGCTAGTTTTAAAATTTCTTACATTACTCGGAAGAATCAATATCCATATTTAGAATTTATTGCGATAATAAAATCTTTTTGGCCTTCTTCATGATAATTGACCCATTACGTTGTCCATGTCACGTGACTGTAGAGTAGATCAAAGGTGCCCGTAAGTCTCCATCGTCCCCCGTCCCGGTTTAGAGATGGATGATATATACCTTCCATGTATCTACTTCATCCCTATACAGTTGCCTCTGCTGTTACTAGTTAAACATCCCGGTCGTGTAGTAATATTTGATTTTCATGTTCTTGTGATAATCTTCCCCGTGTATTTACACTTCGCTGTCAGACGCTTTGTGCAGAGTAATTTATGTGTTCTATAACTATCTATTCTATCCCTACACAGCAACCTCCCTGTTAGACAGTGGGCTGTTCCAGCACCACGGTAGGATGGTAGGCAGTCCGCTGTTCGTCCCCAGTACAGTGGACCAGGCCAGGTTTCAACTGACCTTCCCAAGCGCCAGGCGGAGAAGACGGAGGGATGTTTCGTACTCAGAAACAAACCATACTGAATTGTAGATGTTCTCATTTGTGTACATATGCAACTCTTTTGAATTCAACAAACCATGATACTGACTTGTAGATGTTCTCATTGTTGTACATACGCAATTATTTTGAATTAAGACCAATCTTGACACAATTCCTTCCATTTCTATTTACCCATTTGAAGACTGGGGAATCATAGAATTTCTTATGACATGGACATGGATAGATGTTGAATATTTTCATAAATGAATGACGTAAAAAGATTTTGAGATTTCTCAAAAAGATGAGGTGATGCATAGGATATATTTCTATGAAATTATTGTATAAAATTATTGAATTTCGCTTAACTTCTAACGTTGGGTCTGAGATCCTAGATGTTTTCAGTATTTGTAAATACATACTGTATATAAAATTTTGATTTCAACGAATGTAACAATTGTAGACATATGCATAGCAAATGTACAGAAAAACAAAACACAATTCTGACAAAATGTCAGAGTGTCGCAAGTATTCTATCATAAGTTATCAAAAGTGATGTGTCGTTGTGTTGTGCACAATTTAATATATTCAGAATACTCTATCAAGAAGAACTCTATATTGCACTATTTGATCTGTGCCTTCCGTGAGAATATCTCTAAAACTATTACATGTACCTACAACTGAACTGTGTATGTATGTAGGCAGCTATTCTATCCTGTTAAAATAAAGTGCACTGGTTAACACCCGTCCGCAGAGACACCTAGAGAAATTCTAGGAAACTGCAGTACAGCGAACGCAACTTAATGACATTTATACATATATCCTATTGGTTATGTATTGCCTTGTTTTGATCCTATATGTTGGAACTGTCTGTAAAAAGCGGGACAATTCACCTTTGCTAGTCTGTGCTGCAATGCTGATTTGCTACGTTTTATTATTGAATAAACTACTGCAACTATCAACGCTGCTAAAAGGACATGACATACACTGTATCCGTAGTACTCGCCTTCTTTTGGTATCAAATATCACTCCTAAGATGGTATCTCCCTTCACTTGGGGCACTGGTGCGGCACTGTGGGGTCTGTTAACTGCAGGACTGTTGTGTTATTTTCGCCATTTTTTCATAATTCAGATATTGCGTAATACGTAAAACCCCGCAGTGCCGCACCGGTGCGGCAAGTGCAGTGAGATACCACAACCGCGCCCTCATTCTATCCTAATCTCCAAGCAGATCTTGCGGTGGTTTAAGACAGTAACATAAGCCGGGAGAGGAGTTTTATTCCATCGCGGTGGAATAAAACTCCTCTCCCGGCTAAACTCCTTCCCCGGCTTATGTTACTGTCTTAAACCATCGCAAGATCTGCTTGGAGATTAATTCAATCCGTCAGAAATCTTCCCATCGACTTTATCCGCCCAGATATCCCCGCCCATGTGACGGGTGGTGCGACAAAATCCTGTGTTGAAGGACAGAGTTGCTTATGGGGCACACAGAATGCGCCTTATCTCACCCAGTTGTCGTCTACCCATCATACTGATACCGGTCTTCCTGGCCTACTGCCGGATCAGTGTCTGTATTGTATAGCCTGTATATCGGTTATAAGTCTCTACCGGACTGACTACGCTGGCTATTATTGTTAGAAAAAATTGCCAGGGGAGTTTTGCTACCTGAGGAGTTGGTCAGTCGTTAGGGGAAGCATGAAACTAAGCGTGGACTGACTCCTCTGACGAATATCCCGATTTTTTTGCCGCATTCTACGATCTCCGTACCCCGTAGGATTATGCACGCCTGGTGGAGGCTAGTATACGGCCCTTCCGCTTAACAGGATACGCAGTGCACCTAACCCCTAGTGTTGGTTTGAAGCTATTTTTTGTACTTGATATTGGTGGCAATGACTAGATGCTTCTAAAATGATGTCCATTTGCTTCAGTAACTACTATCTGGCGTGATTCATTACCTGGATGCCTAAACTTCATCGACGTCGGTGACAATATGTTCCACTCTACAATTGGCTGCTGGTATCACGGAAGACCAGCAGACGACCTTTAGCCATATCATTCTATCGTCTAGACGCCTCGTGCTTATCCTCTTTGATGAATCACAACAGATTCCTTTTATTCTTTCGTTTTCAATTTGTCAAACGCACGTCTCTTCTTCCATTTTAGTCATCCAGAATATTCGTTTTAGAAAAAACTCTTTCAGTGCACGCGACACAGCGTCCTTCGATGTAGTGTACATTTAACATTTAGTCGTATTGAAGATCTTACTACCAGTGTGTTAGTCTGTATTTTTGGTCCGAAATAACGATAAGATCATAACATTTTGACATATCATGTTTTTTTGCATTCTTCCATACAACTGCTGTAGATATTATACCTTTCTGCTGTATATATTATACTTTTTGACGTTTGTACATCAGATGCTATTTCAAACCAAGAATTTAATTTCAAATAGACTCAATAATTTCATAATCAAAAGCCTCGATACACAAATACTTGTACGTAATTTAAACAGATAAATTTGTGAAGTAACGCGAAACAACTGTTTAATCTCCCCCGGCTGTTCATTGCCTCAGGTGTATTGGCGAATGCACCAATCAGCATCGCTCCCTCCGGACGAGCGTAAATAAAACCCCTGTTGACGTTTAAACCCCGCAGAATATCTGCCAGTGGGTACGTGTGTATCTGGTCCAACAGTTTTCCCTCTATACGGCTATTCCCAAACTGTACGTCCAAAGAAGGATACACATTTGGAGGGGTACAGTCAGTGGTGACCACAAGGCAGACGCCTCGAAGGTATGTTATACGATTTGCCTACATTTGAGTGTGAAAATATATTTAGTACTAGGGCGTCTCGTTAGATGTAGACGTATTAAGTCTGAAAATTATCTGCTTACCCCAATGCCATTATCCTCCGTGACATACACATAAAAGTTAATTCGTCCAATGAGTACCAAATAATGATGATACGGCAAAGACTTGGTTATTATATTTCAGCCATACCATAGGTATGGTGAAATATATTGTATTCGTAATGTTTCTTTCTTTCTTTCTTTCTTTCTCCTGTCAAATCTTCGGAACACGGTATCTCCGTTGTTCCTAAACCGAATGACTTGAAATTCGGCACAAGGGTAGAGTGGGCTAATACCCCCGGACGTTTTTTTCATTTTTTTCATAACTGCCTTTAAAATGATTTTATTAAGGTTTTTTGGTCATCTTAAGACCAAAACTGTATATTTTGGCCCCCTGTACCCTGGTATTATAACCAAATGAGCTGAAATTTGGCACAGATGTGCCTTGATAATTCCCCCATATAAATTCAATATCACTTTGGTGTACAGTATAACGAAATGCTTATTTTTGCGATTTTTTGGTCATTTTTTGACCAAAAAAGGACACTTTTGGCTCCTGTACCCTGGTTTTAGAACCGGATGACCTGAAATTTAGTATAGGAGTGCCCTAGACATATGCGCACATGGATTCATTAACACTTGAGGCATACTGTACAACAAAATGCTTAATTTTGCGATTATTTGGCCATTTTATGACCAAAAACGTACACTTTTGGCTCTGGTGCTCTGGTTTTAAAACCAAATGACCTAAATTTTGGTAAAAGGGTGCACTAGATATTCATTCAAATGACACATGTATAATTTTTGTCATAAACTACTTCAAAATGATATATTTGGGGATTTTTTTGGTCATTTTCCAATAGCCAGAGGGGTCAATGACCTTAAGGTCGTTGACCCCCAGCTGCAGATTGCACCTACTGGCATCTATGTCTATTTAACTTTAATTAGATAGGTAACCAATCACAGCCTGAATCTATATCCTAAAAAGGGGGAGGTGGCAGCCAGTCAGCGAGCCCGGTGTTATCTGGAAGAGTCCATTCTTACACGGAGGGGTTCATTTTTTTAAAATTCATCATTGGACTGGTGAAGTCTTTCGGTGGGTGTATTTTTGGACAGGTCTATTTCGCAATTTTACAGAAAGTGTGCTGGAAGTGTCTATTCTCACACGGAGGGGGGATTTTTTTGAAATTCATATTTTTGACTTTGGTGACTTCTAGTTTGTCAAAGTCTTTCAGTAGGGTTATTTTTGGACTGGTCTAATTTGCAATTTTACATGGGTGTGCTGGAAGAGTCCATTCTTGCATTGAGGGGGGCTTTTTTAAAAATCCATTTTTTTGGACTTCAGTGATTATGTCAAAGTCCTATTTTAGCGGATTTATTTTTGGACTGCTCTACTTTACATGGAAGAGTCCATTTTTGCACATGGAAGGGGGATTTTTTCAAATTCTGTTTTGGACGGGTGATGATTCAAAATTCAATTTTTAGTGGAAGTGTTTTTAGACTGGTCTATCATACCTTTTCATGCACTGGGACCTTTTTTGCTAAATTCAATTTTGGATTTGGTTTCTTATTCAAAACGCCAAGGTTTCAGTGTGAGTATTTCTGGACTGGTCTAAATTTCACATAGGGTGCACTGGAGTCCATTCTTGAACGGGGGAATTTTGTAAGATTCATTTTTGGGTTAAATCGTCATCAGTAAAAGTGATTTTTCAAATGGGTGATTTTGAAGTAGTCTATTGTTGCATGGGGAGGGAGATGGCTGAAATATGCTGTATTTGCTCTCAAGCAAATGTCGGCCTTTCTAGTGTTTTATCTATATGCTTGATGATAACATAAACGTATGGAAGCTTGTTTTTTTTTAGATCCAACGTGAATTAAGTATCGATGGCTGTTGAATATTCTATACTTATGTTTTCATTTAACGTTAGACCAAATCTGAAGGTGCAACAAAGATTTTAATGATTGCAAGTATTTGTATTTGTTACGTTATGTCATGTGTGTACTTTTATATATGTCCATGAACACTAGCAGTGTACAATATTTAGTATCACAGCTAATGGACAAATAAGGCGTCTCAAAGCCTCTCTCATGCAAACAAGATCATAGCTCGGATCAGTAAAGCAACTTCTAAGTTATAGCAGGGCTTTGGAGTATGTGTACGTAGCAGTGATTGTAGTTGTGCGTCGATAATCGTGAAACCCTATGGCTATGGTGGCTGATGAATATTCCATATTTATGTTCTCATTAACACCAAATTTGGGCACGATCATACGTATCAAACCAAGTTATGTATAGCAGGATTTTTACTTTGAATCCTCCGCAATTTTCAGAGCATGTGTACGTAGCAGTGATTGTAGCTGTGCGTCGATAATCGTGAAACCCTATGGTGGAATTAAGCTATAAGGAGCCAGTCCCGGCTGCTTGTTACTGGGTTCACTGAACCGACATGTGCCAAACATTGTGCACTGCGGCGTGACACACCCTCGAATGCGTGGATAGCGTGTGGGATATATTAGGCAACTTATTCAAAATTAATTGTACAATTTCCTAGCGTATGCTAGGGGGGGGGGGTGCTTAACCCCTCTCCATATCTAAAACTTGAAGTAAACCGGATACATATTAGGTACTCGGTTTACTCCAAGTTTCAAGTTTGGAGATAGCACAAGGACATATTAGGCACCTAATTCAACAACACCTACGATTCAGTAGCGTATCGTACTGGGCGGGGGAGGGGGGGTGAAAGATGGCTTGTGCTACACCTATCCCGATACTTGAAACTTGAAGTAGACTGGGTACAATTTAGGTACCTATAATACCAATATAGTAATGATTAATGATATGATTATAGTCATTGTAATTGACTAGCGCTGGCAATTACTGACAGATTTATCGTACGAAAATTGCTTCTTTTAGCTATTTTTCCATAACATTGTAACAGTATGATTTATGTTTTGATTGCTATAGTAGTGCCAAAATGTAAAGTCAAGGTCAAAAGCAATCGACTGCAGAAACGGACTTTATGGGATTTATTTATCCCCCGAGACATTCTCTGCTACACTCAGATTGTAAAGTCTGGAGCTTTATGAATATTTTACTGAAAGAATGTTTCACCGGCAGCTCGTGTCTCCCACGAGGTTTCTAATTCCCGTAACATTCCCGGAACTAAAGTAACGATGCACAACAACAATGCGGAAGTCCAGCCGCCCTTCCGTTGAACTCTCCTGTCACGTAAGAAGACAGGTAACATGTGCGTGACCAGATGTGGTGAATAATTACCTAAACTTTTGACCCTTTTACGATGTTTTGCAAAAACAACCACACGTCTATAGAGACATGCCGGTTATTTTAAATGATTAACTGTCAAATTTGATAACGGTGATTTTATTATTTTTGTGCAATATGCCATTTGCAATTTGACTGTCATTTGAGTTAACTGTCAAATTTGATAACGGACTAAGTGATTTTTTTGCAATGCCTGTAGAAACTTGACTGTCATTTTGAATGATTAACTGCCAAATTTGATAACAAACTAGCTAAGTGACTTGAGTAATTCGAATTGACAAGTCCATTGGCAAACGGCAAATAAATATCTTCTTTCAACACGACGTTCTTTCTGAATTCTTAATATCTGCCCTTTCGCATGGGAAGTTTCTCTGTTATGTCCACGCTATACAGATGTGCAATCCTTGAGTGCAATTTCACTTGGAAGCTGGGAGTTTCTGTTGAATCAGTCAAAATGTCACTACTAGAATACTAATAGGATATTGATTGATACTGGCTGTAACTACAGTATGTTGATCTTAGAAGGTGAACTTCTTGCATACGATCCCGTCAGTTATTGACTTTGACGTGTTCAACCAGTTCTTCGAGTTAGATGTATTGAATTGTCCTGCCAGTTCATTCCAGTAGAGCTGAAGAAGAGTGATGGATGTCACTCAAGACGTCCGAAAGTAATTGTCCGTTTTTATCCAGTTGTATAGACTGAATTGTTTTTGAATAATTTTTCTTCTTCTCATCTAGGTGTTGACCTAGATATTTAGGACTTCGTCCCCTTATCTGATATGAAATATCACCGAAGTGCCATGCTTACGTTATCAGATGCTACTAATAGCATTTTATATGATAAGAGATCGAGGGACTATTTAGAGCATTTACTGGCTGTCGGAAGTGATTTAGTCTGGGGCCGTCATAAGGACATGGTGTTATTCAGTAGCATTACAGAAGTAGACAGGTGGCCATTATAGGCAGGATTCTTAATGCTTGAGCCAATGTGGGAAAGACATCTAAAGCTGGGCCCACAATGACAAGGTGGCCCTCATGCAGAGCTGGTCTCTAGCACAGATTTGTACTTGAAATGTTGGCTTGAATGAACAACCAGTTTAATCAGTATCTAGGAAAAGCATTGGTGGTGAGTACATAACGGAGTTATATCAGTAACACAAAATGACTTGATTGCTGAACCATCAGAATATGATCCCACCTTTGTGGCAGGCTGTTCATGGTGATTCATAGAATAAATGGTAAAGAGATAAAAAGCTTTGCCTTTGCATCACAGAAGATAAAATGATTACCCACAATTCTAAGTATGCTTTGTACTTCAGACAAAAATATAACCTCTTAAACTGTGTCAGAGATATATAGTTTGATCCCAGTATCACGTGACCAGACAATAAATGATTTATTGGATGACCTTGTGCACATGGGGAGAATGGCCTGATCAATTTTAGTCACGTGACCACCCACGGCTGTATCGTCTGGATCCACTGTCATATCAAATCAAATTAATCAGCGTACTGGCCCTGCCAACTAGATACTTTGTTTCCTGGCAATAGGAAAACAAAACACAAAGCAAGATGCTGAAGCTCGATGTTTCTCACTTAGGTAGTAGAGGTGCTGCCACAGTCAGCATACATTGTAGTTCAGTGCCTCATTAAAAAAAGATGTGTATCTTTTGTCATTTCAACACCTTTAAACTAAAGACAGTTGCATAGTTGGGTAAAATTGTTATACCTCACATTTTTCTTGTCTTATTTCTTTACAAAATCTCATTACACTCTATAAAAGCTCTAATAGAAAATACATAATTATGCTCAGTGGGGTTTAAAAGGAATATCAATTATCAGCAGAAATAAGCAAACAGATCAAATAATAACAATGTTTTAGTACTGGTTGTAAGCTGCCTTTACATACTATATATGATCTGTAAGACAATATTTATTTGTCTTAGACAGCAGTATGAGTGATGCCAGCTAAAAGTATATCCCTTCCATATATATTTATATTATAGTCTTATGTACAGGATTATATTAAGTCTAGCAGAACCATTTTGACCTGTCAATCAAGCCAGGGGATTAACCGTTACCATGGAGATGGAAGCAAGAGTCCATTGTAATCAGGATGTATAATTTATGTTCTGTGATCCCTGGATTAGGTTAGCTGACCCTGATTCAGGTTTTGATATACGATCGGTTTTAACATCCATCCATAAACATGTATCAACTGACGCAGTAGCCAAGTGGGTAGGGTAACTTGATTTGCATTTGGGTCATTGTGATACCAAAGAGTTTTAGGAAGACACATACAGCTTTCTCTGCTTAGGACTCAGCACTTAGAGTATGGTAATTCAGCACACACTATTATCAGTGAACTTGCCCCTGCCTGCTGTGTAGCCCAAGGGCTATAAAAATGGAGATGGGCATCATCCTATACCCAATAACTTTGAACTTATATTTGTTGCAAGTGTTGTAGGTACCAGTATATATAAATATTGTACAAAAAGAGAGAGAAAGAAGAAATCCATTTTAATACCAAACTTGGCTCTATGAAAAACAAGTTTATTTTTCAAATCGTTGCTCATATTTATACTAGTCTCTACAGACATGAAACAGTAATATGCTAGGACTCAAAGCTTTAAGAGGGCCTAACACCTAAAAGGCAATAAATTCAGGACAAGTCCATTTTGTTTGTGCGCTTGTAGCTTTGTCGTAACCATAAATGAGGTAGACCACTGACTGTAAAATCAATCTGTGATTCAATACACAGTATTCAATACAAAGTATTACTTACTGACTAATAGAATAACAACATGACAGTTTTGTTGCTTATCAGTCATACTAGAACAATGCCAGCATAACAAAGTTTAATGTGTATTGTTATTGTTCAAATAGAACAAAAAGTATTGAATAGAAGAACAAGTATTAGACTTTTTTTACACATTTTTTATAACTATTAAGTTAGATTAAACCAGAACAAAACCAACATGCTAAAGTTATCTTATACTTGATAATGTAGTGAACATGAACTTGAACCTTTTCTGACCAAAAAAGCATCACTGATGCAACAAACTTGTAACTCTGTCCTTGCCTTTCGTACTTACAAGTCTTATTTACTGAACACTTTCTTCTTAGGTTCCACTGATCATGATCAGCTGAGGTCTCACCATTTGGTCCACTTTGCCCATATTTGGAATGGTCCCTATTTTCCATAGCCTGTAGAACAACAGGAAGAAATATCAATGAATACAACTATTTAGAGTTGTAAGTATAGCATAGTACCAGTAGGTCATAAGACCAAGAATAGTAAAAATTCTGCAATAAATCTATAACGCAGTATAAAGCTACAAGCATGTGAATTCGGTACATGTAAGTACATATAAAAGTTTGCAGTTGTAGAAGCTGTTTTTGCTTCAATAACCGGACTACCCAATGTTGGGTTTCAGTAAAAGAACAGCTTCCTCCCCACAAACTTTACTAAACCAAAACAAATAGCCAGATTTTCTCTTCACACTGTTATATTTTCCAGCTAGGCAAAATTCTTCTAAATCGGATTAGTACCAAATCAAATTGTGGTGGTGTAACTTTGCCCAAAGATACAGATACAGAAATATGAGGACTTCCTACCCAGCGTGACTGATGCAGTCTCCTTCTGATCCTTGCGAACATCCCTCATGATGTCCAGGTTCCGCTGGCTGGCTTCCTTGTGGTCCACTATGGGGCGGGGGTAGTCCTTACCCACAATGCACCCTGCCTTCTCCTGGACATTACGGGGAGCTTTCCACGGTTCGTAGATGTACTCCTTCGGGAAGTTCTTCAGGACTGGGAGGTAGTGCCTGTAAAAATAAACAGATATAAGAAAAACATAGGAATACATGTACCAACTTAAGCTATGTGTGGCATAAAGATAAATGATGGCAAGGAAATTGATTGCAAATTTATGTCCCATTGGGGCTAAATGTAGCAAGTTGTATACAATGAGAATGACAGGACAACTACTAAGTATGCTATGCCTTATTACTTACATCTATATTTTACATGCTTCTTCTCTCTTCTTGAAAGGTGAGTGGACGAACTGACATAAGCTTTAAAATAAAATATAGTCATTCTCTTTGCCCTTTGAAAGAACACACTACAGAACAAGGTACAGCAAACAGGGTGTATCAGATTTTGAGTAAGCAGTCCAGACCATAAACAGAGGCAGGTGCCATATATAACCAGGAAAACAACAACAACCCACCTGATAAATGTGCCCTTTGGGTCAGTCTTCTTGCCAAAGACGATGGGACTGTAGATGCGGAAGTACTGGTGGAAGAAGGCGCTGGCTGACAGCCACATCCAGTTTCCTGCATTCAGGCTCCAGTCTGCATCCAGGAGAAGCTCCTCAAATACCTGATGGTTAGGGGACAAGGCAGATATTAAGGGCATACAATTTATATATGTGGACTATTAAAAAATTGTCTTCCTCCCCTTTTTGAATATCAATTTATAGTTAGGAAAAAAACCTGCTGTCCAACTAGATCTCTTTTTGCATAATTTAAAGCTAGGATATAAAAACTGCTCTCCGACAAGATCTCTCCAGTGTCACTGACAAAAGACAAAGGATGTCTCTGAAGCATCTGACCATTTCCAAAATCATATCCAGTGGCTTGAGTAACTGAATTTTGGCATATTTTATTACTTGGATGTCTAACCTTAATCGACCTTTATGAAGTTATTGCATTGGCTCTAAATCATTGTATAACCAAAGTTTTGATTCTCAACAGTCAAATCTTTGGCTAGAGCCATACAAAAAGTATGCTGGGCCAAATGAAAGGGTTCAGGGATATTCAAGAATGAAAAAAAAAGTTGTTTCCTTTCAGAATTTTTGGGAACCTAACAAGTTAACATTGCAACAAGTGAAAGATGGGGAGTGTGTACAGTGATTGGCACACCTTCATCCCCTCCTCCCAGGAGATCCACAGGTCCCCTCTGGTCAGGAAGCAGGCCACAGCGTGCCGTGCCAAGTGGTGGATCCACCCCTCTGTGCGCAGTTGGGTCATGACAGCATCAATCCAAGGGAAGCCAGTTTGGGCTGGAAAGAAGACAATAAGGAAATGTTAGGGGAAAATCATATTGGAACTGTGTAAAGGTCAATAGAATTCACAATTCCTTTTGTAACTTTGTGTGTTGGTTCCGTGGTGTGTGGGGGGTTGAATTTCTGGATCCAGGGAGGTATGAGTTCTCAGAATTTCAATTTCAATTAAATTGCCTTAAAAAAGATAATTTCATACAACCTAAGCTTTAGTCGACCATTGTTAGCCTTACAACAGAATCTGTAGGATATATAAATCATGGGCTCTTGAATGTTTGAACTGAAATTGAGCAAAGTTCATTATGCTTTATGTATGGAGCATTGTCAGTAATACTTAAAATAGTAGGACCCTAGCTTTAATATTGTCCTGGGTATGACATTAAACTGCAACCGGTGATAGGGCCATGGCTAGGCTGTCATGGTTGTGGGGAGAGTGGAGTGACCCCTTAGCTATCACTACTCCCAGGCTCACTCTGGCCCGGAGTGACAGCACCTGTTAAGGGCCCCAACTATGGGTAAATAGTCTCACTGCCTTGTGAGTGCTAGGGATAGTGGAAGGCTAAGGAAGCAAATCCTGACAGAAAACCCGGAGTGGAGCCTCGTTAGGCGGGTTAGATTCGGCTACTAGTCAACTTTCTCCGGCAGCTCCTGCAGCCAAGTTGGTGCCAGATGTACTGCACTGCTTTCCTCTGGACCACACCAGCGAGGCCGAGAGGGGGGTCCTGACGCTTGGGCAACCCAGGATCTCCATAACCCTGCCCGGGCGTTTTTGCGTCATGGAGAGGTCACTCCATCTTTGTGGTTACAAGCAAAGACACAACACGGGAGTCAGCAGTTACGGGTAATAAGTCCTATTTCAATTGGCGTATAAAAAGGGCGCCACGGGTTGACTCCGACGGTGGGAGGAGTCGCCATGCTCCACTGATTCAGCTACCGCCCGCCTTAAGCTGGGCAGCCCCCAGTCAATAAGGTGCTGATCCGTCACGGTCTGCTGCTCCTTTGGGGTGTAGGGGGCATAGGGCGCTGACACGCTTGAAAAGCAGGCCGACACCTAGCACACCCACCCAAACGAAGCAAAGGAAGTCTCCAGCACTTCGAATAGGAAGCTGGAACGTAAGGACAATGTTAACAGGACTGTCAGATGACTTGCAACTTATTGATGATAGCCGAAAAACAGCAGTTATAGATGCCGAACTCGCTCGGCTAAACGTGGACATTGCAGCGCTTCAAGAAACTAGACTTGCAAATGATGGCTCACTTCAAGAAAGCCAATACACCTTCTTTTGGAAGGGGAAACACCAAGATGAAAGACGTGAACATGGTGTTGGGTTTGCAGTAAGATCATCTCTCCTAGCTATGATAGAAGCACCTTCTGGTGGTACCGAACGGCTACTGAGCCTTCGTCTAAACTCCACAAACGGCCCAGTAAACTTTGTGTCTGTGTATGCACCCACGCTAAACTCTGCTACTGAGACAAAGGACAAGTTCTACAATGAGCTCGATGAGCTTGTTAGTCAAATGTCTCCAACAGAGGATATCTACCTGCTTGGCGACTTCAATGCCAGAGTTGGTGCTGAACACGATGTCTGGCCGGCATGCATTGGCCACTTCGGAGTCGGCAAAATAAATGAAAACGGTCAGAGACTCTTGGAACTATGCTGTGCAAAGAACTTATGTATAACTAACACCTACTTCCAAAACAAAGAAAAACATAAAGTCTCCTGGATGCACCCCAGATCACATCAATGGCACCAGCTTGACCTTGTCATTGCCAGAAGGAAAAGCCTCCAAAAGGTGCACAATACACGGAGCTACCACAGCGCCGACTGCGACACAGATCATTCCCTTCTTATTAGCAAAATAGCATTGAAAGGAAGAAAGCTGCTGCACCATGCGAGGCCTAGGAGCCTCCCAAGGATCAACACTGCCCGTACTAAAGATACTGAGAGTAAAGACAATTTCCACTCCCTTATCAATGGCCTGAGACTGGCCAGTGATGGTGTGTCAGCTGCAACACAATGGCAACACCTCAGTGCTGCTATACACAAGTCTGCTATCACTGCATTTGGGAGAAAGGAGAAAAGAAATGTTGACTGGTATGAAGCCAACCTTATGGTTATGGAGCCAGCAACCCAGGCCAAAAAGGAGGCATTGGTTAAATGGAAGAGGAACCCCACCCCGCAGAACTTACTCTTGCTGAAGAACGCAAAGGCTAGTAGCCAAAAACTAGCAAGAAAATGCGCAAACGACTTTTGGCTACAGCTCTCCTCCTCTATAGAACATGCATCATTGACTGGTAATGTCAGGGCCATGTACGAAGGCATTAAGCAGGCTACTGGTCCGACCATGAAGAAAACAGCCCCCTTAAAATCAAAAACTGGTGACACCATTACTGACCGTCAGGGACAGATGGATCGGTGGGTTGAACACTATACCGAGCTCTATTCCACAGAGAACACAGTATCTGAGGAGGCCATAAACAGCATTCCACCAATGTCAGTCCTTGAAGAACTGGATCAAATGCCTACTATGACAGAGTTAGAGAAGGCAATCGACACCCTCTCTTGCGGAAAAGCACCAGGAATTGATGCAATTCCACCAGAGGTAGTTAAGGAAGGAAAATCAGCACTTCTCCCACACCTCTATGAACTCCTCTGCTCATGCTGGAATGAGGGTGAGGTGCCGCAGAGTATGCGTGATGCCAATATTGTGACTTTGTACAAAAACAAAGGGGATAGATCCGATTGCAACAACTATCGTGGGATTTCGCTCCTTAGTATAGTGGGGAAGATATTCGCTCGTGTGGCTCTGGTCAGACTACAGGTACTAGCCGACCGCGTGTACCCAGAGGCACAATGCGGGTTCAGAGCGGGGCGCTCCACTATTGACATGGTTTTCTCGGTGAGGCAGCTGCAGGAAAAGTGTCGGGAGCAGCGGAAACCCCTCTTCCTTGCTTTTGTCGACCTCACAAAGGCTTTCGACCTTGTAAGTCGCAGTGGACTGTTCAGGCTGCTTGAGAAGATAGGTTGCCCACCAAAACTACTCAGCATAATCAAGTCCTTCCACAGCAACATGAAAAGCACTGCCAGTTTTGAGGGTAGCACCTCCAAGCCTTTCCCGATTCTCAGTGGAGTTAAACAGGGCTGTGTACTTGCCCCAACACTATTCGGGATCTTCTTCTCACTACTCCTGGTGTATGCCTTTCAGTCCTCCGATGACGGGGTCTACATCCACACCCGCCACGATGGCAAACTGTACAACCTGGCCCGCTTACGCGCCAAAACAAAGGTGACTCGCGTGCTCCTCAGGGAGATGCTATTTGCCGATGACGCAGCTCTTGCGAGTCATACACCAGATGGACTCCAGCGTCTGATGAACAGGTTCTCAAATGCCTGCAAAGAGTTTGCCTTAACAATTAGCATAAAGAAGACTGAGGTGATGGCCCAAGATGAGTCAGTCCCTCCGGCAATATCGATCAACGGCTCCTTGCTTGCTGTGACTGATCGGTTCACGTACCTGGGATCCACTGTCACCAAAAACTTGTCTCTGGATGTTGAAATAAACACAAGGGTTGGAAAAGCAGCTTCCGTTATGAGCAAACTCAACAGAAGAGTTTGGGAAAACAAAAACCTGACAACAAACACCAAGCTGAAGGTGTACCAGGCATGTGTCCTAAGTACCCTCCTTTATGGCAGTGAAACATGGACGACATATACCAAGCAAGAAGCAAAGCTCAATGCATTTCACATGCGGTGCCTTCGCCGGATTCTAGGAATCAAATGGCAGGACAAGGTCACAAACACTGATGTTCTTGAGAGGTCCAACTCCAGGACTTTATTTGCAATGATCAGTGAACGACGCCTGAGATGGCTGGGACATGTTCGCCGTATGGGGAAAGGGCGTATTCCCAAGGATCTTCTGTATGGCCAGCTTGAGTGCGGTTCACGTCCAACTGGTCGCCCACACCTGAGATACAGAGATGTGTGCAAGAGGGATCTTAAGTCGGCCAACATTGACATAGACTCTTGGGAAGAAACAGCAACTGACCGATCAGCATGGAGACAGACTGTAAAAGCAGGGGTGAAGGAAGCTGACGCTACCAGATCCCAACTCAGAGACCAGCGTCGTCAGAAGACAGCCTCTACAATCACAAACACCTTCATATGTGCAGGATGCGGCAGAGACTGTCACTCCAGAATCGGCTTGTTCAGCCACCAAAGAAGATGTCGACCATGACCAAAACCCATCGTCTCTTTAGACGGACGGAGGCCAATGATGAGCTTTAATAACTTATCTAGTCTGGCTAAAGTTCAGAGTTTTAAGACCATGACAAGCTTAAGGGTGATTCAAAACAATTACCATTCCTCCATTTGGTGAGATGTTCATCGTTTTTCTTCCATGGAATCTGCAGACAGACACGGTTGCCTTCCATCTGGTTAAAGTTTGGTGTGTGTGCAGCTGCCGTGTAGAAAAACTCTCTCCAGATCAGCTGACCATGCAGGGACACTGGGGGCTGGGAGTGGTTCTTGGCCTGGAAAAATATGATAACATGTTACAAGCACTGTTCTCATGAAGTGATGATGAAGATAGTTATGTCTTTATAAGAACACACTGACAAATTCTTCAATTTGTGATGTTACATTACAACTTTGGCAGTCTTTTAGTACTCAAAAAATCAAGATACTTTTTCAACAAGGCAAGGAAACATGTCACTCTGCTGAGCTTAGTTGCCTGCCTTAACAAAATACAGGGAAATGCATAGCGGCAAATCAGATTTTAGATCAAAAATCTGATACTGGCTTTAAACCAAATGGCTATAATCATGCTTAGCCAAGTTATTTGTCAGCCAGATAATTGTTGTTAAGTTTCTATAAAAAAAATATAATGTACTTTAATTTACTAGGACAGTAGCAGGAAAGAGACGATCTTTCTCTTTGATTTTTCTTATTCATCCTATCTTTGCTGCAATAAGTTATTATTATTGTTAGCTACCTTTGAGTATATCTTGTCCAGTTGATGATAGAACAGCCTTGCAGACAGACAGCCCACTGTTATGTATGGACTGAGGACAGTGGTGCTGGGCAGTAAGGAGTTGGGCGACGTCTTGGGCTTCTCAAACTTAAGGACCCAGTCCTGGAACATATGTCAAAACGGAAATTGAATCTAATAATCTTGAATTCCATGAGTTGACAATATTTGTACATAAGATTCTTTGCTTTCTTTTTTGTGTATTTTACATTTCAATCAAGTATTACTGTAACTTCATCCATTGTATCAATAATATTTCTTCTTTCTTACAACAGAAATTGTTAATTCACTACAATGTACAAATGTGGGTCGGTTAGCTAATCTTCTACATCAACAATACTTTTACCACTGTCAATATGCATTTACAATGTTAAACATACATACATGTTGTAATTGATGGGGCTTTGCTTGTTTCAACTTTTCACCTAGCAATGTAGGACAAATACATAAATACTGTACAGCATGGTTGCAAAGTTTCCGGAGCAATTAAGTATAGTAAGTACGTTTAATACGCTACCTTGTCTTCCAGACTTTTCTCTAGTCTTCTCAGTGCTTCTGTTTCTCCTCCGACAAACTTGGCAGGAAAGTCACACTTCATCCCCAACTCTTCCAACGTCACCATGTCAAACTTCCCATCCTGCAGGGCCTCTGGGGGTACGGTACAGTTGGCAAAGTGCTCTGTTGTAGCTGTTTCCTTTTCCTTGGGAGGTTTGCCCATCTCATTGTAGACCTTCAGAAACTTCCTGTACGTTAGCGGTGGTGTTCCTCCATTCCGCTCTACAGTCCTAAAGAGAGACAGAAGCCACATTAAGAATCTAATCACAGAATATCTCAGCTAGCATATTATAACAAACTCCAGCAAACATCAAGAATTGCATGTAGGTCCACTTCTTTTAAAACAAAGTCTATAGTTAATCTCATATGATTCACTATAGTAGTCCACCATAGGAACAGTAATACTACTGGCAACTTGACAGAAATTCTTGACTGATTAGTCTGATACATAAGATGGAGAAAGTATCATACCTCACCTCTGTTAAATATGACTGCTTTACTCTTTTTGCACATGAAAAAAGTTTTGTTAAGTTGTCACTGTTATATTTTGCAACATTCATTACAATAGATTAGCAAAAGCGGATCAAAAACCATACTTAGAAAATCAATTGATGAGACAGTATTTTTCTCATACTGAAAAGGTTCTATACTACACTGCACTACTGTACTAACCTGTCAATGTCGTAGAGCGTATGAGCCACATGAGTCACGACTTCCACCCCCATGTCTGACGCAATCTTTCTCACCGCCGCGTCCCGTATACGGTAGAAAGGTTCCGTGTCCACATCATGAGTGAGCTGCGTGATCTTCCACTTACGAAAGTGTTCCTTGAAGAAGTCTTCAGCGCTCCCACGTACGACGAACAGTCGCAGGCCGTACTTCCTGAGACGCGTGTCCAACTCCTCAAGACACTGTATGACGAATCGCCACCAGTTAGCGCCGTAGCAGATATCATGTTCCTTCATCCAGTTCTGGTCCACCACGTAGACGGGATAAACGTGATGGGAGGTCCGGAGAGCGTGAAGAAGCGACGGGTTGTCGTGAAAGCGAAGGCCCTTACGGAACCAGTGGATGGTGCTGTGCTGAAGCTTGTTCGCCATAATGCTTTGCCTGACAATGAAATAACTTGTATTTGAGACCTCTAGAACCTTAATCACATGTCAAGTTAGCATGAATATTTATTAACTTTCAACAGCTGTGTCCTCTGACATGATTTGTCAGAGAGTTCGTCCATACGAGTCAAGTATATTATGATGGTGTTTTCATTCCAAAACCAAATTGTTTTACTCCGTCAAACATGAAAGTAAGCACACTGTAGCGCACTAAATGCTACGTGACAACACGTTCAGGGAGAAGCCACTTTTCCTCTTGTTACCTAACACTCGACATGGCCAGGCTTAGCCTTACGCAGGAGGATCCTGTAATGGGCCGTTCCAAAAAAAAAAAATAGAGGGGGGGTTGATTACACAGGACTGGACTCTGGACTTACGGGGATGGAAATCCCTAGGACTCTTGGACTTAGGGGGTTTGAAGCGTTAGGACTCTTGGACTTAGGGGGTTTGAAGCGTTAGGACTCTTGGACTTAGGGGGTTTGAAGCGTCAGGACTCTTGGACTTAGGGGGTTGGAGGCATTAGGACCGCTGGACCTAGGGGGTTTGTGTCGCATCTACTTTTCGGCGGCTCCAGGAATCGTCCAAAAACCTTACGAAAACTAGATATCCAGGATTCGTACTTCCGGTGCCGTCAATCATGGTGATTGACAGTACAGAAAACATTATTATGCACGCCCATGTTTCCATATATGGGTCGACCTCGTGAGACCTCGACAGACTCAAGTTGCGAGAGATTAAAACCCGGAAGTGACCGCTGCCCTCCCCATGATAGGACGTCATCTGAATGCTACTAACACGTAAATAGAATGTGATGCTACACGAAAAACAACTTCAAACACACAACACATAATATAGTCGTGCGACTGTTATTGTCTATCGTTGTGGACAACGGTTGTCTTTAGACATGCGTTCAGAGTATTACGGGGCACCCGCAGTGCAGGATACCATTGCGGTGCGTGCGTGACCCACAGTGACCGCTTGCTCGCAAATCAAAAATGGCGGGAGAATTCCTTATTTTCGTCAGGCGTTCAGGCCGTTTTCTGGATATCCAGGAATCGTCCTCCTGTTCAGGCCGTTTTCTGGATATCCAGGATTCATCCTGAGTCTGTTCAAGCCGTTTTCTGGATATCCAGGATTCGTCCTGAGTCTGTTCAAGCCGTTTTCTGGATATCCAGGATTCGTCCTGAGCCTGTTCAAGCCGTTTTCTGGATATCCAGGAAGCGTCCTCGTGTTCACGCCGTTTCCTGGATATCCAGGATGTGGACCAAGCCTTGTGTGAGAAAGAGACGCCATCTGGATGCTATTAACACGTTACCGTGAATGTGTCGCTATACGGAAAACAACAGTAGCTTTATCCCATCTTGACTGCCATTTGTTAATTCATTACGCAAAAAGCATTTTGGGCCTGATACGTAAGTAACATGTAAACATCAAAGTATCATTATAAACATTCGTTTAAGTTCTGTAACACCAGGATCAGCAGAATAAACTACACGATCTTCTTGCGGGGAGATACAAAGATGGCGGCTTTCTGACGAAAACAACATGCCCCCGCCCTCCGCATAGTCTCCTCCCTCGAAAACAGGAAGCTCCACCCCCACGTACACGTTCTGGATAAACACCGTCGTCTATCCAGGAAACGTCCTGTTTGCGACGATTTCTGGATATCCAGGAATCGTCCTTCTGCTCAGGACGATTCCTGGATATCCAGGATTCGGCATATTACGAAAGTTAGATACTGACGAAAGTTGGATACAACAGGGGTTTTAGCGTTAGGACCTTGGACTTAGGGGGTTGGAAGCTAGGACCATAGGACTTAGGGGGTATACAGATTGGGGTGTAATCAACCCCCCCTCTATTTTTTTTTTTGGAACGGCCCAATGGATACTTCAGACGTAAATTTCTTTCACCCGTACAATATTTTCTTGATATCTATAGGCCAAGATATCTTTCAGATTGTCGTGACACATTCAACTTAATACACTATCAACAGAAATACACAGAAAACGCTGTACATTTGTCTTTTAGCTCACTTAATTACGCAACAGAATAACATGTGTTATGCAACAGAATCCGGCGCCCCCCTCCCTCCTTACTTCAGTTCAGTTTCCCCCGCGCGAAAGCGGACAGAAGCATTTTTTTTACAATACAAGGAATGCAAAAGGCATTTACTGTAACATTTGCGTTGTCTGCTGCATGTAAGAAGAAGGGTTTTACGTATACCTTTCTTATAGGAGGAGCAAGTCCACAGTCCACACACACACGCTGACGGCTCAGCTCCAGATACGCTAGCTGTTGTTGTGTATGCAAATCTCTTCAAATGTCCCGCGCAGGGGGTTATGGGTCAAGGACACCGGAAGTGCCACTGGTGGGGGCGGGGCATCTTTGATTTGTTTGTAAAAGAAATAATGGACACTTCATACTTGTTATTTTCTCGACTTATCATAACTTAGATAATTTGAGTCGAACGTTTGAGGGGTTTGTATGTATTGTTCATTAATTCATGCATGTTTGTTTGTTCAAAGGTTTGTTTGTCTGTCTGTTTGCTTGTTTGTTTCTTTGTTTTGGGGTTGATATGAACGGACCATAATGCATGTTGTTACACACCCTGTGACATAGTGCATTTGTTATGATAAATTGTGTCTACTTTAATTGAGCGTCTAAATTGAGCGTCACAAAGTCAAGGCTGTGAACTGGTTAGTACCAGACATGTTGTCAGAGCTGGGCTCAGACAGTTGTTACGTCATTGATTACTGATAACTGTCAGAGTAAATGATTGTCAAGACTTGGGGGGGGGGGGTAAAAGTGTACAAAATGCACAAAACTAACAATAATTCTAACACCACTAACAGTAATTGTGTACCTGCGTGCTGATTGTGTTCAGTGCTAAGTACAACTCTGTTAATCTGTTCTTAGATGTCGTTCAGCACTAAGGACAGGCAGCTATGTGTACATGGTTGGCAGAACTGTAAATGATACATGAAAGACAAGAGGTTTATTTTCCGTTCAGTACTCAGAATATACAGACCAGTTTGTGGTCGATATCAGTATTCAGTGCTAAGAACTGGCGTGTTAACCTGTGTGTGGATGGCGTTCAGCAATGAGAACAGGTCTGTTTGACTGTGTAAGATCGTTGGCAGCGCATTTTATAAGCACATACCTGTATGTTTCCCTGTGTATGAATGTCACCAAAGACGGACATGTTTGCCTGTATTTGGATGGTGTTCAGCACCAAGGACAGGCATGTTTACCTTTGTGTGGATGGTGTTCAGCACCAAGGACAGGCCTTTTACCTCTGCGTGGATGGCGTTCAACGCAGGACAGGCATTTTTGCCTCTGTTGATGATGTCCAGCTCTAAATCCAGACATTTTGACGATTTGTATGAGAGTTAAGTTCTTTGCACTGAACTTGCCGATGTAATACGTGTTCATAATCAAGGGTATCATGTTCCTTGGCATTACTAAACATATACACGTATCTGCTAGACTAGTAGCATAAAGAGAAACATTGACACATATCGAAGATTGCTTACCAGGCCGGCCCTGCATAAATAAAAGAAGGAAGACATTAGAAAGAATATGTTTATGCTATTACTCTAATGATTTTACAACTTGAATCATTGATGGAAATCCGGCGCCAATCATTTCCGGAAGAATGCCAACAGAAAACCAAATTAGGAACGCTTCAATGAACAGTGATTTAATTACGTCTCTGGGAATGGAATACCGATGTGGTAAATGTTGCATGACAGACCCTACTTTCTTCGGAACACAATCGTGGTGAGTTGCATGCTGCGTACCATCTTAGACGTCGTACTTGAATGTGATTATTCTTCATCATGCATCCGGTTATTGAAATGCTACAGAGCTTTTAGAGGCTAATCTGTATCTTATAGATAGATTATATTTGTTCTCTAGATTTTCCAATGCATTTCCGATTTCCGATGCTGTATGCCTCTCAGGCAAGCTTCTCATCTGAAGATTATATTGCATCAGAGTACTTTTGTTGTGGAAAGGTAAGCTAAGCCTAAGGCATACTATATCTTCTTTCCCTTTTTGTGTTAAGAAAGGGTCCGAAGGGTAAGACGTATTTCCTCGTTTAGATTTACCTCCAAACCTTCCTCTGACATGGCTATGGTTAGATAAATAAATAAACGCGTATCGAAGTGGAAAGTAATTGTACTGATTCCATTCTTCAGTGTTAAAGAAAGTTCCTAATCGCAACCACTAGACGAATGTCTGTATTGACATTTATGTGGCACAGACAAGTTGATGGGAATTCGTAATGACAAGCCTCCAGCTGCCGACTTTTGTACTACAAGATAACCGAGCTAGGGCCAAGAAACTGACCATTTAATTTCTTCACAATTAACCACCACTGGTGCAGACCACTTGTGTCTGACATGGCGATTAGAAATAGGTTTATCATTTGACTTTTAATCAAAATGCATTCATCCCTGTAGAATCAATTCCAACCGCGGGTTACCAGTACGCGAGGATGGTTGTATTTGAAAACGTGCATGCTTTACATAGAACGGTTAAAAATATATGAAGAAACAATGTTATTGGGAATGAAACATAATAAAAAGCCTTTAAAACCTCAACTGTGCTAGCGTAAATGAGCTTATACAAGTGTAGTCGATAAACAAGGTTGGAGATATATATTGGTACCTCCATAACGTCCAATATAAGAAGCATGACAAGACTGTTAATCCATTTGTCTAATCGATCGAAGTAACATTGTCATTCTCTCAGTGGTTTCGGGAATGGAAATCAGATGCTTCAACTCCCAAATGTACGATTTTAGCCATTCTGACAACGCTGCAATTATCGTACAGCCACATTGTGTTTCATCAATTCCATTTGGAGCTATGGAAAGCTGAAATGTGGTTATTATCGGGAACATCGCAATTCTCTTACGAATTTGGGTCAAATCTGTATCACAAACAAGGCGCTGGGATGAATATCAATCATTTACGGAACAATATCGCAACTAGTATAACATCTGCAAGCCCCCTAGAGTTATCTTTACAGCAGAGTTAGTTAAAGTCCTTCCCGCGCCTGATGCCGCATAGGGCGGCGCCCATCTCCGTTTCAGGAGCCCTGGGCCACACAACTTTGTGCAACCACTACAACAGTGGGCTAGTCTACTGTGGTAGTGGTGTGTGTTCAATTTCTATACTGTTTCGCGAATGATGAATGCTAAGCAGAGAAAGCAGCATGTACCATTTTCAAAGTCTTTGGTGTGACTCGGCCGGGGAATGAACTCACGACCTACCGAATGCTCGGCGAACACTCTGCTCAGTTAACACAGACAGACAGACAGACACATCCATAACTTAATCTCCATTTTTCATGTTCTAATCCATTGGGCTTTTCGCAAAAGACGAAGTATATGAAATATATGAAGATATCTTTATAGATTATTGCGTGATAAAGTGCGGCACAACGCTTCGCCATTCATGTATGTACAAAGCACTTGTGCGAATTTCATTAGGAATATCCGATCAAGTATACTGCCATGGGGCTATAAAACGCTCTTAAATCTCCTATGAACGCCTCTGAACTTTACAGTGTTGGGCAACTGGGCCTCTTTACTGTGTAATAAGGGCATATAGTGTTAATAAACTGACATTAACTTTTATAAAGGCGTTTTTCTATAACGACCGGAATATGATAACCTTGAAATTGTACTCAGCTTGTCGATATCTGGAAGGTCAAATCAGCATCAAGGGGAAATCTTTACGCTTTTCCAATAATACATGGACAACAACGCGTGAATGGTTTCATACGCCCTTTGCTGTATCAATAAAACTGTGGTTAATGTAGTTTCTACGGTATTGTAAGGCTCGTGTTTCTCTTTGTCGTAAAAGTGTGACAATTGTACGGGACGGATACTAAATTTATATAAGGCAAGGTGTTGTATAATACTACTGGCTAAATACATTGATGTAGCAAAATCTACGCGAGGATTTTAAGTGCTTAAGAATATTGGTAGAATTCACACTTAGAAGTTGTATGTCTGTCAAATTACCGATCTTGTGCCCTTGGGACAGGTACATGGCTTTCCTCACTCCATCCAGGCTTTATAATGGTACCTGGGTTTGGTTGTAAAAGGCGATGGAAGGAGAGGGTTGGGCTCCATCTCCTGGTATTATACCCCAGACACAGTGGATAACAATCAACTGCATCTACGGCCTCACATAAAGGCTATGGGACTACCTACCTACGTCTACTATACAGTTACATTATCTTGATACAACTTGATACAACGTTTTTTTTTTTGATAGAGATAAATATGTATTGAACTGGATAGAGAGATTGTGTCCGGACACGACACAAGTACATGAAATATCTCTTAACATGTCTTGGGTAATGTTTCACTGGTCTTACATCATCTGCATTTTCCTTTCTTATAGATAGTGCAGGTTCTTGAGAAATGGTACTTATCGTCCACGTAGCACACACTATGTAGCACATGCAAGAAGACTTGGCAAAAACTCTTTGTACAACGCAATGTCAGTTGAGATTATTCCTGGAAGCTTTAGAACAGGATACGATCGGCTAGGGTAGGTTCTTGAGAAATAGTACTCGTCTTCAACACTTTATTTTCACGTTGGACACCGTCTGTAGCATATGCAATAAGACTTGGAAAAAACTCTCTGTACAACGCAATGTTAATTGAGGTTATTACGGGAAGCTTTAGAACAGTTCAGTTCAGTTCATCCCCGTAAGAGATGCCATTAATGATGTCCGACCAGGCATCTCTGTCTTGCATGGCGGCTGGCAGGTTGTGGTCCCTCAGACCAACCTCCTCCTCCAATACTTTCTTAAGTGTCAGGTTCGGTCGTCCCATTCTTCTCTTCGCATCAGGTTCCCAGAGGAGAACTTTGGCGGCCATGTCCTCATGACGTGCTACATGGCCAGCAAGAGCCAGTCTTCTATTCTGGATAGTTCTAGTGATCTGTAGGGAAGCTTTAGAACAGGATTTATCGATCGTCTGTCTGCCCTAGTTCCGGGAATTGTGCCGCCAGTTAGATTTTCATTCATTTAATTAGATGAGCTCATAAGTATTGGCTGATTGGTTTGGAGAGGCCGGTTGAAAGGCAAGTGATCTGAAGTTTCACACCTCTTAGTCTTGTCACAAAGTTTTAAATTCTATGCAGAACTTAGATAAGTACAAAAAATATCAATCATTACAAATGCAGAAAAGGCAGTCGCTTTCTTTTTGTAGTTGTAGTATTACAAATCAGTCCATGCATCTAGCTCCGTAACATTTGTACAGATATTACGTAATAATACGGCGAAGTTAAAGATACTAGTAACTGATCTTTCTTCACGAATGGCCATCTGCATGAGCTTAGCAATGCATGTTTGTCACACTGCACCCATAGAAGTGGCCGCGGTGGTGGCTATTGTACAATAATAATGGTATGCAGATGGCCATTAGGTACGGGTAGCGTAATAAGGTAGGAAATACGATGCATTGAAAAGATGCTATTCTCCCATTATCAGTAGAATCTGGTCACCCAGTAAAAGTAATTTTTTGCATGCAATTAAAAGAAGCATAAGTTCTACTAGAGGCTTCTAAATACACTGCCCTTATAGTAAATCAAATGTATTTTTACGACGGATAGATTGGACCTTCTCTTCTGCCCCACAACACTTTTCTCTCCTGGAGACATTAATCAGTAGAATCTGGTCACCCAGTAAAAGTAATTTTCGCTAGCATTTAAAAGATGCATACGTTCTATCGGAGACTTCCTTAATACACTGTCCTTCTAGTAAATTTAATATATTTTTACGACGAATAGATTGAACTCTGCTCCCCTCCACACAACTGTTCTCTCCGGAAGACAATTATCAGTAGAATCTGCTCAACCAGCAAAAGTAATTTTTCGCTTATATTTAAAAGATGCATAAGTTCTATCGGGGACTTCCTTAATACACTGTCCTTTTAGTAAATTAAATGTATTTTTACGACGAATAGATTGAACTCTGCTCCTCTCCACACAACTGTTCTCTCCGGAAGACAATTATCAGTAAGATCTGCTCAACCAGCAAAAGTAATTTTTCGCTTGCATTTTAAAGATGCATAAGTTCTATCGGAGGCTTCCTTAATACACGAACACTGCTCTTCTAGTAATGTATTTTTTAACAGATGAACAACAGATGAATAGGACCACCTCTCGATGTCCTTCCCCCACACAAGTTTGTTTCCCCGAAGACATTTATCAGTAAAATCTGGTCATCACCTCATCAGTAAATGGCATCCCTGTCGTTTGCATTTTAAGATAGGTTTCTTCTTAAGACTTAGGTCCCAACGGGACCCCGAAAAACAAAAGCGTTTACCAAGGAATATACACAAATAACTAATCTGACTAATCTATTTTTACGTTCTGTCTGTTTTTGCCTATCATCATATTTTTCGTTTCAGATAGCTACCCGACCAGGCCCCGGGTTGGGAAATGGGACCTAGGCCTAAGACAGGTGTCACTTTACAACAAGTAGACTGGACAGACCCCCCCCCCCCCCCATGCACACTTACCCTGTCTGCTGATGACCTTTATCAGTAGTATCTGGTGACCCCCCGTCTGCTCGTCCAATATCCTGGCACAACCAGAAACCAATTAATCAATATCGGGACACCGGAGCCACCGGCGCGAATCCAGGGCGGTGGATTTGTTAGGCCGAGACAATGAATACTGTGTTTCACGTTTAAAATCTTTATCTTTTATTGTTTCTCGTTGATTCATAGCACACGCTTGTAACAGTTTTCCATATAACGACTTGAAATACAAGTGTAACATAAACTTGATGTCTCTAACAAAGAAACAATTCTTTTCTTACATTTTGTGCTTTCTAAAAGCGTTTGATAATCTACCTACTTTGTAAATTCATTACTTCTTAGATGGGGCTTTGCATGTATTTAGGCCAGGTTTACCTTCAGATAAGTCGTTATTTTTTCAAGATACCACAATCGAAATTATTTTAATTAATCATATTTAAACTTTCAAAGGAACTGAGGTTTATTTGAAAAACGGTCATTATTTATCTCTACTTTTACCTGTTTCATACAAACTCATATTTCGCTATGTTCTGTGTTGTTTCAAAAAGAACATATAACCATCATCACGTATCATGTTTCTATCATCACTTTATTAGATGTTTTAATAATTGATAAGCCAGACGCTATGATAACACCTCTGAGCCTTGCTGAATTCATCAATCCCGGGTTGTCTGTTTCACGGGTTGTGCAGCCAAGCTCTGAAGGTGGTATCTCACTGCACTTGGGGCACCGGTGCGGCACTGCGGGGTTCGTTCACTGCAGCACTGTTTTGTTTACAATTTAGATATTTCGCAATACGAAAAAGTATGACTTAAAGGTTAACAAAATACACAATACATAAGAAAATTCGTTTCCCATCTCTGAAATTCGTATCTTTAATTTCCAACCCTATGTGCCGCACCGGTGTCCCAAGTGCAGTGAGATACCACCTCAACGTTCATGGTCACAAATTATTCGTTTTATGGCATTTGCATTAATGTTTTATCTGATACAAGAATTCATCTATAGCTGAATAAAATATGTCAATACTGTACATGCTTAGCCTATTAATGAGTATAATTTTAATCCTTCGATGATCTTCAAATCAAGCATAACGTCACGTCAATTATTCCTCCGTACCGTCAAATTGGCGGCTCGTGCCCTGCTTCTCCCCTCTGGCACTTCTCTGACACAGCCTACCCCGTGTCTAGCGCCTTCCGTAATATTTCATTACGCACGAAACATGTGACCTGAATTCATCCATGTTATCGCGCGTGTACTCTTCTTCACTCTACACAGTGATAGGACAGCGTACTACCGGCCGGCGACGAGATTCATCTTGGCGCGCGGGCTAGGAAGGAAAGACACGCTCGTAAGAAGGGCTGGAGCATCTTGATGTCTTGAAGATGAAGGAGCACAATAAGGAGCAGAAGACGGTTTCCTTGGACCGCAGCGTGCTGAATTTCTTCGCGCCGTACGACCGGAGACAAACCCAGGTATGCTGGCACGTTTTATGTGTGTGTGTTATTTGCACAAGGGAGTGGCTCTGATGTGGGTCGATACGTGTTACAGTATATGTTTTACAGCAAGATACTATTCATCAAATGGTAGTGTAAAATTGAACAAAATCAGAAAAAATGTAGGCGTTTATATATGTGCTGTTCCAGTTTTGATATTCTGTTGTGCCAAGGTGTGGCAATTGGAGTATGAAATAGTGTGTGAAATTTACGTTGTATCCTTAACGGTAAAGTTAATATATTCTACACGTGTCTCTGCGATATGAGAATAATATTCATTGATATACGAAAACAGATTTATACGGGAGAGTTGAAGAAAATAATCCGCTTAATTAATGTAGATATATCCCTTTTTACTTGCTAGTTATGACATTGGCGCCACTGGTATGTACTGATGAAATTTAAACAAATAGAATGACTCATATATTGCATTAGAGATTTTAGATGCACAGACATTTATTGTCGCCATGTAAAACATATTCATAATCAGATGAACCACCATCATTTTGCAAATACTCAAGGAGTAATATCCTAGTTATCAGTACATGTTACAAAATGCATTTGAGATGTTTCAACTTTTGAGGTATTATATACAAATGTTTTTGCCACCAAGTTGCTATTCTTCGCTAACATTGCTAACAACGATTCATAAGGGTATTTTGAGATGGCTTTCCGCGTTGTGCAATGCTTGACAATTTGGATATTGTTACCACTTGTCTTATCCTTAGCAAGTCTTCCTAGGCGAGATATATTATGGGAAAGGGATTTTGATAGGGCAAAACCATCTCGCATAAGGGTGGGTACGTACCGGTAAGGTGTACTTGTACAAAACCAATTTCTGTTGTTGGACCAATCAGGAAAACCGGACCTTAAAGAAAAACAGTGGACCAGATTTTGGAAAATTAACGCCAGTAGAAGTTCTTCGCCAAATAGATTCCTTTGTAGCAAAATTTACCATTGTTTTGAGTAACACCCATTCACGAATTTTCACATACAATCAGGTCCAGGTTCAGGTCTGGAACTGGACCTGATCCTCTGGACCTGAACCGTACCTGTACCTGGATTTTCGGTACCTGTACCCACCCCTAATGTCGTATATTCACAGTCCCCTGTGAATAAGGTGGACTCTCACTACACTTGGGGCACCGGAGATAACTCAACGAATTTCAGAGATAAAGACCGAATTTTCTTCCGTTTTGTGTATTTTGTTGCCTTTTAAGTCCTACTTTTACGTATTACGAAATATCTAAATTATCAAAAATCGTTAAAATAACAAAACAGTGCCACAGTGAACGAACCCCACAGTGCCGCACCGGTGCCCCAAGTGCAGTGAGATATATACCACCTATATTCACATTCCCCGTTAGAAATAAGGTCAGTGGATGATAAAGCAGAATTAGACCAGCGCCGGGAGATCACGACGCGCATTAGTGTCACTTAAGGCGGCTTCCGCGCAAATCATACCGGGTCGGACCGGCGCTTTCCTCCCGCCAAACTATCGGAACTCCGATTACGGCGAGACAACAACGGAACAGTGGGGGTTTGGGGCATCGGCCATGTAGAAATTGATGCGATGAACTTTACACAGAGGTGGATGCATCATCATTAGACGATGTGAAAAGTAGCCAATAGTTACTGTTGCGACACTTAGCCTAGGTGCCTTCTAGCCTGGATACCAGACCCCAGCCCGATCTCAAAAATATCTATCGATATATATTTTTGAGATCGGGCTTGGGTCTGGTATCGAGACTAGGTGCCTTCCTAATTAGTTTAGGAGGCTTCTAAACCCTCTCCCGCTCCATACCACTGACTTACACATTTGTTCAATTTAGAATGTATTGCAAATAATGTTTATAAACATTGCATTCTTTGTTTAGGCTATACTTATCATCTCTGTAACTGTGGGCACAAAATAACAAATGTAGAAGCTCCCTTGAAAAAACAAAACTGCTTTTCTAACGATATGTTTATATGTAAATGTAAATGTATGTGCATATAACTGTATGTGCACGAAAGTAGACATTTCTATACAGGGGCAGAAATGTCGATAGAAGCCATAAGATGTAATGATTTGTCTGTGTCAAATTCTTATCACAACACGTGCGTCAATATATGATATTCCTCAGAAAGGCAGAAGGTTAAAATTCGGTTGTGTACAAAGCCTCAGTATGTCCTGCAGTAAGATTTTGACATGAAACAAGGAATCGGGAAGAATAGTAAGAGCACAATCTGTCAAACTTTGCGCAGGTACCCTAATATTTCATGTCAGCCTCCAAGCTAAGTCCTTGGGAAGGGAGCAGACTTAAGCCGCCCCGTGTAATCAATTTGGCCTGCGTTGCGTTTTACCGCCCTGCGGAAGGATTACCTTAATGCTGACATTACCATAGGTATTACTTACAACCTCGCGTCATGCTTCCAATATGCAATAACTCATACTAAAGAATTTGTCAGTGTTTTAGTTTTAGTCATACTTTAACGTATTATGTAATATCTAAATCACAAGTAGTCCGCTAAAATAACACAACAGTGCCGCAGTAAACGAACCCCGCAGTGCCGCACCTGTGCCCCAAGTGCAGTGAGATACCACATTCACAACGTCGCGTCATGTTTCGAATCTACAATAACTCTTGCTGCAGAATTTGTATCACAGTATTTTAATGACCGTAATCAATTGACAATACTGACCAAAGGGGGCCATATAACTAATTAATTGTACAAATTGAATATTTACTGACGGGGAATGATCTTAATAATCCTGGATTAAGATTAAGGGCTGGTTCAATTCCTCTGTGGTATTACCGATACTGCTGAATTGGCACTCGTTCTAATTGTATTCTAACAATTTATAAGCGCTTTGATTATTATTTGTAGACGAAATGTTATTGTTAAGTATTTATTATGTACAATTTTGAATTCACTTTATTTACAATTTTACATATTTTGTAAAATACATGTTTTGTCTTATATTTGAGATGCTATAGTTGGATTTCTTATTTTATTGCTGATTTTTTTAAAACCAATTCAAGACAAATCAATGGACACTATCAAAATGTATTGACGTTCGCTACCAGCAATATCATTCATTGTTGCGAAACACTACATTTTGAAGATAACTAAAACGTTGTAGAAGCTAGTAATAAATAGAGCACATAAGTACTTGTTTTTATTAAGCACAGCTGTTCGAAAATCTATACATAGATACTAATCTACTGATGTATTGTCTGCATCAGGATTAATTTTGTCACCTTTCAAATATGAATTAATAAATGTCATTCCTATGCTGATTATAGAATTCGAAAGGGCATGTGACACATACTTAGGCCCTGTATGGCTCCACTTCACAAGTCTGCTTTGATACAAAGAAAAGCCTCCAGGCGACCCAAAGTCGACCTTGACCGTTGTCTTGTCAGCGCCCATCCATATATGCCAAATATCACCACAATCCAACCCAAAGTTCTAGAGTTATTGCTGACAAGAAAAATAACGATATTAAGACGACAGAAAGAGAGAAACACCCAAAACAAAAACATTCATTTTTAATGGAGGCAGGAAAGTTCATAGTTAGCTGTTCATTTTATGTAATGCTTCGTGACAGCAGAAGAAATTGGTCAGAATTGTGTCTTAATGGAACAAGCAGTTCTTCTGGGGTTCCGCCGTTCTGCACTTTAATGTATGACAAATTGAGATAGTTACAGCTCCCTGGTAGGTTTGTAACGCTTTAATGGGCGTCATGTCCAATTTGAAGATTAGCGTTTCAACTGTAGCTTTTAGCGTGCGAGTCTTACCGTGAACCACTTTGATATTTGCAGCGCAAAATGCACTCCTATAGCGGCGCCGTCTTCAATAGAATAGAACAACAAATACAGACAACGCCATGGATACAGGCAAGTTTGACAGAAAGCAGAGTCAAACGATCGATAAATGTTTAAACTCCCTTTGAATCATAATGTGTCGAAGTTTACTGTCCAATGTCAAGAAGTCAATCCGAACATTCAACAGGACTGAAACTGCCTACGTCACGGGAAATGATGGTGGCGTCACGGGAATTGATGTCTCCCATGGGAACGAGATCTAGAACAACTTCGAGTTAGGCCAAAGCAAGTAAATTCTATGGATGACATCAGCACGCTCATTAATTTTCGCCTGATTTCAGAAGAATTTCAGAAGAAAAAAAATCCTCTTCGGTGATGGTCAGATAGACCAAAATGGGCAAACATGTTGTGTTGTAGCCTAATAATCATACTACATACTAAATGGCACTAGGGAGATAGCAATGACTGTAGTTGCAGAAGTGAAACTTGTTGGTAAAAGTGGCTCCAATATGGAAGTCATGAGTGAAGTTGACAACATGGTTAGTGATACCAGTCTACCAAACTAGTGTCACTTTCACTACACTAGTTCACTTCTTGAATGCAGGAATGAATGGCTTTTTGCTTGTGATGTCATATTTTGTCATTTCAATTCTTGTTACTACGTTTATGGTGTCTATTCAAAAAATTTGCCATCTTCTTTTTTTTACCCATCTTGTTTTTTTTCACGCTATCTCATTATTTTTGCACTCTGCGTAGGATGTCATCCATAAAATGTACTTGCTGTGGCCTAAGCTGCAGTAAGAAAGTACCGAAAATGTGGCTCAGAAGACAGATGGTTGCGATTTTATCTTCCCACGCTCTTGTTTCAACACAGGTGACATATCACTCCCCTGGCGATGCCCCTGTGCCTTTTCTTTGTATTTTTCATCTATTGATGATTTATCAAGTGTATATTCGAGTAACAGGTTAATCTAGCGTACAATGGAAGCCGCGGGAACAACCAACCTTACACCCGGGTGAAATAAAAACGAGTAGGCGTGTGAGTTACGCCCATCGAAGTTGATACTGCGCACATACACAGTTTTTACGAGTCCCTGCGGAAAACTTTCCGACAGCACGAGAGATTGGTTTCAAGACGGGGATATTAAAGGGCTTCGGTTGAACACGTAACAATTTAGGACAGCGATTTTAGGAAACTTTACTGGCCCGAATGTAGATGAGCTGGGCGATAAGACATGAGGACACGAGGCAACAATGGATGGGGTCTGTCTACTGATATAGCCTTTGCCATTTTTCAACATCATTCTTGTAAGATATGAGCAGAGTGCATTGCTCCATGTTCTCTGAAACTGCCTTCCAACGCTTCTTGCTCCTTCAGAGGAAGAAAATCGAAGTCCCATTGACTGTGGCAGAGTCCAAATCGTGTGATCCAACCATCATTTATCACCATTTTCTCTGTCATCCCAATTGACTATGATCAATGTCACAATATAAAGAGATTGCCCAGCGCATAGCCTTTCTCCTGTCAACGAGAAGATATCATAGTCAATCTCGATTGAATGATAGCAAAAGCAAATACCTCCACCCCTCAACAACTAAAAAAAATTGATGATACGGCAGAAAATAAACTAAAAATGGCGCATAGCCTTCCTCCTGTCAACAACAAGATATTTTTTCAGTCAATCTCGTTGACTGATAGCACAGGCATCCTCCCCCCTTCTAAAGGTTTGGTGATACGGCAGAAAATAAACTCAAAATGGCGACCTTGCTTTGAGCAATCTTGATGACTTGTGATGGTTGACCGATGACCTTTCATCACCCCTATCTCACTTGACTGTGATCAATGATTACCCAGCACATAGCCTTCCTCCGGTCAACGACAAGATATTTGTCTGTCAATCTCGATTGATTGATAGCAAAGGCAAATACTCCCAACCCCCTTCTCAAAAAAGTTTTGGTGATACGGCATAGAATAAACTCAAAATGGCACATAGCCTTCCTCTTGTCAAAGATAATATATTTTCCAGTCAATCTCAGTTAATAGATAGTAATGTCAAACAGCCCCCCTCCCAAAGTTTTGGTGATACGGCAGAAAGTAAACTCAAAATGGCGACTTTGCTTTCAGCAATCTTGATGACTTGTGATGGTTGACAGATGACCTTTCACCTTATTCCGATGAAGGGCAGATTGTTCTGTATACCATTCCGAAATCCATCTCATTGATTAAAATCATCCAACCACAGAACGGATAGACATGACCTTGCCCAAGATTAATCGTGACATGTACATTGACGTATGACCTGGCGTGACCTTCAAGCCCCAGGGAAAAGACGATCAATAAGAAAGTGTAAATTGCAATACTTGTATGCCTTCAAGTCATCAATTGTATGCCCACTGTGCCATTCCAAGTCAAGTATACCTGTATCAGGGCGAAGCGTTACTGCTGTGCTATACCCAAGGTCTGTTTGGAGGCAATATTGCTTTGTTTGTGGCTGTTTCTGTCTCTTTGTGTATCTGAGTATTTGTGATATGTAGGTAGGTCTTAGGAAGACAAAGGTCAAGTTTGGGTCCCCTCATCATCATCATCATTATTCATCCTCTATTTTCAGTTGCAGCAAGTAAAGTCTGATCTCCAGAACAGTCTGTCTCTCATCGCAGTGAGAAGTCCCGGGTCCTCTAGACCAGTTCTGACTCAATAAGTTTTTTCAAAGTTAGCCTTGGGCAACCAACATGTTTCTTACATAGATCAGGTGACCAGAACAGGAGTTTTCTGGCAGGCTCTATACTACGAGCCACATGGTCCCCTAGTGCCTATCAATGGTAAAGTAGCATAATTTCTGGTATCGTGTGTCCTCGAAATGCTATGGTCTGGATTTGGTGGCAGATACGGCTTTTGAGGACAGGTAAAAGTGGTTTATGTTTGGGCCTCCTAAGCTAACAGCTTGCTCAGGAACTTTCTTTCAAATCAAGCTTGTTTCACCTATTTGTGTACGTAGACGTTGTTACATGAAGCAAGTGCCCTCTCCAATATTGCAACTCGATAAGAAAGTGCTAAAAATACTAAAACAAGACTACGATGAATACCAACGAAAACATATAATCAGCGCTGTAGTGAAGTATTAAATGTTTTGTTCTACTTGTTTCATCTACTCGGATAGTTTTTTTACTCCCCTCATATTGCAATGAGATATGCAGATTTTTGTGTGTTTAAAGTACGAAAATTAAACTCATACTTCGTAAAAAAAGACGGAACTTTGAGAAGCTTTCGAATGACACGCTCCATGTTTGTGTGTTTTGTCCCGAAGACAGATATTTATGCTACTTTAACTAGACGTTAAAGCCAAAGTTCCTCGGTCGATTAGCTTGCATGCCCTTGGTCTTATAATAGACAGGCTGCTGACGGAAGCGAGTGAATAATTCGCCTACGAAGATTCGTCACGTTACCGTTAACGCCTGCAGATGAGACAGTTGATGGCTGCATCCATATTTAATCCCCGGCACGGGGTTGGAGATCGCCTCAAGCTGCGTTAATTACGTGTCATGTGTTAGATACTGTCATGTCAGCAAAGTCGTTCTCTCCAATTTGTTACAGCTGACTTGGATTGGTTCCGGCAGTGACGTTGATATCAGGTTGGACTCCTGGAAATATACAACGTCTTGAAGCCTGGAGCTTTATTTTGGAAAATTCATTTATTCAAGGAATTTCTGCAGCTCAAGGAGGAAAAATTATAAGTTGATCAACATTAAGATCAGTACCACTCTTCTACTAAAACCTACGATTAGCCCACCTGATTCCATCAAGATAGGGGAGGTTTAATTATGTTAGTCATGATAGTTTCTTAAGCAGAATTCTACGATTTGGGGTTTACTTGGAAGTGGACCTTAAGAAAGTCGCTGTGCTTTCTTCTTGTGTCAATTAAGCTTCTTCTTGTAGGAGCATCTGAATATGACAAACCGCGAATAGGCGCAGTGCACTAGGGCTCAGTAAACTACCTACCTGCCTACCTGGTCCTTTGACCTCGTCGTCGTTGGGGGACAAGGTAACACTAAGATCAAAACTAAAAACTACAATGACTAAAAAATATGATTTTAATGGGCGGGAAAATAATAGCTATGGTGAACAGTCACGGTCATGACTACAATTCAAGAGTTCCCGAGATCATCTGATCAATAGAAAAACGACAGTCTGTCATCGACATGGCACGGGTGATCCTACGATAAGGCGCAGCGGATGTCCAGGACATTCCTCCAACGATTTTACTCTTCGATCTACAATAAATCATTAGATACAAACGAGACAGATTTGGCTGGATGTGCCAATACCATGTATGAGTATGTGACCTTTAAATGAAATGAAACTACAAAATGTCTACATTTTGACCATATAGAATTGAGTGACCTATTGGATCAAGAGATTTGCTGGAATCATTGGTTGGTCAATGGCAATGTGTTTAGTACCTTACCCATTATGAAAAATCGAACTGCTCTGCAACTCAAAATTTGGACTCACTGAAAATTTCTACTTACTCTTTGGCTGTGTGACACGTGACGTTCTGTATGTGTGACGTCAGCAATGGGTCAAAGGTTGTCGGAAGTCGATATCGCCACCCGTCCCGATTAAGAGAATCTACCTTGTTCGGTACTTTTCAATACCTTGGCAACAACTCTTTCTTGATAAATATACAATCCATACTCTCACATGTATAACATGTCCGAGAAATTTGTTCAGTGTATTGGTAAAGGACAACAGAACAATGTAACGATGAAAGAGAAGTGAGATTGGGAATCGAATTTGGAATCTTTCAGAAGTCCCCTCACGTGTAGGCTTTACAGCTGGGAACTTAGCCAAGCCTGTGAGCCTAATATGAATGTGCCCCGGCGTATTCTCTGGCAGATTGGAGGTGCTCTGGCAATCTGTGCCGTCTTGGAGGGATATTAAAAACATGACGTCTAGTTTATGAGGGACTGTAGGTGACGTTGAGTAACTGTTATATAAAATCTTATGTATTTGTGGTCATTGCAAGTCCCAAAGTGCATCATTGTAGCACCGAATGTCTCATAAGACAAACTTTTACATTCTTCATACTATTTGTGCTTAACTTTTCTATTTGTATTCTGTAACATGCATAGTAGATAACTTTCGTAATGGCAATCTGGTCACTACTGGAAGTGCGCTACGTCTGATATTCATCAGAATCGACAAATATTTTCATCAGCTTATAGTATCATACAATAGACCTACAATCATACCATAGACGATAGACACACTACCCTGACCCATGCTTTTCTGTGTAATGTCAAATGACAATCACCATAGTAACCTAGTTAGATCTGTCACTCATGATCCAGGGGTCACGTGACGTAACGGTCCCTAGCCGCCATCTTTATGGGGTTCTTATTACCCGAGCGGAAATGGGTTCGATAATGTGTCTAACAGAACACCCGTCCATTAGACAGACACAGATAACGCTTTACGTGGCCTGAATAAGATTCTCATACATCGATACATAAATTTGTAAAACTCATTCACCTCTTTCCTTAGAGCTTAGTCCTTAGAAATATAAAGCATCAATGTTGTAGAAATATTTTCTGATTAGGTGGTAGAAAGTAAATTCTATGGATGACAGACTCCAAATATAACGCAAGAGTGGGCAAAAAAACAAGATGGGTAAATTTTCAAATAACTTTGTGACAAGAAATGAAGCGACAAACCAGGTATTTTATTCCTAAGAAGTAACAGTATAGTGCGGTAGCCTGGTGTATCACTAAACAGAAGCAAGTTGGCAACTACACTGAAGGCTGCCACATCAGTATCGCTTCTGCTAATACCACTCCACTCATGTCTCTCACTTGTTGTATCACTTTCTGCAAGTATACTCAGCAGCCGGCTCATACATTCTTCCCATTTCCGGTCCTGCAGAGGATCTATTTTTTATTTACTTTTTTTTATAGATCCAGGCGAAAATTAATACGCAATGATGTCGTCCAAAAGATTTACATGCCGTGGCCTTAATTTGTAGCACAAGGAGAAGGTCGTGGAATTTACATTCACACTCAAATCAGATCTCAAATTCTGAATGCTGACTGCATTTAGCCAAAGCTAAGCACCACCACATTTCTAGTACTAAGGTCCCTGAACTGCATCACTCAAAAAGTCATTTGTATCCACTAAGTGGTTTATAACTTCATGAACGAGCCTAGGGACTGACGCCAAAGAAAACAGTTTTACGGCAACAAAAGTGAATGATTCAATACCAGATTCAAATCATGTCAGACCATATTTGGAAAACACAATTTTATTCATCACTATAATCTACAGGCTGTTCAATGATCACCCTGGGCTGTTATTGCCCCTTCTGTACAGTCAAGACAGGTCCAAATAAATCTATCTGTTCTTACTCTATCGTACTACGTATATATACTTTACACCCTACCTTTACGTACATACTTTGAGTGGTTTGGACACTGATAACCATTGGGATTGTGGTTTTATGACAGTAGTTTACTTTTGCAGCACTTAGAGAATGTCGTCATAGGTTTTATAGATACCTCCACAACCTAAAGTCGAGTATCTTCTGTGATGACACATCATAAAACACTAGGTATTGAGGCGAACGAAATAGGCGGTTAAAAACCGCGCACACAAACATACACATACGCACATACACACAGAGGGAGAAACAGACAGAGAGGGACAAAGACAGAGAGACAGAGAGACAGAGAGAGAGACAGAGAGAGAGAGACAGAGAGAGAGAGACAGAGAGAGATAGAGACATAGGCAGAGACAGACACAGAGAGAGAGTCATTTCTTGCGCGTTGCTCCCAAAAGCCAACGCCCTTTTCCTTCATAGAGACCTCTCGATCTCACCTATTGCCCGTCAATGCATATGCTACCTTTGCATCCTCAAGGGACCAACTTCGCAGCTTATCAGCATGTGCCATTTCCTCAATTTTATTTGCATTTATCGACAAGTTTGTGCTCTCACAAACGTGCTCGGAATAGCTCGTGCGGATCCGCCTCTTGATTACCTGCCAATGGTGTTATTGCTTCAAAGGTGATGTGTGGTAATAATGGTTTGATAATTGGTTACCATAATAATTTCTTTACTGTAATGAATGTTTTGTGTGTGTATACGTATCTATATCTACCTTCATGGAAGGGTTGTTCTTGCTCTCAAAGTTTCTTCCTGTTCTTCTAAATACTCTCTGAACAAAGAAGGAAACTTACCAGACTCAACCCTCATTATGTATGGATACTTGTAAAGTAGCTGACACCCTATGGTGTTCGGTTACATTATGTAGCAAGTGTAAGGACACAGCCTGAGGGGCTGGTCGCCATATATATGTGTGAATGTCTTTGAGTAAGACCAAACGGAGCAGTAGTTTGTTAAGTGTGAATTCGAAGATAAACATTACGTGAAGGTAAGCATTACGTATTTGCTTGCAAATGTTACAATTTTAGCTGGAATTTTGCTGTGTGTTGTTCGATTACATTGTGTAGCAAGTGTTAGGACAAAGGTTGAGGGGCTAGTTGTCGTGTATACGAATATGTTTGAGTAAGTAAGATCGACAGGAGCAGTAGACCATGTGAAGGTATATATTATGTATTTGCTTGCAAATGTTACCGTTTTAGTTGTAATTTTGCTGCGTGGATTAGTGTGCCGTGGTATCGTGCCAAAAAGTAGATGAATATAAACAACCTTCGAGTGTTCACGGAAGAGTTATCACCACTCATCTTTCCCCAGAGTTGATTAACCGACCATCATGCGTCTCTCCCACTCCATAAAGCTGTACCAATCCCCGTCCTATCCTGCCACACTTCACCGTAACTTTACAGGCGTGCCAGCTGCGCTTTCTCCATAAAATCCCCATCACAACAAATTACACTGTCTCGCCCTGCTTTCCAATTTTCCGGGCTGTGTCATACGGACAGAAATGGCACAATGCAACCATCCCTATATCAATCATTAGTACGCACACCTTATTGTAGATAATTACCACCTGTTGTACCCCATTGCACAAAGTGGTGAGAATTCGTCTGAAACCGTTTCTGTCTTTTGCTTGTCTTTCAATTTTCTGCGCCAATAAGTCCGTGAAATGTGACCATCTGGTTCTAATATGTAGGTCTTTAATTGTTAGATTGTTAAAAAAAAACTCTAAGTGATGTATGATGAAATGTTCCTGAAATAGAAACATTTTGACGAGTGATAATCAACTTTTATGTAGGCGGCAATACGACGGTATAAATAGATGGCCATAGATTAACAAAGCACAGTGGAGAGTTTTATGGACTAGAGAAATAGTTTCAGGGGACGTAAGCAGAAGATTATTAGCTTTCCAACGTTCGAACCAACTTACAAGGGACATCTTTAGTACCATCATATGATAATATATTGGACTATATTGATCAAAGTTGGTGTCCGCTTACATGTTAATGATGGGATAAGTATGTGAAAAAAAGTTCCCATCATTTGATCCCATAAAACTGATAAAACTACAAAACGAGTTAGATGAAGATGCAGTCGGTTGATTTGCTGAGCACTGTATCGATTTTATATTCATATATCAAGGGTAAGGAATTTCCATTGACGCATTTCACCGTGTTTGCGTAGTCTTTAGACCTTAAAAGATTCACATCAGCTTCCACTGTCGGCAATGAAACATTGACCTTACGGAGTCAGATAGGACGGAAACAATAACCCGTACAAGCTGGCAATCATCTACGTCAGCAACATAATAAAAATTTGGTTACAAGACTCTTTTTCCCTCCATGAGTATCAAACCGTTTTGGCCAGCCACCCAGTGGTTGTCGAGAAGGCCCAATGACGTCATGGAATCCGAACGCCTTAATCTTAAAGTCCCTCTTATTTCCCTAGTTGCTTGTAAAATGTATGCTTAACGCCATAAACGCTAGGTGACTGTGTTGTTGTCTCATCATACTGCTGCCTGTAAGACCTTACCAGCTGCGCCTATAAGTTGCATCCTGCAATTTAATTGCAGCTACCAATTCAATCTCTCGAGGGTACAACGTGAGAAAATGGCTCTACAAAAGTTTCAGATTTTGCACGTAAAATCTCTCCATTGCGACGTATAAGCTATAGCGCTGCGTTTCGTCCCGGTGTCCTCATAAAACTACTTGAAAGAGCTTTCACATCCTATTATATAAAACCACAGTTTTATTTCAACACTACTATCCTACATACAATCTTATTTTAACAACTGGGTCTCAAAAGAAGAGATATGATTAAAAAAACATCTTAAACTTTCATCGTAAATGACGTCTTGCTCTCTTTTCAATTCTCGTACGATGAAAGGCATGTAATCAAATACCATGTATTGAAGCAATAGATTGTGGTCATAAAACCGAATATATGCCCATTAAAGATGGTTTGGTAATCTTAAGAAGCTAGCAAGGGCATAAGTCGATCGTATAGACTGATGTTAGTCTTGCAGAATGCTTTAGGCATGGTGAAGTCATAATCTATTTCATTTGACATGCCTAAAAGCAGATCTCGCTATCTGGTATGGGTTTAGCAGTTGATAAAACGTTATGTTGAAAGTACCATCTTTAGTTTGGGCTTAAATTTTTGTATCTAGGATTTCCAGAGATTCTCAGTGCCTTATCTTCAAAATTGAATTGGTTTGAACTATTGGATGTGGTTATCGTTACGTTTCTTCTGGAGATTATTGTACATGTTCTGGTTTCAAAGTGTATTTGACAATTTAAGTAACTTGGAGTGAAAATTTTGGCTAAAATCGTAAAGATGACAGAGGATTGCTTAGGCCAATGAGAAAATGTTAAGATGTTGTGTTTCCGTTACCTGGCTGACCATAAAACTGCTGACCCTAGCCTTTTTTATCGAGCGCTAGCGCTGACAAAGGACGTAACTTTTCGATCTTACGTTAAGTGATGAAAATGTTGAAGTTGTTTTCTAACATGTTCTAGTCTAGTTTCTAGTTCTATTGAAATAGAAAAGTGTGCGTGTACAATGTATATCTGCATAAGGAAAATATGATATTGAAAACACCATCATTTATTTTTACATTGTTAGACACGTCCAATTCGGCCAAAATCTAAAAAAAAGTTTATAAAAAAAACAAAAGAATCTCTACCTTCCGACTCTATTTCTTAAACTTAAACGCGGCATATTTTCCTGGTACGTTCCAATCTAAGGAGCCTTAAACAAACATGACCAATGTTGACAGAGGCTCGCTCGGGTGACCACCACATCAATACAGCCTGGCGACACTGCAGACCTTCGACTCATCGATTCTCAGGAACCGTCGCGGTTTTCCCGCCCCGCTGTCTACAGCTCACCCACCCGTGCACCCCCGGGAGAGGGAAATCAAACGATCCGAAATCATATCTTCAAAACAAAGATGGGCGGAGATAATTGGGTTGGGCGCCAAGGATGTTTAATCCAATTTAACGGGTAGTTTGCCTCGGGAGCTACAAGATGCTGCGAAGTTTGACTTGGTGACTTTCCGTGTGCAGCGTGGTTGTATTTCATCTCAGCATATGATTATGTACAGCACAGTACAGGACCATGCGCTTACAAGTGACCAGCTCTACACAGGGACCACCTGACCAATATGAACACTTTGGGTGGTCCATTAGATACTACTTTGGGTGGTCCATCAGATACTCTTTCGCATTGTCGTTGAAGCAAGCTTCTTGTAAAAAAAATGGCAATAGTGACCACCTCTCTATATAGGCCCGATTCTGTTCTTCTTGAGCAGGTCTGACAGTATCTAATGTCAAACTTGCATTTAATAGATACCGAGGAACAATCGTGAAATTGCTTTGATCATTCCATGTCCATACATCAAAAACTTATATACAATGATTTTTTATGTCTTCATTAGTTGGCCGAGGTTGATGTATGTTTGATTACAGTCTACACTCATGCCGCTCTAGTTTACTCTGCACTCCCACCGTCTCCAACGTAACGTCAATAGATAACATTATCTCTAGTCCCATCTCCAGACGTTAGATCAATGTTAATGTTACTGGATGAGAGATAACACGAATCAATATGCTATTACGCCAATTGAAACAGCAACACATCACAGTCATTCCTGGTGATTTGTCTTTTTCAAAGAAACTTTGCTTCGCATCGATGAGGGTCAGACATGTAATAAGATACGCGTAATAACTCAGGCAACTGGATTGATTTTTGTATATGGTTATGATATAATAGATATACAAAACTTATTCGGCTACTTGAGTAACTTTTATCTGGGGTAAGCGTTGCTTGAAGTTGATAGTGTTCCTGCCAATGTCAAAATAATGTTAGGCATGATTCAACACCAACACGGTTTCCTAGATACTATGTTTCAGAGACCCATTTAGAATGTTGAGACTTGTAACAAACAGCAATTATCACAGGGCAATCTAGTATTTGATATATATATAACGCTACATCCATCCTGGCCAATTCTTCAAAGACTCCTTTAAACTTTGATTAACATCAGTTCCGCCTTAAAGAACATTCTATATGACGGCGTCTGGTTTTACTATTCAGTAACTAGAGCAGAACAAATGGTTGCAAACTATTTACGTGCGTTAAATCAAAGGCGCCAGATAAATTTGACATAAAAACTATAAATACAATTACTGATACACTGCAATACGTCTGATTATTAATTATAGCAGGTGATCTGCATTCGACCTCATAAAACTTCATTATTGGCCATGTCTGCGGCATAGACAAGGGATATATGACTTCGTTCTATTATCAACATTTGTTATACCGGTAACAAAGACAATGTTTGATTGATTACGTATGAAAGATTATATTAGTATGATATCGATTACAAATTGCGCATAGCTCTTCGCATGTTACTAATACTGTATGGTAATTATGTATGCAGGTACCTAAGTTTAATGGTTGTGAATCTCGACTTGGAACTCCAAAATAAACTTGGGTAGATTTGACCATATATGTATACGCATAAATTCTCTACTGCCAGAAAGCTAATCCATATTGTTTTGTCTGTGCACCTCAGAGCCCTAATTTCCTTTTGCCAATCATATTCTCAAGACGTTCAATGATAACCAGTTTATACACAACTATAAAATCCCTTTCACGATGAAACAGAAATGTGCCAAACACACTTAAGTCCATGTTTAATTTATGACCATGGTCCGAGTAATTCTATGCTCATGGCTTTCCTTAATGTTTTATGGATCTTCCTGGGTCGATGTATGGTCAGTAATCGGACATCAAGAAAAGGTATCTGAAGCCTAATGTGCCTCTAAGGGCCACTTCATCTAAAGATTATGGGCGGTTGGATGTAGACGTCGTTTGAAGCATTGCCAACGGAATAAGGTCGTATACATCTTGTATTATATGTACCGGGATCGTAAAACATATAGGTTAATAGAATATAGTTAACTGCCTACGCCTTCAAATGCATATAAGAACGTAAATCATACTTTGATGGTCGGAATTCATAAGGGAGGAACTGTCGCTATTTCTATTTTCTATTTTATTTTTAAGATGATAACAGCGATCTTACACGTCGATAGTAAAAACATTGATATTGCAAACCATACTTTGATACTGGGAATTCAAAGACAGAAGCTATCTCGAAAATTCTAAAAATAACCATAACAATCTTACTGGATCCTCTTACCTACATGATCAAAATCTATCAAACGCTACAGAAACCTTGAGATATCTGATGGTCTCAAGAAATCGAGAGTAAAGATTTAAGGGTTTGAGCCACCAGAGACTAAAACGCCAGTTTATTTCATTATTCTATATATGTGAAGAATTTAGATCTAAAATCCTTAAAGAATCTTTTTTTTAGATCCTTCAAAAAATCTTGATATTCATTTATTCCAACAAATGGTATTGAAAGTATATAATTCTACGTCAGAGACCCGAGACCATTTCACAGTTATACTTTACTGAAGCCAAAGTCTGATTCATGTTCTTCAAAGGAACCAACTGGTAGTTAAAATAGTTATTTTTACTTCAAGCAATCCTCAGGAGTTCTCATCATACCAAAGATGTCCCAACCGTCCTGACCTTCCGATCAAAACCTACCTCTCTGCCAGGTACAGGAGAATTCTTCACTCTATAATGTCCAAGGCTACCGAAGCCTTCACACAGGGGAGCCATCTGAGTTTATGTCTTGAAGATCAATTCGTTGGTTGGACACTGATGTATAAAGGGGTGGCGGCCGGAGCTTTTGATGTATTGAAGTTGTAGCGAGTACGGTGAGTAAAAAGGCGAACCCAAACTGTATTTACATATACAGGACGATGATTGTGCTGAGTGGGCAGATGAGAAGGTCATTGAAGTCTATGCAATTCAAATGGTAACAAACATAAACTTTCCTGCAACTTGTTTTAACATATAAAAGCTACAGTCATGACAGTTTCTGTTCTGCTGCTGTAGGTGTAGAATGGATTTATTGCTCGGTCGGATCCATCAGTCTAAGATCTTTTAAAGTTTGCAGACAGTGCAAGTTCATTTTTTGAACAGTAGTATAAGATGCCATGTTACGTTTTTTGGTCATACATTCAATCAATACGCATATATGATACTGATAGCATTCAGCTTTTATTTCAAGGCGCGTCGATAACGTAATAAATGACAAAAGTGTAAATACCATACAAGACGAAAACGACACCAATACGACATGTGGAACTTAAGACGGTGTCTGCTTTCACATTCGATTCTCATCACATTTCAAATGTGAGACTTTCCAACACCTTCTTGCTCTCCAATATTCTGATCAATGACCCGTTGCCATGGACACGCCATTACCCCGGATGCAGGTTAATTGGGCGACACCCCTCTCGTCAATTATCTAGTGTAACTGGTTAATGGGTAATTCGTCTTGCTGTTGGCATAACGATTTGTGTGTTCGTTACCACCATTGTGCAATACTAGATGATAATGATGGCGAGACAGTAGAGGATGAGGGTTGTGCCAGCTGGTTTGATATAGGAATGAATGATTCAAACTATGTGACTCATTTTCGCTTCACTTGCCAGGGCGAAAAGCTTGCCTATTCCTTAAGAAAACTTTTCAAAATTAATGGCAATCCAACAGTTGTATAGGCCAAAGAAAAATTTAAACTAATAAACGTCTGGCATTCAGCTAATCTCCAAGCAGATTGTGCTGTGGCATAAGATAGTATCATAAGCTTGGGAAGGAGTTTTTCCGTGCCTTTGACCGGTGTGGTCTGCGGCAGATCTTCGCTGTGGCCATTTATTTATTTATTGATCTTATAGGGTGGTCCCTTCAGTCAGTAGACTGATTTCCAAGGGGGCATTGAAACTCCTTTGCCAGTGAAACGTCTTCCCAAGCTTATGATACTATCTTATGCCACAGCAATCTGCTTGGAGATTAGCATTCAGCGTCATTGTCGAAAGCTATGTGATTGCTTTTATGAATAACGATATGATAGGCTATTTGATGTTTACATGGACTTTGATAAGACAAAAAGCCATGGTACGATCTTATCATGGGCTGATTTACTATCCCCTATGGAGGGGTTAGATCTTCTGCAGCAAATTCAATAGGCCATCAGATCGTTTTGAAAGGCTGTGTCATGTTTACAATGCGCCGTCTGTACTGGTTTTATGGCTACTGACAGCCAGTAACAAGATGACTGGTGAAGGTCTAGTGTAGATAAGACCCACTGTCAAGCTCCATTATTCAGATGTTCCATTCAAGATCAGAGAGGCAGAAACCGAAATGTTAAGTCGGGGCTTATAAGGAAACGGATTGAGCGTACATGCTCAGAAATTTTTCGCTACCAGCGGACTAGTCCCCTGCTATAGTGCTTGCACAGCTGTGTGGCCAGGGGCTACAGGAACCAAGATTGGAGTCGCCCTATACACAACATGGTGTTGGTTGAAAGGGCTTTGGAATTTAAAAAAAGCATATACTGATTTACGTGTGGCGTAACTGTTGTATTTTGGCCCAGAAGACAGAAGGTCTGGGTTCAAATCCTGTCATGCTACCGATCTTGTGCTCTTGGAAGAGACACTCCATCCAAGTGTAGAAATTGGTACATGACTTGGGGAGGTAAAAGGCACCGGTGATGAAAGAATATGGTTGGCTTCCGCCTCCCAATACGATGCTCTATACCATAGACACGATGGACAACAAATCACTGCCCCTACAACCCTACAAAGGTTGTGGAACTACGTTTACATATACCTTTTACTCAAAATATGTCTTTTTTCATTGTGTATTTTCAGGTCGTCCGCGTCTGTAACCCCTCCGACCACCACGTGTGCTTTATCGTCAAGTCGTGCGCGCCCGGCCGTTGCTATAGCGACCCGAACATGGGCGTCATCGGGCCGAAGTGCTGCATCAAGATCACGTTCGAACTGAAGGAGAACGGCTACGACCCGAAGGAGAAAATCAAACACAAGTTCCATATAGAGGTGGGGATCATAACTGATCATAACTAGCTACTGCATGTCTTGAACATTTTCTATCATCTTCGAGACATTAATCCTATCATTTCTGCTACTGTGTCTCAGTGCAATATCATCCATAGGTATCGCCCTTTTGATGTTTCCTATATGATAACAGCACAATGTGACCCTTGATATGTAGCATTTGTATACATGGTGAGTTGAAACATTTTGTTCATATTTGGAACTCTTTACGCCTCGTTTGAAGATAGTTCATTTGCCATTAATTGTAATCAATATAGCCGTCTTTGTAATTTATATACGGAATATGTTGACAGTCATGTTTGTGACATTATTTTAGAGGTTTCGTCTTGTAGATGGTTCCCTCTGACTACACAATTGCAATTTAACTCATGCTACGTATACGTGGCGTAGGTATCCATGGCAAGACAAAAAATATTTTGTTCATATTTAGTACTCTCAAAGCATTATTGAACGATAACTCATTCACCTTAATTGTAGTCATCTTCGTTGAATTAAATTACGGAATATTTTGACAGCCATGTTGAACAAACTATCTGTTTTATTCTTCAGGTCTTACCGAAACCTGACGGAGTGAACCCAGTCGGCAGAGGAATGTACGAAGATCTCTTTAAGAACAAACGTCCTGCAATCTTACACCTTCGCTGCGCCTTTACCGGCGGGGACCTGTCCGAAGACTCCGACCTTGAGACAGACGGAAGATTCCAAACCGGGCTCGGGAGGACATTGAGTTGTATGAAGCTGCGTCGTAAGAAGCGATACCGACTCTTCTCGGGAGAGGGCGCTGCTGACCCGGACGAATTTCCAGATTTCCAAGGCAACGAGTATCACACGGGTATGTCTAACTCCGCCTACGACAGCAAAAATGCCAATCAGGTGGCCATAGCTGACGTCGTGTCAAAGAACAACAACATGGCGGCGGAAGAGGAGTTCGAAGTAGAGGACGACGACTCCGACGGTTCTTTCGATGACAATGACATTAACGACAACGGGAACGAGCTAAATCTGAGACTTATGGAACCGCTTTTAGCAAAATAATGTCAACATTTTTTAGCTCTTCTTAAATACTTTTTTCTTGTAATATCTACCGTTGATACTTTTTAGGCATGACAATGTCGAACATGATCATAAGAATAATCAACAAAGACCACTTTGTCAATTGAAAGAAAACATTGAATTTCTACAATCATGCATTGGGCATTTGATGGGTATTTGATCTATTCGTACTAGTACGCTGTTTTGAATATTTTTCTACGCGTGTTTGTTGGATTACTTGTTATGTTTAAGCTTCAAATCGACAGTACAGTTGTAAAATAGATGTTATTGATTTTTTTCACACAAACTTTATGATAATGCTAGTGGTAATAACAGTTTTCCTTAATCTCCAAGCAGATCCTACGGTAGCATAATATAGTATCAAAAGCTGGCAGAGAAGTGAAGCCGGCCTAGGAGTGTGTATGCTACCGGAACCCGTCTGACTCCCTTTGGCCGGCTGTACTTCTTGGCCAGCTTTGATACTATCTTATGGCACCGTAGGATCTGCTTGGAGATTAAGTTTTCCTGACGTGTTGATCGATGTGGAACTATTGCAGAGAAAGCAAGAACGTGAACAAACAAAGGTGCTATGAACTACACACTTTAAGAAAAAACTTTATAGCGGACAATGAAATAGTAGTTAGTAACAATGGGTAGATCTGTGGAATGCTCTGTTATGACGTGTCTGCTAAGATTTTGCTACCCTGTGTTAAATAAAGAGCTCTTTTCTGAGGACGTATGATCATGTTATCCTGGATAAGCAGTACTGTAGTACACTGAAATTTTAGAATGTGAGCCTCCTTAACTATTGTTATTTCTCAATCCACAACTTTAAGTATTCTTAATTCCGAAGACGCGTGCAGTTTTTGTTTCTTGAACTTAGACATACAGGTCATGAACATTCTCGGACGTGAAATTAAAGAAGTCCATTATGTTTTCAAACCACCGCGGCCAAACCTTCTTGTGCAAAAGCCCGCAAAAGCACGTACGCCTATAGATAGATTCACAAATTCAAAATTCCACAAATTACCATAGTTATCTTAAAGACATTTGTATGATTGTTGCCAATCTTCGTTTCAGTTCAGTGATAAACCACTTCCTCAGCACTGAAACATGGATAATTTAATAGAGCCCGTACCTGATTTGGAAATGTAAATAGCTTACAATGGAAAAATCCGATCGGATCGGACACCTTTCTGGTGTTAGCATTTGCAGATGAACAATGAGTGGGACGAAGGTTAAAAAGCACATAAGACCCTCAACACAGCACTGTTGTTAATCATCGCTACTGTTGAGCAAATATTTCACTCTGACCGTTCCGTCACCGGGCCAATGTCTATACATGATTATTGACTCAACTGCACGAGGTTGGTCTGCTGTACCTTTTTGAGGGATTCAACTTTCATGTACTTAGCCATGCATACCATTTAGGTAATTGACAATACCTCTTTTTTTGTTCATTGAAGAGTAAGCAAAACAAACATTGAAAAGTTGTGTCAATGTAGTTTAAGCGTGTTTCTTGGTTACCATAACCTTAAAGTCCATACTCTTTGAAAGGTCCCTGAAAACAAACAAGCCCATGCTGCGCAAATGTTGCTGGGTATTAAAGTCTGAAGTCTTGAAGAACAACGCCCCAGCGTACCATTACAAAGCAGCCGTTAGATGTGGAGAAAGAATCAGTTTTCAGGTAAGGCATCCTTAAAATTTGCACGTATGATTATGTTGATTCGATTCCACTGCGTGTTTGGGGAGAGCCACATCTCATCTTTTGACACTTGCGATTGCTTGTGTGGAATTTGATATTTTCAATTTCCAAATTCGTACGTTTTTTTTTCTCTGTCCATATAAATAGCTCACATGCAAAACAAACCAGCTCAAGTTTGATATATAAGTCACAACTCCCGTTCAAGTGATCTTTACGTTACGTCACCATGCAGGTACTCACGCGAAGATTGAATAACATTGTGGTACAAACATTCTTGGACAAAAAATGTTGTAGCAAAGAAGTCATATTGCTGTGGTTCTTCTTTTAAGCAAGACTTAGATGTTAGTGGCGAATCACTGGCCAGCAAACAAGGGCTTATTTTTCACCGGGACAGAAGCTCGGCGACTATATCTATATGCATGGACATGACTTTCTGCTGATATGAGGTCCTGTACTTTGGGCAAGCTTTATTTGCTTATGCTGCAATAACAATCCCTTCTGTATCTTGAAAGGCAGGTTCTTTGTTTCCTTCTCAATGCTAGCCACAATGTAAACATGCACCCCTCGAAACGTGATAAGGGAACTCCTGCAAACAGCACATTTTTGTCGCTGATATTTTTATTTTTACCTACCCTAGACGGCTGATCCCACACAGAAAGTTTCTATAATGGCCTCCGTGGCTGATTTTATTGAAGAATGTGTGGGTGAAGACTTCCTTCTTGTGCGCCATCCCGCCGACGCCCACCACTACAGACTGGGAAGTATGCTGTCTGACGGTGGTACAGACGACACGGGCAAGACCATTCTAACCAGGTATAATGAATGATGATGAATAAATGATACCAAACGCTAAAGTTTGTTTGAACCTTTATCTAAAGTAGAGGTAGTGTGATCATAGCGACACCACATTTGTGAAGACATCCTGGAAATTATGCCAGAAATCTTCACTATTAAAGTTATTGTGTACATATCATTCGACGGCCAATGAGTATTTTTGTCTCTGAATCGAGTTGCTCTAACTCCAACTAACTCACTACACATTCTATGCTTCAGTCATGCAGGCAGTACCATAGCCTCGAGACTATCACCTGCAATAACAGACGACCACTTCGCCCGGGATCTTTTGGATTGGCCTAAAATAGGTTCAGCCATTACAGAAAAATTGGCTTCCGAATCGAGTCTTAAGGGCCACCTTCATGCTGATGTTTCCCCGGTGGAAGTCGACTTGGCCGCTGAGGCAGTCAAGTTTGAAGGGCGTTGGTTTAACAATTGTCGGCTGTACTCCATAGATGAGGAACACTTTCGGAAACGATTGATTTGGAAGAAAGTGGACCTACACTCCACAGGGATATTTGGAAAGGAACGCTTCTTTATTATTACACAGGTATGTGTAAAGCGTCGCTTATTTTCCTCTATCTTTCACTGCTGTTGGCATAATGATTATGGCTAGCACGTTCGGTGTTGCTTTGGCTGATGTATTACAGATAGGAACATGCAGTACCATCTGTTCGGTTAGATCTAACGTGACATTCTACCTTCCAATACAGGCATACGTTGCCAATGGTGTCTCGCGACTGCGCCGTAAGGGTCTCGAAGTCGACTGTGCCGTAAACATTGAGCTGACGGGTGGCGCTACCGGCGGAGTACAGGCCCAGCATAGTGCCAATCATCAGGTCTACATGCAAATTGGACAGGAAACGCTCGCTATCAAAATCGTAGAGGTGAAGTTCGACATGTACGGGAAAATTACTTACATGAACTTGGTTCAAAATCCTAAGGATCAGTATACTCTGTATCGACAGAAAAATAAACCCGAGAGCCAAATCTGCGAATTGATCTGAGGAGGGATTCAAAATCATTTTCTATGAGGGATTCAAAGATGGCGAAAGAAATAATTCAGTTTAGACCAAAGAAATCTCATACAAAGCTGATTCCGCCAGCACGCGAACATAATTGTATTTGGACAGAAAGAAATCAATTACATCCAAGATCCTTTCAAGTTCATAGACCAGGAACGTCATGATACCATGGAATTGTGTGATGTAAGTGTTTGATATAGTTTAATTTATGTCATTAATAAACGTACAAAGAATTGTAGATGATTGTATGTCCTTAGGATAGTTTACGATACTAACAGTATTACCTGTATTTTCCACACAGAATGAACAATAATGTTTTATTTGTTTAAAGTGTTTGATAGTTTAAAAAATGAATATTGACCTCCACAGGTCTGCAATAAGTGCATACAGCTTGTCATATAGTCATAAACATTGTGAACAACACATATGTATTTGACAATGTGTATTTTTTTCATAGAAGACTTTTATCTTTGAATAGCAAGCTGAATCAATCTGTTAATACTTGTTATCAAACTGTTTCATGTCAATTTATGTCTGGACTTGATCGTCTTTTGCATTCTATTGTTGCAGATATTAAAACACTGAAGTTTTAAAAGTAGAGTCTCACTTTTGCTCTTGAATTCGCAACCTTTAATCTGACGTCGTGGAGTTTTTGTTTGTTGACTTGGCCCAGGTCCACAACAACGTGGGGCCATTATTCGAAGCCGTCACCATTGTGTCTTATCAATGTTTGCAACCCGGCAACTGATCGTCACCGGGCAATATTTTCTCTCCGGGAATAAAAGGCTGGCCTTGTCGTACTTAGCGACTGGACATACCTATTTTCAAAATTTGGGAGCTGATTCATACCATTGCATGGTCAAGGAATGCACAAGTTGCTTTGGGGTGTTCGTTTGTGAACCAAAAGCACGCATAAAGAAGTTTGCATAACTTATCTTAGTTTCTTACGTTACTTCACACAATCTGCATTCAACACACAATAGCTCTTTGACTCTCCCTCATAAATCAAATGGACCCACGCAGCGTATTAAGCAAACCTGGTTAGGTACAATGTGCCATTTGAAGTGTAAAACATTGCCTCTCTCCACACTTAACGTTTGTGGTGAGAAGCTTGTCAGTGGAACCAAACTTTAGTACGACATCCCGTTACAACCGATTACTGCAGCAGACTCGACAGCTTCTTTGGCGAAGGCAAGGTCAAGGTAAAGACTAATTTCTTTGGTTTATTTTGTACATGTGCCATCGTTATTTGAAATTGGCATTGGTCAAACATGTTATATGTTCAAGTTTGCGACAAACAAGACCACAATTCAGATTAAGTTCTTCTGACGTTTTTGTCCATCATCTGACTGGTTAGTTGTACATTCAGGCTGATACTAATTCCATCAGGCCTCACCACCTGCACAGAACCTGATTTGTCAGCAACATTCAAATGTTATTCCTTCCTCGATCTAGGAGTTGGGTTTGTGGAACCCAAGTATGTATTCATGAATAAATCCATGGTATTATGTTCTATCACCGAAGTCAATGATTAAGAGAAACCCCCAAATCGCTAACATTATGGGCTGAGCCCTTTTCTAGTCTTCTGACTGCAGGGCTCCTAAGATCTGCTCGCTATGGCATACTGTTAGAAAACGGGGCAAATTAGAATGCAACGATGTTCCCATGCAACTTCTGCTTGGAAGGTACTTTTCTGGAGCCATTTCTACGACTACGAAGATTATGTGTGTATATTGCATGTACTTCAGATATGACCGCAGGAAAAAAATTGCATCAGTGTCCTTATCATCGTGGTGCTGTTGGCGCTGCTTCACCGGGAAGTGGAGGGCTGCTACTGCCCGTGGGGGTCTTGGAGCTCAACATCTGGCTGCCCCGGCTTCGCTCATCAGTGTGGTGTGTACATGCATTTTGATAGATAGGTAACGTCGATTTCAGTAAATAACACTTTTTGCTTTTTGACGATTGGTTTATAAGGACCATAATCAACCATAATCAACTTGAACATATTCCGTATCCTCTTCGCCGCAGCCTGTCGTGATCCACTCGGCATGGAGTCTGGTGCCATACCCAACAGCAGAATCACTGCATCCTCATTCTGGAATGGGGACCTCATGCACGCCCCCTACCGGGGACGGTTAAACGGGGTAGCTGGTGTAGGCGCCTGGGTTGCCCAAAGCAACTACATCGGACAATGGTTGCAGGTAAGAAGAGAACTCCAAAGCCTTCACACATTCCCGAAAGTTGTGCTGTTGAATTTGTTGACGCTACATGTACATGTAGTACAGGGCGGTGACACAACGTTAGTCACAGTGTGAAGTTACGCTTATATCATTGATATTTGACGTATATTTATGACGGAGAACAATGCATTGTTTAACAGGTAGATTTAGGAGCGACGAAGCGCGTCTCCGGCGTCATTATCCAAGGTCGATATCTAAACCTCGCCCAATGGGTAACCTCCTATCAACTTAGGTACAAGGCAGACGGAAGTAGTTGGACGACATATGCAGACATCCATGGCCAAACAACGGTATCTTATGAGATCATTTTATTACCTGCTTGAAAAAAAGCATGTATTGTACATGTTTTTGGTAGGAATCATGTTTTGGAGTTTGTGTTTCCGGACCGATATCTTTAGAACCTCTGGATGGATTGCGATCATGTTTGCTATGGGGGTAGATGTTGTGAGCCATTGTGCTATAGCGCGCATTAGAAGTTTGCTGCAGATTTGTGGTTCGTCTTTTTATTGTTTGCACCCCTTTTTGATAAGAGTAGAGTGGTCCTAGTTGATCTGGTAAAACTAGAGCAAGCCAGCTGGGTGCAATTAGCCACCCGCCACCACTGTGTGCGGGGAGAATCACTATATACACTTTAGGGATAAGTCCCAGCAGAAAATGCAAAAAGTGAAGCCGATGACTGCACAGATACACAACTAGTAGAAAGAGTAGCCGTGACCATCCCTGTCACCTCTGTATGGAATGAACCATTATACATTTGTATACACATGTGTGCCAGGTGCAGGTGTAACAATAAAAAGGAATAAAAATGAAATTTTGAGGTCACTTGAAAGGTATAGTGTTGGATCTCACCTTTTACCATAGGTAGATAAATAAGAACAATGATGGCTTTATATATAACAAGCTCTTTGTAATTTGGCTATTGCACCGTTGCTAGGCCAAGTACAATACCCATTGCTAACTATGCAATGTCCACTGACGAATCGTCTGTATGTCTGACAATATAGGCAGGCAGACCCGCACCAGATACCGGGAGTCCAGCTGTGATCAAAACCACGAGGAGGACACCAGGTCCTGTTACAACAGTTGTGATGATGGCAGTTCTAATCCTAATGGTAGGAACTGAATTTGCCACGGGTTTAATCCGAGCGGGTGCTTAATGTATGAATGTCTATTATTAATACATTTGTATAATACGTCAATATATCAAACAAAAGTGGATTTACAGACAAAACCTGATGTCATTGGTGTATGTCATGGAGGCCTATGATTCACAACTCGTGTTCTGGTAGTGAGTGACACCAATAACTAACCATTTTTCTATACCTAATTGCAGGTGGTTCGGCGACTTCCTTTTGGAGCACACCAGGAGGGATCATTCTGGCACTAGCTATCGCGGTTGTTGCTGTTGTTTTAGTGAGCTGCGCATTCTGTTGCATGTGCAAGCACAATTCGGTGCACGTGTTCGAATGTAGTACGTAGAATGTAGTACGCAGTGTGAGCGACGAACTCTCCCTCTGACTTTATTTGCTGTAAATAATCGCCCGTGGTTGCTTGACGCTAGTGCTGTGTATGTGTGTAACTAACGGATACATGTCGAGGATTACATTGCATTTAAGAAGTACTGGTGAATAAAAGAAGTGCCAAATAAAGATGAGATAGATAGTTTTAGTAAGGTAAAACATAAGTCAGAAAGTTATGGCCTGGTTAAGGTGTTTGCTAAATATATTCAGGAGAACAAATTAAAGTAATCTAGATCAAGAAATGTGAGGCCATTTGGTAGTAGGCAACGTCTGTATCCGAAATTAGGAATTTCTTTAAGATTCTTAAGTAAAGTAGATTTAGACATTAGAAAAATATTACCCAACATTCAGGATAGGCTGTCAGCCCTCCATTTGAATATATTTGCATTTTAGTTGATTCTAAGACAAAGCAACATCCAACACATTTTCTGTGGTACATGTAGCTCTTGAAGTGAGGAAATTATGATGTTAGAGAAAAGTTTGATAGTTTAGGAAATGAATGTTGACCTTCATGGTTCTGTAATACGTGCATGCGGTCTGTCATGTAGAGTGGAACATTATGACCAACACCTTTGCTCATTTGTTTTCTTTTTTCCATTGACGACTTTTATCTTTGAGAAGTGCGCTAAATCAATCTGTGTCTGTGATTTAACGGTTTCACAATTCTGTCTGGATCTGATCATGTTTTTTTATTGGATTGTTGCAGATGAAACACTGATATTTCGAGATGTGAGTGAAACTTTTGCTGTTGAATCCGCAAATCATATTAATTTCCGAAGTCGTGGCGTTCTTGTTTGTTGACTTGGACCCAGGTCTACAACATAATGGCGTCACCAGTGTGTCTTGCATCCCGGCAACCAATCGTCACCGACCAATATTTACTCTGAACGCAAAAGGTTGGCCTTGTCATACTCAGCGACGTGACATGCGTATTTTCAAAATTTGAGAACTGATTTGTACTAATACGTTTTAAATTGCATGACCAAGGAATACATACGCTGCTTTGGGTTGTTCTTAATCTTAGTTTCTTTCGTTTAATGCACACAACCTGCATTCAACACACAAGTACTTTTTGACTCTACCCCATAAATCCAAAGGTGCACGCAGCATGTTAAGCAAACCTGACTGGGTACAAAGTATCAATTGAAGTGTAAAACATTACCTTTCACCAAACTTTACGTTCATTCAGTTAAGCTAGAATTCAGTACGGGAGCCAGTTACAACTGATTACCGCAGCAGGCTCTACACTTCTTTGACTAGGACAAGTTTAAAGTAAAATTACTTTTTTTTTCTATTTTGCTCTTGGACAGACGAGGACAATGTGGCACTGCACTCAAGTTTTGTAACTTATATTAACAGTGCCACAAAAACGGTACAGACAGAAGGTAAAGATAGTCTTTTACCTCCCCGACCGAAGTCAGGTACCCATTTTTACACCTGGGTGAAGTGAGGAAGGTCGTGTCAAGTGCTTTTCCCAAGGGTACAACGTCGGGGGCACGGCGGGGATCGAACTCTAGATTCAGAGCCGAACGCTCTACCAGTTACGCCACGCCCGACGCCACTTGGTTTGTTTTGCACTTGAGCCGTCGTTATGTAAAATTGACCTTGGTAAACATTTAATAGGTACATTTCTGATGCAATAACGTCGGAGAATGGCTTCAGGTATAAATGAGACATACCAGATGCTTGTATTCTTCAAGCTGTTCCAAAACCTCGATAGTATTTCTGGTCCGTCAACACAACGTTGTACACTACTATATAAAGCTGTTGAATAATCAATAATCATAATTCATTGCGTCACACAGTTGTGCACTCTATATTTCATGGCAGAAAACAGGTGGATAGGAGAGATGAAGCGCGTCTCAGCCGTCATTATTCAGGGTCGACAACACCGGCTCACGTAATGGGTAACATTTTTTTTTAAATCTACTTTAAAGTGGGAAAGTTTTGGATGGTATATTTCCACTAAAAATGATATGGAACAGTACATGTTTGCAGTTGACAGAAGCAGTGGATTGTTCACTGGAGTCGATCAGTCAATTTCTCTGTGTGTGTAACCACCCGATATAGATATTCATTATGTTTACATACATACAATAGGTGGTGACAGGTTTCCGAGCGGGAGGAAGGAGATAAAGTAATTAAATCGGTCGATATATCGATGGGGAAGTTTACTGATAGGGGGCAACATATACTGCAAAGGTACTGGGGAGTCTGTCTGAAGGACAATGCACCAGCGTGCCACAGTAACAAAGTCGGTATCAAACGGGAACTAGGGATTTGTTTTGAGGTAAGCCTTTGAGGATAACTCATACCTTTGATAATGTGGATTCAATTGAATATTCCACTACTTCTGTTAGTGGCAATGATGGCCACAAGGCCTCTATAACATTTTTTATGTGACGGTATTACGGCAACCGGTGGAATTATGAGAGTTGATGTTAGCCTAGCCTGAATAAATCTCGCTTATAGCGGGCCGCACAACGCCAGGCCGTCCCATAGCCGGGACTGGGGTTGGGGTGTTGAGATGTTGGGGTGTCAGTTACATTCCCGGACAGCGGAGTTTGTGTTACACAGACAAATGTTAGTGTGATATGGTAAACTACTGCTATGGTAAAAAAAAATTAGCTAAGATATGTGAATGTCGCTCTTCTCCTCCATTTGAATGTCTTTAAACTCTACCGAGAAATGCAAATAATGACACCGGCATAGCCAGATGTGATTTCCTTGTATGTTGTTTCCTTGCAATATTGAGATGACTCGATGCGTGCAACTAAGTAAATAAGCTACCAACATGCTAATGCGTGTGCATATTTGACGTTTCACATACATGTTGGTGTTGACTGAAAGAACTCTTTTGGAGCTTAGGCATTTATCCTCGGATGAGTGGGATCCTTTTCGTTGAGACAAAACCCTGATCACTTTGATGTATGCTTTACCCTAGCCCCACCCACCCCACCCCCAGTTCTCGCCAAAATCACTTGGTACTAGCCCCTAACAGGAGAAAAACATACAAAAGGTTTCGATCGCAGAATTTGCTTTGTGTTCAGTCCTTATGCTACACAGACCATTTTTTCAACCCATGCTCATTGGTGAAGGTCAAGTTGAAGACAATGGGTACCACCTGCTCTACGATTCACACCAGCAGTTCCATGGCCATGATCAAACTCCTGGAGGACCGAATAGGTCCAGAGTTTCTCATTGTGCGACACCCGGCTAAAGCTCACCACTACATGCTGGGGTGTATGCTGTCTGACGGTGGCAGGGACATCAGAGGAAGGACTTTTCTAGTCAGGTACTGGATGAAACGTTTCATACGCTATCATTTTATAATTATCCGTAGGTTTTGGAATCCAGTCTTTCTTGCAATCATAGTAGTGGCCCTCTTGTACATTGCACCTAACAGTGCAAATAGCGTTATGGTCATCTATAGGCACATATATTTGCCTTGTAACCAAGTAGTTTATAACTAACTTTTCAATATTAAAACTTGCTCTTCATACACTTGAATACACACTGTCAATGCTTCAGCCATGCATGCAGTACCATAGCCTCTAGATTATCCCCGTCGGTAACAGATGACAGCTTCGTCGGAAATCTGCTAGACTTGCGAAAGGAGGGTCCGGCTATCACCGACATCATCACCTCTGGCTGGAGTGCTGGGGGTCAGGTTCAGGCTAAGGGTGTCCCGGGGGAGCTTGACGTAAGGGCTGAGGCGGTTCATTTTGAAGGGCGTTGGTTCAACCATTGCCGACTGTACTCCATTGATGAGCAACACTTTTGGGAGCGGTTGAAAGGGAAGCAACTCGACAAAGACGCTCCAGGAATTCATGGAAAGGATCGTTTCTTCATCATTACAGAGGTGGGGTCGCTTAGTATACACTATACACACATTAAAGATCAGACATCGAAGTTAGGGCTGCCCATTGGAAAGCATGTTATAATACACTGAATGAAGGCTTTAAAAGTACTATAGTACTAACCCATATTTCAATCTTAAAAATTCTTCTCCACCAGAAAGTCACTTGGGTCTAGTTTAGAACCATTCAAATAAAACAGGGGGTTGTTCGGCTCATTCTCCAAGAAAAGCTCGTTATATGAAAGAAACCTCACCGGTAGCACCCTATAACTAAAACCTGTCCTTACACCAGCTAAACTGCTGAACTGAACAAATTTTAATCCAAACAGGAAAGCTTAGACCCTACCTGTCCCTTCTAACTCAAAAAGTCTCCAGATTGGGAAAACATTTTCAAGGAAAAGAAGGATTTTCAAGGATTTTAAGTCACACCTAACTCTAACATCAGCCCTGAATGTCATCCACATGACTGATTATAATTTGACAGCAACACAGCACTCGATAGCCAATGATGATGTTGATAACCTCCAAGCAGATACCACCACTTAGTATTAATGACAGCACTCTGCATCTCATAAACAAAATTCTTTATTTCTTTTAATAACGTCATAAAATTGCTCAAGCTGGTTGCCTTCGAGTGTCAGTTGGAGATTTATTCTACACTTACACGTTTACAACATGACCTGTACCTACAAATGCAGGCATATGTTGCCAGAAGCGTGACTAAGCTACGACATGATTATCTGGATGCTGCTGCAAACATCGGATTGCCGCAGAATGGGGGCGTGCGACTTGCTTACCAACGTGCGAACCACCAGATCTACAAGCAAATCGGAGTGGCAGCGCTCGCCTTTAAGATTGTGGAGGTCAAGTACCACGAGTCCGGGAAAATACTACACATAACCGGGGTGCAGAACCCTCGGCAACACTACACTCTACATCCTCAAACAGGTGACAATTATATCATTATTATTATTATTATTCCGGATATGTGTCAACTTGATCAGATTGAAGACTCTGACACGGTGTGGGGGTTAGGGAACTCTTGGTGTGTACAGGGTGATTGCCTGGTTTTGCAATCCCAGCTCCTCGAGCTGGAGGGCAAGGGTAGTCCTCCCCGTCCGCCACCCTACAGTTGGGTGGCGGTGAGTATCCATAACTTTTAGTGGCAGACTGTTTTTCGTGCGTGATGAAGTTGCCAGTCCCTTACGAACAAGTGACATTTGTGATATTACAATGTTAGTTATGATTATAATAATTGAATCATAGTATTTAGTTTAGTTCATAGTTTTATTTAGTTCTTTTCTTGTGTTTGGTTTCTCATGCAATCATTACAAGATTCTATTGAGTTATCGCCGCTAAAACCATCCTCCTTTCCGGTTTCAGAATAACGATGGCCCAGAAGTAACCGTGTGGCACCTTGGTACACTTGATTTGCAACACCACGTCACAGAAGTTCCTACTTTAATTCAACTTTTGAAGTTATGGTTAGATAATACATGTACATGTGGACTTACTGTATTTTCAAATACAGATACTGCCGCTGTGTTATATCAATCTGACTAGAAAATATTGCTTTCACAGAGACATTAAACCTTTGAGTCAAAATTATTTACTACTGTACTGTAGCAGTAAACATACAGCAATTTTGATGTGCTCTAATAACTGATAAAGAAAACCAAAGAAGGGCTATGGGGCATGTATCACTTGTAGTGCCTGGGCTACCAACTTACTGCTGTGGAACAGTGAAATGTTACCACCGTGACATAAGGATGGAGGATTTTTGCTCTTATGAAATTGTATTACACATCACTAATGTCCTATCATACATCAGTTATATCCATGGACTCAGCTGAATCTTGCTCTCAATTTGTTCCAGCTCATCATGTGTGACAGACATTTGTTCCAATTCCTTATGTATGATCTATATGATATATATAATATTATATATATATAATATAATATTTTATTGAGTGGTCCGCTCTTTCGTGGAATGGAACGTCTTGGATGTGAACAGCAGTCTTTTACGTTGTAATCACGTTACGTTAACGTTACATCATAAAATAAAAATTATATTCCTTTCCTGACTTCACCTCTTTCAAAGTTTGCAACTTAAGCGCCCTTGCAGTTCGAAAGAAAGCTGTTAGAGGGCCCAAAACTTTATCAGTTATTTCCAAGATCAAGAACTGTCAATCACCCACACATCATGATCATGGCATTCCCAGATCCCAGAGGTTCCCTTACAATACCAGAGTAAGCAAGCAACCAGGAGGCAAGATCTAACTATTTCTTCAGTCGGGCTACCAAATGATAAGATGATTCATTCATAGCTTCTTGAGTTATGCTTTACATACATTGTGTGCATACATAAATACATACATACATACGCCACATGCTTACATACAAACGCTTCCAAAGCTATAACTTTTGAGGCGAAGGGTAAGAACAACTGCTGTAGTTACGAGTGAGACGTACATTTTGAATAGACACACATCTAGACTGGATTTCGTAAATTTCAAGCGAGACACTAACACGTTACTTGGTACATGCTGCTGGAATAATGATAAAAATCCTTCATGACAAAAGAAGATACAATGCGGCCTTGTAGACCAGTGAACGCGTATCGAGCAGTATGTATATCATTACGTCTGGCGAGAAGGTGAGACAACAACCTGTAAGATGAGCTGTGCGTCTCAGGTGTCTCTGTTGACGACCTTGCATTGTGCCAGGTACGGAGGGGTGACAAAACAACCTGACACTGTCCCCTACGGCGTAACGTTCGTCACCTGCATTCTTAAGTGTCCCTCCCCCAGACTAAACCTACAGGTCTTACCACAACTCAACTAGCTCAGAGAAAGCTTAGCTATAAAGTTTGCGAATCGCACTAATATTTGAAGATATTTGGAGACCAACATGAGGAAACTTGACGAGGAAGCAACGGCCAGCACCGCTGATATCCGTGCAGTGATTCCGCCTGACAGAGCGCAGAATTCCGGGCTCAGCCTGCCGACCATGTTACTGGGAGCCCTCTGTGTTCTGCTGGCCATCATTGCTATCGTGCTGGCTGCCGTCAGCATGAACCGACAGAACGTGTTCAACCTCGGGCCGGCTCAGACGGCCGCTGGGGGCGGGGACAACGCGCAGGCGGCCGGCAAGACATGGTTGGTCATGATCGGGCACGACTACGGCGCACACGAGTACATGTAAGTACAAATCGGCAAATATATCTTCGAAGACTGTTTATACCTTACAACCAATAGTGTAAATGACACGCTAGACTCAATATGTTGACGTATTCATATCTATAGATTTTCATATATGTCTGTCCATATGTACTGTAAGTAGTTGTTATAGACCTTAAGAAAGTCGCTGTGCGTTTGTTGTGTCAATAAAGAAGATTTCACTAGTAACACACGTCCTTTTCACTGGAGACTGTGACAACGCTGCGACCACTGAGCGGCAAAATGTTTGACAGATTTCTCAACGAATTTCATAAGCAAAGAACGCATTATTTCTCGCTTTATATATGTTATTATTTAGTAAACCTGAATCTTACATCTTGCTAAAATCAAAGGTCTCACAAGTCCAATTTTGACCACTCAACAGTCGCCCAGTGATCATCCTCCAGGGGTACAGGCGATTCAGGAAAACTACTAAAACACCTGTTGATACATTTGGGCATTGCTGTACTTCAAAGGGACATAAACCATGCAGTTCATGCACGCAGTGCATGCTTATGACATAGTGGACAAACAAGTGTCTTTGTAATGGTTAAGATGGTTCTAGCCACGTCATGGCACTGAAAAACTTTTCGGTCACTACAAATTAGGTCCAACTGTGTATTCATGTGTCATGGACGTTTGAGAAACAAAGACACAGTCACGATACCGAATACGTGCTGAGCATCTTCAGTCGACCGTAAACTAGGTAACCTGTTACCTGAGACGAGGTCAATACCCCAGGGGCTGACCTTTCCAAGGTCAGACGTACAGTAGAAAACACTGTCTCTTTGTGTAGAAAAACTGTAGACAACATACCAATCATACAGGGATACAATATAACAGTTACATACTAGAGCACCTGATTATGATTTTGGAAGCTGCTTGAGCAAGTTGCTTCATGTCAGCAACGTAATGACGAAAACATTTTACGTTACGTATATTCATGATTGAAGCTCTTAAATCTGTACCATCGTAACTTGGAAGGGAACGTCATGATAGCTAGATAGCTACCTAGTTAGCTACCTGGGATTGATTGATTGATTGATCGATCGATCGATTGATTATCATCAATTGATCAATCAATCGATCGATCAATGACGTTCCCTTCCAGGTTGATTGATTGATTGCGATTGATTGATTGATGAAATATTTGAAGCTTTTAAATCTGTACTATAGCGACGTGCAGGGGAACCTAGCGGGATACCACCACGACCTGATCCGTGAGGTGTGCGAGGCAGCCGGGATAAACTGCCGCACGGTGTGGGACTCCTACCCGAACTGTTGGGACTCCCAGGCCGGTCAGCACGGCAGGGGCGGGCAAGGTAAGTCCTCCGCACGGTGTGGGACTCCTACCTGAACAACTGTTGAAAGTGGCATCACTGAAAGTGGCACCTTACAGTAGAGGTCTAGTTAAATAGATGACTGGCACATTTGTGTGAGACGACGAGGGCATCGTCTACCATGGTGGGGAGGAGTGTAGCGGTACACCATGTGACCCTTGCTGTGAAAGGGAGAGGGACCCGGATGTCCCCATTTCCGTCTCACCCCAGTCAAAGAGGACGTTCTCCCTATAACCAACACTTTTTTTTGTCTCCCAGGCCTGATGAACGGGTGGTATGACGCGTGTACGGGCTGGTCACGGACCCGGCTCCGGGACGGAACCTTCTCCTTCTCCAAGGCGTTCCTCCCGACTCACACCTCGGCGTTCTACGTCAGGAGGGGAAACCCGGGAAACTTCAACGTGGACGACATCTCTGGCAAGAAGATCGGTAAATGTCCATCAGAAATATGATGCCTTTGAAAATGAAAATCAAAAGAAGTCTTCTAGAATTAAATGGCGCTTTAATGTTGTTTCAGAGTTTTGTGGAATATAAAAGATGTCATTGAAGCATCGCTTGTTGATGACCGTCATCTGTCTTTATGTCCATTTTGTTATTGTACACTATACCGTATTATTATCATAATTGTATTTCCATGTATATTTGCAATTAGCCTTCTGGCATGAATTTTTAATAAAGATTCTGATTAAAGAACCTTTATTCCATTACTCATTACACCTAATGCGTGTATACCTACATTAATTATATCTGTTGACGAACAGATAGCACAAACCATCTACAATGGTAAAATGTCATTATGGGGTTACATTGTTGTTTAACGTCGCCTTGTTTACTGTCTCGCACCACAGTTTTTCTGGACGGCTGGGTGGATGACGAGAAGTGCCTGGCCAGGCAGAGGAGCATCACGGGATCGGTGCTACCCGTGGATAAGATTGTCCACGTGACCGACACCGACAAATTCATGGAGCAGATCAGCACCGGACAAGTAACTAATACTTGATATTACTTCATTTGTTACTATCTACAGGTTTGCGATAGCAAAACCTATGTTGGTTTGCGTCGTTGGGCGCCGCCATTTTGTGTCCCTCGGGATTGGTGTATGATGGGAAATTGTGTCACCATTTTGATGTGTTGATATTGACGCTGAATGTGTTGTTGAGGTCTTGTACCCCATTGGTTACTACACTATTGACGTTTCCGATATTGGAAAGCGGTCCAGGTATATATTTAACATCAAGAACATGGCACATGAAAACTGGAATCAAAAGGTAGATGCAAACCGCAAATAGCCGTTCAAATGGGTTCTCTACCAATAGTAGAATACGAGGTGGCACAGTCTTTTTGCATGGAAAACTGACCACAAAAATGGCCGCAAAATATTGCTTTTTTCCTATAAGAAGTCATGAAGCCAAGTTGATCAACCTAATCTCTAAGGGAAGGATAATCCGAAAACGCCTGAGCCATAGACTTCTGAGTGCTTTAGTTTTAAACTTGTGTACAGAATATGGCTTACGTGTCTTCCAGGTGGATGCTGGGTGGGCGGCAAGCACGCTGATTTCGCAAGGATACTACAACGGCACCGTCCTGCAGATGTTAGCCCCCACCTCGCCTGAACAGTGCATGCTGGACGGCTGTAAGTTATAATCTCCAAGCAGATCCTACGGTAGCATAAGCTAGTATTAGTTTAGCTGGTGTGTTACACCGAATGGCGGTTATACCGGCTATATAGACACAGATACAGATAGTATGAAAAGCTGCCAGAGGGGTGAAGCCGACCTATGGGTGTTTGGCAACCAGAGTGGCTGATGACTCCCTTTAGCCAGCTATACTCTTTATCCAGCTTTGATACTATCTCATGCCACTGGTAAATCTGAGTGGAGATTAGTAAATTGAATTTAGTCTCGAACAGAATGACTACATATACGCTGGCTGTTATAGGGAGAATATTTTTTTGCTGTTGTTGTTTGTAACTTCAACGGCACCGTCCTGCAACTGTTGGCTCCCACTTCGCCTGAACAATGCATGTTGGATGGCTGTGAGTTAGTCTCTACCAGAGTGACTACGCTGGCTGTTATGACTTGTAGAGAGAATAGTTTGCCAGTTAAAAGCTCTGTATCTGTATCTATATAGCCGGTATAACCGCCCTTCGGCGTTACACACCAGCTTCGCAGGCACGCGGCGCGGCAGCAGCTGGTTATATTACACAGAATGGCTTGTTACACCTAACTTTTGCACATCTATCTGCAAGTTTTCTTTAAAACTATCCAGAGAAGACGCCCCTAAGCTGCAGAGGGTTTGGCCGGCCGCGCAGCCGTTTCGGAGGAGGGAACATTAAGCTTAAATTAGCGCAGACTGACTCCCCTGGCCAAATTTCCGCCTGAATCTTTACGTGTCATAGGCTCACTTTCTAGCAGATGAGGATTTGTAAGATTGCTCCTTCTCCAACGATTCATTGAGTGTTCGTCAATTCTTCAAGCCGCAATTGTCGATTCATGAGCAGATTTTGCAGAAAATAAAGCTATTTTTGCTGTCCTGGTTTGAAACACCTATAATAATGACAAATGTAGTTATGATAATTGATACAATTACATTTTCTTCCGTAGCTGCGATGATGAGCAGAAAGGACAACAATTTCACCATCTACTGGAACCAGGGCTTCGACAAGCTGGTCGAGAGCGGACGGTTCACCCGGCTGTGCAGCGAGGCCGCCCAGCGCTACGGTAAGGCATTGCAGTGTATCACCGTTGAAAGGATCTAATAGGACTGTACAAAAATGTTTTAGGACACTGAAGCATCCGTTTGGCACCCAGTTCTTTATTTTTTTCTCTTTTTTTTTTTTGCCTTTGGACAGACGAGGACACTGTGGCACTGCACATTTGTTGTTTTTTTTTAAACTTATTTTAACAGTGTTATATACACGGTACAGACAGAAGGTAAAGGTAGTCCTTTACCTCCCGACCGAAGTCAGGGACACATTTTTACACCTGGGTGAAGTGAGGAAGGTCGTGTAAAGTGGATTTTCCCAAGGGCACAATGTCGGGGCATGGTGGAGATCGAACTCAGGACTAGTATTAGATTCCGAGCCGAATGCCCGACGCCACAGTTCTTTATTGTTATTGGTTATAAGGCGAGGTTAGGCTAGGAGAAGGTTTTAAAATATCAAAAATTAATCCACCTAGGTCTGCAAAACCGTCAGATGCCACTTGTACAAAGTCGTAGTCCACTCAAACTGCACAGTCTCAAAACGTGGTTTACTCTAATGGACAACTGACAAATGTTCAGAGATTTATTAAAGAAATATTGCGTCTGTAAGAAATATTTCTTCACGCTGTTTCTATTTCATTTACAGGGAGCGTGGGCAGCGTGGCGTGCCTGAATGTGTGACGTCAACGAACGGTTACAACAGAAGGAGAGAAGACCCACTGCAGTACGACTACAATAACTGCATGATGTGCTACGGTCAAATTCAGACATTAAGACAACATAAACATATCAAATATGATATCGGCATAAAATGTTTCTCTTTTATTCAGATTTTTCTCAGCGAATGAAACAAACTTAATGCTACAAATACATGTACAATGTATCTTGATTTTTTTAAATTTGTACCTTTATATTCTGTTGTACATAAGAACATAAAATGATAAGAAAAAAAATGAAATCAGACAAAAGCCTTACACGGGAATAAGGTGAAAGAAATGTAAGCATCATTGAACTGCTAGAAAATGTGATCTCTTGACTTATTCAGGGTAATTTTGGACTTGGAAAATTAGTCATAACAAATCCTGGTGCTGTATAACCTTACAATAAACTTCCTATCGATGCACAGAATAATATTTGTGTAACAGAGTTGGCTCTTTCATTTTCATTGCAAATGTTACACAGAGGTTTCATTTTATATATCGGAGAAAACCTCATTCTTTAAATTCATGGACCAAACACCCACAGTGCTTCTACTGAACTTCTGAACCTACTGAACTTCTGGACCCTGGTCAAAGGACCATTTACTAATATGGAGGTCCATGATTCAAAGTACGCATGTGCAGTGAATGCATTGTGGGCATAGTCAAGACCCTTCACCTTCGACCTATTACCCACAATACATTTTGCTGCAACATGCGTACTTAGAATTGTGCACCTCCTTATTACAGTGTATCTAACTTAGTTCGACATGAAACAGTGTTCTATCCCTAGCCTAGGTACACAGACTTCTCCAGGCCGTCTGGTTTGCCGCCGTACAGTTCGCCCTTGTGGAAGGTGGAGTCGTACTTGCCGCATGTCCGCACGTAGTCTGCATATTCTGGAGCCCCGGGGTGGACAATGTTATCGGCTACTACTACAGTACCTGTGGACCAGTGTGGGGACAGAAAATATATTTTATATGCAAATAAACATTCAAAATCCATAGCTATAAAATTTAGCTTTGTTGCAACACAAAGGTAACCCTTAAGGTGTACTTTCACTGAACTTGCGTCACGCTTGCGGCTAAAGATACTCAAAGAATTTCAGAGATAAAGAACGAATTTTCTTACTTTTTTTGTCGTTTTCCAAGTCATACTTTTACATATCACGCAACATCTTAATTATAAAAAAGGCAAATAATGACGCAGTGAATGAACCCCGCAGTGACGCAAGCTTGACGCAAGAGCGGTGAGAGTGCAAGTTTACTTAACCATGACTTTTTTTGAGTACCTTTGCGTAGTAGGTTGTTCTCCTCAAGAAGTTTGATATCCCTGAGGTAGAAGTCCCCGAAGTGGTCTATAAACACCATGTCAAACGTCTCTATGTTGTACTTGGTCTTCATTTGGGAGATGGCTTCAGAACTCTCTGATATAACCTGGATAACCTGTAAAAAAAGATATTATTATTGACGTGCGGAAATACACATGTATTGATTGAAGGTAAACAATGAGTCCAAAACCACCTACAAATATTCTATATATTGAGCATTTCAGAAACGTCTGTAAGGTCAGAGAATCAAGGCAATTTAACTGGGCTATTCTGATTTTTTTGTCAACATTTTTGTTCGTTCTACTTGTATTTTGTCCGGGCTATGGAAAATAAGCATTTGTTTTGTTAGAGAGCTTCCAACAACAAATTGCAGAGACCGTATGCTGTGAAAAAAATAGCATAATAAGACACCTTAATGCAAATCTATTTCTATCAACACTTCGGGATGCAAATCATTTGAGATGTCACGTTTTGTAGCAACGGAAAACTTCCTTGGAATACACCTTTCTCACGCGGCCATGATAGATTGAAGACGAGTTCAATGAGGCAAACAGACAAAACTTATTCCTAAAATCAACTCCCATTTAGTTTTTCCCCAGACCACACAATTTTTCACAATATAAGATCAAATGATAAATATTTTAAGTAGTGTTATGCAGTGAAATATGTAGCAATTTAGACTCGTGTACTGATCCCATAGTCCCGTAAGAGATGCAAAATAAAAACATAATAATCCAAATATTTCACGGACATGCTTATTGGTCAATTTTAAAATTTCCATGCTATCATTGGTTGAACTGCTGATTATGATGGACAGTCTTCTGTTTGCCCCATTGAACTCGTTTTAGATCGATTATGGCCGCCGCGTGAGAAAGGTGAATTACTTAATGGCATTACCCTGTCTTGCAACCCTGCGAATGAGATGATCTCCTTTGCCACTGCTGCTACCTCTTTAAAGTACTCCAGGGTGATGAACTTGGCTCCTGGTGGCAGCAGCCTGGCGGTCCTGACGGCGGAGTACCCCATGTACGTGCCCAGCTCTAGCATGGTCTGAGGCGCCGCCTCCTTCACAAAACTGTCCATAATCCCTCCTACGGGCAGACAAAAGTAACTTTGCAACATGGCTTAACTTATTCAAATCGACAAACGATTTTCCGGTGTGCACTTATAGACCTACCGACACTACCAGCAACGGAGAAAAACCGGGGACCTCCAGATGGAATTTTTATTTAAATTTTAGAAATTACCAAGTTATACTTTCCAACAGACACGAGGGGAGCTATAGACTCCCTCACAGCACCCAAGGTTACAAGTAGGCTTGCCTATAGAGGGACTTGATTGTGATAGGTCGGTATAAAGGTAAAGAAGTCATGACGCGACTTCACTACCTGAGCAAGCGAGCAAGCAATTCAGTCAAACAGACTTGTTCAATTACACTTGTTCAAATGTGAAGAGATCTAACGCTGGCGGCTAGATCAAACGTATGCTCTGACCTTTGGAGTCTCCTACGTGCATGGCCCATTCTTGCTCCCTGGCGTACGTGTCCATTGTAGCCAGGACGCTGTCGGGGTCCCCTCGTGACGCGTTCTGCAGGACATACTGCAGGGTGCGCTGTTCTTTACTCATTTCTGTGCAAAATAACAGTGATAAACGCTGAAAATTAGTAATCTTTCTTTACACCCATTAAAAACAATGTTACATTTCATTTCATTTCATGCAAGAGATCAATTGTCAAAATGGTTTGACGTGGGACAAAAACAACCAAAAAGTCAACAATACAATGAAGAGGTTGAAATAAAATTCTTTACAAATGAATGTTTACAAAGATTACAAGTAGGTTAAACCATAGTAGGACTCTTCGTGATAAGCGTGTTGAATATTTACTTTTCACGTGAAGAGGTTTAACACCTGATCATAAAGCCAGGTTAGATACTGTAAATGCATTTAAGTTCGCGGAGATTTAATTTCGCAGTAGCGGGAAAAAAGTTCGCGGTAACACCGTAGACTGCAGTCTAATAACATAATACATAGAAAAATGTTTGCGGTGGATTTAAGTTCGCGGTGAAGTGGTAACCGCGAAAACCGCGAACATTTCTGCATTTACAGTAACATGTATTTTGATCACGGGTGCAACATGCGACCTGACCTTTGGAGTCTCCTTCGTTCGTGGCCCGTTCTAGCTCCTTGGCGAACTTGTCCATTGCAGCCAGGACGCCGTCAGCGCCACCGGCACGTGACGCTTCCATTAGAGCCTTCCCCAGGCCGCTCCTTTCTTTACTCATGTCTGTACAAAATAACAGTGATAAGCGCCGAACTTAGTCATCTTTCTTTCCACCTGATCAAAACAATGTCATACATTTCATTCTCTATGTAACTTATGTTTTACACTGCACACGCAAATATGTAAATACCCTGTACATGGTATGTGTGTTTATATCTTAGAATCTGTTGCATATTATATATATATATTCTAATATACCTGATTTGACTGCTATTATAGAATATCTCGCGAAAGCCCTGTATTCTATAATGTCAGTCTCGTATTCAATAAATAAATAATGGTTCAAACAAACAGATAAATATACAAATCAATGCATATTCTGCCTAACGTGTCACAACTCTATTTACATTGTCAGAATTGGGGAGGGGTGGTTACAATCATGACACGCCTATATACAAAGGTGTCCGTCAATAGGTACAATAAGCCCTTTCAAAGAGATCAGAACGCATGTGCGGCGACAGGAATTCAAGGTAATATGTCAAAAGTAAAGTCTTCGAAAAAAACCCAGTCTCGACCACTGTTTCGATTTGCATAACAATGTCCATGCGGGTAGACTCCATTCAGTAATGATTCTAATGAAGCCCGAACCCGGAAGTGTGATGTTTTGATAGTTTGATCATGTGAGGTTCAATCGTGGGAGAATATGGTTGATTGAATTACACCAATATCCGATTATCTCTGTATCCGTTACCCCAAAAGCGATCGTAAGTTTAGAACAATGTTTTACTACTCATCGTTGTCGTGTGTATCTATCCTAGTATTATTCCTACACTGCACATGACCCTCTCCTAGGACGCCATGTGGTTACCTGGGCCAGGTAGGAGGGTTACTGAGAGGGATAGCTTACCGCTAGCCCAGCTCTGCTTCCGTGCACTCGGGAATCGTCTGAAGTTTCTGGATGTTTCTGTCGCAGGTTGCAACACCAGTTTGTGCACCAGTCTCCGCAAACAAACTTTATAAAGCACCATTAACAGCCAGGTAGTAAGGAAGGTTACTGGCACCGTTACTGAGTGAGAGGCAGGATAGCTAAATTACACCGCTAGGCCAGGTCTGCTTCTTCCGTGCACTCGGGAATCGTCTGAAGATACTGGATGTCTCTGCGGCAGGTTGCAACACCAGTTTGTGCACCAGTGTCCGCAAAAAGACCTTATAAAGCACCATTAAACAAATATTCAGGTAGTAAGGAAGGTTACTGACGCCGATACTGATAGGCTGGATAGCTTACCGATCGTCCAGGTCTGCTTCCGTACACTCGGGAATCGTCTGAAGTTTCTAGGTTGCAACACCAGTTTGTGCACCAGTCTCTGAAATGACACCTTATAAAGCACCATTAGACAAACATTACGTCAGTTTCACGTTATACTGTACCTGGTTCGTCAGCTGCTCGTACCTGGCACCACGTCGACGTGTGATGAGTCAGAGATTTTTGCGGTCAAAGTTTGAGGTCATTGGACGATACCAACCCGTCACATAATGGGTAAGTGTTCGTGATGCGCGGTATCATGTAACAAGGGGGATGTATTCTACAAGCAGAGGTTAAGTCGTAGTAAAAATCCCCCCCTTCTGCTATATCTCCGCGACTCATCCTCTGCTTGGAGAATAATAGGATCACCTGGTGCGTAAACTTTGAAATTCGCGTCATGACGTACTGGCACGGCGATGATTTGCACTAGATACGAGTTCATGCTGTCAAAGTGCAACGTTAGGTCATTGCACTGAACAATCAATATCATTGCTCTTACTTAAGTAGGGTCTTCCGAATTGTTGCCAATGCAAAATTGTAACGTAAATTAAGCGTTTGCTTCTTCTACCGAGACGACCAACTCGCCAAAGTGCCTTGTACATGTGTTTATAGCTCTTTCGCGCTAAACTATAGCCCTTACACCTGGGAAGATCACAAGCCCAGCCTCTATTTGCAGGGTCTGTATCTTAATGGTCGTGATCTAGGGATAATGTTAGAGATTGCTGGTATACAGCATTGACTTGTGTAGCTTATGATTGCCTCAATAAATGATCACGACGTACCCAAATAATTCCAGGGACGATGACCCGGACAAGACACCGGGACTCCTGCTGTCATCCAAGCTCTGACAGTGAGACCATGACGTGTAACACCCAGCCGTGCTGCTTGTGTGAGTGGGGCAACTGGCACGCTTGGGGCTCCTGTTCATCAGCTTGTGGGGAAGGTTTGTACCCGTTTGCCACCCCTCGTTATACCTTCTTATACTTAAGAAAAAATTTGAATATCACGACTATCTACAAGCGAATGGGAGCACCATCACAAAATAAAGACAGAAAACTTCTTCTTGTAAAAAGTCTCATTATTTACTAAATTCTTCTCATAACTCTTTTCTAAGCTGGTCGGATAAAACTCTTCCTTTTTCCTTTACCAATGACAATGACAATGATGTTTATATTGCATTGTTGACCAAGAGGTATTTTTGACTAATCATATAGGCAGGCAGACCCGTACCAAGTACCGGGATCACTGCTGTCAGCCAAGCCACCGCGAGGACGCACGGTCCTGTCATAACCATTGTGATGATGACGGACATAAACATGAACATGGTCATTCACATACTCATCATGGCAAGAAACTGTTTGTTCCTGTTCTGTAGATTCCCCACATATGAGAAATGTTGAGATTTTATACACGTTCATTCCCTTCATCAATCTATTCTATGATACATTTGTGTATGTCAACAGTTACTAAATAGACTATATCTACAACGTTCACGGCAAGCGTATAACAGCCTGTACACCACATCAACGTTAACCGAGCTGTTGTTGAACCAACACCTGATATTTGGACGTTTCTTTTCTTTAACTTCCAGGTGTTCAGGGACCGAGCACGGAGCGACTGACTCTGATCATCCTGGGCGTGCTGACTGGGGTTGTTATCAGTGGTGTTCTGGTCAGGTACAAATGTATCAGGGTCCCGAACGGGGTGATTGACCCCAGCGGGAAATGTTGGACTATATTTCGAAACTTTTGCTCATGGCTGATACAGAAATCGTTGTTAAGGTATATTCACATACAATTCAATATCTACAACTGGATACAAACAAAAGAAGAATTACTTCCGGACGTTTCGACTGACATCCATCACTCTTCTTCAGTGTTACTAGAATGAAGTTGCAGAACAATTCAATACAGGTATTGCATTGTATTTCTATTGAATTGTTCCTCCGGTTCATTCTAGTGACGCTGAAGAATAGTGATGGATGTCACCCGAAACACCCGCAAGTAAGTTTCCGCTTTTTATCCAGTACAGGTTGAATTTCTATCTAAATATTGTTTACCTGAATGTCTAATCTTCATAAACGCATTGTAAAGGTAAAGAACAAAGTATTAAGTACTTAACTTGTTAGAATTTGGCAACTCAATTATTTTGTTAGATGTTTATTATTTTGCCTTGCTATATACGATTCAAAGTAGCTTACTGTGTTGTGTGAATAGGCTGATAAGTCAGCTCAGGCGAGGTACGAGGTGGGGTATTGGCTTTTGTACTGCTTGCTGTGGATTTTGTCTTAAACCGGATTCGACTTTAATAACTGTTGACAAATATTGCGGTGGTTTGTGTTGTTACTTTCTACTATACACTTAGATTTTATTAACAGTCTGAAATTGACTGAAATAATCTGTCAAAGCTGTTTGCGGCCTCGAATACATGTGATGGAAAGGTAACAGAGACTGAAATACAACAAGACGTTATTGTCATGGCTATGGTCTCTGAACAGAGGTGAACATTAGGAACCAGGAAACAACTGTTGGTTCCGCAACCTACTTATAAAGATTCTTAACATGGAATTTGTGTTGTCCAGTATTGGTTTATATCTTTATCTACATGTAAAATGTACTATGTACATCGAGCTAAACAGTCATATTATGTGTAATGACTCGCACAAAATATGTAGGACTTTCTGATTTAAAACAATAAAAGAAAATGTGTCTTTTATAACAAAGCATTCAACAAATAGTGATCAATTGTGCGGCCCTTCACCTTTGACATATCACCCACAATACATTTAGCTGCACATGCGTACTTAGAATCATGCACCTCCTTATTACAGTGCATTTAACCCAGTTACACATGAAACAGTGTTCTATCCCTAGCCTCGGTACACAGACTTCTCCAGGCCGTCAGGTTTACCGCCGTACAGTTTGCCCTCGTGGAAGGTGGAGTCGTACTTGCCGCAGGTCCGCACGTAGTCTGCGTATTCTGGAGCCCCGGGGTGGACAATGTTATCAGCTACTACTACAGTACCTGTGGGGACAGAAAATATATGTATTCAAATACAAATTCATCTTTGTTAGTAGAATCCATAGCTATAAAATTTTAGCTTTGTTCCAACACAAAGGAAACCCTTAAGGTGCACTTTCACTGCACTTGCGTCACGCTTGCGGCACTGCGGGGTTCGAAAGATACTCAACGAATTGCAGAGATAAAGAACGAATTTTCTAACTTTTTTTTTGTATTTCGTCGTCTTCCAAGTCATATTTTTACGTTTCACGTAATATCTTAATTATAAAAAATTGGACAAAATAACAAAACAATGACGCAGTGACGCAAGCTTGACGCAAGTGCGGTGACAGTACACCTTAACCATGAATTGTTATGATTACCTTTGCGTAGTAGGTTGTTCTCCTCAAGCAGTTTGATATCCCTGACATAGAAGTCCTTGAAGTGGTCTATAAACACCATGTCAAACGTCTCTACGTTGAACTTCGTCTTGAGTTGGGGGATGGCTTCAGAACTGTCAGATATCACCTGGATAACCTGTGACAAAAAGCTATTAAGGTTATTAAACGCACAGGTATTGATTGAAAGCAAGTGAACAAGGATTCCAAAACCACTTGAATGTCCAAATATTCTATTGAGCATTTTAGATAAGTTTGTAAGGACAGAGGATTATTGTCATTGTCATGTTTTTTTTTTTGTATTTTTGTACATTCTAATATTTCATATGGTTTATGGAAAAAACACTTGTTTTGTTAGAGGGCTTCCAACAAGAAACTGATTGAATCAACAGTATTGTGCTCGTGAAAAATCGAGCGAAATGGCATATTTTTCCATTCTAAGCTAGTTCTGCTATCACTTCTGGATGCGCATCATATGTGACGTCATTGAAGCTTGCTAGGCATCTTATAACAATGGAAACGTTGACTTCATGTATTTGCGTGATTTTACCCTATCTTGTAGCCCTGCGAATGAGATGATCTCTTTAGCCACCGCGGCGTTCTCTTGTTTGAACTCCACAGTGATGAACTTGGCTCCTGGCGGCAGCAGCCTGGCGGTCCTGACGGCGGAGTACCCCATGTAGGTGCCCAGCTCCAGCATGCTCTGAGGGGCCGTCTCCTGAACAAACTGGTCCAGAAACGCTCCTACAGACAAACAAAAGTAACTATCAAGAGGATGGTTATTTGTGGGGTCGCGCGTGGTGCTGATTGAGCGTTGAGCTCGTAACAGAGTCCTGATGTTTATACCCGCCGTGTCCCCGACGTTGTGCCCTTGGGAATGGTACGACTTTACACGACCTTTCTCACTTCAACCAGGAGTACAAATGGGTACCCGACGAGAAAAAGGAAAATAGTCATGACATAAGCGTAGTCGTGGGACAAAAAAAAAACTATACCGTGATGAGGTTGAAATAAAAGGGGTTTGCTCTTTAGTCTTTACAAATAAATATTTACAAAAGGTGGGACCGCGCGTGGCACGATCGTCAGCGCGTTGGTCTCAAGCCCAAGAGGTCTTGGGTTCGAATCCGCTTGTCGTGTCACCGATCTTGTGCCCTTGGGAAAGGCACTTTACACGACTTTCCTCAATTCACCCAGGTATAAAAATGGGTACCTGACTTCGGTCGGGGAGAAAAAGGAAAATAGTCATGACATAAGCGTAGTCGTGGGACCAAACTTGAAAAAAACTATACCGTGATGAGGTTGAAATAAAAAGGGTTTGCTCTTTAGTCTTTACAAATAAATATTTACAAAGGTTATTACCTCCATGAAAAAATGGAGGTATAGTTTTGAGTGTGTCTGTGTGTGTGTCTGTGTGTGTGTGTGTCTGTCTGTGTGTCCGCATATTGTGGTCAGCATAACTTGAGAATCTCTTGATGGACTACGATGATATTTGGTATGTGGGTAGGGGTTGGGAAGACGAAGGTCAAGGTCAATTTTGGGCCCCCTTGTGTGTGACCTTGGTACTGCAGCGCAACTTCCGGTTTTGCTATCTCGGTGTTCTGAACATGCTATGGTCAAGATTTTTAAGTATTAGATAGCTCTTGTGCTCAGGAAAAAATGACATAAGTTTGGGCCCCCTAGCGTCTAGTTTTGGGATAGCAGGGGCATTTTTGTCAAAAACTTCTGACGAGGATAACTCAAGAAGGGAATAACGGATTTTCATGATTTTTGGTATGTAGGTACCTTAGACAATGTTGTACAAGATAAAATACTAATTATGCAAAATAGGAGTACATTTGCATAATTAATGAGAATATTCTATCATAGCAGTTTTTTCAATGTATCTCTTGTCCCGGACGTGATATGGTCGTGACATTCGGGTGGTAGATAGCTTTTAGCGTCATGACAAAGTGGGGCAAGTTTCAGTCCCCTAACATTCAATTGTGGAACTGCAGGGGCGTTTTTGTCAAGACACTCCAAAGAGGATAACTGCAGAAAGGAACTACGGATTGCCTGCATTTTAGGCATGCAGGTAGCTTAGGCAAAGATTTTCATAATGATATACATGTTATGCAAATGATGACTGAATTTGCATAATTAATGAGGAAATTGTACAGTTCCATTGTTTTCAATAACTGGACCTCAATACATGTAACACATGTTAATTATGATTGGTGGAATATAAGCAGATACCAAATATGGTAATATGGAACTTATTTGCATAATTTATGTAAAAATTGCAAAACATCTTTATGATTAATAATGGGAATTTTATAATTGTGACATGTGAACGTTAGTCAATGATTAACAACACAATGCATACATTATGTTAATGTCTTAGTCAATTGCATGAAATTTACGAAAGCTTTAAATTTTCATGGAGGTATGAGGTCGCCGAACTCTAGTTACGAGTAGGTTTACCCATAGTGGGGCTCGATGGAACGCGATGAGTGCGTTGAATATTTACTTTTCACGCCTGAACATAACGCTAGGTTAGATATTTTGACCACGGGTGCAAACGTGTGCACTGACCTTTGGAGTCCCCTACGTTCATGGCCCATTCTTGCTCCCTGGCATATGTGTCCATTGTAGCCAGGACGCTGTCGGGGTCACCTCGTGACGCGTTCTGTAGGACATACTGCAGGGTGCGCTGTTCTTTACTCATTTCTGTGCAAAATAAAAATGATTATTGCTGAAATTAGTCAAATTTGTTTCCACCTGATCGAAACAATGTGATACATGTTTGTCTTACGAGTAGATACATGTAATCACTACACTGTGCAAATATACAGATGCTGCCTAAACAAACCTGTATTAGGGGCCACCTCTACAGAGGGGCCACCTGTCCATAGTGGCCACTTTTTGTCGGTCCCTTGGGTATTTTATCTACAAGTTGCCACCTCTATACAGAGGCCACCTGTCTATAGTGGCCACATTTGTCCGGTCCCTTAAGTGGCCGCTATAGACAGGTTTGACTGTATACCTGATCACTACTATAAATCATAATCTGAAGGCTCCTTGCTATATTAGAAGACCTTGTGAAAGCCCTATATTCTACCTGTAAGACATCTATAAAGCTATGTATCAAGTAAACTATGTGTTCAATCGTTGCATATTTTTCTGAAGGTGTCTCATCACTCTAGTAAAGTTCAGGGGGAGGGGCGTTACAATCATGACACGATATTATTATACATGCAGAGTTTGCAACAGCGTACGTCAATGGGTACGATTGTATCTTTTCGTAGACTTCATTCATCCATTTTTTACAGAATCGCCGAACCCGGAAGTGCTATGTTTTGATACAGTCAAACCTGTCTATAGCGGCCACTTAAGGGACCGGACAAATGTGGCCACTATAGACAGGTGGCCTCTGTATAGAGGTGGCAACTTGTAGATAAAATACCCAAGGGACCGACAAAAAGTGGCCACTATGGACAGGTGGCCCCTCTGTAGAGGTGGCCCCTAATACAGGTTTGACTGTAGTTTGATCGATCGATTAGGGTTGATTGAATACCATTATCGCTGTACCTCTGTAACGTTAACCCAAAAGCGATCGAACGTAAGATAGAACAACGTTTTTACGCCATAGCGTCATTGTTGCCTATCCTACACTACGCGTGTCCTTCTCTCCTAGAGCGACAGGTGGTTACTTGAGACAGGTAGGAACTAAGGAAGGTTACTAAGAAAGAGGGATAGCTAACCGCTCGTCCAGGTCTGCTTCCGTACACTCGGGAATCGCCTGAAGATACTGTATGTCTCTGTAGCAGGTTGCAACACTAGTTTGTGCACCAGTCTCTGCAATGACGCCTTATAAAGCACCATCAGACAAACATTACGTCAGTTTCACGTTATGCCGTACCTGGTACGTCAGGTTTACGTTGTGTCGTGCCTGGCACCACGCGTGACTCGATGTGTGCGGTCAAAGTTTGGGAGAGGTCATTGGACGATACCAACTCGTTGTAAAATGGATAGTACTAAGTGTTCATGATGTGTGGGTATCACGTGACAAGAAGGTTTACCTGGTGCGAGGTACGTTATGTCGTATCTTGTACGGCGATGACTTGCAGAAATCATCCGGTCAAAGTGTAACGTTTAACGATAGGTCATTGCATTGGGCGATTCCCACTAAAGAGGGGTCTTTATATTGTCGTACCTAATAGTATGCAAAATTGCAAAGTAGACCTTAAGCGTTTGTTTCTCATGTAAAGGGAGGTTTTTAACCTCGTTGCTCAGGCGCAATACTGATGCTGCCGCTATCATTATTTTTGTCAAGACGTCACCAAATTGTCAACGTTTATATGACTGATTTGCACCTAAGTCAATAAAAACAGAAGGCAAAAGTTTGAAATATTTGATATGTGAAGTTGACTTTATTTTCTCGAAGAGCCTCATAAATCAACAGGCAGCTTGATCCAGTTTCTAATGGTGGAATGTAATCTCATTTTCAAGTAGAACATGTTTTTGTACATGTATTTCCCTCTGTTACTTTCCATAATACATGTATTCCAACATAAGGGCACATACAATATTCCCCTATTTCAGTCAACGTTATAAAAGGAGAGTGTAACAGGACAGACTATGGCAATATCTATCAACAGTTATCAATTTAAATCGACTATAGTTGCAAATACAAGGTCCATAGAAAGCTGTATTAAAATCACAAAGAGGCAGTATACACCACCTCAACTGAGCAGACATGTACGTACATGCACAACCTATTCACACAACACTAGTGTAAACTACTTTTCAATCGTATATGACAAGGCAAAGTAAGCGGCAACAAAATAGACAACATTTGACTAATTAATGTAATGACGAATTCTACTGAATGGTTTGTTAACAAACTATACAAATGCAAGAATTTGTTTAATATCAGCCATGATCAAGGTTAAGGCTTAGCCATGTAAAACGGCTTTATGTTTGATACTTGTTTATCAAGGTTTAACCTCATGATGAGAGTAATTGAATACAGCAACTGATCAACTTTATATATGTTCATAATGTTCAACACTGCATGTCAAGCTGTCTGCACTTATTTCAGAAACTTATATCAAACCAAAGCTCAACATTTGTAAACCAAAGGATATCACTGACACAGTTATTACACAGTAAAGTACACAACTCTACCCTGGAATTATAATGTTCCCAGTCCATGAGCTACATGTACCACAGAAATCGTCTTGGATTTTTGGCCTAAGACTAAAATGCAACCATGTTCAAATGGCAGCTCATAGCCCACCCTCCATCTTGCGACGGAATTCTATTCCAGAATTGTAATAAAATATATTGTTAATTCAGGATATTGTTTCACATTTCCTGATAGGAATTCTTTCCTGTTTTAGGGCATATACTTTGTAAACATCTTAACATCTCAACCCAGCCATAACTTTCTGAATTCGGTTGGTCGATACTTCAAGGGTTTAGCACATAATTATTTGATACGCATTCTCTTTTCGCTACTTATTGAGATCCAAAGTAATGTTGAACATATGTATGTAAAAATATAATGCGTATATATACCCGATAGTTATATACACTCACACACAAACACACATGAAACCACTGGCTAGTACCAACAGCCAATTCAGTGAGGAAAACGTAAACAAGTCAACATTTCGAGGGTTTTCTAGAAATTACACGCGTACACCCTGTTGTCGTTGTTGAAGGAGCAACATGCACATACTTTAACTGAAAGTGAAACAACAACAGCCACGACCGCGATAGCCACGATCACGGCCAGTATGATCCCTCCTGGTGTGCTCCAAACGGAGGTCGCCGAACCCCCTGAAATTAGGTAGAGAAAAGTTTGGTCACAAGGTATGATACTTTTCAGTCACTACTAGAACACGTGTTAGTTGTGAAAAACACTGAGTCTCATATTCTTGATTATTTTAGATCCCCCGTCGTGATTTCTGTATTCATTTATTACCTAAAGTTCACCACAAAACAAGACTTAGGGAGCCACTCACATACGTTTTCGAATAACGTGTATGTGAAACTGTGAAAATCTCTCATTTTCTAATCAACAGAACAAATCATCACATAACACGGTCAGAGAACAGAGAACAAAGTCCCGTCGTGCCATGAATACATCCTTACAGGAACAAACAGTTTCTTACCATGACCATGTTCATGTTCATGTCCGTCAGCATCACAATGGTTGTGGCAGGACCGTGCGTCTTCCTGCTTGTCCTGGTGGCTTGGCTGACAGCAGTCACGATCTCGGTACCTGGTGCGGGTCTGCCGGCCTATAGGTTAGACAAAAGAAATGATTCTATGTGGCTGTGGTATATTGGTAAATGAAGGGTTGGATCCGACCAGCTTAGAAAAGAGTTATTATGATAAGTACTTAGTGAATAAGTACAGTCCTAGCAATGACAGGATATCTCTCCTTTGGTCCGTGCTGTGTAATAGTTGACCTTCCAGTTCGTTTGCAGATTTGTAGCATCGTGAATTTCAGAATCTCTCATGAACTAAGAAGATATAACCTTCTACTAACCTTCTCCACATGTCTGTGAACATGAGCTCCATGTGTGCCAGCTGCCCCACGAACACGAGCAGGGGCACGGCTGAAGTGGCAAACAGATCATGGTATCACTGTCATAACGGGGACTCGGACAGCAGGAGTCCCGATGTCTCGTCCGAGTCGTCGTCCCCACTATTTGTTTGGGAAAGTTAAGTCTTAATCAGTAAGGAAGGTAATCATGGGCGACACAAATCAATACATTGCTGTAGGTAATCATGGGCAACACAACTCAATGCTGTGTACCAGCAATGTTTCACAATCATTCAGTAGAAGTCGATGAAGGTTAGACATCCAGGTAATAAGATAGCCAAAAGCAGTTACTCAAGCAACTGGATATGATTTTGGAAACGGTCAGACGTTTCAACTGGAATCCACCAGTTTTCGTCAGTAACACTCAGTGCTTCAAGAGCCAGTTGCTTTTGGGCAAGTTTATAGCTTGTTTGATTGTCTAGCACCATTATTATATCAACCCCCAGCAAATAACCGTGTATATAATCCTGAAATACCTAAGTACCCAACTTACCTCCAGATCCACTGCATGTAGGCGAACAAGTGCTCCAAGTGCCCCAAGAACTCCAGCTGCAGCTACAGCAGCTGTGGGTGTTGCAGGTGTCCGTCTGGGTTTCCTGGCTCGGTGAGCAGCAAGAGTTTCGGGACCTCGATCGTTGCCGAGTTCCTATATTAACCAAGCAAGCATATTTAGACTAAGACATCTGAGAGGCGGAGTACCTTCTTGGTCCCGCCACTAGTCTAGTATCCTAGTTCTAAAGTTACAGACGCTGGTTAAAACCTCTCCACATGCTCCACTTCTACACTGTATTATACCTTAGTATTTGCCATATAGGTGACTCTATATTGAAGGCGGACCGTGACTCTACATTGAAGGCGGACCGTGCGAAAACGTCATGTGTACATAATATCAATCATGGCGGATCAAATGTTGGATCAAAGAAAAACCAGTTCTTTATACTTTCCATGGTCCATTTTTAGATTTTTTGTAAAGATTAACAAACAAACAACGAATTTAAAGAAATCTACTCACCCCCGCCACACGCGGCGGAGCATCTAGACCAAGAGCCCCAAGCCCACCAGGAGCACGAGCAGGGTGGAGGGGCACGACGACGGCGACGGCGACGCCAACCGTCCCCTCCTGCGAAAAGCAGCGCCAACAGGACCAGGATGAGAACGACTCGAGGACGGAGCAACGCCACCGCCATGTCTGACGCTCAGCCGAACGTAGTCTATTTAAATTTCAGACGAGGAAACGAAAGCTAGAAAATTCCGCAGCTTGTTTTGAGAACGTTTTGAAAGGGATGACTTCACACATAATGCACACCGTGTTTCCATAGTGACGAAATACCTAAGGATTTGGCGCCATCCCACACCTTTGTTTACTCCTTGACGTTGTCTTCAAGTAATGTGGGATGTTAGCTTAGAACGTCAAATTCGTGTTGACAGAAATATTTTATATTTCTACAGACACTTTTCAACAGGTGTAGATGAAGCCCATATGAAAAAGAAACTAACAGTAAACACAAAGAACTCGACATTGGCACAGAAATGTTTATGTAAACAATCGAACTCAAAGATTCCATGTTGACTTCTACCTCGGGATTCTGGCTTCAGGCCAGTATGCAAAGCACGCACCTGGTCTAAGTCATCAAGTTACAAATGTTCAAAGTTTGTGGAAATTAGATTCTGTGAGCACCAAAGTTCGTGTCGTGGCGTTTTGAGTTTTAATCCAGAAGTGTGTGCTGTATCTGCACCTAAGCAGTTGTGTATATAATCCAAGGTGCTGTGCTTGAATGTGAAAGACCTTTAAAAAAATGGGGCCCGTTGCTTCCACGGTTGACCGCCCAGGTGACTTTCTATCGGAAAGAGTTGGCCCGGACTTCCTCCTTGTTCGACGCCCCGCCATGGCAAACAACTATCAGCTCGGGTCCATACTGTCGGACGGTGGAAGGGATGGTATAGGAAAAACCATTCTAGTGAGGTACGGCACGCAAGTGAAGTGATAACGTTTTCTACTTTAACCATGACTCTTTGGGGTGACAGGGTTCATTTTGGAGCCATCTTGAATCGTAAAGGTAGTATCTCACTGTATTTGGGGCACCTGTGCGGCACTGCGGGGTTCGTTCACTGCTGTTGTGATATTTTTGCCGATTTTTTTAATGATTTACATGTTGCGTAATACGTTGAAGTATGACTTAGAGGACAACAAAATACACAAACGTAAGAAAATTCGTTGTTCATCTCTGAAATTCGTTGAGTAATCTTTCAAACCCCTAGTGCCGCACCGGTGCCGCAAGTGCAGTGAGATACCACCTTTAATAAGGTAACAATCATGCAAAGTTACCATCAACTTCAGGCAATGTACAGTTTGCCAACCTGTAGATCTTAGCATATTCTGTATCTCGGTCCATTGATAGTTTCACGACATGTTTGTTTACCTTAACCGACACAGCCATGCTGGCGCGACGCCAGGGATGAGACTACAGTCTCAGGTAACGGACCATGACTTCGCCGGTGACCTGCGCAAAGCTCCGAATCTGGGACTCTACATAACCGACAAACTTCTGCACAACACAAACAAAAGCGGAGGTGTCTACGCCACATTCTTTCCCGTAGAGTTTGACATATCTGCGGGATCGGTCAATTATGCTGGCTTTGCGTTCAAAAAGTGCAGACTACATTCTATAGATGCGGAACGATTCCGACTACGGCTGAGGGGCAAGAGCCTTAACCAAGAAGCCATCGGTATCCGGGGAAAGGATCATTTCTTTCTTATAACAGAGGTAAGAATTTGCATTTGATATATATTCTTCAACGTTAGAGAAGGTTTTGATGAGGAATTAATGTTTGTATCTGACACTACATCTAAAACTTGTGACAAAATTCTATTCGAAAACGTTGATTTGCGAAACAGTATTTTTGGACAGTATCTTTCAACACACTTCAACTAATTTCCATTGCCTTGAAGGAACATACCACTATTTCTGCAATCAAACAATTTTTGCCATTCTGCAAAAAATATGCTCAAAAAAGATATATGGCTTTACCTTTGCGCCAAGTTACATTTCATTCGCTGGATAAAGGAGCTTGCCATATATAGAACCAATTGCATCTCATTTTGACTCACTCTCGTAAATATGCTAATAATACAGCTTTAATTTCTACCCCAGGCATTCAGAGCCGAAAGCGTCACCCTTGCGCATGGGCAGAGAACAGACGTATCAGCTGAAGTCGGCGTGGATGTGGACACTTATGGCGCTGGTGCGCAGGCGCAGTATCGTGGCCGAGGGATACAACGCTAAAACATAGGTCCTGGAACTCTGGCCTTCAAATTTGTAGAAGTGAAATACGACATGTATGGAACAATAACAGGCATGAATCTGGTACAGAACCCGCGGGAGAGTTTCGTCTTAGAGTCGAGCATCGAGAAGGAAGAAGGTATCTTGAGTTTGTAAACAGTAAATAGTTCCGAAAATAATTTCATCAGGCTGGTGAAACATAGGATATTACAGTTTTCTTATATAATACAAATAGACAAGTAACGCCTCTCACATGCTTACGTTTAGAGGGGGAATGCAAACTTTGGGGATTGTGTGCTAGTCGCAAAAGCGCCACCTACATCGGCTACATATATACAGCGGCGAGAAGCTCTGGGGAAGATGTCTTTAGAGACATTGCAAAAGAACACTCCAATATTCTATGTTGTAAGTAGTATTCTAATCATTAATTCAAAGTGATACGTTGCCCATACTAAAACAAGGTACATTGTGTGCCAGTGTGTTATTTCTCTTAACGGTTATCTTATATTTTGATGAAGTGGTTGTCTTGTGATGAATTATTAAATAAATGAAATATTGACCATGTACTGTTTTTTTTTTCAGACCAGACCCCAGCTTTGGCTAGGCTTCCAACTTTTTCACCTGACGGCAGTTACGTTTGAAGAGCATTACATATATACAAGATGGGAAGTGACACTAATGTAACGTTAACGTTCTACTCAATTGACACTACGTAGCAATTACCAATTGTCATTACGAAGGCCACTTCAAATTTGTCACGGATTATATGAATAGGACAGAAACTTAATCTCTTTCCCTTGGTCAGAAAAATCGATGCTCAACAATATTACAACAGTAGCTAGTTGGTTATAGAGGCACCAGAATATATAGATAAATAGATGACATATAGGACTTATATATTCACTAATTGTGATTACATTGTAAGATTATACGTCGCACTGTATTATTACTTTCCATCTAGAATCTGCTGTTCACAATGAAAGTTAGGCTACTTCCTCTAGGTACATTGATGAAGGTTACTCCAGGTAAAAAAATCCTGACGATTCGATCTCTTAACTGGATAAGATATAGATGCTACATCCGGACGTTTTGAGTGACATCCATCACTCTTCTACATCGTCACAAGAATGGACTGGCAGAACGAGTCAATACTGTACTAGTATATTTTTTTCCGTTTACATGTAATAGTACAGTAGAAACCGTTTAACTGCACAAATCATTTGCCAGCGTAATGCGATTGAAAGAACATACCACATGATATGTATTCGTTCAAAAGATTAAATTTTCTTTAAACACTTTCTCTAGAGTTTCCCTCTAAGGTCGATAACCCTATTCGGGTCCCTGACACCCTTGTACCAAACTAAAGAAGCGACCAGAACAATCCCGGACAGCACGCCTACGATGGTCAAGATCAAATGCTCGCTGTTCCAATACGTTGCCGAAGAACCACCTGAAAATAGAGGCAGAAAAATAAGACCCAAAACTGGGCTTAAACGTAACATAAGCGTAACGTTTATTCACTCTTTCCGCAACTTAACTACCCTATACGTACGTAAATATTGCCTTTCATTTACCTTTTGGGTACGTTCTGATCGACACGTCTTTGTAATTCTTCATGTGTCTTTCAGTAACTATTACTAGAGCTACTAAACTCAGCACAAAAAGTTCGGAATATCAACTTTGGCTGGTCATATTTCCGTTGTTTCTGCATCAATTTCAATGTGTTATATATCGATAGAAAGTGTGTATGATTTTCTCTCACATGGTATCAAACTTTTTATGATTAAAAATTTGTGGAACGAGCACCAGGGCTGCTTACGTCAGTGGGTCGCGAAAAAAAAGTGCCCAAATTTCCCTTCTTGTGTTAAATACTGTATCATACTTTTGATATGGGTGCGGGTGTCAAGGGTTCAATCTATCCATTTTCACATAATCTTTGGTACACAGAACACCCAAGTTTATCTTTAACATTTGAGTAGAGTATATGTGTTCCTTTTGGCTGTCCGATGACCGAATGGAGGTGTTGAGGCAGCAAGGAGAATGCCACGCTGACTGTCACGCGGATAGTTGTTTGGGGCAGTGTCATGGTGTGGTGCATCATATACGGTATGGCTGACACAGGAAAACTAAGGTTCACTATCATCCAAGACAACCTCAATACTGTGATATATACAGGGACACCATACTCCATTCAGTCGCAATGTCTTATAATACCCCTGCAATATGGGGCCGAATGACATTCTGCAAGATTACACGGCCCGTCCATGCACACAGTCTGCAATGGTCCTTGCTCTGTGTGGACATTGCATTTGGTCCCACACACACGCTGACGATGACATTGCGACTGAATGGAGACTAGTGTCCCTGTATCTCACAGTATTGAGGTTGTCTTGGATGATAGTGAACCTTAGTTTTCCTGTGTCAGCCATACCGTATATGATGCACCACACCATGACACTGCCCCAAACAAGCTTACGCTCTATCCGCGTGACAGTCAGCGTGGCCTTCTCCTTGCAGCCTCCACACCTCCATTCAGTCGTTGGACAGCCAAAAGGAACACATATACTCTACTCAAATGTTAAAGATAAACTTGGGTGTTCTGTGTACCAAAGATTATGTGAAAATGGATAGATTGAACCCTTGACACCCGCACCCATATCAACAGTATGATACAGTATTTAACACAAGAAGGGAAATTTGGGCACTTTTTTTTCGTGACCCACTGACGTAAGCAGTCCTGGTGCTCGTTCCACAAATTTATAATCATAAAAAGTTTGATACCATGTGAGAGAAAATCATACACACTTTCTATTGATATATAACACATTGAAATTGATGCAGAAACAACGGAAATATGACCAGCCAAAGTTGATATTCCGAACTTTTTGTGCTGAGTTTAGTATATGGTATTCCGCAATATTCAGATGGTCGTATCATTTACGGATGATCTGACACGGAAAGTATACGTATCTGTGCTGCAAGCATGATTAATATTTCGTAAGCATGCAAATGTGACTTTGCCACACAGCAGCACCTCCGAATATGCTTCTTATAGCCATGCAAACAAAAATGCATGTCATTTTCTTGAAACTCAAATAAAAGGATACAAGGCAAAACATGCGGCAGAAGTCCTAGACCTGACTAAGTCAAATTTCTTTGCTTTACTATCTACAAATAAAATCTCTAAGTTGTTACCTTGGCTATCGCAATGGATATGACAGGACCGAGTGTCGACGTGATGGCTTGGAAAGCAGCAGGGTTCGCTGTACCTGGCACGTGTCTGTGTTCCTATATAACATATAGATCGGTATGACAACTCATGTAGTCTAGTACTTAGGCATCGAAATGATGATAGTAACTGTAAGGAGAATGAACTTTTGACGAAATAGAAAATAATTTCACACAACAAAGTTGGGTACTTGGGTAGCTTTCGAGACGCTCTCTGTCTCTTTTTCAATCAGGTAGATTTCGTCTTGAGTTTTCTGGAGGATGACGTTTTTCTCTAGTTTATAAATGGCTCCCCGTCTAAGATATGCTCACCTTCCCCACATGTCTGTGAACAGGAGCTCCAAGCGTGCCAGTTGCCCCACACACACGAGCAGCACGGTTGGGTGTTACACGTCATGGTCTCACTGTCAGAGCTGGGATAACAGCAGGAGTCTCGGTGTCTTGTCCGAGACATTGTCCCTGGGATACATTGGGACCAGATCAAACATTAAAATCAGTTTGTTCGGATAGAAGGGTCATTGGACCAATCTACCGCCCTGAGAACCGCCAATACCGCTGTAAAAGTGGTACAGATCGAGAGAGCCAACCAATAAGAGAGTGGATACGTGTCCATCAACGTTTTGCCTTTGTACTTTTTGTTTAAATTTCTTAATTTTGATTGGCATATGTTGGGCTATAGCATCGGTCCTTTGCAACTTACATTACTGCAAAAGAACGTTGATATCATTATGAAAATTCTTGTCTTTAAAAATTAGAGGACGCAAGTTGATCAAATCCAATCTTAGTTTTGCATTGAAGAAGGGGCAATATGAATTGAGGTACCAGGGCATTCATTGCCAATGGCCAACAAAGATATGAAACAAGAAAGCAAGGGGCCATGTTTGGGCTTTGTCAAAACTTTTCACCTTGAAAACTTAATCAAACGTAATTAAAGTTGACACAACACCTCGGCCACAGGTGCGTGAACAGCTGCTCCATGAGCCCCATGACCTCCAGCTGCAGCTGCAGCAGCTGTGGGTGTTGCAGGTGCCCGTCTGGGTGTCAAAGTTCGGAAAACAGCAATGGCTACGGTGTCGGAATCTCAAACGAGTTCCTGTGTGATACGAAACAAAATAAATATCTTCATCAATAAAGTTAAGGAAAGGAACATTTTAAGGAATGACTTTGCAACAGAATTGGCTACACCAAAAGTAAAGTTACAATACAAAGTGATCATGAGGAACGGAACAAAACATGCTTTTGGCTGACAGGTCCAGCAACTGCTGAGGAATATGTGACATTTGATATGGCATATGGGAAACGTGAAGAGTTGATGAGATACTAGCTAACGTTACCCTGCAACCCTAAACTGAAGTGAATACAAATTTAACAAATGATTAATATCACTAGGCATACCTCCATCACATCTCTCTGAACAGCTTGTCCAGGAGCCCCATAAACCCCATGGACAGTCGCAGCGGCGGTTGCGGGACGCCTCCACCGCCCCAAGAACCGCCAACACCACGATCACAGCGGTGCAAAGACGGGCCGTTTCTGCAACCATTTCTGAATAGTGTTTGATTGAAATATCGAATCACGTTTCGTTTCAGAGACAAAGATGTTGACATCTTTAAAGGGGTTCTGACAGTTGTGCTAAGATGCGCAGAATCGTCTTATGTGAGACCGAACGGCCTTAAAGGAAAGTCAGTGAAGTCTCAAGCAACCACTGTTGGGTGTCATAACCTCGAAAATTACCCGGGACCCAATATCTCCAATTCTCGGAATCTTTCTTGCCAGCTTTATTACACAAAACACGGTTAACATACGGACTTAAATTTTCAAACTCACCTTGTCAAATGCTGATGTTTAGACACGTGTCTCTTCTCAAACTAGGACATAGGGAGAATGTCACAGGTAACAATCGCAGAGGTTTATACTGAACCGGAATAGAGAAAATTTTATATGTATATAATTTTCGTGCACCTGTTGCAGTCAAATGCAATGAATTATTTACACAACGGCACGTAAATGTATATATTTGATGTCGAATTCACCGCGAAGCTGCTTTTATGAAAATTACAATTAACTATTAACCAGTACCGTCAAAAGCTGTTATTATCTCCAATATAACTGTAGACTGTATTACAGCGCATTTGCCCATGCGTGCGTCAACAATTCTTATTACAAGAGAAACTACATGTGTATAGCACTTTGTCCGTGCGTACGACGTTTGAGGTGAAGCTCCAACCCCATCCCCAAATACGTAAGGGACTGTAGGCTATAGGTGCCCATCTGAATGACCATTCTAATGTGTTTTGTACTTTTTCTATTCATGCGAAGGGAAGACACATGGTGCAGAACTTATACTGATTGTTTTATTTTCAAATGTTAGTACTTTGCATACAGGTTTATTTTCCTCACCTTGCCATGTTCTACAAATTTACATAGTTTTACTGCCTACAATATTCAATAGAAAATTTGTAGAGCTCTTAACGGCAGCATTTCTTTTTAAAGTCATAACAAAAAAGTTCATTCCTAAAATAGGATTAATCAAATCCAGAAATAAGCAGAAATTTGACATGAAACATAGTTTTACATGTGGTATTATTGGAAAGCCACAGAGCAATTGGGCCCCCATTTCTAGTGGTCTCTTCCAAACTTTCCTGGTATAATATGCTTGTCTGGACTGACTCACTTCCACATATAGGGATGTAATCTTCATGTTGTACCTTAATAAGAAATGCTGCATTTATCATTCATAACTTTGCGAAAACATAAGATTTCTGATTATAGTACAATGCACCTGCTTTGATGTAAATATTGACAAAATACAAGGGGGAAAAAATCATCTTACCACAAATATCTTTTTAGAACTATGAAAACCCCACCTGAAAAAAAAAGAGTCAACTGATAATGTAAATGTTGACGTCTTTTCATCAAGAAATTACTAGGTGCTCGGTAATGCTGCATCATACATAATAGTATAATACATCTGTACATGTAATATTTCTGCACATACCTAACATAGCTCTCTTTTTGTAAAACCTTCTGTATGGAGAAATTTGCCAGCAAATATTTGGACGATGTACGTCCGGACAATTTTGCTAAGACTGAAGCACATACTGCTCTTTTTAATCGTCTTTTTCTAAAAACTACTCGCTGTGCCCAACATGTCTCATTACAGTGCTGACTCTCATTATTGTCTTTATATGCTGAAAAAAAGCAAAATATTCAGCATAACAGCATCTTAATACAATATTCTCATTGGAAACAATTCAACCATTTCTAGCGCCATCGAATTCCCACATAAATTATGATAATGTCACTGATACCTGCAAGATTCTCACCACCCCTATAATCAAATGGATTGCCCCTCACAAATTAGGTGACCTAAATATTAAGACTGTACCATTTCCAAGGGGTAGGGTGCATTGACTTTGTAATGTAAGTACCTATTTTACCTCAAGTGGTGTGCTAAAACAACAAGAGCTTCAACATGGCAGAAGGCTTGTACCATAGGACATGGGCTTTTTTAATTCAAAGGATGGTTTCCTACTACTAGTACATTTACGTTGTTGCATAATATAATTAATTGTAGAAACAAAGAAACGTAGCTGAATGTCAGCCAGAGAAAACTACAGCTAACGACTGTTTCAATTTTACAAAAAAAATTCCTCCCACCCCTCTACGCAAAGTTGCGTTGTCCAATCCCTGCAGCAATATCATCTGGTTTTGGGCTGTACTATTATAAAGAAAGGGGAGGAGGGATCTAAGACAGATACTACAGCAGTAACTAGGTATACATGGGGCCATAGCTTATCAATTCTGGGTATCTCACCATAGAGAAAAATAATTATTTTCTTTTCACCTATGTTTAAAAGCTCTGCATAATGTGGTATTGTCATGTGATTTGAAACGATAATATACCAAGTTTTCACCCATAACTGTACATATATAAGGTCACTTTGTCCATATGCCTTTTTACATTATACACCTCTAGTTATAACAATGACCTCTACACAAGAAGTTCTTGTGAAGGAACAGCCCACTGAATCAGCATTACAACATTGTGCATTGTGTACAAAAACATTGGTGCTATACATAGTCTACATACATGTAACTGTCATCAACACAGAAGTATGGAAGCCTATGGTTAAAATGTGTATGTTTTGATTTCATCTTTCTGTACTGTAAGTATAACTTAACTTTGAACATGACTTCTGGCAGCCAAAGTGATGAATAATTAACACATGAATAACAGAAAAACAGAAATAATGTTCAACATTGTGGCGCACATGCAAAAAAACTGCCGTCTTACAAGTCTTGAAAGTATTGCTTGTTTCTTTACCTTGCCTATGAAGATGGTGACAACGAAAATTTGTCATTTTGCAAATGAACATCTTATAATGCCAACTCACTGGACAGTCCCTTTGCAAGTGTGATGATGATGCTCTCCCCAGAATTGAGATGGCATGGCCCGTTGGATGAACAAAACAAGGATTCACAACAATTCTTCCTCGTCTTTAACCTCAAAGTCTTGCTGTTACATTCTACAGTCTATTTCTCCCTTAATCATAAGGGTTTTTACCCTGAACATTGGAATTCGTAAAGCATCATCAGTTGACGATGTGTTAATCCTTGCTTTGTCAGCCCATGCCTAACTGCAGGTTACGTGTCAGGTGCAAGGTGGCGCTGCTATCACCGCTTGGGTGGGGGAGGGGGCACTCCTCTTTGTCTTGTTGCTACAAAAAGAATGAAAACACCACATCCATGAAACAAAGAATCTAGATATTATACAGCGATGAAGATTAGACATCCTGGTAACAAGACACAGCATATAGCAGTTACTCAAGCAACTGGATATGATTTTTGGGTAGAGCATATAGCAGTTACTCAAGCGACTGTATATGATTTTGGGTACAGCATATAGCAGTTACTAAAGCAACTGAATATGATTTTGGGTATGGTTTTCCAAAATCATACCTAAGTTGCTTGAGTAACTGCTATTGGCATATTATACATATTACATCCTGTTAAATCATTAATCAAAAAAATGACTTTGTAATAACCACACATATTTGTTTTCACTAGTTACTCCTATACATCAGAGTACTTTAACAATGATCATACCCACCTGATTTGTTTTTTATCTTGCTAGGGTACGTCTTGTTGGTTTTCTCAAAGGGGGGTGGAATAGGCAGACTCTGCGGAAAGTTGAACCTCGCTTCAAATTCATCTGTAGCACAAACAAGCAAACAAAACTTGGTGTTAAAAGAAGTTAAACCTGGCATAACATTCATCTGTAGCAGAAACAAACAAACAAACAACAAACAAACCCCGGTGTCAAAAGAAGGTCTCAACTTAGCTGAGTATGCCAGACAATGTAGTTAGTCAAGCAACAGGACATGATTTTCAATGCGGTCAGACATTTCAGGTAGCATCTATCGTCTTTATTCAGTGACACTGAGTAAGATTAGTTGAAAAGCAGGATTCAAACCAAAACTTAGCCTGGTATCCAACCGTATTATAGCTCCTGTGTCTCTTCTGTCCACTCCGCAAATACCATACTTGTGGACAGGACAGAAGAGACTCGGGTGCTATAATACAGCTGGATACCAGGCTAACCAAAACTATGAATTGATATGTTATCTAACGGTCTAACATACAGTTCAAAGCTATGTTAGTCCCGACCTCTATACAGGGACCACCTGTCCATTGTGACCACTTTTTGAGGGTCTCTTCGATAGTTTTGTCCTTTAAAACAAGTATCTTGTCTACAAAGGCCACAATCTTGTGTAATATGACCCTTTCAGTGGTGACTGTAGACATGACCTTACAAGTTTCTTGGAGAACTTCACAAGTTGTGACAAACAATGGAACAGTTAAATAGGAAAGGACAAGGAAAATAAGGTACTAATCAGTTACAGCAATAGAGAGGCATTGCAAAAAAAGTACCCCAACCTTAAGTACCCCTAAGTTAATACGGAGTAGTTGAAAAAATGATCTGAAAGGATGGGCAACCCCCCGGAGTATTTAATTGAATACTCCATGGAGTATATCCAAAATAGTGTATTTTTGTATGACATAGTAAGTGCATTTTTCATGGGCACATAAAGGCGATGGGATATTCTTGACTTAAGTCCTTGCTGCAAGTAAATAGGACTTAGGAGGCCAAACATTTTTGTCTTATGTATCCGGAAAGGCTTCTGTATGATGGTACAAGTATACTTTTCCAAATTGAAGACTATCACTAAAGAATTTCTAAAGAGTTCTAGGGAATATCTGGTGAGATTTTGATGTTTTTCACTTGTTGAAATTATTGTGTTTCTTTTACTATAACAAACTAATCTACTACACTGTACATTGTCAAACAATCAAATCTATTATGCTTATACACTATGTTCTAGGCTCTGGAATAGCTGCTGCTTGGTTAGAAGTTACAAGTACAACAAAAAACAGCAAAAACATATGGATCACTATCGTTTGTATACAGATGTCAACACAACAATGCTACTCAAACAAAATCTATAAGTGACAAGGAAGAGCTACATGCTATGTGAAGACAGAACACAACACATTGCCACCACAAAACCATCCAAAACTAGAAAGGCCGACATTTGCTTGAGAGCAAATACAGCATATTTCAGCCATCTCCCTCATGCAACAATAGGCCTTGAGGTCGTTGACCCCTTTGGCCATTGGAAAGTGGTCCATGCCAAAAATTATACATGGGTCATTTGAATAGATATCTAGAGCACCCCTTTACCAATTTACGGGTCATTAGGTTGTAAATCGAGGGAACAGGAGCCAAAAATGTCCAAATTTTGTGAAAAATGGCCATAAAATCGCAAAATTAAGCATTTTGTTGTACCGTATGGGAAAACTTGTATTGAATTTATGTGCACATAATTGAAGGGCACTTTTATACCAAATTTCAGATCATTTGGTTGTAAAACGAGGCTACAGGAGCCACAAATGTCCTTTTTTGGTCAAAAAATGGCCAAAAATCGCAAAATTAAGCATTTTGTTCTACCGTATGGGAAAACTTTTATTGAATTTATGTGGACATAATTGAAGGGCACTTTTATACCAAATTTCAGATCATTTGGTTGTAAAACGAGGCTACAGGAGCCACAAATGTCCCTTTTTGGTCAAAAAATGGCCAAAAATCGCAAAATTAAGCATTTTGTTCTACCGTATGGGAAAACTTTTATTGAATTTATGTGAAAATAATTGAAGGGCACTTTTATATCAAATTTCAGATCATTTGGTTGTAAAACGAGCCTACAGGAGCCACAAATGTCCTTTTTTGGTCAAAAAATGGCCAAAAATCGCAAAATTAAGCATTTTGTTGTACCGTATGCCAAAACTGTTATTGAATCTAGGTGAGCATATGATCAAGGCACCTCTGTACCAAATTTCATGTCATTCGGCTGTAATACCAGGGTACAGGAGCCCCAAATATACATAAAAATTGACAAAAACCTCAATAAAATCATTTTAAAGGCAGATATGAAAAAAATGAAAAAAACACCTGGGGGTATTGGCTTACTCTACCTTTGTGCCAAATTTCAAGTCAATCGGTCAAAAAATGGCGGAGTTGATTCGATTTGAAGATTTGACAGGAGAAAGAAAGAAAGAAAGAAACATTACGAATACAATATATTTCACCATACCTATGGTATGGCTGAAATATAACTAAACCTACACGTACTTGCGCTGGTTAGTGAATACCTCTTGGCATGTACTAGAAGGAAAACAAATCGTTATGGCATACTGTCCAAACAAAGTATGGTATGTTGTTTTCAACCAGGCAGTGTGACAACATACAACATGCAACAGAAAAGTGTCAAGGTGCAATGCAGGACAAATCTGTTAGGGGGAGCTTTAGAACAGTACAAAAAGCTGCAGAAATAAGGATGGAAAAGCAAAGAGATGAGAACAGAGGAGAGCCCCGAAGGTAGGATACTCACAGTTCATATCATAGAAGCCATACATTTTATACCATGTCCACCTATACCCAGCTACATGTGGTGTGAGTCCAGGAAAGGCACAAGAAAGAAAGGAACAGGGACATACAATGTACATGTTTAGAGTGGAGGTGACAGCACACATGTGGAAGAAGCAGAACAACAGAGAGGTTTAATGGGTGACATCACATGAACAAAATGGTAAAGACTTTTTAGTTTTGACGCTCCAGGTATCATTACAATGATGAAGGTGCTGCATCTATGCCTATTTATCATACTACGGTAGAACATTTTTCATACAGCTGTATATTTGCCATGCTACATTATTATTATGTGCACTTTTTGTTGACAATTCACATGATGTTACCCAGTACACTGAGCTAAAGTTGTCTACAAACAGATCACCAGTTAAGTTTAAAACACCACAGAAGTTTATGTCATTAAGGAAAAGGACAAGCAAGCCATTTCAGACACCTGTTTTGCTCTACTTTTCTCAGAAACATACAAATCTCAAAAGGTGAAAATACAATTCCAATCAATAAACAATGACATTCGTGAACCACAAAAAGCACTACACAAGAAACAACTACATGTATCGCAGAAGTACATGATTGTATTTAGGACAAAACACATATTGTCAAGTGGAGGATTTCTATAACTTATAGAAGTAGATCATGATTGTTACATGTGTAAAAGTTATACATAATATAGGAACATTTCGAACACTGTAACGCATTGTAACATCTGATTTTGTTCGTATACCTATAGTTCTACAGAGAATGAAATGGAAGCATACCAACGCATTTACAACGCTAACATATAATAAGGGTTAAAATTGGACAATGCTTAACTTTCTTCTAACACAAAGGTATACAAAGATTAAATTTTCAATGACCAATTTGGCTTCTTCAGGATTAATATCGAAAATTTGCCGTTGAAAATTGATCCGTGAATACCTTTGTGTTGGGAGAAAGTTTAGCATTGCACTATGATTACTACCAACACAGATGATCTTCCATGGTAAAGGTTTAAATTGTTGGTATCATTTTAGCACTCACCCGTTAGATCGCTTTTCTGAGGCACTCCAGGCATGGAAATCCTAGGCCCATTTCTTGTGGGAGGGGGAGGGGGTGGTGCTCCGCTAGGTCCCCTTGTGGGTGGGGGAGGGGGTTTCCCCCTTCCAGGGGGTGGAGGTGGGGGTGCCTGTGATGGCCCTCCTTCCCTGTAAAACAGGAGGTTTTCTTGTTGTCAGTTAGTTTCCATTCTTGTCTCATATATTTCAAGGGCAAAGCTTCAATATTTCCTTCTCCCCTGGATAGCTTTATCAGGTTGGTATGTCACTGAATAAAGAGACTCTGTTTTTACAACCACAGCTATAATTTCACCGACGTTATGGTGATGGTGACCGTCTGTCACCCAGTTACAAAACACTGTGTCAATATTCAAACATGTTACAATAAATGATGAATCTATGTTGGAACAGTTTAGAAACTAAAAAAAATAATAATGTACTTGGCATTTGAAATGTTTCTAACATGTAGTAATACCGTAGAAAACATTCAGAAAATCAGGTTACAAAGATTGTTACAAAGATTTAGTAAATGCTAGGACAAAAGGCAAGAAGCACCCACTCTGGAATTGACTCTGTAAAAGGATTAAAACAGCTAAATTTTTATCAAGGACACGCCCCAGTAAAAACAAAATGAATGTATAGATTAGAATAATGCCACGATCACTCACCTAAAGGATGCAGATCTATGTGGAGGTGGGGGAGGGGGTCTTTGGCCAGGGGGGCCTCCTGGGGGTGGAGGGGGTGGCCCCCCTCTTGTGGGAGGGGGTGGGGGCCCACGTGGTCTTGCACTGCTTGGTGGTGGAGGGGGTTTACTCTGCTGTGGGACAGGGGGTCTGGTTTGATGTGGGGGAGGGGGTCTTGATAGCTGTGGGGGTGGGGGTCTTGTTAGTTGTGGAGGAGGGGGTCTTGTCTGCTGAGGGGGAGGGGGTCTTGGGCCACGGCCACCAGGGGGTGGTGGAGGGGGTCCTTGTGTAGAACTTGGCCCGTTCATTCTAGGGGGGTATGCAGATGGCGGAGGGGGCGGCCGCACCATCTGTGGGGGTCCTTTTGAAGGGGGTGGAGGCCTCATGCCTCTTTGAGGGGGTCCTGAAAAAACAGCAAGACCATCTTCAATTCAAAATTGAAAACTGGCTACAGCTGAAGCTTAGTTACTAACTTAGTGAATCTGAACAATAAAACAAAGAAAGAATCATGTGTCAATATAAAAATAATAATATTTTGGTGGCAGTACATAATAAAACTGACTTTGGCATGTACAGCAATGGAAACAGTACCTTCAGTTTGAACCTACTTTTGTTCTAAGGGACAATGACAGCCACTAAAGAACACAATAAAAATGTATAGAGAAGCCAATTTTTGCTTCACATTGTATCTACCACAAAGGTGGTCCATATGTAAAGGGGTATGTTTAACTATATCAGTAATATAACAACCTACCTGGTCTTGGGCCCCCTGGTGATGCTGACATTGGTCTTCCTGGTGGGGGAGGGGGTGGTCTGTTCCCGAAGGGGGGTGGTCCAGGTCTGACCCCCACTGGAGCAGAGGGGGGTCTGTGCTGACCTGAGGGGGGTCTTGGTTTATTTGAACTAGAGGGTGGTGGAGGGGGCAGGTTCCTGTTGCTGGGGGGTGGAGGCGGGGGTTGGGAGTTGTTGGGGGTTTGTCGCGGGACCGTGTTATTGTTGGCCTGACTGGGCATGGCGCGGGGCACCGTGCCGACGTTGTTTGCTGTGTTGTTGTTGCCTCGTCCGGCAAATCTGTTGTTGGGGCTCGGGCTGCGTTTGTTGTTTTCTGCATTTAGATTGCCACCTGGACATAGAAAATATATGGAAAATTGATGCAAACCTTTAAATATGCAGCTGTATGCTACTGAATTCCATTCAAACCTGGGCTGTTTCCAGGCTTACAATAAGTTACATTTTTTTCTAGTCCAATCATTGTTTGTAGCCCGTGTTGTTTTTGTAATTTTTTCTAAACCTTTCATTTTTTTATATGAAAAGACATTTTATCAATTTCTTTTTTGTTGTTGTTGGACTGGGGTAAACTTTTGTGGTAGTACAGAGAAAGAGGTCCTGGAGACAACAGTATTGGTGACAAAACACTTTCCATACACCCATACCAAAAACTCACAGCACAAACTAAAAAACAAAAGTTGACTAAAACATAACTGGCTGTAAAAAAACACTAAACCCTGCAAATAAAATCACTGCCACATGAAGCATGCGCTCACAAATGCCACTGCACAACAGTTAGAAGGTGTTAGGTTAGTGAGCCTTACCTATTGTGTAATATTTATACCTATGAAGAACTGGTGGTGGGGTGAGAGCAGAGAAAGATGTTAAAGTTAGCAAGTCTGAAGAGAAAAAAAGCATCTACATGTGGGGTGAAATACGGGCAAAACTGATTTCTTCTGACTTGTGCTTTCCTGTAAAAAGGTTTTGACCACTATCGATTCACCCATTCAACTTTAAACCAAGGCTTCATTACTTTATCACACAACATTCACTTTGCTTGGTCAAACTATTATCAATGTCTTTTGTCTGTTAGTAAAGTGTTACATCTCTTGGTCTTACTGTACAAACTGAAAGGATAGACTATGCAAAGAAATGATGTGCAGAAAATGTTCAATATCTAGTCATTTGAATGTTACGATAGTTGGACAGAGTTGTGTAATATGGAAACAAAAGTTGTGTAATATGGAAACAAAAGCAATCCTACCTTGCAGATAACTAAAATTTCTAAACAACTTGTACATGTATTTCCCTTCTACATGTATCACAGTTTTCTGTGTCAAACAGGGAGATTATATTAAAACCATTTTCACACAACACTAACAATAAAAACTTTATTCTGTAATGCAGTCTCTTACCTCCATCTTGCCTGAGTCCTGTAGATCTCAACTTGGGCATGCCTCCAGCAAAAAGGCCACCAAGGCCCATGGGAGCCCCTCCTCCTCCTCCCCCTCCTCTGTCTCCTCCCCCTCTGTCTCCTCCTCCTGGTCTTCCTCCTCCTCCTCCTCCTCCTCCTGATGATGTTTTACCTGGAAAATGGTCAAAGGTCAAAGGTGAGTGGTCAAGGGTCAAATTGTATAAAAGTTTGTCAGTTTTATTTCATCTTCCTCCTCCTGGTCTAACTATTCCTCCTCCCCCTCCTGATGTTTAACCTGGAAAATGGTCAAAGGCCAAAGGTAAGTGGTCAAGGGTCAAAAAGTGTCTTTGTCTTCCTGGTCTAACTCCTCCTCCTCCTGATGTTTTACCTGGAAAATGGTAAAAGGTCAAATAATGTCAAAGGTAAGTGGTCAAGGGTCAAATAGTGTCAAAGGTGGTCAGTTATAGTTCATCTTTCTCCTCCTCCTCATCCTGATGATGGTTTACCTGGAAAATGATCAAAGGTCAAATACTGTCAAAGGTAGGTGGTAGAGGGTCAAATAGTGTCAAGTCAAAGGTCAGTCTCCTCCTTGCACAACTCCTCCTCCTGATGATGTTTGACCTGGAAAATGGTCGAAGGTCAAATAATGTCAAAAGAAGAGTTATAATACATTAAGGAAAGAAAAACAATTATATTTTTTTGAATTTCTGTTACTACTCAATCTTACACCCATTTAATGACGTTTAACGAATTTGATTACTCAGCTGTGTTTTCTATAAAAATCACTGCAAGCATTCAAAAGCATAAAAAACAAACTTACCATCTATATGGGGTCCACTCCTGTCATTGGTTTCTGCTTTTTTCAACTTGTTTTTCTTGAATGCCTCTATAGAGGACAAGAGTTGCCCTCTGTCCTTCTGTTCACCTTTGTTGAGCTTTGGTGGCGCTGTGTTCGCCAGGTTGAACGTGGGAGGGGGTGGGGGCCCCGGGGGTGGGGGTGGTGGCGGTGGCATGATGGGAACTTTGTGTCCCTAGGGCAGTTTATATTCTGCCACCTGCCCCACTAGTAGCTTGATTGAACCTGGAAAATAGACAGGAAAAAAGGTCAAATCGTGCGATAACCAAAACACAATTGTTTTGTACGACAGTTACTTAATGCGGTACCTGGGCAGAGACAATATTCAGTATTCTACAGTATTCCACGGGCTTCCAAAAATTAAGAGTGCCCTACTGTGGAAAATACTAATATCACATTCGGACATTGGAACTCAATTTTTTTTTAAGGACATAAACTTTTGTCACATTTCACATTGAAATGTGTGTTCTCTTTGGTCTTCTTCTTCTCTTTGGTGTCAGCATTACATACATGTAAAATGAATATAACACCCAGGTATTCATTATCACTCAAGGTACCTGCCCGATTACGGTATATACAACACAAGCTTGAAATACCAACCTATAAAATGCAAGTTCTGCAACCTTAAAAGCTGCTGAAAGATTTTGAAGATTATGCATCAACAATGTACCATTGTGTAGGTTAAAAAATATTTGGGCTTGATATTAAGAACCACGTTATTATTGAAGGAAAAAACAATGAAAAGTGTTTCCAGCCCCGATGTACAAACTTCAAGAATGGAACAAAACTGGTCTCACAAGTGAACCTTCACAAAACCTGTGCTTGGCTATTGATAGTAACAAATCTGAAAATTGCTTGCATTGTAGACATAGCCAGACATACTTTGAACTGGCACAAAAGTTTGTTCCCCATTATAATACAGACATACGTTTATCCATATTAACAATCAAACATCAAAGAAATGACTTGCAGATACACATGTACATGTACAGCAACTTTTGCTTATGTACAGTTAAAAAGAGGTACAAATACAACACCTTGCTTCAAGGAAGAAAATATGTGTACACAAAACCAATGAACAATCCTCTAAACCTATGAGCCATTCTTCGTTTGCTCATATCTGAGTACAGTCTGTCCCACCTAGTCTCTACAGTACTTCCAGGCATTTAAGCTTCACATTCTTGGCACATTTTAAAACAAGTTGTAAGCTAAGCAATTTGCTTGTATGTTAAATACTTCCATCACTTCTTGTACTTGCCTGAGAAATACTATCATAGCCCTATTGACAGCATCTACAAGGCTATGGTTCTTTCCCAGACAATTCAGCAAGAATGACTGAGCTACTGGCCCTGCATGTAGCCTGGGGAGTTAGGCTACACCCTGTCATACCCAGCTGATACCTGTGATTGAATACCTAAGTCATTGTCCCCCTCTGACTGTGTCTGAAGGCTTTGTTGTTGTAACTAACAAATGTGCGTTACAAGTGACACACATCTTCAGTTGTGCCACTGACATGGTATTATTAGGTTTGTAAAGAAATGTGCAAAATCGTCAACCCTATCATTAGTGGTGTGCATCACTCTTACCTATAGGCAAGGCAGCTGGCATCTTCAAAAGACAGTTGCACACATATACATGTACATATACAGTGGTTGATGTGTTTACTACTACAACATGTGCATGTATATGCATATCGCTGTTCCGCAAACCTTTGATTTATTTAAATTATTATCATAAAACAAATACAGGTTGCCCTTTCTGCTTTTGCTGATGAAGAGTGATGGATGAAGAGTGATGGATGTCACTCGAAACGTCCGGAAGTAAATATCCGTTTTTTATCCAGTTGTAGAGATTGAATTGTATTTGAATATTGCTTACCTGGATGTCTAACCTTCATAAACGTAGGTTGCCCTTTATTTTGGTGAAAAGCTAACAATATTAGACTTCAGCTTTTGTTTTCACAGGTCATTACCAGTCAACAAAAGTATATTTGTATTGACTGTTCTGTACTGTAAAACCAACATAGTTCCTCTACAGACTGTGCTGTCCATTTGAACAAGAATTTCAGAGACATTTGGAGTAGTCTACTATACATATACTAATATGTTGAAGTTGTGTATGAAATATATGCTAGTACAGATGTTAACACTATTAAAGAGACAGGTTTATGAAAATATATGTATTATCGTAAAATCATAAGAGGCTCCATATATACATGTACATATTTTTTTGGACAGATGTGTTCTGATTTCAGAAATGCACACTGCAGAGTATAACGATCTTTGAACTATAAACCACCAGACCAATCAATTTCAAAATGACTTCTACTTTGCATAGTGACAGTATCATATTACAGATGGTGCTCTCTCCTGTAGCAAGCATATAGTACCATGTTTACATTAAATGATAATATACATGTATGTATTTTTCCTTGGACCAGAAATGTTAATGAATATGTAGTCCTAGCACAAAACATTTATGAATATGATTGATATCTATACTACATATTATGACAAAGCATGCAACAACACTGCAGATATAGGTTTACAAAATAAAGCAGTGTTGTGAGTTTTGTATAAGCATTTCTCTACATGTCAGATCAGAAACAAAAACACAATCTGACCCAGTATACATTCTACTAGAGCAGGTTACTTTATTCAATTATCTAATATAGACATCAAATTTCATTTTATTATAAGCTGCAAAATTAATCATAAAAAATATTCTAGCAAAATTCCTGTACTCTGCAATAAGAACATTTTATACTTGTGACTTGCATGAGTGACGGACTGATCATTTCAGTTTTGAGTAGTAAACTTTGTTATGTATACACTCTACACCCACACTGTCATGGCTATAACAAAAGCCCAGCTCTTCAGTACACAACCATCCCCACAGAATGACTTCTTCTTTTTCACTTACTAGTACCAGTATATTGAGCTAACAATACAAACATGAAGACAAGAAATGAAATAGAATATGTCTGTACCCATAATCTTTTTAGTGTTTAGCGTTTTAGATTATCATTGCCTTACATTTTTTGGGTGGAAAATTGATAGTTCATTTTCCTGCTCTATATCATATTCCATTTAGGAAAATATGGAAGTAACTACGTCAGCTTCACATCAACATTTCAATGCCATCTCCCTTGGACCCTATTTCCACTGATGAGCGCTCATACAGCCACCATAATTACATTTGTGTGGCCCTTTCTTTCATAATTGAAATATGATGCTGCAAGATATAAAACTTAGACAACAAAACACTCATAATGTAAAGAATTGTTCTTTGTGTAAAATTGATGTAAAATCTTTGCTTCGCTCAGTTGTCACAGCACAATCTCTGCTTCTAGTAGAAAGAAGCTGTTAGTCTCCTACATGCAGGTTACAAATATAATAATTTATAATTCTGAATGTAATTAATGTAGATCAATTGCCAGTCTTGTATATGAATCATGTATGAACCTATTAGTGTTCCTGTTTTGTATGTACAAAAATATGCATATGGCTAAATTTGGTTACCACTCACAACTTATCCATCCTATGATAATCAAAGTCAAGAAGTCAAATAAAACATATTACTAATACATATGTTTACTGTAAATACCTTTAAGTTAACTGTGTGTGATTTAATTTCGTGGTAGGGAAAAGATGGAGCGTTCACTGAGTGGTTTTCCATAGCGCTGTAGTCATATACTGTACAGTAATAGAAACTCCAGTCTTATACTCGAGTATTCCCGATGAAGCAGTCACTGCGAAAACTGCAAACATAAGACTGCTGCGGCAATTCCAAGCCTTATAGTAGTTATCCTGTTACTGTGACCTCATTATGAAATGGATAAAGGGGGAGGGGGGCAATGTTACATTCAAACCATATTACTTCTTAGTAAGTTCTTACTAGTATCAGTCTATTAAGCTGTAATACATACATTACTACATACAATCCTTCAACATGATGTTCCAAATGAAAACTTTTTCAAATCTGCATACACGAAACTACAAAGCTTTCACGAGTAGAACTGCCTAAGCTGGGTGCCTGATAATACGTGTACATGATAATCAATGACAACAAATATCATGACCTGTTTCTTTGAAAGTTTGACCCTGAGTGACCTCTGAAAATGGGCTCCACCCAAAGTCATTCCTACCATACTTGTGTCTGAAAGATCTAAGATTGGACAAGTTCAATTTTGTAAGGGGGTATCTTTTAGCATAAATGCAGCACACTTCTTTATATTGTCCAAAACAGAAACACTTTTTATGTTTATTCTAGGCTTTGAAGGAGTGATTTTAAAATCAACTGCTGCAAAAAAACATTTCTGATACCATAGAGTGTAGTTACCACTGTCTTCTGTTTCAGTAAGCTAACACTGTCAATAGATAGAATTGTTATGATTCCAATGTCAAGAATGCAAATATATCATGTTCATGTTATCATGTGCCAAAATGCTTTCTATGAATTATCCAAAATATCTGCTATATAAGTAACATAGAAGCATGGTGCATTGACACATTGGTTTTGTCTAACACAATATTTGGAATACCATGTCCTAAACTTACTTCAATGTTTACGAAAGTTACATCAACCAAATTATGAACTAGCTACGAAAAAATGTTTTTTTCTACTACCTGCTATTGATCAATTAACCATATTGCTATATTGACCAAAGTCATCAATATATTGATATCACCATTCAACATTTCCTTACTTTCATTTCTCTAATTGGTCTGATACAATCATTTTACCCCACATAGATTTTGGTACGTTTCCAATCCAAGTTCACTTAGGAAAATTTGCTTGTGCTATAAATTTGTCTACATGAAGTTGTCAACATGGTCTCCTTTGGGGTGGGAGATTTGCATATTGTGAAACAAGCAGATATAACCCACTATACACAGATGTTTATCACTGTGTCATATGACACAGTTAAATAGCTGTGTTCTGACTATTTCACTCATCCTGTCTGAAAATAGGCCATGTGTATCCAGAGAGTATGAGTGGTCTTTTCACATGTCAAGGTCACCAGTCAACAGAGCATTGTCAATTTTTTAAGTAGACTACATGTTGGGGAGGGGGGCAACATACCATTCCATCACTTATTATTAGATGTCTAAATCCTTTGCAGTACATAGTGCAATAAATAACAGGAATGTTTATGAATGGTTACATTTTGGACAACTTTTTTTTAATCTTTGACACAAAAGTGAAAAACATCCAAACTTTGCTCAAGATGCTCTCATATATCAAATTTTATCTTGTTTAGTCATGTACACATCTTAACTATGGCACATTCTTAGTTCTGTTTTTAAGCAAAAAGAAAGGAACCATGGCCATTGCAGCATTGATGTGTTTAGGACAATAGCCAAGTGTTCTTTTGACTGTTCATTGGGATAGAAGGTCATATGATATATTGATAGGTAGATTGTTATCTTAGGATAGCTGTTCGATAGGACAGGTAAACACAATGCTTTCATAATGTTGTTGTTCTACTAGTAATCTTAAGGCTTCGAGCCTAAGGATTTCCACTAAAGCTCAATGTCTAACCATGGGTTCATCAGCTTATGGCAATTTATTCCTATGTGGCATGTACACTGTTTAGTAGATTAAAAAGCCATCTACATGCATAGTTTACTAGGAAAGATGCAAATTTGACCCCTACATACACATACCATACATACCTTGTAAGCAAGTCGAGGTAGGCTAGACTACACACTTCAGAACAAAGTCAACAAACACGGCAGGACTTGTCATGGTACCTCTTACCAACACTACTGCACTCACTTTTACATCTCAAATTTATTATCAAGTTGAAATCTGTCAAGTTCAGATTTTTCATTATAGTACTATTGCCAATACAATGTACATGTAATAATAACTGATTGTCATTTCTATTAAGGGAAGGGGGCACTAATTGTGAACATCTGTAATGGAACTGTGTACATAGTCATGTTGACAAATGACAACCAACATTCATTTATTTTTATATTTACCTAACAGTTACCACGCAACACTTCCATCTATATATATATATATATATATATATATATATATAATGAATATGATACAAGTCTGCGATTTTGTGGAGTATATATATATATATATATATATATATATATATACTCCACAAAATCGCAGACTTGTATCATATTCATTTCTTCAATATTCCAACAATCTTTTTGATGATGGCCTAAAAGTATTATATGTCCTATAACACAAATATTCTTCAGTTGTGAATTTGTAACACTAACACTAAAACAGGCTAATAAAAAGTAAGATAGCCGACAATATGTTCTCTGAGTTTGAATGTACTGGTACATGTACATCCTTGTAAGTCCTTACTCGTAGATGGTGCGTTTCGTGACAAATGATGACAAGTTGTCTCCTTATGGTTGAAAAATAGCTTTAAGGGGAAGCGGACAGAAGAGAGAGAGGACTTTACTTTAGGGTTTCCGGACCCATTTCAACACAATATGTTTCCCATGATAAGCCTATCAGACACAGGAGGTTCCTGTGGCCTTGCCTGAAGAAAGTGTGATTCCTGACTATAGCTTTCCTGAAAGTGAAACAGTTTTAAAACAAAACACAACTTCACAAGAGATATCTAGTATCACGCCTTTAAAGGCTATCATCATTATCATCATCCAACTGGACTCTTTTCATCCAGTGAGGTAGAGATAAAGTTCTTCCAGTATTTTTTGTGTCCTTCATAACGCAACAGCTTCAAAGTTTTTGAAGCGAAGAGAGTAGAATTTTGGTCTTAAAATTTACCTTTAAAGTTTGACGATCAGATGGCTATGCTTGAAACTTTGAGACTTTACAAGTTCCTATTACAACAAATGCTGTGTGATAGACTAGTATACAACCATATTTGATGCTAGTTGCAAACAATTATTTAAGAGGAAGAGAACAGCCAGGCATAAAACAATGTGTCTACAATTTTCAGCTTCACTTCTCATTTTGTTCATACAAGCATAGTCTCCAAGCAGACCCAACGGTGCCTTAGAGATAGTATCAAAGCTGGCCAGGGACTTAGTATAGCGGCACTCCGGTGCCCGTTTGACTCCCTTAGCCGGCTATCTCTCTTTGGCCGGCTATATTCCTTTGCCAGCTTTAATATATTATCTCTAAGGCACCGATGGGTCTGCTTGGAGACTAACAAGCAGAAACATTCCTTATTATACCAGATCCAAATCCAAAGCAGATATACAAACATATGATGAAGACTCTTTTACTGCTAGTTCTCCAACCATTACACCACTTTTCACAACTTGTTCCTAATTCCTTGTGATTTGTTTACCTGATAAACAGGTTTCGAATGTTTAGCGTTTCAAAACATTGACTTTTCACCATTAGTAAAACATTGACTTCTCGCCATTAGCAATCATTGCACCATGTTTGCTGCATGTCACTAGTTTCAACACTGCTTAAAACTCCTTTCATCTTCTTCCAGCAAGAAAAATTAAGCAATTATCATGTTACAATATTTACAATACAATAGTCAACATTTAAAGCTATTCTATCAAAATACAACTTGTCACGGAGTTGTCCATGTACAGAATTATTGTGAGAAACGAAAAAAGCCAGCATGTTACTGGATAATACTTCATGACATTTGAAAACCCAGCAGGGCATGTATAATTGTCTAATTGCTAATTACAGGTTGGTTGGGTCCACTACAATTCAATACAAAGGCAGGAAGTTTTTAAAAATTTAACCTTCCCATCCTGAAAAAAAATATATGGGAACAGCTACAAGTACATTATGTTCTACCATACTGTTCAGAACAAACACATGCATGGCAGCCAGACCATTGTTTACCAATCTTGAACTACAGTGCCAGGAACCGACCATGATTTATCATGAACTTTGGACTATCATAAATCAGGACTTTAATAGCAACTTTCAACATTGTTTTTCACACTGGACCTACTCTTGGAATTTATCCTATGCAGAAATCATATAATAAATTTGTGGAGTTATTTTTTCTGGCACAAATTACCAAGAAAAAGACTTGTGTAGTTTAAATGTGAGCAGGAAACACTATTGTGTGTGTTCAGTGGCCTGGAAATGAGCAGGCCATTTTATTTTTAATTTGGATCCTCTTGTTGGCAGACAATCATAATATCAGGTTCAGAAACACTTATATATAAAAGTCAGTCTGACCAGGCAAAAATTGACACAGCTCCATTTTTTACTACTCCTTTTTTGTCAGCATTTTGCATACGTTTAAAATTACCAGAAAAGATTCTAAATTATTGTACAATGTAATACAATTCAAAATCGCTGTGGCTATTGACACACTGAGTGTGCCTATAGCCTAAACAGGCTATTGACACACCGAGATTCCAGCCAGCCAATCAGAGCTTGTAACATGCCTTTCCCGACATTATTTTGCCAGGCTCTCGTCTCATTACAAACTTTTCACATAAGTAACAGTTGATTAGACATTTTTTGGAGGATTAGACATTAGAATCTTTGAATCTTGGAATGAACGGACGTATTCAAGTTATGCCCTACATTTGGATACCTGTTAATACATGTCCGTATTGTGAATGTTAGCATGGCATAGTGGTTAGCGCGTTGAATCGCGAAACTGCCGACCCCGGTTCGAATCCACCGTATGAAAGTTTTTTTTTTTTCAATTGTCCTTTTACCTTTTTATAACATCCATTTGATATAAGAATATTTTCGTCATGCGACCAGAACCATGAAAACCCACCTTTGGGACTTTTTGATCTGCATTTTCAAGAGTGCATGTTTAGGTAACGGTTAACGTTACGTTTATTTTTTTCAGCCGCAGAATCCACCCGCTACGTTCTTACTTTGGACGGTACACTTATTATTTCTTTTAAATTGGACCAGGGACCCCTGAAATAATAAAATGTGGGTTTTTCTAACCATAATTCTGCGGTATTTTTGCTCAAAATTCACGCCGTCGAAGCGGCGCGGATTTCCCCGCCGCTATGTCATCCAAACATATCGGTTGATCTCGATATGACGCCACAAAGTTCCTTCACTTAAAAAATAATGAAAGTAAAACAACAACTATAACTTCGCTTCACTTGTGATATCAGTTTTGAGGCCGCAAATTCTCCCTAACGGCAGGAATTCGTCGGCAAACACAGCTGAAAACGTGTTCCAACATGGTCACATGCGGTGTTTGCGTGGTACTAAATATAGTTAGCTCATTTGCATACTTGTGACTGGCTACATGCGGCCTATACCGTAAACACGTGAAAAAGATCGTATTTTGGGTTGATGATGGGCACAGAATGCCATTTGTATTTTCAGAGTGTTGACTGTCAAATATAATCGTAAGATTTTCTCATTTTCGTGGTTTCTAGTGTCAAAATTTTAAAAAATTGTGCACTGAGTGTGTCAATAGCCTGACAGGCTATTGGCACACTGAGTGTGTCAATAGCCTGTTTAGGCTATTGACACACTGGGTGTGTCAATAGCCTCGCTCATTCAAAATACCGGTAGCATTGTAGTATACAAACAAGAAGATGCCAAATGCATATCAAAGTCACACTAATAGATTGCCACTAAAACATTGCCATTATATAATTATCGTAGAACAATGCATTTTTGCTTTTATTCTTCAGTTAGATGATAATACTTTCAGTTTGAACTTTCCACCATAAATTTTCAACTGACAAAGTTTCTGTTGATCAACTTGATGTTTAAAAATCATATGCTCTCAGCACTTGAAACGCATCCTTAACTATCCACGTGTTAAGGTTAATTATACAAGGTATTGGCCTTGTCACCTGGATTCTTAAAAGTAATGAAACTCAGAGCTGATACATTTTTCTGAGGCTATAGTTTGCATGACAAGGTACCGACATCAGGGGTTGAAAACGTTTGACCCTTGCAACCTTGTGATTGTGCAATGAACAGAGTTTAAAGCAACTAAAATAGCTCGCAAATGTCCTCATACAAAAAACACTTGTGGAGTAGAAGAATTCCGACAGACGTCCCGTAGGAATATCACAACGGCACGCACATAATTTCTACCACTTTGCGAGAAAATGGCGGGCGAGGGTTGCCCCCCTCCCCCGTCCAGGGAACCACATCCCCATACCATCCCGTACCACTCACTTCCGTCCCACAGCGCCGCTCTCATGGCAGGGCAGCTATCTATGGAACCTGCCCAACATTGATAGCATGCATCAAGCACAAGAGTGGCGGGGACAAAAGAACAATAGGAAAAGGACGTCGGGCAAAGTTTACAGTTGATAAAGTTTGTATCTTTCTACGCCCCCATACATTCCATCTTCAGCACTTCTCGACGGAAAGGGGTATATTAAGAGTAAACAGAATCGAATATTTGTCACCTACCTCGTTAACAACGACGAGAAAAGTTTACTCCTTCATAAAATCGTCGCGAAACTTTGCATTTTTCCTCGGAAAGGACGAAAATCGTCGAAAAGTTCGCGCGACTATGAACCCGGAAATCTCCTCCCAGCTCGGCGGATCCAATATGGCCGACACTTCATTACCCCCTAGAGGGGTACGCAATTGGTATGTCATTACCACCCCTATCCGACAGGTAACCGAAAATAACGCCTCCTTGCGGGTATCGAGAAATATGCACATACCAGTACAATCAATGTACGTACCGATCGCATAGCCCCCACCTCCGTCAAAACTTACAAATGAAAATAAAGCATAAAAATGCAAATATTTGACGAACATACAGCCCTACTCTTATTGGCCGAGCCACTAATTGCCATGCCACCATTGGTTGAGCTATAATTGTGACGGAACAATCAGGATCCGGTCTTATCGTATCTGCTGATATTGCCTTTGACGATTTCACATTTCTGCAATGTACGTTATGTTGTATGTGCAGTATCTTTGCTCAGTAAACCCTAGAATAATGCGTAACATATTTCAATTTTTTATTAAATTGATTGATATATATGTATATAACCCAAATATCTAAAAACAATAAATCGCACGTGTCTAAATCGTTAGTGAACATGAATTACCGAAATTAACACCGGCGAACAAATTAGACTTTAAGGACCAATCAACAGGTAGTTGTCAGGTGGAGCCTATGCACCTGCACATTCTATTGTCTAATACACCTGTGTGAGAGCTATATAAGACGGCACAAAAGAGCACGCCGTACAGGCATTTCTTGAGTGTTCCTTTGTACCGTCACGCGCCTAGCCTGTCACTTCAGTCTCAGCCTTCTGTTCACGTGGTGAAATCTTCGAGTAAAGTACAACAATGTCTGGACGCGGTAAGGGAAAAGCAGCGGGCGCCAAAGCCGCCGGTAGCCAGCGGACCAAGTCAGCCAAGGCGGGCCTACAGTTCCCAGTCGGCCGCATCAAGAGATACCTGTCCAAGGGCAAGTACGCGGAGCGGATCGGAGCGGGCGCTCCCGTGTACCTGGCGGCCGTGCTGGAGTACCTCACCGCTGAAGTTTTGGAGCTGTCCGGTAACGCGGCCAGAGACAACAAGAAGAGCAGGTAATGCATTTTTTTTCCAACCCATGCAGAATGGCGTAGCTGACCTTGCCATATTGTCTACTGTTCTGAACCCACCACCATTGTCAAATCATGCTGATAACTGCTTGATTGACAAATGTATGCTTGAACAAGTTGGAGCTCGCCATTTTTCTCTTCGAAAACCTTTTGTGGACCAACACGCGTGTCAGCGCCAGTTCCGAACTTTCTCTAATGATAAAAAAAATTTGACTCTTACGCATTCGTTCCGGAGCCTTGTGTATACGATATCATTTATCACTTTCCTCAACTTTCCACCCTACAGGTTGTACAGGATGACTTGTAAGAGTCGTTCCCCTCTTTAAAAAATTCTTAGTAATTGTATCGTTTTGCATTTCTGATTGTTTCAGGATCATCCCCCGCCATATCCAGCTTGCGGTGAGAAACGACGAGGAGTTGAACCAGCTCATGTCCGGAGTGACCATCGCGCAGGGCGGCGTGCTCCCCAACATCCACAACCAGCTCCTGCCCAAGAAAACCGGGAAGAAGACCGCCGGCGAGTCCCACCCGTCTTCACAATCACAGGAGTACTGAACTGGACAGTTCCCAACCAAATATTGACATTTTCGGCGTCGACTCAATAGCGGACCTTTCTAGCTTTAGGTGCAAAACTGTTGCGAGGCAAGTAATGTGATGCATAAGTAGAGGACATTAGCCCTTTCGCGAGATGTACATTTTGACGACGCCTCAATGGCTGCGCTTTATAGCTTTAAATGAACGACCAAAACTGTTCTGACGCGTTCTTGTGATAGGGCAAGAGGGAAATTGGTTTTGATTTTGGCTACTTTTCTATTGATACTGTGTAATATCATGCTTTTACTCAAAGTAATAACCGAAATTTCACCTGACTGAACAGAAGTGCAATACGTGTAACTTAGGAATAGATTTGAGAGATAATGAGCTAGATTTAAAAGCCTGTATGTTTGTAAATGGTGTGAAGTTTGTAATTTTTGTGGAGATGTACTGTAAATGTTTTTATATTGTGAAGGCCATGTATGATTGTGAATGTGTTGACAGTTGTATATTTTGAATAAATTTTCATTTTAATGAACGTTATGAGTATGGTTCTTACTTGAAACCATTGGCTGTATATAGAGTACACTTATAAATTCTCTCTAATTTAGTTACCTTTGAAAAAAAGGAAGTTAACTACGAATATTTCACAACACATTTTAAGGCCTAGGAGAAATGATGCAGATTACAGTCCAGAAAAATTAGTCAGTAGATAGGGGATTTTTTCCCTTACATTTACGTTCAACTGGTAGTTATCCAACAAATATGGTTATCAGTATAAAACTGAAATGCATTAGGACACTTATCATACAAATAATAGTTGTTTGAATCACAGACTTTTCCCAGACATTGAAACTTTGTTGGCCATAAACTGATAGTTAGGAGGCTAAAATGACCATAGACTAGGAGTAACAACTGAATGTGATGTGATGTTTTCCTAGTATCTCAGATAACCTCATCAGTATGAACTACCATGAAAAAGCTTGTTCTTTCTCATGGCATGCCTGCCTACCCCCTTGTCTCAACTATGAACCACAATCACCTACCCAGCAACCATTTCCAGAGGCACCAGGATTGACACAGAGGACTTGGGAGCAGTTATGAAAGACCAAGTGCCGGAGAGATATGTTGTGCAACGCCTCACCCACCCGCCAGGGACGACAGATGATGATGAGTACTGAAGTAGTAGTAACAAGTATTTGCAAAAACCAAGTATATTGCTCAATAAAATCCCCAATAAAAGGCATTTACTGCATAAGTTCCATAGTATTTCCAATGTTGGTGTGCTGTTGCTTGCAATCAGTAAGAGTGGATTATAGACAGAAAATTTGCAGAAATAAAGAAATATCCATAGGAATGACATGTTTATTGGGAATCACAGAACATCCTGATTAGTGATAACTACAGCCGACTTGTACTAACAGTTAGTATCAGACGGCATAGAGAGGTTACATACAAGTAGTGCAAGTAGCCTTACCTAGTACAGAATGCAGACAATATCAACAAAAGGCTTCATACAACAGATGGTCATTCCGATATACCCCAAACCCCTATACTGGCCTCTGCTTACAGAGTAGCCCTAACAGGTATTTTATCTTTCGTCTTGGGAATCTTCTACGTACTATTCTTTACAAATGTGACAATATTGGAATATGTCTTTTTAGTTTTCATAATTTTTTTTGTCAATATCAGACTATACCACATTCATACACCTCGACATATTTTCTTCTCCGACGACATGGAACAATGTTGTACAGTAATGGGACCTTAATCCAGTCTTATCATCATTTGCCTCCCTCAGACTCTAAGAATTTGCCAAGAATGTCTCCGTCCCTGAAGAGATGGTACTCCTGAAAAGACAAGGATACATGCAGATGTCATTAAATTTTTTAAGGTCAGAGCTTCAACTGTGACTTGCAAACAAAAGCTGGCAGAGCCTGGACAAGAATGTGACAAGATACGTTAAAGAGAGAAATAAGAGAGAGATATCTGGTTAAAATTGTTGCTCAGACCGTCCAGAAGACAGGATATCTCTCGACCCCCTGCCAGCACCAGTGGGTTCTCCCTTTCGGGCTCTGGCTCGAAACAGGGAGCTCATAGCGTGGACTTTCATCATCGCAACATGGCAGTCATTTTGCTCTTGAAGCAGACTACACAAGAATAAAATATCTTTTTTTTTTGCCAACAGTAAGTGGTTTAGATTTCCAATGTTGTGATACTGGAACACCAAACAGATATGTTAGTACATTACCTGGTCTTCTAGCTTGAGTTTGGTGCCTCCAAACTCTGGGAGGAGCACTCTGTCTCCTGGTTTCACACTACAAGCCATGAGGTCACCTTTCTGTAAAACAGAGCGGAAATTCAGTTCGAGTCGTAAAACTTAATTGCAGCAATACCAACTGTAAGATTTCCCTCATCACCACATTAAACAAAAGACAAAGGTACAAGAATATATACAGCTTCCTTTCAAACTGCATTACAATTGAAGAAACCATCAAAAGAAGAATCTTACAGAGTTTCTTGATCCAGGTCCGACAGCGACCACCGTTGCATCCAGAACTTTTCCGACTGCCTTCTCTGGAAGCATGATGCCCCCTTTTGTTGTGGTCTCTGCTGCTAATTTCTGCACTAGGACCCGGTCGAAGAGTGGAATGAAGCTTTTCAGTGCTCTTGCCTGTGGAAAAATGGAGATTTGATTTTAAGCTTTAGTAGAAAGCCATTCCAGGGATAACCCTGTATTGTGTAAGATGATAATGAGTTCTGGAAGATGGTGCCAATGATTTGAAGAAAGGGTGTTTTTTAACATTCTTCTAGAAATCAAATATCTGTAGCAAGTTTGTTGCTGACACAAAGGATAAAGGGAAATGGGTGTGGTCATGGCCCCAACCCCAAGCATGACAGACCACTACAAAGCTCTTGTGAGAACACACTCATCTCTCAGGTCCCAAGATGGTAGTGACCGAGATGCTCTCCAAGAAAGGGCATGTCCTCCAACAGCTGCTTCTTTTGTAATCGGGACATTTGACCACATCACTCATTTAGAAATTTCTATGCTTTGCACTTGTCCATTTTTGGTTTCAATGATTTTCTACACATCTTTGGGAACTTAGCCGACTTGGACCCAAAGGTAGCTGATGATGTTCAAATTCTCAATGACCTATGACCTCAAGGTCTGTACATGCAAAATACAAGGGACACTTCAACCCTAATTCCTATTTTAACTTGTTTCAGGATATTCAATACCATAGTTAGTTACAGGTCTTCAACATCTTGCACTGTACAAGTTGTAAATTTATACACTATACGTAAACTACAAGCTTATGCAATTTTTTCTTAACTTGAATTTCATTTCAAATCAAGTGACTATTTTAGCAAGGTTCTACCATAGCTATAATCTGTGATCATTTCCAAATACAATGTTCTAGAATGTTGATTTGAAATAATTGCAATTTTACTCAGGAGTTCTGAACAAAAACGTTCCTTGATTAAAACCCCCCTCCCACGTGCGTGTCCAGCACACATGTGCAAGTGACAAGACAAAATACACTATAAACTGGCGTTTTACCTGGATTTTGCAACTTGATTACAACATATATCAACTTAATCTCAATCTACTTGCCAGCTAAATCATATACTGTCCAAGAAAAACGCAGAAATCTCACCATTTTGAAGCAAAAGTGCAGTTTTCCCTTGCGTCACCCGCACGCTGAAGGACGAAAATGCTAGAAACTGATCATACATGCACACATGGTCCCCACGCACATGCGCACACGATCACTTCCGGGAGAGCTCGAGAACTGATCAGACCGGAAGTATGAGATTTTTATATGATTTCATTGAGTAAATATGATATTTAAAACAACAGATCCACCCTTTGTATCACACACGTCAATCTGAAGCTTGAACATTAGTTTGGAGTTATGTAGTTTCTTTCTTTCACAGTTTATCATTCACATTTGCGAAGCAAGTTGCCGGTAGGTTCCAGAAAAAAGGCCCCGCACGTAGCATATCAGTGTTACATAAGTTTAGAATAATTGTTTTCAAACTATTTGGGCAACACCTTTGTATCTTTTATATTCAGATATTATTATATACATAGTTCTACATATTTTGCCGCTTGCTATACTTAAAACGATAATTAATTGATATTTACGTAAGTGAAATAAGTGTTATACATGGTTTGGGGCCTGCAGTAATTACCATATTTGGGAGGGCGAATGACCTCGACCACATAGGATCAGTCTTTCAAAGTGGACGCGATTCACACAGGACCAGGACAAGAAGAGGTGCTGCACCTTTCCTCCCGGTTTTCTCTCCTTTCCTGGACCACTCAATCTCCATTTTTACACAGTAAGTCCCGAACAGCAATTAGATCTTGCACGCGCAGCAGAATTTGCAGAAAATGTGTGAATGGGATTATTTTAGGAAGAAAACGAGGACGTTGCGTACGAAGTTTCTGGAAAAGAGGCAGGGTTGGGGTGACCACGTGCGTGCACGATTTGTGTGATTTAAATCTGATGGCGTAACATGCATGCGGTTTACGAAGATTTAGTGACTACAGCGATTAGATGTTTATTTGTGATACGTCTACAGCTGCAGAATTGCCTGAAAGGAAATATTGTGAAAGGGACATTCGTGCACGTTTTGTTGGAGCCGGGTTTGACTTTGCCGGCTGTGGGGAGGGGGGCGCAACGTGGCCGCCATGTGTATCGACTGATAGATATTTCGATATGTTGATCTATGGTTTGTAAACACAACGATGCACACGAGTTAATCCATTTGTAGCCACTGGACCGAATGTCTTAAAGCTCCTACTAACGTGATTCAAACCGGTTCAGACCAGTTCTATAGCTGTCCTCTTGCGTAATACATAATAAATTTCTCACTCATTTGTAGATCTATTAAAGGCAAAGACAATTTCAACCTCAATTGAATTTAGAATTAGTCTTATTCATCCAGTGAAACTCCAAATTTTATGATAAAGTTTCATAAAAATGTGAAAAAATGTCAGATGGACACTTAACTTAAGCAACATGCAGGTCAGATCGAGACTTATGAAACCAGTCTGTATTTGTTTTTCCATTCTTTTGTCGCATTTTTCACCATCTTCCATCCGTATCCTTACAGCCTCTAGTTGAAGATGTACCGACTACCCGGCTTGGTTCGCCAGCTGCGTCCCGCGTCTAGGCTGCTCGCGCCGGTGGCCAGACGAGGATATGCCAAGGACATCAAGTTCGGAGCAGACGCCCGCGCTCTCATGCTGCAGGGTGTGGACCAGCTGGCAGATGCTGTAGCTGTGACGTTAGGGCCAAAGGTAGGTGTTGGAAGCACTGATGATTGACAGTTGTCAATCATTTGTGGTTGACTGGCAGCTGCCAATCACTTACAGACCATTGTTCACACTCAGGATGTTTTTTCCAAGTATCCAACTGCAAGTTTGGGAGTCATTATTGAAGTGACACTCAAAGAATTCATGATAGCCACAGACTTCTTGCATTTCCTTGTATGTATCTCACCCCATCTGGTCAATGCAAAGTCCAAATTTGGTCTTAACTACCTTATAAGGTTGTAGAAGCCAGCTGATGCCCATATATGGCATGAAGGGCCTATATTTCTAAACCCCCTTTTTAAGTTTAACCTTATAATTCCTTGTTCATGGCTTGGGCAATTAGCTATCTTTGAGGAATTTTTTTACCAAGTGTTGTTCCAAATAGAGTGATGCAAACAGATAGAAGTATTGCATCGGAAATTAGTATTGGACATTTTTGTATTATGTAAGCCATAACAGAAGTTGCACCAGATGGTCTTTATACAGAGGTGGACACTTGTACAGGTTTGACACTACAACTACAAGTTACAGCTCCTTGCAACTGAGGCAAATGATGAACTCATTATTCTTTCCCCATCTTATGGATAAATGAAGAGACTTGTCTACTCAAGCCAATCCAAATCTGATGCCTCAAAGTTTGCATGAGCTGTCTGTATACTGGGGGAGGGGGGCAGGTATTCAACACTTCATCACATACACACTTAAGCAATACATATAATTATTACATAACGCTTTCAATTAAAAGGTGAATATTTATTCCCACAGGGTCGTAATGTCATCATAGAACAGAGCTGGGGCAGCCCAAAGATCACCAAGGACGGTGTGACCGTTGCCAAGGCGATAGAACTAAAGGACAAATGGCAAAACATTGGGGCCAAACTTGTACAGGTGCGTAATTGTCACTGTCACAACATTGAATATCAAGAGCATTTCTTCTTGATATGTAAGATAAAGCATTCTTATGTGGTGTATATCTCTAATCTCCAAGCAGATTTACCAGTGGGATAAGATAATATCAAAGCTGGCTAAGGAGTACAGCTGGCCAAAAGGAGTCATCAGCCACTAGGCTGGTTTCACTCCTCTGGCAGCTTTTGATACTATCTTATGCTACCGTAGGATCTGCTTGGAGATTTGTATCTCAATGACAAAATGGCTGCCATGTTGCGATGATGAAAGTCCACGCTATGAGCTCCCTGTTTCGTGCCAGAGCCCGAAAGGGAGAACCCACTGGTACTGGCAGGGGGTCGAGAGATATCCTGTCTTCTGGACGGTCTGAGCAACAAGAACAGCTAACTTCATAAAATCATTTAGATCCTTCACAGATTTGTGGAAGGCAGTCCAATCTAATCAGTGTTTTATGTTTTATGAAGGTTAGACATGCAGATAATAACAGTTACTCAAGCAGCTGGATAACATTTTATGATTTTGGAAACGATCAGACGTGTCAGGTAACATCCACTACCTTCCATCAATGTCAATGATGAAAGGCAGTGTATGTTACCAGAACAATGATGAAAGGCAGTGTATGTTACCAGAACATTGGGTTGTCAGTACAAAAGATAGTGGATGCCACCTAAAGCATCTAACCGTTTCCAAAATCATATCCAGTTGCTTGAGTAACTGCTATGTACTGTGTTATGTTGAATCTTCTTTTGTTGTAAGTTTATTCTCAACAATGTGTCAGTTTGTAGGAAAGACATCTTTGAGGATAGCTTGTGTTAAGGCCTCATCATCTTGTGCTGAAAATTTGTATGGGCTTCTTTCGCAGGATGTTGCAAACAACACAAATGAGGAGGCGGGAGATGGTACAACAACAGCCACCGTTCTTGCTCGCACAATCGCCAAGGAAGGCTTCGATAAGATCAGCCGTGGTGGTAACCCCATTGAAGTCAGGTACATATAAAGATCTCCTCCTTTCTCCTGAAGTGTTGTCAAGTCTCCATGTATGATTGTACTTTTCTGGGGAAAAAAGGTTTTCTTGATGTCAGAGAAAAGCATCATTATTCAGGTTGATGTTCTCCAACTTGCAAGGGTTAGAGGTGCTTGCACATAGATGTTGTCTTGTTTTTTCATACATGAACAGAATGCTTGAAGACTTAACTCGTTAAGACTTAAATTTGTGTACACTTTTTTACAGGCAAGGAGTAATGATGGCAGTTGATGTCGTCGTGGATGCCTTGAAGAAAATGTCGCGAGCAGTCACTACCCCAGAGGAGATTGCGCAGGTTGCTACCATCTCCGCCAATGGTGACAAGGTCATCGGTGATCTGATCTCCGATGCCATGAAGAAGGTCGGCCGCAATGGCGTCATCACAGTCAAGGTCAGTATAGGTCATGGACCACGAAAGTGTGTTTAGATATTTAATATAACTTAAATAAATGTTTTTGTTTGAAAATAGTGCATCTGAGGCAAATGATGAACTCTTTATTCTTTCCCCATCTTATCGATAAATGAAGAAGCTTGTCTACTCAAGCCAATCCAAACCTGATGCCTCTTTTATTCTTCTTTGTCTAAACATGGAATTTCACCAGGATGGTTCACTTTTTTCTTGAATCTAAATCAGATGTTGTTGTTCATCTACTTAACAGGACGGAAAGACACTATCTGATGAACTTGAAATCATTGAGGGCCTCAAGTTCGACAGAGGTTACATCTCTCCCTACTTCATCAACACAGCTAAAGGTATGCTAAACTTAACTGGTTTGGATGTTTCCCTTTATCTTGTTGTAGTTGCACTTCTTGTTGGCCCAGACATGTGAGTGTGTACTGTTGATAAAGGTGCAAGCTAATTTCTATTAAAAATTCCATAGATTGCACAATAGACATTGGAAAGATAGACCTAGTCCAATGGAACAGAAGGACAACTATTTTATCAAGAGCAGCAGAGGTAGATGATGAATCTATTATTCTTTCCCCATCTTATCGACAAATGAAGAAGCTTGTCTACTCAAGCCAATCCAAATCTGATGCCTCCTGCTGCTCTTCCTATAAACATTGAACTTTTCAAATTCCAACAGCAACAACATGTCAAACTTCTTCTGATAACTTCTGGATTGCTAACTTGTAAAAGTTTTAGAATATATTATGTCTACATGAATTTGACTGGTAAAAGTTGATAGAAAATCCAACTAACAGCTGGTAGGACAGTTTTACCCACGATTCCACATTACCCATGATCCTCCAGGCCAGAAGGTACAGTACGAGGACGCGTTTGTCCTCCTGAGCCAAAAGAAGATCTCGTCTGTCCAGTCCATCATTCCCGCGCTCGAGATTGCCAACCAGCAGAGAAAACCGCTCATCATCATCGCAGAGGACATTGACGGAGAAGCACTCAGCACACTAGTACTCAACAGGTACAAATACTCAAGTCATGATCTGTAGTTTAGCAGTGAAGATCATAAGGAAGGGGAAAAACTTAAGTGACCTTGGGGATGACTGTTAAACCTTTTATCTGATATTTGAGTGATAAAAACATTGTAGAATCATTTCCCAACCCAGTATGATCTCATTCCTGTTGCAATCGAAAAAGATATAAACAAACCGTGAGTGAGTAAGTGAGTGAACAAACCTAGGTCCAAGAGAACCACTAATTATTTACCCAGGAATGTAGTGAGAAACAACATTAATTTTCATAATGTTATGCATTGTTATGAGGAATGATGAAAGAACTCAATCCCAGAATCAATACATGTTGGCATTGATTAGTCTTTCTGACCTCAAGCATTTCCATGCTAGCACTTGCAGGTATAGCTGTCATAACCTGTTCGTAGGATAAGTCTTCCATATATACGATGTCACGTTCCTAAGATACTTTACACTCTAACTGCCTCCCCACAGGTTAAAGGTCGGTCTGCAGATAGTAGCAGTGAAGGCTCCAGGTTTTGGAGACAACAGGAAAAACCAGCTCGTGGACATGGGTATCGCCACGGGAGCTATGGTAAGATTTCTGGCCTTTGCAGTTCTAGAACTTGAAGGAAGTTATAACAACATTTTGTTTTCGGTAAGTCCCATGTGCCTGCAAAGCTGGTTTGTTGCACAGAAGGACTGTTATGCCAGCTACATTGTCTTACAGATACAAAAGCTAGTGTTATGCCAAAGGATGGTTATGCCAGCTATACAATCTTACAGATACAAAAAGCTATACAAAAAGCTAGTATGTTATGCCAAAGGGTGGTTATGCCAGCTGTACAGATTCTGTTAAGATGTACATTTCTCATTTCACTTTCACTCAATCACTGCATATTGTATCTCAACTAGGTATTTGGTGATGAAGCCATGGAGGTCAAACTTGAAGACCTTCAGCCACACGACCTTGGACAGGTTGGGGAGGTCGTGGTCACCAAGGATGACACGCTACTTCTCAAGGGCAAGGGAAACAAGGCGGACATCGAGAAACGGGCAGCACAGATCATGGAAGAGCTGGATGGAACGACCTCCGAGTACGAAAAGGAAAAACTGAATGAGAGACTCGCCAAGCTGTCAGATGGTGTTGCAGTCTTGAAGGTACTGTTTCTGAAACTTTGGCAAAGTGACAAGTTATTCTATTAATGTCAAATGAAAGAAAGGTACAACTTACATTGAATTGCAAAATAACGTTGGTTATTTGAATGTGTGGCAGTAGCACTGTGTTTGCAGTAGGTACAGCTTACATGTATATAGTTGGTATAACAGAGGCAAATGATGAACTCATTATTCTTTCCCCATCTTATCGATAAATGAAGAGACTTGTCTACTCAAGCCAATCCAAATCTGATGCCTCCTCTTATACCAAAAGCAAGATAGAATGAAAGTTTGAGATCAGAGAGTCCCTAATATGAAACAAACATTTTAAATTTTTTCTCAGATTGGAGGCTCCAGTGAAGTTGAAGTGAACGAGAAGAAAGACCGCGTGAACGACGCGCTGTGTGCAACCAGAGCTGCAGTAGAGGAGGGAATCGTGCCTGGCGGCGGCACAGCACTCCTCAGGTGTCTTCCTGCCCTGGACGGCATCACCTGTGAAAACGAGGACCAGAAGACAGGTATACTATTTGTTTATGGGCTCTAGGATGTTTAAAAGCTGTTTATGATAGTTTATTTGAGTAACAGATAGACCACCCTATGCATTCACTATTATCCCAAATATTCTCTTAGTGGGTAGTTGGAAGGCTTGAACAAAATGTGGCATCTGATATGCTTAGTTTGCACAACTGCTTTACAATTTTGACATTGTCTAAGACTTCAGTGGTTATGGTGTTGAAGTTTTTCTTAAGACTTTGACTTGAAAGAAGTTGCTAAAACTAAAAAAGTATAATGTAAAATATTTTCAGGCGTTAACAAAATTCAGTTCTAGATAGACTTAGACCTTAATGGTCAATTATTTTCATACTCTTCAGGAGTTGATATAGTAAGACAGGCCCTGCAGATGCCGTGCATGACGATAGCCAAGAACGCAGGCATCGAGGGCATGCTGGTCGTGGACAAGGTCAAGGCGATGGCTGCTGACGAAGGCTACGATGCGCTGAAAGGAGAGTACGTGGACTTGATAAAGTCTGGAATCATCGACCCCACAAAGGTATGCAGCAGATGCAAGAAGCACATGTTGACCTTTCCATGTAAAGACATGATGTGTTATACTTGTTGAAGAAGTCATTGTAACCAGCAGCACCATATGGGTACTATATCACCTGTATACCTATTTTATATTGATAACGTGGGATGTACATAGCCTGACTTGGTCATATTTTCCACTGGTTGGGCCCCTTGGGGCCCTATCAGTCCCAAGAGCAAGAGGTTGTGTGAAACAGGCTATCTTTCTTTGTATCATTGAAGCTGTGACAATTTTCTTTTTCAGTCATATATTAAACCTTTGTCTAATGCTTCCGAATTGCTTCACATGTAAGATTCTTATAGGATACATAACAAGTGAAGAAAGGGTCGTTGAGTAATTTTCATCTCTGAATGAGCCAGATAGCCATCAAACAGCTTTTTGTGTCAGTTGTGTTGTAAAAATTAAAACTCTTGTTTTGCCACCACAGGTTGTGAGGACAGCCATAGTCGACGCAGCGGGCGTGGCGTCTTTGTTGTCAACGGCAGAATCCGTCATCACAGAAATTCCAAAGGAGGAGCCAGCGATGCCTGGAGGAATGGGCGGCATGGGGGGAATGGGAGGCATGGGGGGTATGGGAGGAATGATGTAAAAACACAAACTGGACTAGAAAGAACATTTTTTTCTTGTAAAGAAGGAATTATTCCAATGTGGATCCAATGCTGAGAACATCATTTTATACATAACTGGGAAATAGAGTCCATTCCAAGACACCATGAGGGTTTTTAGGCGATATTTATAATTAGTCTGAATTATTTTGAATAAAAGAATATCTGAGCCACAATAATTACATTATTTTCAAAAAATTTACTAAGAATGTACTCATATATTTGAATTCCTTTGAATATTTTAGAAACATTTTGAAAGTAATTGTATAAAAATATCTTTATTTAGAATAATTGTGAAACCTCTGTGTGATTATTTCACATTTACAAATATTTGTAAAAAATGGTAAACCTGGCCAAATGGTTAAATTAGTTTATTGCCCCCATAAAAGTAAGCCCTATTGTTGTATCTGTATATTTTTAGATTAACTGCTGGGCACTGGTGGATCCTTTGTGGTGGGGCATTGTTGCATGGCACCCAACCATACTTTGCAAGGATGTGCGAATTGCTATCTTCCCAGCCCACTGAACCATTTACAAAAAATGGTAGAAAATGGTAGAAAATGGTAAATAATGGTAGAATGCTGTTATCATTATTTAGAAACCATTAGAAGTATCCAATTCCACACGATGAATATTTCCAAAGTTTTACAGGACCAGGGAAATATTTATAAAGTTGAAACAGTGTTACAAATATTTCTGAAGTATCAAATGTCCTAGACATATAATTACAAAACTTTAAAATCAATTCTAAACAATGGTCACAAACATCCGCATGGTGTCTTGGAATGGACTCTATTGTGCTCTGTGATTTACTATTATGGACAAATTATGTTAAGATGGTTTACAGTAGTAGTTACTTGAATACTGTGACTTCTGTATCCATGCCCTTTACAAAAGGTCTCCTGGTCGCTATGAGACAACCAAATCTACATAAGACAGCTCTATAGAGTATGAACAACCCATATGTCTAAACATTAGTGAACACTGTTCTGAGTGGTGGATGGGAAAAAGATTCTAGTGTATTAACTGTGAAGTTGTGAAATTATTAACTCAAAAGATATGAGAGTTTAGATGTTAGAGTTAGTATTATAACAGTAGTTGTATGGAAGAGATGTATAAATGTAAATTTGATGGATCCCATGCAATTATTAGATTGGACCATTCCTTCACCGGCCTTCCCAGTATGCTGTGTTTGTCTGCAGAAGTGTCTAACACACGCCTGCAGTGAAACCTGCAGTCAGCATTATTACTTAGACAAGCTACTACTACTAGTGCCCGCATTGATGTATAAATCTTTAGGTTACATTATACAGATAATAGGCTTTTTCTGAAGACTGGAATGCAATCATGTGACAAATGTCGTTTGCTTAGAACTGTGTTGTTCTCACCTCCAGTGCCCGTGAAGTACAAGTACAAGTGCAGCATGCATCGTTGTTAGTTCTGTCCTCTACAAGGTGTAACACTTTCTCTCCTCGTCCAATAAAAGGTCTTGAATTCTTAAAAACAGGCTTCTTGTGAGTCAATGCTAATACCCAAATGTTGGATGGAATATCTTAATTTTAATGTTCTAACAGGTGTCTCTGACATCTCATTGGGTCGGATGTAGCCTGGGTATTATCCTTTGTAGTAAACATTGGCTCAGTCATTTTCCTCGCTATCCATGGTTTGTGAGTAAAAAGATTGAGCCAATGGTTAGTACAGAGGATGGTACCCAGGTTAGCTTAGATCAGGGCTATCAGAGAATCCTGGTTATTAGGAAACATTACACAGCCTTTCACCCCAACATCTCCCAACCACTGGGACATGAACGTTGTTCATTCCCATCTGTCTTACCTAAATGCTGTAATGTGACAAGTCATTGAAAAAACAACTTTCAAAAAGGATTTATTTGTTGATCATAAATACTTGCATACAATTAAAATTTCCTGATATCCATTGCAGACATTGTTACAATCAGTCCTGGATAGTTCTGTCATCTGCAGCTGTACACCAGTGGAAAGGAAATCTTCATTGCTGGACCCTGAAGAACAAGAACAATGGATGAAAAAACAGCAACAATGGTGCAGCATAAATGACATGATTTTGGGTCACACCAGAAGATGCAGGGGTGAAAGTGATGGTAAGGTTCACAGTGGTACATCAAAAATATACTAGACTTTGTATTTGAATCAGCTGTACTGCTATTGGTTATGCTGTCCTGAAAATCTGTTAATGCTGAAATTATTAGCACTTTGATCAAGCTAATTACAAGCATCCTAGAGCCCTGAAGAAGCTTCAGCATTTATTTTTGGGGACAGCACTGAAGGGATTAGCCAGAGTATCAGCCTGTTTAGTTCACCAGGGCTCCCATACTCCCCCCTCACCAACCAGCTTGCCCGGCCAAAATCTGACTGGTGCATAGATTACAGACAAATTGAATGCCAGCATTCCCAGACTGGCTGGAGTATGGGAGCCAAAAAAAACTGACCAGGCTGATGCGCAGGCTATGAAGGGATCTCTTCGACATAAGAACCTGCCCTGTATGCTGAAAATTGCAAGTCAGTACTCCCCCTAATAAATGTTGCTGCTCCTAGGAGGCTAGCCAATTTACTTTTCTCTCTTGTAATTCTTTAAACTCACAGAAAATAATCTTTACAGAATCCCCGTTCTTTCCAAACCTTTGGAAAGTTTCCCAGCTGTTAGTTTTGCAACACTACCATTCTGAGTTTACTGCTCCAGCAACCAGCTTCATCACTATTGTGCCATCACATCATACCTAGTGTTATACATTTTAAACAAGCAATATTGATGCTTCATCAAAATAAACCTGAACATAGGAAACTATGAAAAGTAAGTCATGGCATGCACAGAATACTGTTTTCTTGTTTTATTTTACTAAACCAAATCTAATCAAATGAGTAGTTGTGACACAGTAATGCATAGTGAGTAAAACAAAAAGTCTAAGAGTGATGAAATTTGACACTTATTGTGACATTCTTAAGAGGCTGCTTTCCAACAGTATACACATAAGATTCTGAATGTCAGAAATATTGGTGGGTAAAGTACTTAATGTTCAAATTCATCTCAAAACCTTCTCTGAGAGCTTTCACATTTGTCAGACCTAAAATGTTGCATTTTCAAATACTGTTCAATTCTGTACACTTCCGTACATAAAATCACATGCAAATGGAAATGTTCTCAAAACAAATAAAAACCATAGATTTTTGTGATAGATTGAATAAACATCATTGAATTCCACTTCAAAATTTTTGACAAAGTTTAAACAATCATTTAATATATTAAATACTGAATAAATACCAAATTGACTAATTTACAAGTTGTCTACATTGTGTATATGGTCTCATTTGCAAGGAAAGAACAATCCATGTTTATTTTCCTTGTTTATAACCATATATATAACATCTATAAGTATAACTCAAAAGACAGAATTATGAATAGTAAAACTCGAACATATGACGAAGCATGATGATCTTATTGGCTAACAGAGATGTCAATCATCCGGATGAAATGGAAGCTATTCCAGTTGATAGGGGAGACATATATAGGGAAAAATATGTGAACCAGACTTTTGAGAGTTCAAAAACATGTCATGAGAAACTAATCAACCAGAAATAATTATGAGTAATTCAGCCCTTGTTTATGGAATTACTTAACAACTACGAATAATGGTCCTTTCAGGGGTTGATCTTTCCTGAGATGATTCTAAATATTTTGTCAGCTCATCTGATCACAGTGCAAGGCTTCATCAACTGTCTCATTCTTTTATTGTCACTAGGCACAACTCATTTGTTATAATGTCTTCTGGAACAATCACAAATGTATGTCCCTATTTCACTACACAAATGCAGCCATTAGGACGAGCCACTGTGAGCTAGGTGTTCCGCAAAGGGGGAAATGGGGTGGGGGGGTGGGGGTGCTGAATTCATTCCTCAATTCCAGAAAAACCTTTTTTGCATGTAACTTTCAAAAATACATCATCAAATTCATGATTTTCAAAGTGTTTGCCTTGACCAATCAGGGGCCACCATTTACATGACTCACAGGTTCCTTTCCATGAAGATTTAAGTCTTTTCTCAGTATACTTATTATATACAATATAATACAATATACCTTGAGTATACAAACAATTAAACACTCTATTTGTCAATATTTACCACTTTGCCATACATGAAACAGTCCTTGTCATCTTTTCTTTCTGAGAAATGTTTGCTGAAATAGATTTTCATAAAGTTGTACCACAGATACATAGTGTTCATACAAGAGAAGTAACTTTGTATAGCAGCACAAAATAATTCTATTAAAATCTGCTACAAATTTACCACCCCAAATAATTTCTGTGGTTTTTCCAAGACATTATCTTCCCCCCTTCATGATGTACTGTGAGAGATGATCTGAGACCTAATTGGTGTCTCCCCGTAAACGGCCGCCGCCCGTTTCTCGAACGCCTTCACCATCTTCTTCACAACCTCGTCAAAGAACATGTAAGCCAACTTGGAGTGCAAAGCCGACCGGAACTCAAATGAAATCTGAAACAAGATATAATATCACTGTCAAACTGTATGTACTGTTATGTCAAATAGGCTCTACCCGTAACCACCTATGCATAAGTACTACCTGGCCCTCGCGGCCACTTCTGGTGGCCCTTTAGATAATATTTCCCATTAAACTCACCAGAGAATGCTGTCCATTTTCTTTGGGTCCCTTAGTGGAATATCTTCTGCTGCCTGAGATTACAGGAAATATATTTTTTTCCAAATATCAATTTCTGCAGAGAAAAGCTGAAAATTTGTATTTAGAAAATACAATTTGATGATCTTTAAAACTAAGTGTACATTGCATCGAATTAAGTTAGTCCAATTTAGCTTTTTTGATACATTGTACAATAATTTACTGTTGTCCCATGATCCTGTGCTTACCCAGAAGTCCAGAGTGCATGTCCTGGGGTTGTCAGGTAGTCCAGGGCTGAACCTCCACACAGTGATCAGGTGGTTAAACAGCTTACCATCTGTACATACAGCCTGGAATAGAAGAGTAGCAATCACTCTTAATAACTCATCTCACAACTGCTTCACTTTCATACAAGATACAACTTCAAGGTAGCCTGTACCAGTTCATATAAGGATGTTCATGGTTCTAAGTACAGATGTGCAACGAAAACCACTGTGGGTAAAATGTCAAAGTTGAAGGCCGCTAACTTGTAAACAGGTCTTGTTTCCACCATGCTTTAATAGAAGTGCTAACTCTGTCGGCTAATTTGCATAGAACTGTTGGCCTTGTCTTGCTTATGTCTCAAGGCCCTTCATCTTTGACATATTACCCACAATGCATTGCCTTTCATGTGCATACTAATATAACCTTGGATCTCCATATTGGCACCTGTAGGGTTTTAAAGGGTATCCCTAGCTAGTTGTTTACGAGTGGCTGAGAAATGTATCCCACATACTAGTACTTCCTGATACATGAGTAACACGACCTATCCTAAAGAGGCCTCGAAGAATGCAGGTCACATTGTCCTAAAGGTCACTTACCCTTTACTGTTTAGCATCTGAATTATTCAATCTCAACCAATGAAAATGTGTTTTTTGTAAGCTTAGAATGAAAATTTAACATCTAAAATCAACAACATTGGTGGGACGAAAAAAATTAAAGCTGACTGAAACATGAGGCAAGTAGAACACCACCAAGCCAAAAGGTACGGACCAGTTGGACTGGTCAGTTGGCAGTGCTTGAACCCCACTGTTACACTGGAGACAAGTAATTTTGTGTAACTAAAACAGTTAGTTACCTTGACTAGATGCGGTCGAGCCAGTGTGAGTGTTGATGTGTATCTCTCCACCAGTGGTGAGAACCCCACCTCAAGTTTGGCCTTAGCATGCCCAGGCTTCTGTGAGATAACGCTGGAGCTCAGACACCAAGGCACAAAGTGTTTGTACTCGTTCACATCAGCTACTACCCGGTACATCTCATCCATGGTATATCTGTAGGCAATAAAGATAACACAGTTTTAATTTTTGTCGAAGGTTTGTACATGTATCTACATTCATCAGTGCTCAAAATTCATTTTTGCACACCTAACCTTAAAGCTTGGGTGCACAAAATAATATGAAGTAGAAAGGTATTGTAGGATAAAGGGAATACCAGCAAAACTAATTGACTAGGTTGTTGAGGTCGGTGAGGCTATGGGACCGGTGAAGTGAGGTGAGGTGAGAGGTTGTTAAAGTATTTGATGTACAAAGGAAGAGACAAGTTGGAGGTGTAAATTAGATCTTAGAGTAAGAATTTACAAGTGTTAGAAATAAAAGACTGATAGGAGTACCATTTTGGTGAAAATCATTATTTGCCAAATATTTGTTGAGCAACCAAGAGATTGTTTCAACAAGCTCAAGTGACTGACACTTGAAGTAGAACTTCCTGGTACTTACACAACAGACTTGCACAACAGACTTCCACTGTTATGAAATTCTACATATACCAACAGTTATACAATAAACTACTTCACTATAAAAAGAACTACACAATATAACAAATCAGAAAGAGAAATACCCTAAAATTCTTCTCTCTGAGTACTCCTTTCTCCTGTTGGACTTGAAGGGGCTGAGTTCTGCAGCCTTGTCAAACGGGTTGAAGAAGGTTCTGCACTGTGTGATCTGGACGTCATCTGGCTTTGTCAACAGCTCTGGCGTTTTTACCGTCAGTACGCGACATGTGTAATAGCATCTGGAAAGACAGACGGTAACACATGTATAACTTGGTACAGTTCTCTTTCATATGGAACATGATAAATTTATGAACACACTTTGCCAAGCAAAATCATGTCAACGTGTAAACGGTTTATGTACAACTAAGAGAACAAAATAGTCTCCCAAAAGTAACTCTGGCATTATGTTAGACCCATATACAATGACTTCCACTGTTGATACATCAAACCGTAGATCAAAAGGCAGAGTAATTAAGACATTTTCAAAGCTTTCGAGGGGTGTTACATATCGCCCCCCTCCCCATACCGGCGTTCCGACACCAGTCAGGTCACATCGACCTGGATACGTCACACCGGCATTCGCGCCCCAAAATCCTTTAAAATCCCAACAATTTCCCTGTAAAAGAACTGTTAACTCACCTTCTTGTGTTTAAAAGACCGATTTCGGCCCTGACAATCTGTACAGAAGCCTTGCCGAGTTTCGACAGGTTGTTGAAGCTTGAAGCCATCTTCCGTTCTCGTTCGCCTTGGAAGGTTACCCTTTTACGACGCCTACGTCATCGATGACGTTGTCGATGACGTCCCCCTTTCATAAGTATCCTTGCTCGGCTATTTTCGGAAACTTCCGTAAAAGTTTAGATGAATAGATGAGAAACGAAACAAAAAAATGTTACCTAAAAAACACTATAGATAATTTTTGGAATCATTTTCTCAAAGCAGATCTTTTCATACGTCTGAAATTTGTAAAATTACATATTTTTTTCTGATTCCGCTGATTGCCGAGCACTCACGATTTTTACCGAAAACGACGGGACTACGTCGACCGCGAGGCATGACGGGATCGATATTTTCAGCTTTGCACGATGGCCACTACGGGAGTAGCGCCGACCACCGTCGAAGGTAGGCTGTATTCTCGTTAATATAAGCTTTGCTACAAATATTTTCCTCACAATATTGTCTTTAGACTCCATAGATTATGTTTTTGTATTTTTCTTGGCGCTGTTTTCTCAAATATATTGATAAACAAGCATTTTCTTCTGGTCTTCGCGACTCAAATTTTCCAAAATGGCGTCACAAAATTTTGACCCATGCGTGTTTTTGGAAAGAGAAATTTGCAGGAAAGCAACTTGATTGGGATTCTTTGAGTCTACTCCTCGTCATTTTTTTCCATCTACCAATCATTTGGATTAAAGATCTAAGTGTCAATGAGTCGTAGGTTGTATAAATATCGAGGAAAATGTGCATAATCAAGTCGGAGGTTGTATATAATTTGTTGTGCTTCTTTTTTGTCCCAAGTGCATAAACGAACGGCCAGCGGTGATGTGTAACGAAATAAACGTTCTTTATAATTCGCCTTGATGACTTCAAGCATAGCCTACAATCCATGTTAACATACTGCGGACATGAGCCCATGATATTATGGTAACAACTACCCTATAATTAGTTCTTAACTATCTGTTTTTCAAGTGTATAAACAAGGAGCTTTTATCAAAAGCTCCTTGGTATAAATTATCTCTTGGATGTCCTTACCTTAAGTGCCCAGTTGATATCTATTTTAACATCCATTTGTGGTCTTTTTCTCATCGTACAGAATTTGAAGAGCAAATCAGACAACTCCAGGCTAAGAAGTCTGGTAGTAATAATGTTGAGGAAGAACCACCAGAGAATGATCGTGTGGGCTTGACCTCACATGGTCACTTTGACCAGGAGATCTACGGTGGCAGCAACAGCAAGTTCGAGGGATATGTGACCTCCATTCCTGCTAACGACATCCAGGTAAATTGGAATTGTTTCAACCACAAAGTTATCATGTTGTGTAAATACTAAGGTGTTGATGAAGCAAAGGTTTAAAATAGATGAAGCAAAGGTTTAAAATATTGTACTAAATATTAAGCTGAAATTCTACAGGTGGTTGGGATGAAATGTAGTTCTAACTCCTTAGCTTTACTTAGCTTTTACACAACTTTGTTATTCACCATTCACTGTCAGCATTCAGGTAAATCTGGGTAAATTTTTCAGATGTCAAAACAAATATATTGCAAAGAAAAAAAGCTTTGTTTGAATATCAAGGGGATGTTGTGGATAGAATGTAATGCCAATTTTTCTTCAGTTCTAATCACAATATGCAGTTGTTTGTTCTATGGTATCGTGACCTATCTTTCAAACATCATCATCACAGACAAGTTGCCTGGACCAAGTCCACTCTCTCCTTCCAGACAACCCTGTCCCCCATAGGTTTTTCTAACACCCTTTCTTGATTTCTTCTAGGATGATGATGAAGATGACTACACAGGCAGCGTGCTGGCCAAGAGGTCTACATACACAGCTCCAGCTGCATTACTTAACGACATCCCACAGGCAGAACAGGTAATAAGCCAAGCCAAAACCTTTCCCTTGGCATCTTAACCTTAAACCACAGCCTGTAGGTACCCTAAAACAGTTCCATTCCACTGCAATTTGCATTAGCAAAATCCTTTCTGTTTTACCCTTAAGTTGTTTGATTGTGTTATGGTAACTTGTATTTGCAAAGGAAATAAGTCGGCAAATTGACTTGATTCACTTGAGGCACAATTTCATTATGGATTAGCTGAGTGCTGCCCAACCGTGTCAGGAACGCCAGCAGCAGTATAATCAAATACTGGATACAAGTACTCATTTTTCTTCTTTTTTTTTGCACTGTCAACAGAAATTCAGGTTTTGTTTTGTGAGTTTTCCTCTGTGATGACAATTGTGGCTCACATCTCTTCATTCTTTTCACCAGAACTATGACCCCTTCGCCGAACACCGCGTGCGAACTATCGCAGAGAGGGAAGACGAGTACAGGGCACGCCGTCGCAACCTCATCATCTCACCCGAGCGTTTCGACCCTTTCGCTGAAGGTACAGTGTGGTCAACTTTGTTCTCACTGCATTGAAAAGCTGCTATTATGTACAAGAATTACCCATGAACCAGTGGTGTGTGGGCATGCACATGCCTGTTGCCAGTTATGTAAAATCCCAACTATAAAAGCTTTAACCCTAACTATAACATTGGCAGTTATATTTCTCTGTGTCTACATTTGGGTCTGTTTTGTTTGTGTGTGTTATAACTGGCCAGGCAAGTGTGTGTTGCTAAGTACTGTTTTGAAAGAGGTGTGGAAGAAAGTCTTTGTTGCCTTAAGAGAAAGTTCCAGAAGAAGTCTTTCACTAGATGGGTCACTGTCAACAGTTCACATCAGGTAGGTCTTGTTATATTCTCTGACATGTTCCAACTGTGTTACCCAGGTTTATAGTAAATCATCTAGCTCTGTTAATCTAAATACACATTTGTATTTTGGGAATTAACATATGTACAGTGTACTTTTAAAGTTATCCAAACTTGCGCATTTTCTGATAAGGTATTTGCCACATTAGGGAGATGCTATTCTCCATCGATATAAGAGAACAAGAACTTATTAAATACCTCTTTCAACAAGAAAAGTTTCCTGAAAGTCTGATTTTTTGTATACAGGATTTGTTAAGAGCTTGAGAGACAAAATTTCTGTTTGTCATGCTGCAAGCCTGGGTTGACACAGTTTGGGACAGTCTCAGATTTTCTGGTATCTATAACTCCCAAAGTCTGTTGTGTCTTCTTTAAGTCTATACTGCATGGTGTGAGTTGCTTTTGAGTGCAAGATTGTGTTCTGAACCACACACCAAATGTTTTCTCTTTGTCATATGTGGCACTGATGCTAAGAAGGTAGCATAACTTTCTTAGCATCATGTCGGTACTTCTCAGCATCCATGTTATACATGAGTTCCTATATCAATAAGAAACTTTCAAAGAACACATACTAACGTACCTTCCAATTTTCTTCCAACAGCATCCTTCCTCTGAGAAAACAACGGTTAGCACACAGGACATGGTGCAGGGTTGCTTGAAAAGAAAATATCGGCCAAAAAACTCTCTTAGCTCTTGTCCATAGTTTGTTCAAGCTGTAAACTAATGTATTGGCTATATGAGTAGGAACCACGGAAACTTTGCAGTGGATTGCCTGAAGTAGTATTTTTCCAAAAATCTTTTGAAGAAAAACTATTCTAAGAACACTTGTGAAGAAAACAGCCAGCCTTTTACTTTAGAAAGCACGGCAGAACTGTATGTGTACGAGCTTTAACCAAACGCATGCCAAAAGAGTCCGAAAGATAACACCGTAAGCTTCTGGCATTTAAATGTGATTGGTGTTGTCCAAAATTTGTACTCTGTCTCAAAGTTGTAATTTGTAGACTATGATAGTTGGTAGGTCCTTGTTGTGGTCTATTAACTCCTTGAGGTAATATGTTTAGGCGGAAGCCTGCTCTTTGCAGATGCGGAAGAGTTGGTAGCGATGGTTTGAGGCCGTTGGCAGGACACAGTAGGTATATAAACCGCCACCGCCATCTACACATCCGCACTTCTACTGTTCCTGTGGATGCTGCACCATCCCATAAAGATGGCTGCCTTTGTGTTCTTTCCTTGTGTATTCATGAGATTTGATGCCAAAGTGTCGTTCATGTATTAGATGGAATTTGGAACTGTTGCCCCCAAACTGGTGAAAGAAAAAATCTGTTATAAATCTCTTCAAAAGTTTACTACAAGTTCATATAGTCAAAATATCACAATGTAATGTTTTGTGAATTTGAAAATGAAATACAACGTTTTTGTAATATTCCGCTGATTACTCTTACACCTTTGGGGGCATCTGTTCAGTGTTATATCATACCTCTAGAATCATGAAGTATTGTTCTTGACATTTGTATGCAAAACTTCTTACCTGCTAGCAACACAGAGGTTTCCCTGGAGCTACAGCCCTGCCAAGAACAGGGCATTACATTGTCTCATGAATGTCTTCTTGTAGAGGTTGTAGACAGAGAAACCCACAGACCACATTTCACACCTTTCAAATTCAAAACAAATCAAACAGCACAATATTCGGATAAATGTGCCCACCATTCTTGTTGATTTCATCGAGGTCATGGCTCTAGTTGTGGTGCTTGCAGGACTTTTAATTTGAAATGATAGCTGATTGCTGAAAGTTCATACAAGTTCATATCATGAGTATATTTAACTTCTTGTTGAAGCGATGTAGAATTGTATGTAAGTATGCTCTCTGAGATAACCATCCAGAATTCCTTCATTGTGGTAACAAAATCTCTTACCAAATATACTCTATAGGATACTAAGAGGTTTTCTCTTTTTGCTCGGAAGATTTTGCTGTTCAAGTTAAATTAGATGTTGCCAAAATTACTTGTCTCTAGTTTTTCTTTCCTCGAAAATGCGGAAGGCTGGATGAAGTCTTAGAGAGTATGCTTTGTTGTTGCTTTGTCTCACTTTACTAACGCTTGTATCTTTTCTCTCCCATGACGTTTTCTTTGTTGCTGTGTAGGTGGCAAGACGCCTGACGTCACACAGAGAACGTACCGGGATGTGATGCGGGAGGCTGCCCTCAAGAAAGATGAGGTTTGTAGCGTTGGCTACATCATAGTTTGCTGCATCAGTAGTTACGTGTGGCTCTAGTTTAAGTGGTCACTTAAAGTAAGTATTACTTAAGAAGTCTTAAAAGAAACTATCAGCTTTGGTATTATCAAGTTTATTTTGTTGTTTCATCATAATTTTCATGTTTACTGCATCAGTTGCTGCATGCCATACCAGTTGAAATAATCTGACATGCTAAACTGATCTAAAATGTAAAGATTACTTAAGTTAAGGTCAGCCATGGGTTGGCTTTTTCTCAAAAGAAAAATCAAGTTATTTTTTGTTGGTTGATGAATAAATCATTTAAGATTTGTAATATATGTGACTGCCAGTTAACCTGTAAGATCCAAAGTGTTAAGAAAGAGCTGGTAAGAAAGTGAAAGGAGATCTGGTGTTCAGTATTTGCCCTTCTTGTGTTTGCAGCGTGCAGTCCGGGAGGAGATTCTGCAGAAGCAGAAGACAGGAGACCTGCAAGTCAACAAAGTGGTCGAGGAGAAACCCAAAGCCAGTAAGTTTTTGTGTAGAATAATCTGTCTTGCTGTTCTGATTCTGAATATTCTGTCATCAGTAATACTTCTGGTGCTTTACATTGTGATGTGGGACACAGATGTCTTCTGTGTCTCTGTACAAAGAAACCTTTTTGTAACTTTTACTAAGTTGTAACTATCAATCCTTGAGAAGTAAGGAGTGTGTTATGTTCTCTTTACAGCTAAGAGGCGACGCTGGGACCAGACCGGAGATGAGACACCTTCTGCCACTCCCAAGAAGAAGATGTCTAGTTGGGACCAAGCTGATGTATGTATTATGGCTTTTGTCTTGCCTTTTATCATAAATTTCAATATAGAAAAGTTGCATGAAGCTTGAAGGTAGATTTATGGAGAGGACTAAACATTTAGTAAATGTGAAAAATGCTTGTCTCCATAGAAAAAAACTCCTCTGCTAATCTGCATATTCCCCATTGAATCTTTCGAAGGATGACAGCGGAAGAGTTAGCCTGCTCCATGTATCTACCATATAGTAATAGAGCTTTAAGATATTTCTGTTACATGTATTACGAGAAGGTTACATTCATATCTTTTTTTTTTGCTCTACCCCAGACCCCCTCCCACACCCCAGCCCAGACCAGATGGGATGAAACGCCCGGCCGTCCCAAAGGTGGAGAGACTCCCGGTGCCACACCTGGCCAGAGCACACGTAACTGGGCCGAGACACCTGCGCATGCCACGCCTGGTGCCACCACACCTGGGCGTACACCTGGCCACGATACACCTGGGGCTGGGGGGATGACACCAAGGGCCACGCCTAGTGCACGCAGAAACAGATGGGATGAAACTCCCAAGACTGAAAGAGGTAAGTGGTGTACATGTACTTGTGCATATCTTCCCTTTTCTTCTTCACAACAAGTTGGCCTAATGCAAAGTCAAGTGGCCCTGAACTACTTACTCAGTGATGACCACCGTCCACGTAACAAGACCTAAAGGCCAGAGTAGGACTAGGACAGCATTTCTTCTCTCTTGGTCAAAAATGTCTTGCTTTAAACAAGCTTGATTTGACATTACCTAGTCCCACCTTACGCTTGAAGGCCTGAGATCTTAGTAGCTTCCCATATCAGCTTATGGACATGTAAAAAACTTATCGGTTATCATAGGTTGTCTAGTGATATTAGTTGTAACAAAAACATTCCTTTGTAGCTTTCACTGTGTCTTTCTGTGTAATATGTAAATTGTGCTGGGATTCATGATTATAACCATTACTGTAAAATACCCAGGATGTGCCCTTGTATAACAGTTTCTTCTTTACGTATCAGAAACACCTGGGCACGGAAGTGGCTGGGCTGAGACCCCGCGTACAGACCGTGGAATGGGTGACGGAGTGATCTCGGAGACCCCCACACCTGGCGCGTCCAGCAAGCGGCGCTCCAGGTGGGACGAGACACCTGTGGGAACACCTGGCCCGGCCACGCCCATGCTGGGACAGGGAATCACACCTACAGGACCAAAGGCCATGAACATGGCCACACCTACTCCAGGTACTTTGTCATTCATAGCACTTGTTTTTGTTTCAGATAATCATATTATCAGCCTCAGTTGTCCATGTTGTTTATCATGTAGTCATTATGTTTCTGATGTGTTTTGATGAGGCTTTCCAGTATACAGCATTTTCATGGATCTTTTGGCTGTGTGTAGTGGTGTGGTCGTTTATAAATCCATATGTGGCCTAAGTAAACTTGCCAATACGCAAGTTATTGAAACTTGTCTGACCCTAGTACCAAATATGAATCCATTGAAATACAATGTTTCTTTCTGACTCGCTGAGAAGTAAATGAACCATTTTCCCCCTGAACAGGTCACATCATGCAGATGACACCAGAACAGATGCAGGCCTGGCGCTGGGAGCGTGAGATCGATGAGAGGAACAGGCCCTTGACAGATGAGGAGCTTGATGCCATGCTGCCAGAGGGATACAAGGTCTGTAAAACTGAAAAACAGTTTTCCTAATAACTGTCTTAGACCTACTCACACTCCTTCCTATACAGTATGTATCAAGACTTTGCTTCTTTTAACTTAAAAGGAGGCAGACTGTATCATATGAAGTCTAAATGATAAATAAACTAAAGTAAACATTTTGTATTGTTACATTTATGTCTGTGATGATGATAAGTTATCCCTGTCAGAGACAAGGATGTCTCTGCTGAGAAAGCACGTCAGACTGAGGCATTGAGTCACTTTCTAACAGCATTGTAAAGTGCAAAACACACTGGTAAACGACTTGTAAGGAAGTACATGTACCTCTTCAAAGCATTGTCTGACTTACATTTGTAGGTGTAAGTAAGAAAGATTGAACAAAATATAAAGAAGACAATGAATAAAAATGTCATACTTCAGAAGACACAACTCCTCTTTGTGGGTAATGCTGTCTATACCACAACCTTATGAAATCTCAAGTTTTGAAAATGCTGTTTCCTTGCAGACCTTGGCACCCCCAGCCGGCTATGTGCCCATCCGTACTCCAGCCAGGAAGCTCACGGCTACCCCCACACCCATGGGTGGTATGACAGGCTTCCACATTCAGGTGGAGGACAAGAGCCTGAAACAGCTGACAGACCAGCCCTCGGGCAACCTACCCTTCCTCAAACCTGGTAAATATTGTGGCTGAGACCTTGAAATGCATGTAGCTTGGAGATATGTATATGTTTTCAACTTGCTAGATAAAAGCAACTATGGCATGTACATGTATATGTCACAGGAGAGATGTCGATCCAGTAGAATCGTCGATTCTCCTAGGAGAGATCTCGATCGGAGCTGGTCCTAGGGCCAGCTCCGATCGGGGTCTCTCCTAGGAGAATCGGCGATTCTACTAGTATAGATTGCGATCTGGGTCTCTCCTAGGGCCAACTCCGATCCAAACTCAAATTATGCTAAGATATTGGAAACAGACTGCGATCGGGGTCTCTCCTAGGAGAATCGGCGATTCTACTAGTATAGATTGCGATCGGGGTCTCTCCTAGGGCCAACTCCGATCCAAACTCAGATGATGCTAAGATATTGGAAACAGCAATACTTTTTATGACTAGAAAGGCAACATTTTTGAAAAAATGCAGGATGTGGGCGAAGGGAAAAGAAAGGAAAAATCGCAAGAAAAGAAACAACTAGAATGACAACATTTTCGCGAAAATGCAGCAAGTCTTTCCCGTGGCCTTTTTTGAAGTTTAAGTCAAACTATCTTACACACAATAGTAATTGCCATTAGGTGCCCCGTATTCTCGGTTCACCCCTATTCTCGGCCTTTACCTGACGTCACGGGTTGTGCTGTGTAGCAATTATAAAGCTGAAATTCATGATCAGGTTCAGGTCCGGTACCGTACCGTAGCCTCCATTCCAAATTTGACTTAACGCCGCAGGCGACAGACATCGACGATACAGTATTTGGCTGCTGGTATGGTCCGAGGCGTTGACGAGCCCCCCTCCCCACATGGACCGTCCGACCGTTTAAACGCCGTCTTTTGAGGGCAATTAAAAAATAGATGAAAAGGCGTGCTCTGTTTGCAAGATAAAATTGTTGTAAATATCAAAAAAGAAAAAAAAAAGGACAACTAAAAGAAAGTTGTTCCCGCCCGGAATCGAACCAGGGTTGACCTAGCGAAAAAAGCACAAACGTAGCTGGTGCTTTAGCCATTCGGCCAAGCTTGCCGTAACGTCAATGCCGGCATTTTAACAGGTACATGTATACAAATGCAATGCGTAGCTTGAACACGTCCGTTCACTGTTTAATTTGCAAGATTCCAAGGTCCCATTTTCTGAAGATAATGTTTTTCTGTGCAAATTTATCAATCTTGTTCATTCCGTGGCGGGCAACTTCTTCCTTGAGCGCCTGTTTGGTCGAATGCATGGCCGATTTACTGCCGCGTCTCAGCTGCTATTATAAAACTGGATGCCGAATGACATTTTGTGTTCTCTGCGTTGATAGGTCCAGCTCTGACGTACACCCGAAACAGTCTGAATTTAGGCCAATCAAAAAGAGTATTTGCTAACAGCTTCCATTTTTCTGAGTTTTGATTGGCTATTATCAAAATGGATGCCGATTGTGTCCTGCGCGTTGATAGGTTCACCTCTGACGTACAACCGAGAAACTGCGACTTTAGGCCAATCAAAAAGCTTGAAACATGGAGTACATGGAGGCTTCCATTCGTTTCTGATTTCCGGTGAAATACTTGTAAGAAAACTATATGTGTGGCTTCGCCCACATAATAAACAATGATTTTATCTAGTATTAATGCAAACCTACTAACTCATTAACAACTACACACAAGCATATACTTGTGTCACTTCTACAATGTTCGCTAAAGACTACCACACTAGAGTCACTTCTTCAAGGTAGACTATAGTATATAGCATCACTTTCATGGTAAATGAGTATGTTTTCTGATAAAGTAATTTCTGATAACAGTAGTGGCAAAAATCTTATACATTGTAATATGTGAAAGGCACCAACGGGCGATCAATGTGTCAGTATGCAAATTTCACAGCTTTGGAAGAACTGCAAGAACAATAACAACTGTAAAGTCGTCAAACAGGTGTCAAAAGATTAAGTTGAAGAAGTGACTCTAGTGTGGTAGTCTTGAGCGAACATTGTAGAAGTGACACAAGTAGGCTTGTGTGTAGTTGTTAATGAGTTAGTAGGTTTGCATTAATACTAAATAAAATCATTGTTTATCATAAAAAGTATTGCTGTTTCCTATATCTTAGTATCATTTGAGTTTGGATCGGAGCTGGTCCTAGGGCCAACTCCGATCGGGGTCTCTCCTAGTAGAATCGCCGATTCTCCTAGGAGAGATCCCGATCGCAGTCTGTTTCCAATATCTTAGCATCATTTGAGTTTGGATCGGAGTTGGCCCTAGGAGAGACCCCGATCGCAATCTATACTAGTAGAATCGTCGATTCTCCTAGGAGAGACCCCGATCGGAGCTGGCCCTAGGACCAGCTCCGATCGAGATCTCTCCTAGGAGAATCGACGATTCTACTGGATCGACATCTCTCCTGTGACATACTGTAATTCACTTTATCTTCACGGTACCAAATTTTCACGGTCTGAGAAAATTGAACTTGTTCTCGGAACTACATGTTCACTGTCGAGGCAAGTGTGCATGGAAAAAGTCTGTGAATTATTTTTTAGCGGTAATGATAAGTTCACGCTACAGTCGTCACCGTGAAAACCGTGAACATAACATTACAGTGAAAAAATCAGGAATTACAGTATACACTTATGTGTTTGATAGAAGACGGCTTTAAAAGGGCAGATTTGAGCTTTTATGAATAAACAAAGGTTTAAAAACAAACAAACAAAATGCTAACTTGTCATTGTAAGTGCTTGGTGTGTATCACATAAAATACTTATTCCAATGCTGAAAATGCTTTCTTTTATGTGACTTCTTCATTAGCTAGTTATATCAGAAAACTGACAGCAATGTTCTTTCTTATCCAGATGATGTGCAGTACTTTGACAAGCTGTTGGTGGATGTTGATGAGTCAACGCTCAGTGCAGAGGAGCAGAAAGAGAGGAAGATCATGAAGCTCCTCCTGAAGATTAAGAATGGTACTCCACCTATGAGGAAGGTAAGAGTGCATTCAAACTATTTTGTGTTCAAACGTTCTGCAACATTTCACAGAATCTTTATATGTCAGAAAGAAAATTCATGTTTGACATTAAGCTTTCTAACAAACCCGTTCTCTACTGTCTACTTGTTTTTTTACTGTACTGTCATCCAACATGAGGGCACGTCTTGGATGATTGTAAAAAAATCATATTTATTAGTCTGACTAAATTGTACTGCTAGCAGCCCAACAGACTGTTCAGTCCCCTCGGGAAGGGGCGGCAAGAAATTGTTTAACAAAGGCTATGTATCTTACCAACACAGATGAGCCTTCATTCTAAATTTTTCTTTCATGAACTTTTTTTTCTCAGGTTGCCCTTAGACAGATCACAGACAAGGCACAAGAGTTTGGAGCCGGTCCCCTCTTCAACCAGAACCTCCCCCTGCTGATGTCCCCCACACTTGTCTATGTATCTTATGAACAGAGATGAGCCTTCATGCTAAGTTTTTCTTGTATGAACTTTTCTTCTCAGGCTGCCCTGAGACAGATCACAGACAAGGCTCGAGAGTTCGGAGCCGGTCCCCTCTTCAACCAGATCCTGCCCCTGCTGATGTCTCCCACACTGGAGGACCAGGAGCGCCATCTACTGGTGAAGGTGATTGACCGCATCCTGTACAAGCTGGACGACCTGGTGCGACCCTACGTGCACAAGATCCTGGTGGTGATTGAGCCGCTGCTGATCGATGAGGACTACTACGCACGTGTGGAGGGCAGGGAGATCATCTCCAACTTGGCTAAGGTACGTACACTTTCTTGTTGAATTGGGAAAGCAGTAGACGCTGTTAGACAATTTAAAACTACAAGACAAGAAGCGTATGAATATGATACGAAATCATCTGGTGATGGTAGTGATGTGTTTATCTGAATTAGGAAAGCAGTAGATGTTGTTAGACAATCTTAAACTTTGAGTCCTACCAGTAAAGACAAGAACTGTATATGAAAAGCAAAATGGTGGCATATCTGATAATGGCAATGATTTCATAACCTCTTGCAAAGGGACATAAATTTGTGCTTTTGCTGAATTAGGGAAGCAGTACACGTTGTTAGACAATCTTAAACTATTCAAAACATACCATTACAGACAAGAACTGTATGAATATGATACTAAAATGGTGTTACCTAGTGATGGCGGTGATGTCATTATCTCTATTAAAGTGTTGTAAATTTGTGCATCATGTGATCAGGATATTTTTTCTTAGGGCTTATGCTAAAAGTAAAAGGGTAAAGCTCCTCTATTTAGACCCCCCCCCCCCCCATAATGTTGGTAACTTGTGGCAGATTTTACATTAAGAACAGGGCTTTTATATTAGATAGAAGAAAAGGCTATAATAAAACTTGTGTGTTTCGATAAATTCAGGCTGCAGGCTTGGCCACCATGATCTCCACCATGCGTCCCGACATTGACAACTTGGACGAGTACGTGCGTAACACCACGGCCCGCGCGTTCGCCGTCGTGGCGTCGGCTCTCGGCATCCCGTCCCTCCTGCCTTTCCTGAAGGCTGTGTGCAGGAGTAAGAAGTCGTGGCAGGCTCGGCACACGGGAATTAAGATCGTGCAGCAGATCGCCATCCTCATGGGCTGTGCCATCCTGCCTCACCTCAAGAACTTGGTGGAGATCATTGAGCATGGTAGGTGGTTCTTGTTTGAGTCTTTAGTTGAAACTTAAAATGTCAAAAGAAAGTCCTAAATAGTACAGGAGCTTAGACTAACAATGAACATTGAATATCAGTGTTGTTGTTTTTTCTGGTCCTTATTTGGGTCATCGTTTCAATTTTAAGAAGTCAAAACTGTGAAATACAAAGATCTAAATATTAAGAAGCATAGGGAAACAATTCACATAGAATATCAGGGCTCTGCATTTTTTTATGTCCTCTTTAAAACTCGATCCCACATACCTAGTCTGTACCATTGTAGGCTACCCAATTACAAAGTTATTCTATCTTTCTTAAATGTCAAGGTATTTATTTTTAAAATTAGGTACTTATATGTCTGTGATGATGACAAGTTATCCCTGTCAGAGACAAGAACGTCTCTGCTGAGAAAGCACGTCAGACTGAGGCATTGTTAAAACAAGAAGCTATGAATTTTATAATGTCAATCTTGTGAATTAAAGTTCAATTAAAAGACTACACAGACCCCTTTAATATGATGTTATAGACAAACACTTGTTCGCTTTCTTGTCTTATTTCTATTGAAGAATTTTTCTAAAAAATTTTGTCGTCTTCAGGTCTGGTAGATGAGCAGCAGAAAGTGCGCACCATCACTGCGTTGGCCTTGGCTGCCCTGGCTGAAGCCGCCACGCCCTACGGTATCGAGTCCTTTGACAGTGTTCTCAAACCTCTCTGGAAGGGTATCCGCCAGCACAGAGGAAAGGTATGCAAGAATTTCTCATTTCACTCTTTCTGCATGACGAGTTGTATTGTCTGATAGACTTAAGAATATTGCCAAGACATAGTTTATGTTTCTTGAGCATTTGAAACTTGTGGGTAATGTGAATGAAGTATGAACCTGTGCTGGAAAAAAACAACTCGAGTCTAAGAATAAAAAAAATTAGTGTCTATCATGATAACAAAGTTGTCCTCTGTCAGATGCAATTATGTTGGCTTGGAAAATACATCAGACTGAGGCATTGCATCATAGCAACATTGGCATGGAGAGCTTTCCAAGCCATATCATGTGATATAGGCAGTTATGTACAGGGACCTAACCCAAATGTGCTATCCTACGCCACAGGGTCTAGCTGCTTTCCTGAAGGCTATTGGTTACCTCATCCCCCTCATGGACGCTGAGTACGCCAGCTACTACACCCGTGAGGTGATGCTCATCCTGATCCGAGAGTTCCAGTCTCCTGATGAGGAAATGAAGAAGATTGTGTTGAAAGTGAGTATCCTTCTTTTAGGATTTCTGTTCATAGTTGTACATTTCAAGGAAACGATTCAAGTGAGGCATAAGGAAATCAAAGAAGCACACAATCATCATTATCTAGCCAAGCTGTTAACAGGTACAAAGTCTTGAAAGTTGTTTCCCAGAAACAATTCAATTGAGGTATAAAGAAATTTAGAAAAAAAAACACAGACTGTTATCTAGTTAAGGTGTTAACAGATGCATGGTCTTAAAAATTGTTTCCCATCTGTGCCATTTGGTACAGTTAAGTGTCTGTGATGATGACAAAGTTATCCCTGTCAGAGGCTGATGTCTCTGCTGAGAAAGCACGTCAGACTGAGGCATTGTATCGTAGCAACAACAGGCTACCATGGACCCATGGCTCTATAATATTATATACAATTAGGGCTTAATTACATACATCAAGCAAGTTAAACTGTAAAATGACTTGTAAGTTTGTGTATGTAGGTAAATGTCAGTGACCAGGAAATGCAGGCATCCATTCTTAAATGTGGTTCCCGAAATCTCTGCGTATGTCTTGATTTCTTTCCCGCATACAAGGTGACATTTGTCTAAAGATCTAAAGAAAGATCCACCTTTTCTGTGAGCAGCCTATGTTGTTTTGCAGGTAGTGAAGCAGTGCTGTGCCACAGACGGCGTGGAGCCCCAGTACATCCGGGAAGAAATCCTGCCGCCCTTCTTCAAGCACTTCTGGCAGCACAGGATGGCCCTGGACAGAAGGAACTACAGACAGGTCAGGATTTAAATCTTTGGCTTGAATTTAAACCCTTAGCTTGTGCTTTTCATGCATAGAGAGGGGATCAACCAAGGCTTCCATACAGTTGCCGTTAGATAAGTTGGTTGGCAAATTTATTTTTTATTTTACTCAAATTCCTGAAGTTTCATGAGCATCAGGCAAAAAGCAACATCTGCTTAATGCCAAATTTTGTGTTGAAGGAATACAGTAATGCACAAAAGATTACGATGAAGTTATGTCTCATTAACATTAGACAGATGTACTGATAAGTGTACTAATGGCCAATTTCATATACAGTATGTTGACTTTGAATGCAGAGCTTACCATGATTATTCAACTCCATGCCTGTGATCTCCACAAGTTGATAGATACATTTCCTGGCGCCTGACACCAAGTCTATGTAGAAATCATGTTCTATAGGACAGGTCTGTGTTTTACCCTTATAACAGCTTGCTCTCTTGCTATGTTTTGTTGTATTCTGTAAGTAAAATGTGTATTTACCTATAACAGCTTGTAGACACAACCGTGGAGATTGCCAACAAGGTGGGTGCAGCAGAGATCATCAGCCGTATCGTGGATGACCTGAAGGATGAGGCTGAACAGTACAGGAAGATGGTCATGGAGACCATCGAGAAGATCATGGCTAACCTGGGCGCGGCCGACATCGACTCCCGTCTGGAGGAACAGCTGATTGACGGCATTCTGTATGCCTTCCAGGAACAGACTACAGAGGTGGGGTAACCCTTGTGTGTCTGACGTGTTTTGGGTGGATGTTATTGTATTTGTTTATGTATTTGTATAAATTGTATGCCTTACTTGTATGAGCCCCGGAAGATTAGCTCAATCTGAGCTAAAGGGTATCACAATAAACTCAACTCAACAGTCTAATTCTACCTGGACTATCTGTTAATACAGTTTTGGAGCATCGAAAATGTCAATGAACCCAAGTTCCAACTTCAGCTTCTCAAAATACAGTCAAACCTGTCCACAGTGACCTCTCAAGGGACTTAGAAAATAGTCACTGCAGACAGGAGTCCAAGATAGACAGGATTGTCAATGCTTGGACCTAAAGAAAATGTGAAAAAATGATCCAAGGGAAAAATTGCCCAGAAGGTTCTAACTGAAAGTACCCCAATAACAAGACAGTGAAGGTTAGCTTGTCAGTTTTGCCTATGATGATGACAAAGTTATCCCTGTCAGAGACAAAGAATGTTTCTGCTGAGAAAGCACGTCAGACTGAGCCAAGGCTGGTCAGGATTGAGAGTAATGATAACAAAGCCTGTAAAAATTATAGCTGTGTTCCAGCTCAGTTTGTTCCCACAGGTTTTGACAGTGTATATGCTGCTGTTGTATACTGTAGATGCAGAAATGTTCGCGGTGGTTTTAAGTTTGCAGTGAAGTGGTCACCGCGAACATAAAAGCACCGCGAATATTTTTCTATTTTAGTATGAGACTGCAGTCTATGGCGCTACCACGAACTTAAAAACAACCTCGAACACTTCATTTATCTGCTACCGCGAAATTAAATCCTTGCGAATTTAAATGTATTTACAGTATCCCTTTCTCTCCCCCTTAGGATGTTGTGATGCTGAATGGTTTCGGCACCATTGTGAACGCTCTGGCCAAGCGTGTGAAGCCGTACCTCCCCCAGATCTGTGGTACGATCCTGTGGCGCCTGAACAACAAGGCAGCGAAGGTTCGTCAGCAGGCCGCCGATCTCATCTCCCGCATCGCCGTGGTGATGAAGACTTGTCAGGAGGTGGGTTGTGAATATCGTAGCTGTTCTTAATCTCCAGGCAGATTTACCAGTGGCATAAGATAGTATTAAAGCTGGCTAAGGAGTACAGCTGGCCACAGGGAGTCATCGGCCACTGCCAAACACTCCTAGGCCGGCTTCACTACTGTGGCAACTTTTGATACTATCTTATGCTACCATAGGATCTGCTTGGAGATTAGCTGTTCTATGTTCAGTGACATATTGACATTCCATGCATACATATGGATCTGTTTCAAGCAAACAAAGGAGTGTCATATGAGCAGGTGCATGCGACTTATCGCAAGCATTGTTTTCGAAGTTAATCAGCCATAAGGGCACCTTAATCTACTGATATTGAAACATAGAATAGCAACTTGTTTAAAGTCTTAATAAAATAAACTGAAAAGGAATAGTTCCCACACACTTAATGTCACAGTTTACAAAGTTTACAAACAGGACAGTTTAATGTCTATGATGATGACAAAGTTATCCCTGTCAGAGGCTAGTCTCTGCTGAGAAAGCACGTCAGACTGAGGCAATACATCGTAACAACAATGCCATAGAAAACTAGCATGACTTTCAGTTCCATGTGCTAGTCTCTACCAGACTCCCGCCTGGCCGAATAAGGGGACTTTGGCAAAGTTAGAAATAAAAGCCTAGTAGGAGTGTTTTCTGTCTTATTTGGCCTGTGGAGCCTGGTAGAGGCAAGCCATGTGCCATGAACTGTACTTCAATCAATTAAACCAGTAGGGCATCTGCCAATTATATGTAAATTTAATAAATTTATCTTGAGCTTAGTTGTATGTTAAAATGTGTTAATGTTTTCTTGACAGGAAAAACTGATGGGTCATTTGGGAGTGGTGCTTTACGAGTACCTGGGAGAGGAGTACCCAGAGGTGCTGGGTTCGATTCTCGGCGCGCTCAAGGCCATCGTCAACGTCATCGGCATGCAGAAAATGACTCCGCCCATCAAGGACCTGTTGCCGCGTCTCACACCCATCCTAAAGAACCGTCATGAGAAGGTGCAGGAGAACTGTATCGACCTGGTGGGCAGAATCGCAGACAGGTCAGTTGATCTTGCATTGTCCATGTATAGTTGTCATTCACCCTGCTCATCCAACCAATACACGCATAATGAAAGACACAGTTCTTGTGGCAGAAAATGGGGAGTAAGATACAAGGTGTCCAGTGAAAATGGGGGGCTTTGTGTTCCACCTATTATTGGTACCCCAATTGCAAGATAGAAAAGCTTCTTGAATGTTTTACCTATGATGATGACAAAGTTATCCCTGTCAGAGACAAGGACGTCTCTGCTGAGAAAGCACGTCAGACTGAGGTTTCACTGTTGTACGTTTTTGCATAGTGATTCGTGCATTTTTCATAAGATTTGTGTGTTTTCGCTTAGTAATTCGTGCGTATCATGTACGATTCGTACAAATTTCATAAGGTTTTTGCAAATGCTTAGGCACCCCTATTAAAGGGAGTTCAGTCACTATCTGTCCCTCTTCCTAAAATGATTTGTTTATTTATTTTTGATACAGCCAAAAAGTACAGTGGTCTGTCAATTAAGTGGTGAAAAAATGTTTCGAATAATGTATGCAAAGTTTGCAAGCAAGTTGTGTTCTTGTTAGAGTAGGTATGAGCTTTTCTGTGAAGTTCTTTCATTCTTTTACAGAGGTTCGGAGTTTGTGTCTGCCCGTGAATGGATGAGGATTTGTTTCGAGCTGCTGGAGTTGCTGAAGGCCCACAAGAAAGCCATCAGGAGAGCAACGGTCAACACATTTGGCTACATCGCCAAGGCTATCGGGTGAGTTGAGTTCACATTCTCTGGTGCCAATCTTCTGACTCCCTCATGGGTTTGCTGTCAGGGTGGGTAAATTTAAGTGTTAGGCCTAGAAAAAAAATGTTGTGTTTCCTGTTTCAGTTCTGAAAAAATTAGGGTCGTTAGAAAGGGAGTATCTTTTTTTTATTCCTTTTTATCATACTCTGGCCAAAACTGTAGTGGTACAATACAGTTTAGCAAAGTAAAACTTAAATGTATGATTACACTTATATTTTCAATGTTAAACTTCAGTTTTGTGCATAATTGGTTACAAATCTGTGGATACATTTATCCTTCATTAGATAGGACAAGCAGTTTTTTTGTACTTACAGATTTTGGCCCACCCCCCCAAAAAAGGCTAGGGTCCGCAGGTTTTTCTAGGGTCTGTCTGGAAACAGGAAACACCATTTTTTTCCTAGGCCTAGAATAAGATTCGTTCTGTTTGTGTTGCATTCATCCATATATTCCAACCAGACACACATTGTCTGTGAGGACAGATGAACTGCTAGACAAAGTTGAGCACTCAGAACCATTGTCAGGCTTTTCTCAGTGGGCCTGCCACACTGATGTGGGTGACACAAACCAACAGACTTCATTCTCACTGCATTCATAACATCACATGCTTTAGCAATGATTTTTGTTTATGGTCATAGTTGTTAAGTCTGTTTGGTAGACAGCGTACATACAGGGCGGTCTCCAGGACCCGTTCCTCCATCCCAGGACAGAAATTCTGAACTTCAAACTGTTGAAAATCTATTTTCATGAGCTTAAAATGACACGTTTAACATTATAGAGATGTAAGAATGACAAACATCCTTTCTACTTGCAGTCCTCACGACGTACTGGCCACACTGCTCAACAACTTGAAGGTCCAGGAGCGACAGAACCGTGTCTGCACAACCGTTGCCATAGCAATCGTGGCGGAGACCTGCTCCCCCTTCACAGTCCTTCCCGCGCTGATGAACGAGTACAGAGTCCCGGAACTGAACGTCCAAAACGGCGTCCTGAAGTCCCTGTCCTTCCTGTTTGAGTACATCGGTGAGATGGGGAAGGACTACATCTATGCTGTCACTCCGTTGTTAGAGGATGCCCTTATGGACAGGTGAGCAATCGTCTTTGACTTATCTCTATAGATGATATTGTTCTTCATTCTTAGAATTTATCACTCCATCTTGTGGGGCCGCGTAGCACAGTGGTAGTGTATTCGGCCCGTGACCGAGAGGTCGCCGGTTCGAATCCGCCTGCCGTGTTGCCGGTCTTGTGCCCTTGGGAAGGGCACTTAACACGACTTTCCTCACTTTACTCAAGTGAAAAATGAGTCGTCCCTCGGATAGGACGTTAAATGGAGGTCCCGTGTATGGGGAGAGCCATACCCCATGCACGTTAAAGAATGGTGCGGTATGAGTGGATCAAAAACTTACAGTCTTGTGTACGTCTTACGTACCGTGCTTGCAGCCCTCAGCCTAATGAGGTTAAGCACGTATAAAAAAGAAGAAGATCACTTAATGGGTTTGATAGATAACTGTAGCCAAGCTGTAAGCAGATTCCTGGGTCAGTCAGCAAACGATGAATAACTTTGGAATAAATGCTATATAAGGTTTGCAACAGTAGCTGCAGTCACTATAGCAGTCGTTTACGTGACACACAAAGACTAAGCAATAAGAATTTAGTTCCACAGGATGCAACTTACTTAAGTTTTCAGCTACTTGAATTAACCAAAGCTTTGTTCGTTGACACGAAAAAAGTACAGTGACTCTCTTATGGTCAACTATAGACTACAAAATAGGACTACCTGTCTCATGTTAAAATCTCTTCTCTTTTGCACCCCACAGAGACCTGGTGCACAGACAAACAGCCTGCTCTGCCATCAAACACATGTCCCTAGGGGTGTACGGGTTCGGCTGTGAGGATGCGCTGGTTCACCTGGCCAACTACGTGTGGCCAAACATCTTTGAGACGTCTCCTCACGTCATCCAGGCAGTCATGGACGCGCTGGAGGGGCTGAGAGTAGCGCTGGGGCCTGGGAAACTCTTACAGTACTGTCTGCAGGTCAGATGGACTTTTTTGTTGGGTTTTTATTGAATTTTCCTGTTAGGTGTGTAATACAGGCCTCATGTTAAAAGACACAGTATTTACACAATGCAGTAAGTCAGTATGAAAGGTAAAGGTAAAAAAAAAGGCTTTTTAAGACCATCGAGCCAGTTGGTTGTTATCTAGTTTGTATTGGAATTTGGAGCCCAACCTTCTCCTTACCTGCTTTTTAGTCAGTGTTAAGATTTAAAAGAAATGTTACCAGTTTATAGCTTGATTTGGAAGATCTTACGTTGTTAACATTGACAGAAAATTTATGAAGTTTCTAAAGCTCACCGTTCTGTATTCATTCAAAGACTGCAAAAGTAGCAATGTGCAATTTTTATTTCACGCCAGTTCTTATATCAGCAAGGGATCAAGTTTTGATAGAAAGCAGTTTGTCAGAACATTCAATTCAAGGCTATACGAAACTGATGATTTTGTTTCTTTGCCCACTACAGGGATTGTTCCATCCTGCAAGGAAGGTACGAGACACATACTGGAGAATCTACAACAACTTGTACATCGGAGGGCAGGACGCTCTGGTGGCAGCCTACCCCAAAGTCTCAGATGACGACAAGAACACATACACACGTCATGAGCTCACCTATTTCCTCTAGTCCCCCCAAAAACAGTGGCAGGATATTTCAAACTTAAGTGTTAGTTGACCAGGAATTGTAATACTGTGGTCATCTAGTATTCTCAACAACAAAAGATAAATGGTAGTATGTATGATTGTCTTGTACCAAATAAATGCTGGTACATTAGAGTTTACAAAGTGTACAGTCCAGCAAGAAAAAAAAAAGAAATCGACTGACGTTATTCAGTTTTTGTCACTGTTAATTGATACCATAGTAGTTACATGAGTTGTCACTTGCTTTGTGGTATTGCTTAACCCAGACTTTCTTAATAAAAAAAAAGGAAAGAATCTTTGAGACAGCATCTGAGATGTGTATGCTGTTTATTGTACATTACGGAACTGCGATAAGTAAGAAATTTTATCTGTAATTTAGGATAGCTCTAGACAGTGATTCGTATTTAAAAGGTGGAAGACACATTAAACAGCAAAGCCTCTGTGCAAGGTTTAGTTTATGTTATCTTCAGTACCATATATTGCTGTTTTGCAAAAGCTGAGAAAATGAACCATTTTCGAACCCGAACCCTGGCTTCAGTACAGCTTACATCTTTAGCCCCGAGTTTGCTCTTACTGTGGTAGCCTGATTAAATCTCGCTTATAGCAGCCCGCCAAACATCCGCCGGCCCACTATCCGTGGGGAGGGGCCAGTTAGAGCCCTGGACAGCGGAGTTTGTGTTACACAGACTATTACTGTGGGAAATAATTATTGATACAAATGAATCTTGTTTTATTAAACAGAGACTAGCTGTTGCTTTTTGGTTGAAACAAACCGGTTATATCGCAATCATGAACAGAGTTTTTGCTAGCCCTTCTATGTATGTAGACAATGCTTGCATACATTTTGTATATATACACGCAACAATTCTTTGAAATGTCCCAGTGTATGGTACTCAAAAAATTGTAACCAGAGACATTCATCCAAACAAAAGACAAACGTCTTCAAAATGTATGGTTTTGCAGATCTCTGTATTCAATTTGGGGGAAGTTGACAACCCTAGAACAGAAAAGGACTTGGTAACTTTTGCACAATCAATGTCAAATATTTCATTGTGAACACTGCATGGATCGGAATGTACTCTGATCTGGCCTATTGTTTAACATAACATTTACACAGTTGTAAACATAACCTGGATGAATCTATGTTTTGTGGCACCACCTTCGTTATTACCGTACAGTTGAAATACCACAACAGGACATGGGGCTAAAGTTCTTATGTACAAAATAAATGTGTTGAAGTCTATGTTGTTTTCCTTTGTCATATTTGCGTTCATTTTTCTCTCATTAGTTAGCTCTTACAACTTGTAACAAAATACAAGAAATTTGTTCTTAAACTTACATACAGTTAGTTGGAACAAGCATGCTTTTTACTGCTCATAGTACTTAAATAAATTTTTTGTCCTTTCACTAATACTATACTGTTAACAAAATTTAGGCAACATTGCAAAATTTGCATGCACTTAGAATAATTAAGATAAAAGCACAAAATATGCTGAGAGAGAAGTGAGCCAGGCTTCAATTTCCCATTTTCTTGATAACACCAAAGCCTAGCTGATACCACATAAGCCTACTGATGACAGAAGATAAACCTAGGATGAGAAAAATGCCTCAGGTCATAGGCAAACAAAAATGCACAAAGCAGGTAGAAACTTGAATCATTGCTGACGCAACATTGACCTTGACTGCCTAGCTTTCAGGACAATCATTGCCTGAGGCAGGTAACATTGTTAGAGTGTTGCTCAACTCTGCCTTTACAATACTTTTTAAAAAGAGTCGTGTCACTTTCCCTTGTTAGCTCACCCAAGAACAATTACCATTTTGATCAACATTCCTCAATGTTTTAGAACGTCAACGCAATACAACAAGGACAGCTTGGCAACTTCATTCAACCGAAGACATCCTTGAGTTCACTGACTAATTCAAGACATCTGGCGCAGTGCCTGAGGGAATTCAGGTCATCTGACACCACTCCCAAACACCACAGGAAGGCATTTACTTTGTTTTCTTTGCCGTCATCAGAAACTGTTGTTCTTTTGTTGACGTAAGACCGGGATTGCCTGAGCCAAGATGGACGGCAAACCTACGACCAGGACCCAGGTAAAGATAAACAATTGCCTAGATCTCTTTGGGCAATCTTTTAGGTTAAACTTTAACCGTGTTTATCAACACCAGGTTAGCGTGGCCGTACGTGGCGTTTTCAGTAAAGGGGCGGATGTGACGAAGTTGTTCAAACAACACTTTTTAGCGGGGCCAAGGAGGCTCAGTAACGTTAGATAAACATGCAGTCATACGTGCACGTGTCCGATCACGAAAATGCAGTCAAAGATGAGGACTTGGAACTGGAGATCTTGAGTGTAAATTTAATAATAGCTGTGAAGTTTAGGCAGCCTGGGTTTAACTTTTAGCCTCACCTGCACCTGGTCTTTTCGTCCCTGGTTCCTGTTAATGCCAGAGAAGTTGCGAACTGTTTACAAACAAACGTTCCTTGGACAAATTTGTCTCCGACTCTTTGTAGTTTACCACAATTCTAACCGATCCATTTTGTTATGAGGGTGAAAATGGCTCCTGCTCCTTCAGTAAATAAATATCGGATAAAAGAGGACACACGTCAATGTTGTTCTTGCTCAATCAAGGATATAATACCTCCTTGGTTGAATATTTCGCAAGACAGTGGCCTCTAGATCTATTTGTGTGTTCAATTCAGCACCGTCCGACTGTGCTTGCGTTTCATGTAAACATTTCACAGCCTGAACTATGGGACTGTGTCATCACTGTGTTGTTAGTGTTTTTGGCAACGCATCAGGAGTGGAGCAATCTACTACATTTCGTATTACCATCGAGTTGAAATTACCGTACCTTGAAAAACAAACAAACAATATAATATATTCTTGCAGAAAAATATATTCTGCTATTAACACCTCCATAGAATAATAAGGGGCAGGTTTCAGAAGAGGGACCATATTCCAAAAATAATTTCATCAGGTTGGTAGAAAATCTATATAGGATAATTATCATTCAATGCTGTCATCCTCACAATCTTGTACCTATAGGATGTAGAAAACCAAGGCGAGACGACCCCTCAGAAGAAACCCCTGGACATTGCCTATGGCATCGAGGATGTCCCTCCCTGGTACCTGTGTATATTGCTTGGCTTTCAGGTAAGGAACTGTTTTGCAGTGAGCTAAATGTCATGCTTTATCTACAGTCTAAAGCCAGCCAGAATAAAAGGTAAGAGGCATAGATTGCTGAAGTAGTGCTGGTTGTAGTTTTTAGTTTTGTATCATAGGCCACAGCAAGTAAATTTTATGGATGACATCAGCGCTCGCATTAATTTTCGCCTGATTTCAGAAAAAAAAACAAGAATTTTTTTCCTCTGCAGGAATGGTCAACAAGACGATATAATACCAAAATAAGCAAATATGTTGTGTTGTAGCCTAATAATTGTACTTGTAGAAGTGGCACTTGCGAGGTACCCAGAACTGTAGTTGTAGAAATGAAACTTATTGGATAGTTGTAAAAGTGACACCAATATGGAAGCCATGAGTGTGGTTACCAACTTTGTTGGTGATACCAGTCTACCACACTAGTGTCACTTTTACCACACCAGTACATGTATTGAATGACTTGTTGGCTCTGACACCATATTTTGTCTTTCTAATTCTTGTTACAACATTCATTACAACTTTATGGTGCCTATTTTTGAAAATGCAGCCATCTTTTTTTTTCACCCATCTTGTTTTTTTTTTCGCCCTATCGCACTATTTTTGCATTCTGTAGAGGATGTCATCCTTAAGATTTACTTGCTGTGGCCATACAACTGCTACAGGGTCCATGAAACTAATCTCCAAGCAGATCCTACAGTGCCATAAGATAGTATCAAAGTTGGCCAGGGAGTATAGCCGGCTAAGGCACCTACGGTATGTTTGATACTATACATTATGCACTGTGGATCTGCTTGGAGATTACATGAAACAAGGGTGGGCTAAGCAGTCATCTAGTCTTCCCAGTCACACTGCATGACCTCACCTGATATGGTGTCAGAAGTGGGATTTTATTATTATCACATCAGAACAGCAAGGAGTAGTTTGAAACAAAGGGACACAATATTTCTATCTAATTTGGCACACATGTGAAGCTCCATTTTGTGTACATTTCTCTACTTTTGTTAAGTTTCACAATAGAGGGTTTCTCTGCATTTATTTCTCTTTATTTCAGCATTACCTGACCATGTTTGGCTCCACCATAGCAGTACCACTAGTTCTGTCTCCAGCCCTCTGTATCGGGGATGACAATCTCGCCAAGAGTCAACTCATCAGCACAATCTTCTTTGTGTCAGGAATCTGCACACTCTTACAAACCATTTTTGGTATCAGGTGAGGTGAAAAAAGTATACACATGTATTACATAAATTACCACATATGGACAAGATTTATTTAGAGTCATACATTTCAATGACAATAATGGCAACACCAAATGGAATGATAACAAAATTAACAGAATTGCAACATAAGTAAGTAAGTAATTATAGCAAAACTACCAAGTTCAATAAACAAAGGTAACAAATAGAATAATTACAAAGGTAAGCAATTAAAGAATTACAAAGGGTATTTAAACAAACACAATGATCAAGGAAACAATTGAAAAGCAATCCAATTAGACTAAAGAATACAGTGAAATTATTGTGCGATTCATTATAGAAAAACTTATAAATGGGTTTAACAAATCTAACAATATAATAGATTAAATGTAAAACTTGAAATATTCGACATAATGTTAGATTTTGCCACTTCTATCAATTTCATTGGCCATCATGTTGACATCTACTATGTGTTTACAATGTTACCTAGGTTACCGATTGTCCAGGGCGCCACGTTTTCCTTCCTGGCCCCGACCTTTGCGATCTTGTCCCTACCACAGTGGCAATGCCCTGCACCTGACAGTAAGTCAAGTAGCTCTTCTTTCTGATATCACAGTGGCTGTTAACTTTGCACTTCTCGTGTACACTGCAGTTAGCCTGTATTTGACCTCTTTACCGTCTGGTGCCTGAGATCGCTGTATAACCTTGTTCAGATACATGTTTATCGAATGCCTGTAGGAGTGATATTAATTGGCACTTAACCATTTCAAGTGGGCAAGAAAAATGATACTTATACTGCATTCTATTTTTGACTCATTTTGACTGTTACACAACACTATTGTATTGATTTTGCAATGTACAATTAGCCAATGTCTTGTCAAACTTCATCAAATATATAGCATATAATATATATGTAATGTATAACGTTAGGCACAATAGAGGATTACTTACAAATATCATATTTCACCTGTATTGATACAGATACGACATCTGGACTAAATGAGACCCTAAATGGGATCCAGAATTTCACTGGAGAGCCTGGAAACAATGATGAAGTGTGGATGGTTCGAGTCCGAGAGGTAAGCTAGACTGTCGGATTGTTCTCCTGAAGTACAAAGGCTTTGGTATTGAAACCTGGTATAACCGTTGAAGGTTGCACCCCTACCTTCTCACTTACTCCCTAACTTTTTGCTATTTTGCAAAAAACTTTTCATTCATTAAGATGTCAACAACTTGAAACTTTGCAGAATCTGAGTTTTGGTATCATCATCCCCTATTGCAAGAATGAAAAAAGAATAACATAAAATTCTGTTAAGGAATAGCCATGAATGTTCAATAATACTGTATGATACTCCAACCACTGCGCATCATACTACAATGTAGTTAGCTTTTCAACAAGAGAGGGTCAGAATACTCTCAGAGAGTCCTGACCAAGTGAGTCAGAATAGCGTCCAAAAGAGATCGATATGGTCGAAAATTTCTGTGGTGAAATCCTGTTTTGTGTTGGAATAAAAGCTAAAAACTATGTTCATTTTCTTCCTTTATCCCCAACCTAAAACCAGATCCAAGGTGCCATCATGGTGGCAGCCCTCTTCCAGGTGTTCCTTGGCTTCAGCGGGATCATGGGATTGCTGATGCGGTTCATCGGCCCGCTGGTCATCGCCCCCACCATCACCCTGGTGGGCCTGGCCCTGTTCTCCGCTGCTGCCGACTTCTCAGGCAGACACTGGGGCATCGCAGCTCTGTGAGTGGACTATAGTAACTAATCATTGTACATGTACTGTATATTTCTGTGTCACATTCTTCAGGCAGACACTGGGGCATCGCAGCTCTGTGAGTGAACTGTAGTTTAATTGAAGCCTCTACCTACCCTGGATATCAGAGTAGAACTTCGCCGGCTGCACGGCGGCTTATCTCCAGGATTTACGGGGCTATGTTGCTAGGGGCCCGGGAAAGAACCGTAGCCGCGAGCGCTATTCTCTGGAGACGTATCTCCCCGGGCCGGCTAATTCGATTTACGGGGCTATGTTGCTAAGGGCCTGGGAAAGAACCGTAGCCGCGAGCGCTGTTCTCTGGAGACCAGGGTAGCCTCTACCTCTACTAGCGTACTATTATAGACTCTATTTGTCCAATTTCTACAATTAGACCATCCATCGGCAGAGCCTGGTATAGGCTAGCCTGTAGTAACCAGTCATTGTACTCTAGCTTTCTGTGTCAAAAGTTGTGTTACATGTTCAGGTAGACCCTGGGGCATCGCAGCTCTGTGAGTGGACTGTGGTAACCAATCATTTGTACATGTACTGTATCCTTCTGTGTCAAATGTTGTGTCACATGTTTATGTGGTGATGACCTGAGAATTGCAAATCATTTACCAAATATAAAGACTACCATACTATTGGTCACTTCTATTTTCTTTCTCCTTACATCTGTAGTTGGAAGTGCTATAATGAATGAATGAATGAATGTAGACCTTTATTGTACAATTTTGCCCAACCGAGCTAAGTACAGGTCTCAACAAGTCAGGATATATACATATAAAAGTATCACAAATCTAGTCTAACACAAAAGTTCGGCTTCTTCTCGCTTCTTGGTAATGGTGAAAATGTAGGACTGTATGGGTTTCGCTATTGTCCGTTTGTCAAAACGCATGAGAAATATAAACTTGTCAGTGCTACTCATGTGTCTAAAATGAGGGAATCTACTTTCATAATGATGATAATAATAATAATACTTTCCTTTTTATCTGCAGAACTATTGTCCTGATCACCCTGTTCTCCCAGTACCTGAGGAATGTGAACATCCCGTGCTGTGGGTACACTAGAGACACAGGCTGCCATTGTCATGCCTCCTCCTTCCCTCTCTTCAAACTCTTCCCAGTAAGGACCACAGTTACATTATCCTACTCAGCGCCCTGTATGTGGCCTGTACAATCTCATGTATCGCTGCTAAACTGATGTTTCCAGTCTTGTAGTAGTTGTACATTATAAGGCATGGCATCTAACCAGCTGTTGAAGCCAATCAGAGAGTTGCCCAATTGTTTTCCCTAGATACATGTAAAGCTGATTCTCTGATTTGCTGACAACTGGTTAAGGCCATTGACAAGGTTCTGGACAGAACTCACAGTTAGTCTATCAATGAGTAATATCCATGTATGATTATTGAGTTTGGAGCTCTGATACTTGCAGTAGTACTTAATGATTCAGCAAAAGATGCTGAAGATCTATGAATGATGAACATCTATACTGTACATTTTTGTACCACTGGGCTAAGCACAGGTCACTGATGTTAACAACCATATACATCATAAACATCTAATATACTGTAGTACTTTTGGCTTCATGGTAATTGCATAAATATCGGAGGGTGTATGATTAGTTAGTTTATTTATTGAAGGCTGTAAGGAATATGGATTCCTCTTTATTAATGCATGTCCAACTTTTCCAGGTGATCATGTCCATGATCCTTGCGTGGATCTTCTGTGCCATCCTGACAGCAGCGAACGTGAGAGGATTCACCGCCAGGACGGATGCTAGGATCGGTGTGCTGCAGCAGGCTCCATGGTTCAGGTTCCCTTATCCAGGTGAGAGAGGCTCAGAAGTAATCTCCAGGCAGATAGACCAGTGGCATAAGGAGTTTAGCTGGCCAAGGAGTGTTTAACTCCTTATGCCACTGTAGATCTGCCTGGAGATTAAGCTCAGATTTTATCTGCCAGGGGATGGGTGAGGTTATGGGCCAAATAATTGAGCAAAAAGTACAGTAAGTTGTGCTATAGCAGGCACCATGATAGCTGGTGTGTTACGCCGAAGGGCGGTTATACCGGCTATTTAAGACACAGGTACAGATGATGCAGATTCTCCTCTCTGGGTATATGGGGGTGCAGGGTCATGTGTAGTGATTGGCAGGAATACAGAAAAATACAAGCCGCATAAGACTCCACTGTACTGATCAATTCATGCTAGTACTGGGATGAACTCCTACTATTTTCCTTAAGTTTAGTATGATCTTAAACACACTTGCAGTGTGAATCTCTTAAAAAAACAGGGCCTCTAACATCCATTGGCATAATACCGGTCGGTTTACTGCAATTTCTCAAGCAATGCTAATTTGGCAAATGATCAACGCATCATTTTCTCCAGTTACATGTTGCTGTTACAGCTTACCTTTGCCACTTCTTCTGTGTAAATTATTTTGTCTCTCTGGTCCTGCTAAAAACATAATATCGTAATTGGAACACACCGCGGAATTGCACGGAGAACGGGCGCGTGGTTGGAAGGGGGTGCACTATACCGGTCGAACGAAACACGGCACAATTAACTGCCGCTATGTACCTTTATTCATCCTCTGTTGTTCCTTTCTTTCCTGTTAGTAGTTGCACAAAACAAAAATCTGCATGAGCATACAAAAAGTCATGAGAAAATGGGCGTATACTGACAAGAATTTTCATTTAATTTTGGTCCGTCACAACCGCTATGACGTAAAACTTTACTGCTGGCCGTAGCATTAAAAATGGCGGGAAAATGGCGGCGTACGTTCAATTTGACCCATTCAGCCGTAGATCCGGGCTATTATGCAACGGCTCACACTTTTACACGAGTTGTAGGTCACCAAAAGAAATTCAAGATTGCTGTTGAATCATGCTCGTCTTGAGCCGTGAGCAAATCTGGCGATGAACGTGACAGTGTGTTTGTCCCACGACGAGCTCGCCTGCCCCAAAAATGGCCTGAAAACTTTTGGCCTTGTTGTCTTCGAATGCATTGTTATCGATGCTTTGTAAATTATGTATTGGACACCTAGATGTCTGAAGTGTGCATACCTCAGAAATAACTATTGTTGCATGTGTAGATCTCTTTAAGTTCCACTATTTTTAATCGACCGGTATAAGGCTTATGACCGGTATTATGCCAATGCATGTTAGCTATATGTCCAATCCAAAAGGATGTTCCTAAGCAAAGCTTAAGCTACTCATTGTGACTTGAGTGGATGGAGTAAATAGCTTTAAATTTTAGGATGTAAAACTAGATATGCAAAGTATGGAAATTTACACAGCTTTTCTTGACAAGTCATTTGTTTATCATGTTTGCAGGCCAATGGGGCATGCCCACTGTCAGTGTTGCAGGGGTGTTTGGTATGTTGTCAGGAGTGCTGTCCTCCATGATAGAGTCTATTGGGGACTACTATGCCTGTGCAAGGCTGTCTGGTAAAGTTGTTTTGTTTTGTTTTTAATTGTTTTTGTCTGGTAAAGTTGCTTTCTTCTACTCCTTTTAAGCCTTAAAACTTTAACTTGTAAGATAATAATTTTCGTACAACTGACATAGAGTGAGTTAGCCTGGGTAAAATGTAAAATGTATTTTTTTAGGGTAGCGAGTGTAAGGAGCCCCGGTAGAAATTTGATGGTACCCAGACTAAGCGAGTTACATGTGATATACTGTTGTACCAAAGCAATCCTCAAAACAAGATATGCATTACCAACAAGAGACAACAAATGACGCTGTTACCACCTATTAAAGAAAACACTGCTGAAGATGACAATGCTAGGTACATTTATACTCTGTTTGGTAATGTCTCAGGGACAGAGCCAATAATCCCTTACCTTACATACATTTATGTTTCCTCCACAGGTGCCCCCCCTCCCCCAACCCATGCCATCAACAGAGGGATAGGTATGGAGGGGATCGGGTGTATTCTAGCTGGAGCCTGGGGTTCAGGGAATGGTACAACATCATACAGTGAGAACGTTGGGGCCATCGGCATCACTAAGGTAAAAGTTCTAACTGATCTACCATCCTGATAAAATGTACTCTGCTGCAGAAATAGGGCATGTGGAGATCTGATTGTGTTGTGGTTTAAACATTGAATGGTCCTGATGCATATCCAGATAGTTTTGTTTTTCATTGTGTACCACTTCATGATTAAAATTTATTAATCATAAATGCTATAAATGTTATCCCATCCTTACAAGTAGTCCAGGGGTTAGCAACCTTCTTCTGGATCAAAAGGTTGGGAGTTTGAATCCCATTTGTCAATCATCCGATTTCAATGGTCCTGGGAACGGGTCCACTGATCAATGTATATGTACTTGTCGAAAAGAGCTAGGGGAATTTTACTGCTACATTGTACATTGAAGGCGTAAATACTGCACAATCAGTAATACTGTCTGTCTTCTCTGTCACAACCAGTAGAAGATTAGCTGTTCAATGAGCTAAACTGGTTCAATATCACTTTCAATATCGCTTTTTCACCAATCCTGTACATTCCACAGGTGGCCAGTAGGAGAGTGGTGCAAGCGGGCGCCATCGTCGCTATCCTGCTAGGCATGCTGGGAAAATTCGGCGCCCTGTTCACCACGATCCCGGACCCGATCGTGGGCGGGATGTTCTACGTGATGTTCGGCATGATCACGGCCATCGGGGTCTCCAATCTACAGTTCGTTGACCTCAACTCCTCCCGTAACCTGTTTGTGTTTGGTTTCTCCATCCTGCTGGGTCTGGCTGTGCCTTACTGGCTCAACAAGTATCCTGGCAGTATTGAAACAAGTAAGTCTTCCTACGGCCTGTGAAACATTTCTATAGAGAGCACTTCAACAGAACATATGGTATAAGGTTGTGTTTCCATCTATGAGGATGGTATCCTATGATTTAAAAAAAACAACTAAGGTGGATGTAACATTTCCTCTTGTGTAAAATGTAAAACAATTATTTCCCCTTCCTCAGCTGTACCAGAACTGAACCAGATCATCACAGTCCTGCTGACCACCAACATGTTTGTGGGAGGCTTCACTGCTTTCATCCTGGATAACACCATCCCAGGTAGAGAACCAGGCTTTTAGCTAGGATTTTATCATAAAGGGTCCAAATTTCTTGGCGAGTCGCGCGGTAAGTGATATAGGCATGACTATTGTAGTGGGGTCCGAGGGCATCCACCTTCCTTGGTGCAGAGTTTAAGAGAATTTTAAGTTAAAATGGTGCACAATCCTGAGACCTGGTGGCATCCCTGTTCCATGAGAAGTTTATGCTTGTCAGTGCATCTAGTGTGTCCAATTTTCTTCTTTAAGAAAAACGCGTCTAAATGACGCTTTGACATATGCCTGGTTAAAATCCGGTAGGGAACAATCTCATTCAAGTTCAGTACAAGATTAATAGGGTTAGGTGGCGTACATGTAACTGCAGGCTGTTTGGCCCAAAACCCAGAGGTTTGTGTTCAAGATTCTTTGCCGGATTTACAAATCTTTTTGTGCTTTGTATATCATGATAAATAACCAATATAGAACAGGTCAAAGCCCTTCCTGCGCACAGGGCGGTGCCCATCTCCGTTTCAGTAGCCCTGGGTCACACAACTTTGTGATTACTACAGTCCACTGGTAGTGGTATGTGTTCAACTTCCATACTCTTTCCCAAATGCCGAAAAATAACAATTTGTACAATCCCTCATTGAATATCTGTGGTTTTCCCAATTGCACACTTTAGGGCATTGACCCTAATTGACGCAGCTGCAGAAGGCCCAAAATTAGTCCATACAGTATTTTAGCCTATTTTTGACTTGTAGCAGGAAAATGTAAGAGAAATTTATATTGGTTTTAAAAACATGGTTCATCTCTCCACAGGAACTGCAGAAGAGCGAGGTCTGCTTCACTGGAACAAAGAAGCCGGGAGCGACTCAGAAATGACCTTCGAAGAGCGAGAAGCACTGAAGGTGTACGATCTACCGTTTGGCATGGGCCTCATCCGCCGTGCCAACTGTACGCGCTACCTCCCCTTCTGTCCAACGTTTCTTCTTCCACCAAGCACAGACCAGCAAGGGGAGGGCGTGTCAATGGAAAATGATACAACCCAAACAACTTCTTTTTAAGGATACAAGCCTGTGCTGTTATTGAACGCAACAGAGGTTAAATTTTTGTATCTTTTATTTCTAATTATTTTCTTGACGTAAATTTTTAGTAATACTTTAGCCTTGCCAATTGTCTTATTCATTTTATACAATCATGAAAACACTTACGGTGTTATCAAGTACCAGGGTACAAGTCTTTTGAAGAGTTTTGCACATGATCATGTTAAGTGCAGGAAGTCAGGCTTAACTACATGTATGTGTGGGTTTTCAAGAAAAGGAAACATTCCAATATCTGAGTAAGTTTTTATATTGTTACATTCCATTCGCTACCTCCCCTTCTGTCCAACGTTTCTTCTTCCACCAATCACAGGACAGTAAGGGGAGGGTGTGTCAGCTGAAAATGACACGACCCAAACAACTTCTTTTTAAGGATACAAGTCTGTGCTATCATTGAACGCAACAGAGGTTAAATTTTTGTATCTTTTATTTCTAATTATTTTCTTGACGTAAATTTTAGTAATACTACTTTAGCCTTCAATTGTCAATTTTCTTATTCTTTTTACACAATCATGAACGCACTGATTACACTGAAGGTGTTCTGTCTTTTACAAACTGTATCATTCAAGTACAAGTCTTTTGAAGAGTTTTGCACATGATCGTGTAAAGTGCAGGAAGTCAGGCTTGACTACATATATATGTGGGCTTTCAAAGAGAAAACATTCCAATATCTTAATAAGTTTTTATATTTTGTTACATTCTACTGAGTATGGCAAATACTCTGGGTACATAGATGGCAATAAAATACCCATACTGAAGTGTTTAGTAAATTGCTGCCTAACTGCATGTAGATAAAGTTTTAACAAAACTACCAGGCTTTTTAGCAGAAGTTTTCAATATTGTACTTAATCATTTATATTTTTGTAATCGATCAAAAGATTGATATATTTCAAGCACATGAATCCAATAAGTGGTAAAGGCTGAGTGCCATCCTCCTCCATAGTGACCGCTAACTCAATCCTTTAAAGCCAGCGGTCACTATGGAGGATGGCACTCAGGCTATAATTGGTATGAATTCTGAAATTACAATTAGAAAATCAAGTTACATGTATTATAATTTTGATTCCACAAAGTTACTTTGTATGTCCTTCCACTTTTGTCATGAATGGCAATAAACAATGACTTGATATTACCTCTACAGTAGTGTGTCTACATCTCTTAAAGACTTCTGTACAGCTGCCACTATGGTACTGACTTCAGCCATGGCTCCTAACCCTGTGTCTCCACATGCGAGTGTCTTCTCCACACAAGGCACTTCTATGTACCCAAACCCCTTTATCGCGTCTATGTGTCTCTGTGTGAGAGGATGGTTCCACATGTGTGTGTTCATAGCAGGGCAGAACAGCAGGGGCTTGGTGAGGTCCCAACAGCGGACGACACACGTCAGCAAGTTGTCACACAGCCCGGCCGCCATCTTGGCCAACGTGTTGGCGTCTAGAGGAGCGATGACAAAGATGTCCGCCCAGCGTCGCAGCTCAATGTGGAGGACTGGGTCTTCCCTCTAAAAGAGAATATAAAATATAGAAGCTACTTAACCAGGGCTCGACAAATGTTTTTATGCATACCTGCACTGGTGCAGGTAAAATTGAAAACTACCTGCACCAAACAACACTTACCTGCACCACTCTGGAAGGAAGAATGGATCATACTGAAATTGTGTAGGAACCATTGCTATTTTTTCTTTTATATTTAATAGGTGGTAGCAGTCACTGCAGCTAAAAACAATCCACATACACCTAGATCATTGGACATATTATGTATAAAACCCAGTACATGGACCAGTGCAGGTAGATACCAAAAAATACCTGCACAGCTCCAATTTTACCTGCACTAACCTGCATATGCAGGTGGTATTTGGAGCCCTGTTATCGGTTTCATGGCATTGTGGGTGTAACGGTTTGTGTGTTTGCCCAAGAATCATGAGGTTCCAGGTTCAAACCCCTGACATGCCCCAAATGTTAATATGAACCTCACTTACCCATCTTGACTTAGGGACATTCCTTAGATAGGACGTTATAGGTCCCATTCTTGAGAAGAGACACCTCAAATTATAAGTATGTCAAAGTACACATCAAGTATGTTGAAGTGCCCAACAATGTTATCAAAAGAGTGGGGTCCTTGACTGAATCAAACCTTCTTCTTCCATTAGTGACAATGATCATCATGTTGATCATTATGGCACGTGCACAAGGTACCCCAATTGTAAGTTACTAAGTATGATCCACTCGCACCGGGAAGGACCCCTACTCTTTTCGATAAGTGTCGCTGGTTCTTTAACGTCCTTGAGGTGTGATACCTCCATTTAACATATCTGAGGGATGGCCCTAACCAAAGCTAGGTACTCATTTTTAACCTGAGGAAAGTGAAGAAAGCCGTGTAAAGTGCCTTTCCCAAGGGCACAAGATCGGTGACATGGCAGATTTTGAACCCAAGACTTCTTGGGCCTGAGCCCAAAGTGCTGCCGATTACGCCACACAATCTCAATCTTATTATCTGTGACCATTACGTACTGTTCTTAGAGCCTTATCAGGTTCAGCACATAATGTGATGATAAACTATATCAAAAGATGAAGCAGTTCAGTTTAATGACAAAGACAAGAGAATGATAACGCACATGTGAAGAATGATCATACACATGTAAAAGGACTCTATAGAAAACTATGACTATGAGGAGAAGTGAGGAAGATGGAGATCACGGACCGTAAAATGTATGGTAAAAGCAGAGAGAGATGAACACATGAGAAAGAAGCACAGAGAGAGGGAGAAATGACAGCACATGTGACCATCATCCGACGAACCAAGTGGATATAGAGACAATAACAACAACATAATGAGGAAGAAGAACTTTCAAACATGGTGATTACGTTACCTTCTGCCATGTCCACTCATCCTGGTCTCGGTGCACTTGAACCTGTAACTCCTCCGGCTGGAAGAAATGAGTGGCACGGTCCGTCATCACAACCTGCACCTGGGAGTGAGAGAGATTAGGGTTCAAGTTCAAGTTGATAACTTGCTATTGTTTCAGTTCAGTCAATCATTGCTGAAATGATACGAAACAGTATCCTACCCAAGAAGGTTATACTTATTGGTTCTACAAATGACATGCATTTGAACAAGTTCTTCATCTTTCATTTAATGCTGCCTACATTGTACTCAAGACTTAAATGTTTCAAGAGTTGACAAAAGTGCAACCTCCACAAATAAGCCTTTTCACAGAGATCAGAACGCATGTGCAGCGACAGGAATTCTAGGTTATAAGGTAAAGGCCCCGATCTGGACATTGTTATGCAAATCAAAACAATGGTCGAGACAAGGACTGTTAACTATTTGGGGGCCTTACCCTTTGACTTATTATAATAATATTACCTAGAATTCATTTCGCCGCACATATGTTCTGCCCTCTGTGAAAGGGCTTATTTCAAGTTGATAACTTGCAATTATTCCATTTCAATCAATCACTGCTGCTACAATACAAAATGGTGTCCTACTTCAACATGTCCGATACACCCATCTGTCCATGGAAAATTACCTGGACTGGGCGGACTAGTAATTATGCTGTTACCAAAGACACGATTTATGTCCTTGCAGCCACATAGAAATTTCACTTTGTAAGTTTGTGAATTTATGATTTTAGGAAAATAATTGAGTATTTGTATATGTCTTAAACGAAGCTATTTATAGCTTGGTATGCAAGCAAGTAACGTTAGTAGAAGAAAAATGTCATAAAAAGTAACGACGCTTTTTCTTTTGCCCCCCTCCCACTCAGGGAAAATTTACAAGTTATACCGTTGTCGTTCTCTTTGAAAACAGTAAGTGCCATAACGTCCTGTACCTCAACATCTAGTTCTTTCGACTTCTGTAACTCTTGCACGATCAGAGGCACTTTTATAGCCGCTACGCTCCCCGTAACTCCGATCAAGACGTTCTTCTTCTTCAAGCTTGCCGCCATCATGTTTCCCCAGTACAGAGTTGAAAGGTCAAAGTTTGAATTCTCCCCTGGTGACCCAACAAATATCTGTAATGCCGTTGGACAAGCAAAGGCAATATGCACTCGGATTGTGCCACATGGAGGAAAATGTTGAAATTGAGGACCCAGCAAATATCTTTATCGCCGTTGAACGAGGATGTGCACTCGAATTGTTCAACACTGAATCAGCTGTCAAGGATGACATGCTCTATACACAACAGAACGGATGCTAATAAAAACAACGATAGAAATTGAGGAGGAAGATGATGACTTTTGACATCAGTGGATTAATAATTTTAAAAAAAACGCACAACAGTAAACAGACAATAAATCTGTCGATGAAGGACAACCAGGTTAAGAGGTAAAGAGTGGAAGGTAAATCAACCATCTTCATTTCAGATGTGTGTCTAAATTTTTCCAACTTTACATATTTCAATTTCCAAATATATCTTCTTCCTTTGGGGGGGGGGGGGGGGTACTGAAAAGGATACAAGGGAAGTCCAAGTACTTTGCGTCAAAATGTAAAGATTGCAATGCGATATTGTGTTCTAACATGTGGAAGTTTAATAGAGTGACTAGTTCTGTCATTCAGTTGAAATGAAAAGCTCCACAGAAAATGAATTACTGTTGTATTGTATAGCTCAAAAGAGACCCCTATTAATCAGTGTCAGTACTGCAGCAGTATGGCGTCGTCCAGACGTTGACGCACTGTCGTTGACCTGCAATGATTACTTTTGCTGCCACGTCGACTACTTCCTACAACTGTAGTACCTTTGTTATCTGACGACGTTTGTTGATTGGCATTGCTAATGACAGACCAAAAAAATGCATTTTTTAATGTCATTTTTTTTGTTTGAGATACAATGAACACAGGGTTAACACACCTGTCCCTGGTTATTGAATGCCATTCACTCACTCACACACACACGAAGAAAATATACCTGTCCCTGGTGCTGAAAACCATATTCTAGTACACACAAACATAACGGTACATATCCTTGGTGCTAAAATAACAATGTTCACACATGTAAATACAGTACATGTACACATTGCAGGGAACATGTTCGCCCCATGGGGCCAAGGCTTTTACGACAGAACAAACAATGAGGATAAGGCATCAACATCATCTTTTATGAAATTCAATGTTTTGTTCAAATTGGCAGAAGAAAACCACTGGACTAATCGAGAGATCTTCTGCTTTGTAAGACTATAACTGAGCCAATGTAGTGGTGGCTAAAATGAAATCCGAGCAACGAGGGAAAAACGTATGACATTGTCTTTAGTGCCACTGAAGATACGACTATTAGATTATTCAAGAAAATACATTCTAAATGTCATGATGCTGCACCATGGGAATAGGATATTTTTTTAAGAATACATAGTATTATAGGTGGTCGGGAGCGGCACTGCGGATTAGTCTCGGATAAGGCACACGGTTTTACATGTGAGCACAATGGTTTAGCCACAAGCATTACACATTGTCCTATACAGAGAGACTCATTGACCCCTATGTGACGACTTCTGGGAAAGACAGGTCTCTATGAATATTGACATCACGACGACGTCAGAGCATCAAGAACCAGACGCTGTTGTATTCCCTGTAAACGTTCGCAGATCGCGGTCCGTTCCTCCGCAAATCGGACAGAAAGTTTGCAGGGGCGAAGACATAGCGACCAAACCAGACCAACATTACTACCAGATGTCCTGTTAATAAGTGGTGAGTTGATCATAATTTTACGCTCATTATTCTTTTAATGATTGAATTTGAAACGATGATTCTGTGCCTAACTACTATCTACGATAGCAGCGATCGCAATTTTTGCAAGTGTCGAACAAAAGGAACGCTATTCTGTCAGAAAAGGCTTACGATTATTTCGTCTATTTGGGGATTTGCGTTTGGTCATGTTGAAAGGCCGCTTATCTTTAAAAAATACAGCTTTCTCTGGATACAACTGCTAGGTGGTTGCTTCGTGTTTAGGAGAATCTTGGACATTCATTGTGAGTCTTTCATGGGTTCCGTTACTGAAATAACCGAAAATCTGCAGTGAAAGTACAGTGATTGTTCAGCCTATACCAGACACTTTTGATGCAAGGCGTAGGATACGAAAACATGTCCTTTTTATAGAATATTCAACACCCATAGTACAGTCATAAACTGTCTGTCAAAAGCTGACCGCCGCTATAAGAGCACTTTTTTTTATTAGAAATGTGTATGCTGTCTATTCTTATGTAAGTCCGTATCGATGTATATAAAATATAGAAGTTAAATTCAATTCAGTTAATGATGCACGGGTATGGACCAATCAGTTCCGTTACTTCATCTAACGTTAACCATGTAAAATTTAAGCATTGCTGTTTTTTGTCGCCGACTAAGTTTTGAATTAAAAAAGAAACGTACGAGCTAAAACGCTTTTTTTTTAATCTTATTTCAGAAACCTCCACGTGCCAAAACTGATGAAGTCCCCATAAGAATCGAACTCCAACCTACTTGACTCGCGATAAAATCCACTGAGCCACATCTATACAACATATAGGCAATAGTGTCGTATTATTCTCAACTTAGGCAGAAATCTGTTCAATAAAACACCTTGTAACTACACCTTAGACCACTTAGGGTCAGCCGAACAGACTATAGTATAGTCTATCACCAGTCAGCGTAAAGGATAGGGCACTCGCTAAGGCTAAACCATCGCTGTTGTGAAGTTGGCATAGTCAAATTTATCGTAACTGACGAAGACTCTGCATCTGATCTAGTGGCGGTTAAAACTTGGAAAAGATTTCAAATCATCCGCGCACTAGAAAATCATACAAATTGGAAGAGACTACAATAAACGCTGCCATGGATAAATTCCTCTTCGCGTCTCTACTGTTGTTGGTCACTGCAAAGTCGGGCATTTGCAAGACCTACGAATGCGAAGTGCTTTCCGTATACAATTACTATGTCAACATGCACTGCGAAGGCCGCAATATCACTTCATTCATAACATCTACCTACGCTCGTTATGTTCTCCAATTCCATTTGCAAAATAACCAGATACAAACTATCGAGCACTTCCCACAGATGGGCAGCCTGCAATTGTTAAATCTCTCCCGCAATGCCATCACCAATGTGTCGTGGGAATCGCTGGGGAACATGCCAAGCTTACTGCAACTTGATTTGTCTTTCAACCGCTTAACGTACGTGGACTTGTCTCACAGAGGGTCGCTGATTCTCTTCAAGGTGAGCCACAACAGCCTGGAAACCTTTTCGGAGGAAAATCTCGGTATAGTGCCGACCGAGCTCACACTCAGTACCTATAGACCCTACATTGAAGGGAACCCCCTGCGCTGCGACTGTCGGATTGTCTGGTTGCAGAAACTAGCACAGGCGAGCGAGAAATGTGAGGTGGGCGGCAGTGGGAAAGGGGGAACTGGCGGGACATGTAAATTAGTCCAAGGTCATCCGTTGTATCTGAGTCTCATTAAAGATCAGACTGCTGGTTTCGTCTGTAACTCTCCTGAACACGTGCACGGCGAACCCTTATCTAAAGTCGACCTTTCCGCATGCAATCTCGAACTCTATGTCACTACAGACATTATACATCCAAGTATGCAGGCGACCAATATGGAAGCTCTCACTGCGCGGACCACCACCAACATCGCCAACACATTATCATTTTTCTCGAATGAAAGTCTAACGCCTGCCATGGATGTACATGACGGCCTCGATGCTGCTGACAAAGTGAAACCGTGGTACAACGTGAGCCTACCAACCCTCCTCAAAGTCATGGGGTCCGTTGGCGCGGCCTTGGTGGTTGTACCCGTGGCAGTCGTGTTGAAGCGGAAACTGTGCCGGGTTAGGAGGTCTGGAGACGCATCGCCTCCTCCTGCCCTGATCCCAATGCCTCACATCCAGAACTCTCTGTATTACGGCAGCGCTAGTGGCGGGAAGGACGAGGAAATACACGATTATGAGGCTATAGACGATTGAAGCCACACGGACACTGCTACGGAACAATATGTTATGTACAAGTCGGTCAGTGTGCGAGTGCACATTGTTCGTTCGCGTGAACATATGAGAAAGATAGAGAGACAGACATACATACAGACAGACAGACAGACAGAGGGACAGAGAGAAATTTGGCCGTGCGCGTGCCTATGTGTGTGCTGTGAATATCTGCTCGTGTGTGTGTAACGTTATGTGTTTGTGTGTGTGTGTGCATGTGTGCGCGTGATCGCACGCACACGCGCTAGTGTGTGTGCGCGTGCGTGAAATTACATAGCTGAATGCTTTTGGTGGATAGGCCCTGAACCAAGCAACATCTAGTTACACCCTGATTTAGAACGGTTCAGGAAATCGGGATTGTCGCGGAGACAACTTCTTCATTACAGAATTTAACTTTAGAAAATGCTGCCTGCAATTAAGCTGTCATCTTAGCCGCCAGTATTTCATAGTCAACACATGCAGAAATGTTTTACCTTAAGCATTACGTGATACAGCATGCAAAGTACAAGATTGTATAAGATTGACAAGCGATATTTGAAATGTGATTTTAGTTTAGCGTGCAATATGGCCAGCTACAAACTCAGTGCAGACAACGGACAGGTACCGGAGAGTCAATGTATTCAGCAGAGAAATAAGCAGAGAAGGTGTCTGTCGTGGTTGTATGGTCATCTCTCTACATCTGTCCTTTTCAATAGTACACTATGCGTAATCTAAATGCACTTCTGCCTGTATTTATCCAATCTTGATTTTACAAATGATGTAAGGTATTCTTGTGGTCTATGGTTTAAGATTGTGCTTGGGTATCAATATACTATCATAGGAAAAATTGAGACAAAGTTGTCTAGTGTAGTTCTTTTATTCATGATGATACAGTGAACCCTGATCGGGCAATGACCTACACTCAAAGCAGAGGTTAGGCACCGGCTGTTTTTTTTTTAGTCGTTTTTATCGGACTTTCTATTTTGTCATTTTTCTTGAAATACGCCAGCCAAACGTTAGGTTTTGACACAGCAAGATAGAAAGCCCGATAAAAACGACTAAAAACCTTTAAAAAAACAGCCTAACCTCTGCTTGGAGAGTAGTAATGACCCGGCGCAGGTAGACACCTCCAGTCACAAGCCTCATTGAAACAGCCCTGCAGGCCCTGGCTTCGAATTCTTACATAGAGCCAACCTCACCATGTTCTAAACAACCACCTGTCCTCAGCAACCATTCTTTTTGCTCCGTACATTGAATTGAGTTGTTGCATGAATCCAGGATTGACTGTCCTCGGAATTGGAAACTAGACTGTATGACTGGAAGGTTCTCGAATGTTAATTTGGGGGCGCCGTCGTGGATAATTCAGAACCTACAGGAAGACAGAACCCCACTCTGCAGACAATCAGTGCACAATGAATAAATTTAAGAGTCAATCTTTGGCTTGCGAGCATGACACCCCCCCCCCTATACTAGTTTTCTACGAGGGGCGATTCTTCAATTAATTTCTCATGAAACAAAACGTAGCACTTATTGGTCATCTGATACCCCCAATGTTTGTTATTCTATTTGTTCAAGGAAAATGAGTTTTCGCTTCGAGTTTTCGATTGTAATTGATAATAAATACACCGCGTATTTTATAGCATGGTGCCATTCGATTCGCCCGGGGCTTACAGGTCTAAAGAAAATACGTAGAGCGAAGTAAAGAAGAGTTGAATGCCATTCTTACCAAGTTTCCACAGACAAACTTCGTCTAAAACAGAGACAGTTAGTGTTGTTTACATAAAGATAGGATTTTAAAACGCCAGTGGACGTCGGACACGCCACCAAACAGAATTCTTTCTAGTGAAAAGAGACTGGGAGAAATCAGGTGGCACCCAGGCTACATGTACAGTCAAACCTGTATTAGCGGCCACCTTTGCATACCGGCCACCTGGCTATAGTGACCACTTTTTGTCGGTCCCTTGGATTCGTAATGATTAAGAAATAGGCTTAGCGGCCACCTGTCAAAGGCGGCCACGGCCATACGATTTCCCGTTGACACAGAAACACTACCTATTGCAACCATACTGCAGCCTTATATCACCCTGCACCGAGTTTGAAATAGTAGTTGGCGACGATTTGGAGTTCCTGACAGGGTCATTTTGGCGGTAGCAGAAGGTAGGCATGCCTTGAGCATTAAAGTGCAAGTCTTTGTCGGTGAATTTACCGATCGAGACAATGTTACTTGGTGAGAAAGATTAGTGGGAACTAAAATAATGTGTAGCTTGCTCATGGTCAATTGATCAACATTTTCTCTATGTTGTCTATAGTGGCCTTATTTCTCCTGTCCCTTGATTGGTCGCTATAGACAGGTTTGATTGTACGTATTCTGAGACCACAGGTTTTCCGGTGGCAAAATATACTGGAGAACAGACTTTTAGCCAGGGACTTGTCAAGCAGGGAGAGATTGCTGGCCTAGCTAAATAGAGTCTCGAGCTAGGCCGACAATCTCTAGTACTCTACCTGCATGACAAATCCGGCTCCGGGAAGACCCGACTTGGGGCCGACGTTCGTGATGTGTGATAACGTTATAATCTCGGCCGGATAATTTGTGACAATGTGGGGTTTTTTTTCGGAGCGGGGCATCGCACTCAAGAAATTGATAACAATTTAAAATTTGATGGACACAAGCAGACGTGTCAGCTGGATAAAAATACAGAAAAAAATGGCCAAATATGGACAAATAAGTTACTATGGGTTTTCAGTCAGTCTTTTGCAGTCTACCCGCCGCTCAGCTCACTCCTAGGCCAATTAACTCCTACTAGACTTTTATTCCAAACTTGGCCAAATTCCCCTATAACTATTTGGCCAGGCGAGAGTCTGGTACGTAGATACCAATTTGTGGGAAAAGAAAAAGACCAATTCAAGAAACAGAGCAAAAACAAGATGCTTTCCTTTCGTCACAGTAAGCACAGGAAGACTTGGTAGTTTAGACTCCCTTGCAGTCTTCGGGAAGGGGCTGTTTTTTTTGGTGGGGGAGGGGGGGTCGTTGGTCCGTGATTTTCAACGTTGGCTATGTTCTATTGTGCCGGGAAAGGGAGTTTGTTGAGGAAGGGAGTTTGCCGTGACAGCGAGTTTCTGCCCCGCTATCACGGCAAACTTCCTTCCTCAACAAACTCGGCACAATAGAACATGGCCAACGTTGAAAATCGCGGACCAACGCCCCCCCCCCCCTAAAAAAAAACATCCCCTTCCCGAAGACTGCAAGGGAGTCTGTGGTAGTTCCCGTTTGAGAGATGACAGACCAATTAAGATGTTTCACATTGCACCACGTACCATCGATGACATGCGAGACGAATAAAGATGTCTTTCCGTTACCTCATTAAAAAATTCATGAAATATCTGACAGGCAACATTTTTTTTTCATCCAGTCGCCATAAAAAAACATGAAATCATTACGAAACACCAAGCTAGCTAGAGAAAATTAGATATCGTACGCCGTGACTGTGATGGTTGCAGTAGACAGGTCTGCCTACCGGTATTGTTGTTGTTGTTTTTTTTGTACATGAAAGCTGGATTTACAACCCAGGAAGAAAGAAAGACAGTGCCAAATATGCTTCTTCAAAAAGCTAAACATTAACTACAAGAATCTGTTAGGCATCCCATCAAAAAGTGTTGTCCCTTTATCAATGACCATATGCACACTGCAGCAAAGCAGCATTGCACTACTGCTTAGTTAAAAAGACATCATGCTTCATCTCAAGTGAGGATGACAATAGATTCATGTACCTGGGTTCTGAGTCTGGCTTAACAACACCCTCTAGCAGAGAAGGAAATATTACACTCACAAAATAACTACTAGTAACCAAACAACCAATGGCTGACACAATTTAATGACTGTGAAGATTAGTGGCCACCTGATATTCTTCGCTACATACTGGAAATTTCATAGACTGAACAATGAAATACAAACTGTCTTACACAGTACAAACTGTCTTAAACAGGTAGGCAGCAATATACATTTATCAAGTAGGTCCCAAATACAAGAAACTTGGTTTTAAATGGATATACTTAACCAGTGGCAATAAACAGACCCTCCTGCGTACCCTAGCTATGCTTGCAATCATGATATTTTATCAAAAATTATTATAAGAAACAAAAATTAAAATGGTGCTGTATCACTCACATTCAATTTTTAAAAAAATGGTACAGGATTCACAAAAAAGGGCATGCAAAGTTTAAAAAGCACTCTTTATGTACAGGTTGAATATAGGACTATCACATCTTCCTTCTCTTGTGGTTCACTGAACAAGGCATTCTGATATAACCAAAGATTATCAAGACTATGAGGTGCTTAAGATATTGACAAATTATGTTAAGGTCAGATTTTAAAAATCTACAAGTTAATGGACACCAAATCTGATGTTCCCATCTTGACTGTAAGATTACCCACAGAGCATACAATAGCTAAATCAAGCTGAAAACATTCTTTGGTCATTTCCACACCAAAATCTATATTGAACATGACCTGTTTGGTCCAAAACATTGATACACCTCCTCAGTGGTTGCCCTGCAGTACATTGCTATCCTGCTAGGTGTCCTCAGTGCTACATATGTGTACCAGACAGGTGTGCGGTCATCGCCTATCCCTTCTGTTGTCATGATCATGTGACCGATGCTTGTCATGCGACCTATGATCCCTGTGGTTGCCATGACTACCAGAGAACCTGTCCCTATCCTTGGACCTGTCGTCACTCCTGTCCTTTCTTACCTGGTCGCCTCTACTGCTGTCCTGTCGTTCCTTGCTGTCATGCCCTCTGCTGTCCCTCCCACCTCTGCTGACTTTGTCCTTACTGTGCTGTTCATCTCTACTACTGTGCCTGCCCTTGCTGTTCCCTCTTTGGTCATCTCTATCATATTTGTCCTGTCTTTCTTTGCCTTCCCTCTCACCCCTCAGCTTACTGTCTTTCCTGTCCTCTCTATCCATTCTGTCATAGCTGTGTTTGTCATCTGCATCCCTATCATACTTGTCATGTCTTTCTTTGCCCTCCCTCTCACCCCTCCCCCTACTGTCTTTCCTGTCTTCCCTGTCCACTCTGTGTTTGTCATTTCCATCCCTTTCATACTTGACACGTCTTTCTCTGTCTTCCCACCCATTACTGTCTTTCCTGTCGTCTCTATCCATTCTGTCATAGCTGTGTTTGTCATCTCCATCCCTATTATACTTGTCCCTAGAATAGCCATCTCTGTCTGCCCTGTGTTTGTCCCCGTGATCCCTCCCACGATCGTGACCTTCCTCATACCTCTCTGACCTTCTGCTGTTGTCTGCGCTGTCTTTACTGTCACCATATCTATTCCTTGCGCTGCTGTCATAGTTGTGTTGCTCGACTCTAACTGGCCTCCCAGCTACACCCTGCCCCTCGTGATCATCTACCCTTCTCTTTTTGACCTGGGAGTCATCTTTTGACTTCTTCCGTTTATGTCTACGTTTCTTTCCACTGTCCTCCTCTGAGTCACTATCTGAACTGCTCGCACTACTACTACTACTGTCACTGCTTGAACTTTCTTCCTTTCTCTTCCTGTGTTTCCTCTTCGCCTTCTTGTGTTTCTTCCTCTTCTGTTCCTCCTCACTGTCTGACCCAGAGCTGCTGTCTGAAGACGACAACTCCTTACGTCTCTTCTTGTGTTTCTTCTTGTCTTTCTTCTTCTGCTTCTTCCCTGCTTTCTGCTGTTTCTCCTTCTTCTCAAGCTTATCCAGTTTCCTGTTAACAAAAAACGAAGGTAAACAAGAAATACTTTTTTCAAAAAGCTTACCACACAAGCTTAACAGTAAGGATGAAATGGTGGCAGAAGATGGCAAAATAAACAGAAAAAGAACCACATGGGCACAGTGCCCAACCCTAGCAGAAAGAGAGAGAGGATTAGGATAAAGCACAACAGAAACACCACCGATGAGACAAGCGGCTGTAGTAGCCAGTAGTACCGTACAGATACAGACTGAACATCAGTCCTGGTGCCATTCCACAACTTGCAAAAGCGTGCCACAATGATGAGAACACTGCAAAGCATTTAAATGCTGTTGACAATTTGTATACAAATGTGCCTTCATATCTTCAGGATACACACACCACAACTGTAATTGCTGTACAATAGCACAACATTCAAAATGGCAATGGCTGCAGTTCTTTGTGTCTTGGAGTTCTTGACATTCAAAAAAAGAGAGGTGTGCCCAGTGTGCAAAGTGGGAATCCTTCATCCTTCCAGAGAAAATTTACACTAACTACATCCCTCTCTAATGATATAAAGTGGATGCTGACAGTAAGCTGGTAGTAACACAAATGTCAATGCGACACTTGTTCCTTAGACCCAGACAACTATAGAAGGTCACTTCATACTGTTATGGTAAAAGTCAAACTTACTGTTCTGTACTACAGTTTATTACATGGTATTTGAAACTGCAGGTAACAAAAGTTTTAGTGAGGCAGAGGAGTGGAGCAAAGACAGAGAACTTCCTACCAACCACAGATACAAATGCCACCTTACACAATAGAAAAATAAGATATTCTTGTCAGCAGCATAAGATATATGACTGGTGAACTGATAATGCATCCTAAAGCAGTATTTTAAGATCAACATACATGTTAATGTTCACACAAGTTACTTTGACTTTGACTTTTTCAAAACCACATTTCAGCTATTCTTCCTATGGTCTATACACCTATTACATTTACTATTAACATATTACAGGTTGAAGTACATGTAACAGAACAATTGCAGTACACGTCAGATATGAAAGACACATCACTAGAATAAATAATTTAAAGAAATGAACTTACTTGAGTAGCTTTTTCTTCTGCTTGGTGGTGAGAGACTTCAGAAACTCCACCTCAGGGTCTTCCTCTTCATCACTGACTACCATTTGCTGAAGGGAAAGATGTACTTAAGTAAGATGCAACGTTAGCATTCCAACAACTGTTACAGAAGTAATGCTTTGGACTGATATTACTCTCTATACAACAAACTATGAGGCAGCAATTAACCACCTACAACAATCTACATGATACTATGAATGCCTGTAAGTTTGTGGGGACTTAATGTCACAGTATGGAGAAAATTGAGTGTTTGCAGAGGTTTTTAATTCCTAGTTAAATCAAGGGGGTAGAAGGACAGAAGACAGTTTGAGCATTTTGTGTTCACTGTGAAAATCTAACCACAAAAACTGCCAAGTTAAAACCACTACCAAGATTTCAACACTTAAAGTGCTAGTAACTTCTCTTGTCCAGAATGTTTATTTTTTTATCTTTTTTAAATTTCATTTTACCAGGTAACATCACTCAGACTACAGTCTGCTTTTCTGGAGTCCATGGATACATACAACATGTACAATATGATGTATTTTGTAGCATCATACACATTATGTCATGGCTCCACTTCTTTGGCATCACACAAAATGACGGTGAACTATGACCTGAGGTCACAAAGTTCAGGATTTGAGATTGAAAATCTACCTGATTGGCAGCCTTGGGGTCGTTCTTCCGCCCCCAGACAGAGTCCTTCAGCATCAGACCCTCACTACGCATCCCGACCAGGAGGTCAGAGGTCGAAACGGTCGCTAAGAGCAAAAAAACAAGAACAATCAGAATGGCACACAGGACAGTCTGTCTGGACATTGATACATATAAATTAACCTATCTACTATGTCATGAAATCTATTAGTTAGTACACAGGAAATATAGCAATTCTAGATTATCTTCAGTTCCTCAACATAGTTTACAAGTTCCTGTCACTAAGTCTAGCACATTAGAATGCTGATGTACATGTATTGTATCTGCTATGATCTTGCATCCTTGACTTCCACCCAAGGCTATACTCATTATACTCCTTGCTTAACTAGGCTGGTAAAGACTTTCAGATGGTCACCATGTACATGGTTAGACCATTCTTACAAAATTCTTCATGGTCACATCCACTAGTACACCTGTATATCTTCAATGATTCAATCACTCCTGATGTAGCTTCACAAGACAAAGTAAACTATAAAGGAACTTACGTTGGTCCGGGTCATCTGATTTGGAGCTGGCCAGTCCAGACATGTTGAACAGTGGGCACTGAAGGAAAATATTGTCATTAAGCTTACAGTGTGTCTTGTATGTATCATTGCATGTACATGTATATCACTCTGAAACCCTTAAATTCTTTTCAATACCATACTTTAGTGTAACATAATTAATTGCTCATGCTTAACAAATAGCTACAATTACAAAGCTATTTTGCATCATTATGAAATCAATTTTAATGCTTACACATGTCTGCCACTTTTAACAATTTTGATTTTTTATTCATCTGGTGTTTACCTTATCAACATTGCTAGAATAGATGTCTAATTTCTACTATTCAAAAAAGTATGGTGATACTGAATATCAAAACTCACTTTTTTTTTCAACTACATAGCCTACAGTTACACAAAGATATAGCTGTGCTGGCTGTGACATTTATTCAAAGTTTAACCATTCCTCATAAGTCCAGAACTTCCTGGAAAGCATGCAACAATTTGGCCAAGAGGATATTCCTCATTGCACCTATATGAGACTATTGTAGACAGGTGTATATATCAGAAACTTTGAGTTATGAATGTTGCCGGCCCTTTTTGTCTACCTACTGACATTCAGTGTAATATATATAGACATGTGCTATACCCATGAAGCAGGCAGAGAGAGACGGAGTATCTTTTGAGCATCGTTGCAAAAGTCAAAATTATTGCATATGAAAGTGCAATATTTTGTATGCGCATAAGTCTATTGCATAATATGCAATAGACTTATGCGCATACAAAATATTGCACTTTCATATGCATATTATGATAGTGCAACATAATATTCTTTATTGTCTTTATCCAAATTGTCTTTAGCTTGATTTTGTCTAACAATGTCTCCTACTGGACATCTGAAATTGTCTTCATTCATACATGTAGTTGGGGTATAAAAGATCAGTTATTCCAGATCTCTTCAGTGTCACTGACGAAAGAAGGTGGATACCATCTGAGACGTCTGACCATTTCCAAAATCATATCCAGTTGCTTGTGTAGCTGTTTTTTTGCATATCTTATTATCTGGATGTCTAACCTACATCAACGTGACATAATATTGTGTATGCGCACAAGATTTGTACCTGATTTTGAAGATACATGAGCAAGAAGGTGTGACTTTGAAAATAATAAGTGAGCAAGGTGCGACATTGCTGAATCATTAATTAATTAATTAGATTGATTGACATTAATAAAATAGCATACCTCTCTGTCTGTGTTGACGTGCCCCCATTTGTGACACTTGATGCACCGGACATTCCGTACCTGTACAGGAAACAATAAAAAACAAGGCAATCAGAGATGGCAGACCTCATCCCCTTGCTGTACATCCACAAAAACACTTACCAGAAACAACACTTTACTCCCAGAATAATTTGTGTACAGTATCTTGCCTTTAGTAAGTGAAGTTCCATAATGATAATAAAAGCACACTCAACCTAAGATTTTCTTTACAAAATTGCACTATTAATAATATTTACAACAGGTGATAACTACAATTGTACATGTATGTTTTCAAGACACTCTCTAAAGAAAGAGTAACAATCACAATTCACCTCCAATTTTGCATTTGTACATCAGGTCTAGATGTTGAAATTAGTGAAACAAATCAACAGAACTGCATATTTTATGTCTCTCAAAACCTTGACATTGTTTAACTTCCTTAACGACAGCATACAGTAGCACTGTCCACAGAACTGAATCTCAGTAGCCTGATAGTGTGCTACATTCGGTCTTAAATCTCTCTTTTACTGCCCACAACCCACATTATTATTGTCTCCCACAACTGCTGCTTAATGCCTCTTAACAACTTTACAGCCTTGTGGAAACCCCAGAGTCATCTTACAGGTGCAGTCAGTCGAATCATTACAGTAAATTAGCCATCAGATCAAGAAATTCCTATTCATCTTCAAAACCTCTTTCATTTCTTCTACAGCAAAGTCAATAACGTAGGACAGATCCCCCCGAGCTACCAGTAAATTTCAGCCCAAGAAATGGACGTCCTGTTATCCTTGTTCTTTTATCTTACTGCGAAGAATCACAGTAACTTGCTGATAGGCGGCTTAGATTACACGGGTTTTATTTGGTGGCCGTAAACTTCCAAGGTATTCCAAGAGGCTTGGAAGTTTCACTGCTCTCTAGAGGCATACCGAAGGGATTGGGTACAAAATGTGACAAGCAAAGAAACTCTTCCCTCCTGAAAAACCATTCATTTACAGTATTATCTGTCCCCCTGAGGGTCAGGATGGTTTACAGACCAGGTTTTCTGTAATATAAGTTTGATATCTGTCAATCTCTGATTTCTGCAGAATTTATGAACCTTTCACAGGATGTTGAGATAACTTGAGAGGGACGTCCCTGTAGCTCAACTGGTAGCAGCCTCACAGTTAAACTCCTGGTTCTGATTGGTTAAAAACTAGCTATAGGAGACCCTGGGTCAATCCTGGTTAGGGCATCTTGGTTGGGGCTGCAACTGTCTTTCAGAAGTAAAAGGGGGGTCCCATTTTTGAGGAGGCACCTTAAACATGTTAAAAGGGGTGAGATAGCAACCCCTCCTGGTAAAAATATACACTGCTACTGAAACAGCAAGGTATGTTGCTGCCCTATATGCCACTAGGCAAAATCTCTAATGATCTTCTTGTAGTTGAGGAGGGCTTCAATCACCAATTCAATGTGGAACGGAAAAATATATATGTAACTATTTAGATGAATCCAAGACAAAAAGATAACTTTTGTACACAGAATAATATATATCATACATTTATGTTAAATAAACATTTTATTACTAGTTCTAGTAGTAAGATAAGGCCACAGCAAGTAAATTTTCTGGATGACATCAGCGCGCGCATTAATTTTTGCCTGATTTCAGAATAAAAAACAAGAATTTTTTTCTTCTGCAGGGATGGTCAACATGACGATAAAGTACCAAAATGGGCAAATATGTTGTGTTGTAGCCTAATAGTTGTACTTGTAGAAGTGACACTTACGAGGTACCAGGACTGTAGTTGCAGAAATGAAACATATTGGATAGTTGTAAAAGTGACACCAATATGGAAGCTATGAGTGTGCATGTGGTTACCAACTTTGTTGGTGATGCCAGTCTACCACACTAGTGTCACTTTTACCACACCAGTACATGTCTTAGATATAGGAATGAATGCCTTGTTGGCTCTGATACCACGTTTTGTCCCTTTAGTTCTTTTTACAACAGTCATCATGACTTTATGGTGCCTATTTTTTGAAAATATAGCCATCTTGTTTTTTCTCACCCATCTTGTTTTTTTTTTTCACCCTATCGCACTATTTTTGCAATCTGCAGAGGATGTCATCCATAAAATTTACTTGCTGTGGCCTTATTGAGCAATAATACAGTGTAACTTAACTCTATATTATCTATTGAAAAAATACACAGTCAACATGTATATTTTCTGACGTATGCTATCCTGTACAGCCTTTACTTTCCAAAGTGTGCATGTTGAATCTGTACTTTACATGCACACTGCAACACCAAGCAAAGATTTACCTATAGATTGGAAGTGCAATCATGCTTGGTTACAATTGCGTCGTGAATTAAATGCCTTATCCGGCGACAATATCGCAGTCTGCCTGTAAAGCTTTGCGCTGGCACTAATAGCCAAAGGGCCTGTAACTCCAGAATATGTTAGACTGTTTTTTATGTTGAGGATTTTATTTCTGCAGTAAAGTTACTGGAAGGTAATTGTAGAGAGCATTGCCAAAAGCATTGTTCAGCAATTGCAAGGAGTATTGCATACTAATAATGCCATGGGAGGATCCAGAAACCATTTGCTGTAAAAGGACTTTCAGGTCAGTTTTATATGTATTTTGTATAGGCAAGTGTATCACACTTCCTACACTTACATGTAAACCAATGAGTTAGGCAGGAAGGTTTCAAGGCACAGTAGACACATACTGGGACACTTGTCTATTGTGATTCTAATGTATGACTGAAGGATACGACTGTGAAACCCAATGGAAAACATAGTTAATATCCATGACCAATTGCTCTACAAACAGAAATACAAGGACCTGCCAGCCTGCTGTTTGCTATGCTCTCCTACTAGGAGTGATTGATTACCATGAAACTCATGAGAAACACATTTGAATCACATTGTGTCTAGTTGGCGATAAGGAAACCTTTTGGATATGTATCCTCCAAAGCAAACATTAAGGACCCTAGGAAAAAAAGGAAAGATACAAACAGGAGATATCTCCTCTTCTGCTGGGTGTGTTTCTCCAGTGTTTTCCCTGAGTTGCGACTATTGAACTGAGTTTTGCGAGGGAGTCTTGTATATAGTTAGGGTTGTTGACTAAGAATATAAAGGTCCTGGGTTCAAATCCCTAGCATGCCCCAGCGCCGTGCCATTAGTAAAACACCAACATGTATTTTGTCACTGAACTCAGGAGAAAGTAAGTACCTAGCAGGGCTGTCTCCAGGACCCGTCCTTCCATTATGGGATGGAAATTTGCTCATTGGGACGGAAAATGCTTTCTTCTGTCTAAAAAGCTTTTACTCCATACATCCCAAAAATGTGAACGTCATGACATGAAACTATAGAAAATATATTTTCATGAGCTTGAAATGACATATTCAACAAGGCAAATTTAAGTTCCCAAGCAATGAGTGGGACAAAAACAAAACCTGGAGACAGCACTGGTACCTAGCGTCAGTTAGGGACATCCTCTTGGATATATCTACAAATGTTCAACTGCATGACACCAGTTCTTGTAAACAGGATGCTTGCAGATAGATGAACGCTTGCAAATAGACGTGCAAAAGTTAGGTGTGACGGGTCGTTCAGTGTAATATAACCAGCTGCTGCAACGCCGGCTATATAGATACAGATACACAGAAATAAACAGGAGCTATACTAACTTTCTTGTTCTTGTTCTTTGGCGCTTTCCCAAAGATGGTTTGAGAGGACTAATGTTCAATCCAGTCTCATCGGAACAATAAAGGATCGTATGTGCTAATCTTGTCGTAGCACAGGCCAGGTTCAGACATTTATGCTCTACCTGCGACGCAGGAAGACCTATTGAACCACTCTTATCTCCGGGTTCCGCCTGGCTCATTACTACCATTGAGACTGGGGCAGGAACTATTCTTGTTCTTGGGAGCTTTCTGGAAGATGGTTTGAGAGGTAAAATTCCATACAGTCTCTCCGGAATAATAAAGGATTGTAGGTGCTAATCTTGTCATAGCACAGGCCAGGTTCAGACATTTATGCTCTACCTGCGACACAGGAAGACCTATCGAACCACTCTTATCTCCGGGTTCCGCCTGGCTCGTTACTACCATAGAGACTGGGGCAGGAACTATTCATGGCACTACCTGGAAATGGACAAGCCGTCTGGGTTTCTGTCAGCAATTTGTTTGGTGTTCAAGACGGCAGTAAGATGATGACTTTCAGCAGCAATCTATGTTTTAGTTTATGGTAGTATCATACTGTCCAGTCTATGTAACACAAACTCTGCTGTCCGGGGCTGTAACTGGCCGGCGGATGTTGGGCGGGCTGCTACAAGCAAGATTTAATCAGGCTACATACTGTCAAAACTGCCCAAGGAGGCCACTAATAAGGAATGGAGAAGCTTTCTGGGTTCCTGTCAGCAATTCATTTTGTGTTCAAGATTGCTGTGAGGTCATTCTTCAGCTGCAATCTATGTTTTAGTTTCTTTTAAGCTAATAGTAGTATAATTATACTGTCAAATCTGCCCAAGAACAGGGTTGGACAAGTCCACTAGCCCTATTGTCCCAGGCAAGTGAAATAGCCCATCGGGCAAGCTCATGTCCTACCCAACTTCTTGATTGGTCCTCATGTAAAAATGGTCACTTGTACATGACTCAGTTGCCATACAAGCAACCTTAAAAAATGATAATGGTACATGTACGTCATGTAAGTTTCACTGATTAAAGTCTAAAAAGAATACGTGTTACCAGCATGCAGCAAGGGTGTCATAACGTCCTTGCACACAGTATGTGGCAGTTTTTAGGCAGATTTGACAGTATGATACTACAATTAGCTCAAAAGAATCTAAAACATAGACTGCAGCTAAAGAATCACCTCTCTGCAGTCTTGAACACGAAACAAATTGCTGACAGAAACCCAGACGGCTTCTCCATTTCCATGTCACTGACAAGGGTACACTTAGCAATGATACATTACTCAATATCTTCTCCAAGTTTGAAGACAGATTGTTATTCTTAATCCCTCCAAGTCTTGATCTGAACCTTTCTCGTGATCCCTGTTCCTCAGCCGTTTAAGAAACCTGCGTTGGTGACCTGACTTCCCATTCAACACAAATTACACCAGCCAAGCAGAGGGAATGCTGGCTCTGTACCGAGCCCATTTGTACCAAATTTATCCCTCCCCCACTCACTTCAAGTCTTATCTTGCTATCACACACTTGCACAGCCACAGGCACACTGCCACAAAATATCACTGCAAACTAGAGTGAGCATATCTGCAATTGTTCCTTCTACGTGGTATCTTCTTGCCGGAGAGAGTAATAGGAACTTAACTTCCTTTCCATCCTGTACTTGTGTTGAAGACTGGTAGAATGTCATTCATCACGCCAACAGTACCCTTTTTCTGCAATTTCCTGTGCCTTTAAGTGGTATGACTCGGCTCAGAAGCTAGCCAGGTTAGAAAAAGCAGACCTGTAGTGTGGCTATAAAGTTTGGTGATCAGGCTTGAACGCCACCCAGTTGTTCATAAAGATCTAAAATATGTGCCTGTACCTCAATCAATCAAACAGTAAAGCATTATAAAACTGCTTTTTCACTCACCCCCATATCATATATTAGGATATCAATTAGCCATTAGTTTCATGCAAAAATCCATGAACCAAACAACTAGACTGACAAGGCCTACATAAAATATCAACCTACCTTTTCCCAAAGTTGGATCATTTACAAAGTTACTTACTTACTTACTCTAAAGAATGAAACTTTAAGAAAGAATCAATAACCCACATGCATGCAACAATGGTGTTAAGGGCACTGCATTGAAAACAGGTAAAAGGGGAAGGAACTTCAAGTACTTCCCACTGTACATTTTGATGGGCCAGTCTCCTATTGTATACCTAACAGTTCCCAGAGTTTGATCATTTATAAACTTAAGTTACTTACTTACTCTAAAGAATGAAACTTAAAAGAAAGAATCAATAACCCATATTCATGCAACAATGGTGTTGAGGGCACTGTATTGAAAACAGGTAAAAAGGGAAGGAACTCTAGGTACCTCCCACTGAACATTTTGATGGACCAGTCTTCTATTGTATACTGCAAAGGTCCCACCTGGTAACTGATGAATGCCTCCCAACTGTCCATTTTATGGCCACCTTAGTATGCTGCTGCCACCACCGCGGGCAAAAACACTGGATAATGATGCTCATGATTTAGAGCTGGGTGCCGGGAGAAATACCTGATCAATCTGAGGGAGAAGGGAAAAATCTAGGAAGATTTTCTGATCAATACCAGGATTGTGATGGGAATAGGTAATGCGGAACGAAAAGACTGAACTACCGGGGTCACGGAACACAGCTGAAAAAGTGCATTCTATCAAAGTGACTGCTTTTTCCTGACAAGTTGACTAGTGCCTGGTGTACACATAGACTTGTCATACATTTAGCAATGTTAAATTATTTCGTTTAACTAGCGATGATAAAATATTTCTTTTCAGATAGTACCAGTCTATGCTTGGATGTGTGCCTTTTATTTCAGTTTCCATTTGTCACTGATTTTGCCTTTCAAACTAATCTTGGCATGTTCTTGTTGTAAAACGTAATACATCAAAACCATTCAAGTTGCTCTTGGCAGGACCCAAAAGGGGAGACGAGAGCTGACAATAAGTTGTGAGGGAAATTTGACTTCAAGAAGGGTCAGGCAACATTGTCATCTTAGTCCATGCAGCAGTGGTGTGGGCTGAGACATAATTTATCACTTTATAACAGCCCATTCTACCCTAAGAAGAGTTAGCGTTCAGCTCAAGTGTAAAATAGACATTAACAGTAAAAAAGTGGGGGAAAATAAGATGACTATATCTTCACATCATTGTCGTTTTTGACCACACAAAATATGTGTACAAGACCAAGAACATGAGATACTTTTGAAAGAAACTGAAATTTTCCTGTTTCTCCTCAATTACATATCAATTCATAGTTTTTGGCTGAAATCTTGTTGGACAACAGATCTTGCTACGTGTCACTGACAAAAGGTAGTGGATGCTCCATGAAACATCTGACCATTTCAGACTTCCAAAATCTTTGTTGCTAGAGAAACTGTTAGCTTGCACAATGCTAACATGTTCAATTAACTTCATGTGAACATTAATGCTCTTGAATACTTAGGAGTTTCAACCAGCATCCTTTGACTGCTGTCATAAAACTGTTATTTCCTGTACGACTTTCCTTGCTCAGGCTTTCCTATCTCACTACAGTTGTCTGCACATCTGTAATATCCTGTACTACAGCCTTCCATCCAACTTTTATGGCTCTGTTAGTATTCAGGAAATGTTGTAAGAGATATGACATGTCAGCCAGTCTGCAGGGCTCCGGGGGAGGGTGTAAGTCAATGCAGGGAGAAACCTTTGAAGTCCGCCTATCAAAGGGAATTCCGAACTGAATGGATGTCCGGCTGCGACGGTGCATGACCCACCGTAGCATCCTTGATCCCATTGAAGTTCATGTGCATGCCAACGGCAACCGCCATACATCTCGACACAGCTCAGTACTTATGGTTAGACCTCACGAACTTTCAAACAACATTTGAAAGCATCGAATTACCATAAACTTATCAAAGCATTTTTCTTACATCTCCTATAACCTATTATTCATTCATTCCTTTGTTCATTTATTCAGTTCAGACTCTTGTACTGCCTAGTAGCACAAAGGGATGTATGTTTCCTTGCTCTTTCAGTAGCAGGGTACATTTTCAAAGGGAAGGGTTGCTAGCCTTTTTCTTTTAACTTTCTCGACAAACATCCTCAAACACAGTGCCCCCATTTTGCGTCCCTTCCAAATGATGAGTGCAGCCCCAACCGAGATGCCCAACCGGAGTCTCACAGTTACTAACTAATTGGAATCAAGCTGCTACCAATTGAGCTATAGGGACATCCCTATCCTAGTAATTACCAATGGTCAAACATGAAAGCAAGGCAAGGTGTGTAAAAACCCAATGAAATTCGTCAAAAGTTTTAGAACACTCATTGAGTGTCACTGTTATGATAAGAAAGTGACTTTTTGATGATTTGTGTTAGTTGATATTACAACAGTAGCAAACTGCATCATAATAATTACATATTTTGAGTCATAACTTATGGAATAAAGGGGGTTAAAGATGAATACTGTATATATCAAAATAGGATTTTTCCATCTAATTTCAGTACAAAATAAAGCATTTGATGTACTACAAAGAATTGACATGGATAAGCCAAAGTAGGGCTGGACTACAGCACAATAAAACTCTTGATGGAAGCAGGAGCGCTGGTCTTACCGAGATATATTGCTTATGGGATAAAGCGGTTTAAAGGTGACTACTGTATAAATCAAAACAGGAATTTTTCCATCTACATGTACTTTCAGTACAAAATAAAGTATTCTGATGTACTACTAAGAACTGACATGGCCAAGCCAATGTAAGGCTGGACTACAGCACAATAAAACTCCTGATGGAAGCAGCAGCACTGATCTTACCGGGATGCCGAACGGCTGATCTCTGATGTTTGGGTCGTTCTTGGCGTACCTACATGGAGGAAAAGGCAATTAATGGACTTACTGGAACATGGTTTTAAGAATTTATGACCAATGACATACTAGTAGCTGCAAAACAAAGGGTCTGAAGTCTTCAGAAAAACTTTTAAAGTCCCCTTCACAGAAAGAATTACTGTAATGTCTAATCATTCTGAACGGTCTGCTTCAAATCCCATCTTTTCACTTTCTATTTGATCTCAGACAACTGAGTTAAACAAAATGGTAATGGCTGATCAAGTTAGGTCAAAATAAGTATTGCATGTCAGAAGTCTGATAATGATCTGAGGTTCTACTTTTATCTATTAACATTTGTGATTAGAAATGTCAATTCTCCACCTTCCACAGATGCATGTATTTTGTTTTGTAATTTTAACCTTACCAACTACTTAATTTTTCGTGTGTGGAACAGAACTAAAAATAGACATGTTTTAGACACAGCCAAACAGCATTTTGTTCATGTAGACACTTCACATTTAACCACCATAAAATTTTATGCGTCTCAAAAATACAGTGCTGTAACAACATGTGCTACTTTGAGTGTTAATCCTTTTTTACTGGCCATATGTGGACAAGTAACTTTAATAGCAAATCATGTAAGGGACAGTGTAAAAAAGCAATCTCAGAAACATGAATGCAACGGAAGCATCTTTACCCATCTCAGTAGTTAATGCTGGTACGACTTTGTAAAATATCGCCCCGACCATTCTGCCATTTTGAAGACCTTGCCACGAACTTGGTCTCTCCCGTGAATGCTGTATTCATCTTTATCCCGGCCTGATTGGACCAACTTGCAGAGGGCCCATTCCCAATCCCAACGTAAAGCCAAAATGGGTCTCCCGAGCCATACAGGCATTTTGGTCTTCAATACTTGAAGAGCCGAGACTACGTGCCAATCTGCATGCATCGGTCCGATAGTGCTGGGACTAAAGCCGCTGGGATGTGTACGGAATACAGGCAACATCGAGGACAAAGTCCCGCACATCCTTACACTTCGTATTCCATACATACATTTGTATCTTTAAACCAGTTTGTGAGAAAGCAAACAAGACTCAACATTGAAGATCCTGACAAAATAAATTACCCGTGGTTTCAAGAGCTTCCAGATAATACAGGAAACATTTTGGACAAAGTCTCTCACATCCTTACACTTTATATTCCATATACATACATTTGTATCTTTAAACCAATTTGAAAGGAAAGGAAGAAGAAAATAAGACTAAACATTGAAGATCTAGACAAAATGATTGCCCGTGGTTTCAAAAGGTTTCAGATGATACAGACAACATCTTGGACTTTTGAAGTCTCTCATGTCCTTCTACAAAATGTTGGAAGACAAGTAAGATTTATATTATACAAAATGACTTTAACTACTGGATAGAGTCTCAGTAAGTATCTCCAGTTGTTTATTTTGCATGATGTAGTATTTCACCAGGATGCTGGATGTCTAACTTTTGCTGAAAAACAGAATTTGTAATTTTCAACCCCTGGAAATCCAGACAAAACAATTGCCTCTGGTTTCAAGAGGTTTCACATCATGAATTAGTTTGAAGCCTGAATAACCTTGGGAAATCAGCAGTTAAGAATGAGTTGTGCCCTGTACAAACTGCTTCCAGTGGTACATTCCTCTAGTGGCTGTAACCCACATAATTCAGGGAACTAATCCAAGAGTAGAAAGGAGATCACTTACGCCTGTCTGGGAGCATTCCTCTGCCATTCAAACTTTACCTCTTCCTCCCCTTCTTCTTTCTAAAAATGTATCAAGAACCATAACAAATCAAGTAATTCATAAATTAGCATGAAAGTTCATCTGTGTTGGTAGAATACATTATAGAAAAATTGCTATACTTTACTTCCAACACTGAATTAACTACGGGGACTTACCCCTTTATATGACCGAAAACTTACTGGGGTAAGTCCCTATAGCTAATTCGGTGTTGGAAGTATAGTTTAGCAATTTTTCTATAATAATTCACAAATTGTCAAGTTTGTAAGCAAATTCACTACAAAAAATCCATGCCACAATGTGTTATTTTCATGACTGATAACAATATAAAACTCTTATGCTACTGGCATATCAATTTGAGAGATTGGTTTCAAATGTAGGTAGAGTACATAAAATCATATGTGACTTACTTTGTCTGCTCGATGAGATGCGAGTTGACATGGAAAGAAAAAATATGAATATGAATATAATCATGTCCATTTACATTCTATCAAAAATACATTTTGTACATCAACAGGAAACATACTAAGCATGTATGTATATTTATAACATCAGGTCTTCTAATCAAACTTAGTCAAACTTCTAATCAAAATTATATTTTAATATCTTAGCACAAGATAGGGGGGGTCGATAAATTGCAAAGTCAGAATTTTTCGACACCCACTTGGGAAATGGTTAACACCATCAATACAAGACTTTGGATACAAAAAGTAAAGTCGTATCTCAAAATAAACCCCCCACCTCACCCAAAAAACTAATTTGCATTATATGCAATAGGGAACAGCCATATAGTGATTCATAGGAATGCTTGCCGTCATGTAACTGCCAAACGACGTGAGCTAGGACTACCAAACTTGTTGACTTCTCCTAAAATTTACTTGGCAACAAGTTTAAGACAATAAAATAAGTTTATGATATTTTTTGTTGCCATGGCAACGGGTTGCTGACATGCATAGTTTACAAATTCTCTAATTTCGGCTTAAACATTAAGGTTTCATGGTTTTCTTGGTAAACACTCTTGTTTCCAATAGCATTAACATCTTATAAAATATCATGAAGCACTCATGATTAAATATTGATAATCTATGCTAATTTGATGACGTAATTGGTCAAAATCAAAGATGGCAGCCCATGTCATAAGTGAAATGGTAAAATAGGTTATTATCACTCGAATTTTGCCACTACTTTGTAGTTTTTACTAAATACATTCCTATGGATATTTGTAGACCGTTCTTATTGTATTTTGTGGTTATATGTCAAAAATAATGCAACTTAAAACATTTAAGTTTGACAATCCATGATGAGGTTTCTCAAAGGATAGGTAAGATAGATTTCAAATTTGACACCAGTAGTGCCCATAATATACACATTTGTGAAATATGGCACATTACATGTGGTCATTTTTTTTAAATCTAGAAGTCTTTGCCATTGCCTTCACCTTTTCCTAGTAGTATACAATAGATCTAGTTTCCATGTAAAATGTTATGTCTTTCCAATACATTTGTATAAGTTACTTTTTCTGCTTTCAAAACAGCCACAGACGACATTTTTGCTCCCCAATTGTACATTGAGCCAAAATCTGAATATAACCTTTCTTGGAAAGGTGTAGATGTTAGTTGCATCAAAAGTTTTTTTATTACTTTGAAAGTAAAACTGCTAGTAAGATAGTTAATTATGTAAATATATGTAAATTACATCCCTGCCGTTACGGTACTGCCTTTTTGGGCTACTCTCCATGACATTTGTGTGCCCAAACTCTTGTCGTGTACAAGTAACAGTGGATGAAAGGTCTTACTTTGAAAATGTTTGTACATTTCCAATTTGAAGGGAAAGTAATAGAGCCCAGCTTGCCCAGGCTTTGCTAGAATTTGTCATGTATAGTCCAGGGTCTCTACTTTGTGTTATAATATAGTTATATCCTAGTCACCCCCACCTTCTGTTCGTTTCTCCAGGGTTTGCCTTTACTCTGGGTCCTCTGCGTATATATGAGTTCACTCTTCTTTTTAAAACAACTCATTGTATTCTGTCTTTAGGTTCCCCTCTCTGTCTGTCCATGCCTCTTTCTGCTTTCAGTAAACCATTTCCTCAGGACTTCTACCCTATACTGATTCTGCTCATAAATTTAGATACTGTATCATGGTAATACTTGGCATAAAAGGTTGATCCTCTGTGACGCCTATCGTACATCCATGTCAGTGGTCAATTTCCCAAGGCCCACTACCTCAGCTTCAAATGGTACTAGATCATTGATATCACAATCTGTACTGTCTGCAGTTTTGTAGGTGGTTGGAAGTATTTAGATGGAGGAAATACCTTACCGGCATCAAACAATTTAGGGTCAGATCTATTTTTGGCATTAGTTGTGATTTAGATTCACTTCTATGTTGTAACTGAAAGTAATTATTACGTACACTCTTCCTATTCATTCAAAATGTATGTTATCAATCTGCTGCAATGGTAATGAGTGATAATAACCTACTTTACCATTTCACTTATGACGTTGGTGGCCATCTTGGATTTTGACCAATACGTCATCAAATCAGCATAGATTATCAATATTTAATCATGAATGCTTCATGATACTATATTAGATGTTAAATGCTATTGGAAACAAGAGTGTTTAACGTTACCAAGAAAACCATGAAACCTTAATGTTTATGCCAAAATTAGACAATTTTGTAAATTATGCCTATTCTATTTTCTTAAACTTGTTGCCAAGTAAATTTTAGGAGAAGTCAACAAGTTTGGTAGTCCTAGCTCACGTCGTTTGGCAGTTACATGACGGCAAGCATTCCTATGAATCACCATATGGCTGTCCCCTATTGCATATAATGCAAATTAGTTTTTTGGGTGGGGTGGGGGGTTTATTTCATGCTAGATGCCAATTTTTATGCACAATGTCTGTCAAATGACCCAATGCATCACCCCTGAAGTGGGCGTGATCATATTTCAAAATTTCGATTTTTGACCCATTTAAAGACCCCCCCTACACAAGACAAATTTGAATAGAGATAATCTTTAACATAATTCTAATGCAGTGCACATTAATAACAGGCAAAAAAATATAGAACAAGGCTTGCAATCTAAATGTATTGTAAAATTTGGCAGAAAGAAAAAATATAAAAGTGGAAGAAAGAAAAACTGTTCCTGAAATGGGAGAAGTGACATAACGTTACACGTCTAACTCTTTAGTCATTCCTCCCTTGTTCCAATACAAATTTGTGTGCAATTACCGGCCACTTTGCAGTCAATTTACACAATACGTGCACCAGCTACGGAAATGAAACCTGTAGTTACACAGATTTCCTCACATGTATATAAATCAGTGGTGCACAAAAAAAGCATCTTTATGGAATTGCAAATTTTCTCCTCTTCAATTTGTCATAATTTGCAACTATGGGTCTATGAATTATTCTTGAGTTTTTTTATTGCAATAGAATATGTTTTCTTAAACACACACACACACATTCATCAAACATTTTGTAATGCTTAGACCAGACAGTTTGTGTCTTGAATACCTTTTTCTTCAGAATAAGGTAAGAGATGAAAATCTCACCCTTTGTCTTCAAGCACTTACAATGTAGAGATTGGTTTCTCCTATCTTAATTCTGTGCACACTACTGTAAGTGGCTATTATTATTATCTAAGTGCAGTCAAATATCTTGCAGCTTCTTTTTTTTAGAATTAAGTACTGTAAGAGGTGAAAACAACACTTTTTTGTCTTCAGGCACCATAAGTCGTTTTTCCTCTTATTGCGAGTTCTTCAACATTTCTTTAAGTGGCTATTACAATCAGAGTCAGCTGCCTTGCAGCTTCCTTTCCAGAACTAGAGGGCCCAAACCTATACCACTTACTCTCGGCCCCAAGAGCTATCTACTAAAAAAATACGACCATAGCGTGTTCAGACCTCGAGATATCAAACCTGAAAGTTCTGCTGCAGTACCGCAACAACACGCTTGAAGCTCAAAATGTAATCGATTAAAGGTCTCACCAAGACCTACCCAAGTACCAAATATCAAGACAATCCATCCAGGTTTTCTGGAGTTATGCTTATCAACTACACACACACACATACATATACACACAAACACACAAACACACACACACACACATATACACACAAACACACACACACACACACATCTACATACACACACAAACGTTACCAAAAATATAATGCTAGTTCACCTTTATTTGTAGGAAACCTATATCCGTTGCTTTTTTAAAACAGTGTATTTAGTTACATAAAGTCGGCGGGTGATAGTTTTAAACTGCAATATCCTGAAAACATTGCAATTTGAAACTAATGTTCATCAACGTGATATACCCAAATACCCTTTTTAACAGCAACGGACATAGGTTACCCAACGGATAAAGGTGAACTAGCGTTAAACTTCTGGCGAAGGTATTAAAGAAGGAAATGAGAGTGTCACCTTTCTCTGCTCCAGATGGTGCCACGTACATAAAGCTGAGCTCATGTTTCTGCTTATCTTCCGCCAGCAGACCCCTGTACATTGGAGAGGAAGATAGCAACAGCAATTGACATGGAGGTTTTCATCATTCCATAGCTTGGGGCAGAACATTTAGACTCGGCTTATCAACTTCTCATAGTAGAGGAAATGTGCAAGCAGGGCTGTCTCCAGCTTTAGTTTAGGTTTTCTCCGTCCTACTCATCGTTAGGGGACCATGTTGCTAATTTTGTTGTAAAATCTGTCTCTTTAAGCATATGAAATTATTCTTTCAGCAACTTCATGTCATGACGTTCAACCCTATTGGATGAGTAGGGTGATTTTTTTCTGTCCCAACAAGCTAATTTCCACCCCAGGAAGGAGGGAGGGAATTTGGACTGTTGGAGACAGCCATTTGTGCAAGTTTACTGCAGCTGGCCTTGGGAAAAAGATGGATTAAAACATTGCAACATACATTAAATAGACAAGTACTCAATGTGGGACTGTTTCTGCAATATGATGCACTATGAACACAGAGGAAGACTTGATACTTAACCACCACAACATATTCAGCACCAAGGAGAGGGTCTGTACAAATATAAAAGCAAACTAGGTGTAGTTAGAGGCAGTTAGTCTTCTTGACATGACTCGGATAGGATTTTAAACCGCCAATGGACATCAGATATTCCACCAAACAGAATTCTTTGTATACGTAGCTATATATGGGCCATTGTCTTGAGTATGCAGTGGCGGCGGCACCGGGGGGGGAGGGGGGGCGGCTGCCCCCCCGGAAAAGATGTTGGGGGGGCGTCGCCCCCCCAAAAAATCAAGCTGAAGCCTTGTGTATTTTTTTGATGATGGAAATTTCATAAAATCAAGCTAGTCTAACGGCAAAATTTACCCCTGAAAATGCAAGAAATGGCGTTTCAGAGAGTCCCGATTTCAAAATTTCGCCAGACCTCCCTTGTGACGGCTGCGTCTTTGGCACAGGACAATATTTTGCTGTAGCGTTGCTCTGAAAAATCTTTTAAACCAATAGAAATTGTACTATCGTACTTAGCTTAGTTTACAAGCAGAAAGGCCACTAAAATGCAGGAAATGACGGTCAAGATTTTAAAATTTTCTCCGGACCTCCCAAGCGATGACTTTCGCCTCCGGCGCTCACAACGACATGGTGAAAATTTGTGCGTGGTAGCTTAGGTCATCGCCCTCAAACATCTTTTTCTTTGACAAAAATGGCATAAGATTTAGCATAGTCTGCCAGCAAAATTTTCCCCTCAAAATACAGAAAATGTCGTTTCAGAGGGTGCAGATTTCGAAATTTCCCAAGACCAACCAACCTTGCGACAGCTCGCACCTTCTGCACTCGAAATCGTGAAAATATTTTGGGGGCATCGCCCTCGCTAAAACCATGTGTCTTTCTAACAGAATTGCCATCAAACTTTCCTTAGTCTGGCAGCAAAATTTGCCCGTCAAAACGCAGGAAATGCCGTTTTAGAGGGTCTAGATTTCAAATTTTCCCGGGGGAGCATGCCCCCGGACCCCCCTAGCGTGGTCGCGCCTTCGGCGCTACGTAAGCGTGAGCCGCAAAATTCTATTAGTAAAAGTTCGCCCCCCCAGACGAAATTTCCTGCCACCGCCTCTGGTATGTACCCCTATGGTAAACCCATTGTCATCACAGTACACTGAATTTGTAAGGGCAATCTATATGAGACAGATATCAATGTTTCATCCATTTGTCTGACACTTTTTTGCATGTCAAGAATATGCTGTATACTACTGTGCAATAGTACCAGAAGTACCTTTACATTTTGTAACCTAACTGTACCACAATCAACTTGTGGGCATATGCACATTGTATTTCTGAATACGAGTGTCATCTTCTCGAAAGTTCCTCTGTCACTGTGTATGTAAAGACTAGTCTGTATAATAGTGTGCAATAGTACCAGTGGTACCTTTACATTATGTGACTTAACTGTATCACAATCAACAGTTAGGTGCACAGCTTCAACTCTCGGCATATGCGCACTGTACTTCTGAGTGAATATTCTTTTGTCACAAGAGCCAGAAGGAACTTGTCCCCTGCAAGTATCACATCAGATAGGACGTTTGATGGGGTCAGAATAAACGTATGTAACCTACATGTAAGTGTACCACTATCAACAGTTAGGTGCACAGCTTCAAGTTCAACTGGTCTGAATAAGAATGTCATCTTCTAGAAAGTTCTTTTGTCCCCCGCATGTATCACATCGGATAGGACGCTTGACAGGGTCGGTGTAACAGTTTGTAACCTAAGTGTACCACTATCAACATTTAGGTGCACAGCTTCAATTGTTGGAATATGCACTGTACTTCTGAGTGAATACGAGTGTCATCTTCTAGAAAGTTCCTTTGTCACAACAGCCGATCGTTCTGTGTCCCCCGCATGTATCACATCGGATAGGACGCTTGATGGGGTCAGCATAAACGTATGTAACCTAAGTGTGATACTATCAACAGTTAGGTGCACAGCTTCAATTGTGGGAATATGCACCGTAAATCTGATTGAATTTGAGTGTCATCTTCTAGAAAGTTCCTTTGTCACAACAGCCAATCGTTCTGTGTCCCGGCACGTATCACATCGGATAGGATGCTTGACGGGGTCAGCGTAAACGTATGTAATCTAACTGTACCACTATCAACAGTTAGGTGCATAGCTTCAAGTTCAACTGGTCTGAATACGAGTGTCATCTTCTAGAAAGTTCCTTAGTCACAACAGCCGATCGTTCTGTGTCCCCCGCAAGTATCACATCAGATAGGACGCTTGATGGGGTCATGGCAACCGTATGTAACCTAAGTGTACCACTATCAACAGTTAGGTGCACAGCTTCAATTATGGGAATATGCACTGTACTTCTGATTGAATTTGAGTGTCATCTTCTGGAAAGTTCTTTTGTCACAGCCGATCGTTCTGTGTCCCCCGCACGTATCACATCGGATAGGACACTTGACGGGGTCAGGGGATCCCTGCCCTCGGATTGGTCGCGTTATTAGTCCTAATGTGGAAACCATCCATCACTGTCAGGTCCCACCTCTGGGCATGCCCTACTCTGGAGGATTGGACACCACTACACGCCCCGACAGCTACCTGACTGGAATATCCTGGACATGGACCAACGTCAGGACTCGAAATACATACATACAAACATATATTTTGTATGTCAAAAATACGTTGTATACTAGTAGTGTGCAATAGTATATGTAGTACCTTTACATTATGTGAACTAACTGTACCACAATATCTGGGCTCGAAATACATACATAGTCATACTCTTATTGAGTTGTAGCATTAACAAAGTTTCCTTTCTTCCTCTCAGGGATCAAAATACCACCTGCATATGCAGGTTAGTGCAGGTAAAATTGGAGCTGTGCAGGTATTTCTGATGTCTACCTACACCTAATCTGCACTGGGCCATGTACTGGGTTTTACACATAGATGTCCTATGATGTAGGTGCATGTGGATTGTTATTAGCTGCGTTGATTGTTCCCAAAAGAATAACAATGGTTCCACATTTACAATTTAAAGTATGATCCATACTTCCTAAATTCAGAGTGGTGAAGGTAAAATTTGTCTGGTGCAGGTAATTTTCAATGTCACCTGCACCAGTGCTGGTAGGCAGAAAAAAGTATTTCAAGCCCTGAAGTAAACTGCACTTTTAAGCTCTGTAGACAGTGAACTAAGGCCGTCGTTGCTTATGAAGATAAAACTTTCACAAAGGTCACACAACTGGGTACAGGCTGGGAGGGCGCCAGATGTCATGAGCTTTGATATTTCTGCTTAGGGCCAGGGTCAAGCGACAACTGGAAAGCTATCAAAGAATGATGCAATACTGTTGAAGTAAAATTCTGGGAGAATACTAGTACCGTACGGTATACGCCCTTCCACTGTGCTTCGATCTTTGTATGATTCTGTCAACTCCTATAATAGACTTTTCTGGTAAATCTAAGGACAAACACATGAATACATTCTAAATAAATAAACTACCAGTACCATCATTGATATTCTTGTTTGTCTCATATTTCCACACCATCCATTTGTATTCAGTACATGGCAAGTACGCTTCACCTTGCTTTGAAAATGCTGACACAGATACTTCTCAGCATATGGAACAAATGAAGCATATGAATGAATTGGATGTCTATATTTGCTTGAAAATCATTCTTCTTTTTCTGACAAACATAACTGCATGTCTAACAAATAATTCCCACTTGTTGCCATTTTTCACAGTCAACAATGTAAAATGATAGTAGTTGACTCAATATACAATACGCAATGGGCATCCATAGTGAAGGCATGTTCTTAATTTTGCTTTGAAATGAACACAACTTGACAAACATTTTAAAACACAGTGACCAACTGTAAAATGTCGTGATTAGACAGAGCCAGAGATCTGAATACTGAACATGTATTTCTGCCAAATGTGGTTCATAACACTAAGCATGTATTCTTTAAAGTTGTACAAAAGTTTTGCTACAATCTCAAATGTTTTTTTTTAACAAACTGTGGCTTACTTGTGGGTGTTCCAATCCCTATACTTCGTTTAAGTAATAGACTGTTCCTTCCAGTCCAAAGCTTTAACTTGAAGCAGCCATACCATCTCACTGATCCAGCTCTGTGCTTATGGATGCATCAGTGTATCCCCACGCCTCCAATAACAGTTTGGCATTCTGACACACATTTGATAGCCGGGAGGCACGTGAGACCAACGCTACCAGAATACAACATCAACTGGAATCTATGCTGTAAGCATCTTCAGCTAAGTTCTCAATCAATAGTCTTCAGACAGTCAGAAATTTTCACGGAAATGACTCTGCAGAACAAGAAAAGCTTTGAACTTTTTTGACTTTGTCCTTTACGCTGTTGGTTACCTTTGCAGGATTTTAAAACTCCCATGGGAGTCAAATACTCCATCAAACAGATGTTTTGAGTTATCACCCTGGTTTACAAGATAATTTTGTCCAGGTTCAGCTGATTCTTTGGACCTAAACCGGACGTGTACTGTAACTGTACTTTGAAACATATGCACACACTCATCACATACACTTGGCCATTTGTAATGAGTAAGGTAACAGTTCCTTATTATGTGACACTACTGAAATAACATTAGTGCAGAGAGCAGACTTCTTTCATGTCTGCTTTATAAAAGCCATTGTTATAGACCCAGCCAGCCATTCACAAATGTCATGTTGCTTTGCACGCTGCATGATGTAACGTCTGCGGTATCAGCCACTGTACATGGAACTTAAAGCCGTTCATTTTTAATTCTTTGGTGAGACATGTAAGTGATGGCAGGAACATGGCAATGGCTGACAATACAGACTTTGTTACTAGTGTTAGATGCATGTCAAGCCTAACACATGGCTACATATCTGTCACAAAGAACTTAATGAAAAGGCTCTGACTGTTTTCTTTATGGTACATGTAACCATTAGGTTTGCGAGGATCTTATTTCGTGGTATGGAGAAAATGGAGTGTATGCGGCAGTTTTTAGTTTGCAGTGGATACGACATGGCAGGTGGGCAGAAAACAGAGCATTTTTCCAGTGACTTTAAGTTTAAGTAAAGAGTTAACCACAAAAATTGCAAATATCAAACTGTGACAAAAATTTCAACATTTACAGTAAGTATCCCACTCGATAAGCACCTTTTTTCAAGTACATTTTGTATCTCGAATCTGGTCTATTTCTCAAACATCATTTATTCCCTTTCTACCAGATAAATTTCCATTTTAGCTGACCACATTTTTACATTTAAAGATCTAAATGATACTAATTACTATACAACAATATCCAACAGAAAATACCAATACAAACTTTTCATACAGTCCCTCCACATCATCATTCACTCCATTACCTTGACTCTCACACATGGAGTGGCTATTTAATGACCGGCTCGGGAAATAATGCATCTACTTTATGAGCACCACGGGAAATAATGGGAGATACCGCAGTATTTCCTTACCTGCCCAGCGCACCTGTTGTTACTACATGATTCAATGTTTATAGGAAAAAGGACCACCTTCTTGTTGCAGCTAATTCTTGTGGGGAAGTCAAAGTCTTGGACGATTTCCGCAGACAAAATTTACGGAAATGCTCTAATATCGATTAAGTATACAAAGCCCGCATATATATCGATTCTATGCTTTTTGCCCTAACATTTGTACTTCCAAATTGAATACCTAGAAAACAAAGTATGGTAACTTGACTAAACTTTCCATACATGAACTTCTAGCAGAAGTTCTTAGTACATTATCTACAGAAAACTTATGGTTAAAAACATGAACAAGTTGGACTTGTCTATACTCTATATACAAATGTATACAGTCAAATCTGTACTACTACAATAGAGTTAATTCCAGTTGTGGCGGCCATGTTGGATTTCCGGGGTCATCCGGGGTCATGGCACCAGAACGAGACTGCAGGTGGTACCAGCTGGGCATTCTACTATATAGGCTGTATTGCAGACATAAGTATGCCATCTTCGGGAGTGCATTTCACCCCTCTAAGGTTAACAACTGCACAATATATGCCTGTTATATATAGAAAATATTGTTTGGGACATTTGAATTTGATTTTGGTGATATTTTTTAATCAATTTTTCACATTTTTTTATGGGTGACCTGAGAACAATAAGTGTCAGTGTTTATATCATCCATGAGTGCTTTGTATTGGTAACTGTGATATAGTAGGTTTACTATTGGGATAAAACCCTACAAATACATAAAATATGGGGATGATATCTTTGCGGGTAGAAATTTAGAAGACATTTGGCAGTTGTTCTGATGATGTATTGATGCCAAGATCCGTTCTGCAAATTACGCTCTATGGGAATGTCATGCCGGGTGTGCTCCTTTACTTTCTTCCCAAATCATGTTTTCATTGTTTTATTCTAGTTTAAACAACATAACCCTACACAACAAATTCCACATGTTGGGTCCATAAAATTGTGGGATGAAATGTAGCAGATTTTTTTCTGTTAGGGATTTTTCAATGCCAATGTGGAGAAAAACGTAAATTTTATCGTCAGTGGAAGAGGTAAATTGGTGATAGAACTTAGTAATACGTAGTTTTATGAACAGATGTTCGCAGCGTCTGTGAAAATTCTGTCACATTTCCACCCACACTGATCTGAAACTGGTATGAAGTCCGGTTTTTAGAGTAATGTGAGGGTCGACTCTAGCCTGAGTATCATCCTAGTTGGTTACGGAGGCTCTCGTACTCACCCCTCTGGTTTGTGAGGGGTGAGTATAATGGGAGCCCGGTAAGCTACCTAGGATGACACTCAGGCTACAATCTAAACAATCTGCTACATTTCATCCCACAATGTTATACAACATGTGGACATTTTTCTTACGGGGTATGTTGTTTAAACTAAAATAAAACAATAAAAACCCTGTCAGATAAATTGGGAAACAAGTAAAGGAGCACACCCGGTACATACACCGCCTTCCCCATTGAGTGCCGCAAGATTTTCCCATAGAGCGGAGTTTGCAGAACGGTTCTTGGCATCTAGAAATCATCAGAATAACAGCCAAATGTCTTCTAAATTTCTACCAAAAGGTTTGTCACCCCGATATTTCCATGTTTTTGTAGGGTTTAATCACAGATACCGATACACAGCACACATGGAGGATATAAAAACTGACATTAATTGTTCTCAGGTCACCCGTCAAAAAATGTGAAAAATAAAAAAGAATATCACCAAAATCAAGTTCTAAATTTCCAAAACAGAATTTTCTATAGATAACAGTCATATATTGTGCAGCTGTTAACCTTAGAGGGGTGAAATGCACTCCCAAAGATGGCATACTTATGTCTGCAATACAGCCTATATAGTAGAATGCCCAGCTGGTACCACCTGCAGTCTCGTTCTGGTGCCATGACCCCGGATGACCCCAGAAATTCAACATGGCCGCCACAACTGGAATTAACTCTATTGAAAACGTCAACATGTCATAAGGACAACCTAATCACTGTGACTACTTTATAAGTGGTCCTTTACATAAATATTTTTTCCTGGTGGCACAAGCATTAATAACCCAGTTTATACAAATGGTCACCTACAGTCCAGTCAACACCCTGTAGGTGAACATCTTACTAAAGCTTACATGTACAATGTACATGTTCACAAGAACCGGCGGGGATAATATGACCACACCAGAACACTATATTTTTGGTGGTTCCTTGAGAATCTTTAAGAATCCTGTCTATAGACCAGATTTTATCAGACCCCATAGTGGTCTTCATGGGCAGTTTTGACTACAAAGGTTTAAACTCTTGACCTTACAATTCAGGAGCAGCATAGCTGAGCACCAGACCATAGAATATCATCACACAATAACATGGAAGTTATAGCAGTCAGACATGGTGTGACATCATGTCTAGACATTAGACCTATACATGTACACATGTCATTCTTGTTGTTGCACCAATATTGAATATGTATGACTTCCAATCAATATACATGTATCTATCACAGCATCCAGATATCCATTTTAAAATATAGGCTTAACCAAAAAAAAGCATTACATTTAAATGTTTCAGTGTATCTATAGAGATGGAAATGTAATAGGAAGGATTTCATCTTCAACTTTTGAAGTTAAACCTGTATGTAAGTGACTGACCCCCTCTATATTACTTCTTAAAGGAACACTTCACCAAAGTGGACGACTTAATTTGGTGGTGCATTGATTGAGTTGATTTTACCACTGACACAAGTATTAAGAATCATGTTTATAGTGACCACCTTTCCATATACACCAGATTTTATTGCTCCCTTAAGTGGTCTTCCTAGGCAGATTTGACTATACACCTATGTTTCAGGTAATTACAATTATGGTGGTTTACGAAAAAAGTGATCGGTTTCAAAGAAAAGTTAGACATCTTATGCCACTAAATATCTACCCTAAGTTTAAACTAAAAATCACAGTATCTTTTTACCACATTGCTCCAAAAATACAGAAAAATACTACTTAACAAAAAAACTAAATAACAAAGAAATTAGAAATTCTGTTCTACTTTTTCAAATGGCTTCAAATATTCCTCTCTACTGTGAATATTGGATGGACTGCCCATATAGAGTCTGGAACAATAAGTCAAAAATTATCGATCTTTGTAATTACACGCCTACCCTACCAATCTTGCAACGATTAAGTTGTCACTAGAGCAGTATATTTCTGACTCAGACACACATGTAGCTTGTCAATGTGAGGAATAGACTAAAATGTCCCCAACTGTTTAATGAAAAAGTTTGCTTAATACCAGAAAAGAAATTAACGCTAAACAATCATACCTTTCACAATTCCAGTCACAGAAATATCACCTGAACAATTCTTTTTCAAAAATGATATTTTTGCACACCTTATTTGTCATTCAAAGCCTCATCAGGACATTCCCGTGGTGCACCTGGGTATCATTGATTGTTGGAAATCGATACTTCCAGTAAGATTCCTTTAAAATTGTCTGTTAACCCTGGATTAACCTTGATGTGGGTCAATGCTACCACTGGAATTCTAACTTTGATCTCCTATTCTCCTTGTACCTTGTCTACAGTTCTAGCATAACCAAACAACACTGTCAGTGAAGTATCAAAGATATTCTAACGTCAAGAGCATAACAAGCTTAACGGGCACAGGGTTGGACAAGTCCACTAGCCCTCTTGTCCAGGGCAAGTGAAAGTGCTGAGCAGGCAAGTGCGTGACCTGTCCCACTTGCCCAATCAGGCAAGTAAGATTATTCCATTGAGTAGGGCAGAGTGAGATTTTGATATACTTGTTCTTTTTTACAGTCATGACATCAAGCAATGGTCAAATAGAGTAATAGAGGCAATAAAAAGAATTCCATTGCTGGAAGTGAAAATGCGTATAAAAGTGACATTTGAATTTTGGGCAAGTGAAAAATTTGGGTTCAGGCAAGTATATTTTTTATGTGCTTTCCCGATAGGACATGTGAATTCTAGAAAACTTGTCCTACCCTGGCGCCAGTAGCCTGATTAAATCTCGCTTATAGCAACCCGCCTAACATCTGCTGGCATCCTGCAGGTAGGGGCCAGTTACAGAGTTTGTGTTACACACACTATGGGGCCAGTAACAAGTTCAGAAGGGCACCTTTGGGATATGTGTTACAAAAACAAAGGCCTGGAACAGCATCTCTTTTCCTTTACCTTAGAAACATTATGACTGAGACAAGCTTCACTAGTGATAGTGAGAACCCAATAGAAGAACCAGGCTCATGCATTTCAACGGCTGCCATGGAACATTCCCTAGTACTAGTATTACATGCAAAAGTCTCTGTTGTAAGTAGGGGTGGGTACTGGTATGATGTACTTTTACAAACCCATTTTTTTCTTTCTTGAAATACCATTGTTTTGATTATCGCCCTAGTTTTCTCAGATAAAGTCAAGGTTAAAGTCTAGACCCGGACCTTATGCTCTGGATCTGGACTGTACCTGGACCTTAATTTTCTATACCGGCACCCACCCATAATAGTTGTGAATGTTTATGTAAACCATATCAGAAGAGTGTTCAAAAGCAAAATAACTCTTCGAAGTCTACAATATGAAAAAGTATGTGTTTCCAGGACTAATTAGGAATGACAACAATTGGTTAAAGCTTATAATTCAAGCAAGCAGAGTTCTGTTTGGCTGACCTGTGTTCAAACATCTCCTGCTCCTTGTGGTACTGGGAGGCTAACTCATCTTGCTTCTCTTTCTCATGCTCTACTTTCTGCTGGGCCATCCATACCTGGAACATGAAAAATCATTTGGTTAACACAACACGGGCAGACTCCTTTGAGTTTTTGCGAGTTTGTTTTTATGCAATTTACACCAACATAGATTAAGTTCTCAAAATGGTAACTAGTAGTGATTAATTCTCATAAAGATCCTGGTGATGACCGCACAATCAGGATGTTAGCATTTCGGGATAAGCTGAGGCAAGTCAGACAGTGCGGACATACTAGTCCATTTCTGTCTGTTGACAATGGTGCACAATACTATCAATAGGTGGCATATGAGATGACCAAATTTTCACAGGGCCTATGGAGTGAGTTTACCCGTGCACAAAAAAGGAGGTTGAACCTCCTTGGTTAACATTACGTTTGACCATACATGCCGTAAATAGACAGAGGCAATGCTCTTTCTATTTTTATTTCTTGATTTTAGCATTGACAATCGAGAGAAACGAGGCACAAAGGTACCATAACATGTAGTTTATGTGATCATAATTTTAGTAACGTTAGAATAGTGGAAGATAGCTAATTTTGTTTCCACATATTTATACATGCACTAGATTTTTGGCTGACACACAACACACTTCGTTAGTGGCACCATAGAATATAGATTCATGTACACATTTCTTGAAACACTGATCACTTTACATCTCGCAAATTATGAACACGGTGATGGTGAAAATATTTTGACGACATGGGAGGGAGGGGGGCAAAACGCCTTTACTTACCCGTTTGATGTTCGCCTTCGAGGCTGGATGGAAGTCTTTCTTGCACATGAAATTTGCGAAGGACTTCCCCATCTTGTTATGCCGTTCTTCTGTATCTTCTAAGAGGCAATTTACGTCTCACAAGAAGCGTGGACAAGTGAAGTACGTCTGAGCGAACAACTTCACTGTTTGGACGCCATCATGAATGGAATGCTACACTTCACAATTGGGGGTGTTAAAACGTAAATATTTTTTGGGTTAATTGTTACTCAAAGAATACTTAGAACAGTAAAGACTGATAATATTCTAAATCTAGGAGCATATTAGCACGTTTAATTTGTGTATTTAGTGTAATTGTCTTCTTTTGCCAAAATTATTACCCCTAAAATTTAGGGCAGACATGGACGATGCCATTTCCTAGGGTCAGGGGTGTATCCTGGTCAGTCCAAAATAACCAGGGAGGCACAAATGCACAGCGGACGATTGTTATGTCACACCGGACGTCTTGAATATGTAACAGTTCCGTAAGCTGGATTCTGTTGGTCCACAGATTACCGCCATTTATATCATGCGTTGTTTCCTTTTGTGAGAAAGTTTTGCCAGGAAACCGTCACGTGACCCACCGTGTCACGTGACCTTTCCATCAATCGCGACATCACTTTCACTCTCTCAAGTCTCGGAGAGCCCGCACACGGCCAGTGGCCCGGCCCCAACGCCACGTCACAAACGGGAACGGAATCATCGAGTACGACACACGCGTGCTCACTTCTCCTGCGCCTACCACCGCCCAGGCATCTCGTACGGTTCCGGCCCCGTCTCCCCCCGATCCCTTGCGTACGACGAAGCGGAACGAATCGACACGGAGGCTAGGGGCTGAGAGATCCAAGGCTCGCCAGGTACCGTTGTGTTCACTCAGTTGTGTCCCATCATAGCTCCAGTCGTCTAGATGGGGAGAAAATGCGATCACTGGCGCTATCACTTTCCTTGGGCGGAAGGGCAGCTATTTGACGGGGGCTCACAGACCCATACGTCTTGCCTCCGTCTCTGGACCAGACGTTCCATTAGGGACGCTCCATCAATAACCTACATGAGGGAGCTGGAAATTGGATGGTGCATATTTCGGGAAGTCGGGGAAAATTACTATCGCTAAACCTCCTCCATGTTTTGATACCTTGGTTAAACCACCAAATTTCTCCAAGTATTTAGAGAAAAGGGCTATGGTCAATGGAACAAAATTGTACTGGTATTGTAGACAATTGTCATTATGATTTATTTGAAGAAAAGTATCTTGTCCTTAGATCATCATTATTATTGCATGCATGTTTAGTCTACAAAGTGGACTACATAAAACCATCATGATATGATGGTTCAGTGTATTTTGATGCCATTCCCATTGCATGTATGCCATGACTAACAACCCTTATCTTGTCCATCCACATTTCTGGATGTTCCTACTAACCCATTTATCTGACCCCAGGGATGGTACATTTTATGTGTTTATTGGGGGTCATTTCCCAAAAAATTGCTAATTGCATACACCATGTAATTTAAGCTTGTTGTAAAATTTAAAAACATAAAATTTTGAAAGGTTTGTGTCCTAGTATTTTAGACTGTCCTATAAAAAAGAAACTTAACATTACTTAATCATTTATTATGGATTGATTATCTATATATTTAGTTATCATTCAAATCAATACTAAAAATAATGATGCAATAGTGTTAATTACAATGTTTATTGGGGGTCATTTCCAAAAATTTGCTAATTGCATTTTTTTGCATAAAGGCATGTAATTTAAGCTTCTTGTAAAATTTTAAAAACATAAAATTTTTAAAGGTTTGTGTATCCTAGAATTTTAAAGTGTCCTTAGGTTTAAAGTAGCTTCATGTAATGATACTTTACCATTGTTATGGATTGGTTACAAATCTATTCAGTTATGATTCAAATCAATACTAAAAATAATGATGCAGTAGTGATAATTATAATGTCATGCCTGTATAGACCATGTTAATGCCAATGTAGTTTGTTGCCATGGCAATATCTGGGGATTGTTGCCATGGCAATGCTTTTTGTTTTTATTTATCTATTTATTCATTTATTTCTTATATTTTACACATCCAGCAAATAAACACTAATATTAAAAAATATATTTTGTACTTAAAGATTGTTGCCATGGCAATACATGTATAGCTTGTTGCCATGGTATTTCTTGCATGAATAGTTGCCATAGTAACATAAGTATAGAACAGTAGTGACAGTACATCCTAAATGTTGATAAGGAAGTTTTGTTTTCTTGAGTGTTATCTATAAACACTTATAAATGGATGATGAATAAATTTTTTGTTTGGTTTCAGTTTTGTTTTCTTTTGTTGTCTTTTATTTGTTTGGTTGTTTGTGTTGCTTGGCATGCAATTGAGTGTGCCAATGGTGTGAAAGCTCTTATTCTACATCAGACCCCAGAATTTTGAACCTGATGTATGTTGAAAATATTGTGAAATATTTTGAGTAGTCAGAGACAGGCAAAAGGCTGGATTGACAATTACTTCTACCTGCCACAACAAAAAGACAACAAATGAACTAAAGTGTTCAGGTAAATCAGTTATCTAGCTCCTAATTAAGTTGTAATACCAGTGATTTGGTGAGAGAATATAACAACATTTTCACCAGGTAATTCTGCATAATTCATGTGTGAACCTGTGTTTCCTCCATGTTTCCCTTGGGAAATTCACCATGATTTATATGCCCTGCTTGTAACATAAAGTCAATGTCAATTTTGGCCATTGTTGTGACCTTCCTGCTATCACCTTGTTTAAAGATGGAAAGATATATTCATGCATTGCTTCCAGTATCCATGCATTGCTACCAGTAATACTACAAGAAGGATAGAAGGAACTGAAGCCATGTTGTTGATTTTTGTGTAAAAGTTTTTCCAAACAATTTCACCTGAAAGCAGTAATATCAATATTTCTATTAATCTTTGATAGCAAAATTTGCATCATTACTACCAGTATGTACTGAGAAGTGATTCATGTGCAATTTCTACTTTGCTTCAGGACGGTACCTTGTCACCTTGTTAAAGTGATATCAGATACGTCCCTCAGGGAGCTATTAATGGTTAATCCCTGCTGATGAAGCAGATGTCACTGTGAAGTCAACATGTCATTAGTTCAGTCACAATGTCACAGACAGATGTTGCTGTAAAAATGGTACATGCACCAGGGCTCGAAATACCACCTGCATACTAGTAATTATGCAGGTTAGTGCAGGAAAAATTTGTCTGGTGCAGAAAAGAGTATTTAGAGCCCTATGTACTGTAAAATGTATTTGGAGCTCTATGTACTGTAAAAAGTATTTTGATCCCTACATGTGTACTGTAAATGGTAAAACTTTGGCGGTGGCTTTATTTTCACAATCTATAGAGGATCCATGACAAATGATTTTCAAAATATTTTTTTTTTCTGGTAAATCTGGAGACTTTTAAACATCGCCAGATTTTTCAATTTTCATGACACGTGAGGCTCATGACTTTTCACGAAGTATCTAGATTTGTTCTAAGGGACAATGAAAACCACTATAGAAGTTAGAACACAATAAAAGTATATGTAAAAAAGCCACTCTTTGCTTTATCATATTGTACTTACACAAAAGTGGTACATTTAAAAATGAAGCATTATGTTCAACCATATCAGTAATATCAGGGCTCGAAATACCCCCTGCATATTCAAGTTAGTGCAGGTAAAATTGGAGCTGTGCAGGTATTTCTGGTGTCTACCTGCACCTAATAACCTACACTGGTATATGTACTGGGGTTTATACATAAAAGTCCTATGATGATGTCGGTGTTTGTGGATTGTTTTTGTTTGTTTGTTTTATTTATTAAGCTGCATTGAGTGTTACCACCTGAACAACTTTAGTATTGATCCATACTTCCTAGATTCAGAGTGTTGCAGGTAAAATTTGGCTGGTGCAGGATCAATGTTACCTGCACAAGTGCAGTTTTCACAATCTACAAGGAATCCATAACAAATAATTTTGGAAATAGTCAGTAGATTTTTTCAAAACACATTCTCCAGATTTTCTGGGGGAAAAAATCTGCTTACAAAATCGCCATTTTTTTTTTACTGTCAACAGCAATTGTGACCCCCCCCCCCCCAAAAAAAAACACACAAAATGAATTAATGGTAAATCTTGTATGTAGACACTGCTGATCTAGACTACCTCAGCACAAAATCAAAGTTTGTCAAAAGAGACAAAAGCTCCAAGCATTTTGGAGCTGAAAATTACAGGTAAGGGTTTTGGCTATTCTATTTTGTGGAAAAAAACTAGAATTTTAGCCTAAAAATGTAAAATTTTTAGCCAAGTTTTAGGTGTCTTGGACTGTCTAGAATATGTGTATTTATGTCCACTCTGGAGAGGTCAAAGGTTACCAGTGTTCTGCTGCAGTCTTGACTTTGACCTTTGGACTTTATGAAAACAATTGATACTTTCCAGACGGACATATTAGACGTCAGACTTCGCTGCCATTGTGAGTTTTCCACCAGCTAAACCTCAGGTAGGCGACATTTGACAGCCTTTTTCTTACATGTTTTCTATGTATTTGAATTAAGAGACTTACAATGGTGGCCTGAGCATGTTATTATGGCTGCTACTGATCAGCAGTTTAGAGGGGTACACTCACTTACTCACTGTCCAGTCTCACTATCCGGGTGCACTATACTTTTACATATCGTTTACAATTACTGTTAAGTATATAAATGTAGACCTTCCACAAACTTAGATTAAAAACACTGTGAACACTACATTTTCTCCCAACAGTGAAGTTATGTCACAGCTAACTTGAAGACATGTAAATTTCCTTACATTGCAGGGCTCGAAATTCATTTTTGGGATTAGGTGCACTGGTGCACCCAGCTTAAAAAATTGGGTGCACCAAAAAATTTTTGGGTGCACCACTTAAATTTAAGTGATAACCTAATAAAACTTAATTACAAGCTTCAAATTCTTAAACAAGTACCATGGCAGACATTTTTATTATCTTTCTAACACTTAGATGTCAAGAATATGATGTATACTAGTATACTTTGATATCTTTACATACATAAATGTAAGAAAATATTTGGGTGCACCGCTCCAATTTTGGGTGCACCTGGGTGCACATGCACCCAGTATTTCGAGCCCTGCATCGTAAGGAAATTTGACCCTCTCCAGGAAGTACTGAGAGTGGTTTGTCCCTCTCGACAGTGACATACTTACTTTCAGAATGGGTTTGCATAGCTAGCTCTGCATGCTGTTTTCTGTAACACGTAGGCAGGCCTTTTCAATTTTGTATAATTTTAAGGGAAAGCCATAATTGCATTCATGTAATTCATAGCGCGGCATCCAAATTATACGTACTTGCCTTCCTTGATTTTAGTTTAATACGTAGTTTCTTCCGATCCTAATTCAGTGTAAACTGTTGTCAGGACCCCCGTACAGACCCACTCAAAGTGTACAAGTATAAGCTGGCCAGCACAGATAAGAAACTTACTCTTCTTTTGCTGTCAGAAACGTCTGTTCCTTCTATGTAAGCTGTCTGAGGTACCCCCTTTTCCATCTTGATAATGTCATGATCATGTTTTGATGCGTCTATTTAGCGCAGATTGAATTATCAAAAGCTGTCTGGAGGGTATAAATGTTTCAGAGAGGGTTCCAGGGGTATATTCCAGTGGTACCATGCTCAGGTATGAATTAATTATGGAGCTGCCTTTCGGGTAAAAATTCCCAGGCCGGCAATGAATGTTGATAGATTTTATAACATGGGGGTGTGGGTACTTCTGTTTTCAGATAGATTTGGTTATAAAATGATATTTTACTAACCTTATCTTGCTGTTGTATTCTAAATATCAATAGCCTCAAAAGCAAGCATTTTTACTGAATAAGACGTTAAACCGGATGGTGAGTGAGAAGAATTTCCTTGAAGGACAGTGTGATACGACTTTGTTGCAAAGAGACTACATGTAATAAGGGTTACCCAAGATCTTTTGACTACAATCAGGGATGAAAAGTTTTATTTATAAGTTGTCCAAGTCAACTAGGCTATGATATTAGATGCTAACTAAGGTAATGGTCTCAAAACTGAAATTCTTGTACCTGAACTGTGTGAATTGTGGTATCACAGTGTTTTTTAGAGACTACGAAGGTATGGCAACTGGAAATCTGGTGGCTACAATGGAGTGTGAATCATTAAAGCTTATATCCCGGCCAGGCTTTCTTGCCCAAAGCAGTCGTTAGGACAGCCACCTGACTCCACATGTAACAATTGATAAACTGGAGCAGGACTAATTCCATCATGCAAAAGCAGCCAGGCTAATCGATGTTCCGGATCTATTTTATGGCAGCTCCATTCTATGGTTTTATTTCCATTTCTCACACTGTAGCTGAGGACATGGACGTATTGATGTTTCGGTCTCCGCAAAATAGATATTCAATAGTAGTAAGTCAGACGTAAGATGCACTGTACATGAGTAAGCACAGAGAATACGAGTATCGCTGCATTGTGAATAATAAACAAGGGTTATATGGTACTCATAAATATGCATGCATATTACCTGTATTAACGTCTTCATTCAAACTCAATGCTTTTAACTGTACCATCTGAATGTGTACGATGAAATCATCATTTTCAGCTTGGCTTTAAAAAATGTTTGATGGTTTCTTTCAGTTGAGACTGTAACACTAGTTCACCTTTATCCGTTGGGTAACCTATATCCGTTGTTTTTCGAAACAGGGTATTTGGGTACATCAAGCCGAGGGGTGGTAGTTTAAAACTGCAATATACTGAAAATATTGCAATTTGAAACGTCCATTGACGTGATATCCCCAAATGCCCTGGTTTTAAAAGCAACGGATATAGGTTACCCAACGGATAAAGGTGAACTAGTGTTATACTGTATCGGGAAAGAAAGTTCCCTGTAGAATAATGTGGGGCTCTGCCAGGCCATTAGAATAGCCGTGATTGCAACACATCTTGGAGATGGCAGCGGATATGGACAGCCATGGATTTAAATGCCTTTACAAAATGCAGGCAAGATTACCTAACAGCTGAGCCCTCATGAATCACGCCGTACATTATAAGACTGATTGTTTTCCTTTGGTCGATCCCAGAGTCTGTGTCAGGCTTAGTTCATGCAGCCTTGGAGAAGAGAAAGACGGACAATCACTGTGTTCTTAGTCATCAATGTGATCTCAGACTTACGACATGCAGCATAAGTGCAAATAAAGATGTCAACATGGCAATTTTGAGCGGGAAAATGTCCCTGATAAAAAGTATGCCCGTCGCCCCGGTAATAAGTGTAAAAGCCTGCCAAGTGCGGTTATTCACAGCATGGCACCCAATTGGTGTTGCAATATCCCACAATTTTGGCCTAATGGAAGCTAATAGTGCGACAAGCAAATCCCAGCACTCGCGCCTCCACAATCCATACCCAGCAACAAGCTGGCATTGATTTTTCTAGGGTGTATTTAAACCCCCTGTTGTGGTGCTTAACTGTGTTTTGTGCCGGTATTGATATCTGTAATTTCCGAGTCCACACCTGGGTCCGTACAAGGGGCTGTCTAGACATTATGAAACTCAAGGTGCTGTCATTTGTCTTCTTAGCTTTATGGTAAGGACAGAAAAAAGGTGGCCTAGATCAAGCTTGCTGTTTTTTAAGGGGATGGTTAAAACAGATAACCAGGTTAGGCCTACGTCACATTTCCAAACCGGGACCCGGCCAGGTGGCTTTCGGAAATGAAAAGTATGATATGAGACAGTAAACTTTACAAGACGTAAAGAGAATAGGCGTGGGCATTATTTGTGCATATTTTTACATAAACATTTTTTTTATAAAGCCCGTCCGGACCGCGGTTTAGATATGTGACGCTAAGCCTTAACCTGACACAGAAAACTTTGTTCTCAAAATGCTTCATTTTCCATGGTCTGCAATGCCGATCATAATGCATGCTGTTGAGCAACCTCCCACCCCCATTGCTTCACTTTTCAAACAATGCATGTAATGTTACACATGAATATGTCCATATATAAGTGGATATCTTTCATTGTACTGTTCCCAAAACTCTGATGCTGACTGCACTTCATTTTTTTAAGTAATGTACATACATGTACTAGAATAGTAGCTCTCTTCTTGTTCATCATAAAAGTTTGATCATAAAGCAAATGGCCTATACTCAGGTGTCCTGTCCAAAGAAGACTGCTATCACTCAGGCCATCTTTGTAACACTCTTGGGAGCCATTATTCTGAGTCTGTTCTGATCACAAACTTTTCTCCTGTGTCCACCCCAGAATGGCTGACAGTTCCAACCAATCACATCGCTGTCCCAAGTCATGTGACACGTTCGTCGCCTTACCTCCGGCCACCGCGGACGGGCACATCATTTTTGCCAAGAATTCCGACCGTCCGGCAAACGAGGTCCAAGAAGTGGTCTACTTCCCGGAGGGCTCATACGAGGCTGGGACCCAACTGGAGGTGAATACGAAAACACACTTTATAGTGACATTATCATTCCCACTGTGTCCTGCAGGGTAACAGCTATATCCCCCTGATGGCATTTCAAGTCCTTAGAGCTTTCTGCTGCTTCGGGTCTCGGGATATTTCGAAAGTTTTAATGGGCCATAAAGATTTTCGAGTTGAGGGGGAAAACGAAACATGACGCACGGCCATTATGCTTAGGTGGTGAAGAGATCCTTTATGGCGTGTGTAGTCGTAAACTGTTAAGAAAGCCCGGCAAAGGACTTAGCCTCATAGTTGCCCATCCTTCTCAAGTTTTAGCCTGATCATGATAGGAATGCTAAGTATACTTACAAGTTTTTTGTCTTTTATCTAACACAAAAGACCAATCAATTTTCAGCTGTGCCCATTGGCCCATTGGCCTTCCTTAACAAATTGATCCACTTTTTTAACTTTTGCTAGAATGTCTGATGAGTATAATCTGCATTTATAAAATGCATGTTGAAAGAATTAAAAACTATATAATGCGCATTTTCGTCCATTATATTGCACTATTGGAAAGGTGTGCCAAAGATGGGACAAAATGGCTGCTTGCCTCAAAAGTACAAATCGACTCAAGCTGAGCTTCCTCACATGTAATGTTCTATTGAAGAATCACTTCTACCCATGATGAATACCATGTCAGTGCAGCAGTCAATACTGATCAATGTCCTGATAATACAGTATGGTTCTGCATCAGTAAAAAGTGTTGCCAGTTTTCTTCTGCAACATGCAGAGTTTTACATATGCTGCCTGGAAAGGCCTGGCGCTCTTAGGTCAGATATGTGCATAGATCTATGAATATGTTTTAAAACTCTGATAAAAACTCTTTGGCCCAAGGCCCCAACATATGTCTTTAATGCGGAAAATACCCACAAATCTTTGTGGCAGACTTGGTTAGATTCAATCGTTAGATCATGAAAGATTTATGCAAGGAGTTACGAAGTTACAGTATGTTCTTCCTTGTGGTTAGAGTAGAATACAGCTTTGTTGGTAGTGTGTCATGTTAGATGATATCTCATATGTTCTTCACAGTAATATACAGCAAGTATACAGATGACCACTGAATAGAAATGACCTAAAAATTCTCTCTACGTGCTAAGACTGACTTATCTATTTGATAACAATGGCACTTATTAGGACAATACATTTGCCAATGGAACATACCTCCTTTTTTCTGACCCAGGAAAATCCCCAAGAACGAAACAATAGAGCTAGTCAAACTTTCGTGGCACATACTTATGCCTGAGTCTCTTGACCCTGAAAACTCTTTAACAAACATGTGGCAGCTCTTTTTACATAGCATTTCATCAGTAATTTTACCATGGGGCTTCTAAATCTATCTTCTATTTGAAAATTAGTTAAAACCAATTTGGAATCTCTTTAACACTGTATAGTATTTAATAGCAAAGAAGGACTGCTTCACAACGTTCCGTATGAGTGCATGAAGAATGCATAGCAAATGCATTTCCCATGCATTGTCAATCACTGTCATGCTAGTAATGGAATGGTTGAGCCTATCGCAATGTTAGCTGTTAGTGTTGCTATATAATAGAGCTGGTGTAGGTGTAAATTTGAGGTATTTTCAGTAAGCCTGGCACAGCATTTTCGATAGCTGTCCATAAATCAGTGAACAAACTTAATCTAAGGTGAAGACGCAGCCGGAATTTGGGATGAGGAGAAACTTGTTGTCCGCCTCCCCGGAAAGATTAGGGTGAATCTGGAACAACACCTTCTGGGAAATTGAGATTCATTCGGTGGCAGGCGTAAGACACGGGAGCAGAGGTGAGCCGCGGTAGTTCACGGGAGACGACACTCTGCGTCAATCTCACATCGATTTGATGTGATTATAAGACGTGTGGAGGGTTTGGGTCATGTAGCTGACTGCAAATGTCAAGAGATGTCAGAGCGACGTTTCTGTCTTTTGTTGTCACCCCTGCAACCGGTGCACGAATCAGCAACCATCTAAACTAGGGAGAAAAACACTTTTCATCAGATCAAAATGTCACTGACATATTTTGCCAGATACATTCTAAGAATACAAATGTACATTACTGGTAGCTTACTAGGCCAGGCCTCAATGCCATCATCAATATTTCCCTTGAAACTTTTAAGTGGACAAACTTGGTCTCATGTATCGCAAAACTGCAATTTAGATTGTGAACTTCAAAGTACTTAGTCCTGTAGTAACGTTGTTTGGCCACAAGAATTGATTTTCATTTACATTGGATAGAAGTTTTTTTACATAAATAATGAATAATAGGAATGAATTTTTTTTTATTAAGAAAATAAAAATATGTTGAATTTTACTAGCCACTAATGGCTGAAGATTTGCACCTTTCACACTTAGCTCCAAAGAGATCAAACTTAGATTTCACAGGAAAGCCAATCATAGATACTATTCAGGTAATGAGCTCACCGTCACAAAATGTGACTTGACTGTTCTTCCGACAATTTTAAGTAAAAGCTGAAAATGAAAAAAAAATTGTTCTGGATCATATGTAAAAGAAGACAGTTCCCAAACCCTTCTTCCGGTAAAGTCAGTAATATATGATAGTTGATGCACGTTTACGAGTAGAATTTATCTCCTCTAGCGAAGCTTTGTATACTTACAGACTTTTATGATTATTACTGTGACATCAAAATATCTGTCCTGAATAACCAATAGAAATTGTGGAACAAAATTTATGTGGTGCTTGCCAGAAATTTAAGATTACCCATACATCTTGTTCTTGAAATTTTTCAAAGACTGGTAGAACTTTGAACTTTCTATTACCTCCGCTAAATGGAGCATCACTGCTGTGTTCATTTCTCTGTCATGACCCCATTGACCTTGACGGTTGTAAAGATGCCCAGCCAATGGGAGGGGGGCTGTTCAGTCTTTCATCTCGTCCAGTGAGGCGAGTTTCTCCTTACAAAGGCTGAGACCTTTAGTGTAATCAAATCAAGTGCAGTGGACATGATTGATCAAGGCTATTGCAGGGCTACATGTGCAGACTCCAAATGTTTCCGCAGGAAATACTCGCTATCAACATCGGAAAAGTAGACTGGGAAACTTTTTTGCGATATTCCTAATGTTTTTCTTCTTCCATTGCTTCCTCTGCCTACCTAGTCACTTGATCTCCTGGTCATTAGGAGGACAAGGCATACACCAAATTCTGCAATATAAGAAATATAACTAAGTATACACCAGCATAATACAGTACACTGAATTGCTTTCCTGTGGGGTATTATCTAAAACTTTATAAGACAATCATTATGGTAAACAAACATCTGTCTTCAGATTCCAGTACTGTAACCCAAAATGCATGAGCAGTTCCATGAGCCTTGTTTTGTGGTGAACTCCAAGTAAACTTGAAAAAAGAAAAACTTCAGCTTTTGCTATATTAGTGAAGAATTGGTACTGCAGTTATAGACTACTCAGCCACCTAATGCTAATGTTTTACCACCTAGTTGTGATTGAAAAGTGGCTAATTTCTGCCTCCATATGGCTGCATGGCGCTGTACTATCAAATTGGTCACGTACAAAATAGATTTTCCTCGGTTAGTGCTGCTTGTGACCTTTGCTAATCGCAGCTATAAGAGAGCTAATGTTGCAGGCGAGAGTAATGCAGGTCGTAATACAAATAGATGACTGTCATTCAGGAGGCAACAGCATGCATCTCAATGTCGTGGTCGTAATTTCTCTGCTGTTGCCTGAATGTTAGTGTCTGGTTTCCTTTAGGTTCTTTTCAAATATGGTGAAAGGATAGCAATGAATGCTCAGACATGACAGTGATAGCAATGTTGCATTCCTTACAATGTGGACAAAATTTCCTGTAGTCAGAATTCAAAAGGTTGCTACACGTTAATGTGTCCTCTTTGGATGTTTTTCACCATAAAAATCAAAGTGCCCAGGTTTTCTGCCAGCTGAGACAATATTAAAAGGTAAAAGACCACAGGCTATGCAAAGAGCCAGTGTATACTGCACATTTCATAACTTATATCTCAGTCAAAGCTTGAGGGTACATATCCGTGCTGAATATTGAAAAAAAGATTTTTACTCATTCAAGACGATGAAGTTCATCCTTTTCTGTTTAGGATTTTTTTGTTTTTCAAAACTAATTAAAAATACAATTGATTAACAGCAAACAAAGGTCACACTTGAGAACACAGGTATGTACACCATGAAGGTGGTGCCTTGCAATTGTATCATATTGAAAAATATCATCCTCCAGTGCCAGGTGTGCTGGAGTGATTGAGATTCCTTGCATGATGTGCCCGGCTCTGACATCTCAATAACTCATTACAGCTGCTGTAACAGTGGCAATAAACATGAGGCCAGTTGTAACACTGAGGTAGGAACATACTTAATGACCCTTTTTATTGGAAGAAGTAATGGTCCATAGTCTCATTTCGCACTTGATGTTTGAAGGATTTTTAATGATGATACCTTGAGAGCTATGTTTCATATACAATTAAATGACTACTCATTGTCCAATGATCTTGTCTTTTGTCCAACATAGAATGGAAATCTGTAATGGATTAATGAAATTCTAAATAATACATAGTATGATTCTTATATTTGAAATTTCACAGCTTGATCTATATACATCACAGTTCTTTTTCATCAAACTTAAAGATAGTATCTGACATGTCTATGGCAATATGCTTCTTCTTTATTTTTTACTTACTTTCATACATCGGATGCACCTACGATAGGCAGGGCTCGAAATACCACCTGCATATGCATGTTAGTGCAGGTAAAATTGGAGCTGTGCAGGTATTTATGATCATCCACCTGCACCTAACCTGCACTGGACCATGTACTGTTTTTTTTAACCTAAATGTTATATGATGCAGGTGTATATGGATTGACTGTTATCACCTAAAAAATAAAAGAATAATAGCAATGGTTCCTGAACAATTTTAGTACAATCCATACTTGCCAATTCAGAGTGGTGCAGGTAAAATTTGTCTGGTGCAGATCATTTTCAATGTTGCCTGCACCGATGCAGGTATGCAGAAAAAAGTATTTCGAGCCCTGATAGGACTGTCAATAGTTCATAGACCTGAAATGCCACTTGTTCCCAGCTTATTCAATATTTCATTCCACACTTTGCTTTAAATGACAGGTGTACAGATTGTTGTACAGTTGTCTGAGCACAGTGCCTTCCTCCAGAAAGCTGTCTGTAACCATAGCTGTAATTTCAGCACCCTGGACAGGGATATCTTTCTACCACCAATAATAGATACCTTCAGTGATCTAAATACAGCCTACATGTACATGTACAGGTAATAGCAGGTACAATTGGAGCTGTGCAGCAGTCTTTTTGTATTTCTGATGTATACAGCACAGAACTTGCACTGGTGTATGTATTTGTTTATAAATTTGCCTAAAATAATACGTGCATTCCAAATCCCATAGTACAGCAGATTCAAATTTCAATACGGTGTCTGAAACATCCTTAACACATAACTTTTGATGGACAGGGAATTGAAAATGAATTGTGAAAAAATAATTGCACTGTAAGTATCCTGTCCAAATCCATATGTATTGTCTCTGTGTTTGTCAGCAGGGCTAGCCCTTTGTAATAGCCATAGGCTAGTTGGGCAGCCCTGGCTGTGTGTCCTGAACAGCCAAACCACTTTAAGTAATTGTGAATGCCACCTGTACCTGTGCTGGCATGTGGAAAAAAAATATTTCAAGCCCTGAATCTGTTCCTCTGCTCCAAAATTGTCATAGGGTACAAACTACGCACCTCTTTGCATGTTCAAAGGAAGCAATTGCTTCCAATAACCACTACCAGCTGTTGGGCAGAGATACAGTTGCATCCATACAAAAGAACGATTTTAAACGTCTACAGTTTGCTTGACTGGCGGACTGCAGTGCTGTAATGACAGCCCCACCCAAGGATGAAGATGACGGATGTCCGCTGTGATAGAATCTGACTGCTCCACCCAGAATTTCTCAAATCTAGGCTGCGTAATTACTGTTGACATGCGGGAACCGTGCTGATGATGCATCGGACTGGCGCGGAAAACTTCACTCGTGTTTTATCACCGTCTGGCGTTGAAGATATTAAACTCGAACTAGTGTCTGGCACGAGTAAGACTTCAGTAGACGATATAGTCTCAGGCTTCAGCACACACCACATATGTGGGATTGTGTATAATCAGAAATGACTTCATATCTGGATGGTAATTTTCAAGAGTTACATAATCCATTGGGCTGGTTTGGAAAACTTCACTTGTGTTTTATCACCGTCTGACGTTGAAGATATTAAACTAGAACTAATGTCTGGCACAAGTAACATTTCAGTAGGCGATACAGTATAACCAGAGATGACTTGATGTCTGGATGGTAATTTTAAAGAGTTACATAATCGATAAGGGCAAGAACAGCAGGGATGACATGTAGGACTGGCGTGGAAAACTTCACTCGTGTTTTATCACCGTCTGGCATTGAAGATATTAAACTCGAACAAGTGTCTGGCGCGAGTAAGACTTCAGTAGGTGATACAGTCTCAGGCTTCAACATACAGCATGTATATATGTAGGATTGTGTATAACCAACCAGAGATGACTTCATATCTGGATGGTAATTTTCAAGAGTTACATAATCCAAAGAGGCAGTATATAACTGTTATATTGGTGACGCATTGACCTGGTTCGGAAAACTTCACTCATGCTTTATCAGCGTCTGGCATGGAAGATATTAAACTCGAACTATTCGATCTGGCACGAGTAAGACTTCAGTAGATGATGCAGTCACACCATGCTTCAGTACACAGCATATATGTAGGATTGTGTATAACCATAGATGACTTCATATCTGGATGGTAATTTTCAAGAGTTACATAATCCAAAGAGGCAGTATATAACTGTAACAGTAGTGACGCATTGGGCTAGTTCAGAAAACTTCATTCATATTTTATCACCGTCTGGCATGGAAGATATTAAACTCCAACTAGTCTAGCATGAATAACACTTAGTAGGCAATATAGTGTCACTTTGCCTAAACTCATACATGTGGCACCTACATAGAATTGTATTACTGGATATCTGGTGATGATTTCAAGTGTTACACAATCAAGAGAGATAGATGTTTTAATGTCTATAGAAGAAAAAGAAATTTAGCATGGATTCTTCAATGCCTGAAAGACAAATCCTGCCTCCATTTTGTTTTTCTTGCGTACTCTCTTAGAGCTAAGATTGGATTAAACTTAGGATGCTTCGGCCGACCCTTTTGCTTTTTGTACCCTGACCTTGATCTTGATTTCATTGTGTTAGGATTCTTACCAGAACTCTCCAGTACATGGAAGTCTTCCCTGTCACCACCTAAGGGACAGTAACAGTTCCAATGGTATTGTCTTTCTAGAGGAACCATTTTTTAAAAACTGTTCCTGTTAAAACACGATTGATGTATCAGTGACATGTTCAACCGTTCTTTTCATTTCCAGCTTATTTACATTTATTTACAGTTATTTACTATTATTGATCATTTTTTAAAGATCTCAAACTTATCCAGTTGCAGAGATTGAGTTCTCTTTGAATTTGTGTAGGTATTTTTTTTCATATAGAGTCAATACTTTACAAACACAACCAAACTCCATGTAGGCCCAAGTTATCTCTTGACTAGGACATAGCACTGTGCATACAGATCACATTGGATTTGTCTTCTGGGCTTCTTACTCAGATTAGAGATAATGGCATTGTCCACATCAAAAGAAAGACCCCCATTCACTAGGACATTACCATGGCTTTAATTGCTGCAATAATGCAGAAGAAACCCTGTGAGTTGTAATTCACATTCCTATTGTGGCAATTCCAATAGCTTCGTGATCCGAGATAAGAAGAGATCTGCAATCTATTGGATTCACATAAAAATTTCATGGATCCATGCTCCAAGTTTAGGAGGGCGAGTTCTTTATCGACAGAATGTGTCTAAATGTCACGCTGCAATGACTCGCATAGAAGATTACACAAGAAATGCTTTTGTAACGTACTGGTGCCTGTGTTATCTCTCTAGGGTGTCACTTATAATGAATAGCTACATGTATCTGTTCCCAAGTTATGTTCACCTAATTCAAAGTTTGCTCTGCAAACAGAAATGTAGTTGCCAAGTGAAAGAAACTAAATTACTTGTGAATTATTACAGTCTGATAGACTCATAGAGACGCAGTGCAAGGCGTGATCTATAACTGTTACAACATTTTTTTTTTCATGTGATGGTATTATGGCACCTGGTGGAATTATAAGAGTTGATGTTACATCTGTTTGTTTCAGATTTTTCCTCCACCGTACGCTGACACAAATGCAGCTGTACACACCAAATCACATTATATCTTTTCTCTATATTGTATTCAACACCACAACACAAGGGCATAACTTTGCACCTAGAAGTTTTGAAAGTGTTTTACACTTAGAAATGTACTGATTGTACCATAGTTGATGGGATAGATACTGTTTGGAATTGTTCCTCAATTTCGGCATAGATGTACCTGTACCGGTAGATCAAATTTGGCATTCAGCATAAATTCAGCTAGTGAAGCCACCCAGGTATCGTATCAGGAGAGATACAGCAGCTGATTTGGAGCAAGATTCAGCACGCGTCACCCCTGGGGCTCCAGATTTCCATCGAGCTCGACACATGAGATTTTTTTTTGCGACAGAGATTAGTAGCATCCGTATATCACATTACCAGGCTGTGTTAACAGATACTATAACACTAGTAACAGCCAGAATCAGTTTTGCGCACAATTCATTGTGTGAGAAATTTATGTGTGAGAAATCTTCTTCAGGTTTCCCTTCCCCCAAATCAGAAATTTTTGTACGTGTATCAGGTTATGTACTGGGAACAGGACCCTACTGCACAGTAACACTTAGCTGGGCAACCCTGGGTTAAAATGACAGACAGAAAACAAAAAGATAGATAAAACAATTTATCTCCACTAGAATAAGTTACTCATGCAATGAATCATTCACTATGAACACATTTACATTTCATGGGTCCAGCAGAATATCATTATATGTAATTCTGGGGCAATGTACTAGTAGAGCATAGCTTATCTATTGTGAAGTGTGGATAAACTAACAGTTATTTTGGTACAAATCTAACAAATGACAAATGTAGATGGAGTACGTTTTGACTAAGATAAAAATGCATGCATTACTCACAGTAAAGTAGGTATCTAAAAGCTTTTAGCACTTAAGAAAACTTTGTTGGCAGCTCTAAGCACCACCACTTTTGAACTCAAGCCAACTAGACCAATTCTTGCGATCATCCTTTTTTGATCACAGATCCTAATATATGATGTCTGAGAACTTTCTCAAAAACATCTCATACCTTTCTAAACTCTTTTAGCCTGTGCCTGGAAGCCTGATGTGAAGGTGCATGTTTTGTGGTTAGCCAGAGGTTATAAGTCCTTCAGTCCAGTACATTTACTCTTAATGGGTGTTATAGGATGGAATGTACCGATGAAAAATCTGTCTGTGTTTCTTGCTATTCATTAGTCTGAGCCTTGACAGAAAGAGTGGTCACGTACACACTCACTATTCTCACCATGCTCATGTGATAAAGCCCTACAACTTTTCACTTATTGCCATTCGTTACTTTGCATTGGCAACTGAAGCTTGAGTTTGAGTTTGAAAAGGGACAAATGTGAAAGAGAAGACCGTTTTCATAGGCCAGGCATATCTATTTCTTGTAAAGCACTGTATAGAAGTAAACTTTTTCTCACACGTTTTACATTTAATGTGATATATGTTCAAGTGATTACTTAATGGTCTTCAAGGTCAAGAAGACAGCTTTACAGAAAGATGAGTCAATATTTTATAACTTAGAATGACTGGTGCCTATAGAAGTTTTCTATAGAGTTTCATGCAGGTATTAGTTTTGTTAACTCTACTACATCTACTACATATATCCTACATGTATATGATGAAAGCTAGCTTGTATGGCCGCACGAATATCTGTCCTGCCCCACTCTGCCAAACATATGCACACGGCTATCTGTCACATGCAAATGCTGGCCTTCCCGGCGCTATCTCCAGCAAAGCTACCCTATCACATTACAAGTTGAATTCCGAAGCCGGATTACGAACCCCTCTGTTTCTCCCGACAGAACTGCGATTACGGCCCACATTTTGCACTCATTAGTATTCCGCCCGTGTCCGTTTTCCCCCAGAAAGCAGGCCGGGCAGTCGGAGGGTAATGAAGCGCCGCTTGCTTGTTGTTGTCAGGAATGCCAAATTTAGCCCCCCCAATTGATGAGGAGAAAGGATACGAGTCAAGAGGCTCTTTACCCTTCCGCCGCTCCTGGCTCGGGGCTTAAGTGTTCCCCACAGAACTCTTAAATAAAAACTTGAAGGGCAGATGTTGCTTGTGCTTTTACAAGAAGACTTGTAAAAGTTATAGTTCAACTGAGGTGAAAGAACGTGCTTTCTTCTCCTGTGTTTATGCCTTGTACTCTGTAGGTTTTGTTTCTGAAGTTCAAGTGATCAGATTTTCTTTGTTACTATGGATAAAGGAAACATATGCCAGTGGAGATCACCTGGCAGCAATGCTATACATAGCTGTAGGTTACAGACTTTTATAGCTAGCAGGGTGTCTTTGATGTACATGGCTAAAAGTCTGCCAAGTTTCGTTAATTACATCTCTGGCCCACAAAAGGTTGAAGGATAGCAATAAGTAATTTACATAAAGGTATTAGAAATTGCGTTCTTACGTGTATTATCTCAAAATGCCTTTGTTGCTTGGCCATCATGCCCTATCTTGAGAACTCAAGACACTTTTGAGACATACATAGAAATATCACCACACTGTGATCCATCCATTCACAATGATGAACGCAGCCAATATAGATAAAAATTCAGTCAGCTAAATCTATTGGAGGTTGTCCCATTTCTTTTGGAAGTTGTGTTACAGGAGACCTATACTCATGAGCTAGATATAGTTTGGGTAACTGTAAAGTTCAGATATAATGTTACTCTATCTATTTTTCTTTATGTGCTTGAGTCGGCATACCTTTCAGAAACTTGTCTTGCATCTGATTCACTAAAACATTGCATGTTGTGTCACTGATCAACATCCCTCAGCTGCATAATATGTTACAGGTATGCATGACATATCCAGACTTGAGTCTATGCATGCAGTAGCTCTCACAATGGCCTCCCCAGGCTGTATTTTACCTATGACATTTTGTTTAAGTACCCTTCAGGGGAGTAGAGTCAGCCTGATGAGGGGCTTTAATGGGCTACAGCAGCTTGTAGGGTGTGCTGGAGGGGGCGTTATCATATCTCATGCCGGGAACGAGCGAGGAAAAAAATGGAAAATGGTTCTTTGATATGCTACAATGCTATAAGTTACATCATGAACTTTTCACTGGATTTCCTTAATTTAGTGAATGAATTGGAATCTAAAAAAATTGGGTGAGTATTATATAACATCCATTGGCATAATACCGGCCGGTTTACTGCAATTTCTCAAGCAATGCTAATTTGGCAAATGATCAACGCATCATTTTCTCCAGTTACATGTTGCTGTTACAGCTTACCTTTGCCACTTCTTCTGTGTATATTATTTTGTCTCTCTTGTCCTGCTAAAAACATAATATCGTAATTGTAACACGCCACGGAATTACACGGCGAACGGGCGCGTGGTTGGGAGGGGGTACAAAATACCGGCCGGAAGAAACACGGCACAATTAACTGTCGTTATGTACCTTTATACACCCTCCATGTTCCTTCCTTTTCTGTTAGTAAATGCATAAAACATAAACCTGCATGAGAATACAAAAAATCATGAGAAAACGGACGTATACTGTCAAGAATTTTCATTTAACTTTTGTCCCTCACAACCGCTGTAACGTAACACTTTACTGCTAGCGTAGATATAAAAAATTGCGGGAAAATGGCTGTGTACGTTCAATTTTGCCCATTCAGCCGTAGATTCGGGCGATAATGCAACGGTTCTTCAGATTTTTACATGAGTTGTAGGTCACCAACAGAAATTCAAGATTGCTGTTGAATCATGTTCGTCTTGTGCCGTGAGCATGTGTAATTATGATCTACAAATCTGGCAATGAATGTGACGGTGTGTTCGTCCCACGACGAGCTGCCTGTCCCGAAAAAGATACTGAAAACTTTTGGCCTTGTTGTCTTCGAATGCATTATTATCGATGCTTTATAAATGATGTATTGGACACCTAGATGTCTGAAGTGTGCACACCTCAGAAATAACTATTGTTGCATGTGTAGATCTCTTTATATTCCATTATTTTTGATCGGCCGGTATAAGTCTTACGGCCGGTATTATGCCAATGCATGTTATAACCAATTTGTTCCTTAACTCCATGTTGGGAATGAGCGACAAAAGAATGGGAAATGGTTGACAAATATGTTTGTAGTTATAATGAGAATGCTTTATTAACATTCCTGCAAGCTTGCCATGCAGTTGCTTGCACAAGCAATGTAACATTACATACATGTAACAGTTATTTGGCTTTGCAGGTATCCTGAAAATCCTATTTAGCGTTCATAATCTTATGAATTGCTAACTGTTGGGTATCAAGATAGCACAGCATGACTTGGGCACTCCTGGTGATAAATTGCAGCAAAGAATACATTCTATCCCATTATTTAGCTGGTAGTCTCTCCACAGTTTCTGTATATATCAAATTTCATGGGTAGGAGGGATCTTCTGTGTCTGGAAGGTTCTGTGAAACCCATTTAAGCACCGTAAAGAATTCGTTAAGCACATGTAAAGCATAGTTTCATGAAAAACTCAACCTTCATTGAAGATTGGATTTCGTGTAGTGAACCAGAAGACCTTTCAAAAGGGCTTGATGACCTAGTAATATTTTCTTTGTATATTCAGATTGATTGGTCATAGTCTTATTTTTGCTTTTATGAGCTCTAGAAAGCATTGCAGATTTGAGTGAACTCTTAGTCTACCAGATTATCCTCAAATTTGCAATGATGTGCAAATTAGTCAGCTCTCTACAGGTTGAATCTGTAATGAAAGCCTTGTGATCCGTGTCATAGTGATAATCACACACAAGATAGAGGAGAATATGAGGAAAGCAGAGGACAACTGAAGATGTGGGTCCTCTGTTCTGAACACCTTTGTTCAGACATCCCTATGCTCTCATACCTCTATGCTCCTATAATACTAACCTCAGCCCTAACATAGGTGTGTAACAACATAGGGGTGTCACAACACAATGTTTAGCCTATAGGGCTGATCTATGAGAAATTACAGCAACTATAAGTAAATGGAGAAAGGAAGCAAATATAGGGAAGCTACAAGCTTGAAACACTAAATGCTAAGATTGTACAGCTTTGTAATTTCACTGCTGAGTTGTCCATGGTTTCCACATAATTTTGTCTAATGCTCAACTGTGTGGCAATGACCCTGAACCTGAGCTCTGTACTACAAGGTCACTCGGAACATGTTTCTCCAGTCTCAGGTGCAAAGTGCCCCGGAATCTCTCCCTAAACTGCAGCCTCATTGGCAGAAATATCAGAGTTCAGCCTCATTTTGCAGCGTTCCCTTGCGGAGCCATTGCTCATTCCGGCATGGAAAATCCATGGAATCTCCCTAATGTGGACTATTGGGTCATAATTCACGGCGGAAAATGGCATGACAGGTGTGAAGGAATGTCAACGGGAGCTGGTTGGTTAGTCGGAGAATTAGGCCAACATTGTTTGCTTCATCTGTGGTATTATGATTCATCACTACTTCAGGTAGGGGGGGTCGATAAATGGCAAAGTCAAAATTTTTGGACACCCACTTGGGAAATGGTTAACACCATCAATACAAGACTTTGGATACAAAAAGTAAAGTCGTATCTCAAAATAAACCCCCCACCTCACCCGAAAAACTAATTTGCATTATATGCAATAGGGAACAGCCATATGGTGATTTAGAGGAATGCTTGCCGTCATGTAACTGCTTAACGACGTGTGCGAGGACCTCCAAACTTGTTGAATTCTCCTAAAATTTACTTGGCAACAAGTTTAAGAGAATAAAATAAGTTTGTGATATTTTTGTTGCCATGGCAACGGGTTGATGACAGGCATAGTTAACAAAATTCTCTAATTTCGGCTTAAACATTGCGGTTTTATGGTTTTCTTGGTAAACACTCTTGTTTCATATATATAGCATCAACATCTTATAAAATATAATGTAGCATTCACGATTAAATATTCATAATTTATGCTAATTTGATGACGTAATTGGTCAAAATCCAAGATGGCAGCCCAAGCGAAATCGTAAAATAGGTTATTATCACTCGAATTTTGCCACTATATTGTAGTTTTTACTATATACATTCCTAGGAATATTTGTAGTCCGATCTTATTGCATTTTGGGGGTTATATGTCAAAAATAATGCAATTTAAAACATTTAAGTTTGACGATCCAAGACGAGGTTTCTCAAAGAATAGCTAACTTGAAGATAGATTTCAAATTTGACACTAGTAGTGCCTGTACTATGCACATTTGTGAAATATGGCACATTACATGTGGTCATTTTTTTTTAAAACTAGAAGTCTTTGCCATTGCCTACACCTTTTCCTGGTAGTATACAATAGATCTAGTTGCCATGTAAAATGTTATGTTTCCAATACATGTGTATAATTTACTTTTTCTGCTTTCAAAACAGCCTCAAACGACACTTTTGCACTCAAATTTCACATTGAGCCAAAATCTGAATATAACTTTTCCTGGAAAGGTGTACATGTTAGTTGCATCAAAAGTTTTTTTTTTTACTTTGAACAATTAAATCCGCAGTAAAATTGCTAGTAAGATAGTTAATTATGTAAATATATTATATAAATTACATCCCTGCCGTTACTGTACTGCCTTTTATGCTACTCTCACTGTCATTTGTGTGCCCTAACTCTTGTTGTGTACTAGTAACAGTGGATGAAAGGTCTTACTTGGAAAATGTTTGTACATTTCTAATTTGAAAGGAAAGTAATAGAGCCCAGCTTGCCCAAGCTTTGTTGGAATTTGTCATGTATAGTCCAGGGTCTCTACTTTGTCTTATATCCTAGTCACCCCCACCTTCTGTTCGTTTCTCCAGGGTTTGCCTTTACTCTGGGTCCTCTGCGTATATACGAGTTCACTCTTCTTTTTAAAACAACTCATTGTATTCTGTCTTTGGGTTTTCCTTCTCTGTCTGTCCATGCCTCTTTCTGCTTTCAGTAAACCATTTCCTCAGGAACGTCTTCTACCCTCTATTGATTGTGCTCAGAGATTTAGATACTGTATCATGGTAATACTTGGCATAAAAGGTACATCTGCTGTGACGCCTCTCGTACATCCATGTCAGTAGTCACTTTCCCAAGGCCCACTACCTCAGCCTCAAATGGTACTACCGGTAGATCATTGATATCACAACCTATATATATATACTGTCTGCAGTTTTGTAGGTAGTTGGAAGTATTTAGATGGAGGAAATACCTTACCGACATCAAACAATTTAGAGTTAGATCTATTTTTGGCATTAGTTGTGATTCAGATTTACTTCTATGTTGTAACTGAAAGTAATTATTACGTACACTCTTTGATTTCTCTACCACTGTCACTCTCCCTATTCATTTAAAATGTATGTTATCAATCTGCTGCAATGGTAATGTAGCTAATGCCCTAGTGCCCCGTTGTTATTTTTCAGGGAGAAAAAAAATTAACTTTGCTAATAAGCCCCCTTTCCACTAGACGGCGATTGCGCTGAGCTCTCACTGCGTCCTAACGGATTTGTTTCCATCGATTTCATACTGGGTATATCATACAGAATGTAAAAGTGTTACTGAAAAGACAACAAAACACACATTTTGCACCCTCCCCTCACTAAATCCGAACGGCTTGGTCTACGATCACCAAATTTGCAGGGATTATGTATTTATAAGTCTTAATCACTTCTTTAATTCTGGTGTCTTGACAACACCGTCTGTCTCTACTTCTATGAAGTAATATGGGGTAATTATGACGCCATTAAGATGGTGTTATGGGCGATAACCATCTAAACCGGTACTTCCCATTATATTATGGTATCCTAAAGGTATCAAACAAAAAGTTAGCAAATATGGGTGTCTAACTTATACGTCTGCTAAGGTAGGTAAGACTTTTGTTGTCAATGGCATCCGAATTGATATTAATGCCTTGTCAGAAAATGAAGTCAAATCTATTTTTTTAGCTATCCTTTGAGAACCCTCATCTTGGATCGTCAAACTTAAATGTTTTAAAATACATCATTTTCGACATGTAACCCCAAAATACAATAAGAACGGACTACAAATTACCATTGGAATGTATTGGTAAAAACTACAAAGTAGTGGCAAAATTCGAGTGATAATAACCTATTTTACCATTTTCGGCTATGACATGGGCTGCCATCTTGGATTTTGACCAGTTACGTCATCAAATTAGCATAAATTATGAATATTTAATCATGAATGCTACATTATGTTATATAAGATGTTAATGCCATAGGAAACAAAAGTGTTTACCAAGAAAATTATTAAACCGCAACGTTCAAGCGGAAAGTAGAGAATTTCGTAAAATATGCCTGTCATCAACCGGTTGCCATGGCAACAAAAAATATCATAAATTTAATTTATTCTCTTAAACTTGTTGCCAAGTAAATTTTAGCAAAAGTTAACAAGTTTGGTAGTCCTAGCACACGTCGTTCGGCAGTTATATGACGGCAAGCATTCCTCTAAATCACCATATGGCTGTACCCTATTGCACATAATGCAAAATAGTTTTTTGGGTGGGGTGGGGGGTTTATTTCATGCTAGATCCCAATTTTTGTGCACAATGTCTGTCAAATGACCCAATAAATCACCCCTGAAGTGGGCGTGATCATATTTCAAAATTTCGATTTTTGACCCATTTAAAGACCCCCCCTACTTCAGGCAAAATAAATGGGTGGAGAGTACACACATACGTATGTTTCAAAATGTCATTGTTCTTCAGGTTTTGAATCTGCATTCTTAACTAGTAGCAATATCTTGTATTTGCATATTACGTTTTTTAGACATTTTGATGCGCTGTGCATAAAGTGTTGGGTAACGTTACAGTAAGATAGATGGGTGGAGAGTACACATATGTATGTTTGAAAACGTCATTGTTTCTCAGGTTTTGAATCTGCATCTGCAGTGAGGAATAATTTCTGAATGGCAGAGAGCTTTATGGTATTACATGTAATATTACATGTATATCTTGGTATTTCAGTTGGAGATATCTTGATTTTGTGAAGGCAAAATCCCTGCAAATGAACCCCTTGGGTGTGTTCTGTATTGTTGAGATGGCATGGGCCTGCCATATTCATGAATTGCTATTGGATATATAGCTAGAAATAGGTTTGACTTGAAGATTTCTTCATAAAATTGTTCTTGTTTGCATTACTAGATTTTCACAAGTCATGTTTATGGGTTGTAGGTTTAGAATTGAAGAATTATTGATAATACTAGTATATGGGAGCAATGCTTGAGTGTAGGTATTGTCTAAAGAGCTAAATTTCCAGTAACAGCATACAGCTACCTAACATTATAACTGAAAGTTATGTCCTTGGTGCTGAATTCCAGTTAGTTGTGCAATTGAAAAAAGTAGGCATTGCCTTAATTTTTGAAGAGGTACGTCTAGCTTGGACACTGATCAACACCGTACATGTATACTGTACATTACATGTGTTCTGTTTGATGCTGTGTGGAAAGGTGGAAATGGTATTTCGATCCTAAAGGTCATATTCTTATACATGTGACAGGCTGAAAGTTGTATCCTAATGATCTGTTTCGAATGGACTGCATGTATTTTTGTTTATCTTTGCTGAGATTTGGCAGATTTTCAGAAAAGGCTAATGATGAACCAAATCTAACTGTTTTAGTTGAATGATGCAATATTTATTCAACTGCATGTTATAGTCAACTCTCATAATTCCACCTTTGCCATAATACAGCAACATGAGAAAGATTACATGAAGCATTTACCTATAGCTGAAGGATGCCTGTCCTTGGTGCTGAATGCCTGTTAGTTGTGCAATTAATGATTAAAGGAGATGCAATGCAGCATTCAGTAATTCTGAAGTATATACACTTCAGATATTAAGGTGTTATCTTGAGAAGGCCTCTATAACAATGCTTTTTTTGATGTGGCTGCATTATGGCAGTTCAGTTCAGTTGCATTATTGCACCCAATGTTATTATAAGAGTTGAAGTTACCATTTCTGTCACATTTCTGCATCATAGATAAAGCAGAATTCTCCTTGAGCCATCTGCCCTGGAAACGGTGTTCCAAATTGGAATGGTTCCTGTCATATTTCCCTACCGATCTGTCAACTTAGCAGTTCGTATTTATGTGCAATTAATGTTAATTCCTGCAGCCGGGGTCCCTGGGGTGTCTGGCCTTTCTGTCACTGCGACAATCTCATAAAACATGCATGAACCAGACCCGGCATTCCATCATAAAATTCCTCTCGAATATTTCACTGATTTGGTAACATATACCATATGTGCACTCCATGTAAAGTGTGGAAGGTGCAATTCTTGTCAATTTTGTAAAGAACCAGATCTTGTACCATATCCAAGAATTTCAGCACTTCTAATTTGTGCAAAATAGAGTTCTGCTCTTTCCAAAAATTTCATCACTACTGGTCAGATTTTAATTTGAATCCAATCTGTCTGAATCTAGTCATCCAGAAATTTCAGATATGGAGAGCAAGTCTTGCTAGGGCACAGCACAGTGCCTTTAAGCACTTTCTACTTTACAATGAGTGATTGTAGGCTGACGCTGAACAATCTCATATCATATGTTATACCCGGTCCTAATGCCATGCTTTTTGCGAACTACAGAAAGTCGTTGGGAAGATAAAGCGCAGTAACGGCCGTACGGCATAAATTCTAGCCTGGGCTGTCTCCGGTGAAAGGCAATACTCGTGCTGGCTACGTTTAATGACAGGAGTTATTGTCAGCAAAGGGCGTCCGCAGCATATTCAATCACGGCAGGAGTAGAGGAATGAGACTGTTACGACTCGGAATGCTCACCCCGCTGCCCTCTTGCTTCTGTTTGTGTGCAGATGTGAGGCACCGGTGTGCAGTTTGCGGCAGTTTGCCCCAGGATTTATATTGCTTTGTCAACCCCCGGGAAAGGAATGCCCTAAGTCTGTGTCAAACTTTGGTTAGACCACTCTCGGCTCTTGCCAGGATGGATTGCTCCCGTCCGAAACACACGCTTAGAGGGAATAGTAAAGCATGGCGAGGAAAAATGGCAAATTTCCAAACCCGGAAACCATGTTCGGATGCCTGAATTGAATACCGAGTCAGCAAAAGTCCTGGTCCTATTGTGAGAAACTATTACTGTAGCTTGTGTCTAGTTGTAGTTGTTGGGAAACACTAGTCCGTGGCCACCTTTATCTAAGGGGTAATATCCATTGTATTTGAAAGGGGGGTATTTAGGGATATCTAGTCAACGGACAATGGTTTCAAACTGCAATATATTAAAACCGCCATCCATTGACCCAATATCCTTAAATATCCTGTTTTTAAAAGTAACAGATATTAACATAACATAAGTTATTTGTTCAGCTGAAATGACATTAGAACTAAACCGATCACACATATTATATGTATTTCTTGTGTTTACGAGCTCAGTGGGAATGATGGAACATAGAAGCCATATAATCACCCATGCACAAATGATGATGACCTTGTTTCACATTTCTAATGTCTAGACAAGTGTCCTATAAAACCTTTTAAGACCCTCATGATCCTATGATAAACATACTGTATGGTGTAAGCTTACATAAAAGCACTGTCAGGCTTATTAAATTTTTATCCCTGAGGTTTTATCAGTATTTTCCCCGTAAAGCTAATGTATAAAGTGTTAGTCCCCTGCATGCAGACATGTTATTGGGCACAAGATTGCTAACTTTTCCACTGCATGAACATGAAACTACCAGTTTCTAACTGACTGACTTTACCATATGCTATTAGGTTAAGAGTGAAAAAGTTTAAAAGCAATCTTCTTTTTTTTCACAAGTTACAAACTGCAAGTGATGCGATGATAGAAAATTAAACTTGTACTTGTAGATTTTTCACAAATACAGAAGATAGCAAATGTTAGTCATTATTAGCAAGACATTAAGTGTGTTATGCGTTATCATTTTATAATTTCAAAGGTTTTACCAAATGCTAAAAAAGTATTGAGACAAACAATATACCATTGCATAACCATCTTGAATAACCATAAGCCCTCTATTCAAAATTAGTCATCGATTTTATAATAATGAATCATTTGTACGAGAAAGGATCTTCAGCTCTTAACAGGTAAAATTGATGTGGCACAGCAAACAGATTTGTTCCACATACTTTGTGGCTTCAGCCAGCATACATCAAATCGTGTGATCCTGTTATACACCGTGCAATTGCTTGAGTATAGAGTGAAAGCAGCACGCTGGCCATCGGTCAATCTACCCTGTAATCATCTTTTCAGTTTGATTACAAGCCAGCTTCTTTCCCCCATTAGATGGAATACATCTCAGGAAGATCTGGGCACTGGCCATCATTCATTAGGGCAAATCCCTAAGTGGCTTTTCCATCCCATTTGCTGATCTTGTACGGGATGCTGTGTTGTTGTAGTGTTGCTGGCCTTTTCACAAAACGTTTGTCAAATGGTAACTACAAATGTTATACAGCGTCTTATTGGCTGGTATCAAAGAAAAATGAAAAGAGATTATAAGGGATGCTGTGTTGTTGCTGGCCTTTTCACAAAACGTCAAATGGTGACTAGTAGAGAGTCATGTTGGTTGGCATCAAAGAAATTAAAAGAGATTGCATAATAGTTTGCTGTCATTTTAGGACATTCTTTCACCCCTTGTCATACTATTCTTGATACAGCTGAATCTAACCTTTATTTCCACAATTGTTATAAGGAGTATGAAATGTTGCTACAATCAGGACCAAGATCAGAGAAGAAGAAGTAACACCCTGAACAATGGAATAGTCAAATGCTCTTTTGATTAGTATCATGCTATAGCAGTTGAAAGATTAGGATTGTCATGTACTTTTGTGTTTGTACAGTGTGCTGTGAAATTTTGTCACAAAATACATGCATATGTGCCTTTTCATCACAGAAAATCTTAGATATGCTTTCAAAATCAATGTCCAAGGTCAATTTAATGTCACATTCATATTCCAAATCTTATAACCAGTTTACCGTTTTGTCTAATGACATTTTGTGTCTGGAGAGAAGCAAAGCAGGATGGGAGATGCCCTGATCTTATTACACCAGCTGATGTGTTCCTTGCATTTTTGCAATTAGTCGGTGCTGTGTGTACGTCCGCTCCAAAGCTAATTCTGCAATTCAATTAAAAGTCTCTCCAAACAGACAGCAAATTATCTGCTGCCTTCGCTCTGATTCCTCATCCGTCCCCATAATGCCAAAGTAATTTCATTTCCCGTTGTCATACTTTATTGCCGCTCGCGTGAGACCTCGTCTCGTGGGCCCGTCTTTCTTCCCAATGTCTTCTGCAAGACTTGATTGTAATAAAATCTGTCTGAAGGCAACCATGTATGTGACGATGAAGTTCAAATGAAAATCAGGAGAAAACTGTTTCTTTGGTCTGCTGTTTTTACTTTAACATCAACTGCAGATCAGCTTGCAGATATGATCTATTAGACATTTATACCACAAATGTATGGTGCATACATGAAGAATACATTGCAGTTATAACTAGTATTTAAGGATGTCTCTATGGGTAGATATACTGGTTATGCCCTAGTATGCCAAGATAGCCAAAGAGCAGAATTGCTTGTCAAAAACAATCTCAAGTCTTCTCAAGGTCAATTTGATGTCACATTCATATTCCAAATCTTATGACCAGTTTATGTTTTTTGTTCAGATTTCCTTATGACCTAGCTAAAATTCCTGCAACAACAAAATTGTGTCTTCTTGCCCCTTTTAATTTAAGAATTACTTCTTCACACTCAGATACATTTTTAACAAATTTCATCTCATAATCCTTTAAACAAACACAGCATATCCCTCAATATCCATACATAATATAATAATCCTTTCCGGATACACACATGCATGCTATCTAAGCCTCCTGTACATTCAACAGATTTGACGTATTGTCCAAAGATGATGTAACGTCTCCATTAGCAATATCCATTAATCAAAACCATGATGTATCAGCTCAATCCTGGAGACTGTATTACTTTCAGATTAAGGAACATACAGACATGCCTTAGATGGCCCCATTAATCTGCAGACAATGCAGAAGAAGCCGTCACGCCACGCCTTTCATAATCTTCTTAGACATGGACTCCAGACGATACTGAAATATTTATTCTGTAATTTTGTTAGCTTATTGTCTACAAGCCGGGCTACAGTAAAATTATAGACTGGCTGCCAGCGGAGTAATAACAACGGGACTCAAATAAAGAGCAGTCAGTAAAAGTAGGCACAGCAATAGGGGAGAGGTCAGATGGGAATTGGTGAGGAGGGAATGACAGAGAGAACTGCAGATGTATTTCTGATGGGCACTGGGAATTGTGTTCCATGTGACGTGGTAACGCTAGTTTACCTTTATCTGTGGGGTATCCTATATCCGTTGTGTTAGATAACAGGTATTTATACGAATATTAAGTGGACGGACGGTGGATCTATAGTTTGAAAATATTGTAATTTGAAACCACTTTCTGCGGACTTGATATCCCCAAATACCCTGTTTTTAAAACAGTGGATATACGTTACCCCGCAGATACATGTAAAAGCGTTACAAAGATATCAAGTTTGTTTTGTAACTTAAGAAAATAAATGTCCTAATTTCAATGTTTTTTCTAGTGGGGATTTGATTTTCGCTATGGACTTTAATTTAAAAGGCATTATTTTGCATTGCTGTCAAAGATGAATGTCAGCTTGACACAGATATGTCACGTCTGATATTTTAAGAGCCCCATAAGAGTCCTTCCATTTGATACCAGTATCCTAGATTTTGTAGCCTTATATTTAGGCAAAGGATTCCTTGTTCTACACTTGCCATACTTTTATCTTTGTTTCTTTGCAGTGACCACTTTATAGAGAACTATAAATTGGTACTCCCATTACATGCATATGTAATATCTGACTATATTTGAGTCTAAAACCACTGAAACCCTTCATTTTCTCCCCACAGCCACTTTAAAGTCAGTTATTTCTTGACTTAGATACCTTTTCTCCAAAGTAAGGCATACAGACTATCTACATCATATGCCACATGAAGAAATGCAACAGTGCACCAGGTCCTATACATTGCCTTCAGCCCCAGAAGTTTGTTATGGGAGTTATTCCTTGATTACCCTATTTGCAGTCCACCAATGTTCAGTCAATGATAAAATCCAAAGCCTGGTGGATATATTGCTGGTGTCATGATGCCACTGATAAAGTAGGGCATGGGAGATTGCTTGGTTTGCTGACAGGATGCCGGGCAATATTGGGTAGAGCTGGGCATGTGTCGTGCATGGGAAATAGGGCGGGACATGCGGGGGGAATGTGTGATGTGCGCTGTGTGTGCAAACTTGCTGAAAAGGAAAATTGCTTCTTGGTTTCACCCTTGATGGAGTAACATATTGTTTTTGGCATGCATGATTGTATATATGTGTGTGTGTGTGTGTGTGTGTGTGTGTGTGTGTAGGTGTGTCTGTGTGTGTGTGTAGGTGTGTCTGTGTGCACTGTATAATCTCATTTTGTTAACAGGACCTTAATTTTGATCTTCACTTAAATTTCATCTTCACAGTTGTTTGATCTCTGGCTGAGGCCAGGTAAAGCCTTGCTCCTACTGCAAAGATTAAATGCTAGGAACTACTGCCTTTCCTACCATTCACTAAAATTACCGACAGTAATATTAAATGCATTAACAGTATTTGTGTGTGACTGCATAAATGTGTTCTTTTTTGGGGGGGGGGGGTCTGTGTGAAATTGTAAATGGGAGTCTGTATGTCTGTGTGTGTATACATGTATATGTATGTGGATGTGTATGCTTATCACTCATGTGAAGGGGTTAAAGTCAGCCAACCAAGAAAGTAACTTTGTGTGGCCTTCTATCAGCTTGAAGACTAGAAACGACAGCTTGTCATCCTTGTTTACTGTAATGATGTCTCTTGTAGCATCCACAATGACACAGCCTGACCCAGATGTGGTGTTGTTGCCCCTGCTCAATTTCACTACCCTGACTGTTAAGTAGGCCACTGTTAGCCTTTACAAATAGCTTGTGGTGTCCCTCAGGTGTAGTCTTGTCCACAATCAGTTATCACAGTATAATTTCAGATTCTCTGTAATATACATTTTAACTGACTTAGAAATAGTGTTTTTATAATGTATCATTTCTAATGTTAGTATACATCAGTTACATTTGAAATGTTTATCAACAAGTCGTCTTTTATCACAGCTTTTTACCATAGCTTTTTTATATAAGTTGGTATACTATGGAATTTACAGTCTTTGTTAATACATATATTACCTATATCCCACATTTTGATTGATGCACTCATTAGTATTGTAGTCAAGGACATTGCTTTAAGATGATGCATTCAGGATTCAAACTTAATCTACTTTGCTGAGAAGGTGTTTTATTCATTTTATCATTTTGAAAGTTCATCCGTGTTGGTAGAATTCAGCCGGAATCAAAGTCTAACTGAAATTTCCAGCACAAAATTAGGCATGCCCAAATTTTTGACTGTCCAGCTTCAAAGACTGTTCAATAGTCGAAAATTTCAGTAAATCCAATTTTTGTGTTGGAATCACAGTGACTTTGATCCAGAATTATTCACTTCACATTTGAGATAAAATGAATGTACAACAGTTTGCTATCTTTCCAAGAATTCCTTATTCAACATTGTACAACCTTCTCCTCACCTCTCAGTGTCCTCAAAGTAATACCTGTCCCATTTAAGATAGTGCTGTGATAAATTTACCCATGCACCAACTTTCCATTGATCTCGGGAAGGTCCTTAAAGTGCGGGGATGTCCCTAACATATCCATCACGACATGCATTCCTCTATTAAAGCACTTTGGGAGCAGCACTTGCCCTATTTACTCCGGTTTCCCCCAGGATCCCCAATATTTTTGCCGTCGCTGGGGAGATATTGAAGTTGTAAGTAACTAGAGGTGTAATGAATCCAGACACCTCTGATTCTTAGAAAATTGCAACTTGGCTCTAACGAACGATTTGTGGCTCAGGGAAATGTGGGTAAATATAGACTAGAATCAGCACATGTATCTAACCATGCCACATGCCTATGCTGATTAAGCAGTTGTTGAATCTTAGGCAAAATTGGATTACCAGTAGTTTTTTTGCTCCCATCTTCTGTATCAATAGGAAAATTTATTTACAGGATATAACATGATATAACAGGATATATCTGTCATTTGATGTCAAAAGTGCCAACGTTGTACAGAACTAATAAAAGTGCTGAATTTTTTCTCCAGATGCAAGACTTTATTAAAGAATGTAAATGACAAGCTGTTTGTAAAGAGCAACAGTTGTGATTGTCCATGGTACTGAAAATGATACTGTTATTAAGTTAGTGTTTTTGCTGGTGTGCTCTTTTATTTCTTCTTCTCTCAAGAGCCAATCATAGCTTAGAATTGCATTAGGGTATTAGCTGTATATTGTAACTATATTTTTGCTTGCATACAATACTATCTTGCAAGCCTAATGGTCTGGGACTGTTTGCAAGTAGCTTGACAAAAGGCTACAGGTAAAACATTCTGCATGTTCACAAAGATGTTGCTTATTCTAGTTGTGTGAACCTTTTTTGTGTTCATGTATCATTATCAGGTCAGTAGATAAGTAGGTAGTATTCGTAAGACGATGATACACGAGTGAAAAAGTTTCATGTAATAACAGTGCCGTATTCAGTACCATGGACAGGTCGGTGTGGCAAACACTACTTGCTTTTGTATCGTCTTATCAAATTGAGAACAGATGTATGTAATATTATGTGTTTAAACAAGGAGCTTTTATGAAGTTTGTATTATTTTACTTCATTGGAATGTACCATATCAAATCTAATGGATGTACAACTCAAGTTTCGTGAGCATTGTACATTATACTATGTACTTCATCCATGATAGAATTCTGCCATACTCACAATCCTGGCTTGGAAGGAGACATTTTTATTGTTTTGGATTAGATTGACTGGATTCAATTGAATTTTTGTAAGCTACATGTACATCTATCAAAATAGATACAGTGATTCTGCTGATTTAGGCAACATCATTTCTAACTTTGCTTTTCTGTCTGGTCCACTAACGTAAGAATGTTGTCTGCCCCCCTCCCCACTGCAGTGTACGTACATCACACATCGCAAGATGTACAAGTAGGCAACAGCAAAAGTATAGGCAGTATCATTTCTAACTTTGCTTTACGACTGGTCCGCTAACATAAGAATGTTTTCTGCCCCCCTCCCCCCCTCCAGTGTACGTACATCACAATACCACAAGTACAACACACACACGCCGTGATCCTGAGCAAGCCGGCATGGATGTGGGGGGCAGAGATGGGGGCCAATCAGCACGGAGTCTGCATCGGGAACGAGGCGGTATGGTCCAAGCTGTGCGGGCCTGACACCGAGGAAGAGAGGCTCCTGGGAATGGATTTGCTCAGGTAACTCAACAGAGAATTTGACGTCTATGGCGACTTTGTTAGTGAAAATATGTTGGGTTCTCAGCAGAAACCAAAATGAGAAATGCCCCAAACCCATGAAGATTCTGGACCATCATACAGGCAGTATACTGTAATTCCTGATTTTTTTCAATGTACTTTTATGTTCACCATTTTCATGGTGATGACTGTAGCGTGAACTTATCATTACCGATAACAAATAATTTGTTGGTGACAAATTCATTCGTTCACCGTGAACATTTAGTTCAGAAAACAAGTTAAATTTTCTCAGACCGTGAAAGTTTGGTACCGAGAAGACAAAGTGAACTACAGTATATCTGCATCCCATATATATATATATATATATATATATATATATACAGGCTCAGTAGGACAAGGGTTTTAAAATGGTTTCTGTTCAGAAGTAGCGTCCTCTCAGCAGACCCTGCGAATGTCAGGGCTGATTACGCATCATGACCAGTCCCTTGACATTGGTAGGGTTAACCCCACTGCAGCCTGTGTAATTGAATCTGATGTCAACATGAACTTGACCCCTGTGCCTCCGACCCACCCAGCTGTGTAATGGGGATCAGCTGCAGAGACCGTCAGGCGGTTTGCAACTCCAGCAGATGTGAACAGCAAGGGCAGGGCTCTGCTAGGGCCAAATAAATACTTAGTGTTGTTTGAAATACATGAAACCTCATTAAATAACAGTTGCTCAAGAAGCAACTTGATATGATTTCGAAAACAGGTTTTATTAGTGTTATACGCTAACTAGAGTATAAAACCTGCTCTTCAACAACATCTGCTCAGTGTCACTGACAAAAGATAGTGCATGCGATCTGAAATGTCTGATTTGTTCAAATGTTGGCTAGAAACACAATTATTTTGTAAGATCTGGTTTCTTACTTCCAGTATTACAAGTTTAGTAGGTCCTCATGTATTTACTGTTTGTCTAATCGAGATCAAAATCTGATTTTTTTAGAATAAGAAGTATGGACATTCATTACAGATAGGCATCTACCAATCCCTTATTAATTATATTGTAAGGTATTTATATGTGCTCTTCAATCTCCCTCAGACTGGGACTTGAGCGAGGTTCGACAGCCAAAGAAGCGCTGGACGTGATGACGACACTACTGGAGCAGCATGGGCAGGGCGGACCATGTATGGAGGAGGGGGGGACACCTTGGTGCTACGACAACAGCTTCATCATCGCTGACAGGAGAGAAGCCTGGGTGCTGGAGACAGCCTCCAGATTGTGGGCGGCTGAGAGGATCACCAGTCAGTGATTCATTCATTCATTCTTTCATTCATCCATCCATCCTTCCATCAATCTATGCATCCTTCCATCCATCCTTCATCCATCCATGTATGCATCCATCCATCCATCCACCATCATTCCATCCTTCCATCCATATATCCATCCTTCCATCCATCCATCCATCCACCATCCTTCCATCCATCCACCATCCACCCATCCTTCCATCCATCCGTCCACCCATGCATCCTTCCATCCATCCTTCCATCATCCCAAAGTCCCAGTCAATCTATTCCACACACCATTTTAGGTTTTCATATGTGATTCAGGCCACAAATGTTATATGCACATTTAGGAAAGCATTTTACATTAAAATTGTCCATGTCAGCTTAGCTGCAGCTGGTAGTTTGCTAAAAGGCCTATGCACAACAATTAGATTAATGGTTACAGAGTGACACATAATTTGTGTGCAATATCTTTAGGCATGCCGAGCTGACATGAGACCTTACTTGTGTCCTCTGATTAGAACTTGATTGGGGATGATTTAAGTTGATTGGATTAATTTCCACTGAAATTAAGTCCCTGAAATAATGTGCAATGTAGTCTTATTATAGATGCTCATTTCAGCTAGCTGATAGTCAATGCAATTGAAACTGAACATCAAAGTAGTTATGTTCCATTAGTACCTTGTTACGAAAGTTCATTGAATATTTTCCCTTACCAGCATTTAACTCATTACTCACAGTGTGAGTTTGTCTTCTACAGATAACCAAATGCAGTAAGGCCCTTAATGCAAAAATATAGTTGCTGGTTGGGTAAGACAGTTGGTTGCTTGGGAAAGAGTCTCAACTATGTAAAAATGGATGGGACTGTTTTGATGTGACCTCTGACAACAGGTGGTTGCCTGCGCCAAGTGGTTTCTCAGCCAAATTTGACTGCATATACACAAAAAAAATGAATTTTAACAAGGACTGTTATCCTTCTAGGTACGTTGTATAGGAAGAATAAATGTGAAAATGAATTGATGTCCCCACTAGTATCAGAGTCATCACTTTTATTCGCTGTTTTTTACGTAGGCGGGTGCCGTAATATCTCAAACGAACTCAGTGTCCGGACCAAAATCGATGCCATGTCTGAGGGCCTTAAGGACCACGCCCAGAAACACAGCTACTGGTCGCCCGAGGAGGGGGACTTTGACTTCGCACGTGCCTACAGCCAAGACTTGCCTAACAACATCGACGAGGACCCCACGGGGAGGGCCGGCGCTGGGAAGAGGTTGATGGAGAAGTATTCAGGTATGCGCCACTATACTGATAGTGATGTTATTTAGTTGGTAACACCACTGCAGTGTGACGTCAGTGTCAGGGGTCACGTGTTCGCTCTTTTTCCATCATGGCACGATTGTGTAAGCACAGTGTGCTAAAAATTTTGTGGTTTTACGATAAGTCGTTTAAGAGTAACAGGACTTAGTAGGGGAGGGCCTGAGAAGCACCACCACCTCCCCTCACGCCCGGTCCAGGGATGACCAAAAAAGCCTGATCTGAATAGGGTTAAAGCTCCCTTTGAATCGAGTTGCATCATACCTCTGATTCCCTCATCTGCACCTCCCTGGTTAATGTTGGCGAGGTGTCTGTATGTTAAGCCTCTCACATGTTCAGGATCTGTGCACTCCGCAACCAAGGTTGCTGCTGGGTTGAGAGTAGCCTGAAATCCATCCTATTCTAGCTCTAGTTTGGTCCTCTGATCTAAGCAGAACATGATCATGACTTTCCCTTCTTCTTTGAATGTCTGTAGGCTATTGGTTTCGTTCAAAGTATTGTAAAGTTTCTGTAGCTTTTGAACAACTTACAACTGTACTTTTAAAGGGTGTTAAAAAAGTATAGTTACAGAGTTAGGCAAACTGTAGTAACTGTGCCCAGTGAATGTAAAATCCAAAGGTATCACATTGACCTACCTAACTCAGCAACATACCTTTAGCCAGCCCGTCTCAAAAGAAGTGTACCCTTCATAATGCTTGCAACTTGAAAATTCTGGGTTTGATATCTCAAGTTGGTAGATAGCTCTGGGGGCAGAGAGTAAGAGGTGTATGTTTGGGCTGTTCCACTTGCATAACACCAGTCCTTTTCAGAATGGGTACATTTCCTATAGTCTCCGCAGCAAACCCAACAGCATGATGGATGTGTCTGCTGACTGATTAATGCTGGTTATTGATTCATTACCGCTCCCGGCTAGCCAAAAATTGCCCCGGAATTAGTAACTCTTGCCCGGGTTGTCCTGGTGACTACAGATGGTCCCAGCACCCGATACAGCAGGGCAGGGTTGTAGCCAGCACCCATCCTTCCATCCTTTGAAGGAACTTTGCAGCTGGGGACGGAAAAAAATTTGCCCATTCTGTCTTCTGTGATGGACAGAAATCGATATGAAAAGATTTAATAAAACTGTCTCCCTTGTGTAATTTTTCACCAAAACAGATGCTGCAGAACAGCTTAGTCTACCAGCAAAATGTACACCTCAAAATGCAGGAAATAGTGTTTCAGAGGGTCTAGACTTAAAAATTTTCCAGGGAAGCATGCCCAGGACCCCCTAGAAACGTTGTGCCTTAGGCGCTCTTTAGGATTCAAAATTGAGGGGATGAAAAATGATTTCAGGCTGGCTACAACCCTGCAGCAGGGTTTTCACTGACATTCACCCGATTGATTTTAACCGCTGGCATTGTGGCCGAAGTAATTTGGTGCAAGTCCGGACCAATGCTGATTAGGTGTAATCAATCTGTCTGGAGCTTAATTAATTGCCTGATTGGTCATTAATTAAAATGTCCGTAATATAGTTAATAATAGGAATCTGATAGTTAATGTGAAATTCATAGTCTAGATTAAATGGTGTTGAAGATAGAATTAATGAGATGATAGGATAAAACTTTTTTTCTATGGTTGCTGATAATATTTCAGCAATTGGCAAAATGATATATCTGTTACAGAATCTAATGACTTTTTACCTAGTACCTAGAATTTGCTAATAAGAAAATGATTGAATTTTGAAATTCATTTTAACTTACTGTGAAGGCTTATGCTTGTGTTTGATGATGTAACATTGTCTGCACTGTGTTAATCTCACTGTAACAACAGTAGTGTTTATTTTGACCTTTATGTTGTTCTTTATGTTCTTTCTTTGTTCTTCATTTATTCACACATATTACATGGATTAAACAGAAATTGATATACAGAATAGAAATACATGCAGGGGGAGGACAGAAGCCTATACAGCTATCTGTGGGCCTCCCCCCAGAACTCAGACATGAAATAATTGAATTATACATAATAAAATTAACGAAATAACACGTAAGTTGAAATCATTGAAAGTTTGCATTCTGTTCTTCTCTCCCCACACAGGATCCATCAAGGCTCAGACAATGTTCACCATCTTGAGAGACAAGAAGAGCGGGATCAACATGGATGGCTCTTTCCGAACGACGGCCTCCATGGTCTCTATCCTCCCCCCTCCCGACACCGGCACGCCGTGCTGTCATTGGTTCACCGCGACCCCTGACCCCAGCAAATCCGTCTTCAAACCTTTTATTTTCTGCAACGGAGTGGAGATCGCGAAGTACACGCACTCGCCGGAGAGGGGGGCGGATGACCCAGTGAGGATAAAGCCTCGTTTCCAGTCCAACGTGGACCGCAGGCACCCCCTGTACCGGGCACACGAAAAGGCCATGATGGCAGCAGAGGGCAACCAGGTCAGGAATTTACTGTACTTTTTAAAGCTCTTAGTCCATAGCATTGTATTAAAGATTTCCAAAACTAGGGTGGCTGAAGGTTAAACTTTTCTCCCTGCTACCAAATTCCTTCACTGACTTTCTTTACTTTATGGATTACATACATTTTGTATCTGCACACGCATTGGTTTTGGCTGTTCTCCAAAAAAAATCTGTGGCCAAATGTGACCTAATAGCTAAAAGGCTATGACAGTCATCTTTTACCTCATTACCTTCAACAACACTGGCATCACTGGGAGGGGACAAAAATGTTCAAGACCAACAATTGCCTGTCTACTGCTGTTCACTAGATGAGAAAACTATATTCAACACTAAATTTTTTTTCTTCTCTCTAAACTTTTTTGTCTTCAGGACAAGCGGAAAGAGCTGCAGAAGACGATGGCAGAGCTGGAGGAGCAGTGCATCATGGGAATGGAGGCATTCCTGAAGGATTCGGCACAAGATATGGCAGACGAGGACGAGATTCGGGAACTGTTCATAGACTGTGTGGAGACCGAGATGAAGTTCTACAAATGAGGGCAGAGGGGAAGGGTCAAAGTTGAAAGGTCGTCTCTATGGAAACTGCAAATCATTAAAGGTAAATGAAGGCAAAGGTACTTATGGTTGAAATGATTATTGACTACAGAATTCTATGGTACGTGTGGCTGGCTACTATAATAAGAAAAATATTAGTTGTAGAAGAATAATTGGGCAAAAAATGTGCTCATTTTGTAACGAAATTAATTTTGATGCATTCATTGTATGTAATCTTCCTGTTTTTTGATGACAAACAATTCCCACCCCAATTCCCTAATTGAATACAGCAGAATCAATGAGTGATTTTTAATTGATATGTACATGTTGTGATTAATGAGTGGTACTCAAGATCCATATCACAAAATACTCCAGAGCGCCGCAGGGATGTATTTGTGTCCTTGGTAACAGAGATAGTCGTTCAGACCTGTTGTATGATTCCCAGATTAGGGCATGGCGTCTGACACCTCAGAACTCTGCTTAAAGCACCACCCTAACATGGACAGCAGAAGCTTTGAAAGGAGAGTAGCAAATCTAACCTTCATCGACGAGAGTAACAAAGTTAACGTTATTCTAAGGCTTGCTAGGTATCCATGTGCTAGGACCAACTAAGGTACAAAAAAAAAGTGGCAGGCTATAGCTGAAGGATGGTTTGACTTGAGTCAAGAGTCAAGACAAAAAATTGAATCATGAACAAAATGTTTGGTGCTCTGCTTCTGCTTTGCAAATGCAAAATGACATGTTTTTAAGATGATGGAGTGGTGACATACATGTCTGGAGATTGGTGCTGCTGTTTTAGTTCTAATGGTGTTAAGACTGAGGGCTTATTCGATTCCATTCTAGCTTCCTGCTTCAACATGTGCATCTCTAATACGTGTAGATGCAAACTGCATGCTTTGCTTAATTAACCACTTATGCAATCTACTCCATCAGATTTTAGTGGAAAAAGCAAAAGAAACAGGTTGCTGAATATGAAAAAGTGTAAAATGGCCAAGCCAGAAGGCTGAGTTTTAGACGTTCTGGTGGTGAATAGTTAGTATGGATGGAATCAGCCCTACATGTCTTGGTCTTATGTCCACAACTGCACAATGTGTAACTGTGCCATTTACAAAGCTGCTGACAAAAACAATGTACTTCTGTAGTGTATAGCATGAATCCAAGTCGTGTTGTAAATCTAGTGAACACTGAGAGAGAAGAAACTATCCTAAAAAAAACTACAAAAAAGAATGAACCGAAGCAAATCTCTGCTGAGAAATTGTTTTTGTTGTGACGTTCCAGGGTCTTGATGTTCAGGTGCTGCTTTGTGACTGTATAGAAACATTTTTGAGAAAATTGTATTGCAGATAATGATAGTCTAGTAAATTCAATGCAGATTTTAAAAACATCTGGCCTTATTTGGATATAAGGCAGGGGTTTTCCTAGAAATGAATCCCATTCGAGCTAGAGGGAGCAGAGCAATGGTGTGCATTTCCTTTCCATTCAACAATGTAAAGATTTTAGGGAATTCTAGGTTAAAATGGGGTGTTCTAAGGCTTATTGAGGAGGGGAATGACTGAAAGGTCGACCATTGAAGTTTGTGTCAACATATGACCTATTAACATCCCTCAAGTCAATCTGAATTTTATGCTTGTAATAGAATTCACCCCTTAGAATAAAGGGGCACATACTTAGATGAGCATAAGGGCGCATCACCCCTGTCCCTCTCCTTAGAAAAACCCCTGCCTTATAATGTACTGTCAGACTTTGCCAGTTTGTATGATTTGTCTTGCATCTTACAGAGACAGAGTGAGTGTTGGGCAACTCTCTGTCCGATATTTACGTGCTTCCAACACCGAACATTCTATTTGCCTTTGAGAATGATCAAAAGTGTTACACAACCTGTCTTCAGGAATGCATATGGACTATACAATCAAGTATCATGTCATCCTTATCATAGCACATCATTATAACTTACATAGCACATCATTATTTATGTTAATGTTTAGGTCTTATACTCTCTTCTTGAGTTATGATTGTGTGACAAAAGCACAGGTTTCTGGATAAAAAAGGACTTGGACTACAGTAAGTTTAAACAGACTTGAAATACATACAATGTAGCAAACAATCATGAATATTGTTTATTGGTTTTGTTGCAAAGTAACAAAAATGCATGCTGCTGCTTAACACAAGTTTGAAACATTTCTTTATTTTTGTAGCACAGTAGTTTTTAACTAGACCAGTGTAATAATCATGTATTAGTCTTAGTATAGCCTGTTTTATAAAGCTTGATTACCACTAAACCTTGTTACAAACAACTGCGACTTTCAGGAATTTTTCATTGCAGTTCCTTTAGGAATCTTTCCTCCATCCAGTAGCAAGTTAAATCAGTAACAGTTACTGTTGTTCAACATACTTCCTTTGTCAAAACTGTTGTATTGGCTTTGCACATCTACACTGTTATCCTGTACACTAACTGCTAAAGGTGAATTGTTGTTGATAAATTACACAAAGAAGTTTAACAATGACATAACAATATAGCAAAACAGAATGAAAATTACATCAATGAGAATAGATTTCGAACAATTTATGACAGAAAGGATGTTGAACAGCTAAAATATCTGATCTTAAAAAGAGTGAACACTGAGAGAAGAAACTATCAGCAAGACAAATGGCAAGAAGAGGCTAAAAAGAGTAGCAGATGGCATTATGTATTTGTGGCACTTGGTCTGCTTACATCAAATTGAATGTGTTTCTCATTGTACTTGGTATAGTTGTTGGTTGGCTACAATGCAAAACTAATGCAAAGAGTTCAACAACTCTGCATTGGGCTTAATGCCTAATATGATGGCAAGCTAAGCATCATCTGATTTTAAGTCACTTGATTGAAAATGCTTGGATACTAGTGTCAAAGATACAGTAAATCTTAATGGTTGGCATTTTGAATCTTAACTTCCTGGTTCCAAGTCTTAGCTTACATGTTCTGGATTGATTTATGTAAAACTGCAACCATGATTGTGAAATTCTGTTCTCATCTTCTACACCAAGGAGCCTAAAATCTCAAGGTTAACAAATAGCAAATCGACTTAATGATGTATTAGATATTAAAATATTTGCAACTCTACAAAATATATTGTATTGGTAAAATCCTCCTAGAGAGAAATTGTGTCGAAGAAAATAATGTAATAGAAAGAAACTTTATTAAGAAATGTTGTTTACATGTGATTAGGGTGGTATTGTCAGGACATACTAAAAATTAAATTTGTTTATATGTTGCAAATGCATTGTATCGACATGTTGCAAATATGTTACATTAATATGTTGGAAATGTTTTGTGTCAACTTTAATATGTTGTAACTTGTAAGAATTGAGTCCCTAGAAAACATGTATAATGTTACATGTATGTTGTTGTGAGTGGCATCCATTCCATTGCAAATGCAAATGTCAAGTTTCTTTTTCACACAATGTTGCTGCTAGTTAATATGTTGAAGAAATACAGTTGTAGCTTGTCTCAGAATATTTATTGGAGATACGTTATCACAATGAAGAAGGGATGCCTGCTCTATGGATTTTCGCAAGGTAGTTAAACCATGTAATGCAAAAATACACATTAAGCATAGATATGTTCTAAGCTGTTACATTTCTTGAAACAGGATTTAGAGTTATACCAAATTGTAGAGTGTTCAAAGTGTTTTAATGCAAAATTGTGGGATGCATGAAAAGTTTATAAGATTACAGTATTTCTGACTAAAAGTATACTGCTACTTTACCACTTTTAGGCCCAGTTTAGACACAAAACCCTTTAACCGACCTGTGTCGGTTAGGCGTCATATGACGGTAAACTGTCATATGACGCTTCGGTGACGGTTCTCTTTAGACACACCGGTGCGGGCGGGAGGAAGCGTTGCAGGCCGCCCGTGGCGCAGGATACTTGTATTGCGCGCGAAGCAAAATGGCGCATATTTTAGTCTTGCAACAGTTCCTACCTACAATTGCTAAATACCGTTTATGTTTTTAATGTTTACTACTCGCATTTTCCTTGGTATGAGACGCAACAAAGAGGACGAGGCACATGTACAGAGCAGACGGGCAATACCCTGGCTTGAACTCAGCTTCTGTCCTCGCCGCACTTGTGCATAGGGCATTGGAAAATTCGACAACTTTCAATGTCTCAAACGATAAGAATAAGGAAAAACCATTCTCCTACAGCAGAGTACCGTCAGTCATTTATAAGGTAAATGCCGTTGGGGACCGGGCGTTAGGAGGATGGGAAAAACATGTTTCCATTGATACGGGCTCGTTAGCATATCATTAGCATATGGTCCACGACCTCCTATAACTGTCACCGGTGACGGTTTCTCTTTACACACGAGAGAAGCCGTCACGGGCCCCCCGCTGAACCGACCCAAACCGACCCAGAACCAGGTCCGGAGGTGGCTCAGGTCGGTTCGCGGAAATACCGTCATACGCCCCTTATTTCCTCTTTAGACCCGTGTCGGTTAAGCGTCATATAACGATTAACCGACACAGGTCGGTTAAAGCGACCTGTGTCTAAATCGGACCTAAGTTACTACAGTGGAAGCCTGTTCATGTCACAGTGATACCTTTGTTTTGCTGCTGTTTGCTACTACGTCATGCACATGCAATACAAACCACACCATCAGATTAGTATTAAATGGTTTTGTTCTGGTAAAGGTGTCACTTGAATGTATAGCAACAGGTTGCTAATGTACTACAAGAAATGTTACATGATAAAAAGTACAAGCCTGCATGGAAAAATTATGATGCACAATGTTGAATGTATACAGGCAAATTGTAAACATCCTATATGATATGAGACTAACAGCTTTATGTTAAGGACTATCAAATGCAACCATGCTAGCTACATGTATAGTGTCTGACATGAAGTTTCAGTGAATTTTGAACAGTTCTATGTATAGATGAATTACAATGATTTTTTTTAATGCTGGGCAACATTTTTTCTTCATAAACCTCTTAAATGTACACTGCAGCCTGGATGCCATGCGTGTTAGGATACATGTACTTGCATCTGCGTGAGACTGTATAATGTGAAGCTTGGAGAAGTGTGGCACTCATGCTACTGTGTATTGGTCATATGCAGAAAGACTATCAAGTCACCAAAGATTAGTGTGTTAACCAATTCAATTGGTCAAGATACTTTTAAGTTGTATACCTAGATGATGAGATAGCTTATTTTGAATTGTTGTCAAAGTGTACATATTGGGAGCTTTGTGGCTCTAGTGCGGCTTGCAATGAAGCTGGCTCCAATAAAGAAACGTGACAGCCAACGTGTACTGAGTGCTTTACTGAATGCAATGTACACTACCTGGGTACTAGTTAAGAGTATGAAATAATTTCCCCACCTACAAACCAATTTCTGAACATTACACATCATGCAGAATGTAATTGTCACAGGCACAGCAACAAAATGATTTAGATTAACCTCAATGCCACCTATCAAAATTAAGCATTCTAACATTTATAAAAGGTTTTGTTCAAACAAAATTTTCTACTCTGTTTGAAAAGCATTCTCCATTTTGCTAATTTCAGTTTTGTAAAGTTACGAATAAACATGGGAAGCTTATTAGTGTTTTAGTGATCCTTTTCATCACTGATACTATTCAACCCCTTCCACCTCAGCAATTTTGTCGTCCTTCAAGAGATCAAGGAATTCAGTACAAGTCAGTCTGTTACAAGGATCCTCATTCAAACACTGCTTCATTAGCGAGCCCCAAAGGACTGTGGGCAGAGCCTCGTTTTGAGCAGGCATTCGGATGAGCTTCCCAGTGCCATCCTGAATCTGGTTGAAACTAAGACGAGCTGTCTCATCAACCTCGCTGATCTTTTTCAGACTCCACATCTCCCACATCATCAGACCTACACTGTACATGTCTGCTGATTTCTTGTAGACCCCTCCCCGCAACACCTCAGGTGCCAGGTACACATAGGGGGAGGCTAGAGCGTCTGCTGTCTTGGGTAGCTCGGGTCGCCGCATTTCACATGGGCTTGTCAGCTTGGGTCTTCCTTCATCTGTGACCTATGAACGATATGATATTGTGTTTGTTAGACAAGTTCATACACCTGCATCTTAATGTTAGCATGTGTCTTGGTTTCATGATACACATATACTATTTTGGGCCCTCTAGCGGCTTGTGATAATACAACGGTGGATCTTCTTTTTTGTGCCAGCTAGCAGTTACTCACACGACTGGATATGATTTTGCAAACTCCAGTTGCTGGTTCATACTTCCAAAGTGATTGGGTCAGTCATTTTGGTGATGGTTGAAACAAGGATATTACTCAGTATGTCCTTGGTTGCAACTTTGATACTGCAGCTGTCCAACAATGATGTTGAACTTATGGAGATGAGTACTTACCAAAACCGTGTCCATGGACAGCTCGATATGAACCATCCCCTTCTTGTGAAGGTACTCCAGACCCTTTCCAACATCCAGTAGGACACGCCTGATGCTGTCACTCGTCACAATGCTCTTCCGCCTGCCCAGAAGAGACCTCAGCGACCGCGATGCCGGTTCTAGAAGCAGCCTGGGGATGTCATCTGGACCTTTAGCAGCACCTAACATCCAGATGATGTTGGGGTGTAGGGCACTCTCTTGTGTGGGATGCTGCATCCTCCTGCATTGGTGTAAAAACGAAAATATGTGGAACAGATTAGCTGGGCTGGCGCATGTTACTGCAGTAAAGATATGAAGTGCCTCAAAATACTTCCAAGTAAATAAATGATATCAACTGTACATTAAGTGGATGGTACATTGTGTGTTGCAATGATTTGAAACCCAAGGATACTATGGTGTTTCCTTTCAGAGAATTTATATTTGTACACCGGGCACCAATGAATGTCCTTCAAACTCACCTCAGACATTTCTCCTCTGAGACGATTCTTAGGATGGCTGCTTCTGATCTTTCTTTGGATACTTTGACCAGCACGTCACGAGACGTTCCGTCCTTCTTCTCTTGCAGTAGTCCTTTTGCAATGTTGCTGAACGTTCCGCTGCTAACAGTGGTATCTTCTACGGACACCTGTCCTTCGTCGTAGTCAAATTCCTTGACGTGCCATACACCAAATATGGTCAGTTTGTGGTGGATGTTCTCAACCTTCTCCTGAAGACTCCCCACATCCTGTGTCACCTTCTCCACGGTTCTTGCGTCTTCCTTCAGGTGCTCGACAAGTTTTAGGTTGGATTCGATTGCCTCGCCGATGCTCTGCTCACAACTGTCGAGGAAGATGTAGGATGGCCTCATCTGGTTCACAACGTAAGTCCGTAAGGTCTCTCTTTCCTTGAATTTCTCCAGCACTCTTAGACCTTGTTTCCTCATGTATTCCAGTTTGTTGTCGTTGAACTTTCGTTTTGCTTTCATCTCGCCGAGCTTCTTGAAGATGCCCTTCGGGCTGACGAAGATCATTGCTGGAGATGCGAGGAGAGCTCCCAAGGCCCCTACCGGTATCCACAGGGGGGAAGAGACTCCAATCAGCACCTTCTCTATGATTGTCAGGTCGAAGACTGATTCTCCAAAGCTGATTGTGCCAGAGCTGATCATCTCGACCATCGACAGGTCCTCTTCCTTGGTGTCATCTTCATCACCTTGCCCTGTGAGATTCCGTTCGATAGCTGACATTGCTTCTTCGATTCCGGATAATTCTTCTCTGAACATGTCTTCTAAGTCTGCCTTGGCTTTCTTGAAGTACCCTTCCCTTTGTTCCCAATCCATGATGAAGTTTTGCAGACGAAGGCACACCTCAGACTCTATCTCTTTCCTCACGACCTGGACATCTGTTTGGTTGATGAGATCGGACGACGACCATGATGTTGCCAATTCCTGAACACTGGGGTTGTCTTTCAAGAGGTCCCCAACTCTGGCCACACATTCCTCTACGTGATTCTTCAGTACGCCTTTCATTCTCTCAATCGTCTCGGACGCCTTCTTTCTTAATTTGCCCAATTTCTTCTCGGTCCTCTTGAGACGTTCTTGTCTCTCTTCGTTTGTCAGCTTCCCTGACCCTGCATTGGCGATGGTGGCGTCCAGCATGAACTTGATTCTGCACAGGACCTGGTCTAAGAAGCTGTCAGAAAGAAAACGTCACATTACTGTTATGCAACGATAATCCCAAAGTAACATTGCAGACTTGCGGTGGTTAAGAACAATGCATTGCATTGCGTGATGTATTAAATGGTCATTTCAGTGACTACCTACCTGTAATACACTTGCAGCTTATTCTGTAGCGATACAGGTATGAGCCGTTCTATGCCGTCCAACAGATGCCTGAAGTCCTTCATGACAACGCCGTGCTGCAGAGCCTTCGCTGCATCAGATGTGCAAAGCCGGAAGACCTGGTCTTCTGTGCACCCATGCCAGTAGCGTCTCAGCACACGCAGCTGCTCATCTTGGACGGTTTTCATCTCGTGGGCAGGGACCTGATCCCACTTGTTGCAGACAAAAATGGCCGCTCGAGGTGAAAAACGAGCCATTGTCGTAGCCTTAGTTGGGTTGCCCTTGGCCTGTTTGGCTTCTAGCTGTTCTCTTCCTTTAGCACCGACAACCGCCAACAGCCTGCCAAGCTGAAAGGCAAAAAATGACAATTGTCACACTCGTTTTGTGTTTGAATCAACACCAATGACTAAGGAAGGTCAGCGGGATTCGTTAGTACGGAGGAAACAGCGAGGGAAGCCATAAAGTTAACGATATCCTATGTTTTGCTTTAATGTTAAAAGAATAAGTCCCAAACGGATGGCAGCAAGCCCACTCACTCTGTCTTTCTGAATGCCCCCAGCGTTGGCACTGTTGATGACGTAGATGAACGCGAATGCTTCCTCCATGTAGTCAAACACGACCTCGTCCATCTTTTCACTTTCCCCAACTCCTGGGCTGTCAACGATGGTGATGCCTTCCTGCAAAACAGTGGGAAAATACATAGGTACCGATCAATATTGTCATGGAAGCTCATCCATGCATGTAAGCATGTTATCACATTACTACAGGAAGAAGAAGTCTATTGCACGGCAATTGTAAATGATACCATGTATGGTAGCCTGTATATACAAATTTTCTTCCAGCACATTCATGATATACACGAAATGGCCGAACGTGCCAGGAAGTTTATATCAAGAGATTCACTCACACAACCATCACTAAACAGAGACGGTGGGCGATATGAACTTCTTGGCACGTTTGACCAATTGCTGACGTCATGTATACGCAAGGTCACGTGTCAATAAAGTCACGTTCTTGTTACTCTCGCGAGTTTACGTTATGAAGTGACTGGTCATTATTGATCCTGAAGAAGGCAACAGTGGTTGTTGAAAATTTGACCTGTGTATATTTTTGCGTTGGGAGCAATTTTGGCATCGTACTGTAAGACTTTAGATATTATCTATTTTCAATTCATGCATACCTTTAAAAACTCAAGAGGAAGGTAGATTTCTGCTCGCTTGTAAGGAAAGGACTCCTGGTCTCGGTCGCCCTTCTGGTGAATGTAGGTGGAGAGCTTCTCCAGTGACTTTTGGTCCGAGCCACTGTCCTCCAGGGGAACATCTATCTCCTCGTCATCCCACATGAAGACCTTCGCTCTCCTCTGCTCTCCGTACCGCAGCTCACAGATGATGGAGGTGGTACTGAGGGTGGATGTTGGAAGCATCTCTTCGCCAAGAATCAGGTTCAGTAGACTGCTCTTTCCAGATGATGTCTCTCCTGTCAAAAGATTGACTTCTCAGTAATTTGACTCAACAGTGTTTGAAAAAAATGTTCACAATGAAGAACTAAAAACCATTCATAGCTTCTTTCATGTTTTATGTCTTTGCTAATTACCAAGTTGAATTCATTAGTGGAACTTACCAGCAACCAGTATGGGGCATTTTGAAGACTTCAGGTTTGTAACGCTCTGTTCGAGAGTTTGCGAGAATTCCAAAGTCAGTTGCCCAGTCCCTTGCTGGTTGGAGATGCCTGTGTCTAACTCGGGCAGGAGGGCTTTGGTGCTTTCATAGAAGCCTTGCAGTTGTGACTTACACCTGTCGTGTTCTTCCTTCAGCTTCAGTACAAGTACCGTGGCCTATAGGAAAACATGTTTCACCATCAATGATTCCCTAACAACTCAATTTCACTATACAGTAGTTGGCAATGGTGCAATTTCTCGAAGGAGAGGGAAAATGCCTCGTTGGGTCCCGCATTGGCGCCAAATTCCTGCAAAACAGTCTATCGAAAGCTGACACTTTGACCTCTCGTCAACAGATGGCGCTGTGAAACCAAGTTGGTGAAACTGGCGTCTAGTGAGTTGAGATATAGGTTATCGATTCTGTTTGAGAGGATGTCTAGTGTAGCGCTCCAGAGGCTTGAGTAAAAACAAAGCAGTAAGTTGTTAGCTAATGGCTGCGGTACCCTTTCACTCAGCTCTCACGGACGAAATCTACCGATTTCAAAGACGTACGTCATTCCTAGGCACACACACATCCATGCATTTGAATTCATCTTACTACACAGTTACTTCGTGTAATAGTTGTTCAATTTAGAATTTTCTCTTCTCAAATCCAGAAAGTCAAGTGGTGAATGTCAAAAACCTATACGACCCATTGTAGTAAGAAATACCTACTTCCTTAGCAGTCCTGCATTATGTTGTTTTTTTGCTTACATTACGTGCAGTTTTATTACTGTATGTCACTTTGTATTGTATGTGGTTTCCTCTAAGTTTCTTATTATTCGTTGTCTTTTTTTATGTTTCATTGTACCTTTACATTGTGGATCATATTCGAATTATTACGCACATACGTCGCACAACGGTCTCCATCCAGTGAAAAAGTAACCTAAGGGGAAAGCTGTCCTTAAAAAGAAAGTAAACTTACGTCTTTCAGAGAGTTTTCTACGCCATCCCTCTGTTGCACGAACCTCCTCAGATGTAACTTGGCTGTAAAGAGATCGGTGACGCCTTCAAGTGGCAGCTTGTTCTGGAGGAAGTGCGGAAACGCTTGGGCGAAGTCCTGTATCTGGTCGATCACGTCTTCTGTAAGACCGCCTGATTCAGTCATACTGGAGAATCAATGGAGGGAAATGAAATCAATATTCTATATCTTAGGCTTTTTTCAATCACAACCCTATTCAATGGTATACTAATAGTTGTGAAATATTGATGATGCAATGAAAACAGATCAAATTAAAATAACGAAAGATGTAAATTGCTTTCCGCACCAAACAATTTTGCCCAAAGAAAGATTTTTGCCCAAAGAAAGATTTTATCTGCCCCATAAAATTTTCTCTTCCAAAGTGATAAAACTGTTAATTATATATCCTTATTATTCTTCATTGAGGAATTTTGGACAGGAGGACCTAAACCTTGCCAGCTACCAACACGCATGCTAAGAGAACAGTTGCTAACCTTGTAAAGGTAGTATTCTGGACATATGTGACGACAAAATGAACAAAGCGTCTAAAATCAAAATGGTGGACGAAACAGGTAGAACTAGGCTGACGTCATTAACTCAAACACGTGAATGGCCTGGCTGAATATCAAAAGTCTGTATTTGACATTTAAGTGAGCAAGAAATCGTTACATGACAATAGTTAAGTCTAAATGGTAACACTTCTGTATCGCACGTAAAATCCTACCTGCCACGCTTTTTTCTGTGCGAAGTAAAACTAGTTTCGCTTTTGCGGTGGGCGTGTTGTTGACAATTCGTCCGCTCATGCAATGCTCACCCTCTCTTACCACATGTACTGTACGAGTTTGCACAGTCGCAAGAACACGAGCCAAAGTTGCGAAACTCCTTTGTTCACTAAACGGATGAAATGTCAAGAATTACAAGGTCAGACTTAAAGGTCTGTTGCCAAGGCAACCAGTGACGTGTGCGTGTCTGATAACGCTTGGCTTGTTGTTTACAATACACCTGCATTACCGGCCGGGTATCTAACCGTGTCCAGGGAAGTACCATTACTTTTAAGAAGTAAAGCATGTGTATAAAATATACCTGGAAGGAGTAGAGACCATAGCGGCATGAAAAAAAAGAAGGAAAGGGAGAAAGCCGGAGACTTTTAAACTTGTTAACCATTTGACACTACTGGAAAATATTCATAGCATTATCTTACTGCTTACTAAGACCACACGCAATAAGACAACGATCGTTCCCTTTAACTTTACATGTATTAAGTGGGCGTGTAGTTAAAGCTATCAGCATGACTATGATATACAGCACGTCGTTTTGCTAGTCGCTTGTTCAACACCTGTGTTATAAGAAACTAAGACCATTGTTGAGATTTTACAACTAAGTCGGCGTTCTTAACTCAACATGGCGGCGTCTGCACCCCCAACGGAGCAAGACATAGACAACCTGGCGGACATCATGGGGGCCATGTCCATGCTTAACCAGTATGGCGTGCCCATGGAGGGGGTGACTAACTTAGATCAAGCAAAAGCAAGACTTAAAGGGAAACTGTTGGAGGCTTCTGGAGGGAGGCTCAGAAAACCTGGTGATGTGAGTACGAGTTATGGTATAACGCTATGAATTTAGCACAGTACTGTACATGTAAACTACAAAATGTCTTTGGCATGGCATACAAATGTTCTCTCTGCACGGAAACCTGCATATCAACATTAAAAACGTTAAATCCATGCTTATTTCTCAGTTTGCATAATTGTTAAGAGTTGTTTCTCCTGACAAATTACTTCATGAAACTTCACGCAGCGGCCTTTTACAATGTCGTACATGATAGGAAAAATAAATCGGGCACATCCACAAAAGTGAAAGTGAAAGGTATTCCTTCCCGCGTACATAAGCGCAATTGGTTGACGTGATCCTTGCCACATCCCACGGCAATTAACTGCGCGCGCAGAATACCCACAGAGATAGCATTCGTATAGCTGAGGTATATCACCATGCACCCAACCGACAAAAAGTTGGAGCAAAGTGCGATTAAAACCTTTACTCTACCCCCCCCCCCCTCACACACACACACACACAAACACAAAGAAATAGACGTGTTGACTTTGGACGTTGCTGAGAGTTAAAGTCAGGGCTAGCCTCTAACAGGCTCCCCAGGTCGCCGAAAAAAACAGTAGAAAATGGCCAAATAGAAAGAAAACACACCAGAGGAGTTGGTTCGCTGAGGTGTACAGTTTACGGCCTTAGGACCCTGGTGGAGGCTAAGTCAGGACAACAGGTCGAGGTTGTTGGTAACCTCTTTTAGCCAGACGAGCAAACACTGCCATATTTGCCACCTTTCCGAACCGCGATAGTTCTTATCAGCGAGTCATATTTCAGGTGTGCAGACAAACATTAAATCTTGACAGGTGGCTTCAAGGTGGCGAAAGTTAACGCTTGGCCGGTCGAGCTTTAATGTTACCTTTTTAAACAAAATATTTCAGCATTTAATTCTTTTTAACATAAGGTTTCTATGACGGTTTTTAAAACAATGACTCGAAATTTGGCATGGGGGTACGTAGGGCAATTGATGCACATGTGTCACTAACGCTCTTCTTCATGATCAAGAGTCTTGTGTTTGCCGCCATCAAGGCTGGAGCCCCATGCAGCCGCTGACAGTCATGCACTTAGTTAATCTACACCAAGTAAACTATCTCATCAAGGGCATTATCTTAAGGAGAATTTGGCCGACCAATTACCTTTAAGTTCGGAGTTGTTGTTAGCCAATATATTCAATTAATTCCCTATATATATATATATATATATATATATATATATATATAGAGAGAGAGAGAGAGAGAGAGAGAGAGAGGAACATGTCTAGTTATATGTGAGAAAAGTGCCAGAGTGCGTCTAAACCTAAATCTTGAGAAACGGTTAATAGTATGTTGTTGCATGTTGTAAAAGGACAATACGTCTGGTCCAAAAGCCGCACAAGGTTTGCATTATTTACATTCTGTTCTTTATGCATTGTTCGCATACATGAAATAATTAATGGTCCCTAGGTGACACGTCAATCATAGATTAACCCTATTCATACGGGGGGGGGGGGGGGCTTTTGAGGCCTGTGCCAACTTTTTTTGTCGCATAACGCAAGAACGGCTGACGCTAGATCCACCAAATTTGATGAGTTTACCTAAAATTTTGGCAACAATTTCACAAAGTTTTAAATGTTTTTGTATTTTTTTGTGTTTCCATGGCAACCGTTTGTTGACGAAATTCGCTAATGTCAGTGCTAACAATGTATTTTTCACGTTTATTTGCTATATTACTCCTATTTTCTTACATAAAATCTTATGCTATCTACTATCTAGAATATCTTTCATAAGTAAATATGCAGAAATTATGTAATACTTCTTGCTTCTCACCAGGCTGCCAACATAATGAAGGGAGTTTTGCAACGTGACAAGCAGAGCCGGCAGGAACTCCTGCAGATCTGTAATTCTGCAAGAGAACTGCTGATGAGGACAGCAGAGAACGACGTACGACAACACCTCAACATCATTTTCGGAGACATTGGTGACATTCTGAAAAGGTGTCGGGACCAACTCGTGAAAGACGACTGTCCCATTCTTGTTGCAGGTACGTTTTTCTATCGTTGTTCCAGATAAATTTAGATCGCCTAAGAGCTAGGATGCTAATTATAAAGAGCATCAATACATGATTATTTGATGTTATGTAACTATTGTCAGAGTATAGGTGGAAAAGTACCGATTGAATTTAAGGCCCATCTCCATAAACGTTCAAAACTATTAACGTTCTGTTACATTGCATGTACATTGTGCGTTTCAGGAGAAACATCCGCTGGTAAAAGCACCCTCCTGAACGTCCTGCTTGGAGAAAACATCCTTCCTGCGACGCTACTCAGCACAACATCTGTCATCTGTGAGATCAAGTACGGCAGCAGGAAGAAAGCAGTCATCCATCTAAACGAGCCGGACCCCCAAACTGGGTTGATGGTCCACAACCTGTACCTAAATGGGCCAACAGAAAAAGACCTGAAGCGAATTTCCCAGTACATTCACACGAAAGGAGAAGCCAGGGAAGCATCATCAAACTGTAACAGGGTGGAAATCTTCTGGCCATTGCCACTGCTTGAGGTAAAGATACATCTAACCGGATTCTGTTATAGACATCATCTTTAGACATCTACTATGCAGAACTTTCCTAGTACTAAATTCTACCTTTCATAACCTGTCCTAATGTGCATTGCTTTTTCTGCAAAAGTTTAAGCAAAGAAAAGACAATTAAAACGGACTATGTTTTGTGGGCTGCTGACGATTTCGTACTTTTATTCTCCAAAAGGGTGGTATCTTCATCGTGGACAGCCCCGGTGTGGGAGAGAGCCCAGAGATGGATGAACATGTCAGCAAGTACATCTCAGAGGCGTACGCTTTCATGTATGTCATCAACAGTGCCAACGCCGGTGGGGTACAGCCAGGACGGGTGAGTATCTAAGCGCATTGATGCATGTGCATTTGCAATTGTGTCTTCATTTCAAAGACTAACTACTCATGGCAGTCATTTCTATCTCTCTTCATTCCTCTTTTACTCCAGGGTTATTGTAAAAGACATATGTTTATATTTCCTTTTCGGGTTATGCAACGTTGCAACAAAGGTTACATTTTTTACCCCCTGTCAAGCTCCTGAAGCTTTTGGATCTATCCAAGAGAGTTGGCCCGAAGGACCTGCATCTCTTCGACCCCAAAGCTGCAATCTTTGTGTGCAACAAGTGGGATCAGGTACCAGCCCATGAGAAGGAGGAAGTCAAGAAAGACACCTTGCGCAAACTGCAGAAGTACTGGCCATCGCTGGACGCCTCTCAGCTGTTTTATCTCTCGGCCGTGAAGGTACGTGGCAGTAAGCCATTTTCTTGATTAACCAGCTGTTTTGAAAATAGATTTCGATGATTTTTCTAAAGGTAGTATAATATACTATAAAATTCATAAAAAGTACAGAAATTGCTACCTATGCTATCGAAACACATCGTTTGAAATCTATAACTGTGCATACCATCCCAGGCCCAGGAAGCTGTTGGGTACGTGACGACCGATCTCGATAGGCTGCTGGACGGGATCGACTCACTTCTACCGCAGAGTCTCAGGCACAAGCTCAATCTCCAGTACAGGTCTGTAATCACCTAATACTACATCAGCCTTAGATAACTTCATCAATCTTTAACTCTCTTAAAACAATTGTTTATTCTGGTAACAGTAAAGATAAGTCAAAGTTGTTGTTTTTCTCCTCACAGTTGGATCTGGACACTCGTCAAGGAAGCAACCAAAGTCGTCCGAGCAAAGCTGAACAATGCCTTGAGAAGCCAAGAGGAGCGCGAAACAAAAGCTCGTGAAGTGTTGGAACGACTGGTAAGCTTTAAAATGTTCACAGACAAATTCATCAAGATGCTGGCAGAGGATCTCGGAAAGAAGGCGGGCGATGCAGTCAAACGCTTGCGAAAACACCTGCAGAGTGACGAGACAAAGGCCACCATTGCACGCGACACGCTGAGAGAAGCTCCAATGCTGACCTCCACTTCAGACTGCGACGATGTCCGAGGGCAGATCAACAAGCTTGTGCTACAGCACACAGAGGAAAGTCTGCGAAGGTGGAACACTAGTAACCAGTTCTTTGAAAAGATCGAAGCTGATCTCATCAAGAATTTCAAAGATGTCTTCAATCTCATCGAGGAGAAGCACAACTATGAGATTGAGCAAGCCCTGAGTGCCGATCTAGATTCGGGGCCAACTGCTGCACCACAAAGCACAAATGTTGTCATCGGAGATGAAGAGTTCGGAGTGCTGGAAAAGGTGATCCTTGGGGCCACAGCACCGATATGGATACCGGTTGGCATCGCTGTTGGTGTGCTCGCTGCTGTTGTTGGCCTTCCAATCATTGGAATCAAGGCCATAAAGGAGAGCATAGACAAAAGGGCCGTCGACAAAAAGTTCATGAAAACCTACAACGAAGACAAAGCGGGGTACATCAAAGGCGTCACTGATCAGATTGTTCAAGAACTCTGTGAGACAAAACTGTTGGAAGACTTCGTGAAAGGATGCTTGCAGAGGCCCATAGAGTGCCTGACTAAACTGAAGAGCGCCATTCCTAAGATACAAGAGGCTGACAAGCAAATGATCGAAGCTCTTGCGAACGAGGATAGAAGCCAAAAGGTCCTACTGCGGCTGTACACCCCACAGTATCAAGAGTGCAACTCACTTCAAGGAAAGCTTGCACTCTTCAATCTGAGACGTCTAAGGCAGATAGAGTACAACCTGGACGATCTCTTGGCATCGATGCTACAGAAGATCGGGTCAGGAGGGTTCGGTCAAGTTTACAAGGTCCAGATCAAGAGCCAGGGACGTCTGAAGGATGCAGCCCTGAAGATAGCGAAGGAACCCATCACTGAAGAGAACGTGATCGAGTTCCACAATGAAGAAGAGTGCCTCAGGTACGCAAGCTAGTTCGCCTTCGTGGTCATGTTGTATTGGTGCATCCCATGCGTATGTTATTTCTTACTGATGGCTTCAAAGAATTCCGAAATACTAGTTTGAGCTTAATTGTCTTTTATCTTAAAAATATAACAGGTTCTTCGAATTACCGTCTTCCTTGGTTGTGTACCAGTTCATCAAACTGGATAATAGCCATGGTCTTCTGTGTTCCTAACAGGCATTTGAAGGATTCACACATTGTCGACTACTACGGACTGGCTGCAGCACCTCATCCGGAATCCGGTGGCTTGCGTCTCGGTGTCCTCATGGAGTTCTGTCCATACACACTCCATGGTTGGTAAGTGGTGCTATATTTGTCACTTTTGGGCTAAAAAAGGCCATTTATACAGTAACTTTGCAGTGATTAGTATTTCAACAGGTGGTCATGATTTGAGCGACAGGAGGATTCTAAACAAATAATCATGCAACCTCATCTGTGTTGGTAATGATCATAGTACAAAGCTAAACTTTCTTCCAACACAAAGAAATACACGGATCAAATTTTCAACGACCACTGGCGCGGTCTTCAGGATCAATACTGATGACCAATCACTTAAGAACATAAACTCGCGAGAGTTTCGGAAAAGTGATCTTATTAACACGTGATCTTCCGGATGCGTGTCGTCAGCAATGGGTCAAACGTGCCAGGAAGTTTATAACTCAATCAAAGAAATACTTTTTGGGACTTGTTTTTCAAATCCAGGCTGAATGGTCACAAAGAGCGAACCCCTGCATGGTGGCCTGATGACGAGGCTAAGATGAAGGAGGGCTTCAGCACGGTTAAGGGCCTGGCACTGCAGCTGTGCTTGGGTCTGAAAGCCATGCACGAGAAGAGGTACATGCACAGGGACCTCAAACTGGAGAATGTCTTGGTAAGAGCGTAATTGCCCTATGTCACAGGCATTGGAACCATTTTGTAAAAAAAAAATGTTGCGGAATATAGTAACTGCCAAAATTACATTTCATATTGTCTTGCAGGCTACACTAAAATCAGTTGTTGCCTGACAACTATTTTCCAGCAAGTCAATATCTGTAACATATATATACATTGTACTCTTGTAGTTTTGCTTTTTCTGTGATAGGACCAAAACAGTGCTTCTACCTTTATTCCCGTGGTTTCAGTGGAAACCAATGTTCTATTCCGAAAATTAAGTGTTCCAAAAGTTGCATTTACATTATGAAAAAGTTTACAATAGGCAAAAATGAATTTACAACCAACAAAAAAAAAAAGATCCCCTTCAAATGGCAAGTGACACTGATGATTTGTCATGTATACAGGTTACAGAGGAGGGTGTGGTGAAGATCGCAGACTTGGGCCTTGCCAAGAACTTGGAGGAAGTGACAGGCACACAAGCGGGGACAGTGTTGTACGCAGCACCGGAGGTGTTCAAAGGAAAGGACAGCTACGACATCAGCGCAGACATCTACAGCCTGGGGTTCTGTCTGCTGGAGATGTGGTATGGTCTGCTTGTGACAGAGGATAAAGAGTATTTGCTCAAGGTATTTACTACTGGCACACAGAGGGCTGTTTCTCCGCCTACCAAACTGGCAATCTCAAACACTCTGCCTCCCTGTAATGGGTGGGTTGACCTGATGAAAGGTTGTTGGAAGCTGGACTCAAAGTCCAGGCCTTCAGCAGGTGACTGTGTGCAGCTGATGTCTAAAATGAAACTGTGAACTAGAATTGCAATATTTTTGTGAGTAAATGCACAAAAACTTTAACCCATTTTGACATCCATTTAAAAACAACTTAGCCATTCTAAAGGCTGCCATTCTACGAGTAAGCTGTTTGGACATTGATAGATAACCTGTATCTATTTCTATATCTTTTATTATGTTAGCAAATTAAATTCCAAACACAATTTTCCATCATCAAATTATCCTGAGTGAGAAAGCCTTAATTAGAACCTTATATGCACTAAAACAAAAGTATGGCTCTTTTCGAAAATGCAATGCACGTGCACGTTGAATCATAATGACAGAATAAGGAGAACAACAACCATGAGAAAATGGCTATATTTCCCTTTCCTTACTGATATATAGGGCATCACAAACTGTAAACCTATTACAAAATGTACAAACATGTATTCTGGATGTCAAAGTTCCTGATGTGTAACTGAATGCAGTGTGTATAATGTACTGATCCAAATAATTGACATACAATAATAACACATATAACAATAGCCTTGCAATCGTTTCCATATCAGGTAGTGTTTTGACTAAAAGTTCTACTGTTTCACCTTACTTTGATTTAATAACTTTAAGGTGGAAGTAAAAGAGGCATGAGTCCAAGCAATCAGTCACAGCATGTAAAACTTAAGCAAGTTGACCTCCAAAAGGGAAAGAACAAAATGTTTTAAGAATGACTCACAGCATGTAAAACTTAAGCAAGTTGATCTCCAAAAGTGAAAGAACAAAATGTTTTAAGAATGACTCACTGCAAGTGAAACTTTTAAAAAATCAGGCTACAAAAGTGAAAGAGCAAAATGTTTCAAAGAGGATTCACAGCATGTGAAACTTAAATAAGTTGACCTCCAAAAATGAAAGGATGAAAGGACAAAACATTTCAGCTATGACTGATAGTATGTCTTAGTTTTATTTGTTTATTCTGTTCAAAGTCTTTAATACCAAGTATGCAATTCAACATGTTTTAACCGATGGCTGCCAGTATATACTTGAATATTTCCAATCAATCAATAAACCCCTTATATTAAATGAATGTAGAGATTGCCACTGTTTGAAATCTTTACTAATGTATTAATGATGCTTTATACTAATTTAGTAACTCTTTGGAAAATGCTATATCTTGTCATCATTGATTGTACGGCAATTGTTAAATGACATCCAAAGCTATGCACACTGCCTGTTTTCACTGAGGGGGTGTATATATATACATTGTATATCCACAGAATGACCATTAGCAATTATTGGACATGGGCAATTACACAGTACGTGTACCAATTTAACATTTAGTAGGCAACAATGACTAACCTGTATATTCTATTTACTGAAGCCCAAATATTGTGGGTTATACAGTGTTGACAATAGCTGTGTTGAATGAGGAAATGAAAATAAACTTTGGCAACATCTGTTTTCCTCTAATATTCAACAATCAATTCAATAAACCATCTATTCAATTAACGTGTTTGTCTTTCTTTTGACAAATAGCATCGATGAAGTGTACCATTCAGTCTTGAGGACCCCAATAGTAACATTTACTCTATGCATATTCCTGACTTACTTGCAATTTGAGACACTGAAGTCCAAGTGTCTGATTTGAGACCCATTCTACCACTTAATAATCCAACAGAAAGAGTATGCTTCTCTTAGTGTAGTGTACGCAAACTTGTGTGACCTCTCCACGATCCCACAGGCCACTTCATGGATCATGGCTTTTCCTTGATGTTCAGAATAAAGCCCACGACATTGCTGATACCAATGCAGTCAACGTCAATTCTCAAACTACAACAAATTCTCTTTATTTCATGCTAAAATGTTCATTAGCCACACGAAGAATGAAGACAAATTAATACTATCCTGCAATTCAGTCACCCAACAAAAGAGGGAGCATTGCAAATAGTTTTAGACACAATCAGCGTTAGATAAGTATGTTGCCACCGTTAACGAGTTTGAGATACTTTTATAAGGCAAGGCAATAACATCAGTCTTCTGATGTTCGAATGAAAATATCACTTTAAGTTAGGTGTCAGTCCTAAATAGCATAGCAATAGCCTCTTTCTTAACAAGAGGGTAACTGAATTGGATATTGTCCACACATTGCTCTACCAAACTTATTCATGTTTTATCTGGTACTTTTATCGCTGGTACGTCAAACTATATTATTTGCTCTGTGTAAACATTCCCGTCTATCGTCGCTTGTTGTCTTTTTCGCCATATCTACGATGACTGCATCTAGCATAAATTCAGCACAGGTCCTCCAAGATGCTGGAAAAGTATCAGGCAGGTTAATGCAAAAAGGCGTTTTAATGTTAGGACGAAGGGTAAATGTACCTTTGTACTTAACAACCAGACTAGGTCAGCACAACGCATGGCATCGGATCTGATAACTAGGTGATCTCTGTACTGTTTGTTCTACCTATTACTTGGATTATGACCCGAATCAATAAAAATCTGTCACGTCAATTGTTTAAACCCCACGCTGAGAAACATGATTGTTTAATCAAAAGTTCTGGACAAAAGATAACAATGTCCAAAGGTGCCAGCTTGCTGCTATATAACCTACGCATTACGCGGCGTATTTCAGAGTTAAAGCATTGATGTTGAAGGACAGCAGGTCGGTGGCGGAGTTTTCCTACCAAAAGTTGTTGACAGTCGTTTGACCATGGCGACAGCAACGCCCCTTACAGAACAAGACATAGACAGTCTTGAGGACGTAATTTCGGCCTTATCCATGCTCCAGCAGTATGGGGTATCTGCTGAGGGATTGACAAGCGTGCAGGACGCAAAAACTAGACTGAGAAAAAAACTGATGGAAGATTCTGGGATTCAGCCCCTTACAGAACAAGACATAGACAGTCTTCAGGATGTAATGTCGGCCTTATCCATGCTCCAGCAGTATAGGGTATCTACCGAGGGATTGGCGGGCCTGCAAGAAGCAAAAACGAGACTGAGAAGAAAACTGATGGAGGAGTCTGGAATTCCATCCCTCACAGAGCAAGACATTGACAGTCTCCAGGACATGATCGCGGCCATATCCATGCTCGAGCGGCACGGGGTATCTCCTGAGGGGGTGCAAAGCGTGGAGCAAGCAAAAACGAGACTGAGAAGAAAGCTGTTGGAGAATTCTGGTAGGAAAGTCAGAAAACCCGGTGATGTAAGTACAATTATAGTGTCAATGATTGTGATTTACTCAATCATCAAGTATCACTTATCACTATAAGTGTATGCAATCAAGGTAAGCAATCATAGTGCATTACCGTGCAATAGTCGTAGTGAAATGAGTGAACTCTTACTAGTGAATTAATGTGATAGAGGGGGTGCTATCGCATTTTTATCACTTATAGACAATTTTCCTCTTACTGATGAATTGATGTGATAGAGGGTTGCTATCTCATTTTTTTCACTAAAAGACACATTGTCAATCTTTTCCTCTTACTAGTAAAATGATGCGATAGAGGGGCGCTATCGCATTTTTTCTCTGAAATGTCATAAAAAGACACAACTTTTATACTAGTGAAGTAACTTAGCATGAAAGTTCATCTGTGTTAGTAAATGACATTGTGGAAAAACTAAACTATACTTAACCAACACCAAGTTTAATTGGTGTTGGGGTAAGTCCCAATTAAACTTGGTGTTGGTTAAGTATAGTTTAGTTTTTCCACACTAGTGAAGTAATGCTATAACCGTGACAGTCCTCCTGGGGGGGGGGGGGATATTTCTGCCTCCCCCCTTCACTACCTTGTGGGTTTCTAGCTTTGTGTCAGCTTTTCTGTAATCTTGCATGCAACTCGTGGTTCATGTGACAGATAGCGCATCCAACAGAGCATTACTTCACCAGTATAAAATTTGTGTCTTTAAGTGAAAAAATGTGATAGCACCTTTCTATCACATTGTTTTACTTGTAAGGGGAATAAGGTTGTGTCTATTAGTGAAAAATGTGATAGCACCCCTCTATCACATTATTTCACTAGTAAGAGGAAAAAGATTGTCTCTATTAGTGACAAAATGTGTTAGAACCTCTAAGGTTTAATACTCTTATATGTAACGTTTTGACAGTTAGTTACACAAAATATTTCAGCACTCTACATTTTAAGTGATTTTTATTCCCCCAGACTTTAAATCTCACCCAAGTCTGTATGACAGAAATGAGTCAATATTTGCCATGTGAAAAACCAACAGCTAACCATGGGTTACAAAAAAGATTGACAACTGCCATTGTTGCACTGATTTTCAACGTCCTGATTGGTAAACTGTTATCGCGGCACTGAGTTGATGTGCTAATGACTCATATCTAATCAATGATGATGGATTGACATTGGCTATGCTTAAAGATCCTATTTCTGGACCCAGGGAACAGAACCATAAAAGACTGTCTCCTATCAGGATGTCAGTTGCTAAATTGACTCCTCAAATCCTTCCAACATCATAAATAGATTAGACCCGTCTGGCTATGCCATGCAAGAGTAGACCCGTCTGGCTATGCCATGCAAGAACTATCGCTAAATGGTATTACAGCAGACGCAGATTTGCATATTAACTGACATCAAGATTTCAAAAGTCCTGTCCACAAATTTTTGAAGAAATCATTTTCAGACATAGAAAAAAGACCTAGATATAGTTGCTGTAAGCATAAACCTCAATGCAGTACAGTTCATGTGTTCACAGTGTGTTTTCACACAAGAGCTGGGGCGTAATGTTGTATCAGGGCCTTCATTGTTTCAGATCCTTGTTTGAACTGACGGTCAGCAAAGATCATCCCCTGTCAAGTTTAAACTACATAATATTTTGCAACTTGTAACTGTGTTCCCCATAGCTTTGATACCTAGTAATGTGGTCTATGGTTATATTTATAGTTGGTAGTCCAAAAGAGACCAGTGTAGATTTGGGCTATGTAGGACTGTATAAGTTGTATCTGGGTCACATTGTCTGAGACACACTTTTGGTCAGACCATGGCCAGCTATGCTTTTTTCGTAAGCTGACTTGTGAAGCTATGCCGAATTGTGTGTAGTCAAACTTAAATCCCTTATCTGTTCAAGACTACTGGCTTATGTGCATTTCAAAACTGTTTTGAAGAGTAACTCCAATACTTGCTAATCTGTATTAGCCTGCCTCCACTGAGTCTGATGTGAACAAAAAGCAATTTAAGGTTGATAATATCACTTTAATCATTGATTTATCCAACCATCTAGAATCAGTCTGGATGATAGAACACTGCTCCAGCGTAGGATCATGTTTCAACACCAAAATTGGCTATAATGACAATGTCATGGATTTTCAAATTCAACCTTTGATACTCACAACTTGCAAGAACGGTGTCTTCAAACAAAGGAACAAGCACTCTTATAATATATTCATAGAAGGAAGTAACGGTGACTGCTCCCCTTATTGAAACAGAGGCTGATGTGAGTAGGTAATAAAGGCTACACTTTATCAATGTACTGGTTACAGATATTCCTACCTGATGAACTGATATCGCCATAGATTTTTTGTGTTAACATATCTACTAATGATAATTGGTAACGGGTGACATGATTATGCTAACTACCATGGTGTGACAAAAAAGATCAAACACAGGTCTAACGTACCCATCATGATCACTTCAAAACTAGAAAGGCAACATTTGCAATCAGGCACAGCATATTTCACTCATTTTTCCTCCATCCCCATGACGTCCCCCCATATGCATGCATGCAATAATGGTTAAGCAGTATTTCTCAAAAATACCGCCATGTTAAATGGACTCTTCCGAGTTACAACCCCCTCCATCTCTTGTGCAAATGGCATTCACAATATGACACAGGCCGGAACGCTAAATATACATTTGGGAGCAAAACTAACCAAAACGACACAGTGTTTAACGGATGTATCCCAACAATATTAAAAAAAAGCAAAGTCACAAGTCACAATAGATGTGACGGTGGCCAGAACTCAGTGAAGACTCGAGTCGTTGGTAACCTTTCTTTATTCCCTGCCCAGCCCGAGACTCGAGCTCCACTCCCTTCTCTCGACCTGCTCGGTCCGGGACCCCCGCCAAAAAGCCCCCTCCCGCCAAAACTGCTTCCCTTTATATCCTCTCGGTTGTTACCTCGGTCAACTTAATTATCTTTGTCGGCACAAGCTATGACCATCCTTTCTATCTGGCGTTTTTAGGACATCATCGCTCAAAACAAATATTGTTCCCATGGGAAAGTAAGATAGTTGCTGCTCCCATGGGAAATGCTAGAAAAGGTTACAGTTAGCAAAAATTAATATGTTATACATATAATAGTTAAACATATGCTAGTTCAATCATCCGTGTTATTTATTCTGTGACGTTATCTACCCCGTGACATAGACACACATCCATGCTTAATTCCAGGCCATTTTATGCTGATACAATTAGACATAGTAACCCAAAAATACATGCACATTGTTGGTTTCAAAATAACGAATATATTGAAAAAAGAAAGAAAATAAAATCATTTTAAAGTGCAGTGTACGAAAAGCCCTGCGATACTACTATATGTCTATAGCAAACTCAAATTCAAAACCATCTAATAAACTATAGAACCTCGAGCTCCCAGATGCTGTAATCGAATCTTTGAGGTATCTATGTAAGTGTCGAGGGCTACTGAAGAACGTCTTGTAGACTGTCCAGTTGAATGCCCTTCAGAAGTGCTGAGAAGTGTACTTCGAGCACGTTCAAATCACAATTGAACCAAGCAGATTTTGTTGTGTTTGATATTCTGTATGCCATGTTGTAAAAAAAAACAATGAAATGCAGAAATAGCTTTTAAAACGGTAAAATCAAAGCGTGACCAAGCGCTCGACATAATTCTGCCACCTTGAAGCCATCTGTCATGGTTGAATGTTTGTCCACACACCTTTAAAATATAACTCCCTGATAAGAACTATCGTGGCTCGAATGGTGGCAAACAAGGCAGTGTTGGCACAGTCCGTCTGACTCAAAGACGTTGCCGACAGACCTCGACCTGTTACTCTGACTGCAACACTCAACAAAGCCCAATGTCAACACGTGATTTTTTATACATATAACATTAAGCTAAGTGCACAACCCACCGTACGTGCTTTTTGTCCGTGCGTTTTTTTTTTTGAGGCCACATCCGCCACGTTTTCAGAGGAATGGCAAGAGCAGGGAGGGAGGGAGTACGTCTCAACGCACGGTGGAGCAAAGTGCAAGTATGTGGTCAGCACGCCACACCTGGCAGTGAGCGATTGCGTGCATCATTCATTGAGCAAGTGGTGAGTTGTACGTGCTTACAACACACGATCTCTGTGCGATTGCCACGTTTCCGCATGACGCATGCAGGCCGTACTTACACGTGCTTCATACGTACGGTTTCCTTACTCGCTGTACGGGGCACGCTCGTCGCCCGTTCTGGCTCGTACGGGGGGCCAATCCGCACATGGCAGAGAAAGTTCGACATGCACGTAGAGTTCTACGGCGTGTCTGCGTGCTCCCAAATCCATTGGATTCCTTAGGATCTCGTACGGATGCGGTACTTACTACTTACGGATCCCAAAAGATTGTCCACGTTTTTGAACGTAGACACCACGCACTTGCAAGTACGGCGGGTTGTGCCCCTAGCTTTAGCTAAAGGCATAGGAACAGACATCATTATCATTGTCTTTGATTCAAACTTTATATTGCTCATAAAGGCTGCCAACATGATGAAGGACGTGTTGCAGCGTGACAAGCAGAGCCGGCAGGAACTCCTACAGATCTGTGATTCTGCCAGAACACTGCTTATGACGGCAGTGGAGCACAGCATTCGACAGCGCCTGAACATCATCTTCGGAGACGTTGGTGACATTCTGAAAAAGTGTCGAGAACAACTCGTCAAAGACGACTGTCCCATTCTTGTTGCGGGTAAACTCTTACATTTGTGTGATTTTGCTCAATGACAACATTAACGACTCAGACGTGTACCATAACCTGAATATCATCTTAAGTTTTGTAGACGTTAGCAAGATTCTGAAGAGGTGTTTGGGCCAACTTGCCACGGCCAACTGCCCGATTCCTGTTGCGGGTACTCGCGTCCATTCAAAGCAGTTTTCCCTACAGGAGTCCTTATCATACAAACAGTACTGAGTCCCGACTATGAGCAAATGTATACATAAAAAAATATGTATACATCATACTTATCACCCCTGCACTATTCTGTAGGGAGTGAAGTCTCATTTATCCAGACAACTTAAACCAATCAGAAAGCCCCATTTCATTTGGTTATGACGCCTTAATACATAGAGTTGCCGCGAGCGGGGTGTTAAATAAATTTCTAGGTATTAAATAGAGATGTATAAACATCCGTCACCTGATCCAATCAGAAGGAGAGTTCACAAAACGGTATGGCGGCTTTGAAAAGGTGTCCTTTGACACCTGTTCCGCCATATCCTTTGAAAAGGTGTCCTTTGACACCTGTTCCGCTATACCCTCCATTGTCACTATATGTGGAGAATCCTAATAAATAAATAAATAAATAAGACATTGACCAACCAGAATAACACCCAGCAGGGAGGAATGATCGTGAATCCAGTACAGAAGATTTTGAAAAGATTTGACATGTCAAGATTCCACTGGTACAAAAATATTTTCTGTGTAATTCTAGGTTTCAAAATTAAATCTGTAGTCACCTTATGTACCAAAAGGACAAATGTAAATTTTCAAATGCATTTCTCAGAAATTTGAAAAAAAAAGAATTTACAAGTATAGTATCAAAAGATCTATGCGTCATATAGGAATTCGTATGTCTCCATAGAGGTTAGTTTGAAAGATGGAACGCAACTTAACATCTGATGATAATTCCAACAAACGCACATGAACTTGCAAAGTAATTCGAAGATATCTTTTGTTACTGAGTATTAAACTGAAATGTTTCAGGAGAAACGTCCTCGGGGAAAAGCACCCTCTTGAATGTCCTACTTGGAGAAAACATCCTTCCAGCAACGGTACTCAGCACAACATCCGCCATCTGTGAGATCAAGTTCGGCACGAGGAAGAAAGCAGTCGTCCATCTGCGTGACCCAGACCCAGTCATTAAACAGAAAGTGCTTGAGTTGTACTTGAATGGACCAACAGAAGCGGACCTGGATCAAATTTCCCAGTACATACACTTAAAAGAAGATACCAGGAAGACAACGTCAAACTGTGAGAAGGTGGAAATCTACTGGCCATTACCACTGCTTGAGGTGAAGAAATTATATACAGTATCTTATATTACCTACATGTACTACCATTCTAAAATAATTGTTCACCATCCATTTTACTATGCCAATAATGGGATGAATACCAATTTGTTTCATAAAGAAGCAAAAGATAACCCTATTCAGACCGGACTTTTTGGGTTTTAAGGCCCAGCCCTTCTAACACCTGTAACGCTTAAACAACTTATCATATGACCACCGAATTTTCAGAGAATGATGTAGAGACAACATTCAAAGATTTTATGTAATTTGACGCTACTGTGACGTAATGTCAAAATTATGATGTCATCATTTTTATTTTATTGGCTGGAACCATCAAAATAGGGTCTTCCCAGAAAACTTCAAGGTATGCTAAAATTATAACAGCAAGTGCAGATATCAGAATAATAATGTTTGTCACGACTTGTGTTGCCAATAGCAACATCAATGACGTCAAAATAATGTCATAAAATGAAGTCATGCATAGCTAAGCTAAGATACCAGTTGGGCTTCGCCATCTTATGTCCACCACCTTGAATTTGAAAAAAATACATTTTTTGCGACAAATATTCGCAAAAGACAATAGAAATAGACTAGAAAACTTCCTTTAAACGTTTTTTGATGAAAAAATACCGGGTAGTTACAAATTCTAAGGGATAATAAGCTAGTTATTCCTGATCTGGTCATATGATCCGCCATCTTGGATTTCGTCCGATTACGTCATTAAATTAGCATAATTTATGCATAATTATTTATGAAAGATATTCTAGATAATATAAGATTTTATCTATGTAAGTAAATAGCAGTAATACAGCAAATAAACGTGAAAAATACATTGTAAGAACCGAAATTAGCAATTTTCGGCAAATATGCCTGTCAACAATGGTTTGCCATGGCAACACGGAAAAATTGACTTTTTTTCAAACTTCGTGAAATTTTTTGTAAAACTCATCAGATTTGGTGGCTATAGTGTAAGCTGCTCTGGCGTTTTGCGACATGAATGTTGGCGCGGCCTTAAAAGCTAACCCCCACCCCCACCCCGTCTGAATAGTTAAAAGGCAAACATTTACTATTGAGGGCCACTGGCCACTTATGGGTTATTACCTTCGCCAAAAAGGTTATTTTTAGGGGTAGAAATTTTTTTGTGTCTCAATATGTAGGTCAATCTCATATAACTTGAGTAGCTGTGGATGGAATGTAATGATATTTGGTATTTGAGTAGCGGTTGCAGAAACGGAGGTCCTGTTCGAAAACCGTTCACCTGGAACTTTTTTGTCGGGACTGCAGCGGGGCGAGTGTGTGCGTGTGTGTATTTGTGGACAAAACAACTCTAGTCGCTGTGAATCGTTTTGGATGATATTTACCTTCGCCTAGAAGGTTATATTTTGGGTAGCGTGTGTATGTATGTATGTGTGTGTCTAGAACACCGGCATAACTGGAGAACGCCTGGATGGATTGTATTGATATTTACCTCCATGAAATGTCATGGAGGTTATATTTTACCCTGCGTTTGTGTGTCTGTGTGTGTGTTTGTGTGTGTGTGTGTAAACAAGATAACTCAAGAATGGCTGGGTGGATTGGTTTCATACTTGGTGTGTTGGTAGTGTGTGATGAAAGCTGGAAATAATTAGATTTTGGGCCCCCTAGTGGCTCCCCTTGGTACTGCAGCGCAATTTCCGGTTTTGCTATCTCGGTGTTCTGAACATGCTATGGTCACGATTTTTAAGTTTTATATAGGTCTTGTGCTCAGGAAGAAATGACATAAGTTTGGGCCCCCTAGCGTCTAGTTTTGGGATAGCAGGGGCATTTTTGTCAAAAACTTCTGAATAGGATAACTCAAGAAGGGAACAACGGATTTTCATGATTTTTGGTATGTAGGTACCTTAGACAATTTTGTACACGATAAGATACTAATTATGCAAAATAGGAGTACATTTGCATAATTTATGAGAATATTCTATAATAGCAGTTTTTTCAATGTATCTCTTGTTTCAGACATGCTATGGTCTTGACATTTGGCTAGTAGATAGCTAGCATGGTCATGACAAAGTGGGGCTGGTTTCAGCCCCCTAACATTTAATTTCGGAACTGCAGGGGCGTTTTTGTCAAGACATTCCAAAGAGGATAACTGCAGAAAGGATTGACGAATTGGCATCATTTTAGGCATGCAGGTAGCTTGGGCAAAGATGTTCATAATGATATGCATGTTATGCAAATGAGGACTCAATTTGCATAATTAATGAGGGAATTGTATAATTCCATTGTTTTCTATAACTGGACTTCAATAAATGTAACACTTGTTAATTATGATAGGTGGAATATAAGCAGAAACCAAATATGGTAATGAGGCATTAATTTGCATAATTTATGTAAAAATTGCAAAACCGCCCATTGATTTATGATTTTATAATTTTGACATGTGTATGTTAGTCAATGATGAAAAACTGCATGCATAAATCATGTTAATGTGTTAGTCAATTGCATGAAATTCACAAAAGCTCTAAATATTCATGGAGGTATGAGGTCGCCGAACTCTAGTTGGTATGTGAGTAGATCTTGATAACACCTGGAAACGATTAGATTTTGGCTTGTTACGGTACTGCAGCGGAAGTTCCGGGTTTGTTATCTTGAGTTCTGGACAAGCCGTGGTCATGATTTTTTAGATAGCTTGTGGGACCGAGAGTAAGTGGTATAGGTTTGGGTACCCTAGCGGCTAGTTTTGGAACTGCAGGGCAGGTTTAGTGTCATACTTTGAAAGGGAATAACTTAAGAAGGGGTTGACGGATTGACATGATTTTTGGTATGTAGATAGCTTAAATGATGCTTTATATAATTACATATTAATTATGCAAATTGGAATCTAATTTGCATAATTAAGTAGGAAATCGTCCAAACACGCTCAGTTCAATTATAGGACCATTACAACATGTGAGATTTGTAAATGAGAAAAAGAAGGATACTTATAAATATATATTATGCAAAATAGAGACCTGATTTGCACAATTACTAAACAAATGTTATAATGTCATTGTGGCAAATGACAGGAACTTCATACTTGTAGCATTTGGAAGTTATGTACAGGTGAACATCGTTGAACATTAATTATGTAAATGAGATCCTCATTTGCATAAATTATCAGAAAATACGTTTAGCCTTCTTTCTTAACATAGATTGTGTACGTCTGTTGTTTGGTTAAGGAGATGATCAACTAAAATAATTTATGCAAATGAGAACCATATTTGCATAATTAATGACAAACAGAATCAATACAGCAGTTGTAAAGGGTAGAATCATTTGGCAAAGGCATGGCGTCGTGGTACGTTGGTATTATTTAGGGGTTAGGAATCCGAAGGTAAAGTTCGATAATGGGCATCCTGGCGACAAGTTGTGGTACTGCAGCGAAGCGTCGAATATTTTTTTGACTAGCGGATACGTCATTGGGCAGGAAGGAAGTCGTGCAAGTTTAGGGCCCCTGGTGGCTTGTTCGGAACTGCAGGCGTAAACAAAAGTGTTTCAAATTTTGGACGAGAATAACTCTAGAATGTGTTGACAGATCGTCATGATTTTTGGTATGCATATAGCCAAAGTGATGACTTACATAATGGAATACTAACTATGCAAACCAACAGCTAATTTGCATGATTAATGAGGAAAATTTATAAATCCACTGCATTTCATGATAGGACTTTGTAAGACCTGATTTCGGGAAACTAGCTATACTTATTTAGGTCACAAAAACAACGGCGTTACAAATGTAGGTTAAGTAAACATATCATTTAAACATATCAATTAGGTTGTGAAAATCTCCTTGCACAGCTGTGTTTAAGCCTGGCCCAGTTTTTCTCTTTTCTGTCCATTTCCTTTTCACTAAGATGGTTAGCCAAGATGGTTATGTTTTCAGTTGTGCCATGGTGCAGCAGCTATGGTGTGGGTCTGTCTTCTGTCAAGAGCATAACTTGAGAAGGTGTAAACTTGAGAAGGTGTAAACCTGTTGTGGAAAGGAAGGTCAAGTTCGAAAATGGTTTCTCTACCGTTTTGCTACGGTACTGCAGCATCTGTGTCTGTATGTGTGTTTGTTTGTTTGTGGACAGCACTACCCGATGTTAGTTGGGATGGTAAAAATGGAACTTCCAACTGCTGCAAACAGACGTTCATGCAGTCGGTTGCTTTTGGAATAGGTAATCTTAAGAAATACGTGAATGAAACCTTAAAGTCTTGAAAGGCATGATTATTTGGCGAAGGTATGTGTTTGTGGAACTCAAGTTGTTGTTGCTTCTGCAAAAAGGGTGGCATCTTCATTGTGGACAGCCCAGGGGTGGGGGAGAGCCCAGAGATGGACGAACATGTCAGCAAGTACATCTCCGAAGCGTACGCCTTTATGTATGTCATCAACAGCGCCAACGCTGGCGGGGTTCAGGAAGGACGAGTAAGTACATGTACTCGTATCCTTTTTACCTTGATGCCTTACAAAGCATTCATGGGCCTTTCTCTATTGTATTCCTTCCTCTCTTTAACACTCATCATTTACAGCGATGAGGTCGTGCAAGCCACACACATTTTTACACTTTTGTTTAGCTCTCAACGCTTTTGGAACTATCAATGAAAGATGGCCCGCAGAACCTACAACTCTTCGACCCCAAAGCGGCGATCTTTGTGTGCAACAAGTGGGATCAGGTACCAGACCATGAGAAGGAGGAAGTCAAGAGAGACACCTTGCGCAAACTGAAGCAGCACTGGCCATTACTGGACGAATCTCAACTGTTTTACCTCTCAGCCATACAGGTAACAAATGCAACTGTTTCTGTGGACCATAAACCCGAGGAATTTCATAAACGTAAGACCATTGAATACATTTTCAGTCATTATATGTTCTTAATTCAGATTTTAATCAGCTTTCGTAATTCGTATCTGTGTGTATTCTGTCCAAGGCCCAGGAAGCTGGGTACGTGACCGATGATCTCAATACGCTACTGGACGGGGTTGACTCACTTCTGCCGCAGAGTCTCAGGCACAAGCTCACTCTTCAGTACAGGTGTGTATATTTGTTTCTGTATCAGTTTTGAATAACCAGACTAAATCCTATATTTCCCAGAAACATTGGTAACAGAACAAGGCAATGTTTTATTTCTTTCTTTCTTTCTCACAGGTGGATCTTAACACTCATCAATGAAGCAACCAAAGTCATCCTAGTAAAACAGAACAATGCCATGAGAACCCAGGAGGAGCGGCTAACAAAGTCTCGTGAAGTGATGGAAAGGTTGGAAAACCTTAAGCTTTTCACAGACGAAAAGATCAAGATGTTGGAAGAAAGTATCAAAAAGAAAGCAGAAGATGTACATCAACATTTGCGAGAACACCTGCAAAGTGACGAGACAAAAGCCACCATTACACGCGACATGCTAAGGGAAGCTCCAAGTCTAACCTCCATTTCAGAGTGCGACATTGTCAGAGAGAAGATTGGCAGGCTTGCACTACTGCACTCATCGATAGCAATGCGAAGCTGGAACACTAGCCACCAGTACTTTCAGAAGATGGAAGCTGACCTTATCAAGAATTTCAAAGATACCTTCAATCTCATCGAAGAGAAGCACCAGCGTGAGATTGACCAAGCCCTGAGTCCGGCGGCGATGTCAGCTACCTCACCAGCTGCCAATGAAGACTCCAGCGTGTTGGACAAGGTGATCTTGGGTGTCACTGCACCAATATGGCTACCACTTACTATCGGTCTCGCAGGAGTTGCAGCTGTAGTTGGAGTTGTTAGCCTTGGAGTTGCAATTGTCCGTGACCTTTTTGCCATTCCATCTAAAGCGTTGCAGACAATGAAGAAAGAGGCCGATGATAAGAAATTCATGAAAACCTACAATGGAGACAAAGAGGGGTACATCAGAGGCATCACTGATGATGTTGTTCAACAACTCTGCAAGACCAAGGAGGCTGGTGAGACAGGCTATTTGGAAGACTTCGTAAAAGGATGCTTACAGAGGCCCATGGAGTGCCTGGAGAAACTGAAGAGTACCATACCTAAGATAGAAGATGCTGACAAACAAATGGCCGAGGATCTTGGGAAAGAGTCTCGAAGCCAAGAGGAGCTACTCGCGCTGTACGACCCACAACTCCAAGAGTGCGAGGCACTTAAAGACGAGCTTGCACGCTTCAAACGGAGATGCCTAAGGCAGATAGAGTCAGCCTGATGAAAGGCTATTGGAAGTCATGCAAGTGACTGTGTGAAGTGAAAAATGGAATTGTGAAAGGCAACATTTGCAAACAAATGCAGATATCTCCAGCCCATTAATAACCCCTAGTTGAGCAGTTTTTTCAGGTAATTGAGTATTGGAGACCAAGATTACAATCTTGAAGGTAGTGTGTGGTAATGTCGAAAATTATGGCATTTGAATTTATCCCAAAACACCACACAAGTATTCCAAACTGTATCTTTGTAATGTATGACCACACAAATCAGTTTTCATAATTTGATTACCATATGTCAAGACACCATAAACACTGTTACAAATGTGACGACCAGATCATATCTGCAAACTACGTTTATTGAATCATTATACTACAGCTCAAGAATTTTGAGATTGGCAGGTTGTTTGGTCAATAACCCAGAGGCCATGGGTTCAAATCCGTTGATAAGCTGCCAACCTTGTGCCCTTGGGAAAGGCCATTTTCATGACTTTCCTCACCTCACTCAGGTGTAAATGAGTGCCTAGCTTCGGTTAGGGCCATCCCTTGGATAGGACGTTAAATGGAGGTCCCGTCTTTGACGAGAGCCACACCTCGAGCATGTTAAAGAACCTACCACACTTACGGTATAAAAAAATGAATTGGGGTCCTTCCCAGTGTGAGTGGATCAATTAAATCTGTCCGGATATGCAGCTTGTACATAAAAACGAGAACTCTTCCCTTTGTAGGTAGGTCTTCACCTAAAAATACTTAATATGAAATTTTCATCATATCCAGAAAATCAATGCATAGCAATTCACATCAATGGCATAGCATGTACATGTTGTAGCAACTGTCAGCTACCTATCCAAGTTCACCATGCAACTATACCATAACAATGTAAAACTATAACAATGCCTTTCTTACTTCCTGGTGTTATGATAAACTGGTACCTAATCATAAATGGAAAACAAGTTTAGAAGAAATTGATATTCATGGTAGAGAGGGTATCAAATGCCAACACTGCATAGGATTTACACAATAACTACTAGTACTTAATGGAGGTTTGTGTCCTATGGACTCCTTTTGAAATGCTATGGTAGTGATTTTTCGTTGGTGAGTAGCTCGTGGGGCAGGGAGTAAGTGGTGTAGGCTTGCGATCCCTAGCTACCCCTATAAAAATCAGGACCTACATGTACGTAATTACATAACTAATGAGGAAAAATTAAAATTTCGTTAAAGTATACAACTGTAGTCAACCTGGCATTGTGTGGCACAATTGGTAAGGTATTAGACCCAAACCCCAGGTGACTGGGTTCAAAACCACTGATGTGCCATCGATCTTGTGCCCTTGGGAAAGTCACTTTATTCGAGTTCACTTCACTCAGGTATAAATGAGTACCTAGCTTCAGTTAGGGCCGTCCCTTGGATAGGACGTTAAATGGAGGTCCCGTGTTTGAGGAGAGCCACACCTTGAGCACGTAAAATAACCCACTGCACTTATCAAACAGAGTAGGGGTCATTCCCGGTGTGGGTGGTTTAACTGGGGCAATTTCTTTGATATGATTGAGGTCATTAGGCGCTGTATACAGGCTGCCATTACAGACCCTTGCGATATAGCCCCGCCAATTGTAAGCTCCTTGCAGTACAGCCCCTGGCAGCGAAGAGAGAACAGTTGGCCCACCTAATTACCAATAACCATAACCTATACACCAGCTGCTGGTCAACAGGCCTGGTGGCTTGGGATTTAGGTTAACAGATGAGTTGTAAGAGTCAGTGGGCCAGTGAAAAACATTTCCCTGTAGCTGGTTTGCTGCAGCAGTGTTCTGTATCATATTTTTCTGGTGTTTCAGTTGTGGAAGAAATAATGTCATCTGTTCAGCATTTATGTCAAAATTGAAAAGATTATCATCATTTGGCATAGATATGACATCCTGGAATTCTAGTTTTTTAGTTTTTAAGATACACATATTTCTGAAAACTTTTTTCATCATAATCAACAACTTGCTCTGAAAGCCAGCAGACATAATTTGTCCTAAAACATCTTTTGAAAATGCAACAGGTCAAAATACATGAGCATGGAAGAAAAGAAACATGAAAAATGGCTAGATTAATATTTCCATCCCATGGTAGGGTTGCGAAATGCAATCCAATTACAAAATATACAAACATGATCTGGCTGATTTTGTCATAGACAATACTGTGGAACTGGATGTACAATGTACTGTATACATGTAAACACTTATTCAAGGGCAAGGACAAAAATGTTTTAGGTTGGACTCATAGCAACTTGAAATGGTATTAATTTTTGGGGTGATGTTCAAGAATAGTTATCGGATAATCCCATAATTATCATTTGTAATTATTTATTCAGGCTTGTTTAATTATTACCCTTGAACTCAAGATATAATAAAGTTGCATGTACATATTATAAACATTTTTCAAATGAAGATTTAATCAACATCCTGCTGTCTGACCAATTTCGCACCAAAGGCTAAGCAGCCAAAGGCAGCATAGGGCTGGATACCGGTACGGTGTACCGGTAAAAAATTGTTTTTCTTGTTGGACCGGTCCGGAAAAACTGGACCTGAAAAAATCGGTGGAACAGATTTTAGACCGATTAGAAATTAAACAGATTATACCGACACAATGGCGGCAGGTATTCAGGTGTTTGGGGGCTTACAGGTATAAGAAAAGAACAAGAGCAACATAGAGATGAGTTGATAGTAATTTTACCAAGTTTCTACAGTCGAACTAGGTTTAACTTAACGAAGTAAGTTAGCGTTGTTCACACGATACTCCAACAAACAGATTCGTTCATTGTTTTTACAATCAGGTCCAGACCAGGACCTGATCCTCTGGACCTGGACTGGACCTGTGATTGAATTTTCTGTACCGGTACCCACCCCTATAGGCAGGCATAATATTAACACCCGGCATTAGAGATGTAGAGACTACCTTTGTTTGCATGTTTTACCAATGTATGAAATGATGTTTTGGACAACAACATGTTTGGAAAACTAATCTCTTGGCCAGCGAACTACATCTAAAGCTATGCTAAGTGTCTAGCTTCACAGAAGGAGTACATAGCTTACATATGCATATACATAGGAATGAGCATTAGCAATTAGGCAATTGACTGCAATGTACAAGTCCTAGGGGTGGGTACCAGTACAAAACCTCATTTCTTGTTGGACTGGTCTAGAAAAAACGGAAAAAAATCAGTCGAACAGATGTTGGCCCAACTTGAAAACAAACAGATTATATCAGCAGACATTCATGTGTTTTGAGGCTTACAGGTCCAAGAAAAGAACAAGGGTGAAGTAGAGTAGAGTTGATAGTCATTTTTACCAAACTTCCAAGGTCAAACTTGGTCTAAAACAGAGGCAGTTAGTGTTGTTTACACAAACCCTGTTGCCAGGTAATGCATTGAAAGAGGAAATAACTATACTTTGGCAAAATCTGTTGTGAGATTGTTCCACCTTTAATTCAACACACTGTTGTTGTTTATGTACAGTCAAACCTGCCCAAGACGACCACCCAGGGACCGGGAAAAAGCGGTCGATTTGGACAGGTTGTCTCTGAGAAGAGTATCGACTCAAAACATGCCCTATGCAAAGTATAAATGGTTTCCGTTGTGTTTAATGGCAAATAGCAAGCACACTGCACGCACGCACAGAAGCGAGGTCTTTAATGTCAAATACAACACGTACACTGTAAACTGTAAATTTAACCCCAAAATCTGACGCAAACTGGCAGATTTTGGCACAAAATCGCGCTACTTATTATTAAAAATCGATGAAAACCTCAATTTTGAAAATGATGCGGTCGTTATGGGTCCCAATTTGGGCCGGTCGCAGTCGTGTTGGCCAGGTGGTTGTTGAGAAAAGGTCGCTTAATGCTTATGTCAATGGGAAAATAAATCAGGACCGAGAAAAAGCGGTCGAAATGGCCAGGTGGTCGCTGAGAAGAGGTGGTCGCTCGGGCAGGTTTGACTGTACATGTAGAATGTCAAACATGTAGCATAAATAAACCGACAGGTGCTCACATAATGACATATTCAAAATTTAATTCTAATAAATCATCTATTCATCTAAAGTGTTGTTGTTTTTCAATGTTACACTCAAAGGTATGAAATCCCATTATTTCACTGTCAATGGCACTTTCCACAGCAAATGCACTTGCATAGCTATGCCAATTGCTGACAACGATGTCACATTCTATATAAAGTGCAACACACAGTCTTAGAGGACCACAACAGTAAGATTTACTATACACATGACCTTGACTACCTAACTACATGTAATTACCTGAGCCATCTGTATACCACTGGTGACACGTCAGATTTAAAAGGTGCACTACTGTAACTGAGCTTGACCATTACAGCGATGTATCAATAAAAAAAGTTATGTTCCCTTTGTACAAATGTAATATCTTTTCTTGCTGTCATAACATATTAGAGGGCGATATTTGACTTTGAAATTTATTGGCAAGCCCAAAAGCCAAGCAAACATTCAAACTGAAGAAGCAACCACGGATGGATGCCAGAGATAAGACAGTTCAACTATCAACCTGTTGCCTAACCCTCTACCAAAATACTGCCATAAAGCTAGGTTTAGCTCTGGCTGTTTTTTGAGGTGTGTTTAGGCTTTCTATTTTGTACATTTTACTTCATTTCTGCCGCCTCATTTGCACTTGAAAAGGCTAAATGCTAGATCTTTCATCTCCAGGAAGGGGGTCATTCTTTTCTAGATCTACTGTTTTGAATGCCGGCTAGGATTGTCTTAACTCTATCAAAATTATATTCTAAAATTCTGTACAATTAAGGGGTTCCCCAACCCCGTGCCTCACCCCTTTTCCTATTGGTCAGTTTCTGATCTCTCGCTCATCCTAGAACTCAACCTGGGCGTGGCTGCCATAGTCAGTGCTGATTGGCTGCGGACTTCCTCCAGTTCAGTCATGTGATCCTTGTGTTGCCGGAGAACGTCCTTAACACGCTCATGTGACCTCTCCACGATCCCACAAGTCACGTCGTGGAACATGCCCTTTCCTGGGGGGCAGAATTAGCCACACATCGTTATTACAAAAATTCACAAAACATACAATGCCACTCTACTTTAACTTTACAGACAATATACTTCATGCTACAACAGTCAAACAACACCAAGCAAAAAACACACTCACTCACAGCTCATGACCATAGCGGTCATAGGGGCAAAAAACAAATCAATCAATATTAACTCGTACTTTTCATGTCTCATAGAAAATTGAGGCAGCTGTCTGATGTATACTGGTTACTGGATGTATGCCACAAAGATGTTATGGAAAACAGAGACAGAATTGGGCATAAAAATCACAGAGACAGAATGAAGTCAGCTTTCTTTGATTTTTATCTTAAGGATACTTTTAGTAATAGGATTTTTTCTTCATGACACATCCAAACAAGCAACCAAATGAGCCTCGCAGCTGTGGTCAACCTTCCTTGACACTAAGGAAGTTACTTCTGGAGTATACAGGTCTTCAGGTCAACGAGCTTTGCCCTGTCATGCTGGACAGGAACATATAGAGACCCTGGTGTCACCTCTCTGGGGGTGAACTGAACTGAAAAGATACATGAAAGTGTAAAAGTACCTTCCACAGCATCAGTTTCTTCCTCCTCATCTTCCTCCTCATCATCATCCTCCTCGAGACCTTCATCATCCTCATCATCCGACACCTCCAGCCCCGCCTCCATCCTCTCCTGCCGGGTCACCTGCTGCCCGTCCAGCTGCTGCAGCTTCGGTAGCACCTGGATCAGCTGTTTCCTGTGGGGCAGTATTGCAATTATTAAAGGTAACGGCACAACCAGTTGTACATGCAAGTGCTGTCTATGTGTAAAAACGTGGGCAATCTTACGGGATGCGTAAGTGGTAAGCACCCCCTCCATACAAAAAACAATAAGTTGAACAGAATTTGCTGGAGACAGCACTGTTCTACGAATGTCTGTTAAGGAATGACTTCTTTAAAACATCAGAGAAACTAATATCAGTTACAATATGTAACTAAAAACCATGCAACATGTATATCAACGAACACCTAGGAAGAGCAGGCTGAGGACATGACATGAAGAATATGTCTTACCTGTAGTCTGGCCTCTCTGTACATGGGTTTCCATTCAGAGTTAGGATCACCAGACTCTTGGGTAATTCCTCTGGACAGGGAAACACAGAATTATATATATCAAAGATTTAAAAAAAAACATTGCTCTAAGCTAAGGTATGCGTCATTCTTACATAAAATGTCAATATACGTCTTTGAAGCAGTGTAAATATGAGATCCTTGTTATAAAAAACAAGTCTTATAATCATGGTTGTAGAAAGGTAGATACATTATTAAAAGAAAGAAGTATTTCTTTCAGTTCCAGCATTAGCAGTAAGGGTGACTACAAAGTGTAGATAATTTTACCTGGGTTGACTTCGTCTATCCGGTTCTCAGACAGGTCCAGAAAACCCAGACCAGTCAGGTGCTGCAGGTTCTCAACCTTGGTGATCTGGTTACCTGCTAGACACAGAAACCTACAGGGAAATATGAAACAGTTTCAGTACAAATTGAATACACCTTCTCCTGTGTGATACTATGAAGAAACCCATTAAGACTAATAAAGACTGCCTCAAATATTCATTTTTTCCAAGAACTACTATGGATTGGAATACTTTACCATACTCTACCACCCTTCAAGCTAACCCCGTTAAGTTTAAGGAAGAGGTATTATACCCCCCTCACAATAGGCGCGATTTGATCGGAAGACTAGTTTACGAACTCTGAATGACAGTTTCGTGAGTAAGACGTCCGGTGTTCTCACGATCATCTTGCGATTTTTACGGATCGCCGGCAGTTTTCAGGAGTCTTACGACGGTCGCGGTGCAGCGAAACATGTTCTTAACATATGCGACTAGTCGAAGGAAATCTCCAAAATCGCACAGCTCGTTACCGAGTCGCAGATTGTGCGTACAAATCGTGCGTACCTTGCAAGGGTATCGGTCAATAGTCTTGCGTCAATCCAACGATTGAAGACCGATAGGCGAGCAAAGACATAGTTATTAATCATCGAGCGCAAATCGGATGGCGAACGCCCGTCAGTTGGGCAACGTTCGGGCGACGTTCGCCCGACTTCCGTTTGTTTACAAATATTGAATTTCTGGGAATGTGAGGGTAATTCTAACATTGTGGCCGCTGTGGCAGTATGTAGGCTGGCTTTGTGACACACTTTCTTTTCTTGCGTCATTTCTATTATGGCCGCGCATTCCATTCATTGGTTAAAAAGATTACGACAACAAAATAAGCAACATTTATTGATCTCTTGCCTTTTTTGAGGAACGTTTTGTGTTACCTTGTCCGCGTGCAAGAGGTCATGGGAGGTTTATTATCATAGATTTATTCACCATCGATCTCACGAGCCTCGCGTATATGTGAGGGGGACAGTTTTGAGGCGAAAAATACGCAAGACCATCTTAAGATCTTAAAATCAGCCGACCTTCCTGCGATCGCGAAGAACGTCCGAAGATCGTATATAATGTGAGGGGGGTATTACAACATCTGAGGAACAGCCAATAAAACAACAGCACTACACCCTGGGTGGTTTGCCCCAACAAACTAGGGGTGTTGCTCAGTACCACAACAACAACAAGAACAAGCCTATAAAGTCTTCAATTGAAATAGTTGTCTGTTGTAATCTGATTATGACTTTGTGTGCTGTATCTCAGCTACTTCATTGCATTCTCAGTCCCAAGTCTGATTTAGACAGAAAAATTGTAAAGTTGTTCATGAATCTTGAGCATATGCCCCACCAATAGTACAACAACACATTTTATGACTTACCTTATTTTAGCAAGACACTCCAGGTTCTCAATCTTCTTGATCTGATTCTGTAAAACCACCCAAAAAAAATTAAGCTTAAATTGCTAAACAAATTAGCATAGTTGGAATACATATAGGCGACAAAATACTCAAACTATGTCATAAGTGATCAAAACAGTTAGGGAAATAAAATATGGAAGTGAGATGCAGACTTGAATCAGAAAACACTATTTAGATGGCCAATGTTATAATATAAATATAAAATAGGGATGAGTATATCTTTACTCCAAGAATTCAAATTTGGAAGAAAATATCAGAATAATGAACCTACGTTTCTCCTTAGAACGAAGTGTTACTATAACAAATTTAATGTCATTTTTACCTGCTGTAAGTAGATGTTTGTAATAGGTCCCAGACACTCCAGGTTGTCGATTTCACCAATGTTTTCTCTGTCCAGTCGAAGATGTGTAAGTTTCATCAGTGCTGCGACACTATAAGGAGAGCAAAATCCAACAGTTTCACAAGATATAGTCTAGTTTGAATCAGTACAGCATTAAAGATAAATGTGAAACTAGAAAGGCCGACATTTGCTTAGGAGCAAATACAGCATATTGCAATCCATCTTCATCCTTGAAAAAATCCCCAAATTCAACAATTTGAAGTAATGTCTGCTCAAAGTGAAAATGAAGTACTGTGGGCACTTGTCAGACACACTTTTATGCCGAATTTCAGGTCATTTGGTTTTCATACAAGGGTATAGGAGCCAAAAAAGTATACATTTTTTGTCAAAAATGGGTGAAAAACCCAAAATAACTCATTTTTAAAGTGATCTATGAAGTAAGTGTTGATGGGACCCTGTGCTCATATGTCCAATGCACCTATGTACCAAATTTCAGGTCATTAGGTTTACATACAAGGGCATAGGAGCCAAAAATATACATTTTTAGTCAAAAATGGCCGAAAACCCCAAAAAAACTAATTTTTGAAGTGATCTATGAAAAAAGTGTTAATGGGACCCTGTGCTCATATGTCCAATGCACCTATGTACCAAATTTCAGGTCATTAGGTTTACATACAAGGGTATAGGAGCCAAAAATATACATTTTTAGTCAAAAATGGCCGAAAACCCCAAAATACCTTATTTTTTAAGTGACCAATGAAGAAAACGTTGATAGGGTCCTGTGGCCATATGCCCAATGCACCTATGTACCAAATTTCAGGACATTTGGTTTGCATACAAGGGCATAGGAGCCAAAAATATACATTTTTAGTCAAAAATGGCCAAAAACCCCAAAATAACTAATTTTTGAAGTGATCTATGAAGAAAGTGTTGATGGACTCCTCTGCTCATATATCCAATACACCTATATACCAAAGTTCAGGTCATTTAGCTTTCATACAAGGGCATAGGAGCCAAAAATAGACATTTTTAGTCAAAAATGGCTAAAACCCTCCAAATAACTAATTTTTGAAGTGGTCTATGAAGAAAATGTTGTTAGGTTCCTGTGCTTATATGTCCAATGCACCTCTGTACCAAATTTCAGGTCATTATGGTTTAATACCAGGGCACAGGGGCCCAAAATATATATATTTTGTCTAAAAATGACCAAAAACCCTAAATATCATAATTTCTAAGGCCTCTATCATAAAAGTGAAAAAAACACCTGGGGGTATTTGCTATCCCTACCTCCATGCCAAATTTCAGCTCATTTGGCCCCAAAATGAAAAAGTTGAATCAATTTGAAGATTTGACAGGAGAAGAGACAAAGGAAAAGCAATATATTGCAATCCCATACTACGTATGGATTGCAATATAATTAATAGAATAACTTACTGTTTTGGAATCTTTTTCTTGCATATCTACCATGTATTTTCACTTCGTAGATACAACTTTAGTATCCAGAAGTCTTTTAGTAGAACTTCTAGAAGGCCTGCAAAGGGGCAGGGGAGTAGAAGACAGACTGAAGAAAATAAAGAAGAAAAGTTGTAAGAGAAAGAATTCTATAACAGATTCTGAGAATAAATATATGAATCAGAAGACGTATTGCTTATAAGGGCTCTAGAAAAAAACAAAGAAAGAACAAGAAGACTAGAATACTTTGTTGGAGAGGACAAAATTGCAATGAGCCAACTCAAAATATTCATAACCCAAAGTACAAGTTTGTTTCTAATTGGGATGCAAGAAATCATGATTTCATGTTATACATTCACTTACATCTTACTTATATATATATATATATATATATAGCAATGAAAAAATAATGATCTGAAAAATTACAAAACAGAGCTTTTTTCTATTAACTCCTCATAAAAGATTAATATGTCTTGTTGATGTTACATAAGTCTTTGAAAAGGACATTTTCCTACAGCTTGTCTGACTCCTTTGTGATGCCAGCTGGCAGGTTCCTCTTGGCAATCAGAGACACTGAGATCCGCACAGACTTCTTGGGAGCTGTGAAGGGGAACGGAACAATAAAAACTCTTTCATTTCTAACGTTATATACAAATAGATGCTAACCAACCATGTCTGGAAAAAAATACAGAGAAAAATGGAAGTGCAAGTCCTGGAATTATTGCATCTGTCACACAATAGACAAGCCGGGAATGATAGTTCATTAATAGAAAAGCAACCTAACAGGACGAGTTGTTGTTGGTGTTGTTGTTGTCCTTGAGACCTTCCTACCTGGCTGAAAGGAGTCTACAATCTGCTAATAATTTGGGCTCTCTCCCTAAGGTGGTCGCAAAAAAAAAAGCTCAAGACCGTCCCGCTGATGACGGAATAAACCTATCTAGACATGAAGCAGCGATTTACCCACATAGTAAACAATTAATTCGTTGACCTGGAAGTTTTCAAAAGACAGAAAAACGCCCTACCTTCCATCTCAACGTCATTTTCCGCCTCGAATTTCCACAACTCATCACCACCGAGATCGACAACTTCAGACGCCATAATTTTTCGCGATCAGCTTCGAACCAGGAACAAAACAAGGTTTCCTAAGAATTTCGCAAAGACCGATAGGTGCCTGGTATTGTCTGATGAATTAGAAATCAATCCTCTGGGGTTATAACAAGAGAAAATGCGACGAAACGGCGTCTGTCCCTATGGAAACCGTCTCGAAAAAAAATTATGTTTTGGCGGTAGCCATTTTGAATTCTTGAAATGAAACAATCCACACGCAACAAGAGGAAAACTTGCCCGGATTCAGAGAATTTGATATGTATAAAGCATTCTGTTGAATCTTGAAATATTCTAAAATGTACATTTGCAATAAAAACTATTGCGTTTAGCAGCAAATGTAGTAACTTGTTTAATTTTAGGTTTATTGTATTTTGTTCTGGTGCGGTGTGTGTATTTTGTTTCAAAGGTTAGTCCACTTTTACATTGGGGGCTACATCGCTTCAATCAGCGTAACATGAAATAAACAATATCATGTAATGGTTCTATCATGTGTTTTCTTATATGTAACTAATATATTAAATGTATCATCTGTACATGTATATGTTGCACAATTAGTTTGGTGATACTCTTTTGATACGCTTTTTATCAAAACACCCCTTAAAATGTGCAATGTGGACTAATCGTGCTTGTGAAAAGTAGGTCACGCCGGCGCAGTTTGACAGCTGACCCTCTGAAGGTTGTGATGTAACAAGTTGTGTAACCGATTTTTCCCACGGTGTAGCTGTGTTGTTCTCCAACCATGGCGTGAGTGATCAAGAGGAGACACCGAACCAAAACAAACTAAAGCAAAGGTGAGGCTTGTTTATAAACTAGGACGTTGTAAACAAATTGTTCATTGTTGAAGAAGAAGAAGAAAAACACAACTTGAAGAAGGTGGTGGGACAAATGAGAGGATCGAGGACACATTTATATATCTACTTGTAGGACGTGTTGAGTACACTTTTTTTGTCAGGAACATTATGATTCTTCAAGCAACATCTGCATGTTAACGTATAACTTGACTCTTGAGATGTTTTAAATGAAAGCAGTGTGGCATGTTACACTGAGGTCAAAAGAGGATGTGAAGTGCGTGACCAGAATGTCATCCTTCCATTATGGTGTCCCATCCCTATATGACCTATTTTTCCAATCTCCACAGGTCGTGCCATTTTGTGTCAGACAGGAGTGTAAAAGTCAACGTTGTTGTATTTCAGAGTCCAGTTCAGCCCTTTGCTTAGATATTTCATACTACCGATACAGCAAGTATTGTGTTTCATATTTATTTCTTAATATTCATTACTGGTAGATACCGGAATAACCCAATAGTTGATTAACTGTTCTAACTCTTTTCAGGTTCAACCTTCCAATGTGCAATCATAATTCCTCAAGCGGAAAAACATCTATAAGACCTCTGCCACTATGTCGTCATTTGCTGTGTTTGACAACTTGTACCCAGCCATCATCCAGTGTTTCGCCATTATCTTCGCTGGATACCTGTTCGGGAGAGTCGGTATCATCACGACATCCGCCGCAAAAGGGTTGGAGAAATACATCTCCTACCTGGCCCTCCCCGCACTTCTATTCCAAGCCATGTGTACGCTGAAGTTCGAGGCCGTGAACTGGTGGTTCTTGCTGGCCATGGCCATTGCCAAGTCTTCGGTGTTCCTGCTGGTGGCCGTGTTCACGCTGGTTCTAGGGAGGAACTTTGGGAAGGCTGGACTATTTGCAATCTTTGCCACCCAGAGTAATGACTTTGCCCTGGGATATCCTATTGGTAAGGATCACAAAATAAGATGAAGTACTTAATGAGGACTTGTTCTCCTCTTGTGGAAAACATAAAGATAGTAAATTCCTTAGTCTTAGTTAGAATCCATGGATTTGTAGCAAGGAAAAAGAAATAATGATCAGAAAAACTATTTTAAGTACAAGTAGTAACTAACAGACTTCCTGCCTGCCAGCAGTGAAAAAGTATAATATTTCTTCAAGTCTGTGTATAGCCTGGTATCCAGCCGTAATATAGCTCCCGAGTATCTTCTCTCCTCTTCGCATTACGAAGAGGAGAGAAGAGATTCGGGAGCTATGTTATGGCTGGAATTGTGAAGAGGAGTGAAGAGACTCGGGAGCTATATTACGGCTGGATACCAGGCTAGTCTGTGAATTTCTTCTTAGCAAAATTCCTTGTAATAAGTTGGTCAAAGAGTACCAGTGACATTACTGTTACTGTTCTGCAGTGAAAGCCATCTACAGTTCCAGCCGACCAGAGTTCCTGAGTTACATCTACCTGCTGGCCCCCATCTCTGTTGCCATCCTGAACCCCCTGGGCTTCATACTCATGGAGGTCCAGAGGAACATCGACTCCAGGGAGGCAAAGAGCAGGTGCAGGAGTGTCCTACAGGTATTCCTGTTTTATGATAAACTCATTCACCTATCATATAGAGTGGGTAAACTCACAGTACTCCAAGGCTTGGAGAGTTCTGTTTACCCGTTTGGCATATGTGGACTTGGCAGCAAAACGTCATTTCTTTCCTAACTGTCATGAATGTGTTCCCCAAGGTTCGTTCCTTTTTTTTATTAAAAACAACAACAACAATGGTACATTTGTCAACCACTAAGACTAGTGTTTGTACAGTTGAGTACTGTTGCACATGGAGGGATAACATATACTGGTGTGTCTGGACGAGTTACATGGTTAATTTCACAAGCAATACATGGGTAGTGGAACAGTCAGAAAAGACAAATACATGTAGTACAGTTGTCAAAATACTGAGGAACCTTAAGGAATATGTACAGTCTGTTACTCCAGTGTCCACTATGATCAAATATGGAGTAGTCTAACAATCGGTGGGGTTCATGCCAAAATATAGATAGTAAATTTGTACAATCAATCTATATTGGCTGTCAGTCTACTATATGGTATATCCGTTCTTTCAAGTCCTTTTCAAAGACATGAAAGAGGTTAGTTATGCACAGATGCGGGTCTTTTCTATGCCAGATCCAAGTTTTAAAGATTGTCCATTTTTAATAGCCACAGTAATAGTAAAGGTTCTATTTTTCTGGTCTTTAGCAGTTATTAAATGATCAATTTTTCCAAATAAAATCTCCTGAAAAGTAATTTTTATGTTGGGCAAGGGTACATATGTGTTAACTAATTCCCAGAAATTACACAGTCTTTCACATTTAAAGAACATGTGTTCATAATCTTCTATGCTTCCATTGCTACAAAGTGTACATGTTGCATCATATATATGTCCAGTTTCATCTTTGATACCCCATTTGTGCAGATTGTGCGCACATGGTAGTATGCGGTGTAATAGTTTGTAGTTTAACTCTGCCAACGTAGTGTCTTTACAGGTCTGTGTGCTTAACAATCTCCAGATTTTTCCCATACCAGGGTTTCAGTAGGAATTAAGGATTGCCATTTTTTACAGCATGTTGGTTCCTTGGCCTGTGCCTGCACTATTGTACTGTAAAACAATTTGCAGGTGTTCTTGCTTCTGTCAACTGCATACTAGTATGAGAAAAAGGTCTGTATTTTCCCCATCAACCTGTGCTTAGACAGTAGGTAAACAGTATACTAGTAGGTGTTACGGATGATCCAATAATCAGATCTGAATATCTGTTTTGGCCCTCTTCTATCTCTAAGTTATATTCTTAGAATAAAATAATGAATATGGGTGGTGAAGCATTGTGAAAATAGTTTTGTCCCAAGTTTCTTGGGAAGAGCTGTGTAGTGTAATACTGAAGGAAGTATGAAGTGATTAGGCCTTTGTAGATTTGAATAAGTGAGGGAAGAAATTTTAAAAAAGAATGAATTTGCCTTGGCACAGCAACAAAAATATACATTGTGTTCATTCTCATTCTTCAAGTTGATCTGAATATTTCAGTATATTTCATACTTAAACTCTTCTCTTTTTCCAGGTTATAAAAGGGGTGATATTGAACCCCATCATATTCATGGTGATAATTGGCATTGCTGGGAACTTTGCCTTCCACGAAACGGTCCCCCCTGTGCTGTCAGGTATCCTGGATGTGCTGGGGGAGTCTTTCAGTGCCACAGCCCTCTTCTACCTCGGACTCAGTATGGTCGGAAAGATCAGCCAACAGGCTCGCTTTGCCTTCATTGTGCCGGCTATCTTGGTGGCAGTTAAGACGTGAGTAGGAACACTGTTTTCACTATGTCACTATTTTGTCAGTGTTGCAAAGGATTTTGTTGAAGAGCATACTAGATCTTTTTTGACTTAACTGTATACTGTCAAAACTGGACAAGAAGACTGCTCGAGGAACTAATAAAATCTGGTGTATGTGGACAGGTGGTCAATAGAAAGAATCATCCATAAGTATAAGATTTTTAAGGGATCATTAAAGTGTTTTCACATTGGCCAGGTGCTCCCTATGTAGAGGTGGTCACTCATACACAGTTTGACTGTATATGAAATAAGAAAAATGTTTGTTGTTGTTGTTTATTGTTGTTTATTTTTATTTATCCAGGGGTACATGTCGCCTGACCGGCGTTTTTCAAAGATCCCTGGGGGGAAACCCCGTACATACATAACAATAAATGATAACAGTTTAATGGTGACTCAGCAAGAATCGGCAAATGATAACGCAATTTAACTAAGACAAAATAAGGCAAATCAATTGTGCACATTAATCCTAATACAACTCGAAATCATAAATGAAATGAAATAAGTAATGGAATTTGCATACCAATGTGAACAGAAAAACAAAGACGTGACAGATTACATATCAGATCATGTGGTATTCTGTTGTGTAGATGGTTTTGAAAGTAGAGATGGATGATGCTGTTCTTAAGTGTGCAGGTAGCGAGTTCCACAAAGCTGCACCGGAAAACGAGAGAGACTTCTTCTTGTATTGTAACCGTGTTCTTGGTAGTTGAAGCCCCCCCTGTGTACTGTGCCGGGTGTGGTGTGAATGTGTGTCAGCAGATGTAGTGAACAAATGTGATATGTGTGGAGGAAACATACCGTTGAGAGCCTTGAACATGAAAACAGCCTTAGCTCTTCTGTGGTGCTGTGCTACAGGGGTCCAGCCGAGTAAGTTCGAGACAGTTTCCCGAGAAGTGTAGTGGTCGCACCCTAATATTACCCTGCCTGCCCTATATTGTAACTTTTGGAGTTTGTCGATGGCCCCTTTACCTCCCTGGTCCCATACAGTACTGCAATATTGAATGTGGGGGAGGAACAGACTAGTGTAGATTGTCAACAGCGCTTGTCTGTTTAGGTATGGCCTTAAACACTTCATGATGCCAATTATCTGCGACAGTTTCTTATTGACATGGAGAAAGTGGTCATTCCACAGTAGGGCCTTGTCTATGACAACTCCTAAGTACTTAAAGGTGTCCACAAAAATGTGAGAAAGTCTTATCTGTGACTACAGTAGGAAAATTGGTTGCTGTATTCTTCAAGAATCCAAGAAAGTCTACATGTATCTGTGCAAGACTAATGGTAGGATTGGTTGATAGGTCTTCTATAAGAATCCATATTTTGTTTTTTACAGATTGCTGCTTCCATTTGTTGCCCGTGAACTTGTCGTTGGCCTCCAGATCGGCGGGAACGACACCAACATGACAGAAGAGTTCCGTAACTACGGCTTCCTGTACGGAACCTTCCCCGTCGCTCCGTCTGTGTTCATCTTTGCCTCCAACTATGGCCTGGCAACTGAAGTGGTAATGTTCTCACTGTTGTTGTTTTAATGATTAATGTCTAGACATGTTTGATCAACACAAAGTAAAGTGAAATCCCTATGGAAATTGCCATCATAGACAGAAAGCTTTGTCAAGATTACTTCTCAATGAGTGACTCTCTTTATATGGTACAGGACAGTATTATTATTAAGAGAAAAATAGTGCATCAAAGCCAATTTGACAAACATAAACCGAGAGAGAGACAGATAATATAGAGTACTTGTAATGATTCACGACAAGGGTAGCCTATGGTTACAGGTTGTGAGTCCTTAAACTTATCATGAGGTCATGTCTTATAAGATATCCTATTGCAAAACAATCTAACATAGTAATATTCACAGTTGCATAAAATTTGGATCACCCAAATGCATTCAATGCCTTGTTGAGTCTTACCAAAGACTTGAAAAATGGCACACAAGTTGATTTATCTGCTTAGTACATGTATATTATATATATATGTATATTATACTTATATATCAGCATTTATGAGAAAGAGTAAAGCAGTTGAACACACGCCACCACCAGTGCGATTCAGTGCCGCCCACTGTAATGGCCATTGTGGCAATAGAAATGGAGTTGGGTGTTTTCTGCACAAAGTCCTGTCTCTAAGAACGCATGGATAACACACACACACAAATCCTGTTACTGCGACTCATGTATGTCCTCCAGTACCCCTAGGGGTCCATTATGCATGAGCTACGTCTCTACTAGGCCCTAGACACCAAAAATTTTGTGAAGGGTTGAAATTTTTTCTCTAAATCCATAAAGTCAACTGATCATTGTGCCCTCCTGATGAGTGTATATTTCTGCCCTCCCCAGGTTGGTCCAGGCCTGGTGGTGTGTACCTTTCTGTCTGCACCCCTGATGTTCATGTCAGCACAGATGAGCAGCCTGTCCATGGACACACAGACCAACCTCATGGCAGTGGTCATCAAGACAGCCTTCGATGTTAGCATCATCGGCCTCATCTTTTGTGTAAGTAGTCAGAAAAGTGATAGTTGATGCAGGAATATGTTGTTTTTTTCCTTGGTGCTTCCTGTGAAGTTCTAAATATGTTTCTTTAATCCTTGCTGACATTGAATGCAACATTGGAACTAGCTGTAGATGTAAACTAAATGGGCCACAACAGGAAGAAGGAATCTGCATCTTTTATCTTAAGTTAGACAAATACCCTTCTCTTCTAACTAGTTATACCTGTCAATTACTCCTATGATGGCACTTCAAAATCATGTTGTCAACTCTCTTCCCTTTCCCTAGGTTTGGGTACTGGCAGTGTTCTTCCTCTCAGGAAAGTTCAAGCAACTTCCTCACAAACTCACCACATGTCTGGTCTCATCTCAGGTAAGAAAACCTATGGTAAACTGATGCTATCAGCTTTAAAGATCCAAGGACAGCCTTAGTATCATTACTTGCATATCTCTTCAATTGTGCTTGAATTGCAGAACCTATAGGATTGTACTCTTAGAATAGATACTGTGATATACTAGTATTAGATACGGTAAGCTTGCAGCAGAGCTATTTCTACCTTTGATAAGTGATTTATGTTTAATACATTTGTACTCTGAGTACAAACTATTACTACAATCATGCATTGTGCATCTATATTTGTCCATCTTTAAGAAACCATGTATATACAGTGCTGCAATACTGTATTTTTTCCTCTATGTTTCCTTCCAGGTCCTTGGCTGTGTAGGCATGATCCTGTTCTACACACTAGGCTACCCACACAGTGAGAAGACATGGCAGGCATACCTCTCCTTCACTGTGATGATGATCGGCACCATCAGCTGTCGCATATGGACAGCAGCGCTGGCTGTTGGGCTGTTCTTACTGAAGAGGGAGGGGGCAGACTTTGTCAGCAGGAACATGGGACTGTTCCATATAGTCAGCTGGGGGTAAGGCTACAAAATACAATTGCTATGTCATAAGTCATTATGGATAAACTAAACTTTAACTAACCAACATTAAAATTGATTGGGACTTAACCCAAATTTTTGGCCTTGTTCACCAAATGGACCCGTCTACTGTAGCTTTCGAGCGGGAAAGACACGTGACTGCAGCAGGAGTTTAGTTTATCCATAATGTCATTTACCAACACAGGTGAACTTTCATGCTGTGTCATAAGTCTTTGATTTACATACTGGTCCCTTCAGGCTTGACTGCAGATGGTTTTGGGGTACTCTAAGTTGCTTTTATTCAAGGCATATCATTTAGAGGTTATCTTTGAACTGTTCATTTGAACAATTCATTTGGATTTAAGACCACACCTGTACATGAATTTTCTGTACTGGTACCCATCTCTAGTACATTCGTTCTAATGTTATGTCCCAAGAGTTATGGTGTATCTTCTTGTATATATATTGTATGTTTGCAGGACAGCCATTCTGCTGACAGGGGTGCTGTTTGTAATCCATGCCATCACTGGTTCCACCTGTGATCAACCCATGCATGATTCCTGCCAGGTCTGCACCTTACTTTTGTGGATTAGGAATGCTACTGTATTATCATCTGCACTGTATTATGATCATGTATTCTGGTATATCCACCCTTATTCCATATTAAGATACATGTATTTACACCAAAAGTACTACAAGTCTTACTAATCATTTAATCAATTAACAAATAGTCTATTATGGATCAACAAATAGTCTATTATGGATCCCTGTCATTTGTTTTGAGTTGTACACTCTTGTTTCATTAAAAAAACATACCTTTAAGCCTAGTGAGAGACTGTTTACTATTTACCTGAGTGTGTTTTTCTTCTGTTTCTATGCTTTACAGTTTCCTTTCCTTCCTGCACAGTTCTGTACTTCCTCTGTGGTAACTTACTTCACATCTGACATATACTTATATTGTACATGTGCAAGATACATGTATAAGGTTGACATAGGAGTATGTATAGATTTGGATGACCCAAAAAAGGACTTGACCTATCATGCAGTATCATCCCTCATATGAGAACATGTACAGCTAATATGTTGGCTCTTTTGTGGTTGGGTCTTCAGGATGTCAATTACTTGTTTCCATTGGATAACATTGATTCTTACATTTTAACCTATTTGCAGGATTACTTGCCAGCTCATGGAGTCAGAGGGAAAAGACCGCAACTATCAATTTAATGTTGTTGTTCCTGTTACTTACAGGGCATCACCATGACTGGAGTGTTGATCGTGTGTATACTGGTGACTGTGGGATCACTGGTGGGACTACAGAAACTGGGGCACCTCAGGTCAGCAAGACCAGACAACAAAGACTACGATGAGGTCCCAGATCCTCACAGAGAACTGCGTGCCCATTGTGGGAACCACAATAACTGCTGCGCCAACCCTGACGAAGGTAAGATGTCACTAGAATGCTGGAATGAACTTCAAACTGGAGGGAGTAATTTAAAAACCTTCAACTTATAATTAAACCCCTACTGCAACAACAACATCTCCTTCTGTTAACCCTCTTCCTCATCAATATTACTAAGCGATCATTGCACCAAAATACACATTCAAATGTTCCTACTACATGTATACAAATGGCCAACAAGTATTTTATTTTTGAATACCCAAATACTTAAAGGCTTTTTAAAATCTTGGTTAATTTGCAAGCAACCATACATGTTGTATTTTGGTTTCATAACCATTCTAATCTTAGACTAGTAGTTAAGTTAGTAATTTACTAGAATATAATGTACATGAAGACACGAGCTTGGGATCAACCCTGTTTACACTAATGTCTTGTAGAAACATAGTTGTCTGGTAAAAACACTCTTGTCTGGTAGAAACACACTCGTTGTCCAAGAGGAATGTAGAAATGTTATCATGTCTCATTGCTATGGACAATACTCACAACAGGGGTTAACTATTTAAATTTTAATGCATAAGTCTGTCTGCAACCTCCTTTTTTTAATAGTATGTATACGGTATCCAGCCATACTAAGCTAATCAAACTGACAAGAGCACTGAGAAAAATCCCATCATTTTGTTTAGTTAAGAATGACACCTGATACTATGTAACCAATGCCTGTCACAGATCTGTGATAGTTGCACACATACCCAATGGAGAACAGAATTATCACAGGTTCATAGACCTACACATGTAGACTCATAAAGTTACACTTAGATTTGTCAACAAGATTCATCTCAAGTCTAGATCTACGTTGAGGGTTTTCAAAGCTGTCCGTGGTGATTTGAAATATCCTTGCTCAACAAACGAGAAGCAAATATGGTGAGTCCACTAATGTTTCTTTGTAGTTTTAATTAATAACTTAAAGCATGATTTGTTTGATCAGCATGGGGGTATGACATGTGTGTGACTAATGGGATAAATTTATAGATTGTGAAATTAAGTTCCGCTTTGTTGTAATATTGTATAGTTTGAATATTTCTAATGTAGAGGTTAGAATTGGCCAGGCATGGAGTGCCATACACGGTCTCCAAAAAATTTGGAAATCACACATCAGAAAACAAACAAAAATGATAATATTCCAATCTTGCATTATCTCAATTTTGCTTTATGGCTGTGAGTCATGGACAATGAATACTTCTTAGACCAGGAAATTGGATGGTTCTTACACCAGGATGCTACATGTTGTATATATACAACAAACCTTGTTGTGAGACCAAAAACAAACAAACATAGAACTATATGGGACCCTTCCACCTATCTCTACTGAAGTCTGGCGACGCCGGTTAAGCCTTGCTGGCCATGATACTCGACATGGCAATCCAGCCGGTAAACTGCTCTTTTGGTCCCCAGGAGCAAATAGGCAAAGAGGCTGTTAATGCTACAACTTAATAAGAGTATGACTATGTATATATGTATGTTGAATATTAGACTACATAGAATAAGTTATAAGGTTGACACAGCTACTTTCATACTTCACAAGTAATGGTTACACTGATGATATTTATCCTGTGCTCTTTATTTCCAGTGTGAGTGTATCTCTATCCATGTTGGCCATGCTGGGTGTCAGCTTGGTAACGCCTGCTGGGAGCTGTACTGCTTGGAGCATGGAATCCAGCCTGACGGTCATGTACTCAATAACAAGACCATTAACAAAGGGGTTAATTCCTTCAGCACATTCTTCTGTGAGACTGGAACTGGCAAGCTTGAGCCACGTGCTGTTCTTGTGGATCTGGAGCCCACTACAGTTGGTAATAGCATTTTCCACAAAGTTACTTTACATCGAATCATGTCCTCCCCCAGACAGAAGTACCCATCCAAAAAGTTTATGACATATAATACTGTAACACTTTTGCTACAATATGCTCCCTAGCGCTCCCAATGCATTTAAGCCTGGGAATTTGTTAGCATTTTTTCTCAGTCATGTAGATATTGTTTGTGCAGTCCTAAACCTCTACTTGTCTAACCCTCCAAACATGGACACTGCAATCTCATTTACATATCAATGATGGGTCTGATTAGTCTAGATTTCTTCCCCCATGGCTATTGGATACTGTATTCAGCCTGAATTATTCAATGTTCTGGTCTTGGTCAATATGTCAATCAATAGCTCTTTACAACTTTCCAGTCTGAGAATAACTTTATCAAAGATACTAGTATTTCTATTCAATGAAGCTAGCGCTGACTTAGGAATGATTTCACCAGGATTGTTGCTTGCATATTGATATGATTCTCCATTCTGTTCCCCCAGATGAGGTCCGTTCTGGCGCATACCGTGATCTGTTCAACCCCGAGCAGCTCATCACTGGTAAGGAGGATGCTGCCAGCATCTACGCTCGTGGCTACCACACAGGTGGGAAGGATATCATTGACCAGGTGTTGAACAGTATCCGTAAGCAGGCAGAGCAGTGCACCAGTCTGCAGGGCTTCCTCATCTTCCATTCCGTAGGTGGTGGCACCGGCTCTGGCCTCACCTCCCTGTTGCTGGAGCATCTGTCCATGGACTACAGCAAGATGTCCAAGCTGGAGTTCTCGGTGTACCCAGCTCCTCATGTGTCCACTGCTGTGGTAGAGCCTTATAACGCAGTCCTGGCCACTCATGCCACCCTGAAGCACTCAGACTGCACCTTCATGTTCGACAACGAGGCTGTGTATGACATCTGCTGCCGTAACCTGGGAATCGAGAACCCAACTTACACCAACCTCAACCATCTAATCAGTCAGGTTGTCTCCTCCATCACAGCATCCCTGCGCTTTGATTCTGCCCTGAACATGGATCTAGCAGAGATCCAGACTACCTTGGTCCCCTACCCACGAATTCTCTTCCCTCTTGCCTCCTACGCCCCTGTCATCTCTGCAGAGAAGGCCTATTGTAAGCAGCTGTCCGTTCTCGAGATGACCAATGCCTGCTTGGAGCCAGCCAACCAGATGGTCAATTGTGATCCTAGTCGTGGTAAATACTCGGCCTGCTGTCTGTTATACCGTGGTGATGTGGTGCCTAAGGATATCAACACTGCCATTGCCACCATCAAGACCAAATGCACAGTTCAGTTCATCGACTGGTGCCCCAAAGGGTTTAAAGTCGGCATCATCTCCCAGCCTCCCACCGTGGTGCCTGGTGGAAACCTGGCCAAGGTGCAGCGTGCCGTGTGCATGTTGAGCAACACCACCGCCATCGCTGAAGCCTGGGCCCGTCTGGACCACAAGTTTGACCTGATGTATGCCAAACGTGCCTTTGTTCACTGGTATGTCAGAGAAGGGATGGAGGAAGAGGAGTTTACTCAGGCCCGTGAAGATTTAGCTGAACTGGAGAAAGATTATGAGGAGATTGCTGCTGACTATGTGGAAAAAGAGGGCAATGAGTATTAATTAGACTTAAAATTGGTTGTACTGGAAATGGATGAATAAAAACTGTCTGATATTTATGATATTTTGAGGGTAATAAAAATAAAAGAAACTTGGTACACAGTGGAGTCCTTTTTTTATATATCAGCAATTAGCCAGCAGCACAACATTGTACACGCACGTACAGTGTACACACCATCACGCACTCACAATTTTACTGGTTTTAGTTGTAAATAGTCAAGATGGAATGTCTTCCTTGTTGATATTCTTTAAACAGAACTACATTTTCCAGTAAAGCAACAAATACTTTTTCTGTCATCAACTGTTATCAGCACTGTTACATTATTTTATATTTAGATTCAATTGTGTTTGAATATTTCCTCAATGATCTGATGACTAAGATAAATCATATTTAATGCACTTCACCAATAGATACCACTTGCCTATGTTATGTAGAGTGTCCCATCCTGACCTCCTCGGAGTCTGGACTTCAGAGACAGGGTTTTCACAGAACTTCTCAGGTTGTGGTCTCCTATCAGTCATTATCATCAGGTGAGAATCCCTTCTAGAAAAGATCATGGATTGTTCTGCACGTACTTGGTACATACATGCTTTTAATGGCTACTTGAATACAATAAAAGGAAATGGTGCTTTAAGTTTAACAGTAACTTCATAGCTTTGTAAAGAGATGGCAGTGGCATAGCCTGTGTTTACTCAATCTCTTACTGGCTGGGGTTAATGACCCCCTCCCTGTACCTCCCCAGTAAGGTCGAACAATAGGAGCGCAATTTTAGTCAGGCTATCAGTACTAGTGGATTAATAAGCCAATTTATGAGTACTCAAAATCGGTCTAAAGATATGTTTTATTGCTTCACTGTTAATTTAGTCATAATATATTGTTGTTACACACATTCACAATAGCTTTTTCCATGACAGCTCTGAAACAACATGTTTAATTTCAGAACCACTGATGCCAGGTGCTGGAGATGGTCATCAGCTGGATGAAGAGGAGCCAGTGCCAGAGTCACACGACCAACAAGTATCGAGACACGTGGTGGTGCTCATCTGCCTCACACTGTCCATGTTCATTGTGAGTCTTTAACATAGAAGTAGTCTTGCCTTTAAAGCTAAATGTTTGTTTGAACTGTTGTTTATTCATGAAAGCTCAAGTCAGCCTGCAGGCCACTTTTCATTGACATCATGAAGGGAGAGGTAATGCTCAGACAAAATATATGTTGAACTTGTTCATTCTTGTTTTCAACAGATGTCCAACAGAAATCATAGAAATGTAAACCATTACTCTGTGGCCACCAATGTTCTCATGGCTCTAGAATATGTATCATCTTTACTCTAAAACATGCTTTTACCTGATTGTACCATGGTAATGATTGGGAATATGCTTAATGTTCATCATTTCACAATCTTCATATACTTTATGCTAATTAAAACATATATTTTTTCTAGACCCACTTTGTTGGTACTACAGTTACTAAGTCAAGTTCCATGCTTCATTCTATCTGTGACCCCCTCCCCCTTCCAGGAGCTGTTTTTATGTATCTGGAGACTGATGATGGACTCCATGCAGGGCATCTACATAGAACTGGAGTTCCTCAATAGTGTCTTCAACTTTGCTCAGGTGAGTTACTTGTATGTATGGAATAAGATATACCTGATACACAGTCAATGGAGTGCCTTATGCTCCACCAAAGGGAGCGAAAACGATTAGGTAGGTAGGTGTAGTCTGTGGCATATGCTCTTTAATTGGCATTAATCTAAACTTTACCTGTCAAAGTTCCCTTTGTGATCAATACAATTTATAGGTCAGTGGAATGTTTCAAGTACTGCTACAATGATTATATACAATGTTGTACTATGACATTACACTGCTCTATGTTTACTGGACTCCACCCCCATTTCTTATTGGTTGTGGTGACAGGACTTGAAAAGTAAAATATCCTGTAGCTGTTCAAATATGGAACAATACCAATACTAACTGGTATTTTAACATGAAACTTTGGTGGTGTTAAGATCTCAGGAGTAAATCTAAAAAGCATGGATCTGTGTGGTAGATTATAGTACTAGCTAAAGAAGCTTTATTTGCAGCAGAAGCCAAGCTTAGCTTCACTTAACATGATATTTAACCTTAAGCATGCTAAGGTAGTCGTTTGGCACCACATTTGTATTGGTTATGGTCTTAGGCTACATGTATAGCCAACAGTTTCAAATGCTTTTTTTCTTTTCTGCAGGGTATATTTGCATTTGTTGCCTTTGGTCTGGACACCCAGATGATCCTGCACCCGCTCATCAAAAAGTACGTACGGATGAGGAGGACCTCATCTCCCATCAACTCTCCTCACTGATGACAGCCAATCAGCTTCCAATCATTCATCACCATGGAAACAAGAAATCAACTGATTACAAATACCAACAGTCCTATCCTGATTTTGCTGATGAAGGACACTTAATCTGATCTATTCATGACAACGTGCAGTCATACACTGTTACTGAATTACATCACCAATCACCACCTATGGAAACAAGAAATCAACTGATTACAAACAAATACCAACAATCCCTCTCAGGTTCCTGTCCATACCATGATTTTAATGATCAAAGTACACTCTATATGACAACTCAACTTGATCTATAGTATTACATCACCAATCATCACCAAATTATTATTTTTTAATTGTAAGAAACACCAGTCTCTGATTTCATACCAATAACATCATCTTAGTGTGATGAAATGATGCTTAATATAATCCATTCATGACAATTCCTAAATATGATAATTTTGTATGCGCCATTGCCATACCACAATTGCGCCAAGTAGGTTGTACAGAGAGTCTGTCTATGATTTCATTGATCTTAAATGAAATGATACTTAATATGATCCATTCATGATAAGATTCAGATAATATACATTTGTGTACATTATCACAGATGGAACAAGAAATCAATTGATTGCAAAGAATACGCACAATAATCCTTCTCAATTTCTTATCCATTATGTGATATTGCTGAGGAAGTCTCTCAATATGATCTATTCATGACACTGACACTCAGTGTGATCTGTTCATCATTTGTGCCAGATTTGATATTCATGTATACATTTGTATCAAAAGTTAGTATAGTAAGCATTAGAGTGACTCAGGCTAGGCCTGCAAAATGCTGGCAAATGTGACAGATGTTACTTACTGGAAATGTTTTCTGGTAAAACAGTGCCTTCAGGAGTAAGTAATATCGTTAACACGCCGATGAAACTTTGAGATGAAATTTTCTAGATAAAGATGAAGACAGTGAGATGCATGCAGTGCCAATGCTGTAGAGCTCATGGATATTTCTTATCCATAATGTGATCTCACTAATGAAGTGACACTCAATGTGATCCATTGACTTTTTTTCCAAATCTGATGTCCATGTACTTATATATATATACGATATTTATGTACACATCAGTGTTAAATGTTGATATGAGGATGACTCAAACTAGGCCTGCAAAATGCAGGAGTATATTATGAAAATGTTCATGGAAATGCAGGAGGATATCAGGAAAATGTTCATGGAAATGCTTTCAGTGCCTTCAGCTGAGCTGATCTATGTGTTTTCTCCATATTGAAAAAAAGGAGCTGAAAATTCTGACATCTTTGTAAGAAAAGCACTGGATTTTGAACTGTGGCCATATCAGATAGAAGCAATATTGTTAACCTGCAAGTCATCACTGATGAAACCTGTAGCTGAAAATTGCTTGAGATAGATGAAGACAGTGACTAGATATACAGTGCCAATGGCAATGCTGCAATGTTCAAAGATATTGTAGTGGGGCTTAATTTCGAGTTTTTCCCAAAACAGGTTTCAATAATACATGAAAAAAAAGATATTTTTCTTGGTACAATTGTTAACAATACAATTTACATGTGCTTTTCCTTCTACGGGAGACAAATAAAGGCAGAGGGAGTTAATACAAGCCTTTTTCATGTCAGGTTCTATTTAGCAGTTTGTTTTATGTTATTACCAATGTATCTGTATAAATCATACTGATTGAGGTCACATTAAAGATGACTTTAACTGGACTGACTAGGACTGTCCTTGGTACTGAACGCTCTTTATTGACTAGGACTTGTCTTTGGTACTGAACACTTCACTCTCCCTTGATAAGGACCGTCCTTGGCACTGAACACTTCACTCTCCTGTGACTGGGACTTTCCTTGGTACTGAACACTTCACTCTTCTGTGACTAGGACTGTCCTTGGTACTGAACACCTCACTCTCCTGTGACTAGGACTGTCCTTGGTACTGAACACCTCACTCTCCAGTGACAAGGACTGCCATTGGTACTGAACACCTTACTCTCCTGTGACAAGGACTGTCCTTGGTACTGAACACCTCACTCTCCAGTGACAAGGACTTGTCCTTGGTACTGAACACATCACTCTCCTGTGACTAGGACTGTCCTTGGTACTGAACACTTCACTCTCCTGTGACTAGGACTGTCCTTGGTACTGAACACCTCACTCTCCTGTGACTGGGACTTTCCTTGGTACTGAACACTTCACTCTTCTGTGACTAGGACTGTTCTTGGTACTGAACACCTCACTCTCCTGTGACAAGGACTGTCCTTGGTACTGAAAACTTCACTCACCTGTGACTATGGCTTGTTCTTGGTACTGAACACTTCGCTCTCCTGTGACTAGGACTGTCCTTGGTACTGAACACATCACTCTCCTGTGACTGGGACTTTCCTTGGTACTGAACACTTCACTCTTCTGTGACTAGGACTGTTCTTGGTACTGAACACCTCACTCTCCTGTGACAAGGACTGTCCTTGGTACTGAAAACTTCACTTACCTGTGGCTATGTCTTGTTCTTGGTACTGAACACGTCACTTTCCTGTTATTAGGACTGTCCTTGGTACTGACCACTTCACTCTACTATGACTAGGACTGTTCTTGGTACTGAACACTTCACTCTCCTGTGAATAGGACTTGCCCTTGGTACTGAACACTTCAGTCTCCTGTTATTAGGGATGTCCTTGGTACTGAACACTTCACTCTCCTGTAACTGATTATGGTCACTTCATAGTTGCAAGATAACTACTACTGGACTGAGTAGGACTGTCCTTGGTTGTCCTTGGCACTGAACACTTCACTCAAATGTGAATAGGACTGCCCTTTGTACTGAACACTTCCCTCTCATGTGACTAGGACTGTCCTTGGTACTGAAAACTTCACTCACCTGTGACTATGGCTTGTTCTTGGTACTGAACACTTCACTTTCCTGTGACTAGGACTTGTCCTTGGTACTGAACACTTCACTCTCCTGTGACTAGGACTTGTCCTTGGTACTGAACACTTCACTCTCCTGTGACTAGGACTTGTCCTTGGTACTGAACACTTCACTCTCCTGTGACTAGGACTGTCCATGGTACTGAACACTTCACTCTCCTGTGACTTGGAATTGTCCTTGGTACTGAACATTTCCCTCTCCTGTGAATAGGACTTGCCCTTAGTACTTAAAACGCCACTATCCCGCGGCCAGGACTCCTATGTCCTGAACACTTGTGACTAGGACTGCCCTTGGTACTGAACACTTCACACACTTTTAAACAGACATTTCCTATGTACTGGATATTACATTCACTTGGGAATGTGAACAGACAAGGTCTTGGTACTGAATACACGTTATTGTCCTTCCGTAGGTACCGCTCGGGAAAATGCACGTCTATATTATGTGGCTGGCGGTCGAATGGCTGGCTGGCAGGATCAGCCACAAGAGCAACGACAAACCCGTTGGCGGTTTGGGGCTGTTAAGAAGACTAAAAACACGCATAGTCCACGTGTTTTGTCAAGTTTATTTTGGAAGTTTATTTGCAAGTTCGTGCCCGAGGGCTAATTGCAAGTACATGTACATGGTATACACATAGTGACAATGGACAGCCATAAATAATATTCTAATCTAATATTAGTGTTGGCTATTTCTAAACAGGTTGGGTTTGACTTCTTTTTTGCAGAGGGAGACGAAAAGCCCCACATTTTCTAGAATTTGTGGGTTCTGCGATTTCAAGAGAAAAGTAGCTTTCTGTTCGTCTGTCAATGTGGGGAAGTTGGGATAATACTTTGTGACTTCTCTAAACAGAGTGATTCTTTCGGTTTCGTTGAATGAACATTTGGAAATGAAGTGTGTTACTTTACAATTGAAGTGTGTTACTTTACAATTTATTAATGCAAACAGTTGTATGAATTCCAACATCTTCTTTATTTTTCGAAAATGTATAAAGATCAAGGATTAAATCAACCCGCTATGAAAAGCACAAATAGCACAAATGCTTTCTTCTGAACTGTACGTGTTAACATCACAAAATATTATAGAGCATTGAACAATGCCTTATTATTTAGGAACAATGAAGTGAATTTCTTGAGGTAATACAATTGTATTAAGACTTCTGTCCAAATGATGCACACATACCTGCCTATTCTTGCCTAGAATTTATATGTTGTATAATGAGAGAGCCTCATCTTTCTGGAGCAAAAGTCGATTAAAAAAGTATTTGCTATGATACATTCTTTGTTATCAGAAAGCTCATTCAGTGCTATTATAAATGAATAATGCATAATTTACTTTAGATAAGATTACTGTTACTTAATGTATGTGTTATCATTGCTGATAATAAAGACTCTTCATTTCTTCTGTCGCTTTTCTGTGATGACGATTCGTCCACCTCGGAGTTCCCTCTCCACGAGTTCTGGGGCTTCATTGCGCATGCGTGTCTTCATGTCCATGACGATTTGACGGCCACGCCTGGTGTAGATGGGTCTGCCGTCGTCGTCCCAGCGCCGGGGCACTAACTCACGGTCATGTCCTATAAATGAATATGAATGGTTTATTCACGTCGAGCGACATACAATAACATACAGCGGCAGCCTATTTCGTCCGAATTGTAGTATTATTTACAATTAAAATGAACAGCAATGAAATTGCATAATTAGATACATTACAAAACTTGATGGGGGAGGAGGGTTTCGCATGAAGCACATTAGCAGTACTTTGCACTTGGAGAGGTTTAATTACATGTAGTTGGTGTCTGTCCAATGAACGAGATTATCCACGTCAGTTTGCACCGTGGAGTGTCATGTGTAAAGTGCCTTGCCTCCGACAAAGACATGTCATCAACACACTTCCAAGTCTCGGCTGAGTCTTCACTCACCGGTGACGCCATTAAAAACAGATTCTTAAACCTTAGGCACACACGTCAGACGTTATCTGTAATCGCGAGATGAATAATGTTTATGTTTAGGGTCTGGTATGCTGAACACAAACTTTGCAGAGACCCGTCCTAGGTGCTGAACACTTTACACACTAGTTACGAACACAAGACGTCGGTTGTACCACCTGTATCGAGACAACGTTTATGTGTATAGTTTGTGTGTATATTTTATAGTTGAACACTTCACACTCTAATTTATGTGTATTTTTAGTGACCGCCCACAAACTTTGATGCATATTTCTATTAGATGCTGTGATAATCTTGAATGCTACAAACATCTGTAGCACCCTATACGTTTATGTAATGCAACTTCATTCAGTAAAAAGACATCCGATTTAACCACGTTTTATTCCTTGTTGTAGAACGTCATATTACTAATATATATTTCGTTGCGTCTGACTTCTAAAAATTTCCACTCTAGTACAATAACACTGCTACGGTCGAAGCACCCGCTTGAATTAATGATATCCTGTAAAAGTGTGAGAAGAGTGAAGATCGGGATCTACAGGCGTCGCCTTCTTCCCGAGGATGTTATCAAGGATGGTATCAGGGTATGATGAAACATATATATATATAAAGCACATCTTGTCACAGTAATAGTCACAGACTGTATGTCCATTATATGTGAAGTATTTCGGTTACCTCGACTTTTTGTCTGTTGCTGTAATAAAAAAAAGACATTATAAATATAAATAAGATAATTTGGGGTGTTTTGGTTTGACGTTATCTTCCGCTGACTGCGGCTGTTATTTCTTACCACCGGTAACTTTATACCATTGGAAAAAAAGATTGTATGGTTCATCATACAGTTTATCCTTTACATTTGATTGAAATCTCTATCGTAACATCTTTTTTACCTGACACGGGCCGAGATGAATCTGATCTAGCTTTTGCAGAGGCAGATCTCGGGCGCTTTGTGGACTTGCTCTTTCCCGGCGCTGCTTTCGCCGCACCATGCCTACTGCCGGCTGAAGCAGACGGCCGCCTAGACGACCCTGCCCGTGAAGAGTTCGCAAGCGGTACGGTGCGTCCACGAAGACGCAAGTCTTGTGCTGTGGAACGCCCGCTCTGTCTCGCCTTGCGCTGGTTGTTGTCAACTTTCCTCACGCTACCGCGGCGCTTCGAGGACAGCATTCTCCCCCCTCCGCCGGTAACAGCGACTTTACTCGACGACTTTCTGGACTTTCTTCCATTTTCTTGCTTGGATCTCTTTTGTTGCTGCTTAGATGACGTTCGTGCCATCTTGAGTTTTGGTTGTCATATAAACGATCATAATGCCTCTGATAATGTCGTCATTATGGCTCCAATAATTTGTCATTATGGCGTTCGGGAACATTTCAAGCGTTTGTTTTGCCTTTGTTTATTGATAAATACATCAAATCTCTATGCGTCATAAAGTAATTCCTTTTGTAAGGTAGGGGATGTAACGTGTCTTCAAGCAAGCGGTACGGTGCGTCCACGAAGACGCAAGTCTTGTGCTGTGGAACGCCCGCTCTGTCTTGCCTTGCGCTGGTTGTTGTCAACTTTCTTCACGCTTCCGCGGCGTTTCGAGGCCAGCATCCTCCCCCCTCCACCGGTAAAAGTGACTTTACTCGATGACTTTCTGGACTTTCTTCCATTTTCTTGCTTGGATCTTTTTTGTTGCGGCTTTGATGACGTTCGCGACATCTTGAGTTTTGGTTGTCATATGAACGGTCATAATGTCTCTGATAACGTTGTCATAATGGCTCTAATAATTTGTCATTATGGCGTTCGGGAACGTTTCAAACGTTTGTTTCGGCATTTGTTTGTTAATAAAGGAACTCAAATCTGCGCATGCCTGCGTCATTTACTAAACAATCCCTTGTCTAAGTTAGGCGATGTAACGTTTACTAGTTTCTACGGGACCTAGCCGGGAGATCGTTTTCGGGAGATCGCAAGTCAGCGCGATGTCTGTGCTCCTGGAAGTCTGTGAAAGAGGCAAGTCAGACCTCCTGGTGGAATGAAAGCAGTTACAGAAGCCGGCCAAAATGTGATCTTCAAATATGCCAGGGCGGACTGACCTTGCCTTGTAGCTGATTGACCACGACAGAGGGTCCGTCAGGAATTGCTAATTTTAACCTCAGGTATTTAAGCCCAAAGGCAACATTACTTCTACTGAAATAAATCTGACCTGTTTTGCCCGATTTCTACAAAATCGAAAGATCTTTTGGAAACGTAAATGCATCAGGGTTGTAACAGTTAGAGTACAAAGAGCTGGGCATTTTGCTGGCAGTGAAGACCCTGTCATATAGAAGTAAACCAATCAAAGAAAATTATAAACGTAACTATGGTCGATCACATATCCAATGTTCCTTTATCAATATTATTGGGTTGTATATGATTGGATGCCATGTTTATTGTTGTTTGAAAAGATTACCTATTTGTAATGAATGCTGCAAATAACCAGTGATGAATAGAAAAGCGAAATGACCAATTGAACCAAAGTTTTCCAACTTTTTGAGACATGTACATGTAAGTTCTAACCGTCTCCTGATATGGAACAACAGACAGTGAGTGAGTGTGAAAGCATTGATCCTAAACAACTGAATCTGTAAAATGTTATGTTTATTATTCTATTTTCCATGATTTTCTACTCTAGTAGGAGCTAACACAACGACAAATGTTCATATATTCCATATACAGTATTATTTTGTAATGCATAATTTTTCAATATTAAATACATCATGTATTTGTCATGGAAGATCAACTGTGTTGGTAACAATCATAGTGCAATGCTTAACTTTCAATGGCCACTGTCGCCTTCTTCAGGATCAATACTGACTGGAGTTTTTAAACATCATGTCATACATGTACGTAATGTCAACCTTGCCGTGTATGAGCCAGGACTTTGCCCAGCCTTAGATTTCATCTGACAAACCCGTGCCCACTTGGTGTGATTTGGCTTAATCCTAATATTCTTCATATAACACATGCCAATTGTTTTCTGTCAAAGTGACAGAATGACCATTATTTTTGTCCATCTTCAGCAAGAAGATTCTGTCAAAACACAGATGCAGGTAGGACCCTGGTATGGTATAAGTATAACGTTCATAATCCCTATCTTTTCACCACCACTTCTCAAACTTGATGTTAGCACTGTCCATGCCCAGAGAGCTGAGGTAGTGTGCCATAGACTCAATCATGGGAGGAGGTCCGCAGATGTACGACAAGATCTGGTCGCCATGGAGACAGGATAGCTCCGCCTTCAGGACTTCTTGAGTGATTCTCCCAACTGGAGCAATAAAATATCATTGAAATTTCTCTCTCTTTGTAGTAGAGGAGTGTCGAATTGTATCAATCAAATCAGAAATGACAGAACCATACCCCTTTGATCTATCTAAATACTTCAGAATGAAGCTGTGCAATGTGAAAAAAAGTCAAAAGTGGTGAAAATATTAGTAATACCCTTTGGCCTAGGGAACTGGCTGGGGTTTTTGAATTCCTGTTGCTGGGTCACGAAGCACTGCAGGGACATATCTGGAACCTCCTGACACAGCCTCAGAATCTGTTCCTGTCAGGAAAGAACAAACAATTTTAACATCTGTTCTTCTGTATACGTTTAACAATCATTTACTAATTGTGGCAGTAGGTCATAAATGTTCTAGGCACTTTGCCTGTGTGAAGATGGTGTTCAGCACCAAGGACAGGTTTTGTAATGTGTGGATAGTATTCAGCACTAAAGACAGACACATTTTCTATGGTGTAGTTGCACTTCAGCACCAAGGACATATATGTTTGACTGTGTGTGGATGGTGTTCAGCACCAAGGACAGGTGTGCTTACTTTTGTGTACATGGTGTTCAGCATCAGGGACAGGTATGTTTGACTGTGTGAGGATGGTGTTCAGCACCAAGGACAGGCATGTTTGGCTGTGTATGGATGTATTCAGCACCAAGGACAGGTATGCTGTCTTTTGTTTTGTTCAGCATCAAGGGCAGTGTGTTCAGCACCAAGAACATGTAGAACACTTTTAATGAATCCCAAGCATGTTATTTCAATAGAAAAAAAAATTAGAACAAAAAAAAACATTAAAATTACTCACCCTGAACAGCAGTTCCCCTTCATCCCTGGCACTGTACAGGAGCACAGTCCGTCCAGGCTTGTATGCTGTTCCACTTTTCTGAAGACTTGATTTATGTAAGTCGACCACATGTTGCACTATAGAGTACAGGGGGTTTATCCCTACACCCCCTGCAATCAGGAGTAAATCTTTTGATTGGTCCCCATCTTGCGGGTCAAAGTTGAAGTCTCCTCCAACTCTCATTCTAACCTTCGACCCGACTTGACACTGAAATAAGAAATTGTATCATTGCAGTAGAAAGTTGGCAGCTAACAAAAGTCCATCAAATCTTACTGTTGATAACTTACACTGCAGGTTACAACTTTAAAAAATCTTTTAATTTCAAAAGCCCATTAAATGGAAAATGGAATATTTGATTTAATCTATACATTACATTATTACTCAAGACCTCCTAAGCGTTGGAAGGACCAGATCACAAAGGACACTGCAGAAACTAGAGCACAGGACAGTACGATGTAGAAAGACGACGAAAAGGAGCAAGGGGCCAGTCTCTGGCCTAAGCACTTAAGCAAGCAGGAAGGCATATACTTTCTTTCAAATCATAATAAGCACTTTCACTGCAAATATGCACAGAGCATTGGTAGATTACATCATATCATGACAGGAAAAGATTTAGCCTGCAGATTTCTTTGATTGCTTCTTTTGTGTGAGCATTGGAGTGTAAGACCTGTCAGCACAGCAATTTGTAAAGCCTTTATCGGAGTAAGGCCAATCATGAACGATTTGAAACAAGAACAGCCACCTTGTGGTGAACCCAATGAGCCGGGGCCTCCTCGCTACATTTCACGGCCAGATCGAGTATCCCATCATGCTCCAGTTGACCTGGTGCGGAGGTCATGGAGAACCCTGTGAACTGATCATCCAACTCAGGGATGAAGAAATCCACCCTAGGGAGGGAGAACACAAGAGTGAACAGCCGTTTACCTGTGTGTGGACCCACTTGGCAGGGGGGTGTTGACTAAACTTAACAGCCAGCTCTAGTATGCCTTGGTGCTGCAGTTTGTGGGGTGCGGAGCTCATGGAATAGCCACCAACAGTTTTTAAGGAGGGGATGAAAAAGTCAACCCTGTGGGATTGTAAGGAAAGACAGTAAAGTTGGAATTACTGTAAATGCAGAAACTTTCGCGGAGGTATAATATTTGCAGTTTTCGCTGCTGCCACTTCACCGCGAATTTAAAACCACCGCGAACATCTTTCCATATTTAAACAAAAAGAGACTACAGTGCATGGTGCTACCGCAAAATCAAAACCACCGCGAAAAGTCAATTTTCCTGCTACTGAGAAATTAAATCTCTGCAAACTTAAATGCATTTACAGTACTAGTATTGTGACCATGTCCACATTGTAATGTCCCTGTTGCAATTCCAATTGTCAAAACCAACAGCAGCTTCTGTTATGCTTTTTCTGTCTTCAAAAGAAGAGGGATAATCATGTGGCAGTATCAAAGACTGTGAAGCACTTCAAATATCTATGATTGTTTAAACAAAACAAAAACAGTAGGCCCAAGCCCTCTGCATTTCCAAGCAGATAATCCATTGGGGTTTATTTTGTCCAACAAAGTAATACCTGGCCCTGCCTACTTCATGTTATCAATTTCTCACCATTGTCCAGCCTTGAAGCTGAACTTCTCATTGTTAACCCTGAGACTGAGACTTTTGACTGTAGGAGACAGGTCACATATACTCTCCACCACAGCTTCTGTCAGTATCTGTAGTGAGGAAAGGCATGTAAAACATTATAAGTGTCACCAGTGTCGAGTTTCTACGGCCAATTGCCAATACTCACTCTAGGACAATTAAATAGACTCCCCGAAATACACACACATCATTGACCACATACGATACATACAGTTTAAAACTTTAATGTAAAATTCAATACTGTGACACCTTGGTGGTTTAATGTTGGTTCACCTTTATCCGTGGGGTAACCTATATCTGTTGTATTTTAAGACAGGGTATTTAGTGACATCAAGCTGATGAGCGGTGGTTTCAAACTGCAATATTTTGAACAAAATGCAATATGAAGCCATCGTCCATTGACTTTATTCCACTTATATCCATTAAAGATATGACGAATATAGGTTACCCCACAGGTAAAGGTGAACTGGCATTAAATGGTGAACATTCTTTCCACTTAATCTCTCTTAAGGTGTTTTCTAAAAGTTTTCTTGGTCAGTGTGCTTCTTTTTTTTTTCAAGTTGTTTTACCTCCTGTCTGGTGTTTTCCTTGGTCCGGTCCAGATGGTCTCCTTTCCCAGAATGCAATTTTGCCATGCTTCCAGGTAGATAGCAGCAACAGCTTACAAATGGCCACCTGACAAAATAATATTCAAATTTTTATGATCTTGTTATCATTTAGTCGCAGTAATTCTTATTGATTGGGATTTTATATTTTGTATTATCACACATTTATGTAACACTGACGGGTATCTTGGCTTTTAAGATTAACATTATCAGAAAAGCACCAATTGATATGCTGATGTTTTAGACAGTGAGTGAGTGTCACATCATAATGATCAGATTCAGAATTAGGGCTGGGTATCGGTACAGCGTACCGGTACAAAACCGGTTTTTCTTATTGGACCGGTCCAGAAAAACCGGACCTGAAAAAATTTGGTGGACCTGATGTTGGACCGATTATAAAATTAAGAGATTGATTTATCAGGCATTCACACGTTTTGGCGCTTGCAGGTGGAAGAAAATAACAAGAGTTAAGTAGAGTAGAGTTTATAGTAATTTCTACCAAGTTTTGCAGCCAATCGTACAGGTGCAGTTAGCGTTGAAGGATTTTAAAACGCCAATGTAAGTCTAATACTCCACCAAACAGATCTCTTTGTAGTGAAATGGACCATTGGTATGAGTCATACTGCATCAGGTCCAGGTTCAGGTCCGGACCTGGACCTGATCCTTTGGACCTGAACCGGACCTGGACCTGAATTTTCTGTACCGGTACCCAGCCCTATTCAGAATGTTAATTTCATAGCAGCATCATATACGGTTACTCCTTTTTCTTGCTGGATGTAATGAAATATTCAAAATGATTGCCATCAAGGACAGTAACGTTACCCAGGCCAATGAAAGCAACCTCCTTGGATATACTAAAGGTTCTTTTCTATTAAATAACAATTTTCTTAACGTTACATAACGATCAAGGAGGTTAATAATAACGTTATAAGTAATGTCCTTGAACTGATATAACAGATGATACATGTATGATGTACCTTCTAGTCTTGGTCCCTCTGCTGCACGCCTGTCTCAACCTCCCCACAAACATCACCAATGTCTGTACCTGGGTTCAAGGTCTAAAGTTCAACGATTAAAGAGGTCAAAAGATAGAACAAATTGATGAGAGTGGCCACGTGTGGATCAAACTCACTGGGGATGTCCTATTACACAAAAATTACACAAGCAAACATGGGTGAAAGATCATGATCAGTAGCTCGATAAGGATTCTTTGATATCTTCACAAAGGCTAATAAAACGTCATAAAAGAAGTCAGGTTTGTTCCTTTGACATGAATAGGTTACGCAACAGGGAAGTATTTATTTATTTGTGACGTCACTGGGGTTACCCTTAGCTACTGCGCAGACTCGGTCGTTTTTCGAAGGCTACTTCTTTTAGCCAATCGAAACATTCAATACATAAATCGAAATCCATATTGACCAATGAGCAATAGGTTTGCTTACGCCATTGTCCAATCACAATCGCGACTAGTCTCACTTTCGGGATCACTTTGACCGGTACATTGCCCTCGGAGGGGGAAAGGTTCGTTTTCGACGGAAAAATGTCCATGTTTAGAACAGTTACGGCGCGGCTTTATGCCCCAACAAAGGTGAGACTATTCCTTCCATTCCGAAGTCTTTGTTTAACCACTTTTCAAGCCGTTCGTGAGACGTCAGGGAGGCGGGATCGCACGTGAGCTGTCTAGTGAGAGGGGAGGGGGGCGCGAACAAGGGGGCTGTCGGGGCGTCACTGGGTCACGGTGATGTTGCAACTGAAACACATTCGGCAACAAATTCGTGACATTTGTGCTTTTACGGTTATAAAGATCTAAAGCGTTTCTGTTACCATTTTCTGTATAATGAAAGCTCTCTTTATAACCAACTGGGCAGTAGCGAAGATGTAGTAGAGTACATGTAGTGTCACTGTCCATGTGACTTTCAGTTTACTCATCAGGTTAAAGATTGACCTCCTCGGTATTTAAAGATTATGGTGCAAGTTATCTATGTTTGAAGTTTGACCATGTGCCACTGGATAATGTAGCTTCTATCACACAAGCACACTGAAACATATGTGTTTATTTCACAAATTTTCAGGACAGATTGGTGTTCTTAAACTTCCTGTTTGTTAAGGCAGGTTAAAACCTGCAAAAAAATGTTTATATGTTTCCAGAATATCTTTCTAGAATATCCGTATTTGCCAGACTTATGGAAACAGTAAAAGTAGAAAAGAAATCAAATATTGTAACCTTAAACCATGACTCCAGACTGTTTGAGGAGAGCCAAATCTGGAGTATGTTTAACTTTAAGAACCCACCACACTTATCGATGTGACTGGATTAAACCTTAGTTTTAATAGACACTCTAGCTATAGGAATCTCATTTGAGAACTGTTCCCAAATGAGGGGTGTTGCCTAGTATCTGAACAAGAACAGGCACTGAAGAAGACAAGTGGCAGGAGCAAGCCGGTAAAAATCCCCTCCACTAATTCCCGCGACCCCCAACCTCTACTTGGAGAAAAGTTGCAAGCTCCTTGGCACTAGGGCACCGATATGTCCTGATAAAGGGCTTGTCTCTTCAGTAGGCTGTACAAGTTTTTATTGCACTTGGATAATACTTGCCAGGCCCCATATGGAAGTGCAACAGAAATGGTACACCCGCCATACTAGAAGAGTCTGATATGGTAAGGAGGCAAGGGAAGGCCCTTGGGCTATCCATTGTTTCAAACAGACAAAAATCACTGGGGGCAGTTCATCTATAGTTTATCAGCCAGGCAAGACAGGATATCCCAGCCAGTAGGGTATCATTATAATTATCATATAAATGATACCTTAGTAGTACTAATAGTAGTTGTCTTATAGTTCCAAGAAGAATGAAACTATCTGTTCGATTTAATTTGTATTCCAACTGTGAATAGAAATAGACTGCCTATACATCATTTCAGTCTGCCAAAGCTTCTTTGAAGTTCTTCCCCTGTAAGGGGTATCATATATATAGGCATGGCATGACCCTTTTTGTGAGATACACAGGCATCCAGCAAAATTGACCTATGCGGTGTCACACATGACCAAATTAGTACAGTTTGGAAATTCTCTGACAATTTTTTGGGACCATGTTTGTAGTGTCCTGGCAAGGCACTTTTAGAGGCTAAAAGTTATTACTTACTTACTTACTTAAGCCTGCTGCCCATCCTTGGGCATAGGCCACAGACTAGCTGCTTCCATCCCAACAGGGTTGCCCATTCAATTCTACCAAATAGATTTTCAATGTGGGCCCAAAAACGTATGTTATAAAATCATCAGTATCACAAAGAAAATTAATCAAAAACTTGCAGTAAGTAACACAGGATGTTTTTACACAAGCAGTATAAACAACAGAAGGTTTTGCATATAAACAAAGACGTATTACATGAAAACATACACAAAAGCTAAACAAAACAGATAAAATCTCAATCCCTACTCAAGTCAAGGATTATAGTACTAGTATGGATAAAAGATTCAAACATGCCAAGTATGATTTGCCCAAAGCACAGCACACCAATATTGACCAAGATTTTGTGTCAGAGAACAGAGCATAAGTTTAAAAGGGTGACATGCAGATTCAGAATCAAAAGTTACATTTATAATTCATTCTTACTCTTAGGTTGAATAAAATGAGAAAATGTTTCTTTAAAAACAGATTCTTTTGTGATATAGTTCTCAATTATTTGTGTCTGGAGATTTTGAAGTTTTACTGTCAGTGTGTGTATGGTATGTTGCTAAATAATGGCAGCTTGTTGAAGTGGTGTTAAAACTAATAAAAGATTTACGAGTTGACTGATATGGCCCCAATAAAATGGCTTGGATAAAACAGCCTACATGTGCATATTATAATAAATATGTGGACCTTTGACAGACCATAAGCTTAGATTTAGATGTTCTGTTTGATTCCCCATGTTCACCCGTCCTCAGCTAAATACCATCATTAGCCATTACATAAAAGTCACATGGCTGATAGGTGGTGCCAATTTTTGGCCACGGGCAATCTGTCAACCAATTGGGCAACTGGATACATGACGTTTTCCTGTGCTCAAGTCTACATGAACATTTCAGACTGCTAGTAGTGCTACACTAAGTTTCACATGCAGAATAAGAAATTTTCTTCAATGATAGAATCTGGGCTTAGTTCAGTCTCCAACCTGCATCAACCTACAAATCAGAAATTTAGAGCTGTTAAATAACATATACAGATGAAAATATTCCTTTGGGACGGTGTTATCTGAAAATATAATAAAAGCTGTAGATATTCATGGTTAGTGTGCATGCTGTACAAAAGCAGCTTTCACAAAGTCACAGGCATTTAGCTTTGCAAGGAATCATGGCTGATGCCTGTATAAAGTAGAGCCATGATGGTTCAATTAAAATTCTGCCATTTGTAAATTGTATAGAAGATGTTTTAGGCCCATTTGGTGATGACATATTATCGCTCTCACAAGATACAGTAGCTTTGTGAGGGGGAAATGATGACTGTCACTGCTGCTGGGTGCTCCCATGGCTCAGTAATGACGTCAGGGCATGTCAGATAGGGAGGCCCAGCTAATGGAACTGGGTCCACTCACTGATACATGCTACAGATAAGGGGGGCTAGGAGTAGAAGTGTTAATTATAGCTGTCAGGGGAAAATAACCATACACACATGATACAGGGCTCTGGGCTCAAATCAAAAAATCAATCTTTAGCACCAGGTAAAAAAAGAGGTTACCAGGTCACATCACAAACTAGTGTATAATGATCAGATACAGTTCTTATTTTTGTCCTTAGAATTCCCAGAAAATGTCCCAATCATAGAATAGAAAGGTCATCTTTTGTTATTTCAAGGTGACTCTGAACATGCATGCATATGTATGTCTGATTGTTTTCATCACATTGCATACATGTACAAGGCTATCTATGCTGTCAGGGCAGAAGCTTTTTTATAGAAGGACATTCAATGATTTTTATTGTAGCTGTTCAGTGAAATAAATAATGTTATTAGAGTTATATTCCAAATATATTCTATATACTCATGTATGACATCATCACAGGAACACTTAAACTTTAAAGAATTACAGCATTACAAATAATTATATGTTATTCTTGTGCGTTTTCCAAAGATACATTTTTGAAAGTATTGATGTCCTGTCTTTGATGTATATGTCAGAAAAATATGAAATACTGCCTGAGCCAGATTGCGATCTGTTCTTGTCAAAGGTAACTCATTCTGTGGCCTCCTGTAGAATTGTTCTAGTGCATTTAAGTGTCATTGTGTTGCAGCCATACAAGCTAATTGATGGCTAGTTTAATCAGCCGTAGGTTCTGTAGTCAGTCCCAAGGGAAATCTGTTCATGTGCAGCAATGAGATCCAAAGTGATGCACCTGTCAAGGAAAACCCAACAGGTATACAGGTATGGAGGGGTTGTGATTACTTTTAAAGTAGTAGTAAAAAAAATATGTAAGGAATTGTGTTTTGCTATCATTATTTACTGAAATGTTTTTTATTTTTTCCCTTTAGCCACTGATTCCAAGGTTCAGTAATGGGCTCAGGAAATATGCAACACAGTCACAAACGGTGAGCAAAGAGTAATGTAATGTCATTACTGTTCTTAATGAAATACATGTACACCATTGTTATTTTTGTATTTATATTTTTGCACTGAATGTCGACATGAGATGACATCTTTGGTTTCGCGCCTCCATTTAATATTTTCCCGTTTGCATCTGGAAGCTATACACTCAAGGCTTCCTCTGCAGAAAAAAGGTTATAAATTATTATTTACATGGTTTTCTCTTCCTTCTACCAGGATCTCAAGGAGATCCTTGCGGCGATGATCCCGGTGAAACAGGAAGAAATCAAGAGCTTTAGGAGTCAGCATGGCGCCAGCAAGATCGGGGACATCCAGGTCGACCAGGTGAGACCCACGTGCTGTATGATTTTCATGCGAAAGTAGAAGTTGTTTGCAAAGGGACAAAGTTGAAATTGATGATTTTTCTTAGAATCGAAATGGTGTGATGTCACTGTGCAAAATGATTGTTGTACAACTTTTGTTTTGAAACTCCTGATTGTATTTGAAGTAAAAGATTTGCAGTTGAGATTTAACCTTGTGTTTTTCCCTCTGTACAGCTGTATGGTGGCATGAGAGGCATGAAGTCCATGATCTGTGAGACATCTGTCCTGGATCCTGAGGAGGTATGGCTCCTGCTTTTCAATATTTATGTTTTATTACGATATCCATGTTTAACTTACCATATTTTATTATCTACATCAAGTTTACGATCATCAGATGTCATCCTGATTGTTTCTCACTCATATGTATATCAGCGTACTTTTACGCCCAAATCTAATCCAATAGTCACTTTAACAAGAGTGATACAAGTATAAAGTTCGTGTTCTTAAAAGTTCCTGAGTTGCGTGTATGTTGCTTGCAAAATATTATTTACAATCTACCGAAACAGATTACAGAGGTCACAGCAGAAAAAAAGAGTCGAGGTTAACCATTAATATTTTTCCTCCCCAGGGTATCCGTTTCCGTGGCCTGAGTATCCCAGAGTGCCAGAAGGTCCTGCCCACGGCCCAGGGTGGGGAGGAGCCGCTTCCGGAGGGGCTGTTCTGGCTACTGGTTACAGGAGAGGTCCCCACCCAGGCACAGGTACAGTAGGGTGGGGCTGAAATTGTGGGGGGCTTTAAGGGTAGGATCCCCTCCTTGGGGGTCTGTTCTGGCTACTGGTTACAGGAGAGGTCCCCACGCATGCACAGGTACGGTAGGGAGGGGGGGGAAAGATGGGGTAGGGTGGGGTAGGGTAAGAACCATCCCTGGGGGCTGTTCTGGCTACTGGTCACAGGAGAGGTCCCCATGCAGGAACAGGTACAGTAGGGTGGGGCTGAAATTGTGGGGGGCTGTAAGGGTAGGAACCCCTTCCTGGGGGTCTGTTCCCGCAGTCTGAGCTACAGGTTACAGGAGAAGTCCCCGGGGACATGGGTGTAGGAATGTAATTTCTTAAGGCCAAGGACTAATAGCTATGAGAGAAATTACTCACTTGTACTACTGTAACTAGTATAGTTTCACTCAGCCTTTTACACGTTTGACGATGTGTACAGCATCTGTATGAATGGTCACAATGGTGAGGTTACTAACCATTGCACTCCAGCTACAACATTCAAATGAAATGGATGTTGAGACTTGCAAGGCAAATACTTTGCTGTGCCTTGATGCTTCTTACTCGCTGTCCATTGTTTGATTATACTACTGCTGGGATCCCTGACGCAGGGGTAGGCAGCAGTCGGGTAGTCTTCACACCGCGCTTCCATGCGGCTCTGTCCAGTGGGTCAATCGTTAGACCGCACGCATCTTACTGTGTTCATGTTTTAACCTGTCTTGTCCACCCAACACACAGGCGGAGTGGTTATCACGGCAGTGGGCAGACAGAGCGGACCTCCCGTCCCACGTGGTCACCATGCTGGACAACTTTCCCGGCAACCTCCACCCCATGTCACAGTTCAGCGCCGCCATCTCAGCGCTCAACAGCGAGAGCATGTTCGCCAAGAAGTACGCAGAAGGCGTGCACAAGTCCAAGTACTGGGAGGTAAGGAATAGAGCTCATAAACTTTCTATGAATGAAGTTTACAAGAGTTTTGAGCGCCATGTTTGAGAAACCTGTTAGCAAAAGTCATGGGATTACATGACAAAAAAAAATTCTTTGGTTTAGTTAGATATCTGTTCTGCAACTCGCTCATGAGGGGAATCTTGCAAAGTACAGGCACAGTGTGCATTGCTGTAATAGACACTCTTTTTATGTGTTGGGGTCCTTCAAGTCAAGTATGCAAGATTTAGAGAAATATACAATTAGCTGATATATTTGGTAGTTCAGTATCATGATTGTGTATCTGTTTTGAACCACCTCTTTAGAGATGTTTAAAAAAGGTTATCATATTGTACATCAATTTGATTAAAGAGGACAGTGCCATCTTTTACTGGTAACTTTTGCTAATTGTGATTAAATAGCTGTTGGTGACTGTTTATCATCCTGATTGTACCACATTCAAACTACTGTTCCAGTTTGCCTATGAGGACAGTATGGACCTTATCGCAAAATTGCCGACTGTAGCGGCCAAAATCTACCGTAATCTTTACCGCGACGGTTCAAGCATTGGCGCCATCGACCCAGAGAAGGACTGGTCGGCAAACTTCACGTCGATGTTGGGATATGAGGAGCCCATGTTCACAGAACTGATGAGGTTGTACCTGACTATCCACAGGTAAATTCACCCTCGACAAATTCTACAAAGAATTTAGCACAACGTACTTTGATACTGACAGTTGCAAGCTAGGTGTAGCTTCCCAGGTATAGATAAGCTGTTTGATTACTAGTATTTAGATGAGTTCAATTGTAACAGAAAGTTAAACACAATCTGTTCGGAAACAGTATTTTATTAAGATATTGTAGTAACTTTTGACCCAATTTTTGTAACAGGACTGCAACTGTGTCATTGTAGATAATTTGTCAAAAGTATGCTTTTGCCATGTCTGCAAATGAAAGTTAGCTTTCATCCCAATAACCATATTCGATGTTGTTTCTTTAGATGATGTTCTGCATTGCTAGAAGATCTATGTGCAGACCTTAGTCCATAGTATAGAGTAAGTCCTTCCAATATATACCAATATATTACTACTTTTGGACATGTTGTAATGTTTTTCTTCCCCTGTCCAGCGACCACGAGGGAGGTAACGTCAGCGCCCACACCTGCCACTTGGTAGGAAGCGCGCTGTCCGACCCCTATCTGTCCTTCGCTGCTGCCATGAACGGACTAGCGGGGCCCCTTCATGGGCTCGCAAACCAGGTAAGCTGGCCGTTGTGCATATCCTACAACTAGAATTCAGGCTTAACAGTACACACCCTATTGTGACTGGGGTCCATGGTAGTAAATGACAAAAAACTGATGAGAGATTCGAGCGTGTGGGTTTGAGTGCACACTTTTCATAATCTGGTGTGATATGACATTAAATGCTGAAAAGCATAGGAGATGACGTATTTTTGGTGAAAATTGTGTTTGGGCTGAGGGGTCTTTCCTGATGTCTGTCAGCATTGACTGTAAGCTGGTCTTGTGACCTCGATTAACCTGATGGTGTTGTGTAAGCCCTGTTGCAATACTGTGCGCAGTGGATGATTGAAAAACTTGAAAAACTGCAGTACTAGAATTTTCTTTATAATTGGCTTGTTAATGTTAATTTTCAATGTTCATCCTGCCACAGCAAGTTGTGTTGTACTGAGAGTGTATTTGTCGTTGTCTCCCCATAGGAAGTGTTGGTATGGCTGACCAAGCTACAGGAGGACCTGGGAGGTGAGGTATCTGATGAACAGCTGAGGGATTTCATCTGGAACACACTAAAGGGTGGCCAGGTCAGTACAGAAACTAATGGCTGTATCTTGGAACAGATGAAATGCACAACTGCAACCAGAAATTTGTGCTAAGGGAATTGTAAGAAGAAAAAGTGTATGGCTTTTAAAATTTCTCAAAATATTAACCAGGAATGGTGCATTTTTGTAAGGAAAACACAACTTTGAAGTTTGAGTCAGAATCTAGCTATACAATTTTTTTCTATGGCAGGTGCTTCTCCATTCTGGGAAAGAATGACAGGTGAACATAATTCTTTTAAAGATAGTTCCCTGCAAGAAAAAGGGTACTGAAATCGTTCTTTCACAGACCATGCTTTTAATGATAAATTGTTGTGATATTTCAATCTATGATGTATGGTTTATGAGAGTATCCAGCAGTTTGCTACAAAGTAACTTTTATCATATTGTCCTGGGTATCTGAATCCCATGCTTTGCTGTTAGAGATGCAAATGTATGATGTGGATTTCTTCCGCCAGGTTGTTCCCGGTTACGGCCATGCAGTGCTGCGTAAGACGGACCCTCGCTACACGTGCCAGCGGGAGTTCGCCCTCAAGCACCTGCCTGATGACCCCATGTTCAAACTGGTGTCTCAGCTGTACAAGGTGAGAGGGACACATTGGGGGCAAAAAGTACTGTACTTTCTGCCATCTGTAGTCTATAGTCTAGACTATGGTAGCACTGCTTAGTTTCCATGCATACTAATTACTAAAATACTAGTAGAAGTTAAATTCGTTGCTTTTTAGATTGGAAAAAAAACAATGCTTTTCTCTGGAAAATAAATCTAAAATGCTATGCAGTATAAGGATGAAAGTCTGTACCTTGTTACAGACAGTTTAAGGAAATGAATGTAGTCGAATTCAACTTTTCCACCAGTCATCTGTTCTTATGATATCCTCTTGCTAAACCTTTACTTTGAAGTTTCAGAGAAGCAATGAGATAAATTGATGTGCACATCAGTGTATCAAGTTAATACAATAAAGTTGATATGCTGCATGGACCTTTTAGAAATGAGCATAAAAGTAAAATGAAAAGTACTACAATGTAATGTTCTTTTTTGTGACCTGTTGTAGTTACGAATCATACTTAAATTGTTTTTTCATGCATGTCAAAGAAGAATCACTGTTAAATCATCTAATGAGATTTATGTGCTAGATTTACTGTGTGAAGAATGTACATATAGTTACTACAAACTCCCTGTCACCTGTGACCCCATGTCATGACATGCCTGCCTGTTGTTGACCACAGATTGTGCCTGGAGTGCTGCTGGAGCAGGGGAAGGCTAAGAACCCCTGGCCCAACGTGGATGCTCACAGTGGTGTGCTGCTGCAGGTAAGAACCTCGGACAACAAAATGTCATATTTTTTTGTTTAATTTATTTACAAATTCATGCCCATAGGCTAATTGCAAGGGTACAGACAGTAAAAAAGTAACAGGTGTCTATTATTTACAGCTATCTTATGATTCTACATACAGTTACTTCACTGGGAGGTTTGACTTCTTAACACCAACAGATGGAGCCAATAAACAAATCCAAATTCTTCAGGACCCTAACTCGATTGCAATGCTTTATCATTGACACATACATTTTCACCATTTTTACCAAGAAGCAAGAAGAAGTAAAACCTATCTGCTAAAGTACTAGACTCGTACCAACATGTATTTGTTGTGACCTAGTACGTGCAGTTAGGCAAAAAATGTACTAGGATAGGTCTGTATTTGTTGTAATGTATAGTCAGTGCAGTTAGGCAAAGATGTACTATAGCATAAGTCTTTATCCATTTGACTCCACCTCTTAGGGGTTTCCCTAACTTTATCCAGCACAAAATGTACTTGTTTGCAAAATTTTCATCTATTTTGCCTCGTAGCAATCCTGGTAATGTTTTCCTTGTTGTTTCTCCAGTATTATGGCTGCAAAGAGATGCAATACTACACCGTGCTGTTCGGAGTGTCTCGCGCCCTTGGCTGCCTCGCCTCTTACATCTGGAGCCGCGCCCTGGGCCTTCCGTTGGAGCGACCCAAGTCCATGTCCACCGAGGGGCTGAAAAAGCTGGTCGGAGCACAATAACCACGCTTCACCGCAGACATAGAAAGACAGAGAGCAAATACAATGTCTTTGTAGAAGTCCATATTTCTTTCTTCACACCTCCAAAGTCTTCAGCCAAAAACTCTTCCCATTTGTAATACTCTTATAAATAATACCATTTGCTTATGACGGATAAATGTTGAAGTCAGTGGCCATGTACAATGTAGATGGCTGAGCTGAATGTAGATGGCTGAGCTGCTGGTGGTAGAAAAATTGCTGCTTGGAAAATGCCATGGCTTCTTGTGTTATCTACATTACCCTGTTCCCCCATATCTTTTGTGGATTATACCCCATTCCTTGCTACATTTAACTTAGACCACTCTATCTTGTGTAAAACGCAGTAGATGAATATGCACATCATACTTTTGTCTCTGAAAGTGAAAGATACTGTGCACAAAAGACGAAAAACATTTTAAAGATGCTTGTTCAGATATTGTACTATACACACTTGTATTCAGCTAGCTCTTGGTAGTGCAGAGAGAAAATTTTAATAATAATATATGGCAGACTGGTCTTTGGAGGTTTTGAAAGAAATGTTGAATTTCAAGACATTGAGAATGGATCACATAGCTAATAGAAAATGGCTGATTTTCGTGTACGTGACTCTATCTTTAATATGTGAGCTGGGATATTTTATCTTGTGCCTGTGAACATGGCTGACTACAGGGTGTTTTGAGATGTTTTCTTGACATACTATTTCCTCCCTGAAGCTTTCAAAACACATCTTTACTGTACATATTATGAAAAAAGGGTCTAAAAGTGAGCAGTGATATTTTATCAGTTAGACTACAGGAAGTGGTGGAAATGAAGTCAATTTCTAATCAAACCACCCTGGTAGACAGCCTTTGATCATTTTTGTCATATGCAAAACTTAGCATTTTCAACATTCAAACAAATGCAAAGAACACAAAATAGCTATCTCATTATACTGAAGACCAGGCAATGCTACGGAAAGTTTAGCTGTGTGAAGTTTTAATGAATGGAAAAATTATGTCATCGCAAGGGACTTTTTTTTTACTGTTGAATGCTCAATATGTCATACATATAAATTAATACTGTGAATAACTGAACCTCACAAGTATACAATGTATTTATAGCAAATTATATCCATACATATTAAGATTTTCACTCCATTGAACACAGATGAAGCAAAACTGTCTTTGGTATGAACATCCCCACCCTTCGCTCATTTTACTTTTTTTTTATATATCTACTCCAACCAGTAAGAAAATTTCGACATTAGCCATAATAATTTTGATGTTCCAATAGTAAAAAGCACTGCAGTGGAATTTGTGTGGAATTATATGTGATGGTAACAATTTGAGTATTTTTTCCTATCCCCATCAGAAAGGTTTTTTTACTCTGGGAACAAGTAGAAGGATTTTATCATGTCTAGACTGTCCTTCCCAGAGTAAGAAAACTGCATGTTGGGGTCCCTTTAATTCTTGATAATGAGAAACACTCTGGGAGTCCAGATGAAAATAAAGAGCTACATATTGTTCTTAGGATTCGGAAAGTCTCCAGTGTTTTGTAAAGATGTTAAACTACGAAGTGGTCTTTCACATGTACATGTAAGCTGTCTAAATATTGTGGGAATAAACAGGCCTAGTGTCTCACATCTGTCCTGTTGCTTTTTGTACTATTCCTATCCTTGCAACTGTTTCCTCAGCTCAGAGTGAAAAGACTAATCTTCAAGCAGTTGTTAAGATTCACATTCATAACAAATTTTCCATACCATTTTCCAAAGTTTAGTTTGAAATTGACAACCATGTCAGCAAGCTTAAGTAGATATTAGAAGCAGACTAATCTTTTAGCCAACAGAAAACGTTTGAAAATGAAATGCAGTCATCCTTTCCAATCATGTGAGGTGCTGAACAAAAATTGCGGTAGTTGTTTGGCCCCAGCAGTCTTACTGAGGGATGACTGGTGCAAAAGATGTCAGAGAGCATGAAAATTAGTCCACTCTATATACACAGAGAGATCAACTGGTAGCGGCCTCACAGGCTCCTGGTTCTAGTTAGTGGGAAACGGAAGTTAGGGCAAGGCTTTACTGTAACAATCTTCTTAGTTATGGCATCTCAGTAGGGGCTGCACCCATCGTTTGAAAGGGACATTTAATGGGTGTCCCATGTTTGGGAGGTGCCTCTAGCACATTAAAGGGTAATTGCTCGTAACCAAGGCAGCAAGGAAACTTGCTGCCTTATAGACCAAACAGGAGTGCCCTGGGCACAGCACTAAGGAAGTACTCCCTACTGTGACCATCCCAGCAGCTAGAGGGGTGAATTGACCCCTATAAATACATAAACTAATAAAAATCTCAGACTGTCTACACACTGGAAACAAAGGCAGGGACAGATTAGCATAAAATACTGGTCAAAAATTCAAATATTTTTCTCTACTGGTTTTCAAGGAAACACTATCAAACCCTGCAGAATGATCCAGATAGCTGTAACAAAGTTACATAATCGAGGTCCTAATAACAGCAACTTTCAAATTTGGGGAAACCAACCTTGTGTTCAAATTGAAACTTTCAAGTCTGCTCTGCCAACTTTGTATCAAAATGTCTTTTTGTATCTACACATGATTGCAACTTGAAAATCTTCCTTATAACTGAATTAGCTCTGATATTTATGTGCCTAGAAATATGGCTAATAATGTGGTGTCTGTTTGCAAGTGTACCAACAGGGGCTATGTAGACTGTACATGTAACTGTCAGGTATGTCTCACAGTACCAGAGTAAGACAAGCCAGCATTTTCATTACTTTATATTCTGGGTTAGGTAAAGCTTTATGTATAATCATACTTTAATACCTAATGTAGTATCCTAATATCAAAATTGAATTGAAAATAAACTTGTGTTGGTCAGCCGTCTCAGCCAGCCTTCCCCGATGTGAACTCCACCACAGTGAACAGAAGACTGAGCTCTAGTAGTTTACGTTAGCCGAATTTATTGGGTGGTTTTATAGTACGGGGTTGGTCTTTAAGTGATACTACTAGTACTAGGCACTACAAGGGTCTCTAGTCTCAATGAACCTATCTAAGTCATGGAGTGAAAAACAACTACATTTGGTACAACATTTCCCACATGGGGCCTCAGGCAGCCTTCTAAAGAAAAAAAACAAACAACAAAACCTGATTATGACATATTTTACACTTTATTATCCCATTTTATCATACAGCATCAACCCTGGAATGTCTACACGAAATAATTCTGCATAAAGGATTCTGTACTAAACTAAGAAAATCATCTACAAGTGCAACGCAATTACAACTAGTTCACTCAAACCAATACAACTATCAAAAAGCCATCTTATTTACATGGTCTTCTGATATAGGCAGCTGCCAGTTAAGCCACATACCAGGATATAGTTGTTGTTATGTACAGGCATGTTTTCTTGCACATTTGCAGTTCACAAATACATATTTAGTTAATCTCAAAGCAGATCCTACGGTGCCATAATATAGTATCAAAGGTAGCCAAGGAGTATAGCCGGCCAAAGGGAGTCAAATGGGCACTGGAGATCTGCCTTCATTCGAACAGGGAGGAGCATTTCTATTGAATAAAGGTGTCTCTGCCCCTCCCTGTGCTATATTAACAGCTACACGAATATCCAAGGTGCTAGTGATTTTACGAGTAATTTATATCTTTATTGGGACAAGTTCATTGACCCGCGCACATCCCTGTAGGAGATCCACGCCAAACAGGAAGGAGGGCAGTTAACACCTACACAACAAGCAGTTTGATTAGGCAACAATTGGATGTTAATAGCCTTTTGTGAAGCCGAATGAATGCAGATCCTACGGTGGGTTTGATACTATATTGCGCCATCGTGGATCTGCTTGGAGATTAACATTTAGTGTCATTTTCACATGGCAGTGCGAGTGTCAGGTTTTGAGTGTTGCTTTCAGTCACCAAACTGCTGAAGGCACAAACATATGAAACAGAAACAGCTATAAAATACTTGCTGTTATTTGCACATATATATTGAATGATTTTCGCATTGTTGTTGACCACTTCCAAGATCTCCTAAATCAATGACAGTATAATCTAAGCAATGTTTTAAAATCACAAGTTAATCAAACAAATGCTAATCACCACATATAGCAATCCTAGTCCATAGTAGATCTACCTGTATGTTTCCCTTGAATTTGTTTTCTATCTCAAAGAATAAAAGTCAATAGTTGTTCTAACATAAAGATTGGAAGCAGGTATGTCACCCAACAGAATTCCGCTACTTGTACACTACTCATACAACATGCATCCATAAACGGAATGGTTTTAGGACGGCCTTTTGGGATGGGTTATCGGTGGGAGCTCTGCAAGATTAGTCTTGCTCTTTGATTTGAAAAGCACTGGCAGGTGGGAAAATGTTGGTTGTGCCAGAAGAACCTTCCTTACAGACCTCATCAGCTGATTTGAGTACCTGTATAGCCAGTAAAACCAACCTTCAGTGTAACTGTAACACACCAGCATTGCAGGCACATGGTGCAGCAGCAGCTGGTTATATTACACTACCTGTCACACCTAACTTTTACACAGCTAAGCTGTGTTCTGATACAGAGCTGCAGGGTGGGTTGTACAGTAGTTATTGCACGGTTGCATTTCAGTATCAGTACATCCAAAATGTATGTAAAAGGGAAAATAATATATGAAAACACAATTTTTACCTCCTTTCCACTTACTGGCAAATTTTTGTCACCACAAATGAGTTTACAAAATGCTACATAAACAAGCTTTGACACTAATAATATAATTATAGGTAAATTTCTTTTAGCAAGCTATGTACTTCTAATATCTTCTAGAACTTTTCTCCATGATAAGGCCACACAAATTTAATTTCTTGGTTCACGGATTTTTTTATAAAAAATATGGAGCGAGAGGGCGAAATAAAAATAAAAATTGTAAAATGGTTGGAGTAAAGGTAACGGCTAATCCAAAACATAAAGAAAAAAAGTTTTCAGCTTGAAAAAAGTACAAAAACAATATTATTTTACAGTAACAGCACCTGTGCCCACACTTTAAGGAGCTTATAATATAAAGGACAATTTGCTACACCAGAAAGTTGATGAATGGTTTCATTAATGGTGAAAATTTGCTGAGTGGTAATTTTTATTTTTATTTTTTTTTTCAAAAAAATAGGAGCGAGCGAATCCGTGAACCAAGAAATTAAATTGGTGTGGCCTAAACACGTCTTTCTCAACACATTGTCCAGAACATATGTAGCAATCACTCATCATGCAATGGTGTACCATCTCTAGTTTGGTACCCTAGCAGTGGTGAGAAGCAGGCACTTTGATTTAACAATATAAGATACGTTCTAAATGCAATCAACTTTTAATACACATATACTTGCAACCTATACCACATATAGTCTAAACACCTTGCATTTCTAGCAAGTTCAATGTTCTCCAAAATGTACATAATATGCTTACCACAATATAATATGCTTAACCATCATCAACGTATGCTTACCATAAGTAGAGAGTACTCATCTACAAACTATAATCCACCAATGCCTTACCCAAAATTGATGAGAAGTTGAGATCATTTCTTAAACATATCCCTGAAGAACAGGTCAAACACACACATATGTGTATACATACAAGACAACTTGACATAACCCAAAACAAAGAATACAACATACAGCATACATGTTAATACATCATGTACAGTTATGATACCAACATCATGTAATGGCGAACAATTGTATAGATTATCACAAGTCATTGAAGTGGTCATTTTAATTACAAGGGATTGTGTGGTTAATGTTTCCAATCGTGAATAAATTTAAGTACTTTGGATGATAAAATTGCATATTTTCATTTTTCTTAATACAAAATGTAGACAAGGGGAGAAATATTTTGGGTAAACGTAATGAACAGCTACATTTTTCGAAAATAGACCAAGCATGATATGCTGCATTTATTTTGGATGGCTTTCAAATAAAATATAAATCATTTCGTTTATAGGATCAATCCCACCATTGCAACAGGTAGATACAGCTGTTTCTTTGTTTAGCTCAATTGTTGTACCAAAGTCTTTATGTACAGCTGCAATCCAATACTGAGACACAAGACATAATTTGTATATGAAAAATATCAATACCTTGCTTTTGACATGGTATATACCTTACTACATATATAGGTGGGACTTATCACCTTTTTTTTGTCTCATATACATGTATCTCTTTGTTGCATACCAATAGTACTGCATCATCAAATCCCCACTTCTTGTATCAACATTATAAAATTGAAACAGAATTGTATCTCTGGCTTTGATAAGTACAAAACTGTACACATATCGATGGAACAACACACGAAAAAGACACACCATATATTTCAACCCTACCTCCCTGCTGCCTAACCTTGTAACCAATACATATTTGGGGTCAAACTACTACTTCAGGCCTAGGGGAAAAAAATGTTGTGTTTCCTGTTTCCAGACCTACCCTAGAAAAACCTGCTGACCCTAGACTTTTTTGGGTGGACAGTGGAGTCACATAGTTTCCAGTTAGAATTTTTATTTCCTATTTAGATAAAAAAACTGCTACTGCCTGTCCTATGCTTCAAGGATAAATGTATCCACAGATTAGTAACATTATGCACAAAATTGAAGTTTGACATTGAAATTTGAAAATATAACCTTATAAGTGTCATCATGAATTGCAGTTTTACTTTATCAAACTGTTTAGCATCACAGTTTTGCCAAAAGTTTAAAAAAATATCTAAAAAAAAAAGAAATTAATCCCTACCTACGGATCCTAATGCTTTCAGGACTGAAACAGGAAACACAACAAGTAGGCCTCAGCAGTATGGTGGTTCAGGAGGGAATGTGGCAAGACAAAAACACCAAAGAACAGTGATGAGGTAACAGTAACACCATAGAGAAGATCCATGGAGGAAGCATCTCCAAACAGAAGGTTTTGTTATACCCCCTTCACACTGCGCAAAAATCGATCGGACGACGAGTCTGCGAGCTCTAAATGACATTTGGATATTTAAATGACATTTCAGGCAAAAAATATGCACAACCCTCTGTCAATCTTAAAATCAGCCGACCCTCCAGCAAGATCGTCGACAATGTGAAGGGGTTATCAGCAGCACTTGGTAATGGTTTGTAACTTTGTATAGACCAATAAGTTTACAAAGATATGGGTTCAAACATTCATGTCAGAACATGATTACGTTTATGATATGAAGATTTAAAGTGTAGTTTTGATGAATTAAAAAGAACGTGTGATGATAAAAGGAAATACACCATACCAGCTTCACAAAAACACTGAATACATTATACAATGTACATGACATTGCCTGTCAATTTAATTGTTCTCAGAAGATAACCAACTCAACTTTGAGTGAACCTTTTGGAATACATGTTTTAACCCCTTTAAAAATCATCAAACACAGGAGGAATTGTTTTTACTTCATTGTTTAAATTTCTTACTTATCTATTTGCAATTATAAATCTTTACATTCAAAGGAGTGCCAGATCTTAAGTTCTATTTTTCCAAGCTACTTGCTACGTGTCATCCTCATAGTAGTCTTCATCATTGTTTCTGTTCTCTTTCTCATCTTTTTCTTCCTCCTCCTCATTATCATACTCCTCTTCATCCCCATCCTTATCATCTTCCTCATCCTTATAGTCTTTTTCATCTTTTTCATCATCCTCATCATCATAATCCTCATCCTTTTCACCCTCCTCCTTGTCATTCTCATCATCTTCCTCTTCATCATTGTCATCATCTTCCTCATCATAATCTTCTTCATCTTCCTTGTAATCCTCATCCCTTGGTCCTGCCCCATCTCCATTTCCTTGCTCTTCCCTTTCATCATCATTTTCATTCTCTTCTATGTCTATATCTTCCTCATCATGGGCTTCTCTCTTTTCCTCCTTTTCATCATCTTCTCCCTCTTCTTCGTAATCATCATCTAGGATGATTTCGTTCTTCTCAATTGCAAGTCTTTCTTTCTCCGTTAACTTGTCTTTGCCCTTTGGTTTATCTTTCTCACTTTGTTCTTTTTCTGGTTTGGTCTCTTTTTGCTTGTCTGGTAAGACTTTTTCTGGCTTCTTTTCCTCCTTTTGGTCCTCTTTAGTTTTCTTTGTGTCTGCCTCCTTCTCTTTGTCCCCCTTTCCCTTTTCTGGTTGCTTTTCCTGTTTTTCCTCTACGTGGGGCTTTTTGTCCCCCACACCTCCCATGCCAGACAACTGTGGGTAGTTGTACCCGTAGGGTCGGAGGTGATAGGTCATGTATTCTAGGACGTACATAGTATTTGGGGTGATGTAGTGGAAAGTGATGGCAAAGTCGGAGCAGCATTCGGGGCCCTACAGGAAGGAAGAGACAGGACACCCACACCACATTAGCAAACAAAGTCAAATCATTAATAATATTAGCAAAAAAGGGGCAGCAAATAAGAGAGATGTGTTAGCTAGTGGGATGGCACGTGTTACAGGAATACAACTTTGACTCCAAAACCACAAGTGAAGGGATAGCCCGAGGACCCTACAAAGGGGATGAAAATAAACACGGACAACACCGATATCATATAAAAATGGGGCATGCAGTGATCTATAAAAGAAATGCATACAGAAAGTCTGGTAAGTGCAATATACTGATGAAACAAAGATGAAAAGTCAAAAGATCCAAAGGAAAGCCCAGCCCACACCAATGGGTCTGCACCCTAAAATAAGAGAAAGGAAACAACATAAAACAAGGAAAAGATTCCCAACACCATAAGTGAGTAAGTAAACCATGCATGCAGGTGACACGTACGAAAGCACTACCGTGGTGAACTAAATAGATCATACAAAGTACCTCGGAATTTCAGATGAGGGGGTTGGCTTATTGGGGAGGAGGGATTTTTGTTCTTGGTCTGTTGAGATCGATTGGGGGAGTGTAGTTGTATCCAAATGGCCTGAGATGATACGTCATATACTCCAGCACATACATATTAGCTGGGGACACATAGTGGAAAGAGATGGCATAGTCCGAACAGCAGTCTGGTCCCTGTAAATAGAACACAGTTCGTCGCCATTAAACGTCTGCCCATCGGTCGGTCGGTCAGTTCTTGTGTTAGCTTGTCGTGGCATGGCAATATAGCTTGTCAAGCTAGTAAGAGGAGTGGGGTTATTGTGAAAACAACACTATACAGGGCTCGAAATACTTTTTTTTGTGTACCTGCACTGATGCAGGTAACACTGGAAATTACCTGCACCAGACAAATTTTACCTGCACCACTCTGAATTTAGGAAGTATGGATCATACTAATATTGTTCATGAACCGTTGCTATTTTTCTTTATACTTTATAGGTGGTAAAAGTCAATGCAACTAATAACCATCCATGTACACCGACATGATAGAACCCAGTACATGTACCAGTGCAGGTTAGGTGCAGGTAGACGTCAGAAATACCTGCACAGCTCCAATTTTACCTGCACTAACCTGCATATGCAGATGGTATTTCAAGCCCTGCTATAGGTATTACAAACTGGTTAGTTTTCTGTGCAAGGCAGCAATCGTTTAACCCTATTTGTCCACAGTGATGGAATGAAATGTTAGTGGATGAAAGGTAAGTCGTCTGTGAGATGAAGACACAACACTGTAAACTGTTGGAATGTCTGTAGTTGGGATGTTAGTCTGCTTGGTTAATACAACACACTGATATTTAAACCAATCATTCTGGCATTCCACTGTTAATTGACAACTGAACTGTCAAACTGATTCAAAAGATTAGTAAAAAAACATAATGCAGATGTTATGGAACAGTCAAGAAAAGAAAAAAATAAACGTCAGAGTAAAATAAGCAATCGAAATACAGACATATAATGGCAAATGATAAAAAGGAAACAATTCACATGCATGACAGATTTCTGTGACCACCTTTCATATTTTGTGGGCAGGTGACATCTATAGAGGATACCAGCAAACGTCTATTCTTATTTCTATCAACTTTCTGAAAATTAACAAAATAAATATCATACAAATTAAAATGACAATTGGAAGAGATCATCATCATATCTTTGAAAGAACTGTCTGCCTCAGTCAATGTTTCGGGAACTTTCAGAAGCTTTTTTTCTCCATTTGATGGGGCAACTTTGGCATTAGTATGCAATATAAAGATGAAAAATGATTTGTCACTTTATCATAGTTTATGGCTGTCCTTACAATTAATTAAATATAATTAATTACTGGGTATGCAAGTTTATCTTTCCGACAAAACTAAGTGTGGGAACAGCCATATTGCTTTGTTGACATAGGTCAAAGTACACTATACAGTTAGAATTTGATTCAGACACAAGTTTTTTCTTTATCTGGCCTTTGGCCCACGGTTGTTCCTAGGTTCTCATACTTTAGATGGGCAAATTTGAAGTGAAAATGGGTCAAGTGTGTTAAAATTTCTCTTATATTTTGGTACTTGTTGTAGGCAATATCAACCTGTAACACTGAATGGAGTTTGAAACGAAAATTCTCCTTGAAAGACTAACATGGCAAACCAAAGGTCAGAAAGGATAAGAAAATGAATAGAGGTGTGTTTGCACGTAAAACAACAACAGGTGAAACATGCGGCTTTGTTAGTGAGTAATTGTACAAACAGCACATAACAGCCCACACCACACACTTATAAAAAATTGGTTATAAAACTTGTAATATACTCATACAATCAAAACAGTTGTTCGTGCATTCCATCAATCAAGCTTTCATCCATCTTTTATAATTTGCATTCCTTTTCAAACAAACTATCACATGTACACCATCCAGCCAAAACACAGACATGTATACCACAAGCTGCTACACATATATCCTACCAAGTCCTACCATATGCAATATGCTACCATGCCGCCCTGCCACTAGCCATGCATAATCTCCGCGTCATCATATCACACATCCAAAATACTAGTAACCAATGTCCAATAGTTGTAGAGCTACAATGTAGAGATACCACCTATAGCCACAGACTATCTTAACCCTCAACACTTTAAATGTTTGGCACCCAAGTTTGTACTGACAAATTTAACTATAAAGGTTAATTAAATATAGACAGAAGTGCCATTTGAAAGTTAAGTAAGAAAGTAGTACATGTAACAATGCCCTCCCACACATGACAAACAAAATTCTAACATGCACCCACACACACACACATTCTCACCTTAACTTATCAAGATTCAAATCACATTTCAGGTCTACTGTTTCCCCAAAACCTCATTTTTCACCAGACCAAACACCCATACAACCAGACTTATTACATCAACCTCCCTACCACAAAGCCTGACGCTTGAGACCATATAGAGTTTCTTTGCCCAGGGCGTTACATGTAACTATTCACCCTTTTGCTCAAATTAGTTTACTTTCAGCCAAAAGGGGGATCTAACCCACCCACAGCAAAAGAGATATCACTACCACTGTACTGTCGGTTAATACAAGTGAATACCTGTTGCCTAAATCCAACTGTGCTTAATTTGATCCATGGAGCTTGACACAAGACAGATCTACATCTTACAACTCTTCTTATTAAACCTTGTGGCTGATTAGAAAGGCCCCGCTACCATCCAACTTACATCATGGGCTGTATAAAACTGATACTTCCAGTACCAGTTTCCTTTGGGTACCCTTCCTGGAATGAGGTGGTGTTCTGGTACAAAGGGGTGGAATCTCTCGCGACCTAGTTTATCTCGCGAGTCCTCCGCTCGTACCCCGACCTGCTCCATACATCTCCCCATCTCCACGTCCTCCATGATGGACCGCGCTTTACAGTTCCCCTCCACGAATTTCTTCACCGCTTCCTTGCTGAGGACGTAGCCGGCGCCGCCGCTCATGTAGCCCTGTTTCACGAACGGTTTGAAGCGCCGCCCGAAGTAGACCGCCTCGGTGGGGTCATAGTCTTTCAACATGTATCTCAAGTTTTCTACGACGACGAACGTGTCGTCGTCGGCCTTCATGAACCAGTCTGCATCGTCTATGTGGTTCTTGTATATGTACTCGTACGCGGCTTTCGTTTTTGCCCAGAGTTTGTCGCGGCCCTCCCCCGTTCCGAGGCCAATAACGGGAAAGTTTGGCTCGGCGTTGGAGCTCATGTAAAGGATTTTGTTGCAGCGTTTGGCCCACGTCGCCTTCACGTGCTTGGCCTTCTTGTCGAGGTTGTCGGGTTGCGTCATGACCCAGCAAAGCACGCGAACATTGTCGTACAACTCCTGAGCTTCCTTGTCTTGGCCTGTGGAGGGTGTGCACAAAAATATATTCATATACATACATATACATCACAGAAACATTTCTGGCAAATCTTAAATATTTTCTTTAAACTTCTGAGCTCCATCTTGTTAAACCAAGCTTCTATTTTAAGACCGTCCAGTAGAATTTGTGTGAAGTAAGCCAACCTTAGTGCACAGAAGTAAAAAGTATTCTTTATACTTTCTGAAGCAATTTCAATGACAATGCAATGTGAAAGTTCTTAACCTATACTTGTCTTTTTAAATATCCTATACTGTTCTCCAAGATAATGACTTCAGAGTGTTCCCATTGGTGTATTTCATTATGCACACTAGAATTCAACATAAATTAAGTCTGACAAGGCAGCCAAGCAAGCATCTTATCCTCCAGCAGAAATTCCACACTTTAATTCCAGAGCAAACACTCAAGACAAGGCTAAGTGTCTACCTATGCTAGTAGAGGGGCCTTGAGTAATGATCTGTTTGCCAGACCCTCATTAGTAATGTCCTCAAGCAGACTCTTACAAGCAATGTAAGTGAACCCATATGCCCTGTCTGTCACTGCGTGTTGTCTACAGTAACCTTCAAAATTGAAAGCAGGGCTATTGCCTGTTGGAAAAGAGTTTATCAGATTGCATAAACGATCTTCATATTTTCTTTTTAGTTTGAAATTTTTGACATCTTTCTGACATCTTCATCCTCCATAATTTGATGTAAAACACGGCTTCAGCATGACTTGGCAGAACTTTGCAACAGCACTGATGCAAGTGCCACGTGCTCATCTTTGTTTGCACATCCTAGTACCTCTTCGGGAGCGCGCTTTGAAGTCAGAATATGCACTTTGAAGTAGGAATATGCAGGCGGTGATAACAGGATGGAGAAAGGTTCAAAGCACTAAAAATACCACTTATCAAAGCTGAGCGGTAAAGATCAGTCATTACCTGTCCACAAACATGATACAATCAGACTAACTGCAATGTAACTCAAAAGGTCAGTCGTGAATACAGTTGTAGTGAACAGCTTTGATCTGCTCTTGCTGAAGTGTTAGTTGTGTGAAGTGTAGCACAAACTAAAATGTTACAATTCTATCCAGATTCCTGACACTATCACCACATCACAGTTGCACCACTACCACTTGTATCGAAGCATTAGCTATACTTGGGATTTTGGATTGAAATGAAAGCAAATTTGCAGTCCATATAAAATCAATCAACCAAAGTACATGTACATATACATTTTCCAGACTTCCAGTACAGTATCACTCAGCTGATCACAATCAAAATACCAGTACTAGCAGTAAGGGTTGGGTCATCCACATGTTTGTCCCTCTATTCCCCACACTCAATAACTCAATGGACCTGGGCACATGGATTTCTCAAATTAAACCTGCAAAGATTTGCACAGTAATCCACAAGGGTTTACTCAAGTTTAAAAGCATAACAAGCAAAGCAGAGTGGAAGCTTTCAAACATTCTAGTGCCACTGTGTCTACCGAGTTTCTTTCTATGTGATGCATGCAGGTGTTTGAAATGTTTATTTAAGAGGGTGTAGTGCTGGGTGGGTTTAGAACAAACACAGCCAGTCTTTTGTTAAAGGTTACCACTCAATTGAGGACAATTTATTGTGCCCCCTGTACAGGTCCAATGACTGCAATGCCCCCAGACTATTTAGCTGTTGGGAACAGAGTTGCAGTATGTCAGATCTAAATAATTTAGCAGTTTCCCCAGGTAAACACCATTGTGCTAGACTCTAGCTTGTCCTTTTCTAAACTGCATGTGCGAACATGCATTGTCATTTTTCTCAGTCAGAAAGGCACATTATGTCTAGAAGCAAAGGTGATTATCAAGATAATGAAATCAAAACACAATAAATCAATAAACAAGCTTTGAAAATTACATGTAGAAGTATGATGCCAATACTGAACAATTATACAAACATTGGCATTCACTATCTTGATATCAAGAAAGCCTGCCACAAACAACCATTTTTCACGGGCCAGCTTAGGGGTTTCACCAGTCCTAAAGTTAAAATTTAAAGTTGCCCATACAACTGTAACAGATGCTTAGGGGCGGCGCCTATCTCCATTTCTGTGGCCCTTGGGCCACACGTCTGTGCAAGCCACTACAGCAGGGGGCTAGTCCACTGGTAGTGATGTGTGTTTAACTACCATACTCTTTCACATTAGTGCTGAGTGCTAAGCAGAGAAAGCAACATGAACAATTTACAAATGTACCATTTTTAAAGTCTTTGGTATGACTCCGACGGGGATCGAACTCACGACCTACCAAATCATATGCAAGGCGAACACTCTACCCACTCTGCCATTGCATCAGTTATAATTACTTTACAGTAAGTTTACCAGAACCAGTCCTACTATTACTAGGCATGGACTTCTTCTGACAGCCTTTCTAATCATCACTGTCCCCTGTGGGCATAAGGTAATTGAAACCAACAAGGCAAAAATTCCCCAGTGTGTAGATGCTAATGAAGCAGGTAACATCACCAGCATGGTAGCAGAGATAGAGATACATAATGTAGATAAACTACTGTATATAGATGCCAGCAATACAGAAGAGATACCGATATGCTTGCCCCAACCCACATTTTGTTTTCACTGTTGTTTTAAAGTGAATGCCAAAGGCATGAGACAGTGCCACACGAGAGGGGACTGGAAAATTCTGAAAATTGAACCTACTGAATTTCCTGCCTACTTAATAGGTTTCAAACGTACAAAACGGACACTGTCAATAACTGTGCTTTCAAGGGAAAACCATTTTTTTGGTACCTCCAAGTATATGAATTCTTCAAACCCCAGAATGGGCGTGATATGGCAGAGATACCCACACAATGAATAGAGATACCATAGACTAGAGATACTGACAGAGATACCAATACAGGAGCTCACCATGGTATGGCCACCCATTCTGAAATGTAGTGATAGATAGCAGATGTTCAAATGTTCAGTGTTTGTGTAGCAGTGCCATGGCAAGTCCCTCTAAATCAGGTACACTTACATGGGAAAACAGGTCAGCTGTAACTGTCTGGGTCATGGTAAGGTTAGTAAGTCACCAGCTCCACAAAAGGCAAGTGTTCTATATGCAAATGTACCTGTCTGTTCTGCACAGGTGGCTTTCTCACAATACCATTATGACCTTGGAATGTTTGTTACAGGTAGTGTACTTTATCAGGCAGCCTGAACAGAGATATCAATATGCAAGACTTTACAAACTGCATTCAGAAGCTGTTATTGCTATTCATAATGTAAGACGTACATATACAAACTTAAATTCTATCAATTATAAATAGACAGCAGAAAATAATTTCATCAGGTTGGTAGAATATACGATATAGGAGAAATCTTGTACACAACCATGATGTAAAGTAAGTACATCCTGGTTGTGTACAAGAATTTTCTTACATCTATCCTATAAATATATAGTCTTAACTCTAAATTTCTTTTCTACTTCATTCATCTCCAAACTATTTCGCTTTTTTGGGAACAGTAACGGTTATTTGTCAAAAAAGGAAATCATATCCAGTCTTTCTCGTATCAACAAAACTTCAGTGTTTGTCAGTCTTCGCTCCGGGTGACGCCTCGGTGTAATCACTTTATAAGACATGTTTTACTAACTGGAATCAAAACAGGAAGGCAGGACAGAGTCTCTATTTCAATACTACCTCACACGATGCTCCAATTTACGTCAGCTGGGTGCTCATGCCTACACATGGGGGCTATGGCTGTTTCTAGGGTTTGACTGCTAAGCTTGTATTTACATGTGAAATCTGTGTGTTATTTCTCATGAACATGGCATGAACATTTTTCAGGGCTAAAGTAAACTCTATGAGCCATTTGGTTGAATCACACGAGCAATATGTTCTGCCAGTTCTTATGTGCATAAAACAGATGGTATACAGGTATAAAGTACGTAAGTTTTCTTGTACTACTAGAAGACATCTAACATTTTGCCTGAGTGTCACCCCAGTGAGTTTTGATGAAACTAGTAATGGGGTGATAGAGTATGAACTGTTACACGTGCAATACTCTCAAGACTATGGGAGTCCTGGTAAACTAACTAGAATGACACTCGTACTAACATATTAATATATCTAACATTTGACTAACATCATGCACAAGATTAGAGGGTGTCGAATTATACATTGGAAAAATTTCAGCTTGGTTCTGTACCCTTTCCAGTTTATCTTTGTCTTTCTTTGTATACGGATCCCATACTGTTGCAGCATCATTCAAGGTTAGGTCGTCTTCCAGGAAATAAATACAACCCATTAATTTACGCTTTTGTGTCACCCCATGTTTCATACATGTGACAGTAAACGCCCCTTACATCCAAAATTTTGCATTTTTCTATCTTTCTCCATTTAAACAATCAAAACCAATCGCGATTCATGTACTTTTGACGTATTTTTCTAGTTTCCTTGCAATAGTTGGCACTACAAGTTATCTACGCAGCCGATAAACATGAAATACGCACCTTTGTGGTGGGCATCGTCCAAGTCGGTCCACTCTAGCGCCTTGCGCGGCGAGTCAGAAAGGTTCACTTCCGGGTGGTCATACGGCTGTTTCGCCACTTCTACCTCGTTGCTCTCGATGGCTCTTCGATCGGGAGGACCGGGACCATGCGATGGTGTCGAAATATAGTTCACAAAGACGTAGGATATCCCGAAACCGAAGAAAATACCCAAGGCGAAGGTGACAAGGGAATTTTTCGTCACCCCGGCCGCCATCTTGGAACACTTCAACCACGTACCATAGGTGCACACTAAACTGCACGATGAGTGATTCCGTACATTGATAGAACTGCGATTGCATCAATTAAGAGCGATGTATTTTATTAAACAATTGATAAATTTGGACTGTTGTAGAGGTAGTTCATCTAAATTATAATCTACACAGTTTTTTTCAAAAGAGATTGGGATCATTGCGCAATAAATAGCCAACCTATAGGGTCTTGAGTCCCAAAGAGTGACACAGAGTGGCACAGAGGCATCATGGGGGTTCTACAGGAAACCACTTGATGAATGGAACTTTAAAAAGTTGTCATCAATCAAATATTAAACTACTTACAACAATATTCGTAACATACATGATATTTCTCTTCAGATTATCAGCTTAGTTAGAAGCTGGATATTGCTGCCGATTTTCATCAAGAGCTCTAGCTTGAATTTAGATTTGTAACGTTAACGTTATCTATCACAAGTCTAATTTTACTGCAATTAAGCATAAACTAATACATTCATCTAATGTTATCATGAATAAACAATAAGAAGATTGCAATTTTGTTAAGATGTCAACAAAGGTTCCTTTTTGCCATGGAAAGCAAAAACTGTCATACATTACAAGAGTGTGTGCAAAAACAATTTTTAGATTGATCAATATAACGTTACATTATAACAGGTGAATACACAGGACAAAATGTTCTCCCTACATAACTAAAATGTATGAAAGACTGCCACACACTGGTTATGGACACTTTTAATCTGAGTTGTGTTGTAAAAAAAAAACACAAGTACGATAAAACTTCAGTGACTGCAGAACAACTGTCTATCTCTAATTCTTTATCCCCAAGCCTTGCTCTATCCCTGAGATGTACAAGGTGTGAAGTTATCAGGATCACCAAGGACTACTGTGTACATGTACTATATGATGCAGTCCCCATGTGTGTGAATGTCTTCATAAACATCAGAGGAAAACGTTGTTGTTGTTTTTTTAAATTCATTTTCTATTGATACCTATCACATTCTTTAGCAGGCCCTCCCTCCAATGTCCAATACCCTTTCTGGACCTTCCCATCTTGAATATGTATTTCTGATGTTACAGTCATCATCATCATCATCACGGGCGGCTTGCCCAGACCAGGTCCACTCTTTCCCTCCAGACATTACAGTAAACATTCAAAAATATTTGCAACCAACACAGATCAAACAAATCGATAACAATTTAGTCAACAACCAAATACAGTCAAACCTGCCCGAGCGACCACCTCTTCTCAGCGACCACCTGGCCAATTCGACCGCTTTTTCTCGGTCCCGATTTTTTTCCCCATTGACGTAAGCATTAAGCAACCTTTTCTCAACGACCACCTGGCCAACGCGACCGCGACCGGCCGAAATTGGGGCCTATAACGACCGCATAATTTTCAAAATTGAGGTTTTCATCGATTTTTGATGATTACTAGCAGGATTTTGTGCCGAAATCGGCCAGTTTGCGTCGGATTTTGACTGCCATTACAATGTTACGTTTAGAATAAGGATGGCGGCAGTCAATGGGTGGGTCAATGGGGCAGTCTACTGTAGTATGGGAGGAAATTTCGTTGTAAGAAAATCCGACTTTAGTTTTTTTTTTTAAATCTATATCATTATAAAGTGAACGACTGCTGAAATGTATATAGCCTCATACTTTTTAAAGAAAGATCTGTGTAGTGCTTTTGTCCAACTGTACTGTTACATCCACCCGCGTGGGAAAGTACGCTATCGGGACGTACCGGGCATCGAATTCAAAAGGTGCACCGTAGTTATTTCAGATACGGCGATCAAGAACACAGCGACGCACAAAGGCTTGTAAGTTGTATAGTAACTGACAGCATCAAAGTCCCCTTACTGTCTAAAACATTAGTGTACAAATATTGAGCTTTAAAATACTGTATCGTATAAAAGCTCGATAAAAGCTTGGGGTTAAATTTACTAGTACAATTTACAGTTTGCATCGGGCATGTTTTGAGTCGGTACTCTTCTCAGCGACCACCTGCCCAAATCGACCGCTTTTTCCCGGTCCCCCTGATGGTCGTCTTGGGCAGGTTTGACTGTAGTTGCAAGCATCCTTTCTGTTCATCCAAATCCTCACAGACCATCCATCCATCCATCATGATGATCACATACTAGTACATGTATTCTCTAACATTTTCTTCAACCACTCCACAGCGCACACAACACAAAGTGACAAGAGGAATAAAAAAAAATGTTTCCGACAGTTTTCACCTCACATGCACCAAGGAGGTTATGTACATGTAAATACAGGATGAGGATGTAGTATCTTTTGTCAACAATATTGCTATGAGCCTTTTGCGTTATCGTTGCTGGGTTTGTGATCTGGTGACCCGGATTCGGCATGGGTTCAAATCCCGGGAACCAGGATATTGTTTTTTTCTGTTTCTACCACTTTCTTGCAAAATAATATTTTTGTGGAAAATTCCTTTTTCTAGAATTTTCCTTCTTTTTTTCTTTTTAATGTCCTCAACAAAGGAATTTTTGCCATGAGCAAGGAAGGCAAGTTGGAATGAATAAAAGATGGTTTTGTTAGCATCATGAAATGGACAATGAAAGGCAAAAAGCATTACACAAGACCCCAGACCACCCACCTGGTTGTGACTGATGAGCTCTTGTGGCGTCTCCAAGTTGAAGCGTTGGCGGCCCCGGATGTCTCTGCTGTCTCCGATCTCCACCCCTGCATTATTCAGGCATTTCGCTAGGTGGTGATCCGGGTTCTTCGCCCCCATCAGCTTGCTGTCATCCGGACACAGCTTGTCATCTTCGAACACGAGATGTAACAGCTGTATTGCCTTTTGACTGACGACAAACCCAGCGCCTCTGTCGGGATAGTTGTCTGCCGTAATGTGCCCAAAGTATATGGGAGAGGTACTGTTGTATGTCAGGAGAAAGTAGCGCAAGTTTTCAATGATAACCCACGAAGTGTCCTCAATGATGAAGAACCAATCATACTTCTCCTCATACTCTGTGAAGACTTTCTCAAACATGATCTTGTGGCTCATCCAGTTCTTGTTGACCTCAGAGTCCTTCTGGTCTAACACAAGTGTTGGGAGGTCCTCTTCTTTCTTGTTGTGGACAAACAAAAGTTTCTCGCAGTGTCGACCCCATGTGGAGCTGATGTGTTCGCGATTGGACCTACCCTTCGGTGATGAGATGACAAGACAGAGGACCCGCGTACGGGACAACTTGTCCTCCATGGCGTCCTGCTTCATGTAGACTCGGGACACCTCCTCCTTGGCCACGTGGATGGTGCGGTGTCTCATGTAGGAGTTTTCGAAGACTCCGTTATGCTGGATCTGGGTCATCATGAGGTGGATGAGGACCCCTGCGCCAAGACCTCCGACAACCGTCACCCAACGCAGCACACTTGGTGGGGCACCCATTTCTGTATGTGGTCTAGCGTGATACAATGTCATTTAGTGATTGGCTTAAATGATTTGACCAGTGACAAGGCTAATGCAACACTAAAAGCATGTTTACATCGTCTTCTTGAACATCATCTATTGTTAAACTTAAACTTAAAAGTTAAATACTTTTTTGGAGCCCGGGAGTTATTACAGAGATTAAAATTGTCATGAAACAGTGACAATAACATGAAGTAACAGTTATACATAGCCGGTGCAATGGTCTAGTGGGTAGAGTGTTCGCCTTGCATTCGGAAGGTCGTGAGTTTGATCCCGGCCGAGTCATACCAAAGACTATAAAAATGGTACATGCTGCTTTCTCTGCTTAGCACTCAGCATTCGGGAAAGAGTATGGAAGTTGAACACACACCACTACCAGTGGACTAGCCCCCTGCTGTAGTGATTGCGTTGTGTGTGGCCCAGGGCTAACGAAACAGAGATGGGCACCGCCCTATGCGCCAGAAATGGGCACCGTCCTTGGCGCGGGAAGGGTTTAACTAACTTAACTTAACAGTTATACATGTATGTATATTTTCTAATTTTAGTTTCATGTCTAACCAAGTCTAACTGAGGGGGAGGGGCGGAACTGAAATTATACACGATTTGATCTCTCCATTGAAGTCCAAAGCGATCAGATTGCTAGTGTTTTGTCAATGTTAGAAATTGTCCATTTGAAGATGAAACTTGAGATAAACTTTATGAGAAAGTAACAAAGTCACGCAACTTCATTTGCCCTTCCCACCCAAAATAATGTTTTGTTTACGCACCAGAGTGATATAAAGTTAACGTCATCATATATCGTTAACGCTAGTACTTACACCACTAACAAGCGTTCCTAGCACATTTTATACTCGATCTTTCTGACAAAACTTACCTGTGACTCCTTGTGAACAGTTCGGGTCTTCAGATTATCCTCTAACTTTACAGTTGGTAAGAAAAGTGCTCGCCTGTTGGAAAATTCGTTTCAAGATTGATTTTTCGCCGCCATGTTGTATCGTGGGACGGATTGTTTCATTTACAAAACAGGTAGGGTGGATTAAAATAACGCTTACATTTCAGTATAAATAATTTCAATCTGTAGCTTAGAATATCAAATTACTCAAATCCTGCATTCTTTGATGGCTTATTTGAAATATAACTGAATTTGTAAGGATATAAGATACAGCGTTTGCTTATATATATAACGTTATATATATATATATATATAGTGTTATCGTCCAAGCAGACGGGTTACCAGTGCACTAGTGACATCTAGCGAATTACTGTAGCAAGGCATGTCACAGTTCCCAATTCAAGCTTACAGTATGTAGTGTGATAAAATCTCGCTCGCCAAACATCCGGCCGGGCCCTTTGTATACACTACACTAGTGCAACACTTTAAAATGTCATGGACTTAATGTTAACCAAGTTACAGCAAGAAAAGTTGGAGAGTGAAATCCTAATTTAGCGTGCTAGGCAATACTACAAAATGCATTCCAATATACAACACCCACAAATGAAGTTGACTCACAAAACAACAGCAACTGCGGTTTTGAAAAACAATTTAATAGCATGTCCATGTTGGCTGTCTTAAACTAATAAAACTTCAATAGTGCAGACTTTGTACATAGTGGTCTGGGTAAGACTTTTAACATCTTTTTATCTAGAAAGTTTATTTGAACAGCATAAAAATGACTTCTGACAGAACACCACCTCATTCTTCAAACCCTCTCCCAACATAGATACCCAAAAGGAAAGTTTGTATAAAAAACACACCATTGCTTTTAGCAAACTTGGTGGCAATTACATTTTGTACATGTGTAGTAAGATAAGAAATAAACAATGGAGAAGACTCTTCAGGCACTTCTTGTACATCTTGTACCTTTTGTTATTTCTTTTCCTTTCGAGAATTGACAGATCTATGATTTCTGACCTATCCTAAATGTTTTGTCACGTTTCTCTTATTTGTGTATAATGGGCTTCTGCCAGTATTACATCCATGTAGTATGCATCCTGTAAAGAGCCATGTTGGAGATATCAACATATTCTCTCGTCTCTACCAATACAAGGTACACAATTTAATGAGCATTTCATGTACAAAGCAATACTCCCAACAAGATGCATATGGATATTTGATTTGCTATTTTTGTTGACGACACTATTAAAGAGACTACTGTGAAGCAATACCTATGCCACTTTATCTATATATGACAGCAACATTACTTTTGCATTAAGTTCATGTAGATATTTCCCTTTCATGAAAGAAATAGAAAACCCCTTGCTATTAGCAAATTATGGTATCCTTTCACATTGTTTACATGTGTATATACAATTGTGTTGTGGTCCTTTTAAGCCCCATAAAGACCCTCAGCTCCATGGCTTTGAAAAAATATAGAACTTCTAACACATCTATGACAACATTATAGTTAAGACACTATTTGGTATGATATATAAGACACTACTCCAATACTGTTAGTACTACAAGTTATAGTACTACAAGTTAAAGTATTTTTACTGGCATTAAAAAAGTTGGAATGTTCCACATCGCAACCTTGTAAATACAGTTAGCAATCTGTAATGTAACATTTTGCGTCACCGCAAGTTTCATTTGTCATGATTTGACACTTGCTATGTTGATCTCTGTTGTGGTCTCTCAACCCTCAACTAACCTTCCATTTTCACATAAGATGAGCTGTTCTAGCTTGAAACCAGCATATAAACCAGTCAAACTAAAATCAGCATACACTTTAATAGTTTAACAGTTCCTTTGAATACGTCGATGAAGATTAGGCATCCAGGTACTAAGATATGCCAAAAAGCAGTTACTCAAGCAACTAGATATGATTTTGGAAACAGTCAGTCGTTTCAACATGTCACTGACAAAAACTAGTGGATGCTAATTGAAACCTCTGACCATTTCCAAAATCATATCCAGTTGCTTGAGAACTGTTTTTTGGCAGTCCCTTTGAATATTGGAAACTCTTGTTATTTCACAGCTGTGAGGATTGTGGTTCTTCCAGCGCCTCTGATGGCGTCTGTTCTTCGGTGGACATGGCGGCTTGGCGTAGGACGGACATGTGCTCCTCCATGTCAGAAATGGAGTTGTCGATCCAGTCCAACGATCCTGGCATCTTACAGGCATTCTTTGTGACCAGGGCAAGATGGCTGACTGACAAGAGCAGGGCGGTAGACCTGTAACATGATGAAATATCATTAAAATCCTGGCACGCCGGATCCTGATTGCTCACAGATGAACTTACATTCAAGTAAAACAAATGTTCTCTTTTACCTGTATTCATAATACCTACCTAGCTTCAAGCAACTTGGGATCCAGAGGAGGATACATGGAACGGACCACATCGTCCACCCTGCAATAAAAAACATTTAGATTAGGAACATTGTCTTCCAATGCACCAAATTTCTAAAAGCAATATGGCACAACTTGACACCACAAACTGACAGCAGATGGAAGTGCAAAAGATCACAAAAATGACAAACCTCGGACTGATTCTCTTCGCCACCACCACGACCTCCCCGAGGTCAGCCTGACTGCGGATCTGGGAGTTGTTCATCGTCATGCCAACCAGCTTCTCCGTCAGCTGGTGACATGTCTTCAGGATGGCCAGACAGTGGGGGATCAGTCCCCTGGGGGAGTAACATGCACATGTTCACATGGTGTTCACATGATGTTCACATGGTGTTCATATGATGTTCACATGGTGTTCGTGTGATGTTCACAAGGTGTTCATGCGATGTTCACAAGGTGTTCATTTGATGTTCACATGGTACTCACATGATGTTCATATGGTGTTCATGTGATGTTTACATGGTGTTCACATGGTGTTCACATGGTATTCATATGATGTTCACATCATGTTCAAATCATGTTCACATGGTGTTCATGTGATGTTCACATGATGTTCGCATGGTGTTCACATGGTGTTCACATGATGTTCGCATGGTGTTCACATGATGTTCACATGGTGTTCACATGATGTTCGCATGGTGTTCACATGATGTTCACATGGTGTTCACATGATGTTCATACAACATTCACATGGTGTTCAAATAGCATCAACAAGGTACAGGTATTCACATGTCATATGCATATCATACAATGTACCTGCAACAGCTACAAATATACAGTTGACTGTTACTTACTTTCTATGTTTAAAGTAATGCTACAACTCTGCCAATAAAATTTGTATGATATACGACACATATCTCCATGAATCATCCAGCATACAAATGTTTGCAGAAAGATCTTAAGACGAAGGCTCCAAAGTAAAGCCCAACTCACGATGCGTCGTCTATCCAGGCCTCATTCTCCAGAATGTCGTCTATGTCAGGGGTGAAGGCCACGTTGGTGAGCTCCACATCTGACACTTCCCCGTATGTCTCCATAGCACTCACCAGCTCCACTGTTGGGCGGCTGGAGGGATAACAGGTCAATAACAGCATTGTTAACAGGGTAGGACAAGTTTTCCTAAATTCACTTGTCCTGTCGGGCAAGCACACAGAAAATTTACTTGCCCAAACCAATTTTTTGCTTGACCGAATTTTGAAATAATCTTTTTCTACAACTGTATTTTCACTTTCAACAATGTGATATCTGACGTTGTTTATGAAAGGTTGTTTACAAACATAATTACAGAAAGTCTGACAACTATAGGAGCATTTCTGAGGCATTTCAGAGTTTTTTTTCCCTCTTTGGCACCAACAATTGGCAGTGGACCGGGGAAAAAACAACAACTTAGGCTGAATCTGGATCAATCCCACATCAGTATGAATCCAGATTTGCAAAACCTGGTATGAAAGTGGCTTAAGAGTACACTTTTTATCCCTTGTCATGTCCAGGACTGTCATTCTCTCCAAGGCTAGTGTAAGTAAGTAGAAACCCTTACTTGATAGCCAGACTCTGCTTGTACAGGTCGGCCCGGCCACAGTACTTCTGTTTACACACCAACAGCAGGGAAATCAGCGAGGCCACGAAGATGGCCGCCAAGATGGCTATCGCCACGGCAACAACGGTTTCCATGGTGATGATAGCAGTGTGTCAGCACCTCAGCATTCCCATCAACCTGTACAGGAAAGAACACAGTCTGTCAATCAAGTGAAGATGCTCACATTGTCACAATATATATATTACTCCTTGGTGTGTACTCCACAAAACAGTGAAAAGGTTTCTGTATAAATACTTATTAAACACATCTATGTATCTGTGCAGCACAAAATCTACTGTCCGGGGCTAAATTGGCTCCTCTCTAGGCACTAGCAATGTAGGGTGGGCCATATTGAAGTACAATGTACGATCAAATCATGCATATTAAAAATGATTCAAAGGGGCAAAGTACTAATAATAACATCTCTGCGATTGAAATAACTTAAGGTAGCCAGGAGGTATGTCTGAGCAAGATTTCTTTCCGAAAAATAACCATCAATGTTAGTAGATAGGTACTTCTATTTTTATAAAAATAGAAAACTTGGCCATCAAATGTTGTTTTTGTTGGCCAAATTTCAAGGTCAAAGTAGCTGTCTCAAATTACACAATAATTTCAAACTCTTCACAGCTTTTCAAACTTGACATCATTGGATAGGTCTTAGTGAAAGAAATAGAATGGTTTTTATTGCGAAAAAATCGGACATACCGTTAGAGAGTTATGGCCATCAACGGCCTGAAAATTACGCCATAATTTCTCCGGGTCAGCTAATTAAATATGCAAGATTACAATATCTCCACAGTCATACAAGATACAAGGAAAAAACTTGGTAAACTGGGGTTTTGTAACATGCTGAATTGAACTATGGCCATGAAATTTACATATCTAATTTAAAATTATAAATAATCCTGATTAATTGAGTTCCAGGGGTAATAAAATCTGAGTCAGCTAATTAGATATGCAAAAACACCATATTTTCCCTCTCCTTGAAGATACAAGAACAAAACTTGGTATACGGAGGTTTTAGCACATGCCGAATACAAATCTGACCTCAAAATATCATTTTGATTTTTTTATGACCTATAAAAATGGATTGTGTCACTACTACCACCACAATGTGATTATCTTAGCGACACGCCCCAAAAACTGTTCATCAAAATTAGTCAAAATGGATCTTATTTTGAAATATACCCTGTAAGGTAGAATGTCTTGCGCAGCCGCCTCGAAAGGGTGCTATTTAGTGCTCCCAATTGCTGGTAGCATAAGGGGTAATAAAAATTCAAGGAAAAAAATTCATAAAAAATCAGCATTACAAGATATGACAAAATCCACGCACAAATCTTTTTAAATGACCAATATATACATAACTGTAAAGTATTAACAACAATCGTCGAATTACAAGCGGGGCAAAACACTTTTCTGGCATTTTTTCCCCAAATGGGCGTGGCCATATAGCTCTCTATGACATCATCATGACGTCATGCTAATTTGCATAAATTACCTTCATGCAATAAGGTACTTCCTAAGAAAAACTAAAGACCCATGCATTATCCAAACATGATATTTTCATGACATCAAAAACACCCCCCAAATGCCTCAGTTACCACTCTTTATGGCCTTAACCTGACTAGTATACCTGTACCTATGCCATCCCAAAGCAATCAATGTTGTCATTGGAGGCATGCTAATACAAAGGATTACTTGTAAATGTAAAGGTCTACATGTATACGTGGTGATGATACTTTGTTTACAACAAACAAAAGACAGAAACATCCCTTGCAAGCTGTCAGATCTTAATACTATCCCAGCTCGATGACTTAGTTCTTGCTTGTCTCTTGTCTTCAGAATCTCCAATCCTTTCACGCCAATTCCCCAGTTCAATAGGTAACACCTGTACCAGTCTCCAATAAGGAGGGATGATCCACTAACAACAAAGATCAATGCAGGGTATGTGAACTGTCCCTAGGGCCGGGAGGGCATACGATACATTGTTCTGTGTGTCAGAGGAACAAGTTATTGGAAGGAATAATCATAGCTTTTTGGTGCCTTCTGAAAATAAGTTTCTTGCTGCATTTAGTGCATATCAATGTATATCGCTACCGCTTACCGGTCCCTTGACCGGGGGTACATATCAATGAATGTGTTATTACAAATGTAAACCTCTTGAACATGGGAATATCCTATTTAGAAAAGAACTACCGGCAGAAAGGAGATTAGAGTTGTAGGATGATGCAATGCCAGGTGTTACATATACTGAACTTCACTGAAGGCTTATTTTTCTTTAAAAAAAACCCAGCTCAATTAGTCAGCAGAGCATAGAAGCCTTAATCCTGGGATTGTGGGCATCAGCCTATTGTTTCTTTTGCCAGATATTGTGATGAAAATAACATGTATCTTCTGACTCATAATCATTATGTTATTTACTATTTCTGCTATTCTTCAGCCAGAGTGGCACTCTATCTGACTGACTTACTGCAATTTCAGTGAGTCGCCAGACTTCACCAATTGTTTTTCCTATCGTAACTACTTTTTCACTCTAAGTCTAAGCTGTCAGCTGACATTTCTACTTTCTGAGATTTATTTGATCCTGGTACTGAAAATGATTTCTTCTTGTTCACAGAAATCAGTCAGCTAAATTATAGAATAACATTGGGCAGACCAAGGAGTACAAAAAAACAACTATGTGACCTGTTGCATGAAATGAGTTTCTTCAGTTACTTGTAGGCTCAAAATACTGTGAGACTGCTTTCAACACAAAAGAACTGGTAAAGCTGGATTAGATAGGTGAACATCAAAAAGTACCGACGTTTTTTTTTCCACTGTTTAAAACTGCGGCCTTTTGCAATATGTAGACATGCGCAAATCATCTGACTGCATTTGAAGTCAGTTCTACTCAGTATGCAAAGGCCAAAGGCAGAAAAGTTAATACTAGTATCATCTAAACACATTTTTCAGTTTAATGCTTCTTTAGAATCTATACTTAGCACATGCATAATGCTACATTCAAAACACAAAGCACTTAAATACCACAGAGTGTACAAATATACATGCCAAATTGCAATACATCTGTACTATAACTTTCAAATTCATAAATTGTCTCTCTAACCGCTTCAGATTGGTCAGTATCTGGTCACATGTGCTTTTCTACTCTCTCATCTCTTTCACTCAATCACTGTTTCCTAATTCATAAAGAGACTCTCAAAGTTGGAAGCAAGAATGTATCTTAAGTTATCATTGTGGTTTGGCAAGAATTGTTTCTTGAAAAGAATTGGTGAGGTAGAATGATTTGATCATCTCCTGCTAATGTTGTGCAGTGGCGGGTGGTACCAAGCATGGATGGTGAGTCACTCCTGCTCATAGTGTATGTCTGACTATACAGTACGAGACGTACATGTGGGGTGGTGGGCGACTGGGCGCTGACCCATATTTTACAGAAAGATTTACAGATTTTAAAGATTTATGTCATAGCAAAACAGAAGAATATAACTGTGTATCCTGTTGCCTTTGATGAACAGTGAATGCTTCCAAGTGAAATTGTTGGCTTCAACTCACATCTACAAAATTTAATACAATGTCAGGTTTTTGTGATGACCATAACATAAATCATGCCCAGTTTGTGCAGCACAGAGTTATTCCTGTTCTTAAAAATTTATGTTCACAATTTACATTACATTTCACATAATTATTGAAGTTTTTTCTACCAGCAAAGTATCGTGACAACATTCAGAAAAAGGTTGAACAATCAATCTCCAGTATTAGTACTTAAAGAATTACGAGTACTTGTACGAAGAAAAGCACATGTTTGATGTGGTTAATGGTTATGAAAAAATGCTTCTTACTAACATAGTTAACGTTAACGTTAACGTTACTAACAAAATCATGCCAGCATCAGTGAAAGTGAAAAGGTAGCTCAGCTTGCATTAGTTTGAAATCTTCTTTTGGAAGCATGTGGGCTTAAAAATGTGTCTTTTTAACTTCCTACGTGGAAGAGACTGTGCTTTTTCCACCACCACGCGTGTGAAATCTGGTTTTAATCTACCAGTCAGCACAAAACATAACGTTATATGTAGGCCATGACGGACAACTTTGTTTTTCACACCGAGACTCAAAAGCTAGTCCGATTCCAACGGCAAGATTTCGCCAAACTACGACAAAACAGAAACCAACTTACCACCAAGAAGGTGCCTGAGTGTCAGGAGAACCTTGTAGACACAGCGATGTGGCCAAGACGTCTCTAAAATCCCCAGTTCACACCATTTTTCTTAGACTTTCCAAGTCACAAACAACTTCAGACTTCTTGACGGACGGCAACTTCCTGTTCCCAAGAAGCAGGATAGATAGCATCCACACAAAATAGAATAAAATGTTCATCAAAATCAGCTAGATTAAGCTTAAAATCGATGTTATTTATGCCATATTAATGCAATATATTTTAAAAGTATTTAATACGACAGTATATTATAGATTTGGCCTTCAAAAATGCTTATTTGTTCTTTATTCTAGTTATATTGCGTTTAGTTGCGCTGCGACATTAACATGCAGTGAAAGAAGAGAAAGGGGATGATCCGTTTGAACACAAGAGGACTCCAGTGGCAACGCGGGGGCTGTTCAATACTGCTCCCGCTCGCTGGGGCTGTTCAATACTGCTCCCGCTCGCTCTGATGTGTCGACTGTCACGAGACTTTGTTCGCTCAAGGAGGTTAAATTTATTTAACCTCTTAAATTTATTTAACCTCCTTGGTTCGTTTGAAGGTGAAAACCATTCTCAAACGGGTAAAACATTTGGCTCTGGCATTTTGAAACAAACAATTCGAACGGTATAACGCTCGAGGTATAATCTAAACAACAAATTGAAATATTTCAATCTCAAGAGGATACGTGTCTTAAACTTTTTGCCAAATTACAAATTATTTGAGTAAAAAAATGAGCCTGTCGATATAAGACCCCTTGCATTACTTATTTATTCACCCTCGGTCGTAATTTACAAAGTAGTTGTTACTCTGTGACACTGGAGGGTAACCTCCAGTAACAGAGTATTGTAATCACTTTGTGCGTTGGGTGTTCGCACCTATATCTCTATGTTCCGTATGCCGCAATCGCGTGTGGATTGGCATGTCGTCTGTACTCGGTTAGGAAATGATGCACGTTGTTTGTTTGTTTTTTCGCCGTAGCTGTTTTTATTATGGATGTAATAATTTCAGTTTTCACCCCTACGCCGTCCGGTATAGTAGTTCAGGTCTTCCTTATGATTGTGCCTTAAGCGTTGTAGTTATTTGATACCGTCAAGCAGATGTTGGCCTCGTCGGAATATGCCATCTCGTTCGGGCTTTGCGTTTCCAATATTGAGGTTGGTTTGACATGGCATACTGTTACATTTTGCGCGGTTGATAGTCATATGCATTTTATGGTTAAAACGTGTTTGATCTTTGGGAGCCTTTTTTTTCGCGGTAGCTATTTTCATTATCGATGTAATAATTTGAGATGTCACCCCTATTTCCCAGGTATTGTAGACCAGCTGGCTTATAGACGCTGGGGTCTGGCAATTACTTATCTCGAAGCAGATATGGGGTTATTTCCACAGCTGTGATTGACCTACTTTTTAACGTGGTGTGCGTCTCAAGTATCCATTGTGAAGCGCTGTTGTTGTTTCATTTGTGTCGTTCGATTGAGACGCTGACTTAGCTGTGTTTTAAATTTGGCAGTGATAGGTATGTTAGCTTTTAAGTAAGTTTTTTGTATTAGCTGATGTGATGTGTCTTGTATGCGATTCACTACTATATAGGTGGGGTGGCCATGCTCTTAATCTGTCGGGTAGGAACGTGTCTTTTGTGACCGGAACACCGAAAGTAGAGGGAAATGATATGATGAAGGGGTATGATCTTGGAGGGAAATTATATTTTACACCTGGGATTGAAGGGTAGTTTTCATGAATGGAAATTATATATTTCGCATATACACAGAATTAAGCCATTGTCGGTGGGAACTCAAACTTTAGGAAATTATTTGTGTACCTTATATTTGTAGGACTTGGAGGAGCGTGTGCGTTGTACACGACATAGGTTTAGTATGTTTCATTCCGTCTCACCGAAAGAAAGGCGTTATGATCAGGAACAGAAAGGGACTGTTATGGACGGTGATTATGTTTGAACCATACACACAGATTGTTATGTCTGTACGTTTTGTGCTCGACCTGTGCTTGTTAGTCTGTGACCAGACCCTCTGGTCGACAGACTTTTAGTTTTGTCACGTTTACGCGCGTTCGCAGCTGTATCTGTATGTTCCCGTTGTCTGAATTCTATGTGGTTTGGCAGGTCCTTTGTACTGAGGTTGACGATGATGCACGTGAACTTTTTTTGCGGCAGGTGGTTTTATTATGGATTTTATAAAAATAACACCCCTACAATTTGTTCGTCTTGCGGTGTTTTGGTCCAGATCCTCTGTATGTGGGTCATGGTGTCATTGGAATTTGTCAAGCAGATGCGTGGTGTTACCTGATCGTCAAAGTTATTCGCGTTCGCATCGGTATCTGCATGTTCCCGTTGTCGCATACGTACGTTGTTTGGCAGGTCATCTGCACTGAGGTTGACGATGATGCACGTTGTTTTTTTTTTGTTGTTTTTGCGGCAGTTGGTTTTATTAGGGACGCAATAAAAATAACACCCCTACAAAATGTTCATCTTTCGGTGTATTAGTCCAGATCCCCTGTATATGGGTCATGCTGTAATTGAGATATTGCAAGCAGATTCGTGATGTTCTCTGGTCGTCAATGTAACGCGCGTTCGCATCTATATCTGCATGTTCCCGTTGTCGCATACGTTTGTGGTTTGGCAGGTTCTCTACACATAGTTGGACGATGATGCAAGGTGTTTTATTTTTTCGGCAGCTGTTTTTATTATGTATGTAATAATTTCAGAAATCACCCCTGCAAATTGTACGTTTCACAGTGTATTGGCCCATGTCTGCATATGGTGCCCGTTGAGGTAATTGGGTATAGTTAAGCAGATGCGCGATATGTGCAAGAATTTTACGCGCGTTTGCTTTCTACCTCTTATTCAACAAGTTTATCCGTACTACTTTATGTACCAGCATCATGGACCCCGGGATTCACCCATTAACACTGTGTCATGCTACCTTATGGCCTCACACTAGTTAAAAACTTATCGCACAGTTCATCATCAACAGCTGTGTGTTATCGTATGTGGGACATGGGAACCGACATCTAATGTTCCACTAATGACCCTGTCAATCAAATACCTCCTGTCGCCGTTTGCAATGAAGCGTGTAAGAATTCTCGTCCCAAATGAAGTTTAGCCATATTATATTCCCGGACTTCGACTAAGAAACATCAAGGTCCTATTCCGTGCTTCATACTTATTACGTCCATAACAGAAACATGTTAATACTTGGTGCGTTTGTCAGTCTGCCTGTCGGTCTTGTAGGTGTGTCTGTGTGTGAATGTGCCTGTGTATTAGAGTAGACCATCCGGTAACTTATCGTCACCATATCTTTTTGACTTTGGCCACATGTTATCTCACAATCCATACCTGTTTAGTAAGATTCACATGACACAGAAATATTAGGCAACTTTAGATACAACGATATATCTAACACCATGAAAAGAATCATATAGGATATAAGCACAACGTCACACACCAAAGAAGACAAAACAACCAACATATACCAGACCGACGTCACAGACTATGTTACCTACGGTCACTTGTTTTTATTTGGTGTCGTTCGATTGAGACGCTGATTTCGCTGTTAATGCGTACAGGACTGTGTTTTAAATTTGGCAGTGATAGGTATGTTAGCTTTTAAGTACGTTTTTGGTATAAGCTGATGTGATGTGTTAACTGTATGCGATATAAACACAGAGAAATACACCACAGAAAACATCACAACCGACATAAGCCATAATTAGGTCACAGAGTATGTTACCTACAGTCACTTGTTACTATGTTACTCCCACTTGCTTGGTTTAGCCAAGCACTGTTCACAATAAAAGTAATGATAAAACTACTATTTTCATGCCAAAAATAATGCGCAAGGTTTTGGTATTTTGTCGTGGGTTCAACATATCAATTTTCTCTGCACAAAATTACTGATGTTGTCGGAAAAAGATAAACTTTACTATCGCATATAATGGGGCTAATTATAAAGAAAAATCTAGTACATACTACAATGGTCAATCTTGGGCAAAAGGTTGCATCAAGTAAGGAAGCAAACACAAGAAACATCAACTCCCTGCGCTTTTCAGCCATGTAATAGTATTTAATGCCATTTCATGATCACAGCAGATTGCAAGAAAGGTGAACTCACACATTGACTCTCGAAGCAAATTCATCGGCTTTTTGTCGTGCCCCGGTCATAACTAGATAACGCTTTGTTGTGACGGAAAGAAGACATAATGCACATTGCAATTGTAAGAATATTCTTTGAGTTGATATATAAAAATAATGGTCAATTCTGCCCAGACGAAAATGAATAGCAACTTTGTGTAGCATACCTTTATAGTGCAGTGACTCTGTTAAATCACACCATTACATCAGTGCCTCAGTTTGCTAGTTAGGCAGTCAGAGCTATGCAGTATTAGGTGTAAAATATACTTTTAGTGACGTCATAACTGAATGGACAGCGTCGTATTTAGTATGCATATCATTTGGTGTGGACTTCGAAATGATGAGATTTAACGCTTTTGCACAACACAAATCAAATAACCATCCTATTCATTTAAAGAATGACAAAGATAAACATGTACAATATTTACAGTAATTACATCAGGAGTTTGACAGATAATCGTCCAATTAGCTTTATGAGATATCACACTGAAATCATTAATGATATACATATAACTGACATCTAAAAAAGAAACATTCATAATGCGACGTCCAGTAAAATGTCATGTTATATATATGTTTCATTGGTAAGTTTACTGTTGCAAATACTGTAAATGCAGAAATGTTCGCGGTGGATTAATGTTCGCGGTTCTTGCGGTGAACACTTCACCGCGAAATTAAAACCACCGCGAACATTTTTCTATTATCATGGTATTAGACTACAGTGGTGTTACCGCGAACTTAAATCCACCGCGAAAAGTCCTTTTCCCGTTACCGCGAAACTAAATCCCCGCGAACTTAAATGCATTTACAGTAACATGTTGGGACTTTCTCAAGATTATGATGTAATAGACCGCACGTATCTTCCAGTACCAGACAAATCATATTTGGGTCATACTAAGTTCAATCTTGGTTTCATATACATGTATTTCAGAAAAAACGGGGGGCCGGCGTTTTGTGGAAAATTAAAAATCCCTTGCTAACTAAATGACATCTATTCACACGAGGATATATGAAATATTCAAAATTTGAAGGGACTTTTGTGGACATGTATCTACTCACAGTCTCAGTGATACTTGTCCATATACACGAAATGTATATTCAACACTCCCTCCCAGTCACATGGTTGATTATCGCGGCAATGCCTTACGATATCACCCCTGCCACAGAAAACGGGTATTAGAGGCGTGACTTCTAACCAACTGTCAGCCCATCAGAGCAGTGCCTTTTTGTTGTCTAAAGGCGCCATATAAGGCGACTTCTTAATATTCAAGTGCAAGATAACAGTACCGGCATAACGTTTCACAGTTCTTTCAGCGTCCAGACGTCTTTGTCAGGTACCAAATTTAAGATTTGTCGGTTCTATGGGTATAGGGTAACCACGGCATCACCGTGTACCGACCTAGCATACGAAAACAACATTTACAAAAAATAAACCATTGTAAACAGATCTTTGTGCACGCCGCGAGCCGCACGCTGTCTGTTCGAAACTTGCAATCCGGTCGCTGATTGGCCCGCAACAAATCAGGTAAGGCACGACCTCTAATACCCGTCTTCTGGGGCTGAATTGGCGCGGGGTCTGTTTAAATCACAGTTCGCAATGCCATGGGTCATCTTTGTTATACCTTGATCAACCTTTGACAAATTAAACTCCCTTCACTAAAAGTAATTTCGTGCTGGTGATGCTGGGAATGATGATGATAATGAAATGACTATATTTTGAAATGGCAAAAGCAATTCAGAGGGAATATGCTTTGCTTGTATGCAGTTTCGGTCCAAACAATTTGAGATGTCGTAATGGTCATTTTCTTAATTTGGGGTCTATCACCACAGTTTCATTCTGGACATCAGCTGCACACAGTCGCCTGCGGAAGGTCGGGACTTTGGATCCAGCTTCCAACAACCTTCCATAAGGTCAACCCACCCACTACAGGGGGGTAGAGTGTTTGGGATTGCCAATTTTGTAGGTGGTGATACAGACATCTGTGGGCTAGACAACACCTTGAGCAGATAGTCTTTATCCTCTGTCACAGACAAACCATACCACATCTCCAGCAGACAGAACCCCAGGCTGTAGATGTCTGCGCTGATGTCATAGTGCTCCCGACCACGGAAAACTTCCGGTGCTTCGTACAGCGGTGTTACTACCATTGAGCCCAGGCTGATTGAGCCTGTCAAATCATCCACGTTCTTTGCAAGGCCCAAGTCTGCAATCTTAACCACACCATCCTCTGTAACCTGCATACATGACAAATAATCAGTGTCTCTTTATAGTATATTACCAGTCATCTTTGCCACTTGAAGGGTATCTTTTATTAGTTGTAAACTTACTTTGCCTGGTGTAATTTGCGTAATCATGTAATATGCAAAAAATATAATCCTAGGAATACAACATTGGTTTCCATTGACCCCATACACAAAGGTAGAAGCACTTTGTTTTGGTCCTATCACAAAAAAAGTAATAGATACAGATGTTCCTCCCACCAACCTACAAACATTTAACACGGCATTTTGTGTTACGGAGGGTCTTTGTATCATGTCCTTAGCTTACTTGGTAAACCTCAACTGAGCATCATTTACATAACCAAAAGTAGCATAGTGGTACGTACTAGTACTCGTATAGCACCGGCTAGCGCTTTATATTTTTTATATTTTTAGAAATTGACCATATGTCAAATAGTGCCAGTCAAGCATCAAATTATTTTAATTGAGCCTAAGTGTAGCCTACAAGAGTAGAATATCAGATATGAGATGTAATGTTGGCGGTTGCTTTATTCAGCAAGATTATTTGCAGTATAGTTACAATACCTGTAGACTGTGGATACATTTCTAAAAGTAAACAAAATTCTTTATTACAGGGTAAGCTAGGCTCTTACCAAGACATTCTCCAGTTTGAGGTCCCTGTGCATGTACCTCTTCTCGTGCATGACCTTCAGTCCCAGGCACAGCTGCAATGCCAGGCCCTTAACCGTGCTGAAGCCCGCCTTCATCTTAGACTCGTCATCAGGCCACCATGCAGGGGTTCGCTCTTTGTGACCATTCAGCCTGGATTTTGAAAACAAGTCCCAGAAATTCTTTGTTTTAGAATCCTCCTGTCGCTCAAATCATGTTCACTTGGTAATAAAGTTACTGTATAGATGGCATTTTATAGTCAAAAAGTAATAAACATACATAGTACCACTCACCAACTATGAAGTGTGTGTGGGCAGAACTCCATGAGGACACCGAGTCGCAAGCCACCGGATTCCGGATGAGGTGCTGCAGCCAGTCCATAGTAGTCGACAATGTGTGGGTCCTTCAAATGTCTGTTAGGAACATAGAAGACCATGGCTATTATCCAGTTTGATAAAGACTGTTAAAACCAAGGAAGGCGGCAATTCGGAAAACCTGATTTGCAAGATATCAGACAACGAAGCTGGAGTACTTCAAAGCCGTCGGTAAGAAATAGCAAGCCATCATTACAGAGCGATGGATATCCAGCACAACACATTGCTTGGCGTATAGGAGGGCAGCAAAAGCCAACTATATTTAATTTGCTTACCTGAGGCACTCTTCTTTGTTGTGGAATTCGATAACATTCTCTTCATTGATGTGTTCTTCCGCTATCTTCAGTGCTGCTTCCTTCAGGCGTCCCTGGCTCTTGATCTGGACCTTGTAAACTTGACCGAATCCCCCTGACCCGATCTTCTGTAGCGTCGATGCCAAGAGATCGTCCAGGTTGTACTCTATCTGCCTTAGACGTCTCAGATTGAAGAGTGCAAGCTTTCCCTGAAGTACGTTACACTCTTCATATTGTGGACTGTAAAGCCGTAGTAGGACCTGTTGGCTTCTAGACTCGTTTTCAAGAGCTTCGATCATCTGCTTGTCAGCCTCTTGTATATTAGGAATGGCGCTCTTCAGTTTCGCCAGGCACTCTATGGGCCTCTGCAAGCATCCGCTCACGAATTCTTCCAACTGGTTTGTCTCACAGAGTTCTTGAACAGTCTGATCAGTGACGCCTTTGATGTACCCAGCTTTGTCTTCGTTGTAGGTCTTCATGAACTTTTTATCGACGGCTCTTTTGTCTATGCTCTCCTTTATGGCCTTGATTCCAATGATTGGAAGGCCAACGACGGCAGCAAGCACGCCCATTGCGATGCCAACCGGTATCCATATCGGTGCTGTGGCCCCAAGGATCACCTTTTCCAGCACCCCGAACTCTTCATCTCCGATGACAACATTGTCCCGTGGTGAGGAAGTCGGGCCCGACACTATATCAGCACTCAAAGCTTGCTCAATCTCATAGTTGTGCTTCTCTTCGATGAGATTGAAGACATCTTTGAAATTCTTGATGAGATCAACTTCAATCTTTTGAAAGTACTGGTTACTAGTGTTCCACCTTCGCAGAGCTTCCTCTGTGTGATGTAGTACAAGCTTGTTGATCTGCCCACGGACTTCGTCGCAGTCTGAAGTGTAGGTTAGGATTGGAGCTTGTGCCAGCGTGTCGTGTGCAATGGTGGCCTTTGTCTCCTCACTTTGTAGGTGGTTTTGCAAGTGTTTCTCTACTTCGGTCGCCTTCTTTCCGATATCCTCTGCCAGCATCTGGATGTGTTTGTCGGTGAAAATTTTAAAGCTTACCAGTCGTTCCCGCACTTCGCGAGCTTTTGTTTCGCGCTCCTCCTGGCTTCTCAAGGCATTGTTCAGCCCTGCTCGGACGACTTTGGTTGCTTCCTTGACGAGTGTCCAGACCCAACTGTGAGAAAAAATGCAACAACATTGACTTATCTTTACTGTTACCAAGGAACCACTGTTTTAAGAGACATAAAGACTGATGAAGTTATCAAAGACTGGTGATGTATTAGATAGATACGCACCTGTACTGGAGAGAGAGCTTGTGCCTGAGGCTCTGCGGTAGAAGTGAGTCGATTCCGTCCAGCAGCCTGTCGAAATCTTTGGGGACGTACCCAACAGCTTCCTGGGCCTGGGATGGATTGCACAGTTATAGAATCCAAATGATGTGTTTCGATAGATAGCAAATTCTGTATGTTTGATCAATTTCATGATAACTTTAAAAAGGGCATGTAAATTTCTTTCCAGGACAGCTGGTTTATCAACAATATGCCTTACAGACACATCCATACCTTAAAGGCTGAGAGATAAAACAGCTGAGATTCGTCCAGCAATGGCCAGTGCTGCTTCAGTTTGCGCAGGGTGTCTCGCTTGACTTCATCTTTCTCATGGTCTGGCACCTGATCCCACTTGTTGCACACAAAGATCGCAGCTTTGGGGTCGAAGAGTTGTAGGTTCTGTCGGCCAGCTGTCGTAGATAGTTCCAAAAGCTTGAGGAGCTAGACAGGGGTGCAAAATTGTACTTATTGTTGCATCATCATGAAAGAAAATATGAATGTAATTGACAACGAGCCTGCCAGTAGAGTAAAAAAAGAAAAGAAAAAAGTAACAGATAAAGATATGCTTGAAATTCTTGGTATTGCCTTAACGAGCATATGAGCACATAGCGAGGACACACATGAACGTGTATCGATGCGCGTTAGGTACTCACCCGTCCTGGATGTACCCCACCGGCGTTGGCGCTGTTGATGACATACATGAAGGCGTACGCTTCCGAGATGTACTTGCTGACATGTTCGTCCATCTCTGGGCTCTCCCCCACCCCTGGGCTGTCCACAATGAAGATGCCACCCTTTTGGACAAGGAAAGTAGGAAATCATCAGTAGCCTTCAAAACATAGTTCGATTATCGTTGCAACTGTCACTGCTTCACTTAAACTGACACAAAAAAAGAGTAACATCAAACATTAGGACATCTTCTTGTTGAGAAGGTATGAAGTTAGTGTTTAGTACTGGAAAAAGTTTGCGCAGTAAATGTTTCAAGATTATAACAGAATCCGGTTAGACATATCTTTACCTCAAGCAGTGGCAATGGCCAGAAGATTTCCACCTTGTTACAGTTTGATGATGCATCCCTGGCTTCTCCTTTCGTGTGAATGTACTGGGAAATTCGCTTCAGGTCCACTTCTGTTGGCCCGTTTAGGAACAGGTTGTGGACCATCAAACCAGTTTTAGAGTCCGGCTCGTTTAAATGGATGACTGCTTTCTTCCTCGTGCCATACTTGATCTCACAGATGACTGATGTTGTGCTGACTAGCGTCGCAGGAAGGATGTTTTCTCCCAGCAGGACGTTCAGGAGGGTGCTTTTACCAGCGGATGTTTCTCCTGAAACACACAATGTATATACACTACATTATGGCAGAAAATGGTTTTGAACGTTTATGGAGATTTTAAATTCAGTACTTTTCCCCCTGAAGAGAGTACATAACATCATGTATTGATGACATAACATCAAACATTCATGTATTGATGTTCTTTACAGGTCGCAGACAAGCTCTTCTGTGGTCTTTCTAGAACAGCAAAAAAACGTACCTGCAACAAGAATGGGACAGTCGTCTTTAGCGAGTTGGTCTCGACACTTTTTGAGGATGTCACCAATGTCTCCGAAGATGATGTTGAGGTGTTGTCGAACGTCGTGCTCTACTGTCCCCATCAGCAGCTCTCTGGCAGAATCACAGATCTGTAGGAGTTCCTGCCGGCTTTCCTTGTCACGCTGCAAAACTCCTTTCATTATGTTGGCAGCCTGGTGAGAACCAAGAAACTAAAGAAATAACTAAACAAATAAACAATGACCATTAATCAAGAATGGCGATGTCGATAGGTTCTGAATTATGATATCTAATCAATACAAAAATGCTTTCCTTTCACTATCTTTTAGACACACTGGGTGTCATACTGTAAATTGTTTTTTTTAACATACTAAGACAGTATATGGCATGGTGTCTCATTGATATAATAACATCATCATATTTCATGCATGTGGCCACTTTCATGGAACTAGAACTCCATCCTTCCATATCTTAATCTATGGTTGATTGACCAAGGAACCTATGTGACCTCATTTGTTTATCTGGGTATACATCTAAACCTTCGCTTAGCGATGACGACTGTGTACGTGTGCAGCTGAAGAGTCTGTATAGTCGTGCTAATTGTATAAATCGCAAGTTCTCCCTTTGTTCTCCAACTGTTAAGAAAAACTTGTTTATGGCGTACTGTGGCCAAATATATGGCGCGCAATTATGGAACTCTGTCAGTGCGGGTATCCTTTCTAAGTGCCGGGTCGCATACAATAACTGTTTCCGGATTATAATGGATTTGCCACGACGGTGTAGTGCCAGTACAATGTTTGTGTACCATTCGACTGACACTTTTGAATCAAGACGAAGGAGGGTATGTTATTCTTTCTTACAAGGATTAATGTCCTCCCATAATTCAATTGTCAAACACTTGCTGACTTCAGACATATACTACAGAAACTTTTTTTCCGCAACTGTACAGTTAGATGTTTAATGTATATGTATGTATCCTTTATGTACCTATGGTTTTTTTAACCTAAAATAAAAATAAAAAGAATAAATAAAGAATAACTCGTACTCACATCACCAGGTTTTCTGAGCCTCCCTCCAGAAGCCTCCAACAGTCTTGCTTTTGCTTGATCTAAGTTAGTCACCCCCTCCATGCGCACGCCGTACTGGCTGAGCATGGACATGGCCCCCATGATGTCCGTCAGGTTGTCTATATCTTGTTCCGTTGGGGGTGCAGACGCTGCCATGCTGCTGGCAGACTATGAAGACGCAAACAGCCAATTACCATAGATCAAGAATGAAGACGTCGGCAGTTGTGGATCTGAGATTTGATCGCTCATGATGCACCGCTTTTCGGAACAGATGTCATAGTACGTGCCATGAATTGTTTTATTGCTTGATAGGTGTACACGACGTGTTCCTTTTCAGCATCATTGTCATTATATGTGGCAATACAAACAAAAATCTCTTCCATCCATATGGTGACGTATTATGGACTTGTTAACACACACGCCCCACCCCATCCCGAAACGTGTGCAATTGGTCAAAAGTGCCAGGGCATTTCCGCTGAGTGATAACTTGATACGGCACAATCTACACCGAGCAGGAATTCTTTGTGAGATCGAGAGGAATATCAGTAAAAGACGGCGTGTACATTCTCCAACCAAAACGGTGCGATTGATTATTGTGTTGCATCAGAGTTTAAACTCTGTATTGTGCTAATGTAATCGACTCATATTTAGAAAAACGTAAATCCTTGGGACTTACCGCGGAGTGCTTCCCTGGCTCAGATGCAGGTGCCTTCACTTGACTTTGAAACTCACCAACTGTCTGCGTCATACCTGTAATCATCAAAACGATGTTGTACAATTTTGAGCAGTATGTGACTATCATACAGAGCTCTTCTTAATTTAGGTATTAAACGTTTCTTGACAGAGTTGACTTTTACCATTGTGTTCATGTAGAATATAACTGCACAAACGTTGTACTAGAAACAGATTGTTACATTCAAACTCACCTGTTTCATTGAAATATTGTTTCCACAGTCGGTACTGTTCTTCCAGTATGATGACTCGCACCATCACGTCTTCGCCGATACCTGTTCTTATCTCATGAGTGAGAAGACAGTCGGAGAAGTAAATACTGAGCTTCCCAGACCTATAGTCGCTCCAAAACGATTCTAAAGTCGTTACGTTCTCTGGGATTAGATGAAGGATGACAGACCCCTTCGTAACCTTAACAAGTTGCAAACCAGACTGATAAAGGTGGTCTATCAGTTCTTCTGTCTTTCTCTCAACCTTCTCTTTGGAAAAAAATTGAAGGCTTTCCGCTTCCTTTAACAGCTGCAGATTAATCACTCCCAATTGTCCAAGCAATTCCAACTTTGCCTTTTCAGCTTTGAGTCTGTTCTCTGTCCACTGCTCATCACCGACCTTTGTTGTACGCGTGTCTTGGTCGTCGGTACTGTCTTCTATTTCTGAGGAGCTTGAATCGCTCTGGGACGGAGAATGCGCCAGGCAAAGAAGTGTTTGGATTGCTGCAGAAAAGGCAAAAATAAGCTTTTGGGAACATTTCGTTCTAAATGCAGTACCCATACATCTACTGAAGACAACAGAATACGACTTTGTGTGACACTGGTACACATGTCATATATAAACTAGAGTTCCACGACCCCATACCTTCGCCAAATGATTCGATCTTTTACAACTGCTTATCAATTGTGTTTGTCATCAATTATGCAAATAAGGCCCTCATTTGCATAAATTATATAACTTGATCATCTCCTCCACTAAATAAGAGACGTGCGCAATATATGTTAAGAAAGGAGGCTTATGTCACATTTTCTGATAATTTATGCAAATGAGGATCTCATTTGCATAAGATATCCAACCCGGAAGTTCCGCTGCAGTACTATAGCAAGCCGCTAGGAGGCCCAAAATCTAATCATTTCTAGGTCTCATCAATACCTACCCACATACCAAATATCAATACAATCCATTCATGTGTTCTTGAGTTATGGTGTTTTCTTACAAACATACATACACACACACAAATGCTACCCAAAATATAACCTTCTTGGCGAAGGTAATAATTCAACTATTTATAACAACTTCTACATACCTGTAGGCTCTGGAACGTTACTGTCCAATGTAGAAAGCCGCTGTATGACCTCTGTAGCGATGTTTGACAGCTCGTCAGCGACATCGCCTCCCTGTACACATCTCGCTCTCATCTGTTTCAATGTTGGGGAGTAATTTCCTACTAGCACACTGAATGCCTTAAAGTTGTCGTCGTTAGCATCAAGCCAAATGGGGAATATACGTTTGTTGTTTTTCAGACACGTTTCAAACTCTAGTTTAGGCCAGTAGGGTTTATTCAGGAACGACGTGCTGACAACAAGGACAGCAAGTTCTAAACTTTGACTTGATAAAGTTGCAAGTATTCTGTCTCGAATGATGTCACCAGGTTTGATGGTTATGTCATCGAAGAATATGTCTTTTTCGGCCAAACCCTTTTGCTGCAAGTTGGTAACAAGTGGGCGGACAAACGATTCTTTGTCTTCCCCTGCATGGATGATGAACACACGCGGTTCTGGAAAAGAATATAAAAAAAGATATAAGTATTCGGCGCTACATGCGTTAGATTTTTATGTACATCGTGGATGGATGAGGTAGATCCATAGCACTAGAAAGGCATGCTTATTAAACCTGTTGGTTTGGTATGCAGAATCAAACATTACAGCGTTTATCCTAGAGAAACCATGCAAAACTTATGAAGTTCAATATCTACCCCTATGTTGACAATATATCGTCTTTAACCGTTTGTTGTAAAAGCCGTAATCCAGTCTAAAAGCTTTTACTGTGCTCATGCATATACAACAGCATACCTTTTATTCCTCTGTCTGTGAGCGGCTCGTGTTCGCAACTCTGTAATACCCGTGCCAGGTGTGGGTAGGGGTCCTTAAGGGCATCTCGAAATACGGCGAATGCGTTTCGTCCTTTGGTTGGAAGAATGTCCAGTAAGGCATTGGCTGCGTCTGTTCGTGTTTCTTTATTTTCGATGTCGTCAAGATCAGCACCAGTCAAGATTCCATTGTCTACAAGGTGCCTCCGAATGTCCCTAAACCGTAGATCACTTGTTATCTCCAGTCGCTTGGCGAGAAGGAGGTCCTTGTGTCTCTGCTCCATGATTTGCTGAATATCTTTCGAGATTTTCTCCGCAGTTCGCTCACATTCAATGCGTACTCGGCTGATGATGCGAAGAGTTGTTGCGAAGTGCGTTGGCCACTTAAAGGAGTTTTCTGTCCTATCTGCAAACGTTTCCTACGTCTTTTAACGTTAACAGTAAGAGGGCTGGATCGGTTGTTCAGGGAGTCACTTGCAATATTACTTCCGCATTACCTTCGCTGCACTTAGAACGTAGAATTCTAAGACATAAAAAGTGATTAGACGGCTATACTCAGTACGTAATGGCAGTGTAATGAGCAGAGGTCTGACTAAGATATGAGAATTGTTTACCTCAGTTTCGCAGGGCTTTCATTAGTAGAAAAAAATACCTACGTGGCATCAGAAAGGTTGCGCCTCGTACCTGGCGTTACCTTTCAACAGGAAGTCCCGCGCCAAAACGAGGCTGTGCACTACAGACCCTATCCCATGGCAACTTGTAATTGATACCACTGCACCAAAAATGCACCTAACAAATTGAATGTACCTAACCAGATCGTCCTACTGGCCATAGATAGGTATTAGGAGAGGAACCATTACTGTTGTTTCTTTTTCTTACTATATATGCAAATTTGTTAGCGAATCCTTTAATCAGGTTTTACCGGTGAAAGGTCAGAGGTCAATAGCTGGTCCAAGGTGTAAGGTGTCAGGTCAATGGCTGGTGATCAGCATGGAAAACCTTTTGTTTGGCTGACTGAAATCCTTTTGTTCGGCTGACTATGGGAACTCATACTACCAGCCTGTAACTCGTGTAACAGTACCAATGAGATCTGGAGATATTCCCACAGGAGTTCAGAGATCTGTCATACGTCCTTCTTGGTTCTCTCCTACAGTTCTCCCCAGAAGTACTAGTAATAAACCATGTTTTATATAATTTGACACTGACAAAAGGTCTGGCGTGTGTTCCTTGGACAATAGCATATTCAGTAATCCATATTGGAGTGGAGGGCAAGAACAGCAATTCTTCTCGTTGTTTTGAAAGTTCTTTAATTTGTAGTGCATTCAACTTTAGAACAACTTCAGAAAACTGATAAATGATGTACACAAAGATGAATAAAGTACACTAGAAGCACAATCAGATATTTCATCACCATAACATACAGTTTCTATGTTCTCATGTGAGGCTTTCCATCTGATTTGGATCAAGCACTTTTGGGTAAAAGTGCTTGTTATTAAGTTAGAGCAATATACACAATACATGTATTACTTACTACACATCGGGAAGGAAATAATCAAATAGAACATTTGGTTATAACGTTAACATTGATGTTCTACTATATTTCATTTCACAATATAAATATACATGTATGATACGGTTGACCTATGTTTATCTTAGGTACTCATAGATGGCAGCGTATTCACCACCTCAGAAAGGAAACGAAAACCACATCAAGTTCAAACAATCAAAACATTGTTAACAAACATGACGTCATTTTTGACCGATAAAACTGCCACATGAAGCTCCAATTTTAGCCCTCTACTAACGGCATGGTCTTCTTTTTCTTCTTCGTCTTGAGGGAAGCATCCATGCTATGTCTCTCAGGGACAGGCTCCGACAGAATGCTGTTCACGAGGGAAGTCAGACTGCCGTTTGGTGACCGAGAGTCGTTGTCCGTCCCGTACCCGCTGTCCCTCAGGCCTCCAGGCGACACTTTCTCCACCAGCTCCTTGACATCAGGGCGTTCCATTTCCTGGTAAAGGTCACACAGCCGCTGTAAGGCCACGGATCCTCCGGACACGTTCTGGGTCTCCCAGAAGTCCAGAAGCTTGCTCGTTGGGCTGGAAACGTAAAGAAATTTTCAGTTATTTCCTAAACATTACTTTTCTTTCCTAAAGATTAGTGAAGGGGAAATCTAGGCACGCGGAGAGTGGTAGTCTTTGGGCATCTTTGACCCATTGCTGACGTCACACTTACGGTCAGGTCACGTGACGTAGGCTTCCGGTCATTTCAACTTCAGAAGGATCAGATGACTGACCGAAAACATGTTGGTAAGCGCTTTACTTGATGTACGGAAATAGCCTGTAAAATCTTGATTTTCTATGGTACGGCAAGGTCGACTATCACCCCTTAAGAATACACACCGGTGAATATTTTCAAAGGGGTGATAGTCGACCTTACCCACCAGGGACAACGGCTACCCACCTCTTGTTTCGCCCTATCCACATAATGGTTGGTGAGTCGATCCCGAACTTCTCGGCCAGCATCCTCCAGTCGTTTCCTCCCGGCAGCTCCACATCCAGGAGCACACACATCTCGTGACGTATGTCCAAGGGCAGGATGGGGAAGATGCGGTCGGATGGGCGCAGCTCTTCCTGCTGGTAAAGGAATGCCTGCGTCGGAGAGAGGCAGCCTCTGGGTGGGTCAGCTCTCAGGGACATCTGGTGAAGAAACATTATGATTTTTTTTATTAATACCGAGAAAACGAATGTATTCTTTTCGGTCTAATTGTTTGCATTTGTGTTTGCTCAAGTTTATTCCCCCGCTAACCTGGGTCGTAGGTTGGCCCAGGTGGCGTAAAATGGTGTTACTGGAGAAGGATGGCATCCTGGTTTGGCTAGGGTCCAAAGTTGTTGCCGTAGGTTTCAACCAGACCAAAAGTCCCACAGAACGGCAGGAAAATGCATAGCCGAAAAATGTATTCAATAATGAATAAAACAAGCCATTAATATATTCAAGGTCACGAAGGTATGGATCTTTGTGCAACAATGCAATACATGGTAGCATAGGCAGTGTTGAGTTACGAGTCTCGCGGCTATTCTCTTAACGTCTTGTGTAGTTTGGTATCTTTCGTTCCCGAAAGCTACTAGTACCCGGCTGGGCCTCAGTTTGGAAATATGACGTAGGCTAAACAGAAGCTGTTAGTTATCCAGTTAATTAAGAGAAGTGATATATTAGAATAAGTATACCTGCAGTGTGTCCGACGGTTTTAAGGTAACGGTTGTTCCATGTGATTGCTCCTGCCAGACGGAAACGGTGGCCCAGACGTCAGTCACCGGCGCCGCCCGGTTGATTTTGCGGAGCCGGACGGTGCAGGAAGCGTCCGTCTCGTTCGACTCGTCCCAGAGTTCTTCAAACTCTAACCTCTACAAAGGAAAAGATTATGTTTTCTATTGTTCCTGTAACCAATAGCAGATAAAGAAGTAGACTTAGGAAAGCTTAAGCGGGGTATCTTGCGCGAATTCGTGTCAATTTTAACGACGCATTTGCTGAATAGATTATTGGAACAATCACACTAAGTTTTGTCACTGAATTTCAACTCCAATGCTTGAAAATGTACCAAAAAGAGATTTGCAACAAAAAGAGAATATAGAGTATACACATTGCACCTTTTTGTATCATTTTCCTACTTGCGATTTTTCTGAAGTTTCCCATTTTTAGCCGATTGGCGCGGGTTTGCAAATGCCTAGCGCAATTAGGCGCAGACCAGTGAGATACCCATTTGACGAAACTGACCGAAACATGTTCTATTTTGGAAGTCTTACTAGTACATACCTGATTCTCATCACTAGCATCCATTGTCCTCCATCCGGCGGCGATCTTGCTCACGCGCACGCGCACCGTCCCACCTCGTTTGTTCACCTGCATCCTTTTGTCGTCATCGAGGAGCCTTCCACCAAACAGACTCATTTCTTTCTGATACATGCGCTGATGAAAATAAGAGGAATATAGTTTCCTTAGCAGAAAGACTAATCGAAATTTGCAACACATACAGTGATGACACTTCTGTACTGAAAATGGAAATTGACACAAAACTTTACTCTCCAAGCAGAGGTTCTACTGCGGCTGTTTTTGACGTGTTTTAGGCGTTTTTATCGGGCTTTCTATTTTGAAAGACATTAAACAAACAGCCCAAAATAGAGAAGCCGATAAAACGCCTAAAACAAGTAAAAAAACCAGCCGGAGGCGAACATCTGCTTGGGTAGTATCAAAGCTTACCTCGCTGGCGTCTGCAGACGCATCATAGAACCTGATCCTCATCTGGTAGCTGTAGAGGCGATCGCTTGCTGTGTGTTTAGAGGCAAAAACCCCGACTCGGATCGTCTTATCATCCTTGTTAGCTGTGCTTGCAGGCGTCTCTTCGTTTGCCTCTGCTCCAAATCCGGTGAAGTGAGTGATGAAGACGGTGCACTTGCCGTTGTTGACAATGAAGGCTGCATCATCGTCGCCAAGCATAGGCTGCCATTGCTCCGTTGAACCGGCATCCGTGTTGGTAAACCTGGGGACGATGTCGTCATAATCTGGGTCCACGGGGAACGACAGGATCACGTGATCTCGAAACGTGGTGCCGGTTGGTCCGCAGTGCACGACGGGAGCAGGTTTCCCGCGGTTCATGCTGGGAGGGACGAAGATGTGGATGGTCTGGAGCCGCCCGTCTTCAATGGCTCCTGGCGGGATGAACAGGTTGATGTCGTGTCGGGGCAGGGAGAGGTGTCCGCCGGTGTGGTCGAAGGCACCGGCCGCGAAATTTGTAGAAATATAATTGGTCTTCAGCTGGAATTGCAAAGAGGTTTTCTCTCCCGTTAAGTTGGAGTAATCGGAGCACAGTTTATTGAAGAGATCCAGGTCTCCCAGACGATCCTCATCTGTTGCCATCTCTGCCTGCTGCACGCGTAACACGACCGTCGCTGGTGATGCTTCTCTCTGGTTCTGGCAGGCGTACACTAACGTAACAATTACAATGGCGGTCACAGGCACAACTATGCACACTGCGATGATAATGATGATGATGGTATCTGCAAAATAAAGGAAACATTTCCGTGGGTGAAGGAAAAATTAGTAACAGCAACGGGGGGTGGGGGGTGTAGAAGCTCAAGTAGAACTAGGAACATTTGAGAGATTTAACTGTATTGATAATGTAAATGACCATGATTGCCCGCTCGTGAAGAATATTATTCCTCGCTAATTATCTTAATTAAATATTATTTGCATACTGAAGTTAATTAGCAAAGGCTGGTGTCAGTTGCAGCCGGTATGGGGTCGTCAAACTATATATTGCTTGCATGATCCCCTTTTTTTACTTACCGATACCGTTCTCGGTCGTAGTGGCGCTTATTGGGTCGGGGGTCTGGGTTGGTCGCGGATTAGCTGTGGTGGTCGCACGCGCTTGTCCGGATATCAGGAGTAAGATGATCACTGGAATCGCTTTGCCAAGCATGGCTGTAGCTCTCTACGAAGATAGGTAAACAAACAAACAAACAAACAAAACAACTTCTTAGTGTGATGAACATGACGAACGAAGAAGAAATGGGTAACGTTGTCCTATCTTATATTTTTTTGCATGCGGCCTCGTCGAGCTGTGTTCTCGCGGGAGCACTTTTCAAAATGGTCGTCAAGAATGAAAATGCGTCTTTTGTTTTGTATTATTCACAGATATTCGTACTTTTGTGGAAATGATATACTGTTTGTGACAAAACACAACAAACCATTAGAACTGTACATGTTAGCCTCAACAATGAGTTCAGAGAAGTTGAGTTCACTCACCTGTTTAGAACATTTAGTTTAAGCCATGCGTCACTACATACTGAATTCCGTGCCAACCTGTAACAGGGCAAAAGATTAATTTCCTTTAATTGCACGATCGCACGACTCATGTGACCACTACTTAACTACGAAAAAGCAGTCTTCAGTGCAAAACTTCCGACTCGTTCACAAAACAGTTTTTTCTGAAGCATGTAATATGACTTACCGATACCGTTCTTGTTATCTGCAGTTTAAACAAGAACTAGAGTCTCAAGAGAATCTCGCAATTTCTGGGCATCTACTGCTATTTTAAAATCACATCATGAATACTCACGAAAATTAAAACCATACACAAATGAAATCGGAACGTTTGAATAACACTCGCGCTGTTTCCTGGTTGGGCGTGGTACTGAGAGCGAAGAAAACACCATGGCCAAAGGCATGCAAAAATTAAAACAACGCACTCAAAGCCAACAAGGGCTACATTTTCGGTCTAAAACGCACCTGTGAAGTGGTATGACAACTTCATCACCAAACTTGAGGTCTGCTAGCGGCCAGCCTTCTGGTGGAGACGAGTTGGAAACTACACCTGTTTTTCAAACGTGCGACTCGGGGGCGTTCTCATGACATCATTGCCCCACGCTGAGCGGCTCTGAGAAGTACTAAACACTTTTGTTTTAGAGATAATAGGCTACCTTTAAAAACTGCCTTATACAACTAGAAAAATATTATGACGTGGGAGAGTTGTTCACAACTCGTAATGACCCAAGTTGCCCGATGAGATGATTTCCTCAACGACCGACGTGGTCGACTTATAAAGAACGATCAAGAAAAACAAGTACAAACAGCAACGCCAAAGTTATCAATCAAAGTTGTTGACATTAGCTAAGAGACCGGGTGTTTTGGAAAATGAGCTGAGTAAACAAATATTCTATTCAACTGAAATGTTATAATACGACAGTAGCACTCCAGCAGAACGTATCTTGATTAGTGCATATAACTTTTAAGGCCGTATTCGCGCATACGCATAAAGACAATGGCCGTCTATAGTTGCCAAAATGTTGTGTCGGAAAAGAGTCCGGAATTCAACGGACGGAATCTTGTGCAATGTTAACCAAACAGTCACACAACAGAGACCATGATGAATTCTATTGTCACTGCTCATGTGCATGCCTCATAGCACATTTCAACTGATGCACCAGGGTGGTCAATGGCTTAATGGTAAACCATATGTTTTCATTAACTTTCCTGTAGCTTCTAAACGCGAACATGTAAAACACGTACTTTAACGTAACGGTTACTTTCAATGCGGTTAAAAAACAGAATGAAACTTTAAGGTAGCAGAACATAAAGTTGTGTGTGACGATACTTGAAAGACATGTAGAAATTCTTCTGTGCAGCAAGGCGGAACCTCTGGTGAATGGTAGAGAAATACAGCAGTTTTAAGATTATGTGAATTGGATTGTATGATATCTAATCGGTAGGCTTGAATTTGCGCCTGAATACAGCCTGGTGCCACCACTACTGCGCGTCGGCTGTAGTATGATGACCTCCGCTGGGCGTCTTACAAAAGTGACTTTCAGAAGAGAATAAACAAGGAAACTTAAGCTCATTTGACACATTTAGGTTGTATCCTACAGCCAACTCCTACATGTTTATAGGAGAGAGGGGGGTGTTGAATGTATGAAAGTTTGTTCTTCTTATTGAAAGTTCAATTCAATTGCAAGCAATTGTTTCGTCTGATTTGCTGGGCCTACGGCAAGAACTGAACCATAGTGCACCTGTAGTAATTTGACTTGGACATTTGCCACTGTTTTAATTTGTTTTTGTCGGTTGTTACGGACACTTAGACAGTTCGCATCGTATCACTTACCAGTGACGAACAATACAGGGGTCGTAAGGTGTCTTTATATCATGGCGCGAAACACGTATTTACGTAGTGTTGACTGTCACCATGGTAATTAATGAAGGGAATCCCCTAGCTTGGAAAGTACCTGTAGCTATTTCCGTCATGTTTGCTTTTCCTCACAGTCCCTTGGATATCTCTTCCCGCCATTTACGGTTCGCATTTTTCAGAAGGACCGCACTTCAAACTGAATACGTGAGTAAGAGTTTTGGGTCGTTTTCACAACAAGTTTGGATATCAGATAACGAGTGTTGTAGTGTATGTTAAACGTCTTATTTCTTTACTCGCGGTAGGTGGTTTGGTGGTTTTGTCGTCGTAAACGTGTTAAGGAATGCGCAGCACTACTGAACGTTAGATATAACTTTATATACTATCATAAACTGGTGACGATTTTAGCGATAAGTTATGAAAGACACTGCTCGGCAAAACGTCTCTTCTACCCTGAAAGTGAACCAAAATTTTAAGCTCTCTCAGTAGCAATTCTACCCTCGCCTCGAATTACCGACACTTTTGTTTTCCTATGTTTACTTTTCTGCAGGTGCACACAGGTTTCAGAGTTGCGCAAGATCTATATCATGTTGACAGTAACCGTGGCATCGAAGGCACTTCAGCAAAAGGAGATTAAAACAACTGCCCTTTCCATTCAACACGTAGGAATCCGCAGTATAAAGTCTAGGATACGATATAAGTAACTTACTAGCCGGTGTACTCATAGACAGGAATAGACCGGAGGTAGTCTAAAAAGTTTGCTAAAGAAGTAAAGTTTCCACTATGGCAGGGCGTTCCAGTAGAATAAGTAACGCTTCGTTTACGTTCTTTTGTTCATACTGTTGACAGTAACCATGGATAAGGGGAATCCCCTTGGTCGCTGGAAAGCACCTATTTCTATTTTAGCACGAGAGCTTCTTTTTTTCATCATCTACTTCTGTCAGTGCGTAGTTTCAGAAGCACTATACGTTGTTTCACCGTGCAGGTAGGGACTTCAAATAGTTTTGATGACAAGTATGTCTGTTACTTAACTACCTTGCGGTGCCGTGGTTTGTTAACTTCATACATCAGTCGTCTTGGCAGCTTTTATGTGTCATAAAACTTGTGCAGGCACACGCAGTAGCATGAACAAACACCGTCGTTTTAATCTATAACATCTCTTCGATTGTAAATACCATTTATAAAGGTGTCTATAGAATAAAAACGGTTGTAATCAAGATGCTTTGAACAGTCGTCGTAACACCATGAAAGATTAAGGTTATACTGTAATTACATTTCAACAATGTGCTTTTCCTGTAATCATCAAAAAGGTACGACTTTATTATTTAAGGCCGCGTTAACCCCCCGCTATTCAATTTTTAAAAACACCAGCAAAAGTGTCCAATTTTCGAGGCAACGCATTTGTTTAGACCAATTAAAAGATTATTGGCGTACTGAAACAACTAATGTGCTAGTTTTAATGGTGATTTGTAGGTGTTAATATGCATAACCAAAGCTTCTTTCTTCTTCATACGTTTCCATTTCCTTCTTTGGACACAATGTGACTTTGTTGTATTGTTTTTTTATTTTGTTTTCAGACTAAATAATGGCAACCATGTCAATGACCGGCTATCTGGTGACTCTTGTGTCCTTGCTCGCAACACACCTCGTGTCTGCTACTGACAGACTCACATTACAAGAGGGTAAGCCACGTCATTTTATTGACATAGCTTAGTTATAAAGAAAGTAGTCCTCATGCTGATATTGCGTTGTACAGAATTTTTGCGGAGCGTTTTGAGTTTGTTTCTTTGTTTGTTTGGTACTTGCAGATATTCATTGCATGCATTAAAACGTAACTGTTAAAGATTCAAGTTTATATTTACCATTTTCCTGATAGGCAACGGAACAGTAGTGTTGTCAGTGACAGCACAACCGGGAGTGCTACTATGGAACAGCTCCACGGAAGACGCCTTATATACATGCGAGGCAAGTGTACTGGGTTCTGACAGGGTGCGGCTCCTAAATGTGAACTGGTTACCGCCTGAAGGTCTCCAGAGGTCCGACTACGGCATCCGGTGGGAAGAGACAAATTCCACCAAGTAGGAAACTACAATTGACATTCCAATTAAATTTCAATTTAAAAAAATATAAATGCTACTTCTTTGACGCTTTGTAGTTCTGTCTTCCTATGGTTGTATATTCCTTTAGATTATGATCACACCTCTGCCCTTTAACTTTATATTGTTTCGATAAAGAAAGGAGCGAACCATTACAATAGGAAGTGTTGCAACTGATAATACCAATTGACATTTATATCCAAGCTTATAGAAATGTGGAGGTACAAATTGTAGCAAACTGGTGATCACTCCTTGTGCTGAAGGAGAAGCTAAGATAAGCATGAGGAAACTATTCGTCGTATGTCTGTTTCTTTTGTTTTATGTCTCCTATAGGAACTTTGTACAATCTTGTGTGCGCAAGTCTAGATACAATCATACAGACTTTTGTCTTTGCAAACTTTTTTAACGTTCAACTAATGGAAGTGTACCCGTAATGATGCAGCTGGCAAGGGCAACAACTTACCGAGACCGTCACCCTGAGACTGAGGAATGCAGTACCGGAGGATGCCGGCACCTACAACTGTTCTGTCACCTATCAACAAAGTGTCGGCTCGTCCACATACCACGTGTGGACAACGACTCGGCTGGAGGTTAATGAAATCTCGCCTGCCAAAGGGGAACTACTGCTTCCTGTATCTTTGGGTGAGTCAATTGATGAGAAAGTTATCTTGGATCATGAACACTACATCGAAATCTACTTACGATGACCTGTTGGAGAATAAAAACGAAGTACGTTTACGTGAAGATGATACCAGTACGAGCCACATAGAAAAGACTCTAAAAGACATCACCCCGTAACAATAACGGATTTGACTTTTCCAACCAAACAAGTATTAATTCTACATTGACAGGTCAAATCAAAAGTTGCATGTAACCTTCCTTCAGCTCACGAATTGCTTAATTCCGACGCCATATCAGCAAACCGTGTTCCTTCTGTTTTCCAGTACTTGCGGTGGTGGCGGGTGCAGTGACTGTGATCAACGTAATATGGTGTTTCTGCAAGATGAAGAAACGCGTACGGGACCGAAGTGAGCCTGACAAACGGCGGAAGGCGTCTGGTGCCCCTACAAAGGTGTCGTATAGGCATGCTCTCTTTGCCTACTCGACGTAATTTGTAATTATTTCACACATACAGCCATATAAAGAAATGTTACTCTATAAAAATTATCAATTCAAATATAGCCATATGCTTGACAGGAACTTTACATGCCTCAGCGTTAAGCATGTACTTATCCTAACTAAACTACGTCAAGAGTAGATAGATATATGTCTGATATTCACGTTATTCTTCTTGGCTTTGCAGCAAAGAAACTCCATCAGTCCTGCTGGAATCATCAATCGGACTTCTCCTGGACAGTCTGCGCGGCAATCATTGCCACAGCTCAACGCTGTACCATCCATGAGCATCATTGAAGCAGGGTTACAAGAGAGTCAGATTGATGCAATAGAACAGCACCTTCAACAGCTGGACGATATACCAGAGGACCACGAAGTGGTTTCCGTCAGACCCACCGGAAACAGCGCCAGAAAAGCGCAAGAGGCTCTTGTCCGCACTACTGACGTAACAACAACAGACATGCATGTAGATACGCATGTACCGGGGAAGCTGATTACGAGGGACGATCGCAAGACCAAAGTGAGCTCTCCGACAGATGACCGGAGTGAACGGCTAGATCTAGATGTTGATGACCAGAGGGCATGTAGCGGTGGTTCACAAAGATCTACCGGTTCGTCTGGATACGGTAGCCTGCCTCCCAGCCCACGGACAAGACCAGCAATTCCACGGTCCGACAAAAACATGTTGTCCCCCAACACTGACGTATCTGCAAAGCAATCACCTGCAGTTCAAGTAAATACCTGGGTGAATACAAATGTTTTAACGGAAGATGAACACAGCATTGATCACCATCAAGCCAATATCCAAAATGAAACAGTGACAAGTATACCACATGAGAACGCAACAGAGAATGACCGCCAGAGTGACCTAAAGCTCTTCAACAAATTGTCCTTGGATCAATCAAAGCTTATAAGGGAAGGAAACATCCCTCTGAGAGTCCAACTACAGACAAATTTCAGTTCCAACAACTTCGCATCTGGTGTTTTCGACCACACCGGCGGACACCTCTCCCTGCCCCGACACGACATCAACCTGTTCATCCCGCCAGGAGCCCTAGAACACGGGCAGTTCGAGACCATCCACATCTTCGTCTCTCCCAGCATGAACCGCGGGAAACCTGCTCCCGTCGTGCACTGCGGACCAACCGGCACCACGTTTCTTGATCACGTGATCCTGTCGTTCCCGGTGGACCCGAAGTACGATAAGATCATCCCCAAGTTCACCAACACAGAAGTAGGAGCAGAAGAGGAGTGGAAGCCTCTGCTTGAAGACGACGATGCAGCATCCATCGTCCAAAACGGCAAGTGCACCCTTTTCCTGTCGCACTTCACCGGATTTGGAGCAGAGGCAACTGAGGAAATGGCGTCTTCAGGCACCGTTATTAAAGATGACAAAAAGATCATCCGAGTCGGAGCTTTTGCCGCCAAACACACATCTGACGACGGTCTTTACCAGCTGCGAATCAGGATCTATGACGCATCTGCGGACGCGAGTGAGGTAAGATTTCTCGGAATTGAATTTTACTTTTACAAAAATCGTCAATTTCGGGTACTGGCCTATGAACTATTAAATCAGAAGTGTCATGAGCCTTGTTCCATCATCTTTTGAACAATAATGTCTACGTTGTATTTTTTAGCGGATTTACAACAAGGAAAGGGAAAGGTTTGGCGGGCGACTGCTCGATGACGACAAAAGAATGCAGGTATACAGGCGTGGTGGGGCCCTGTGTGTGAAGGTGTGCGGTATTGTCCGTGGCTGGAGAGCAGTGGATGACAGTGACGATAATCAGGTGAAATTTCCTGATAGATTTTTAGATACTATTGCATGTATTTCATTGCCACACCTGTTAATATTGAAAGTCACAGTACGATAAGATATAATACTGAATGTCTTGATCTCCCGTTGTTCAACAGAGGATAGAAGTGGAACAAATCTGGGATGGCTCAGATGACACGGACGCCTCTTGCACCATCCGGCTTGAAAATGTGAATCCAAATATACCGATGAAGAGCGTCTGGTCAACAGTTTCTGTGTGGCAAGAGGAAGCACACGGGCAGACTGTTACATTAAAGCCGTCAGACACAATAGAGGTAGATCATTTATATCGTATGTGTAGCTTGTCTTCGCTTTCATCACTCTTTTCTTTAATGATATGTTTTGAGCCCTCTAATGATACACAGTTAACGTTACTTTTCTCAGCTAGATATATTTAACTATGACTTTTTTTTATAATTCTATTTATTTGTTATGTATCATCGGGTTTTATCAGTACGTTGATCTGTGAAAGTAAGGAGGTTAGCAATTAGTAATACCCATTTTACATGTATCATTTTATAATCAGATGTCCCGGGGAAGTGGCACTCCCGATGGCGCCCTGTCACCGACGCAGGCATTCCTACACCGGGAGTTGGAGGATGTGACGCGCCCGTCTCAGCGTTCTCACCCCATCCTGCCGTCAGAGATCCGTCATGAGATCTGTGTCAAACTCGACGTGAAGAATCCCGAAGGCAATGACTGGAGGAGGATGGCCGCGGAAATGGGATTCAGTACAGACCAAAGGAAATGGCTGAACGAGCGTTGCAAGAGGTAGGCTCTTTAATTCGAAACACCGTTGCGATTGGCGATTTTACTATGAGTGTTTTGTGACTCACTTGTGCCTCCCATTCTCCTAGCTACGCAGAGACATCCAAGGGCAAACTGCCTGTCTGATACAAGAGGCAGTTTGCCCTTGGATGTCTCTGCGTAGGAGAATGATCATTGGTGCCTCCTAGATTTGGGATTAAATTTTGCAATTAGTGTTAAATATAGAAATTTCCGAACTTCAACTTCCGTGATCGACGCAAGTGTTTGTTGGTACAATAAAAACTTAGTAAGCAGACGTAACGAAACATTGAAAATTCAGCGATCTAGCTTGGAAGAATATCATTTTGAAATAAAAGGTTTGATCACTGCGGGAACATGTAAGTATGAGGCTACGCCTTTGTAAATGGATAAAGGAAATCAGACATCATTAGATAGATCATTCTCTACCTTTTCTAGCCCAACAAGCAAGCTTCTGGACTTCTGGGAAACTCAGAACGTCTCCGGAGGCATCGTCGCCTTGCAGAGGCTGTGTGACCTTTATGACGAAATGAAGCGTCCCGATGTCAAAGTACTGGTGGAGAAAGTGCTGTCTTCTGGCGGGCTGAGGGACAGTGGGTACGGCAACAGCGTCGAGTCTGGGTCAGCGTCAAGTCAAGCCACACCAAACGGCAGTCAGGCCACCCTCAATCAGAGCGTAGCGTCTGAGTCTTGTTTGGAAACAACTAGCGTGGAGGTTCTCAGCAACATGCCGGTATCAGACGTATAAAATGGAGGGCAGTGGTGATACATGCAAGTTTTGTGTCGGTTAGATCCTTATGTCATGTTGAAGCAAATGGCCCAATATGTGTGTGGTCTTCGTGTCGTACTTACTATGTTTCAGCCAGGAATATTCAGTCTTCTAGCAAAACTGTTTGCTGAATAAACCGAGCTCTGAAAGGTTATGATAGGAAAATAAAGATTCCGTCTATTTTGTAAAAGGATCAGACTCAATGAGCATAAACTCATGTTATTCTTAGTTAATACTTATACATGTATATGGATGTACAACAGAAAGTTGCTGAACAGTGAAATAGGTGTACATATCAGGATAGATCTATTCTATTATTTACAATAGGAAATATATTTTATACAGTACTTCTGTACGCCGTTATATGTGTGTGACTATGCAGAAAGAGATGGAATTAGGGCAATTTTAACTTCTCAGTTTTGCCGTGGTGTAAACTAGAATGAAAACAATATATTGTACATTTGAAAATACATTTCGCCTTGTTCCTATTACGGAGTGTTATTAAATTATGTCCTGACGAATCAATACCTGTACAGTATCTGTGTATATTGTGTGTTTGCTGCTACTTTTTCGACCTTTACAAGTACAATTAGTAGACAGTCAAAGCCTTCATTTTGGTAAACAGAATATGTATTTTGGGTGATTGAACATGTAGTTAACTGATTTTAACAGTTTTTTGGATACAAATGATGAAGCAAATACAAATGTATCAAATTATGTGTGTAAAGATCTTATGACATATGATAACAAAGGTACTATATGTCTTAAGAAACAGGCTGATGACTCCTCTTTAGTATCAAAGTTAGCTCAGTCTCTCAAAATTTTCTATATCTCTTAAGACAGAATGTACACACAGCATGTCAGTCAACGAAAATAGCTTTATTCTCTGACACACAGACTATCTTTTGAAGAAAAGAATTATAATGGTACCATATTCCAGAATTAGTACTTAAATGTCTTCAAAAACAAAGCAGCAATTGTCAGTCCTGAAGATGTTCTCACAGCAACAACAAAAAACAACAAATTAATACCATACTATACTCTAAAAAGGACACTTGAATATGTAAAATTGCTATGTAATCAAATCATTGCAGCACATTTTGTAGTGCTAAAAGAGCTGTAAGTTTATGCGACTTTGAAGCCTTTGAGAATGACAATACAGAGTTTGTGCATAGCATCACTCTATTTTTTTTATCAACCAATACAACAGAAAGGCTGTACTTCTTCCTTTGCCAAGAAGGAAAGTTGTTAAACACAATATGAAGTGGAACATACATTTTGTAACACGAATGGTAACACTCTACAGCAAAGTTAGTTACATTGCAAAAATGTACTGTCATGTCTTTGCAACTACCTACAAAAACTGTATAATGAGAAAAATACTGTATTACCGTTTAACATCATAATACATATTACATTCAATGAGGCATACATTTTGATAATGACAGTTTAAAACACACAGTACATTAGATATTGAAATAACAATAATATTTGAAGAAACTTCAAATATGATGAATTATTGGTGCAAACAAACATACTGTTTCATACATGTGACGAAACTGGTTGAATTCAACATCAGTGTTGACTAGATGTCAATTTTTGTGCCTGAATATCAACTATCTAAAATAGCAGCAGTTGCCAACAAACTATGTGTGCAGCCATTTAAGGCCCATTTCACACTTCATATCAATGCATAATGCCTAAAAAGCAACAAATACCAAAACAAATGCAAAAATGCATATTGCGAAAAAATGGCTTACAGTTTATCCTTAAGCCTCTGTAACCTACTCTACAGGTGCACTGAATCACTTCTGTTGTACAGGTACCGGTTAAGACACATTATTTTAGTAAAGTACAAATCACACTTTTTTTAGAGTTGTCTACAGTATTTATCTGACACACTGTTCTTTTGAGTATGAGATTCAACTTGACAACTCAGTTTGCATAAGTAATCATAAGTATGATTATGAAGAATGTGTAATTTGGGCAATAAAAATGAAATACATGATCAGCCACACTTCAAAAGAACATACCCGGTATTCAAAGTTAGCTAAATTACAGCCAAATTAATCGGCAAAGACTAATATCTCCAAGGTCATTGACCTTAACATTCTTGAACTATGTACTATGTCATTGGCTCTCAAAAAGTTCATCCATGTCAATGCAAAAGATTCTACCAATGGAATGACTATGTTTCTTTGGTGCACAATAATGACACACACTCCACTCACTATAGGTGAGCAACACTGACCACCCTCTATCTACATGGTCCAGTAACATCGTGAAATTACCTAGCAGCAATGACCTAGTTGCAAATTTCTACATGTGTTTCTTGCAACAATAGTGTGGTCATAGCCTCTATGTCACCACTTCAGACATATGACAACTTGTGATTGGTCCATAATGTTTTTATTTGCATACTGGATGACCAATCAGCATACAGCACATCTCTATCAGTGGGCAATCAGAATTCAGAGCACTCTTTTATGCTGTGATTACAGTAGAAGCCGCTTAATTGCACAGCCTATTTGCCAGTGAATTTGGTGCAATTATCGGGCTGGTGCAATAATGCGAAGTTATCTAGCTGGACCGCACTGGTTTGGGATTTTGAGATTCCGTGCAGTTAACAGAAGTGTGCGTTCATCCGATGTGCAATTAACTGGCTTCCACTGTATTACCAACTTAGAGCTGTGGTAGCTATTGTTTCTTGTGTTGCGAAGCTTTTTGCAAAAAAATCAACTGTGTATCACAGAATAGTTGAAAACCTAACAGAAATAATTGTTAGCAAAAAAAATAAGCCATCTGGTTGATGCAAGCCAATGGTGATGTCTCCATCAGCGGCAAACAAAACAAAAACACAGAGTCAAAGTCATGGGTTAAAAAGGACAGTTTGCTGAGAGGGAAGCACCTCATCACTCCTTCCTCTCTGAGATGATTTTCAGGACAGCTTCTTTTCCCTCCTGGGCTTTCTGTACTTCAGCTTCAGCTTCTGCTGTGATCTGGAAGGAGAAAACAAACAAAACTTTTGTACCTACTAGTTTTAGAAGTTCATTTATGGTGGAAATCTACAACAGAATGTATACTCTTTGCTTTTTGTAAATGTCATTTCAAAAGAGGTGAAGCCTGGTGCTTTATGAAGTAGCTAGTAATGCAATGCAGCTTTGCTACACCTCATTTTCAGCCAAGCACAAACCCCTACGCTTCTCAATGAATGTGTTGGGTTCTCTCATGGTCAAAAGTTTGACACCAGAGGGTTATACCTGAAGAACTAACAATAGAAAAGATTTTCCTGGATGAGTCTCACCTTCTGCTTGTACTGTTCATCCTTGATGTCTCTGAGGTTGATCATCACATTGTGATAGGCTCCCCACACGCCTGTTTCCAGACTACGGGCTCCAACCTAAAGAATAAAACACAAAATGTATCAGTACTAGAGAGAACATGATTTTTGTAATGATTTGCCATTACCACAAAAACTTATTGTCAAACTCAAAGAAGGCCACACTGAGTTGATTTTATGGATGACATCCACACGTGCATTAATTTTTGCCTGTTCTCAAAAACAATTGTGGCCGCATGTGACCCAATAGCATCCCTAGTCTATCAGAATTTTCTGCTTGCCAGAGGATTTGCCAGAGGATGTCATTCATAGAATCATGTCAGTGTTGCCTAAGTTAAATGAGATGTAGAGACAGAGTTCTATGCTCAGTACCAAAATCTAGCTCTAGCAATGCCCTACCTGTAGATCAGACATGGTAGTAAAGTTCCCACTCTGAGCCAGTTCCTGTAGCTGGCCCCACACCCTGTTTGCTGTCTGCATGACGGCCAGCGGGACTTGGATAGCCTTCTGTAGACCCGCCTGCATGGCCTGGTCACGACTGGAGAAAATGAAACAAATTAAAAAATACTGTAGATTTTGAAACGTTACCCGTAGCTTTGTTTTCCCATTTTTTTCAATGACCTCTCCACTGCAAAAGTCATGACACGATGAGAAAAATTGGGAAGATGTTTCCATTATAGTTCTGAAAAGGTTTTAAACCATACTGTAAATCGTGCGAAGCAGCTGAAAAATATACACCTTACCCTACGCCTTATTGTTGGTATACCATACTATGTGTATTTAGTCCTATGTTCAACCTTCCTGACCATTTAGATTTCATACTGAAGGCAACTTTTTCTTTTGCCTAACTATTTTTTATATCATCAACATCAAATCAACATGGCCTAAAGCTTAATAAATAGAAAAATGACTAAAAAAACACATGGACTCACGCTGCTTGTTCCTCAGGTGTCCCCTTAGGAAGTTTACAGGCCGACATGTAGTCGTTGAAGGCCGTGGTGTCCTTGTCGATGAAGGGGATGAGCTCGTTCATGGTGGCGTAGAGGGGCGGGATCAGCTGACGCATCTTCCCGTCCAGCTGTTCAAACTGTCGCTTCCCGTACGTCATGAAGGCAACCATGGCGCCGAGCGCTGCGCCCTGAAGGCACAGGCATTAAAACATACATGGGATGGTAGAAAAAGTTGAACAAGACAAAGTTTACTTAGAATCTCCTTATTGATTGTTAATTTGTATTTGTCAAAACCTCCATTTCATTTGTATTGTCTTTGTGAGCAGGGCTGGCCATTTGTAATAGCCAAAGGCTAGTTGGGAGGACAAAGGCTAGTTGGGACAACCAAGGCAATACCGCCCCCCAGTAAGTAACGAATAACAACAAAAGTACAGCTGTTACCAAGTCTGGCACAAACATTCTTATTTCTAACACCAAAAATAACCATGCAGATTTGCTTTTTTTAATCAAAATATAATATGCGACCTTGTCCAAATATAATTCAGTCCTTGTTCACCATATATGTCTGGAATCTATCTTAAAAGACATGCACTAATATGACAGATTTAAACAAGCAACTGTTGGCTCTTTTGCATCTGATCTGGAGTCTCTATACTACAGATTTTTTTCATAATTATAACACGCCTGTTGCTATATGTACATTTCACTGATAACATATAAACAATAGTGTGGACACCAACAGTCCCCCCTTACCATAGCTGCCACACATGCAGACACAGACCCGCCCCCTGGTGCTGGGGAGCGCGCTCCGACGTTCTTGATGAAGTTAAAGACGCTGGTGGAGGCTAGAGGACCTGGTTCATCCTCGCTACGGATCATGTATCTGGGAAAACAGACTTTCAGTATAAACTACAGAACATTTGTCCTCATCTCTTAAAGTAATGGGAACGACTAAAATGAATGGACTCGAATCATGTAGCAGCTCTCACTATTATGTATTTTGTACTATGTGTGTAAAAATTGTGTATATAGACTTATAGTCTTATTAGACTCATTCGGACTTGTGATGTAAACTGTATCTCTGTCATATACTTTGTCTGAACCTTGCCTCTTCCCTCATGACCTCAATTAAAAGCGGCCTACAGGCCAATTTGAGAGGGCAGAAATGCATTAGTCAAAAGTTACAAAGTTTGATTGGCATGTTAACAGAACAACTAAGAAACCAATGAATACCATAGATTTTTGTAATCTTCTGTGTCCAGGCCTTGAATACTTATGTAGAGTACATTCACCTTATATTCAAAAACAACACATTGAGGATATTCAAACCGTCAGTCAACTCACTCTATGATTCTTTCCTTGGGAGTGAACGGACCCAGGGAATTCAGCCCCAGCCTGTCTATGGCCTGTAAAAGAAGCAACAAATTTAGAGCAAACATCAATGCATTTTAAATGTTTGCAATGATATTTTCTTTCAACCTATTTCGAGAGATTTATATGCAGTAACTACTGTTGCAGTTCATACATGTAGCATGATATGGTATACACTCCAGGTGTAACATATGTGTTTAGTCATGTATAGCTTACATGCAAAGGGAGGTAGTTCACAGGAATACTACAAGTAGCATGCAACAGGATAAACTGAATGAGTATTAAACATTTTCAAAATTTTGTACTCTTGATGCAACACAAGAAAAAGCATACGGTCGTTACACAGAGATGAAAGAAAAAGTAGAGAAGTCTCCAGCTGACTGACCAGCCTGACTTTGTATAATAACATAAGAAAACACTAGGTCAATACACAGATATGAAAGAAAAAGAAGAGAAGCCAACTGACCAGCCTGACTTTCTGGTCCTCCTCCACTAAGAACAGGTTGTCTTTCTCCATGTAGAACTCAGCAGCCATCATGATGGCCTGGAGAGGAACCAGACCCACAACCTGGGAACCAACCACGGGCAGATTCAGCTCCTAGAGGGGACACAGACAGAAGTTCAGTAAAACTGACATGAAAACTGACATGACATTTTTGAATGCAAAGAAAATCAAACAGAATAAAAGAACATCCTGCTAAAAACACACAAACAAATGCTGGTGGAATAAAATCATAATCTCCACAGGAAAGTTGATTTAATTAGCAAAGAGAAAATTTAACTACTTTGCATCATTGGAAGGTATTTCAGTACCAAGGTAAGATACTGTTTCTGACTTCATTGAAGCAGTTGCAAAAGCACACAGTTTCCCCACTTTTGCACTAAATCTAATGTATCCAAGGAGCACCAACCTGATATTAAAGATGGCCATTCTATCAACTTATCACATTCATATTCTATCAGAGACAAGTTGTACCTTGGCATCTTTGCAGGCCTCCTCATAGGCTGTATGTAGAGGGGTGACATCAAAGTCTGTCAGGTTCATGGAGATCTGGGCCATGTTAGCCTTGTCCAGCCACCAGCCGATCCCCTGCACACACTTCAACCTGCCTGGCTGCAAAATAAAGTCTGATTTAGACTATGATTTGATTTGATTTGATTTATTCGACTGTATAGAGAGAAATACAACCAGGGCTACCCAACTAGCTATTATCAAGGGCTAGCTCTGGTAACAACACAATATACAATAACAACATTACATTTACTGATACATGAGGTTTGTTTTTCAAACTAGGGTATACAGACAATGCAAGATACGGATAACTTTGACTACAGAGGCGATCGGTGTTTACAAGCTTGTATTTAAGATAACAGCTAATATCAAACATAAGCTCTGATCGTCTACAGTCTGAAGAAGATGAAGAAGAAGAAAGTAAAAGAACACATCAGCAAAAACAATATGCTTGTAAGAAAGGAGTAGAAACAGAAAAAAACAACATCCCAACTCCCGGGATTCAAACCAGCACAGAATCCGGGCCGCCAGATCACAAACCAAGACTCCAAACCACTACACTAAAAGGCTGACAGCCCTTTGGCATGGTCAGTTTAGCATTTCTTGAACCAGTCACTGTTACATGCTTTTCCCTACCAGGGAAATCATAATTACCGTAAAGAAGGACTTGTATCTCCTACTAGTTCTAGTCTCACCTCATTAGGTCCCCTTCCCTGTTCCCTCAGGTTCAGAGCGATGCGATGCGCCTGCTCCTTGGTGGCGAGCAGGTTCACGTTCCAGGCGATGAGGAACTTACGACAGCCCGTCGCCGTGGCGCCCCAGCTGGGGATGAAGTCTGCGGGGCCGAAGTCAGGCTGCCATGCTGGGTTCTTTAACTGGGTGGGAAAGGAAAAAAACACAAAAAAGTCACTCAGTAGCCAAGGCATACTCAATTAATAGCTTTATATTATTACAGATGTACAGCTGAAGTCTGCGGGGCCGAAGTCTGGCTGCCATGCTGGGTTCTTCAACTGGGTGGGAAAGGAGCACATCAACTCAAAAAAAAAAACAAGAATTCTTCTTTCTGATTGGCTAAAGTTACCAGGTGGCTAGGCCTGGTGTGCAGCCCAGCCTTTTCCAGAAACCTTTTTGCTGAAAGGAAGAACATGGCAACAAAAACATATATTTTCTCCTTCAGGAAAAGATAAAAAATCATTCAGTAGCCATGGCATATTCATTAGATAGCTTTAAACAATGCTTGTAGCTAGATGTACAAAGGATAGGTGTGACACTTAGTTGTTCAAAGTTATATAATCTACTGCTGTAATGCTGCTTGCCTGCAAAGCTGGGGTGTTACGTCAAAGGGCTGTTATACCGGCTATACATACTAGTACACAAATTTAATCATAATGTGCTTCACAAAACAAAGACAGTCCAAAGCAACAAAAGGATGGTTGTTTTTATATGTCTATTTAATATCATATTACTTGTTTACATGATCTCAATCATATATCTTACAATCTGTCCACCTTTCATACAACTCAGTTTAAGATTAAGATATGGTTATGTCCCTATAGGGGACGAGAACAAGAGGATAGAGGAAACCAGACTTTGATATCTAAACAACATGCCTATTATTCCATTCTAGGTAATCGTCACTTTGTCACTATTAAGAAATGGTAACTGCAAGCATAAGGATTTGGCCTGTTTGAAATGAAAAGCAATCTGATATACTGGTCGGGATAGATGTCATCTTAATGAAATGACTGAAAATATCGCTTACAAGACTGTATGTAGCAGTATACTTTATATGTACGTACAACGTAATCATTGATACAAGCCAACCCAGACAGGTTGTCCTCTTTCAGGCTCCCTCTTTACAATGACATGTTATCTTTATGTTAGGAAAATTAGGACAATGAACACAAACATGATACTTCAGTACTTAGACTGTCATAACCTGATCATACCTTTTCCTCCAGCCCCTCGTACTCCCCAGCCCGGATACTGGGCAGTTTGACTCTCTTCTCCTCCTTGGCTGCCTTCCCGTACAGGTAAACTGGGAGACATAACAGAGCACAGGTGAGAAAAAGGTGACCTGACATCATTCACAGGTGAGAAAAATGCACAGTGCTTTAGATATTTTTTTTTTCAGCCAGGCTGCCCAGGTGGGACATGGACTGGCCTGAGCACTGAACAGCTCATCAGAGGGGCAGAGGACAGAGAGAGATGGGCACGAATCACTGCTACCGGATGTTGTGGAGCCCCTACGACCACTGAGGTTATGGGCTGTGAGTGAGTGAGTGTGCCCAGGTGGTAACCTGAGTCAAAAGCCAGGTTGCGCCATCAACACTTCAAGTTGCCCCATTTCCAAGTTATTACTTTCTTCACGTCAGCTACTTACTAGTAGTCGGGTATCTTTTCTTCCAGTTACATGTACTTATGTTTTATCAACTGATGTCACTTCTTCCCGATTGCAAGAGGTATCTATTACACTAAAATTGTGACCATAGCTTGTTCAGAGATATCAAAACCAGAAGTTCCACTGCAGTACCAAGGGAAGCCGCTTCGGGGCCAAAAATCTAATAATTTCCAGCTTTCATCACACCCCACCAACACACTAAGTATGAAACCAATCCACCCAGCCGTTCACAGATACACAAACACTAGTGAAAATATAATCTCTGTGAATATTGGGTAATAGTAATAATTTATGCGAGATAGCTTCATCCAGAGCTTTCAATTGAAAGGACTGACTTTTGTCAAAATTTACATCAAAATCTTTTAAAGTAAAACAAAATTTTCTTGTTTTGCATATAAGCTAATTTATATCAATGGTTTTAATCAATGAAAAAGTTCATGCTATGTTGGAATGTGGCACAAAAAGCATGTAAAGGCACATATTTTCCCTGTTGGGAAGGAAAGGGGTGGGTGGGTTGGTCTTCTAGGCATACCGGCGGCAGTGTACCGGCGGCAGTGTACCGGCGGCAGTGTACCGGCGGCAGTGTACCGGCGGCAGTGTACCGGCGGCAGTGTACCGGCGGCAGTGTACCGGCGGCAGTGTACCGGCGGCAGTGTACCGGCGGCAGTGTACCGGCGGCAGTGTACCGGCGGCAGTGTACCGGCGGCAGTGTACCGGCGGCAGTGTACCGGCGGCAGTGTACCGGCGGCAGTGTACCGGCGGCAGTGTACCGGCGGCAGTGTACCGGCGGCAGTGTACCGGCGGCAGTGTACCGGCGGCAGTGTACCGGCGGCAGTGTACCGGCGGCAGTGTACCGGCGGCAGTGTACCGGCGGCAGTGTACCGGCGGCAGTGTACCGGCGGCAGTGTACCGGCGGCAGTGTACCGGCGGCAGTGTACCGGCGGCAGTGTACCGGCGGCAGTGTACCGGCGGCAGTGTACCGGCGGCAGTGTACCGGCGGCAGTGTACCGGCGGCAGTGTACCGGCGGCAGTGTACCGGCGGCAGTGTACCGGCGGCAGTGTACCGGCGGCAGTGTACCGGCGGCAGTGTACCGGCGGCAGTGTACCGGCGGCAGTGTACCGGCGGCAGTGTACCGGCGGCAGTGTACCGGCGGCAGTGTACCGGCGGCAGTGTACCGGCGGCAGTGTACCGGCGGCAGTGTACCGGCGGCAGTGTACCGGCGGCAGTGTACCGGCGGCAGTGTACCGGCGGCAGTGTACCGGCGGCAGTGTACCGGCGGCAGTGTACCGGCGGCAGTGTACCGGCGGCAGTGTACCGGCGGCAGTGTACCGGCGGCAGTGTACCGGCGGCAGTGTACCGGCGGCAGTGTACCGGCGGCAGTGTACCGGCGGCAGTGTACCGGCGGCAGTGTACCGGCGGCAGTGTACCGGCGGCAGTGTACCGGCGGCAGTGTACCGGCGGCAGTGTACCGGCGGCAGTGTACCGGCGGCAGTGTACCGGCGGCAGTGGGGCATGTACTTGTTGCAGTGGTACATGTACATGTGTCTAGAATGGTTTTCACATCACCTCCCTAGAGTGATCTTTACATGGGTATGGAAGCATCGTTTTCACATTGCTGCCTAAAAATAGCCTTAAGATTTCTGTCAAGGCTGTTTTTCCAGATTCCTTTTGGGGAATTGTTTTTATATAACTCTTCTTGAATAGTTTTTAGACTGATGTACCATGGGTTTGAGTCACCATTCTTACAGTTGTCAGATTCCCATTAAAAAAATAACATTTCTTTTCTGGGTACAAAGAAGTAGAAAGAGTCATACAAAAGTTTCACTCCACTCTAGGTAATACAGAGAGAAATGACTTCTGAATAGCTATTTTAAAAGGATCTAAAGTGACTGTCAAATTTACAGACATCCTCTGTGAACTATATAAGCATCACATTTCGGCGTCAAATGTGCACAGGAAACACGATATGATGGTAGTCCCTGGGTGCCATATAGGGTACCCACAATGGCTGTTTCTTACGGTCTCCACATTGATAAAAGACACAAACAGTGGACTATACTCTTTCACAAAATAGATTTAAAATCATATTTTACTATCTTTTAATTTCTATGAACAACGGTGCTTGGGAAAATACTGAATTTCCCAAGTTCGTACAGAGCGTCTGTCAGAACGTTCGAGCACCGATTTCAACTAACCTGTTCTGAAAATAAATAAAAACAGCACCTCCCTAGAACCCACCTGGTACCCCCAGCTCCTCTGCCAGCTGTTTCCCAAACTCATTAGCACACTGGATACAGTCCTCCTCCGTGACCCCTCTGACTGGGATGAAGGGACAAACATCCAGGGCTCCCATCCGAGGGTGTTCACCTACAACACAGAGGGTGGAGACAGCTGATTATGGTCCATACAATTACATGCATTTCTATTTTCCTGTCTTTACTTTGGCTGATCAACAAATCTGTAAGGGGTTACAGGAGTTGTGATATCTATACCAATTTTAGGCAAAAGTTACTTTCAAAGTATTAAAGTAACAATGACACTTCAGTTAGTACTCTGCTGTAGTACTGTACATGTAGAGGAAGATTGTATTAATTGTATTAAACTTTTTTGTCAGGCTTTACTTTTGGAAAGCTCATTGGAAGACAGAATGTTTCAATTTTCCATACATACATTGGTGATTTGAATAGAAATATAGGTGCCAATTTTTTTCTAACCTGATTTAATCTCACTTATAGCAGCCCGCCCAACATCAGCCGGCCTCGTAATTTTTTTTCTTCTTCCAATTTTATATAGAGGACATTAAGTCTGTTTGTCACAAACTCTGCTGTCCGGGCTGTAACTGGCCCCTCCTCGCAGATGCTGGGCGGGCTGCTATAAGCAAGTTTAAATCAGGCTATAGGACATTCAGAATTCTTAAGATTTTTTTGCAGACCTCCTTCCTTGGGTGTATTGTAGGAACAGGTACCGAAAGAAGATGATATTTACCGTGGTGCCTTGTCATGTCGATGAGCTGTGATGCTGCCCTGGCCCCGTTCATGGCGCCCTCCACCACGCTCTCCGGCGACCCCACAAACGTGTACACCGTACGGTTGGTGGAGGGTCCGGGGTCAACGTCCAGCAGGCTGACGCCATCGGTGGAGGCTATGGCATTGGCTATGGCCTCGATAACCTGTACACACATGGAACAAACAAATCACATTTACTGATCACTTCAACATTATTCAAAACATGAGTCATACTTGAACTTTGACCAATTAACATTGATTCAAGATTAATTGATAAATTTAGATAAAAAAATATATTTTTCAGCAAGTGTGTTTCTGAAAATGACATTATTAAGGCTACGGTGTCTACTTCTGTGTGAAATTTAAACGGTACATTTAATTGTAATTGAATTTTCAAATGTCAAAGCTACATTTCATAAATTAAGAACTAATTTTCTGCACTTATCTAAGGTACCAAAGGAGTTATCTCTCAATTTTTTTCCAAAAAATCCTAAGAGGTATGACACACATTCAGACAGATGTCTTACATTGATATAAACAGCTGAAGTAATCTGATACTATGCTGTAAGGACATATCACTACTTCAGGAGGCCCAACCTCTCATAGAATCTCTGCCTTATCACAGCTCCTCCAAAAGAAGCACCGCTATCAACCATGCCGTGTTAAATCACTATCCATGGATCGCAAAGGGATAAAAATTGGACTGGTCTAGACACAAGTATTTGCATCTCAACAATTTGGACACCTCTTCTTGATTGTTGCATCACTTGCATGCATGTTCTTTATTGTTATATCCTTTGTATACAAATATCATTAGCATTTATTGTGCAATGGAAATAAAACCTTTGCCTACTTAAGTCACACCAATTCAATTTGTTGTTTCTTGGATTTTTCAAATTAAAAAAAAACAACCTTAACTGGAAAAACATGATAATGAAGCCTGAAGACCAGGTTTGTGCCTTAGTGCAGTCAGTTTTATGTGGGTAAATACAGTCACATTCAATTCTCTCCTCCCTATGACCCTCTACCTTTATGATGTCCTCTTGCTATATTTTCACTTTTAAAAATCCAAGAACCAAGGAATTAAATTGGTATGGCCTCATCACCTTATTTGAGAAATGACTAGAAGAACCATACAAATTTTATAGATGAAACAATTACTCTTAACACTGGAAATGTGCTGCTATCAGTATCTATGGCACCCCTCAGTGACTACCATACACAGACTCACAAGTGTTATATCTATCACTTAGCCTATTCATTTCTCCAAAATGCAGATGTCAAACGTCAGCCGTGCCTGAGCGTTTCATTGGCCGACAGGGCTTGGCTGAGTTGCACTTGGCAAAGACTCAGAGCCATAACAAAGGACCCGAGTCAAACATGTTGACACAAAGATTAATGCCTGTATTCAGCCTGCATTAACACTGGCTAAACATTCACCAGGGATGACATCATACTTACGCTGTATGATTACGGTAATTATTTTTTAAGTAAAACGTGGCATTCTGTACAGTCAGTGAGCTATACTCTTCTTGTTGTCTTTCAGAACTGAAGTATTGCCTTTTTCCTTCATGGTTTAGTTTGAATCAAATTGAAAAGACGCCTAGCACGAGTAGTCTGGTTACAAGTGCCAAACACAAAAGGTGGCTGCAGTTAGCCATACATTATGTTTGAGTGCAAACTATAATGGCAGGCACAAAGCTACGTTGTGTTGCCATAGTAACGTGATACCTGTAATGCATACAATGCCCTGCTGCACCTGGTTGCCTAGGCAACATCGGCAGGCAACCGTTTGATTCTTTTGCAGAGGGTTAGCAACCACAGCAGATGCAAAATCGTTACCAAAATGGAAAAGAGATCGCTAGGACCATATACGACCCTGCGTGACCCCGCCCCCATTTCACACCTACATTCAAATCTTTTACTTATGAACTTTGCAGCCAGCAAGCCAGTCTTCAACTGACAGCAGAAAAAGTCATATCAACAGAATGAGTTTATTTTTACAACGGCAAACCAAATCAAAGTTTTGATAATGTTAGAGCTGAGATTAATAATTTTAACGGTGTTCCGCAGCCAAAACACGAAATTTTACGAAACTACGACCTTACCTCCTTGTGTCTTCCCTCCGAGAAATTGGGAACGCACTCGACGATGCGAGACATGCTTGGCCGATGAGTATTCGCGGTTTGACAGTCCAATGAACGGCTGTTCCCTTCCCTAACTCGTGCAGAGAGCCGGTGAGACATTCACACACCGGTCACGTCTTACTTTCATACCCGGCTGTGTACACGTCATCATTTCATGGGTACAACATTTCAATGGAGCATTAAATTGTCAAAGAGGACTGCAATTGCACCACTTTTCATAGCTAAAGATAGAATTTCATCAAGGCTAACCAATCCTTCATGCCTTATCAGTATTTGTGGGAGTTGATATTATAAACTTATCGTCTAAAGTTCCTAGGTTATGGTAAAATATTTTTCGTAGTGCTGCAACCGTTGTGCGCTGAAACCGGAAGTGACGCGCGTATACGTGACTCCTGACCTTTCTGCTTGCTTCTTGGAATATGTTACTGCGCAGACTCCAACACTTAGTGTGATTCGCTCGGGCAAGGAGGCTCGGGCTACCACCGGTGTACTACAGCTTTAATAGACAGCATCTTTCATTTAACTACAGGCCAGGTGAGACACTGTACATGTCAGTAAGGTGTGTTATCTTTTCATGCAGGCCAAGTGAGACAATGTACAGGTGTGTAAAGTGCATTTCCATTGTCTACAAGTACAGCCCAGGTCAGACCCTGTAACGTTACATGTGTGTATTAAAGGGTTTTTCCATTGTCTACAGGCCAGGTAAGACACTGTAGAGGTAGCTAAGGTGTGTTTGAACAGTGTTTCCATTGTCTACAGGCCAGGTGAGACTCTGTACAGGTGTGTAAGGTGTGTTTCCATTGTCTACAGGCCAGGTGAGACTCTGTACAGGCGTGTAAGGTGTGTTTCAATTGTCTACAGGCCAGGTGAGACCCTGTACAGGTGTGTAACTTATTGTAAGGTGTGTTTCCATAGTCTACAGGCCAGGTGAACCCGTACAAGTGTGTAAGGTGTGTTTCAATAGTCTACAGGCCAGGTGAGACTCTGTACAGGTAACTAAGGTGTGTTTCCATTGTCTACAGGCCAGGTGAGACTCTGTACAGGCGTGTAAGGTGTGTTTCAATTGTCTACAGGCCAGGTGAGACCCTGTACAGGTGTGTAACTTATTGTAAGGTGTGTTTCCATAGTCTACAGGCCAGGTGAACCCGTACAAGTGTGTAAGGTGTGTTTCAATAGTCTACAGGCCAGGTGAGACTCTGTACAGGTAACTAAGGTGTGTTTCCATAGTCTACAGGCCAGGTAAGACACTGTAGAGGTAGCTAAGGTGTTTCTCCATTGTCTATAGGCCAGGTAACACACTGTAGTGGTAGCTAAGGTGTGTTTCCATAGTCTACGGGCCAGGTGATACCCTGTACAGGTGTGTAAGGTGTGTTTCCATAGTCTACAGGCCAGGTGAACCCGTACAAGTGTGTAAGGTGTGTTTCAATAGTCTACAGGCCAGGTGAGACTCTGTACAGGTAACTAAGGTGTGTTTCCATAGTCTACAGGCCAGGTAAGACACTGTAGAGGTAGCTAAGGTGTTTCTCCATTGTCTATAGGCCAGGTAACACACTGTAGTGGTAGCTAAGGTGTGTTTCCATAGTCTACGGGCCAGGTGATACCCTGTACAGGTGTGTAAGGTGTGTTTCCATAGTCTACAGGCCAGGTGAACCCGTACAAGTGTGTAAGGTGTGTTTCAATAGTCTACAGGCCAGGTGAAACTCTGTACAGGTAACTAAGGCGTGTTTCCATAGTCTACAGGCCAGGTAAGACACTGTAGAGGTAGCTAAGGTGTGTTTCCATTGTCTACAGGCCAGGTGAGACTCCCGACAGGTGTGTAAGGTGTGTTTCCATTGTCTACAGGCCAGGTAACACACTGTAGAGGTAGCTAAGGTGTGTTTCCATTGTCTACAGGCCAGGTGAGACTCTCTACAGGTGTGTAAGATGTGTTTCCATAGTCTACAGGCCAGGTGAGACTCTGTAAAGGTAACAAAGGTGTGTTTCCATCGTCTACGGGCCAGGTGAGACTCTGTTCAGGTGTGTAAGGTGTGTTTCAATTGTCTACAGGCCAGGTAAGACACCGTACTGGTAGTTAAGGTAGGTTTCCTTTGACTTAAGACCAGGTAAGACACTGTACAGGTGAGTAAGGTGTGTTTCTTTGACAACAGACTAGGTAAGACACCGTACAGGCAAGTAAGGTGCGTTTCTTTGACTACAGACCAGGTAAGACACCGTACAGGTGAGTAAGGTAAGTTTCATTTGACTATAGACCAGGTAGGACATCTACAGGTGAGTAAGGTGCGTTTCCTTTGGCGACACACCAGGTAAGACACCGTACAGGTAATTAAGGTGTGTTTCCTTTAACGACACACCAGTCAAGACACCGTACAGGTAAATTAGGTGTGTATCCTTTAAAGACACATCAGTCAAGACACCGTACAGGTGAGTAAGGTAAGTTTCATTTGACTGTAGACCAGGTAGGACATCTACAGGTGAGTAAGATGCGTTTCCTTTGGCGACACACCAGGTAAGACACCGTATAGGTGAGTAAGGTGAGTTTTATTTGACAATAGACCAGGTAAGACACCGTATAGGTGAGTAAGGTGTGTTTCTTTGACTACAGACCAGGTAAGACACCGTACAGGTGAGTATGGTGTGTTTCCTTTGACTATGAAACAGGTAAGACACTATACAGGTGAGTAAGGTGTGTTTTGTTGACTACAGATTAGGTAAGACACCGTACAGGTGAGTAAGGTGCCTTTGCTTTGCCTATAGACCATGTATGGCATTAAAAAGGTGAGTATGGTGTCTTTCCTTTGCCTATACACCAGATAAGGCATTATACAGGTGAGCAAGGTGTTTTGGCTTTGCCTATAGACCAGATAGGGCATTATACAGGTGAGTAAGGTGCCTTTCCTTTGCCTATAAACCAGATAGGGCATTATACAGGCAAGTAAGGTGTCTTTCCTTTGCCTATAGACCAGATAGGGCATTATACAGGTGAATAGGGTGGCTTTCCTTCGCCTATAGACCGGATCGGGCATTATACAGGTGAATAGGGTGCCTTTCCTTCGCCTATAGACCGGATCGGGCATTATACAGGTGAGTACGGTGTCTTTCCTTTGCTTATAGACCAGATAAGGCATTATCGGTGAAGTAAGGTGTCTTTCCTTTGCCTATAGACCATGTAGGGCATTATACAGATGAGTAAGGTGCCTTTCCTTTGCCTATTGACCAGATAGGGCATTATACAGGTGAGTACGGTGTCTTTCCTTTGCCTATAGACCAGATAAGGCATTATACAGTCAAGTAAGGTGTCTTTCTTTTGCCTATACACCACATAGGGAATTATACAGGTGAGTAAGATGTCTTTTCTTTGATTATAGTTCAGATTGGGCATTAAACAGGTAAGTATGGTGTCTTTTCTTTGCGTATGAAGCAGATAGGGCATCATACAGGTGAGTAAGGTGCCCTTCCTTTGCCTATAGATCAGATAGGGCATTATACAGGTGAGCAAGGTGTTTTGGCTTTGCCTATAGACCAGATAGGGCATTATACAGATGAGTAAGGTGTCCTTTCTTTGATTATAGTTCAGATGGGACATTATACAGGTAAGTATGGTGTCTTTCCTTTGCCTATGGACCAGATAGGGCATTAAACAGTTAAGTATGGTGTCTTTCCTTTGCCTATAAAGCAGACAGGGCATCATACAGGTGAGTGATGTGCCCTTCCTTTGCCTATAGATCAGATAGGGAATTATACAGGTGAGTACAGTCTCATAGTGTCTTTCCTTTGCCTATAGACCAGATTAGGCATTATACAGGTGAGTATGGTCATTTATAAAGACACCATAGTAACTGTACTCACCTGTATGATGCCTAATCTGTTTTATAGGCAAAGGAATATATCTTAGTGACCCTACTCACCTGAATAATGCCTTACCTGGTCTATAGGCAGAGGAAGGGCACCTTACTCACCTTTATAATGCCCTATCTGCCTTATATGCAAAGCAAAGACACCACAGTGATCATATTCACCTGTATAATACCCTATCTGGTCTATAGGCAAAGGAAAGACACCATACTTACCTGTATAATGCCCCATCTGGACTATAATCAAAGAAGAGACATCTTACTCACCTGTATAATGCCCAATCTGGTCTATAGGCAAAGGAAAGACATCTTACTTGCCTGTATAATGCCCTATATGGTCTATAGTCAAAGGACAGACACCATAGGGACCGTACTCACCTGTGTAATGCCCTATTTGGTCTATAATCAAAGGAAGGGCACCTTACTCACCTGTATAATGCCCTGTCTGCTTTATAGGCAAAGGAAAGACACCATACTTAACTGTTTAATGCCCTATCTGGTCCGTAGGCAAAGAAGAGACATCTTACTCACCTGTATAATGCCCAATCTGGTCTATAGGCAAAGGAAAGACATCTTACTTGCCTGTATAATGCCCTATATGGTCTATAGTCAAAGGACAGACACCATAGGGACCGTACTCACCTGTGTAATGCCCTATTTGGTCTATAATCAAATGAAAGACACCTTACTCACCTGTATAATGCCCTATCTGGTCTATAGGCAAAGGAAAGACATGTTTCTCACCTGTATAATGCCCTACATGGTCTATAGGCAAAGGAAAGGCACCTTACTCACCTGTATAATGCCCTATCTGGTGTATAGGCAAAAGAAAGACACCTTACTTAACTGTATAATGCCCTATGTGGTCTATAGGCAAAGGAAAGGCACCCTATTCACCTGTATAATGCCCTATCTGGTCTATAGGCAAAGAAAGGGCACCTTACTCACCTGTATAATGACCTACATGGTCAATAGGCAAAGGAAAGGCACCTTACTCACCTGTACGGTGTCTTACCTAGTCTGTAGTCAAAGAAACACACGTTACTCACCTGTACAGTGTCTTATCTGTTTCATAGTCAAAGGAAAGACACCATAGGGACCGTACTCACCTGTGTAATGCCCTATTTGGTCTATAATCAAAGGAAGGGCACCTTACGCACCTGTATAATGCCCTAAATGGTCTATAGGCAAAGGAAAGACATGTTTCTCACCTGTATAATGCCCTACATGGTCTATAGGCAAAGGAAAGGCACCTTACTCACCTGTATAATGCCCTATCTGGTGTATAGGCAAAAGAAAGACACCTTACTTAACTGTATAATGCCCTATGTGGTCTATAGGCAAAGGAAAGGCACCCTATTCACCTGTATAATGCCCTATCTGGTCTATAGGCAAAGAAAGGGCACCTTACTCACCTGTATAATGACCTACATGGTCAATAGGCAAAGGAAAGGCACCTTACTCACCTGTATAATGCCCTATTTGGTCTATAGGCAAAGGAAAGACACCTCACTCACCTGTATAATGCCTTATCTGGTCTATAGGCAAATGAAAGGCACCTTACTCACCTGTATAATGCCCTATTTGGTCTATAGGCAAAGGAAAGACACCTCACTCACCTGTATAATGCCTTATCTGGTCTATAGGCAAATGAAAGACACCTTACTCACATGTATAATGCCCTATCTGGTCTATAGGCAAAGGCAAAACACCTTACTCACCTGTATGATGCCTTATCTGGTCTATAGGCAAAGGAAAGACACCGTACTCACCTGTATAATGCCTACATGGTCTATGGTCAAAGGAAAGGCACCTTACTCACCTGTACGGTGTCTTACCTGGTCCATAGTCAAATGAAACTCACCTTACTCACCTGTGCGGTGTCTTACCTAGTCTGTAGTCAAAGAAACACATGTTACTCACCTGTACAGTGTCTTACCAGTTTCATAGTCAAAGGAAACACACCTTACTCACCTGTACTGTGTCTTACCTGGTGTGTCGTCGAAGGAAACACACCTTACACACCTGTAGATGTCTTACCTGGTCTATAGTCAAATGAAACTCACCTTACTCACCTGTACGGTGTTTTACCTGGTGTGTCGTCAAAGGATACACACCTTATTTACCTGTAAGGTGTCTTGACTGGTGTGTTGTTAAAAGAAACACACCTTAATTACCTGTACGGTGTCTTGACTGGTGTGTCGTTAAAGGAAATACACCTTAATTACCTGTACGGTGTCTTACCTGGTGTGTCGTCAAAGGAAAGACACCGTACTTACCTGTTGAATGCCCTATCTGGTCTATAGGCAAAGGAAAGACACCATACTTACCTGTATAATTCCCCATCTGAACCATAATCAAAGAAAAGACATCTTACTCACCTGTATAATGCCCTACATGGTCTATAGGCAAAGGAAAGACACCTTACTCACCTGTATAATAGTGGAAATAATTAATCATTATGTTACTTCATGAATATGAGGCTAAGACTATTGGTAAGTTTCTACACTTTTCTCCATCCACACTCCAGGTGTTCTTCTAGCTCATTGTTACAATCTTCAATTACCAGTGTCATATTTGGACAAATTGACAAAATGCTATTGTTGACAAACTTTTTGAGTCGTGAGAGTATTATCACCTGCCAACACTTGTTATAGTGAACTATTATATTTTATACTGTTCCAAGGTGGACATTGGATTGTCCCTGATCAATTTTTGTGAAATACTCCTCTTGGGTTGATCCCATATCTTTGTCTTATTTCATTCTTTTCAAAATAATTTGTCAGTCGGTTTGATTTTGACAGGCTTTTTTTTACATTGCAGGTACCAGTGACAACATCTATGCAAGATGGAAACCTTCATTAAAAACTGCCTGCATTTCTATTACCCAATTTGTTGATATGATATTCCTAGCTTGTCTTGAAAGTTTGGATTTTTGTAGCCTATATACATATATATATCGCAAACTTCTAAAACACCACTGTACCATGAAGATAGTTGAACTTTTTTCCAACTTGTGTAACAGATGAAATCTTATGCTAGTACTGTAACAGTTATTTTACTAAGGATCAATAGTGCAGTGCACATTGGGATGTGGTCTGTGCTTGACATTAAGCATATATTTTGAGACTGTGTTTGGCATTGTAGAACTTCTTATAACGTTAGTTGTAAGATGACAATACTTTGGAGACATTAGACTTTGGTCATCTTGGTCAGATATTTAGAAGATGAAAAGAAGGCTTCAAGGAACTTTGAGACATAGATTAAACATTTAAAGGGTAGCTTTGTTGGAGTCAGTTGCTTGCCAGGTATCTTGTCAATATTTACACTTGCTAATATGTCTCTCTTTGGTTGACAACAAATTTGAAAAAGTTATGTGTACTTGTCTAGGGGACATATATGTACATTCAAAAATGCTGATTCAGGAGTGTCATTGATGCAAGGATTTTATCAAGAACTAACTGTAAAAGCCACTAGGTCTGGTTCATGATACGAATGATAAATTTAATTTTCAATCATTTTGGCTTGAGCAGTAGTTAACTAGCGTACATGTAAACAAAAGGACATAATGTGAATCTTCATATTTATTCATAGTGCCTTTCGGGTGTTTTGTGATATGAATGCGGAAACGTTGATGTAAGTATAACTGCATAGATGCATCTTTAATGAGGACCAATTCATTTCTAAGATCTCTAATGGTCTCTAATGCATGTTGCATGCCTACCTGCCAGGCTAGTGTGCTAGCTCTCAAGATTTTATACACTTCAGCAAGTTCAGCTGTACAATGTACAATGATGTAGTGTTACAACAATGGCTGTGAATGACGTTTCAGAATTACAATGTTCAATGATGTAATGAGTCTGTAATGTCAATAAATTAGATTGCTGTGAAGTCACGTTTCTTCTCTGATAACTCAGTTAGGATATAATCATCTGGTGTATTTTGCCAGCCAGTAGGTACCAAAAGTATAATTCAGATTTACATGAGTTTTGAAGTTTTAATGACATGTACATTGGCAGGACTGTGGTTGGGGCATTTTCCAACACAGTGCTTTAGAGCACTCAAAGCTTATAACGTCAATAACTTATACTAACGATACAGCGCATTGGAGTTAACGTTATAGAGCACATTTCGCGAGAAAACTGGTCAGAAACCCGATCGGAAAACTCACCATTTTCCCCAAAAAGCTTCTTATCTTTTTTGATTTCTGAATTGTTGGTCAGTACTCATTTCTTAAAACTGGCAAGTGTTTCCTCTAAAGCTTTGAATTAAAGATTTTATATGTTGGCAACTGCGGTCCGACCACGGCAGACGATAGTTTCGCAGCCATGGTTGCTCGGTCGTTCCCAAGGCACAGTGTACTGCACACCCTGGGAACGAGGTCATATGTCACGGGTCACGCGTCACTTCCGGTTTGAGCTTTGCACACGGCACCATAGCGGTTGCAGCACTACGAAAAATATTTCACCCTAGGTTATGGTCAAAGATATGAATCAGATTGTACCACAGAATAAAGGGGTGTTTTATGAATAGAACACCAAACATCATCATAAAAATGTCTTAACTTTCAATATAATAACGTACAAAATACTTAAATTGACGTATCAATCTCTATGTGTGATAATACGTCTATAAAACATCATTATGAATATTTATCACTTGTTACGGAAAGTAAATTCGGTGTCTCACGTTGGTATCGCCTAACGTCATCAGTTTATGTGTTTCCGTGACGTTACCACACGCGAATGTATTTTTCTGCGGCTGTGTACGCTGTGTGGACGGAATTTTAACTCGAAGCGAAATCTTTTTACCCATCTTACAGCGTTTTCTTCCTCTCTGGTGGATCGACACGTATCTTCCCGACTTTGGTAAGTCCTCAGCACAAACGTTTCAATACGGTTTGATATATTCCGGCGTCTGGAATGTTTTGAAATTGAGTTTTCCGGTAGCGTTTTTGTTCGAACCAACATGGCTATATGGAACAAGGATCGTAGCGCGTCGTCTCACCCAGGAAGTCAGACGGCCACCGGAAAGCGGAAGACGCCTCAGCCTAAGCCATGTGCTTTCTCCTAATTTTCAGACCAAGACACGATTTCCTAAGATGAACTCTAGGGTTCTATGTTTAAGTGAAGTTAGTGCTGTGCCATTCAATGATTATTTTAATGGAATAGTAGGGGCGGGGCTTTAATGTTTAAAGAATTATGACGAAGCCAGCTGCTCCAATCAAATGTAAACAGACAGTGTGTGGGGATGTCCTTGGACTATATACGCCGTACACTGAGGTGCAGATGTTGATATTATCACCAGTGGTTGATGTGGTCATTCCGTGGCTGACCACAGAGCTTAGCTTGCGTGTGTGATTGGAAAACGGAACAGAATTTTTCGGTCATTTTTGTGCCGTTTGTGCCTTATGTCTGTGGTGTCAAGGCTTTAGCCAGAAGGTCTGTTACAGGACTGGCTACAGGACAAGTTTTACTTTCGCCAAGATTACAATTGCTGATACTTCCTAGAAACCCTTCATTGCATTTCTTTGCCTCCCATGAAAAATGAAAGTATTGTCTTTTAACAATGAAGGTATAATTGTTTTTGTCGTGTGTGTGTTTGTGTTTGTGTGTGTGTGTTATAAGTAGTTCTAACAAAGTATAACTTTTGTAGTTGCTAACTAAGTTAAGAATTCTTTCAAATTTGTAGACATTATATAGATCTACTTTTGTGAGACAATAATCATCAACATAGTATGTCTTATGAACCATTATTGTTCCAATATGGTAAAAATTACATATTCTTGATAACATCCCAAGACACATAGAAACGCTCCATAGTGAACAAGATCAGGATCTTGGATCCATTTAACTGCAGCATCAGTGTCTTCAGTGAGTCAACTTACCAGTAGTGCCACCAGCATTATTGTTAGGATTATGAGTAGCCCTTAAGTTAACCCACATGTGCCATACTGTGACTCTGCCAGGTGTTGATGTATTATCTTTGGGCTGGCCACTGAGTCAGGAATGTCAATGTTGACAAAACGGCACCTACAGTTGTCTTTGTGCATTATGGGCTAACTCCTGATATGTCACATTGACGGGCCTCCTCTCTCATCATTCTTTCCTTCCAGTAAATACAATGTAGTTTCTTTCAGAACTTACACAAATTGTTCATTGTGAGAAGGATGGGCTAGAAGAAGAATATTTGTAACCCCCATTTCTTTTATATTGTTGTTCTATCAAAATTTAAGATAGTAACTTAGTAATTGATGAATTTCATAAAATGTTTATTTTTAAGAGTGTGAAAATTTCCTTTCTTAAACGATAAAAAAATTTCTATTGTTTAATGATATCATTTCCACTGTGGCCTATGCATAGATTTCAGAGCAATCAACCCTAAAGTAGTGTGCTTTATAAGAAAAACAATTAGATACCAACAAAAGGTTTATGTTATAATCAATGCTCAATCACCAAGAAAACCACCTGTCTATTATGTGGGTGTTTTTGTCATAATTACTTTCACACCACTAGCTGATGACTCTTTCCTTGTTTGGCTGATAACATTAGTTTGGTATGTACTAGTGTTTAGTATACTATCTCATATCTGTCCTGCTCCTACTTAAACCAAGAGTTAAACAGTTTGACTATAGATATAATTCAAGATACATGTATTGTTATTACTACATCTGTTGCTATTTTAGTTCTTGTAAACAAGTATGAATAAGAGACGAAAGTTCAGGGGAAGGTAAGGTTCAGTTTAGCATTGAAATCCATTCTGACATTATACAGGACTTACCACCCGGTAAACCTGAAGGTTAGAGGTTGGTATGTGAGAACTTGATAAGACTTACAATTTGTGTATTAAACATTAGAACTAGTACTGTAACCCTAAGAGGACATGCCTAATCCTATTGCATATAAAACTCTTAATATTTGTACATTATGGAATGCTATAACACAATACAGATTTGACAAAAAATTGATATTCATTTGATGGTTAAATGTCTTAACACCAAGCTAGAATATAAATTCAACATTGAATGGTTTCAAATATAAAACTGAAAACACTTTGATCAAAAGCTTTGTTGAAGAGCGTCACCAGAAAATGCTTGACCTTGAGTGAACCCGGCTTAAGCCTACTTGGTTCATTCTGACTGACCACTTCCACCTCTTCTATCCAGACATTTTGTCTGTGGCCAAACAAGAACCAAGGAAAACAGCTTTGGACAGGCTTCTCTTGTTTTGGTGGATCCTCTTAATTATGTTAGTTGTTATTTACATGAGACAAAAGATTAAGGTATTTAGAGTACATGTGATGCCCATTTGCTGCTCTAATTGTTTTTCACAGGTTTTGTCAATTAGCTATTTAGTTACCTACATTATATAGGTCATGTTTTGTATCTATAAAGGTACTGCTTATATAAGGTAAATTTACATGCAAATTGTACATTTGAATCAAAGGTCAATTCAATTCAGATCAGTACAAACTTTTGATGCCTGTATTCTTTTTCAATCAGCAATTCTTTTTCGAAATTTGTACTTTCATTTATCCTACTAGCATTTTCCATATTGATAGGATGCCTATATTCTGGTTGTTTTAATCTAATATCATGAATGCCCTTGCTTTATAAGAGGTAGCTCTCAGCATCAAGTACCATGAATGTTCTGAATCGAAGTCTTCGGTCCTGCGCAATCATTGCTTTTACAATGTAAAGGTGCCAACATGTAAGACTTCTTCAAGAGTAGATGAGCATCTCCTTATGCTTTACTCTCACCTCCCTAAATGGCAGCTCAGGCACTAAGTGTGAACCCTGGCCACTTAATTGCTCAAGAGGGAAATCATACGTTTGTGTACTACAGTGTGCGCTGAAACTGAAAGTATTTTCACTTTTTTCGTGTATGGATTGGAAAACCAGGATACTTTCTGCGGCCAATGTTTATGAGGAGCAAGGGTGAAAAAGTTGTGATCATATCTAGAGGTAGATAACAGCTCTAGGGGATTAGTAGGAGGGTTCCTGGAACTAGGAATACTGTATATATAGATTATGCATTATATATTATGCATTATTGATCCTGCAATGTTGTGATGATAGAATGCAGGAGTAGGTTCTGGTTGTCTTTTAAATTGTATTACATCTGTATAGTTTTACTTTCTCTTGCATAAGGACAGTTTAGTGATTGAATGCAGTTAACTTTCTACATTTACATTTTGTGATAACTATGTAAATGATAAATATTGTAATAGTACTGACCTTAATATCATACTTGAATTGCATCTATGATCTAGTCTTATTATGGAGCATTTAGAGAAATAAGCCTAATTGAAAAAAAATTACTGCTAAAATGTCCTATTTCAAGTATTTGTCAACCATCATCCAGTACACACCCATATGTTACCTAAGTCGTAACCTTCAGAATTTAATGTGTACATCCAGAATAACCACCTGTACATACACGCACAATGTAATTATTGTTAAATACATGGCAACGGACTAAATAATGGCACCATAGAGCCTAAACAGCAAAAAGGAAGAACAACAAGAATTCTAAAAAAAGTCCAGTATGGTACCAGCTGTTGTTAAAAGCCATGGCTGTGCTCCAAGTTTGAAACCCCACTCCTGTTTAGGGTACTTTACTTTCATACCATCTGTGCTTGGGTTGTTAGCTCCTAGCATGACTCGGTCAGGTCCCAGTTTGGGTGCCATGGCAACATTAACTACAAGTAACATGGATAAAACACCCATGCCGCTACAGAGTTATATTATAAAGAGGGTCTTCATGCTCTTCTCCGTAAAGTGTAGGTAGGCCTGTTTAATTTCCTGTAATTCATGCTAATCATAGGGAAGCTATTTTACTTTATGTAATTTGTAGTGGGTTGAAGCGTAAAGCGTTGGTAGAATTCGTGAATTTAACGTAAAGCATTGTCAGACATCCCGAATTTAGCATAGATCGTTGTCAGGACCCCCCATGCAGACCCTCTCATAAAGGTAGGTCACATGTACCATGTTGGGGAAAAAAATCTCAACTGTGTGGGAATGGTGGAGAAGCAAAATGAAACTTTCAAAGGGACTTGCTTTGTTTGAAGATGACCCACTTTAGTGAGATGTTATCAAATCTCTCTCTCTGTCTGTTTTTGTTAGTAACTGTTGCCCAGCTGGCATCTTCCCATTGTTTCTGGTTCCAGCCAGTGGTACTAGTAGAGATATTCCAGACATGGTTATTAGTAAATGATACGTTTGTATTATTATCACTCCAGCTGTCCATGTATAGTGACTGCATCTATTCTTGTATGGTGTGTTTTGACTATACTAGAGGACCACGTCATATGGGATTCAAGAAATATTGTATTAAAAGGTTACAGTGGACACGTCTTTTTTTTCAACACCAGCTGTGAGTAAAAGTCAGGAACCTACATCCTATATATATATACGTGGTATCCAGTTGGCAAGGGATGTCTGTTGTTTCAAAATGCTAAGTTGCTAACTGATACCGTTGTGGTACGTGGATATGTGTATCCACCATACTGAAGTCTATCGATTAGTTCAGTAGTAGATCACTTCTATCCTTGTATTCTTCTTTCAGTGAACCATTGGTGATGAAACGTTACTGTTCTAGGAAACAGAAAAGCCAAATTATTGGATATTTACCTACAGAATGTATTTAGTAAAGGCCATTTATCCTGAATAGAAATAATGTCATACTCAAATCATTATTTTGACCTGTGCCCTTTGACCTGACCTTCAGGTGACCTGTAGGAGACAGTGGGACCATGGTACGACCGGTCAAGCGGAGGTCGGCCGACCCGCAGGTGGTAAAACAGCTGTGGAACGCCATCGGCCACATCCGTGAGCAGAAGCAGATCGCGAACATCGAGCGCATCACCAAGTACATGGGGCGCGAGTACGAGATCTCCAACCGCGAGACCGTCAAGCAGCTGGGCCACGCGGTGAAGGACGGGCTGGTGATCGAGACGGTGACCCTTGGGGTCAAGGGCGCGAAGGCAGGAGTGGAACAGGAGGGGTACTGGCTGGTCGGCGATGATCCGGTAAGTACGGGGGCTCTAGTAGCATTTTGTATCAGTGTGTCAGGTATAGGGCTTTATTGGTAATGTATGCTCTGAAAAAAGTTGAAGAAAGGTACAGGTATGACATTGTCATTGATACACCTATGAATCCAACAAAATGAACATGCAGAATAGATCGATTAAATATGATAGAGGTAAATTGTCATACAATATCTACAGGTCATAATATCCTGAAACTGGCATAGAGGGACCCATATGTAAGTTTGGTGGGCATTGTTGTATTGTAAAGATAGGGGGATATGTGTTGTTGTTTGGGACAGTGTTGTTTTGTTAGATAAACTTGAAACCCCCAAGGAACTGGAATTGAAAGAAATGATACATGCTGATGACTTGTTGGTGTTTTCCTTACAAGATAAGCCAGACGTCAGGTTATGTTATCTTTTCTGATTGGTAGACATGCAATTAAGATTTCCATGTAGCAAATTTAATAATATTGCTACAATCAGGCCCAGAGAACTTTAAGCTTTTTTAATCAATATTTGGCAGATAGCATCTATATAGAAGGCTTTATGTTGTCATGAAATGAAGAACTTAGATGTTTGGAAAGACTGAGGTATAGGTTGTCCATTTGCCCTTGAGTTGGTAGTTTTGCCTGCATGCAATGGTGTGCAAAATGATATTGCTTCTAGGAAAGATGCCAAGGTTGCAATCTGATAGAGTTAGTGAAGTGGTTATATACTTATTTTAAGCCAATGAAACAAAAGAATTGTTATCTACTTCACATGCTTCTGATTGCCCATTTGTCATAAAGAGAGTGTCTTGTCTAGCCTTCTGGACTAAACAAATTCCTTCTGGCTACTCAGTTATCAAAGTTTCATGTTGCTTCTCACAGATAAAGTTGAGCTAATATGCTTCAAATGTTACTTGTACCTCTTAACCTACACATGTAATATCCCATTTGCCCCTAGGATATACACATAATTTATCAAAAAAGTTCAAAGGCAAACATGACATTAGGTAGTTGAACTTCTAGTCCCTAATGTAGAAGCTGTTGCACACATGGTTGCACATTTATTTAGTTTTGTCCCTAGAGCACACTACAAATCACTGTCACATTCCACTGTTAGGAATTTTGTTGTGAAGTTTTGGGTTCTCCAGCTGCAAGTATACATTTCCTCCTAGTGGAAACTTCTAGTTCCTAGATACTCTGTCTAGGGTCTGTGCTGTGGAATTTGGAAGATCCATTAATATTATGGAATGATTCAATGACGGCAGGTTGAAGTTGGTGCATGTTGATAGACAGTCTGTATGCCCTTTTCCACTAAATCTTTAAATGTTACGAGCTATTGCAATTCACCGTTAATTGTTGTCGTTGTCTACCCACTCTAATTCAACTTTATGTTATCTTTGATTATTAGTGATGTGTTATTAGGTGTTTTAATTATATGTAACACTTGAATCTTGAATTCATCGTTAACTGTTATCGTGACATTTTTCATGACGAGTACACTGGTGGAGGCAATGTCAGGTAACCCTTGGACATTATACTCCTGAACACACTTTTATTGTTGCCACACCTTGTAAATAAGCAGCTTGGACACAGAAGTTCCGCCACTACACGTGGGCGATTGATTGAGTCCTGTTGAATGTATGGGAAGCTTCCAAATTTACCGTTAAGCGTTACCGTTAAGCATTACCGGTACCCCTAATTTTACTAGGATCCCCCATGCAGCCCCTCTCGATAAACTGTAGTTTCAAAACATGCCTTTTTTCCTTAGGGCAGTTTGCAAAAAATATAGATATTACCGTAGCTCTCCACAGATACACAGGATTGGTGATTTTAGGCTCTGATAAAATCTTTCTCAGGCAGTTATCATGATTTTTTGATCATGACTTGAGGGTGAGCTGGGTGAGCCACGTCCTTATCTATATACCATCTCTCTTGCATTGCTAATAAATTATTCATGTATTTGACCTTGACTCTACATTGCCTAATGGCTGTAACCCTGATTATACATCTGGACAAGATCTTCTGGCATCCCAGATCACATTCCACCCAACTTTCTCCTTTTACCCAAAACTATATCTATGGTTCAGCTCATAAAGAACTTATATGAAGTGTACATTGGGATCACTCTCGTTCTCAAAAATGCATTGTATACGATATTCAGAATCAGATACAGATATTCTATACATTATGATATACATTTTTAGAGATTATGCCATAGTGCTGTTGTGAAGTATAAAGAAAGAAAGATTAGACCTGAAATCAATTCTCCTGTTCAACAGATCATGATGAATAGTCCATTATCTTCCTAAGATGCTATCATTACACACTGGCTGGTCATTATCCAATCAGGTGTAGGGTTATTTTGTATTGGACGTTTTTGTGTGATCGCTTGAAAGGAATGAAAAGGTTGGTTAGAGATTGGTTGTATGTTTAGGGTCTGGAGCTTTTGCGTTTAATAGCTGTTTATATCCCCTCTATAAGCTCTCCTTTGAATGAGCACCTATCACTTACAGTTACACAACACAGTACATACGTGCACCATAAATTACAGTGGTCAAAATTCACATTTGATATTCTTAACACAGACAAGATACAAGGCAAACGTTTAAGAAGAAGTATTAGCTGTCAATATTTAGTGATATTGTAAAACTTGTTGAGGTATATTGTTGCTTCCAATTGCGATAAATATAATTAAGCTTTCTTGCCATAGTTTAGGTAGGCAAGCACTTATCAAAATAGCAAGTTGTTAGAATCTAAGCTTGCATGTCCATTTTTTTATAGATACTCTGTGCAATGTGTGCATGGGACAAGGTTTAGTACATACATGTAGTTCATTTTTGAACTCTGTAAGTCGTAGATATGTTTTTGTTCTTGACCACAGTAGTGTAAGACTACCCTCTTGTTGGAAGTGCTATTTGGTTTGAAAGTTATTATGATTGGCATAGCAGCCTCAGCCTCTCTCACACTGAATTTTCAAACCTTTCATTCAAATTGACTTGTTTGATATCTTCTTTGAAGCCTCATGTAGCCTGGGTACCATCCGGGCAGTAGTTCGCTTCTGATACCCGTCTGGAGACCTGCACATTCAAACCTTTTGGTGGTGACGTCAGTTAATAAGCGAATTAAAGAAAGGGCTCTATAGCGCTAGTTTGATGAAAACAGGCCCTCCCACAAGCGGACGGAGGCATTTCGGGTGTTGAAACGCCTGTTGGAACAAGTGCTTGAACCCATTCCATGATTCGCTCATGTGTAGGGACCAATCAGCACCCTTGTCCAAAATTTGGACGATTCCACACGTTAGATATGTCAAGGTTCCCAGACGGAATAGGGGAGAAGTGACATATATAGTGTATGATAAAAGTCAGAGAGAGAAGCAACTGTATATAATGTATTATAAACTTCAGAGCGAAGTACTACTAGTATCCGGATGCAGGCTTAGCCTCGTGTACTACGTGATCTGATATGCCTGTCAAATGATTTTCTGGAAACATTTAAAGATTGTTACAAGAGGGTAGTTTACAATCTACATAGGAGTCCATTTTCTTGATGTGTGGGATTTATTAATGCTGTGTCTGCCTTGCTGTAGATAGTGCCTCTGGACGCAGGAGGCACAGATCCCACAGTAAGTGTCACAGTTCCACAACTGTAGTTATCTCATCCTTCACTGGAACTCATCAGTTCTATCATGGGGATTGTCTGATGCCAGTTATAGCAGTCAGCATTGCGAATAGAAAATCTTACCGAGATATGTATTAAACTGAGACAGAAAAGAAAAAAATCAAAAGAAAAATGAAGAGAAGAAAGAAAAGAAAAAGACAGAAAGCAACAGACAAAAAGAAACAAAAAGAGAAAGGCAGGAAAGAAATTGAAGAAATAAAAACGAAGACAAAAGAAGAGAATTGAAAAAAAGGAAGAAAAAAGAAGAGAATTTGAAAAAAGACTCACTGATTGACACATCCATATTTGTACTCATTTTATTATTTGGCATATAATATCAGACTTCCGAATCTGCCATTATCCTTCACTCATTCAGACTGACAACTTTGATGGAGAGAATATCTTCTAGTGAAGTTCTACTTGGTATCAGACAATCCAGCTCACCCAATATATTTTTAGAGCTTTTGATTTAAACTTTTGTGGGGAAAAGTAAGAGAGGAATTAGAAACCACTCACCGTTCGACTCCTCCATGCCTGTGGGTTCTGTTACTCATTTCACACTCCACAATTTCTTTGTTCGACTAACCAAGCAACTAACTGTGGTTACGCTGTTGTTGGACTTTGGTTTCCCTGTGGTTGGTGTTGCGGAAAAGTAATGCATGCACTGAGGAAGGTGCCAAATAGTGGAATAGATCTGTTGAGGTTTGACAGTTAAAAGATATGATGATGGTTTAATGTGGTGTTAGTACCAGTTACAACGTCTGTCTGTCGTTGATGTTCACAAGAAGTAGCATGTTTACAGTTCATGAGAAACACAAATCAACAAAATCTCAATGCTTCTGAGTGAACTAAAATCGGGTATACATTGTAGATGTGTTGGCATGCTGTTTATAATATCAGCTACCAATATGTTTTTTTACACTTCCTGGATTGTGGAACTACTGGAGAGTTTTTGTCTTTCTAGGACATTATGTGAAAAAAAAATCATGTCTACATAGGGCTTAAGGCTTTCATCATGCTTTCATTGCCATTGCAGGTATGATTTTGGCCTAATTCATGTATGCAGAATAGTTTAACAATGTGTTCACTTAGACTTACTCATTGTTTGCATTTTGTTGACTCCATCCTTGAGCTAATATCTAAAATGTTGCCATGAACTCTCATCAATTGTGTACATGCCTGTGTATCCCTAGACATGTAGAACAGGTTGTGAGGACTGGAATTGAATCTTACATTTGATGAATTTTCTTGTACAAAAGGAGAAATTTAAAACTTACTGATGAAGAAACATGCATATCCAGAAGAACTGCATTTCATGCATTCCAATTAATTTCATCTGTGAGTGAAATTGACATCCTGAAGTTTTATTAACTTTTTTCGGATACAAGGTAAAAATCTTTTAATTACCGACAAGCTCCTCTGAATCTGATCCATCTTAAGTTAAAACCACCCAGTGCCTAAAAATGTCACTCGACCTCAACCAAGACAGGGGCAGATACAAACTGCCAGGCACCTTTTGCTTTCATCACACTTCTGTACAGGTCATGTGACAAAGGCGTTGGGTCATTTCAACTTGAGAAGGTCACAGGACTGATCAGAAGCTTGTTAATAAATGTTTTCCTTGTGTACAGAAATAGAGTATAAATCCTTATAAATGAATTTCATACATATCATTACCTATAATGGCTCAAAACTGATCACCTGAAATCAAAGATTTTTAACGTCTCCCTTAAACTGTATTGCTGATTATGTTTACCACTATAAAATTTCAGGCACTCTAAATAACATACTGTTCTCTGATTCTAACAGAAGTTCTCAGACAGACTAACAGACCTACACTATGTTGAAGTGCATGTAAGTGTATTGTTGAGAGCTGTTGTTGTTGTTGTTGTTATTGTTTAGGAGGGAGAGGACCATGACTGGTACTGTTTTGAGTGCCACCAGCCAGGCGAGGTGGTCCTGTGTAGCGGGTGTCACCGTGTCTACCACAGCAAGTGTCTGCCCGAGGAGTGTAAACCACGTGACTCCGCTTCCCAGTGGTACTGTCCTGTCTGCCAGGTAGGTGGGAACACTCATGCAAATTAGGTACTGTCCTGTCTGCCAGGTAGGTGGGAACACTCATGCAAATTAGGTACTGTCCTGTCTGCCAGGTAGGTGGGGACACTCATGCAAATTAGGTACTGTCCTGTCTGCCAGGTACGTGGGAACACTCATGCAAATTAGGTACTGTCCTGTCTGCCAGGTAGGTGGGAACACTCATGCAAATTAGGTACTGTCCTGTCTGCCAGGTACGTGGGGACACTCATGCAAATTAGGTACTGTCCTGTCTGCCAGATAGGTGGGGAAACTCATGCAAATTAGGTACTGTCCTGTCTGCCAGGTATGTGGGAACACTCATGCAAATCAGCCATACATGCAAATTAGACACTAAAATTTGTTTATAGCATACAAGTATGGCACAGTCATGTCAAAGTTTTCTTTGACTGTGACATACTTGTATATTTCTGCCATACTTTCTGGTAAGAACTCTTTGCGTCATTTACAAAGCCACTCTTAAAAGTTACTCGACATTTAAAAATTGATGATTATTGATTTTGAGCCTCTGAAGCTTGCTTAAGATATCAGATTTTATTTTACGTTACATTACAGGTATCAGCTTTTTTTCACTTGTTCACTGAATTTTAGAGAATGCACTGAATTTTGCAGCAAAGGTTGTTTATGCCTTGATGAAAGTTATCTTTGTACAGTTGTTTTTACTTGTCCTTTTTCAGGCAATGCAGCGTAAAACCCAGCCCATAAAGAAGAAAGAGTTGAACAGGATGCTCGTGTTTGTGGTCTACAGAATGAAAGAAAAGGTGGTAAAGACAGAATCATATTTTTTCTACCTTTTCTATAATAGAAAAACAGTGATAAGACTTACCTTTATCTGTTGTACATAAAACTTTGAAATGTTTATGAAAAAAAATTGTATTTGGGTAATTGTAAAAAATCTGCAAACCCTTAAAGTGTTGTCAAATGACATAAAATTTCAGATGTAGAGATCAAAAATCAAGCTAAATTTAGACCCAAGTTTCATCTGTGTTGGTAGAACTCATTTTGTTGCAGGACTAAACTGTAACTTCCAACACAATGGGAAAACGGAACTTACCAGTGTTTGATTGAACAACACCCATTTTAGAGTATAGGAGTTTTCCTAGTTTTCTTTACAGAACCAGTTAATCTCACATTAGCTGACGTTTTGATGTCTGTCAGACATGTTCTTCAAAGCTTCACTCACTGGAGTTCTGCTTCTCGCAGGTGGCACTTTTGCAGTGAGAACGCAATCCCAAATGTGGCTGAGTTTGTCAACCCCCCCTCCCCCCAGCCCCCCTGTCACGGTTCATCACTGGGGTTGAATTCCTTAAAAGAAAACTCCTATATCCTATGATCTACAAACCTTATGAAATTATTTTCGGAACCACTATTTTTTCTGAAGGAATAAGCGGTGCATGTTTCATACTGTACACCAAAGGTTGCTGACAGTGTTCCTCTCCTTTTCCCAGCAATCCCGCGAGCTGTCCAGAAAGGTCAGCCTGCAGGACCACCCTAACTTCCCTCGCCTGGTCCACTCACACATGGACCTGTCCATCATGCAACAGGTACGGATGTATTTTCATGGTGTTTTTTCTTCTGTTACAGCTTGTTTGTTTTATTGGTATCTCCATGAAGAACAATAAGTAAAATTGTCTTGTAATATTGTTAAATTTCAGTCATGTCTGTTGAAAGGGAAAAATGTGATATAAGGTTGTAGCTACAAGCTAAGTTACAACAGCTGCTGAACAGGCGAATATTTTCCATATCTGCTAAATCAATATCATGACCTCATGAAAAGTGGCCGGCAGGCCTCTTTGAGCTTTCACAAATTTATTTATTTATTGGTTTGGCTGTTCAGCATACACAGCCAGGGCTGCCCAACTAGCCTATGGCTATTACAAAGGGCTAACCCTGCTGACGAAACAGAGACAATACATGTGGATTTGAACAGGATACTTATCAATAACAGTTTGCTAAGTTCGTAAAGGATAGAGGTGAAGTACAAAAGTACATTTATACAGTATATACAAGGTGTGGGATGAAAGCTTTCACAAATAAACAAAGGTTCAAACAAACAAACAAACAGACATGTTGTAGTCTTGACGGAGTTTCTATGTATATAGTGAGTGCACATAAACAGTAACACCACACCCCATTATTGTAAGACTGGCAGAAAGTTCTTGTCTAAAATAACCAGTATTGTGCAGATTATTGACAGAGAGAAGTACATGTCACTGAATCTCTGAAAGTGGAAAGATCTTAAAATGACCCTTACTACTGATCTTCCAGCGGGCAGAAGAGTGCAAGTTCAAGTGTCCGGAGGAGTTTGAGGCGGCGACTCGACAGATCCTCCACAATAACCTGATCTACTACGGAGATGAGAGCGAGTTCACTGAGCTGGCCAGAGTAGTGCTGGCCGACTGTAGACATGATGTAAGATATACCTTTTACTATCTTATATGCTATCTTAGTTACCATTTGTAAACATAGAACCTGTATATGTAATAAAAATCAACTTACTTTCAAAGTTTCAAAGGAAGCTCAGAAAAAAAATGGAGTTAAGTTACATGCACACCTTTTACTATCTTAGTTGCCATTTGTGAATATAGCACCTGTATATATAATAAAAAAGCAAGTTTAATTTTTCAAAAGAAGGTTTGTGAAAACAATGTTAATGTTCCAACAGACAAATCATTTATTCACAGATCAGACTATAGTAACTTTTGTTTTTCTATTCAAAATGATGTAAGAGCAAAGCCTGATAGATATATGTGGAGAAGGAGACCTCAGCCAACCGTTCACACTTACGCCACATCTTCAGAAAAGACGCTGGAGCCGCATGTTCTCCGTTTAGGAACTTTATTATAACATGTTTGTTGTGTGTCGGTTCGAATAAAGTTCCTAAACGGGGAACATGCGGCTCCAGCGTCTTTTCTGAAGATGTGGCGTAAGTGTGAACGGTTGGCTGAGGTCTCCTTCTCCACATATATCAACCAGCAAAGCCTGATAGAGTTATAATAATTTTGTATTTTTTGTTCACCCAGCTGCGAGAGATCCAGCTGTGTAAGGACTGTTACATGATGTCCAACTCCAGAAACCTGAAGGACTGGTTCATCAGACCTTGTGTAAGTCCACACTTAATTTTTTATACCGTGCTGCTGTTAGTTATGAATGATTATTGTGTAAAACCAATTGTAAGAAAACTTCACTAAGCATTGCTACATTGTAGGCTCTTTGTTACCTAGATTTAACAAAAACAACTAAGATTGTGTTATAAGCAGGCCTGTCTCCAGGACCCGTCCCTCCGTCCCAGGACAGAAATTTCACCCCATCCCTTCCAAAAATCTGAACTTCAGTACAGAAAATTGATGAAATGTGTTTTTAAAAGCTTGAAATGACAAATTTTAAAATCAGCATGCCAGCTCTCAAACAATGAGTTGGCCAGAAAAAATGTTTCAAGCTGGAGACAGCCCTGGTTATAATAATCTTATTTTCCAAGACTTTTTACTGTGATGAAAGATTCACCTAAACCCCCCTCCCCTCAGGACCCTCCCCATGCCCTGGTGTGGGCTAAGATGAAGGGCTTTGGTTGGTGGCCAGCGAAGGTTCTCCAAGACAAGGATGGCCAATCAGATGTCAGGTTCTTTGGCAGGCTTCACCAGAGGTGAGATGACATAGAAGTATCAAATATGATATACATTTCAGCTCATTTTAAATGTTAGTTTAATGGTAACTTGCCCCAAGGATAGCAAATACATATTCAATGGCAGCCAAGTACAGTTGTTTGTGTGTATAACTGTCACTAACTATTGCTAAGGGCATGAGAGGGTTACAGAAGACACTTAACTGTGCATGAAGTTTCCCTTTCATACGTGCAAATAAATGATTATACAGGTACTGTTTTTCAGCACTTTGACAAGTGTTTTGCAAAATCAACCTTTTTTGAATGTTCTTTTTTTTTTTGGCAGAGCCTGGATCACAGAAGACTGCATCAAGCCGATTGATATAAATATCCAGCAGCTCCAGAAGAAGCGGACAGCTGCGTGGAAACGAGCGTACGATGAAGTGCAGGAGCATCAGGTACCATCCCAGGGAGTGTCTGATAGACTACAGATAATGTCAAGCCACTGATCTTGGTTACTTGAACTTGAAGTTGAAATGGACGTTACATCTATTACACTGTTCACAAACGACTAATCAATGCCCTACTCTACTACTTCACTGTTCAAAGTCTGTTAAACACATGTTGCCATTTTCAACAAGAAGAAACAATCATGGATTGCATGCCACTGCCAATATATTATGTTATCAACATAGTTGCAGTTTCCAACAGTGTCAGTAGGAGGTGCTGCATCACTGGTCCTTTGTTACACTGGTGGCAGCAGTGATATTACCAATGAATTTTTTGGTATGGCGGCCTTGAAAAGGCATCTTTTAACAAGGAGTACCTGTTCCACCATACCTTCCACTGTATTTTGGAGAATCTTGATAAATAGATAGATTAATAAAAATGATTTTTTTATACCCTTCCAGTCCAGGCTAGAGCACGTGCAGGCCAACCCCCTGTCTGTGTCGTCAGAGTCGCGAGGCTCGTCCCACAGTGATGGGGATGATGATGATGAGGAGGAGGAGGAGGAGGAGGAGACCATGCAGGATGCAGACGACAGCGGGGATGATCTGTCTGAACCTGAGGAACCAATATCCAGCACTTCCAATGGGGACCAACAGGTACATAGAAAGACACCTTTTCGTGAAAATGTAGAATATTTTCCTCGTCGCCTTTGCTCAAGCAATGACAAGTTTCATCCACGACAGACTGTCCGCAGCCAGTGCAGCAATAGCATCAGGGCTCAAGTCACCTTCCACATCCCCCAGCAGGTTCTGGACGTAGGTTGACGGCAGTCAGTTGCCCTAACGTCCTGAAGTTTCTTTATAAGTTTACATGGTTTATTTTGTGCTTGTTAACCACACCTTGTATGGTTAACAAGTGCAGATTGTTGCCTTTTGAAGGTTGACATGGTGGTGTGTTATCGGGAAGGGTGGTTATACAGGCTATATAGATATACAAAATGTAGATACAGACATGTTCATTTTGCCAGAGCTTTTGAGTGAGTGGGTGATTCCCTGTCTTGTTGATTGCAATCAGTTGCCCTGAGTTCCTGAAGTTTCTTTACAAGTTTTCATGGACTATTTTGTGCTTGTTAACCACACCTTGTATGGTTAACAAGTGCAGATTGTTGCCTTCTGAAGGTTGACATGTTGATTTTGCCAGGAGCTTGCTGAGGCAGTGAACCAGGTGAGCTCCACCGGCGAAGTGTTACAGCCGACGCCCCCCGCCACGCCCCAGAAGGCCTCCGTCTCCACGGTTGCCACGCAGACGCGGAAGTGGGCCTCGGCCGCGGAGGGGAAGGCCCCAAGCACCAAGACCAAGTTCGTCCAGACGATGACATCCAACGCGCCCGCCTGCATCTGCCACGAGAAATACAACAAGATCTTCTCGGACTTCAAGGAGAGGATGGAGGAGAATCAGAAGAAGGAGAAGGAGCAGATTCTACAGGACCTGACAGACAAGGTGGGCAGATTTGTGCAAGATTTGTCCTTTTTGTCATCTTTAACCTGATTCATAAACAGGATCTATTTGTGCTGTCTTTTTTTGCTTTCAAGCAAAACAGGCGTATCAGGAACTTAATCAAAACTCATCATAATTACTTGTGCTTTTGTATAACATCTGTACGCCATTTATGTCAGCCAGCAGTACCTGTAATTTTGCTTGGAATTTTAAGGGGTGAAAGACTTGAGTAAAATCAGTACATCATTTATGTCAGCTCAAAGTATACTTTTGCCTCAGATTTTTAAGTAGTGAAAGACTTGAGTAAAATCTGCCTGACAACCAAACTTGAAACTGAAGCTGTTGTGCCCTGCACTTTCAGCTGAAGAGTGAACATGAGCAGGACAAGCGAGAATCCCTGGCCAAGGCAGCCGCGAGTAACAAGTCCGAGGTGGAGCAAGCCGTTAAGAAGGCCAAGGAGGAAGTGGAGTCATCCAAGACAGTGGACCGCAAGCAGATGGAGGAGGAACACAAGGCTGAGATCTCATTTGTCAAGAGACGTCAGTGGGTGAGTAATGACTGAGTCACACACTTTCACATACTTGAAACCTGCATACTTGTGCTAACTTTTCCTATCAACTAAAAATTTGGCTATCTTCCAGTCTGTTCCAGTGACCTCTCCACAACTGTGAAAATGTAGAACAATTAAATGTAAAACAATGTCAAAACAGCTTGGAACCTCATTCTCAGCACACATGTATTGTTGGTAACATCCTCTGTTGTTTCCTAGCCTCAGCAAACGCTGACGTGCGGCAAAGATGGTTGTTTTCCAGTATATCAAGCACAGATGAGCTTACAACAGCCCCATCTTTACAACAATGTTACTGTACCATTTGTTTCCCCAACAAAAAAATTCACCTCTCCCATACTTCATCAAAAAGTGCAGTTCTGTTCAGAGTTGCTAGGTGGCGTTGCTGACCTGTTGTTATTCTGTTCCAGTGTTACAACTGCGAGGCTGAGGCGATGTACCACTGCTGCTGGAACACCAGCTACTGTTCTGTCAAATGTCAACAGGAGCACTGGCACGCAGAGCACAAGAAAACCTGCCGGCGCAAGCGCTGAGAAGCGGGACTCCTCGAAAACTTCCCAGAAGACCAAGTCATCCAGCTTAGTTCTAAACATCATTGTTCTTCTTCATCATTTAGAGACATTTCAAATGAATTAATCATAGTCAAACTTTTACAAAATGCCCTTGCTGGCAAAATGAAACCTTAAGATTGCACTATTGGTACAAGACATTTTAGTTTTGTAAGCGTGAGTGATAGAAATATAGTATTTCATTCCCCTTGTTTCTCACAGTTTTGTACTCCTTACAGACCATCCAACAGTTCCAAGTATTTTTTCATGTAGAATGCTTCATTATATTTCAGCCATACCATAGGTATGGTGAAATATATTGTATTCATAATGTTTCTTTCTTTCTTTCTTCTTTCTCCTGCCAAATCTTCAACTCAAATCAACTCCGCCGTTTTTTAACCGATTGACTTGAAATTTGGCACAAAGATAGAGTAAGCCAATACCCTCAGGTGTTTTTTTCATTTTTTTCATATCTGCCTTTAAAATGATTTTATTGAGGTTTTTGTCAATTTTTATGTATATTTTGGGCTCCTGTACCCTGGTATTACAGCCGGATGACATGAAATTTGGTACAGAGGTGCCCTGATCATATGCCCACCCAGATTTAATAACAGTTTTGGCATACGGTACAACAAAATGCTTGATTTTGCGATTTTTGGCCATTTTTTGACCAAAAAAGCACATTTTTGCCTCCTGTACCGTCGTTTTACAACCGAATGACCTGAAATTTGGTCTTAAAGTGCCCTTCAATTTTGTGCGCATGAATTCAATAACAGTTTTTCCATACAGTACAACATGATGCTTAATATTACAATTTTATGGCCATTTTTAGACAAAAATTTGACATTTTTGGCTCCTGTTCCCTCGTTTAAGAACCAAATGACCCGACATTTGGTAAAGGGGTGCTCTAGATATTTATCCAAATGACCCATGTATAATTTTTGGCATGGAACACTATTTGGGAATTTTTTGGGTCATTTTCCAATGGCCAAAGGGGTCAACGACCTCAAGGCCTATTGTTGCCTGAGGGAGATGGCTGAAATATGCTGTATTTGCTCTCAAGCAAATGTCGGCCTTTCTAGTTGAGAACACTTTTCCATCTATCTATACAACCCTAGCTGGCAAAAGGAACAACATATACAGGCAATATCCTACAGTTCCTACCCTATCCACAAGTTTGTTTCCCAGGGAAATTTCTAATAAAACAGTGAAATAAGTGTGTTACTTTTAATCTTCTGGTCAGCTCCTACTGCATCAGATACTGGACAGTCTAGTAGATAAACTGAAAAGACTTTGGCTATCCAGTAACCTCTTAAAACAGTATGTACAGTTTCATGTTTGTAGATGTTTCTGGTGTCTGTGTGTTTCCCTAGCTTCTACTAGGTTCTACAATGTACATGTCGTAACTTAACCCTGCTAAAACCTACACATTTAAGTGTTACAGGTTTATATATGAAACTGCCAGCACTGGGAGTTAAGGCAATGCATCCACTGCTACTGTATTATATGACCAGATTTCTTTAAAGAACAGTACTGTTTGAAAATAATAGCAGCACACACATGTTAGTAGGAGACTAGAATAGCAATTTGTTGTTGTTTTTTTGTTTTAATTTCACTACTTGTAATGCTGTGCACATTTTTAATGCTGCTGGTTGCCAGATACAAAAACAGTTGAAACATTGTGTTGTCATGATACTGCATGTGCATGTGTGTTAGTCTAGTTTGCAATGCAGACTAGACATAGTTCCATTGTAAAATATTCGACAGCTATCACTTAACTTCTACCTTGTGACAGTTTTTTTTACATGGGAATTTTGCACTACCGTTAGTAAATTCTGAAGTTGCTTTCAATGAAATTATAATAGATTCCTCACCTTGTAAATAGTACTAGAGTTAAGTCAATGATATTTATGAACTATTTCTCGTTTTGTTTTGTTTTGTTGTGTTATTTCTTCTTTTGTACTTTGTTCTTATTTTATGTAGCTAGCTTTTTCTTGAAGAACATCTTCATCATGTATTTCAGACTTATAATTGTCATTCTGGTTTAAAGTAGGAAGAATGACGTGAACCTATGGTGGAAACAAGAGTTGAATGTTGGCTAGTGCTGCCAATTCTTTTCATGCAGCTATGGCTGTTGTGAAATGAGACAGTATGAACTGTAATACATGACACAATATTACTGTTGTAGCTTTCTGGGGAATGCAAGTTCAAATTAACATTGGAGTTTTGTACTTCAAGTTACGCTGACACTTTTGAATCAGTTGCACACCCACTCTGGGGGCAAGGAAGTTTGCAATAGGCTTTGTGCAAATTGTAGTGGTAGGCAAGATTTTTGTTGTTTCTGTGTTGTTGATGTTTTTATTTTTAGGTGTTTTACTTTGGTTCTACAAATCAGTCTCACAGGCATGTCCCAGAAATGATTTTTTTTAGTCTTCTTCTAAACACCAAGACAGATTTGCTCATGTTTTGGTTATTTTCATTTTCTGATATGATGTTTATGGATATTATGTTAATGTTGGCCAGTAAAGGTTTCAAAATGGAGGAAAATTGTTGGACCAAACTACGAGAGAAATGTACAGTATATAAAGTAGACATATTTGTGGTTCACATTGGCATGCAGGTATATGTACACAAGTAAAACACTTTGGGTTTATTTTGGATGTTTTTATTGGCACAGAATTATTTCATTACACAACTTGGACAAGTCAAAGAGCCTGTCTTCCAGTATTGCAGTAAAAGACAGTAGCCTAGATAGGCCAAACTTGTGAGCTACCAACTGTTGTATATATCTATATCCTATGGCATTTTCAAGGAACATGAGGGCAAAGTCAGTTACTTTAAGAAACGGTTGTACCTAAGAGACAGCCTAATTTAGAATAATCTTTTCAACATATTTTTTACATGGCATTTGGATTTATCATTCTTCAAACAAGTTTTGTTTATGAACGAGCACATTCTAACGATGTAAAGGAGACTTTTAGAAACCATCATCTCTTTTGACTTTGGCCTCCTCTATGTAAGAGGCTTCTGTTCTAACGAGAACGAAACATTAAAGAACAGATGCCACACAAAGACAAAAAATCTCTTGTTATCCATTGTTAGTTTGTTCTTTCTTTCTGGATGTTTTCGTTACTCATCATCATCATCATGTGTTGGGGGGGGGGGCAAGTTTATGCACTACTGTTAGTAAACTATCTGCAAGATGTGCAACAGGACTAAGTTTATGGCCCAGAGTGATGTAAAGAGGCATCATATGTGTAGAAAAACTGGAGCGTCCAAAGAAAATCAGTGTTGTGGTCTTCACATTCTGTTACTTCAGCCTTTGCTATTTTCTTCTTAATTTGGACACTGTTGTAGGCACAGTAAAGGAAGACAGAGTTTCATTTACAGTATTTAAACTTCTTTTTGGACAAAGGATGTCATAAAGAATGACTGTATGTAACTGTGCATCACATTGTTTCCACATATACCCAAGTGTGGAAAGGTCCAGCACAAAATTAGTACCAGTAACATGTAAATATTGATGGCGGCTAATGTAGAATTGTCTTCATGTGTGTTGTTGGTAAATGTATTTATGCTTTTGTTGTGCATTGTGTACATGAAAAAGAGCAAGTGTATTTTGTTTTTGTTTGTGTATAGCCTGGGTGTCATCCCAGTTAGTTTTCTCTTCACTACTTTTGTACAAAAGTAATTAGGATGATGCACAGGCTAGTTTTCTGTACAGGCTTCCACTGGAAGTAGTTCACAACATGGTGGTACAGGATTATGTGACAGCTAGGATTGACGGGGACTTTAATAAAAAGTCTCTTCAAAGGTACACAGGGGTGTGGAAGGGTATTTAAGAATTCAGTTTCTAAAATATTTACGAGGATTCAGACTAATGCATTCCATTTGACTTCAAACTTGTTGGCTTTAGGAAATAGTCCATGGATTCTATTAAGATTTGCATTACAATTTGGGTTGATATGGTATCTTACAATATATCTAGACCCTATGGAGTCAACAAAAACCCTTCTACACCCTCTTGTCAACTGATCATTTCTACAGAAAGTGATGATGTCCGTTTGGTAGAGAAAACTTGATATAAACATTTAAATCACTGCACGGATGTCTGTCTTGTTTTCAACTACTGTAGTTTATTTCATAGCCCAGATCAGGGCTCTAGCCAGCGTCCGTTTTCCCGTCAATTGACGGAAATTTGCTGCGTCTGACGGAAAAGATTTAAAACCAATCCGTCAACCTTGACGGACAAAAATCCTTGTAGGAAGCTACAGGCGGCTTGGGGACGCCGTCCACGGCCGTAAAAGCCACACACTGTTTGTTTTGCTATTGTTATGATTGTTGACAATGTGTGTCAGCGCCCTTTTGCATACGATAATCTCATTAAAACCAGTTTTTCAAGGTCTCAGTTCAGTCCTTCTAATTCCATTGTAATTGGCTGACGGAAAAAAAATTCGAGCTGGCTAAAGCCCTGGCCCAGATGCATACAAAACAATAGCATTTCTGTTTCTATTTTACATTTTTAAGCAAAATGGTACATTGTCATCCTTTGGAAAGACAAGAAGCACACACAAGTATGTTCATCTTGGCATTAATTTATTCATTTACTGTAGTACACATTCATTTAATCTGTACACCACCAACAACTGTGAAAAGATGCTTGCTGCACTCTTGAAGATATATTCAGAGCAAAGGAGGATAGGTAGGGAGATAGTCAGGCACATCCCAGAAACTACCTCAACATGACACATCTGAGAAGTTATGATGTCACCATGACACACATAGAAATAAACATGAGACAACAATTTCATTTTATTGTGTCTAAGTTCTGTATATCAGTTCTACAGGTTTTGGCTGCCTGGTTTGCATTAAGATATTGTTAACCTTTAAGGGGGATCAGTATTTTTACTACATGTACCTCTTGACAGCAAATCTATGGACTTCCTCCAATCTCAATTACTATGACAATTGTTCTATCACGCAATGGATGCAGTTAAGTGAGTTTCCTGCTGCAATAAGGCATGGGTTTGTGGATGATGAGGGAATGGCTACATGCCTGGAGGTTTGGAGGCTTCATCTGGAAGGGAAAACAATAGCACCTTAATCATTAACACAAAAGCAAACCAACAGGGATAAAAGGGGCATTTGGTTCAACACAGACTTGTCTGTTCAGCATTACTGCAATGATACAACCGTAGAAACATGAAAACTTGAATCGTGACTGACTCAAAGCTAGTGAAAAATAGAATGCCCCATACCTTTATATACATATTCCAGCGCTGTGCTGATTATTCTCATGTCACTCTCAATACTGCGGGCCCAGTTCTCCACATCCCCTATTTCCTGTAGGAGCAAAAAAACCGAACAGTTTCATTACTCAGGCCCCATACACTACACATGATGATGATGTACCACAAGAGAGCAACAGCTTTGACTCCTTTTAGTCTATGTACAATGTACTTTATCTGAACTTCCTACAACTAACAAGATAGGTGGAAAAGTTTTGTTTGAATATAAACAATTATCCATTAGAACTCACCTCATTTGCTACTCACAGTTTTTCCTGTAAAAATACTGTTAAATATTTCAAATGACCACCAATGATCTCTCAGGTTTACTTTCTTCCACATGGTTCATATTTAGTCCACCAGCTTTCAAGTCAAATTCCAGTAATCTTACTAAAACCATTTGTAATGTCATCTTACCAACATATTAGTACCAAGATTGTTATATGGAACACCAGCAACAGGAAAAGGGTTATATGTACATGTACCTTGAGTGCTTGGTTAAAGCCCTCCACTACAGCCAGCCATTGTAGAGTCTTCTTGGCGTATGTAGCAGCTTGGGTCTGCAGTTGTTTAGCTTCTGCATCAAGCTTCTTCTGGTTCACATATGCTTGGGAAACCCTGTACATGAGATATTAAAGTACAGAACAAGGCACAAAATTAAGCAGGCAATTTTTATATGTGTGCATGACTTTGCTAAGCTGAAGCATGCTTAAGTTTGAATGTGCTAATATCAGAATGAATTTGATATGATTTGTAATGTCACTTACTCCAATGGCTATAGCTAAACAAGACCATATCAGTTTCACTTATCAAATAATAACTCATTACTTATACAGTAATATTATTTCAAGCTTTCCTCACAAATTCTTTGACTTCTTGTTGACTTACCCAGAGTTGAGATTTTCTCCTAATGCTAGAGTTACAGCTGTGGCTGCTGCTATAGTATCCTTTCTTCTTTTCTCTGTAAAAGTTCAAATATTATAGGCATAAGACCTCTTTCATGTGGTAATTCTCTTAAGAAGACTCTTAAAAAAAGCATAATTATAAGGTTTCAAGGCATAAAACTTGTAAAATGATCTGAGAATGATCTGACCTGACTGTTTTGTGCTTACTTGACACATATTAGGAAACTTCAATAGACTGGCTTGCAGGTTCCCGTTTAATTTTTATCCTGCACTATCTAAATTGGCCAAAAGGTGGCGCTGCGATGCCATCAAGCTGACAGCAGCAGCAATGCACACTACCTGTAACTACTGTACCTCTGTATGAACTTGGTATTAAAGCTAACACTGTTATACTAGGTCTATTAGACATCTTAGAAACACAATGTCAGGTGTTGAAAACATTGCTGTTTCTCAGGTCCAAGTATTCTTTCTGTACAGTTCTCAGTAATGTTGAACTGACCTTGCAGTTCTCTGTGTTGCTGTTGTCGAGACTGGTGCTCCTTTAACATAGCAGACAGCATGGTGTATCACCTGAAACAGCAGGGCAAAAACAAAATCACTTTTTATGATGATTCAGCACTATTTGATGGTATCACAGATAACAATTGTTGTGAATGTTCTTTAAAATAATCCCAGGCAAGCACAGATCCCACAAAGGGCAGGGATAAACAAGTCCACTAGCCCTATAGTCCCGGGCAAGTGAAAATGCCAATCGGGCAAGTGCATGTCCTTCCCCACTTGCCCGATCGGACAAGTTAGCTTTTCTCCATTGAGTGAGATTTTGATGTACTTGCTACTTTTCAAAGTCATGACATCAAGCATTGATTAACACAGAAAATAGAGCCAATAACAAAAATTCCATTGAAGGCCATGAATATACATAGAAAAATGTCATTAAGATTTCGGGCAAGTGAAAAGTTGGTTCGGGCAAGTAAATTTTTTAAGTACTTGCCCGATAGGACAAGTCAATTTTAGAAAACTTGTCCAACCCTGAAGGGAATGGCAGTTTTAGTGCATGTACATAAATATATACTTCTAACACCACCTGTATCAGTTATGATAAAAAATAAAATATTTAAGGCTTTTAAGCTTCTCATTATTATGTACTAGTATGTGACGTGACTACAGTGTTGCTGCAAACACTACTTTCTTTATACCACAAAATTTAATCACCGCAAACTTAAAGGTACTTACAGCAAACGATAGTAAACTTAATCAACGTTAACGTTAACCTCCTTAAACTAAATCAAGGAGGATATATGTTGTATGATTTGTTGTATCATAGTCACTTCCAAAAAGAAGTTTCACAGCACTAAATTTCAATTCCTTCAAACTAACTATTCTTCCTACATTGAACATCCAGAAGAGTCTAACGCTGAAAACTGCTAGCACTGGTTTATACTATGTCATTAGAATTTCAGTATTAAGTAAGGTGATGTCTTGGTACAAAGCAAGAAAACCTCTAGTACAACCTGAAACCTACAAGAAGAGGAAACAACATATATTTTTGTGCCAACAAAACAAAACAAGGGAAGATCATATCGAAAAACGGAAGCAAGCTACCCTTGTTACTTAGTATTAATGACACCGTCGGAAGCTTACGCGATCATAGGTCGTTAAGGCATCACCTGTGGAAGCGTGTCACGTCAGGTTACTGAGAAATACCTAAGTTTCGTCAGGTGTTGTCGTAAAGTTTTCCTGTCACCTCACTTCCGCCATACTGAATCAGCTGTAACACCGCAGGCAAACGCTAAAAATGGCAAACTCTGAAAATACCATTTTCAGATACCAAAATGATAACTCATATTAAAGAAATGATCTTTGTAAACTTAATATATTTTAGAGCAAAATAATTTTGTTTTGTATGGAATATTTTTCGTTATTGTGCAGAGAGGATACATGAATATTTGCAAGCGTTTGGTGACCGCCGGAAAACCCTGAAGTCTCGCGAGATTAGGGTCCCGCTAGCGAGAGTCTGGCGAGAGTTGGAAATTAGTCCAGTTATTTTTGCCAGCCGGGCCAACATGGGAAGGATGGGGTCCACTTTACCCTCACTTTTCTGCGTGTTTCTCTGGATTTTACCCCTGACGTTAGGCTTCAACTATGAAACGAGGATACCTCTGGTCAAGGAAGGCCCCCAAAACTCTTATTTCGGATTTTCCGTGGCGCAGCACCAGATAACTGCGGACGGGTCGGACCCCTTCACCGTCACCGACAATGTGTAAGTACCGCCGTTAGTTTACTTAGGCACAAGCTATTTTCTAAGTACTTTGGGGGACGGAATTCCTCGTTCAAACGCGGAATTTCGTTGTTTCTATACGAATCATTTCATTTTCCTCTACTCCAGTTCCTTTTTAGTGTTCCGAAACCGGTAGATCAGTTAGTAAAACGCCCGTAGGTAAAAGTTTTGCCACCAAAAACTCGGTTGGAACTTGTTTTACGCAAGCAGCAAAGCGTAACGAAATCTGGTCCAGCTGAAAACCAGCTTCTTACGCCAAAATCTCTGCCTCGAATTTACGCATTATGATTTTTATTTCTCGACGATCATCTTTTTTTACAGAACCTATGCATTTTTCACACCAAGAGTGTATTGTTATGGAGATTATAAAGTTGCAGGGGGTTGGGGGAATTTTCCCTGAGGTCCCCTCAGTGCTCCATCAAAGAGCCCTTCACTCATGAATACAAACCAGGCTACATATGGGGTGATTTTGTGCCCATTTGTTGGGAAAAATGAGCAGAAAATGGGCAGACACCTTCCCCAGCGGGTCCCCATATAAAAGAACAAAGGAAACACGATTACCATCACACAATAAAAGAGTTCTCAAGAAAGTTGGGTAAGTGGGGAGGGGGGTCGAAAATGGCTAATCTAATATTTGGGGTATGCAAGGTCAACTTTGTACGGCTGTTCTCAGTGTACTCACTCAGTTTTAGTGTGAACACAGGGCCTCAGCTGTTTCCTGGGGGGCGAAAACTGATCACTAGGCCTTTAAAATCTCACATATCCACTTTACCACCAATACAAACCAACTACTACTTGAACTAGAATTAACAGCAATGGCAGACAACTTTTCTATCGGGAGTTCATTTGAGTCCATTTAAAAAGACGTTGTCAGTTTCAACATCAACAATTTCCCAGAGCGTGGTTGAGTAATGAGAGTGCAGGACTGAATTAAGATACAGATAGAATTGTCACTGTCAGCATATATCCTTTCTGAGTCACTTGTAATGTGTTGGCACCAATTGTAGTTTATATAGGATACTCTAAACTCTTTGAAAATATTTCAGACGATGATATTTTTCTATTAAACATTTGTCCTCATTATTTACTGGTATGATATTGTATTATAAAGAAAGGCTGTTAATGGTATACTATTGTGTGGTACCACTGCTATTGTTCTAGGCTTAATATACAATACAATAATTAATTCATTTTGGGACTTTGGGAGTTTGTCGGCTTGTTTGAAGAATTTTTTTTGTTGACACAAATCGTGAATCATCATTTCAACAAAAGATGTGAAATCAGAAAAAGCCTCTCGAGTCTTGCGCAAAGAGTTAGTCATAAATGTCTCTGACCTCACCCTTTTTTTTACGAAGTCTTCCAAACTTTAGTTGGAGGCTATTTTAGGGTGTGTCTGTACTCTTGAAACATTAGATAAACATTCCAGTTCAGCCTATCATATTCCCAATAGGGGGACCCTGTGGACTAGCTCTATTTAAAGAAAGGATTGCGCCCTGCCCCAAAACTGGGCTGTGTGTCACTCATGACCCCTTGGGAGGTTGTTTGGGGGATTATAGTCATAGCTACAGAACACCTGGGCTTGCTGGCATCCTAAACAACTACGATCCACTAGGAACTGAATTGCTAGTGTTGTACGATTTGTTGAAGGTTTCAGTAATATCCAATAACATGACCCACCTCAGATATGTCATATACAACCAGATTGAAGTCAGTCTTTAGGACTATTCAGTCTATTGTTTTATATTTGAAGTGATTGTTCAGTTGATGTTACATCTGATGGTTGTCATATATAGTTACAGAGTCCCTCAACAGAAATGGTCCACTGCCAATAACAACTTGTGTTCTGTTGTGACTGGAAGTTGTTGGAACTCAAACCTTCCAATCCTCAGTCCTCCACAGGAAACATGGCACAAGGCTTATTTGACTTGTGTGTTTCCGTTGGGGATGGGGAATGCCATAAAAGGAACACCCTCGTTCAAATAGCAGAAGGCGGAGATCACGCAAAGGTTAAAGATAGAGAGATAACTAGTCGTAAACTCTATTGTCCTTTTCCTAAATGTCAAAAGGGGTTACAGCACACTGGTATAAATGTGCTTGTAGATCATCAAGAAATTGTTTGTCTCCATGTCATACATGTATGTATAGGATGATCTTATACATGATACATGGCCACCAAGATTGAATATTTTAAAGATCTGTTTGACTCAGTTTGAGACCTGTAAAGAAGTGAATAGTATACTGTATATCATATGTCTCTAAGAAGGAATGTTGGCAGATGTAAGGCTTCCCCCCCCCCCCCCTCAAAGTAAACACGTTTCCACACTGTTGAATACATGATCCACTTCTCACACAGCGGAAGATTTGTCCTCTCCTTATTAGGAAGGAGAGCAAATGTCTTGAGAGGTCAGAGCACTAGATGGGCGAGGGGTAGGGCTGACCACGAATTCCTGACAAAAAGTCCTAGTAAAGGACAATCGGTTACTTAAAAAATGTTGTCAGTATAACACTGCCAAGGAAAGAATTTCATTTCCTGTCTAGGCTTTTTTTCAACTCCAAACAGATGTTGGGATGAATGATTGTAATGTTTTCTAACTACACAGTTTTGCTGATAGTCTGGGAAAGCTCTGTCATCAGAAAATGCTAAGATCTTCAACGCCTACATCTGCTTGGAGATTGCTTCGTATTGCTTGTAAGCTGCTGATTTGTAGTGTGACTGATTTTATGATCCCACGAAGAAAGGAAAGGAAGATTTTTACATGGTGACATGAGTTTTATGCAGCGAATCATACCATCATGTTATATCATTGGATCATTCATACCCATTAACACACAATGCACTGTAACCACCATCATGGCTTTCAATCGATTGGCTTCCTCATAAACCCCTAATATTATTACCTATCCCGATATTTGGCACGGGGATTCAGCTATGGCCTATAATTGGCACTCTGTGTGGTATAGGCTGTGTGTTCAATCCTGGAGCACTATAATATTCATGATGTTTCTCTTCTTTTTAGCCCCATTAGCTCAGAAAATAGCATAAAACTTAGGAATTGAAAAGAAAAATGTTGGTCACACTATAGTGACTATACAATACACCTGTGTCTTGTAATATGAGTATGACCAGGGCTTGTATTTCAAGGATAGGTTTGTTGCATCAGCTGGAAAAGTAGAGACATTTCCTTTCCTTTGTTCTGGAGAAAACTTGAACTGTACAGTACCTGTAATCCACACAACGTAGGAGGCCTGCCTATAAAAGGTAATCCAGCGCACCTTTATAACAGGAAACGGAGGAGTCGGGTTACCTCCACACCTGTGTTTGTGCCTGACTGATTGCCGTACTTCCTTTGCTATAAAAGCAAGTAGGAACACCAGATACCATTGTATGTGTAATTTGTGTTGGTACACATGATACAATCGTGAATCATGCTATTCCACCTTTACAAAAAATTTCTATAGACTCTAAACACTACAGTCATACCATTGTGTTTCTGTAAAGCCATTGATCACAATTATATAACCTCAGTCTTGGCTTTTCTGTGGCGTACCGAAGACCCTATATATCATCAGAATTGGAAGGCTCAATGTCATTATTTCACCACAGGGACCAATTTTCCTCTCTTGGCTCCATCCAAACTGCCTTAGCCTCCCAAGCGTCTCAAGGAATCCAATTAAAGATCTCAGCTAATGTTTTCAAGGATGTCTTACACTTCAGGGTTCTCTCAGAAGGTGTTACACCCTAGGAGTACTATCAGTTAATTAGTCTGTTCCCTTTCCATTTGTTTGTTAGGAACAAAAATGTTTAGGGAAAATAATCATTGAATAGATACCTGCTTGTTGAAATCAACTCAAAGCATAGCATTGCATACTCATACTTTGAAAATGTTTCTTGCAATAACTGTCATTTTTCCTATACAAGTCAAATGTACATGTTTTGGACCTGGAGGTCTTCCCAAGGTATTGTCCTGTATATCCCATTAAAGTAATGTGTTGGTTTAACACGATCAATACAATTGCATGTTAATTGCTTGAATCCAATTATGCATGAGTCAGACAATAGACAGACCATACCCCACACTTTTACCCTAAGGGGTCAGACGCTACACGAAATTTGTCCTTCCTTTTACGTCACATTCTCCCTCATACGTCAAGCCAAACGCTTTGCCTAGTTTGTTTGAAACTGAGGGTCAAACAAGACAGGATCATCAGAAAGGACAAAAAACAGACAGGAAGAAGATACGATCTCAAGTCCACACAGTTTACACACTTGAAATTTTGTTTCTAGTGTACAGATGCATAACCAGTGAGCAGACCCCACACAAGCAGTGAATGTTTAAGATGCCAGGACAGGATAAACATCAAAAGAAAACAGTTTATTCCATGGTCTTGTGAAGTGACAATAGTTTAACTTGCTCAGGGAGTACTGTGAATTCCAGTTCAAGTCCTATACACATATATTTCCAAGGACTTTCTTATTTTTATCTATAGTTAGTTAAAATTCAGAACTGTTTGATATGTATACAAGATGACAAAGACTGCTGTATGTAGGTCTCCACAACAATTAGAACCTCTATGTAACTGAACACCAATATGTATCAGATTGTATATAGGAAACTTTACTAAAATCTGGCTGTTGACAAGAAACACACATACTGTACCCTGGGGCTATGGAAGTAACGTTTCATTGGGCATGTTGTTGTAGCGGTTGTGGTTTACCTGAGGTAACTTTGATACAGATGATTGAACAATCTGACATATCCAGACTAGCGCATTTAGTAGAAACATTCTTGCTTCCTTTTTTCTTGCAATACGACTCGTTACAATTATGGTGATTTTTGCTATATGTCATTGTGTGGTACAGTTGCTTACATCATATTTGTTAACAGTATTTTTAACCATATATAGAAGCAGCAACTTGGAAATGGAATAGTAGTTTGAACTTGTACACAAGTGCATAACTGCCATAAGTAAATTCTCTTACAGCAAAGCCATATTGCAATTTGAGTAACATTTCATTTTGTAATAAGACAGTTAAGTATAATCTATTAACAACATGTAAGATGAAATTTTGACATGTATCTAGTGAGTAGAACTAATAATATATTTGAAGAAAAAGTTGATTTTACTATCCCACTCCGAGTCTGAGTAGAGCATATCCCTTGCATGGCTGTGGCTCAGTCATGTAGAACGTGTGATTACAGGGTTCTTTATCATGCCGTATCTCTGGGGAATGGCGCTTTTTTCTGCCAGACTAACCACAGAGAGATAGGACAGGTACGGACAATAGGCGCACGTCGGGAAGCGCTGTGCCCGCAGGGATGTAACACATGGCTGCACTGCGCCGCTGTTGTTACGGAAACCACACAAGTTTTCTGTCAATTGGCTTCATCCCACTTTGTCTTTTCACTGCTGTTTTCATAAACAGATATTCGAGGGTGAAAAGTGTGACACTTTGGTTAAGTGTACTCTCCAAGTGGAGGTTAGGCTTCGGCTGCAGACGTCAAGAAACATTATAAAATAGAAAGCCTGATAAAAAGGACTAAAACGTTAGAAAATAGTTGGAGCCTAACCTCTGCTTGAAGAGTAGATAAAGTGGTCATATTTCCCCACCATACATTGTAAGAATTTGTTTAAAACTAACAAAAAGCAATACAGACAAGCCTCTACATATACATGCATTCAGGCTTGAAAAGGACTTTACACACCGTGGGTTAAACAAGCCGGCTCTTTTATTTCCAGGTGTTGAAGCCCTCAAAAGGCTCTGGTACCACAAAGCCTACTGTGAAATTGGTAACCATAGGTTGTTACCACCGATAGTTGTTGCCATTCTTTATCTCTAATTCTCAGACAGAAAGTTTGGTCTACCAGAACAATATTAGTAAATTCTGACTGACTGAAAAGACTCAACTAGGGAGCTAAGCAGGCATGCTGCTTTTTTCGCATGAGTGGCTAAATGATGGCGTTTAAGTTATTGTAAGCGGTGGGAGAAGTAGAAAATAAAAGAGACGTGCCGATAATTGTCGTGTGCCTTTCACATACAATTTTCCTCAAGTAGACTTAAAAATTCCTTATGTCACTGATTTAGAAAAGCTTCAGAGTCTAGTAACAGCAAAATTTTGTTACCAATTAGCTTAAACCCAAGCGTGGGAAATGTATACCAGAAAATCAGCACTGTAGTAGCAGGTCAAAGAGTGTGTTTTGTCTAGCAAGTGTCTAACGTTTCACAGCAGCTCCTAATATTGATTGTGGACCCTCTGTATAGCATGAGGTCTCATGGTAAAGCTATTAAGGCGCAACTCTGTCTTCCATATTTATGACTCTTTTAGGAGTAAGTCATGACCTTTTGGCCCCAGAGGTCAGCGGAGAAAGAAGATAAGGGTGTGAGAACCCTTGACTATAGACCTTTCAGCTTACCTGATAAGTTAACTAAAGGGGGCTTGTCACCTGGTAATTAATGATCTCCACTTTAATTTGCATAAGGAATGGGCTCAGTGCTTATTGAGTCGTTTATCAATAACGTTAGTTAGATCTGTAAAAGGACATTAGTATTAAACTGTTCAGTCCTATTACAGAGATAAAGGAGACTTGGAAGATGGTTGTCTTTCATTATAGACATCTGTGGAAATGAATCTTGAGGGTTTGTAAAGAACCCAAAGTCGATGTTATAGACTAAAACATAACTTCTTTTCAGTAAATGTTCGCAAAGCATCCTACTATTTTTCTGTGGTCTGATAGATAGCTTTTTTAAACATTGTTTGTGGCAGGATGTTGCCATTGTTTGCTGAACCAACAAATGAAATACTGTGATATCACTACAAGGACAAGGAATGGTGATAACTAGTAGTACAGGGCTATCTCTGGGACCTGTCCCTTTGTTCGTTGTTGCTGATTGGGATAGAGAATAATTGGCTAGGTGCCTAGGTCCATCAAAAATATCTGAAATTGCTAAAAAGTATATTTTTGTAGCGGTCCCCACATAAGAAAGATATCATGGAAGAGTGGCACTAAGATATACAGGTAGGCGTTCTACCTGAGAAAACACACCTGAAGAAGCAAGCCAAGACATGTTACATCCCCGGGGAATGTCTGGAATGGCCTGAGTTTGTGTGGAAAAGATTTACGTTGCTTCAGTTGAGTCCACCAAGGTGCCTGGGGGTGTTTGAAGGTTGCATGTTTCAGAACAGGTCAGCTGAAACCTCCCCCTATACTTTCCCCATGGCAAACCACAGGGAATACATGGTGCCTACTACACCAGGGCTCGAAATACCACCTGCATATGGAGGTTAGTGCAGGTAAAATTGGAACTGTGCAGGTCTACCTGCACCTAACCTGCACTGGCCCATGTACTGGGTTTTATACATGAATGTCATATGATGTTTGTATATGTGGATTGTTATTGGCTGCATTGACTGTTCACTCTCACTCACTCACTCCCTCCAGCGAGCTTGCTCGGACTGTTAGCACCTATAGTATAAAGTATAAAAGAAAAAATAGCAATGGTTCCTGAACAATTTTAGTATGATCCATATATACTTCCTAAATTCAGAGTGTTGCAGATAAAATTTGTCATGTGCAGGTAATTTTCAATTGTTACCTGCACCAGTGCAGGTATGGAGAAAAAAGTATTTCAAGCCCTGCACAGGGAATACATGGTGCCTGCTACATGTATACATGATACTGAACATGCTGCAGAGGAATGGGACTGTAAACATTGGGTAATGGCTCGAACAAGCAGCCCAGGTTACAACTATTTTTAGAAGGCTACTGTCATCCTTATGTTACCCTGAACTTTTCCCCCATAACATAACACTAACAGGAACTGAATGGAAAATTTTTTGCATTGATTGATTGCATTATACAAGCACATTATGTGAAGATCTAAACATATATTCCTAGGCAAACCCAGGCTACATAAAGATTTATAAAAGACAATTGCAAGCAGACCACATTAGGCCTTGCACAGAGATTTACTGTGAACAGTTGGAAGCAAAACTTAGATGGTTACCATTACCAAACACTTGACCCCTACCACTCCTTTCTCTTAGAATACTGAAAATCGCGATCAAAATTGTATAGAATTGAATAAGACACACACACATATAATTTTATATGGCATGACTGAAGAGTTGCAACAGTATAAAAGTTGTTCCAGTGATTTCTATGGAACATTTGCAGGCGTGCTGTATCATGAACAGCATGATTAGGTAAGGCCAATCCAATGTCACCACGGTGTCAGAGGTCACTGCAGACAGAAATACAGGCCGAGGTCAGTCCTCAGCCAGGCTGGCCTGATGTAAACATTCCAGCTGTGCACAAATATAGGCACGGTCGTTATTTACTGGACAAACCTCTGGACACCAACCCCTGCAGCATATGTAAAAGGGGAAGTTCTGTAAAATTCTTCTAAATGAAGTGTAACTAGCCTGATTAAATCTCACTTATAGCAGCCCGCCTAACATCTACCTCTGCAGGGAGGGGCCAGTTACAGCCCCAGACAGCAGAGTTTAGTTTGTGTTACACATACAGAGTAAAGTATAACTAACACTTTGATTACCAGCAAAGCTTTTTGTACAGTAAGAAGTATGAAGCCTATTGAAGCACTCATTGCTCTCAGAGTTAATATGTTACCACCACGCCTGTGCCCACTGCCAAAATCCTTCTCGAGGGGATTTAGGACAAAGTCTTGAGCTTTTCCAGCCTCCTATATCGTATGTTCCTCTGTGACTGTGTTCTGAACAATTCTGGCATGATTCAGATGTGTATTTGAACAAGTTGCCAACAGTCAAAGAAAGAATGAGATAAGAAAATAACTAAAATGTTAGTTTGGGAGTGCTTGAACTCCAAGTTACACCCACAGTACTGTAGCACTACTATGACCTTGTTCCCGATAAGTGGACCTAATGGTCAGATGGCATGGCTGCCATAATGGAATTGCCAGGTGGACCCATTCTCTGCCATGCCTTATTAGGGCCAAACAAGGCAATGACATTACTGTAGTAGACAGCATGGGAGGGGGGCACACTGCCTAATAATGGCAAGACACCATCTTTAGGTTTACGGGATGTGATAGAAGAAGTATTAAGTATCACTAAGATGGAAAATGATAAGTGAAAGGCACACGTATATGGGAATGTACATTGCAGAAAAATATTCTGTACAATTTTTGGTAGCTTGACTTTGGATACACAATATGTTTTACGTCCCTACCCTTGTAGTTGTAGTTTTACACAAGTTTTTTAGTAAGCGTACACTACATTAGGTAGTGCATGAAAACCTAGGATGGAGCCCAGGTTAACATTATCCCCCTTTTTGTGATAGCATGCAGGATTTCCTCTGCTAGGCTGTGACATTCCATGTATCTCCTTTACTGTGTTGTTATCAATCTTGATTATCATGACTGACAGAGATGAAGTGTGGGGCAATTTCATTACTGTAGATGATCATCATGTCTTCACTCTGGAGCTCTGGAAGCTATCAGGACTAATTCCAATTAGGAAAAAGTCCTTGTTATGCTAAGTCTGACATTTTGTCAAGGTTACAGCCAATAAATGGAGTTATTTCTGTTAATGATGTAATAAGATATGCCTAATTTTTTATGACATGGTAGATCATAGTAGATTGCAATATTTTCCTAAATATTTTTCTTGTCAAAAAACAGTTGAAAGGACTTTTCTAACTTATCATATTTATTGAAGATTTTGTGAAAACGACATTGCCTACATGTAAGTCTCTTATATGGGGTAGTTTGTGTCACATAAACTCTGCTGTCTGGGGCTGTAACTGGTACTCTCCAAGCAGAGGTTGGTGGCAAATATCATGACCTTTTCGGGGAGGCTTATCGAAAAGTACATCATATAAGGAAAAGGTCACCATTTTCCCCACCAACCTCTGCTTGGAGAGTGATAACTGGCCCCTCTTAGACTAGAGACTGGCGTATGTTTTGGGGGCTGCTATAACTATAAGCGAGACTTAATCAGGCTAAATGCAAGGCCACTGCTAAAAACTAGGACATGCATATCAAAAGTCACTTCAACATCATAAAAGGTTATAGAGTCATTACTTTTTTCACACCTCTTTGCCAAGTTGACCAGTGGTGGCCCAAGTTTACATTAGCCAAGTTTGATGAAGTCCTCTCCATTTGGAGCCGCCCAGGCGTGAGATTGTATGACAGTGTGCTGATCTCTGGCGCCCCATTCACACACATGCCCGCTTTATTTACATCTCATTACACAGGTACTTGCTGTGTAATAATCCAATTAACCAGATTCATACTCGTGTCATAAACAAATTACCAGGTGGGGGTGAGAAGCCATGGGGCTAACACTAGGGTGTTCAGTCACGTGACCTGACCCCAGCGAAATCAGTGAAAACACCCTGTGTTGCCACTTTCTGTGGCGATATCTCAACAATTTTAAGACCAATATACATGTACTATACATCAAAATGAAGGGAATTTAGTTGTTAAAATAACCTGTAAATGGCTTTAAAATACATGATAAGTGCAAGGAGATATTTCTGGAAACGTGCGGCATATGCCCCCGTCTCCGGGCCGGGGCGGCGCGGGCCGGGATTTCGGGCCGGAGCCGCGCTGACACCGTTCCATATTTGGGCATTGCCAAGGGGTTTCCCTGCCCATATAAGGTATTATTCGTGCTTTTCCGGCAAGAGGAGGCTTGTGGGCGGAGCTACGAAAAATCCCGAAGTTTTTCGACCACGGCAAAGCCATACTGCGAGGTGAGACAGTTTTCAATCGTAAAAATTTTCAAGAATTTGAAAAGTTAGGAATCTTGGATTGGGATATATTAAAATACACATTCTAAGGAATAGTTTGATGTGTGGTTTGTGTAGTTTTGATGAGAATTAGTGCCTTGGCTTGGACGAGATTGTTGAGAGGTCGCGTCGGCTGCTGTCGGGGTGGGAGGGGGGCGCACGTGCGCTCACATACGCCGGAGCGGCTGGACAGATTCTATCGTAAAATTTTCGTACAGTTTGTCAATATGCCGACCTGGGATTCTGATATAGTGAAAAATACATTCTTGTGAACAATTCTATCAATAATTTGTGTAGTTTTGAGTAAAATTAGCGCGCCACTTTGACGAAGAATGTTGACTAAGAATAGCGGTACACGTCGGCTGCACCGTTTACGTATATCAAAACACAACTGCGTTTTGTAATTTCTATTTGCGATTTCACTATTTTTCTGATCAGTTACCTGTTTTTTTCTGCCGAGAATGTTAAATAAACAACATACATTTACTTTTTTTTTTAGTTTATAACTTCCTATCTTGGGGCTTCACTGTACCATCTAATGTTGTTGATTTCTACTTCTGGAAAATCTAGAAACTAACTAAGTAAGAAAGTCCTTTTTGTACATAAAGTAACGTTAATTATTTTTTCCTACCACTTAAAAATCTAACCATGTTCTTCATTTGGCAAAAGATGCAATCTAGGAAATTTATAAATCATTGACAGTTTCATATTCACCATTTTCAATGAAATTCTAAATCTATTTTGAGTTCTCTTTGAACAATCAATATTACATTACTAATTATCATTTTAATTTCTTTCCTTTTCCTCTAGAACACCATGGAATCTACATCTGATGGTTCCGTTGCTACTGACCTCGGAGAGATGTTGGCTTCAGATTTAAAACAGTTGTTGAGTTCACAAATAAATTTGTAATCCGCTTATGCAAGCTGCAAGGCAACGCATCTGTGTTTAGCTACGCAGTTAAAGCAGCTCGCTCCTTTGGAAATCGTGAAGGACGTTGAGAAAGCTAAGGACAACTCTCTCCGAAAACATATCAACTCAGTTTATAAAGAGTACCAGAAGCTCTCCAGAAGCAAGAAAAAGGAACTCTTGGCCAGCTTCTGTAAAACACAGTTTGAAATGCCAAAGGGAGTCTCCCACGGCTGCAGCGGCGGAGTCAACATCTACAACACAGTACAAACTTAGTAGTACACCACTCTTACCTGTAGCAGTCCTTCTCGTGACCTTGTAATGCACATGTACCTCCTAGTTATGGTCTTGTGTCATACATACTGCAGGTGTATGAGTTGTACACAATATCTTACCTGTAGCAGTCCTCGTGTGACTTTGTAATGCTCATGTAACTCCTAGTTATAGTCATATACTGCAAGTGTTGTGTACCATATCTTATCTAGCAGTCCTTCTAATGTAACCTTGTATCTACTAGTTATAGTTACATTTGTATATATCATACATACTGCAAGTGTAGGAGTTATATACCATGTCTTAACTAGCAGTCCTTTTAATGTAACCGTGTATCTACTAGCTATAGTTACATTTATATATCCTGCATACTGCAAGTGAAAGATTTGTACATTTGCAAGGATATGAGAGGTAAAGTCATTGAATGATGTACAATTAAGCAATAATGAAGAACAAACACTTTGTACTGATGGCTTTTATGAAGCCAGGACTCCTGTTGTAAAGCACCTTCCATCTTTTCACACTTGCAATGTGTGCAGTGGCTGCCTTGGGAGTGGAACATTCACAAGTTTTTTTTTTTTTTTTTTTTAATTGTATTGACCTATGAGTGTATGGTGGTGCTGTAATTTTCCACAGCACAGGCATATCCATGGAAGCAAAACAGCCCAACTGTGTATCTTTAGTAACCTGGAAAATAGGAGAAGACACTATGTGAGATTTCAAAAGAAATTGTAAATGTAAATAGCTGTAATCAAATAGGATCTATCAACCCTATGATTCACATTCCAATATATCTATGTACATATCAAGGTCATGATTGTTGTTTCAATTCTGTCTCTTTATTGATTTAATCACACTAAATACAATAAGGTAGTCAGTTTACAGGTGAGATTCAATGGGGAAACGTGTCTATTTAACCAAAAAACAGTCAAATACTGTCCCTGCATAAATTATGCTAATTGAGCCTAATTTATGCTAATTAGGCATACTTTATGCAAATTAATGAAGATATGCTTCATGCCAACATACCCACCAAGTTTGAACATCATATGACCTAGTGATGTTAAGATATATTGATCCAAGTGACAAAGCAAATTTCTTGTAATTCTTCCCATTGAAAACAATGGGAAGACGGTTCCGTCCTTGACCGCATTGACCCCATAGTTAAGGCCTTTGTTTCTTGGTGACCCAAATCCTTGATTTCCAAGAAATGAAATTCTTGTAACTCCTCAACCATACATCATAGAAAGATGAAATAAAAAGCATTGCAATTGTCAGTTCTGGCACTATGATATGATATAAGTATCAGAACCCTAGGACAAAAGACAATTTTTGACCTGAACACCCTACTAACACATGTGCCAGGCCCACACCCCCTCTAGCCTGGATACCAGACCCTAACCCAATCTCAAAAATGTCTATATTACCCACATGTAATGGATATTTTTGAGATCGGGCTGCAGTCTGGTATCCAGGCTACCACCCCTCAAGTTCAAACAAGATTTAGTTTAGTGCATAGTGGTCATAATAGGGTGTAATGTGTGATATGTGTTGTGTAGCTTTTGCAAGTACTAGTCTATACATTGGTCTGTGTATTGTACACTACAAAAGTAGCTTGTACTTTTTAGTTTCACATAAAACCATGTTACACCACTATTAACTCACCTGTTTTTGTTAGCTTATGTATCATTGAGCCTTGGTACATGACACATGTACTTTGGTTCCTTTGGACATTCTATTGAGAAACTGCCCGGAGAGAATAGGGCAAGTTCCAGACAAGTTAGTCTCTGTTTGCATCTGTTGGGACCTAATGTCTCTAATCCACATTCCAGACTACAATGTTGTTGATAAGTTGTCTGGCCCACACCAACACAATCACTTGACCTGTATCTCAAGTCCATGAATTGCTCTCAGCATTTATTTGATTTTGAACACATGGCAGTTTATTAAGATACCACCAATTTCTACATTTGGCATCAGTATTTCCAGATTTGAGTTTTTACCTGCATGTATGCAGGTATGGTTTTGATGCTGGTGGAAACTTTTCGGTAGCCGGGGATGTAGGGCGCTGTATCTCGTGAACGGATGGTGCGAGCACGACGATTTTTGGTACGTGGGTTGGGGGTGGTAGCCTGACACTCAGGTGTGATTTTGGGCCTCCTGGCGCTTGACCTTGACATTGAAGGTGGCATTTTTGGTGTTTTGGGGGCACTTTTGGCGCTGTGTGTCCGGAACGATACGCGCGATTGCGACGATTTTTGGTGCATGGGTGGGGGGTTGTTGCCTGTTGCCTAGGATTGACTTTGGGCCTTGTCGCGTTTGAACTTGACCCGGCAGGTCGAATTTTGTGTCCGGGAGGGGTGTTTCCGGAGTTATATCTTCTGAACGGCTGGTGCTGGCGCGATGATATTTGGCACATGTGTCGGCGGTGGCTGAATAATGCTCAATTTTGATTTTGGCGCCCTTGGTGCTTGAACTTGACATTTTAGGTTACCTTTTGTGCGGGCACGGGGCGTGCGCTGTATCTCCGGAACGCAAGGTGCCATTGTGTTGCCATTTGGTACGTGAGTTGTTTGTGGTGTCCTGGTGGTCAGGTTTGATTTTGGGCCTCCTAGTGCTTGAACTTGATACTGTATAGGTTGACCCTGTTTTAGTGTGGTTGGGGCATCCTCCCAATATCTGCTTGGTTTTAAAAACAGATTATGGTTGGGTGTAGAACCATCATCTGGCCTGGGCCACCTTCAATGTATCAGGTTACTTAGTGGCACTGACAGTTTGCCAGATGACGGGAGTGTGCCAGATTATATATCTGTTGGTCAGGTATAATTGGAGTTTGCTTAGGCCACACCAATTTAATTTCTTGGTTCACGGATTTTTTCAGAAAAAATATGGAGCGAGAGGGCGAAATAGAAATAAAAATAAAAATTGTAAAATGGTTGGGGTAAAGGTAACGGCTAATCCAAAACATAAAGAAAAAAAGTTTTCAGCTTGAAAAAAGTACAAAAACACTATTATTGTACAGTAACAGTACCTGTACCCACACTTTAAGGAGCTTATAATATAAAGGCCAATTTGCTGCACCAGAAAGTTGGTGAATGGCTTCATTAATGGTGAAAATTTGCTGAGTGGTAATTTTTATTTTTATTTTTTTTTCCAAAAAATAGGAGCGAGCGAATCCGTGAACCAAGAAATTAAATTGGTGTGGCCTTATTACTCTTTGTGGTGTTTCTAGAGCTGTATAGTACTGAGTTTTAAGTTCCGGTACAAGTTCCTTTACCCTGTTGGCAATCATGGTTGAACTTGAACTTAAACAGAAGAAGATGCAATTTTCTAATGTGGAGGAGAACTGTATAGAGTGTGGGCATAAGAGAAAGGTATGTGTATGATTTGTCCTGTGTTTCTTTTTGTTTCTTTGGTAATGCCATTTCCATACTGTATACAGGTAATTTGTTGTTTTGGGCTAGTCATATTCGCTTGGTTTTTGGGCCTGCTTAATGTATGGTACAGGCAGGGTTAAGTGGTGGAGGCTTAGCTTTGTTCTGTTTTGAATTCAGTATCGTTTGTTGCATTTTGTCGCGGCAAATATATGATGAAATTCCCCTTCTAAGCAACTGCTCATTGGTTTGCGGGGATGTTTGCTGGGTGTTTGCTCTGACTACAACAGCTTCTGAACTTTTCAAAGCTTCCATTGCCAGCAGCTTGCCATCTATAAATGGGATTGACAAGGACATTTTTCATAGTAAATTGTGCTGTTAAATTTGGCTTAGATACTACAGGAGATTTAGGTTTGGGTTGGATGGATTGAATGAAAATATCATACCACCCTCGGGACTAACTGTTGCTGCTGCATGGGGGCTACCACTATTCATATTGTCTAATGTCTATGGAACTACAGATAAAAGTATCATTGGTCAAATTATGCGAGTAACATTCCGATGTCAAGTGAATAACACCCCAGAAATAAATCTTTAATGAATATCATTGGAAGAACACAAACCAAGGAGACTTAGCAGCTGCATTAGGTCAGTACATTGAAATAGGAAGATATTAGTATATCATGTGACAGAGTAACTACATGTGCATGGGCCATCTGAGACAAAAAAAGGTAGCGTCTCAACAACTTCAAAGTACTGTGGTTGGTTACATACTTAAGAAATCCAAAATAAGTAATGTTCATCCATGTCCAAACTTACAAATTCAGAAAATGGAATTTCAGAGTCAGACTTTTGCATGGTGCACAACCAACACGGTAAAAAGCTCATTTTTCCAACCACGTACCACAGACAAAAAGGCAAAAATACACAATAGGTCTACAGAAACCCAATACATTTCATGCAGGCCTGAGGTCTACGAACTCTTGTTTGGAACAGTAGTCAGGAATACTCAAAGCATGGATCACATTGGCAACAAACTGAATCTAAAAAATGTTTCACTTTTGAGGGGAAAACTTGTATTTCGTACAGATAGAATCTATCTATGTAGACCATATTCTGTTAAAGTCTAAACATGCAAAATTCTGATGCAAATGAGTCTCAGTCTAGCCCTGAACAAATAACAAATTGCAACTTTCTAATGGAAATGATGTGGTTTTCCCTGTAAAATGCATGAGTGAGCAAGCGAGCCTGAAAAATTCCACTTTCTTCAAATTGGAAATGGTGCACTCTGCATAAAAGTCCCTGTAATAAAAAGGTTGCTGAATATGTATGTGGGGAGGAAGGCAAGATTTAGTGGTCAAATCAAAGTGCTTCTTTTCCTGCCTAATCATATGAGGGTGTGAAGTATCATGAAAAAGCCATTAAACAAATGCAGTTGGCGATCTCACAATACTGAAAACGTTCTCATGAATATTTAGCATGTAAAGCCACGCGATTAAGGCATTCCCACAAAGACGTCGGACCAATTCTCTTTGCTTTGTCAAATCGGTGGAAGTAATCTGTGCTACACCAAAGGAAAGCACTTGCATTATCGGGCCATCTGTCCCTTTTGTTTGCACTATGTATAAACAGGATAAGACGAAAAGAGGTCCCACCCCATCATTTGGTGGATTTGAGAACAGAAGAGCTTAAAAAAAAGAACCTAAGCCAATTCTTCATGGTCACATCATTATGGATTTAAGTCAGCTTTTTTCATAGTAATTCTTGATCATTAAAAGATCAGCTGAAAATCTGGATTAGAGAGAAAAGATTTGTTGTGAAAACAAAGTTTAAGTTTAATTACCTTTCTGGCGATCAGGACAAATCATAAAAGGGATGTTTAATGGTAATCAAAATAATTTTGAATTATCTGGAATAGATCCAGTCAAGTTGAAATACAACAGATACGCAGACTACACGAGTACTGTTATAGTTCAACTTATACAGTACATTGTATTAAAATAGAGCCTATTTTAAATTCTATTGTCCAACTATTGTAGCACAGAAGTATTTGTGTTTTAAGCAGACATTTTGCAAGTCAGCTTTATTGAAAGTAGTTGGGTTACAAAAACAGGAAACAAACCAACATCACCAAGTGCAAATCACAGTCCTAGCCTATATTTGTTCCTGTCTTGTTGAAAGTCAAGTTGCAGTAACATTATCTGTCCTTTGTGTTCAGCACTCCTGGAGTTACCTCTGGATCCATTGTTGCCTGGCAAGTTTAAACAGCTGGGCAGCCAGCTGAGGGAAAACACAATGTGGTTTGTCCTCAAAATCCTGAAGAAACAAACCACAAATATTTTGAGCCTGCAAAAATTTCACAAAAGAAGAAAAATATGGACTTGTATTGTACGTAAATACAATGTTTGAGTCAGGATTTCGACCTTTGTCTATTACTTTGAGCTGTTGAGAGAAAAACAATTTGCAGTTTGTAATCAAAATTAATCCTGAAAAAATAAAGCACAAATATTTTGGCCTGCAAAAATTTCACAAAAGGATAAAAAATCTGGACTTGAATCTTATGGAAATACAACATTTGAGTCAGAGTTTTGACAAAATTTAGATTGTCACCTGGAACTGTTCGAGAGAAAACATAATGTAGTTTGGCTGGAAAATCCTGAAAAAACATACCGCGAATATCTTGGCCTGCAAAAATTTCACAAAAAGTCAAAAGAAGGAAGGTCTGAACTTGAATCTTACAGAAATACAATGTTTGATGGAGGTACGATTTTGAAAAAAAAAACTAAGATTGTCACCTTGAACTGTTCAAGAGAAAACACAATTCGCATTTTGTCATCAAAATCCTGGAAAAACAAACCGCAAATATTTTGACCTGCAAAAATTTCACAAATTGACAAAAGAAGGAAAATCTAGACTTGAATCAGAAATACAACATTTGAGTTAGGGTTTTAACCAACTGTCACCTTGAACTGTTCATTCAAATCATTACCAAATCATTGATTACGAGAGATTTTATTAAATGCTTCATCTGTGCTGATGAGACAATGACTGATGAGAAGTATGTCTTATTATTACCTGATAATTAGATCTGTACCAGACAATCCATTCAGCCTGTGTGTACCTGGATGTAGTGCCGCCACTGAACAGTAAAGTGTCCTTCAGTTGGAAATGAACACTCATTTCTATCTGCATAAAGGGGAGCGAAATGCTGTTAACCTTGGCTCTGTTTGGTTTCTGAGTTGCTTGAGTTGATTTTTACTGTCAGTTATTTATTGTCAGTCAACACAGAATCTGATTTGCTGTCCCACAGGTCTTTAGCACTGTGTTCTGGCTGTAAACTCACTGCTATGGGAGCTAGTCTTACTTTGGTTAGGAATTACCACTCTCAGGATATATAGCATAACTGTTTATTGATGAAAAAAGTTGTACACTAACACTAAGAAGGACTGCAAAACAAAGCTTTTGGCTTTTCATTCATTAACTCCTCTGGAACTGGAAGTAGAAGGGAATTCTCAGGAAAGAGATCTGGGCAGCTACAATAGGGCCTAGGAAAGCAGGCATACATTTATATATGAAGTTATTAGATTAGATAATACATTTATATCATGTCATAATCATATCAATGTCATCAGATAAAAAGCAGTAATTTTGCCTATAAGATCCACTTCTAAAAACCAGTGTCCAGAGTTTGTAAAGAGAGTTTATGTTGGGTTAGGCGTGTACTCCATCCCCCTCCAGTGACTGTCCAGCTTTGACTTGAAGGCATTGATTGACAGATTCAGCAGCTACAACATCCGAGGTTCAAGTGGTAAAAAAGTATTTGTTTCAATTGTCTAAACTCTTATAATTACCAAAGCACAAGTAACTTCTCACCTACATGAAAATCAATGTGTAAAACATGCTGTTTGAGTTAGAGACTACCGTTGATGAATCAGGATAACTTTCACTGTAGGAAGTGAGACATCAGCCAGACTGGGGGATGTGGGAAGAAGTGATATTTGATCACCTTAACCTGACATTCCTACAGACCTCCCATAAGATGCGCTGCTTCCGTCAATTCTCGTCACTTTCTATGAAAATGTCTGTAAACCAGTCACCTTTGTACTTACAATGTAGATACAGATTTTAGGTTTTTATAGGTTTAGTAGTTTTTTTTTTTTAAATTGAACGTGATGAGTGGCAGGCAAGTGATTCATTTCTGTAGGCATAGTTTTACCAATAAAAGTTATACACGTACAGCAAATATATGTAGTCATGAAAGACAACCACTGCGCCATACATTTATATGGATCACAGTCATCTCCTCCGATGATAGACTTTTCTGGACATGTTCCCAGTAGTTGATATGAAACATCGGCAAAGAATTGAGCCACACGCCTACCAGAATTGAACTTCATTTACTCAAATCTTAGGTTTGGTACCAAATAAAAAGGGTTTCAGATTGGGCTGGACAAATTGTCATGGTGCATTTGGTTCGGATGACATGAATGAACAGCTGGGATCTGTGATAGAAACTGGTGATGATAATTAAAGAGTATGATACCCCATGTTGTAGGCGCAGTGTGTAATCATGCTAATCTGTCACCCTATCTAACAGCTGAGTCTTTCCCAGTGGCGACTGTTCTATTACCTGACGGGACCTCAGGAAAAATACTGTATTAGCAGTAAGATAATACCAGTCGTATAAATGAGTACGGTTTGGGCCGTTGTCACCTTTAGTTTGAGTGTTATAGACCAGCCTGTAGTTTAAATTTCCTTGAAACCTTTTATTTGAAAGTGTAGATTTACGTTGATTGAGACATACAAGCTACACTTACATGTACATGTACATGTTGTATAGTAACAATATTGAATACAGTATCTCCCATATATATTCTCCTATACATGATTAAACATAAATTCTTAACGGTTAGAGATATCAACCAAAATATTTTGTGAAAAATGCATGGTCATGATTTAAAACGAAAAAGAAATGACATTTCTTTGCGATTGTTAGCTGAACATTCAGTTATTTGCAGCAGATTTAATACATTTAATGATATAGAAATTCTAGATGCCTATCTACCTAAGTAAATGCCAAAACCTTCTCATCATAGCCTAATAAATGATATCCATCTCACAATTAATAGCTACCTTGTATGGGGATGATTATTATCTCCCCTTCCTTGTGACCACAGTCCACTTTAGATGGCCACAATCTGTTCCAGCCAGCCAAGATTAAACTGTGTGATATAAGGGACCAGAGTCTGGGGCTTTGTTCCCAGTGAAATGAATATGTAAGTAAATGACATGTAAGTAAATTAGAAGCTAAATAACATGTTGTAATGGTGACTATTATTATGTGATAAGAGTTTATCATGCATAGATTTAGACAGAGAGGAAATTAAAGAAAATATGGCACTTTTTAAAAACAATTTTATCAGTGCACTGATGAAATGGTTTTAGAAAAGTGCTGTATTAGTGTACTTGGCTTGGATTTGTTCATGTATAAATCTAAGATTTTACTAGCCTGGTACCCAGCCGTATTATAGCTCTTTTCTGTCCTCTCCTCTTGCGGAGAGGACAGAAGAGACTCGGGAGCTATAGTACGGCTGGGTACCAGGCTAAGATTTTACAGCTTCGGCGTAACAGGTTAGGCAATTGTCCTTATCAAGAGCATCTAAGTCTGTGGGATTAAAGAGTTATGATTGAAATAAGCCAGTGATCGATAAAAAGGCGCAGCAATATGAGCCCTTTCATATCTGACATCTTTTCCTGTACTGTAGAAGAAGGAAACAGCACAAAACTATAAGACTGTCAACATCTATATGAAAAGGTTTCGTTAGAGTTCAGAATCTAGTCTTCTCAGCTTTCAAGCTTTCTTTCAGTTGATGAATCCATCCATGTATGTTATCAAGTTTCTGTTATTACTGTTTATCAGTACCAGCTCTTTTTCCTTCTCTTTTCATCATCACTGTGTGCCACACAAAGCAGTGTCCAAGCCAAGCTGAGAAGGTATGGATTAAGGCCTCAAGGAATGATCTGTGGGTTAATCGTGATAAATTGACGCAGATGAAGAAGCTTTCGGCGCCCAGTGCTCGGATTGGTTCGACAGACGTTTGGGACTATCCCACAATTACTCTAGCCTGTCGGATCAATACTTGTAGGGGTTTCATGACCCGGAGAAAGCCTGGGTAATAAAAATGGATGACCCTGAGGTGCGGTGGCACTTACATCCGTCTTGGTCTATCAGAATGATTTTCTTTGGGATTTAATAGAGATTTTGGATGATTTACGGCTTTCGTTTACTGCCTTTTCCAAACCTTTGGTATTGATTATTCCCTGGTATAATGTACTATGTGTATGTCTATGCTGAAAAGATTCAAAAGGATCCTATTGAATAGCTTCCTACACGTTACAATAGATTAAAAGTTGTCCTCTGATTTTCTTAGGGGTTTAATAGAGATTTTGGATGATCTATGGCTTTCATTTACTGCCTTTTCAAAATCTATGGTATTGATTATTCCCTGGTATAATGTATTGTGTGTATACCTACTTTGAATAGATTTGAAAGGATGAAATTAGATAGCTTCCTACCTGTGTTCGTCGTATCGTCGTCGTATCCATTACTGTGTTACAAACTTAAAATAGATTGAAAGGCAACCTAAGAAATATTAGCCCAAGTCAGGGTTGTAGAAATTCAATTATCATTTTAGTTAATTGGGTGGACACTTTTCTACGTAATACATTGTAAGATGAAGCATCTCTATTCCATTCCATACCAACATTCCGATATTCGATGCCACTGTGGCGCAAGGATGCCGTGAAGTCTACTGTACTTTACGCTACAATACATGTGTATTTATGGTATTTTTTAACAGTTCAAAGTGTGAAATAATGATGTAAATGTGGGAATATAGTGTAGTAGATATCACTTTTTATACAGATTGCCTTTTCCAGAATCACGCTCACACACTCACTCACTATCCGGTTTATCGTCTGTTGTTCCCCATCCATATTTACTCTTTTAAGTTAATGCTCTAATATTGCTTAGGTTGCCTTTAAAACTCTAATAAAAGTTCTCTCATTTTCATTTCATGCAGTCTTCAGTTTTAAAGTGAATAGCTTCAAGATGTAACGGAAGGGAAAGATAATTTGAGGATTAACATTCTTAGTCACTCCCATCCATTCTGGTTATCAGAGAAAGGGCCCTTCCCACATGACTCACATTAAAGGGATGTAAACTCCGCTCTGCATGGGAGCAACAATGGCTCAATCGTACATCAACTTTATTAGTTCCTATCGGGGACGTGATATCTGGGTCTACGGGGGCGATTTATTTGTCCCACATATTGATATTACCTCCCCCACAGGTACAGCCAATCACCTTGATCTGATACACCCCGCTTCTGATCCATTTTGTCTGCTGAACTCTACAGGGCAAAATCAATTTGTTTGGGAGCAGGAAGTTGGATTATATTGTGGCATATTCTCTCAGGGAAATTGCCTTACTTAGGGAGGAAAAAAAACGTGGCCTGTTGAAAGCATGTCTAGGTTTTGGGGTCAGAATCAACTTGTGTGGAAACTTGGAATTGAAATATTACATAATAAAACTCTTTGTGAAATTGCCATGGTTTGAGATGAAAATGAATAAACCAAGCCATGTTAGTCTCTAAATGTTGAATCTATTCCTTTGTCAATCAAAATATTCTAGAGTGCTTGTACAATGTCTTTAAACTTAATTGTAGTAACTGTAGATAATGTGCAATTTTCTGGCCAATGGTGAAGTCTTCCAAAGTGTTGTCCCACACCCCTGTCAATCATACTGGCCACAGCAGCTCTACTGATTACATGTGTCAGATAGGGAGGGACAGTTATGATTGTCATAAGCAGCAACTCTCCAAGGAGACATTCTAGCTATAGCAATATTGACTTCATTCAATCGTATCTCAGAAAAATAGATATGATTTACATGTATAAAAATGAAACTCATGTAGCATTATAGTAGCAATAGACCCATATATTTTGATGAAATTGATGTAGTTCTAGTTATATTATTTTTCTGATAACAGATAAGCTACTGATATCAATTCATACAAAATTTCTTATTTAACATGAGGCAATTTTTCCGTATCCATTGGTTTACCAATAAACAATTAAAATCAGCTTTAGAATGACTGCATCAATGAAACAGAACCAATCCAATTCCTCTTGTTACAGTAGAGTACCCTGGACACACTCAAAAAGTGATAATATATTCATTAACGGACAGTTTCCTCTACTTTGTCAGTCAAGCGTGGCCCTAATCTGACCATGTATGGACACGGATTTGTGTCAATTTTCCACAGTGGTGGTTGGCTTAGCCTCCTTCGCAGACTTCTAGTTGGGCTGGCTTTAATTTTATGCAGGGCAAAACTCCTTCCACACTGACCACAGCAATCTTCCTTTCTAGGCAAACTACCCTCCATGGCAAATTCACTTTCCCATCATTAGACAACATTAGTCATTAGCCATCTTTGAAACTTGCTGACCAGCGCACACACACACACATAGAATAAAAGCCAGCCGTGCTCGAAGTCTGCATAGGAGGCTATGGTTGGTAAGTACTGTAAATGCAGAAATGTTCGCAATTGGTTTTATGTTCGCAGTTTTTGCGGTGACCACTTCACTGCATACTTAAAACCACTGGGAACATTTTTCCATTATAGTATGAGACTGCAGTCTATGGGGCTACCGTGAACTTGAACCCACCAAGAACACTCCATTTTCCCACTATCACGAATGTAAATACCTGCGAACTTAAATGCATTTACAGTATATGTTGTGCTTTTGAGCATGACCAGTCGCTGTACTACTAGTAGTGGAACTGTTCTGGACAGAGAGCAGGTGACAGCAAGCAGAAATTCATCATTTCTTCATTTAGCTGGGAGGGGAGGACGGTTTCATACCCTGATTGATGCTTGTTTGATCGACAAAGTTTGACTGAATGTAGGTCAAAGTAAGTCAAGCAATGTACTTCTCAATCTGGATTTTAACTTTAACTTGCAATTGGCTTCCAGGCATGAACTTGCAAATAAACGTTCACCATAACTTAGTTTATAGTTAACTATAGTATAGGAGAGGTTGAAGCTGAGTGTATGTCATATTTTTGCTCTATACCAAATTGTATGTTATTTCTGCCTGGTGTAGTATTGGCAAGCCAGGCTTCCAATTCCTTTTTTCAATAACCTACAATATGAAGTTATTTATCATACATGTCCCCATTACATTTGCAATTTGGACAAGAAATGAAAGCCTTAGATAAGATAGAGTGAGACGTAAATCCATTTAGTCCATTTCAATTCCATTTTATTCATCATCATTATCACCACTGTATCCATTTTATTACAGAAATTTTAATTAGGAGAACTCTCAAAACAGTATAAGCAGGAAGAAATGTATAAATGTATGTAATCACAATATCCAATCATGTGCTTGATGAGTGAAACCTTAAATGGTTATGAGGCCCAGAGGACTGGAGGTTAATTAGTCTGCACACACATTCATCCCAACAAGATGCCATTGCCATTTATCATTCTGTCCATACTACTTAGTAGATATATGGACACAATGGGTCAACATTGTAACTGTGTGGTATTGAAAGTTTTAAAATGGAGAACAATTTCAACAAAGAGCCACAGGCATCTATATCTAACCTGGGTGCCAGCCTTTTTATTTAGCTCCTCCTGAACATGCATGGAGGGACACAGCCCTAGTACTGTAGTACATGTATGGCTGATTTTTATTCTCCAAGCAGAGGGTGGGTCACGGAGATAGTAATGGTCAGGATTTTTACTGGCTTGCTCCTGTCCACTACTATCTCCCGCTTGAAGAATACATATATATGGCATTTCCAACTATGTGTGTTGACTCTAAATACAGCAATGCTTTTGAAAGGCAATTTAACCATTGTACATTATTTGGTCGGAACATTTTGTAACTAAGTACCTCAATTTAAAAGAATTATGGGTGTGTTTGAAATGCTTTCAAAGTAGTGAAGAAGATTTTACCCGCCTTACTGGCAAATTCATCTCAAGCACACTGGTGTTTTGTCCCTTTAAGTTTATAGAAACAGCAAACACACTTTTGTTCGGTCGAACTCAAACTTAGTCAAAGGATAATGCTGTAGACAAAGCGTAATCCATTTCCGTTTTTTTAGGCTCCCTCACCTGAGCATTGCTCGCTTTCATGTAATCTTCACATGCTGGGAATGTCATTAGGGGCAACATTCACACACCTGGGGCCTTGTATACAAAAATAGAGCTGCACCTTCTAGTGACGTTTTCTCTAAGTAATGTACGTGTAGCATGGTTATCTATAGCAAAATACTAGACTTTTTAATGATAAATGCATTCTCCTCTCTTTTAATAGTTAGATATGTACGTGTAGTTCTTAAAGAATTTTGTAATGAAGCCAGTATTCATGATAATGATGAAGTTAACCATTTCCTGTGTATAAAAATAGAGCTGCAACTTCTAGAGACTTCCCCCCCCCCAAGTAACATACCATGTTTATTTATAGTAACAATATGATAAATTCATTCTCTTTTCTTAAGATATGTAGTTCTTAAAGAATAACAAATTTGAACGATTTCTAAAGGAAGCCAGTGTTCGTGATAATGCTGAAGTTAACCATTTCCTGATGTTTATGCAGGACTGAGGAGTCCTACCTGTTACCTGTCCTATGATAATAACCCAGGTGGCACAGTTAATATCCACGGGGATCAAACACAAGTACTCTAATTATTACGGCACCTGAGACCATATCATTATTCACGTTATATGATATGCATTTAGATCATATCTAGTTGTATGGCACTTGTGTTTGCAAACCAATACATGCATACAGTATCCGCATAAGTATAACATAATCTTTTTTAGTGTTTTTTGCATTCATTGTGGTAGACATACAATATATGCAAATCATGATTTTATTACATATATTTAGTATTTCAGATTAATCCAATTCATTCAATCATGAAGGAAAATATAAAATGATCATTGGAATGAAAAGTAATTTCTGACAATGTATTTTATGCTGGCAACATTGCACTATTGGGAGAAATTTCTTTGAACTGAAAATGTACAGAAAAATCATTTGTCATCATGTGATTGAAAAAATACAGCTTTGTTACATATAGCTGGTTCTTTTGTAAATCTGCCACAACACAAAAAATGGCTACTTTTTATGAAAGAGAAAGATTCTTCTGTCTCGATTGATCAGCATGATGAAATATATGACATATTACTTTATTAGAGTGGTTTCATTATGGCATACAATTATGCAAGTAGTGCACTTTATATATAGTATTAGGGTTACAAGGAATAACATAGAAAGCTGAAAGTGGAACAAGTAGAAAGTTGTCAGAAAAAATGTACAATACACATGCAAACATTCAGTTACCAAGCATATTAAAGTTGCACGGTTGATACACAATCAAACATAAGCATATGTCTGGTCCCCAGATGCCAGCAAGACAATTGTGTACATACAGATCAGAACGATTTCCCCTTACCCATAGAGGGTACAAATTACCCTGTCATGACAGGACTCTAATATTGCCATTCATCTGAAGTTCATACACATTCATGATACTCCCCCTCCCCAAGTCCCAGAGGTAGTTAGTACAATGTGTTCAGGTGTTTGCAGTTAGATGTTGAGATTTGTAGAGTGACACTTTGGTAAACCCCTTGTGATCCTTCTGATTTTTCAGAAAATTTGAAAGTGTGAATTTTCGTCTATGCTGTTAGAAGTTATGTTTTGCTTATTGCTGTGCTGTACTGACAAGGGTACACTGTAACCAGTTACCACAAAACATGGTTTTCGTGGTAACCTTTCCACTGAAAAATAGTAACACTTTGTATTACTAGTTTTACTACTGTACAATTATTGTTTTAACCACAAACGTTAATTCTGATAAAACTACCTTTTCCCTCCTACCAAGAACTTCAGTCCCTACAAAAATAGATCTATACTGATCCACAGTATTTGTATTATGGTCAGCATTCTAATTTGAAAGTGTAACCATAATGGACAGTGGATGGTGATAATTGATTTACTATAGTATCACATCATACAAAATACAAAAAAATGATACTAAAAGACTATGACAGATATTGTATATTCATGAACAGTATATCACTTCGCACCACTATTTTAGATGGAAAGGGACACGTGTACGGATGCTAAGCATGGCGGATGAAACTTTAATGTTTTGCATGAGATGTGACCATTATCCCTGATGGGAGTCCTACAGTCCCTCGGGGAGACTCCAAACTGTATCTGCCGACCACAGCAGGCTCAAACCCATCACACTGCATCAAACCTAGCATTTATCTTCAAAGTGGCCCATTTCAGTGGTGGTTTGTCATTGGGGTTTCGGGATGTGTAAAGCTATAATCACGTTATATGCACTAAGTTGACCAGCCCTTACTCAAATTTGTAAAGAGATCACAATTGAAAAAGGTTACACAAAAAACAACAATATTTGTAGAAAAAGTGAAACCATTGGAACTTCTAAGACTAGCCTTTATAGTAGGCTCTCTGTGGGCCCGGCAGCACAAGCAACCCAGTACTGAAAAAGACCAGCAAAAGTGTATTATGAGCCCCAAAAAGTAAAAAAAAAAATCTGGAAATTTTAAAACTCTTTCATCAGACTTTGATAGAAGAGAACCTCTGTAGTTTGGATATGTTATCAAGCTTCCATAAAAAGCTTGCTGCGGTGAATTACTAACAATAAAACAGTCACTTTCCCATCTTGATTTAATGTATTTATTTCCTGTCTTCACCACAATGCAGAAAAAATAAGATTGATGGTTGCAATTTGATCAAAATAACCATTTCCACCTCAGCAGTAATGTGTACAATAACCTCCACAGAAGGCCTTTTAAAGTCATTGTAATGACAAAAGCCTTTTGTTGTTTTCCTTTCCTGCATTTGCACGTAGGTGCCTATTGCAAAGTGGTTTTACATGATTGATACTTCCTATACAGTGGATGACATTTTTTATTATGATACTTTAATGTCCTGCCATAATTAGAATGAATTGCTTCGGAGATAATGTAGACATATCAATCACAATGATACCATAGTAGAAAAGTGCAATGCAAAATACCATAGATCAACATTTATCATTCATATTTCCTGTATCTAGATTTACAAAATGAATTCATATGCATGTTTATCTAGTAAGGTATAGCGTATTTGCTTGGTTGAAATGTAATGATAAGAGTTGAAATGTATTGATAGTACATGTAGTTATGATAATAATCATCTGGTGTATTTTGCCAGCCAGTAGGTACCCCAAGTATAAGTAATGAGGCTGTTTAATGTGGTCGAGGCACCTCCTCGAGCACGGGACCCCCGTTTTACGTCCCTCCCGGAAGACGATTTCGTGGAAAGCTTCGTGAGGCTACAGCAATCCGGACGTCCTTGGTTGGTCCCCCATCCAAGCACTATCCGGACCGCGCGTTGCTTAACTTCCGAGATCGAGGGATCGGGTGTACCAACGCGCCACGCGGCCGTAGCGTATAATAGTTATAAATTTTGTAATGGCTTTCTTTATTTCCCTTTACACTTACCTACAGAAAAAGAAATGTTTCATAAAGTACATGTAGAAAAGTACATGTATCTCAACAAAACATGTTGCTAACAAAGTAAAGTTAATGGTATATTGTGGCTCACTGCTCAAACTTGAGTGTCAGAGACAACATTGAAAACGTCAGAAATGACCTGCAACATTTTTCAATAGCAATTCAATCTCTAAAACTGGATTGAAAACAGAGATTTACTTCCGGACATTTCAAGTGACATTCGTCACTCTTCTTCAGTGTCACTAGAATGAACTGCCAGAAAATTCAACAAAAGTACAGCTAAATAGAAAAACTGGTCGAACATGCCAATTCGCTAACTCCTACGGATTGTATGCAAATGTTACTCAAATGTAAATCATATTTGACAAATGTAAAATGTTACACAAATGTAAACCTGTAACATTACAACATATATCCGGTTTCTCCCTAAGGCTCAGTTACCCCACATAGCGCTCTAACTACCTCTGGGACTAGATAGCAAAGGTGAGAAGGACCACACCTCGAAATCTCTCACCTGGGGATTTTAAGCACAAAAGACTTTCAATATTGCCTTACCACTTAAATTAGGATTTATTGGTCCAATATGCAGGGTAAAAAGTGGGGTAAATATTGACCAACCAGGGCCCTTCCCATTTAGAAGTCTGCTCTGCTGGTTATTGCAATTGATAAAAATTCCCCACATGCAAATTCGTAGTTTCCATACATGTATCTTTGTAAATACATGTATAGATAATCCTTCTTTGTTCATCTTGTCATCAAAAGGACATTTCTACCTACCCATGACTTTGTTAATGCATATCTAAATCTGAAGAAAAGTCAACATTGCAAGTCCAATAAATGGCACAAAGTAGATTATTGTTACCTAAAATTGATGTTTTTTGTTTCCAGACTATTGGCAGGAGCGCCCATGGACGACAACATTTACCAACAGAACACCATCCAGCCAGGTGCCTTGTACAGATGTCCCATGTCAACCAGGGTCAACGACTGCATCCAGCTCAGGGTGGACGATACAGGTGAGTGGTACTGCAGGAGTAGGGGGCGCTGATGCACAGTACATGTGGCGATATAGTAGTTCTGTCAGTTTAAGCTATAACTTGTGTCAAGTTTAGAATCTGTATTGTGTGAGGATCACTGACTTTGTTACTTTGCCAGTTGAAGCTAAAACTCTTTTCCTTCGAAGGCTTTAATCTGGAAGGTGCTGTGGTTATTTTGTATCTAATAGGGCTATTTTATACAGTTACATTGATGTTTATACTTTGTGAAAGTTGTAAAGAGTGTTTATGTTGTCTTTGATTGATTCCACTCTCCCCTGGCCACTTCAGATGCAAGCAGCAAAGAAAACAAAACCCTACAGTGGCTGGGAGTCAATGTGGAAACGATGAACAACGTTGGAGGAAAAGTGCTAGTAAGTAATTGCCTCAGACAGCAGGGTTGGACAAGTCCACTAGCCCGATTGTGCAGGGCAAGTGAAAGTGCCGATCGGCAAGTGCATGTCCTACCCTACTTGTCTGATCGGGCAAGTTAGATTTTCTATGAGTGAGATTTTGATATACTTGTTGCTGGTACTTTTCACAGTCGTGGCATAAAGAATTGGTCAACACAGAAAAATAGAGCCAATAACAAAAGAATTCCATTGCTGGAAATAAAAATCCAAAGTGAAAAAAATCCAAAGTGAAAAGTTGGTTTGGACAATTGATCACCAAAAAAAGTGGTCACATTAGCTAGGTCTAACTGTATACATTTCTCCGCAGACGTGTGCACACAGGTACATGAGCGTTCCCAACAGGGACGCCAGCTGGGGCCTCGGGAAGTGCTTCCAACTGACCAATCAGCTGGGACTAGATGACACCCACAGCAGCCAGGGGCAGTGGACGCCATGCCAGGGGTACGGGGATGGACACCAGGAGTACGGGTACTGCCAGGCTGGAACGGCCGGTGGATTCTCTGAGGACGACAAGGACGTCATTTTTGGAGCGCCAGGGTCTTACTACTGGATGGGTAAGGATTCTGGTTGTAGTCATGGTGACTTACTTTGTATTTCCCTTAATACCTCCCTCTTTCTCTCTTGTTACTTCCCTATCTTCTCCTTCAGTCTTTCCCTCCTTTTCTTTTTCTTTCCCTTCCTTTTATTCACCGCATTCCAGGGTTCTAGCCAGCTTCTGTCCTTTGACAGAATTTTGCCATGGTTGATGGACAAAATTTTGCCCATTCCGTCCTTTGTGATGGACAAAAATGGGCTCGCAAAGATATTCCAAATGAAATTTTGCAAAGATCTCAAATTCAGTACAGATGACATTAGACCAAGCTGAGTCTACTTTACCAGCAAAATATGGCCCTCAGAATGCAGGAAAAAGCGTTTCAGAGGGTCCAGGTTTCAAAATTTTCCCGGACTCCCTACTGTATTATTGTCACATCTTCTGTGCTCTACAGGATTTCCATTCAAAATTCAGGGGCCTCATGTTACTACTCCTTTTCCCTCCAGTTCAAAAATTTCATATATTCACGATTGTGTATCTTTAAGTATAAGATCTACATTTACATCCCTTGTCCCTTGCAGGTGTCCTGTTTGCCACAGACGTCACAGACCAAAGCTCAGACCTGAACATGTACAAGAGCCCGGAGGACTTGGAGGTGGCTGGGGTGCCCAGAAACAGCTACCTAGGTAAGGATGGGTACAAACTTTGGGGAGTCTGGAAACAGATTAGATATGTGTCCAGTGGTTGGTTGGAACTTCTATATGGGTACAAGATTTAGGGAGTATAGAAACAGATTACATCAAAAACTAGACAAGTTGTTACGTTGATGAAGATTAAACATCCAGGTAATAAGATATACCAAAAAGCAGTCACTCAAGCAACTGTAAATGATTTTGGAAATGGTCAGACTTTTTTTAGATAGTATCCACTATCTTTCATCAGTGTCTGAAACGTCTGACCAATTCCAAAATCATATTCATTTGCTTGAGTAACTGCTTTTTGGCAGAGACGAGTTGTTAAATACACAGTACCTTGGAGTTACAGAGGCCCATAATGTGATCTTTATACGGAGCTCAAATATGACAGAAACGTTTTATGTTTTCATATAAGTAAGTTATACGAGACAGCAAGACGAGGCACTCTACTCTTGGACCTAACCTCACTACAGTTTGCATTATACCATTTCACCTGGTTCAGAACTTGTGCTCATCATTTCACTATGGTTTCTCTTTGCTCTGCAACATTTTCTGACTCCCAGACTATGTCATACTATTCATTTGTCATTGCTGTGCGCTATGATCTGTATTGTTTGTCCAATTATGGATAATAATGTCTGTTTTTCAATTACTGCTATGATCTCTCTCTATCCTGGATTCTAACATCCAGGATATTTTTGCTTTAATAGGAATGGTTGAGCTGTGACAGCCATGTTAGATCTGTTTGCCAAAAATGGAAGTTTGGACTGAATTACAAAAATGATTGTTTTATTTTGGTTACCATCCCATAAAGACATATGATCAAAAGTTCTGCTTTCTCCCACAAAAAAGGTCCTACCTACAAGAATTCCTCTACATGTTACATGTATGAGTTGAATTCTCAGTAGGAAAGCAAAATTTTTTTGTATACCTACCTACCAACCTATCTACTTACCTAGTCCCTTGACCTCCTGGTCATTGGGGGGACAAGGTAGACATTTTTTTGTAAATCAAACATTAATGTATTATGTTATTCTGCTTGAGATTGACCGCCACGGCTCAACCATACCTCTCTATTGTTACTGTGCTATGACTGTTTATCTGTATGCCGTCACTCTGTCCATGCTTGGCTCTGTTTACCTGTCAACTTTTCTGAGTTGTGTGCTTTAACTCACAGGGCTAGAAACTTTTGGTCAACAATGGTCCATACTAAAAAAAGTATATAAAGTTGCCTTTACCTCATTTTCTACATCATTTTATTTTGAAATCTCCTATTGACTTTGGCCAAACTTGTCAAATGTGATCGTTTTCAATAATTTGTGGTAGCATTGAAGCTATTGTCTGCTCAATGCTATTATCAAATCTATACCAAAGCTATGTTTTGTAGACAAATTCCAAAGTGTTGTGTGAAAAAAACTACAACTTACCGTTGACAGTTTCTATCCCTATGGTTTCTCCTTACTTTTCCTAACTTGCTTGACTTGCCATTGGACCTCCCTCCTTTGCCTCTATCTAACTGCTTCCCTCAGCTGCTACTGGAGTACCTGTATTACCTGAACGTGAAGGTAACAGTTCCACCTGTCCTGTCTGACAGTCAACACTGCAGATCTTCTCTGTCTACTCTACAACCCTACACTGTACCCTGTACTTCTGTATTTAAATTTGATCTTTTCAGTGTACACGTATTAGCTATAGAAGAAAATTGAGCGACCAACTCTTAATCACACATATGAGGGTTGATCAGTAAGTTCTAATTCGTAAAATATGGTAATTCTTGAACATATTGATCACCCCTCATATCTATAAAAAAAGAGTTACACATGTAAATGTTTATCTTATCTTCAGATGATTTGATTCTTCCAGTATTTTTCTGTAGTTTCTTTTTTTAAATCAAAGAAGAGTTAATATTACCAATAGGCAGGGTACAGTGTTGAAAGGGGCAATCTGTTCATACCACAATTACTTGTATTGTTAACTGGACTATCGTTGTTTTTATTGTCTGATCATGACTGTCCTTTCTTACACTGACTGTTTTATAGTTAATCATTTGTTGTCCTCATGTGTGACCAGCTATGTTGGTATGAAATTCCGAAAGGATTAGAAAATGTAAAAAACTGATCTATACTTAAATCTCTACATAAGATACACAAGAATTTTAAGCATTTACTTGATTAAATTTTAATGTTGATACCATTCAAAGAACTGCATCTGTGTTCTCTTAAAGCATTGAATCTTTCAGAGACTTCAAGACTTATTTTTGATCATTGGATAAAAGACACAAGACATAAAAAAATTGTTGTAGTCTGTTGTATCGTTTCATGTCAACATGTTTTGTCATTACATGGTTATTGTCATCCCTGTTTCATTATACATGTATTATTGTACTCTGAGCTGTGTTTGTATCATAAGTACCCACTAAGACCTTTCTAAATGACAGGTCAATGTAGCTGTTATCCTCCCAGTCATCTCCTCAGTTCATCAGGACTTATATCACCTTTTACTTCTTACCCCAAGTTGCTGCCTTTTTATCTCTTGATTTGTTTTTTATATGGCCAGTGGTCAGTCTATTCATTGTTTCATCCTATGACCCAAGTGGTTCTTATCTCAAGTTGCTGTCTTTTTATCTCTGGATTGTTTTTTTATGGTCAGTGGTCAGTCTATGCATTGTGTTGATGTTTATGACTGACTGCTTGCCTTACGAATTACGTATACCCCCTCCCCCCAACCCAGCCTATCAGCTGTTTCTATCATAGTGTTCTCTCTTCATCCATCTTTCTTGTTCTCTCTTGTTCTGTCCATCAGCTACACAGATCCCGAGGAACAGCTACCTAGGTAACCCTCCATTCAGGCATGGAGTGCGACATGCATGATCTATGGGGGCATGTACATGTACAGGGATTGTAGCCCCTATTTACTAACAGTTTGCCCATTGCAAAGCTCACTGCACGTTGCTACATGTATGTGGTCTTACCTAGAAGTATCTACTAGAGATTTGTATTCCATTCCATTTCTTGGTATACCAAATGTAGCAATGCTATTTTTCTAGAAAGAGGACTTGTTGGCTTTCTTATTTTGATATGCTTCAAGTAGTATCAGTAGGGAAGTCAGTATAATCTTTTCTGTGATGATGATGTTCTTGGTGTGGGTTGCTTCAGTTAAAACAATTAATGATAGTTTCCACTGTTTTGTGTGCACTACATGTACTTTGTGTTCATTCATTTGTTCTTCCTCCCAACATGAGAATGGTGTGACTCATTTTATAACAGCCATTGTTATCATTAAAGAGTATTTAAATTCTTGGGGAATATTGTTGGTTACTATGCTTGCTGTCAATTTGCATACCATAGTTAATATTTTATGCATGATATGGCAAAGTAGATGAAAAGAGGTGCTAACAGTGAAATATGCTCATAGCTTGCTTTCCGTTTTAAAGCAAATCCTGCACTTCATATCAAAACATAAATAAAATGTTTGACTTAATGAGAACCTACTTTGTATACAATCAAGTCTTATTTTGCCTAGCCAGCATTTGTATTTCACAACATCTGTCTGCATTTCAAAATTCGCAAGTTCACAAGACATTATTTTTTATATGCAAGATAGACTGGATAATTCTACTGTTTCAAAGTCTTCAATGATATTACAAACAGCAGCCATTGCTCCAAAGATTGGGCTGTGTTGCTATGCTTTCTAAAGACTTGCAGTAATTAATGTCTGACCACTAACTTGTACGTTTGAATCCCCCACACCACCACTCTAGGCTGGGCCATCACATCTGGCAGGTTCCTGGCTAAAAACAGGACGGATTACGTGTCAGGAGCGCCCAGGGCGAACAGTAGAGGGGCTGTCCTGTTCTTCGGGAAGGAGGCGGGGAAGTTTGTGACACGACTGGTCCTGAAGTCCGAATGGCTGGCTTCCTCCTTCGGATTCTCCGTGGCATCTGTGGACCTGAACTTTGACACGTAAGTCTAAGTGACTGGTGAAAGTGCCAAATATAATCTCCAAGTAGTTCCTACGGTGGCATAAGATAGTGTCAGAAGCTGCCAGAGGAGTGAAGCCAGCCTAGGAGTGTGTTTGGCTGATGACTCCCTTTGGCCAGCTGTACTCCTTAGCCAGCTTTGATACTATCTTATGCCGTGGGTAAATCTGCCTGGAGATTAGCCAAATAGCCTTTGGAAAGTCATTCAAATCTGTTGCCATTTCTTACAAAGGTTTTGTGAAATGCACTTTTAACTTCAATGTCTCCCTTACTTTTAACTTTTCTTGACTTTATTGACACCTAAATGTCCAAGGAAACATTATTTTTGTTATAAGTCCTTCAATTCTCTTCTAGTTGCATGTGGAATTATTCTGGCCTTTGTATATATCGATGGCAATTACATATTAAAAAGTTTGGTCCAAGTGAATAATGATGTTGAATATGTTGAAAATTTGGGTGAGTCCAATTTTTGTGTTGGATATTACATTTTAACTATTCAATGATGTTGAATGTACTTTTTGTGTTCTGTTCAGGTGGCCAGATATTGCAGTTGGAGCACCGTTCTACTTTGACGCCAAGAACACCAAAGTCGGGGGCGCAGTTTTCATCTACATGAACGACCAACGCGGCATGAAGAATGTAGAACCCATCAAGCTGCTTGGACCCACTGACTCCCTGTTTGGCTTTGCGTTGGCCAATGCTGGGGATGTTGATAGGGATGGGTACTATGGTAAGTAGGAATGAAACCATGCTTTTTTTCCTGGATTGTTTCAAAAGGCAGATTATTGGTTATGTTTCCCCCAAAAGGAGACATATACAAATGTATATTTTTTGCTGGTGTGTTCTTCTGCTTTCTTCTTCTTCTGTCATGAACCAATTGGACCTTAGAACTGCAGATGACATCAGCATATTGGCTGAAATATGAGCAAAGTATTACCTGTTCCAGCACAATTACAGGTTTGTGATAGCAAAACCTGGATATACTATAATACATGTATATGGCCTCCTTCGATCCATATTGACCATGGTAAAATTCTACACAATACAGTACAATATTTACATACCAGAACATATTGTAATTAAATCCCAAAAACTTTTTCTTACAGATCTGGCCGTGGGCGCCCCTTACGATGAGGGTGGCATGGGGGCAGTGTACCTGTACCGTGGGGACAAGAACGCGGGCATCGTGAGGAAACCCTCGCAGAAGATCGTCCCCACAGACTTCCCCACGCCTTTCGCTTCCATCCAGACGTTTGGATACTCCCTGTCAGGAGGCAGGGACATGGATGACAATGGATACTCAGACCTGCTGGTCGGGGCGTACCAGACTGCAAACATTGTTCTACTGAGGTAAGGGTTAGCCTCCGTCGCAGTCTTTGAACGGGGCTGGTTTTTATTGAGGGTGGGGATAGTTCGCAATTTTCAACGTTGGATTGGTTATCTTGTGCCGGGAAAGGGAGTTTGCTGAGGAAGGGATTGACAGGGAGAAACTCCCTTCCTCGACAAAGTCCCTTTCCCGGCAAAAGAGAACCTAGCCAACGTTGAAAATTGCAAACCAACCAAGGTAATGGTACTGAACCTGATGATTAGAGCTCTGAAAGAGAGGTTTATGACTTGGAGTTGCACAGCATTTTCATATGCCTTTTTATAGCATGAGGGTTTTGTTGATTACTCCTAATTTCTGGATACATGCATTGTTCAATTGAGGTAAAGTCAAGGAAGGTGTTCCCAGTTTCATGTATCTGACCAACCCTAGCAAAAATCTACTGACCCTGGCTGTTTTGGGGAGGGGTTGATCTGTTCAGCACCAAGGACAGGTCCCACTTAATACATACATGTAGCATGATAATAAATGATTTCTAACTTTGAAAATAAAGAATTGAATTGAATTTCAGTATCTTTTTCAGCATCTTTTACAAAATTCCGCTCAATACTTTGTGACTTTGAAATAGCAATGCGGGCTTTCAAGTTACACTTTCAGTGTGATTAAACCCATGCAGACCACACATAACCCCCGTCATAAGTGAGACTTTCTGTATTTGTACATAAGATAAGCGCTTCTTACAACAATGTATCTTGCTTTTCCTATAAAGGGCAAGACCTGTTGTAACTGTGGAGGCAACATTTGAAGGCCCCAGCACCATTGACCCCAACGACTTCAGCTCTGCGTGCAGAATTGGAAGGAATAGCAGTTTTATCTGGTAAGTTCTTGTTCACTCAATACCGTCTTTAATATATGTCTGGCTAAATAAGACACATATATAAAACTAAAACAAATTATATATATTAGTGAGCATGTGAGATGCTCCAATCGTAGGGTTGTATAGTGCCTCTTTGAGCTGTAGTTTTAGTTGGACATGGGTACAGATAGTGATATTGAAAGGTGAAATGGCTAGGCTGGCATTAAGCAGACACAAGATCAAGAGGTCATGGATTTAATTCGTGAATTTCCTTGCTAGGTGTCTTGTCTTTAGGAAAGACACTTAATCTGACTCTCTTCACGTCACCTAGGTGTAAAAATGGGTACCAAACTTCTGTTGTGGAGGTAAAAGGAGGTAGAAGGAGAGGGTTGGGCCCCACCTTCCAATACCTAGACACATAATATAACAACCCCCTGTCCCTGTGGCCTGAAAAAGGCTATGGAACTTACTTGTTCTTTAAAAGGGTCTTCATCCTGTGGTACTTTTTATTTTGCAGCTTCGACGTGACTGTGAAACTCACCTACACATCTCGTGCCAGGGAGGTGAATGACAGAATAAGTAAGTAAAGCCTTGTACAGATGTCTGATCATTCCTCGATATCATTGGTTTAAATCAGTAACCTTTTGCTTAATAATATCTACGAGGGGCGTTCAATAAGTAATAACTCTGACCCACTTCCAGTTGTCTGATCTAGATGAAATTTGCATGTGTAATGGTTCATATCTCTATAGTTTATGTTGCAAAAAAGAGCTCTGAACTAATTGTGAGTTTCTGATTTACTGGTGTTTGAACTGAGTTAGGTGTGAAATGGACCAGGTGTGAAATGGAGCCAGTTGAGTGTCGCGCAGTGATCCGGTTTTTGTATTTGAAAGGAAGCACACCAAAGGAGACTTTTGATGAAATGAAAGAAACTTACGGTGATGATGCCCCATCATATGACCTTGTAAAACGCTGGCATCCTGAATTCAAACATGGCCGGAAGTCTGTGGAAACAGCTCCCAGACCTGGTCGTCCCTCTTGTGCCATTGATGAGGCATCAGTTGGAGGACCAACCTGGGGTGTCCTACAAAAACGGTGTCCAGAGCTGCATCAAACGAGGGGAGAAATGCATAACTCTGGGTTGTTCCTATGAAGAGAAAGACTAATAACTGTGCCAAGTTTCATTAATCTCCTGCTATGTGAAATGAGTCAGAGTTATTACTTATTGAACGCCCCTCGTATCTGCATGTATAGTATCTGAAATTCCCAGATGTAGAAAGACAGTGAAAATGGGAGCCTTGGTGCTTCCTCCATAAATGTAGCACAGGTTAACTAGTTGTAGGGGTGACCATGGTGGATAGTGTACAATCTCATCTCTGTGTCGTTAGCTACAAATTAAAGAATTATCTACATGTACGTATGGCGCCCTTCCATCCTGTCCTAATCTAATAACTCGCCCTTTTCCACCATCTGTCTGTCCTGAGCTACATTTGTACACACACTGCACTTTATTAGAGTCAAAAATTAGCAGGAAACAAGTAATCTAAAGTGTTTTGAGCTAGACTGTGTCCTTCCGTGTGTTTGTACCCATCACTGTTGTGTCATGTTTCTGTGATGTGTGTTTGTGTGTGTCAGTGTGCAACAAGTTCTTAAGCTCAACGGCACCAGTTGAAGTGCTGTCTGGACTAGTGCACCTCATTGTGTGCTTAACCAATTTGGCAATCGTCATACATATTTACTGGTCTTATAAGCCAGTATGTAAATACATTCAAAAGTATTTCTTGGTAGAAACATAATCAAAAATTTGAAAGTTTCAGGTCAATGAAAAGTTTGTTTGGGCTATTGGAAATGACCACATACATATTGGAAATGACCATGTACATGTACATATACATGTGCATGTATACATCCTGCCGTGACAGTGAAGTTTTTCCAAACTTGTTGAACCCTGCACAGTGTGTGTTCTGGTGCTTGCTGGAAGTTTCGTTGACTCCTAGCATGTCCCAGACAGCCTCCCATATCTTCCCTGTACTGTTTATTCCTTGTGCTTACTAAGCTGGGGAGACAGTGGTTGTACCGGAATACTTCGACCGTTTCAGTGAGTATTTCATAGATACGCAGGCGTGGATGGCTGCCTTGTGGCCGATGGTCATTTCCCCCATGTGTTTGTGGCCTCCTTCCCTGTTTCACTTCCCTCTAACATTTGAATCCAAATGCTATGTGCCTATTGGATAGCTTTTACTGGACAAAGTGGTCTTGTAAGCAAGTATTTACCTAAAGGCTTTGGCTGAAATAAAGTGTCTGTGATTAGAAGGAAAAAAAAGAAAATATAACACACAGGGATACTTAAAATAGAGGCTTTGTTAGCTTGTTTCTGGCTGCTTTGCATTGAGAAGGCCCAGCAATGACTTTGTCACTTGCAATGTGATGTACATGGTGGGGTGTAGTATTTTATAAGATAATGATTAGTAGGTAAGATAAACTTACCTTAACCAAGTACATACGGGAAGGTAAGCTTCAATACATTGATTCTTAACTCTCTTTAAGTATTTCCATAAATGTTGTCTCAACTTTCATTGGCCCAGATTGAACCTTTATGCAAAAGAGGTGTGATCTATCTTAACAGCATGTTATTTTGACCTCCTTGTAGCCGTGGATTACAAACTTCAGGCAGAGAAGACTCGTCTCGACGCCAACCTGAATTCCCGTGTGTTCTTCAACCAACGGTTGGACCAGAACACTTTCGAGGGGCAGCTGCGGCTGAGGAATGGACGAACGCAGGAAAGGAAGATCAAGGTGTACGTCAAGGTCAGTTAGGAGCCTTTGTTCTTTTTCTGTAAACATCTGCAGTGTTTGTGGTTTTGTGGTTATCTCCAGCACAAAATCTACTTAATATTTGTTCAGTAATGTCCACTGTCAACTAAACAGCTCTTTTTCCCCCTACTGCAAAATCATGGTCTTGCTAATTACAGTGTGGACGAATTTACAGTGTCAAGCAAAGGTGACATGATAGCACTGTTTTGTGGCATCATTTCAAGGGGCTGGGGTACACATGGAAAGGTAGTCTGTGTACCACAAACTCTGCTGTCCAGGGCTGTAATTAGCCCCTACCTAGTTGCATATATTATCCATATATAGAAAACCTGGTTCTCCTGAGTTAGGGCCGTTCTCCATCAAGCTTCTAGGAGGTCGGCCAGATGTTGTACAGGCTGCTATAAGCGTGATTCAGTCAGGCTAACCTTGGAGGTAGCCAGAAAGTAGGCACTAGACAGAAGAGAGTGGCAGGTTGTGGTGGTCTGTATCAGTGACCTCTGAACCTTGCTGCAAAAAAGAAGAGATAGCATTTGGACTATAATAACTTTATTCCAACAAGTCAATTTTAGATACATTAATCATATGCCCCGTGTTGCAGTTGTAGCTACTGATAATAAAGTTATTGATTGATTGATTGATTAATTGATCAATTGATTGATTCATCAATGTGATATCTGATTACAGCGGGACGTCCGAGACTACCTTCGCCCCATCCCGCTGGAGCTGAACTACGACCTCCCCCAGAACACCCCCTCCATGCCCAACCCCGGCCGGCCCGTGACCAACCTGATCAACTTCCCGATCCTGAACATGGCGGTGGGGAACAAGCGCGACCTGGAGGTGCACTTTCAGAAGGACTGTGGGGACGACCAGAACTGTAACAGCAACATGCTTCTCAGTGCCAGGTTTATGTTGCCTGGGTGAGTTCTGTAACATGAATATCCACTAAACTATGCCAGAACTGTAACAGCAACATGCTTCTTAGTGCCAGGTTCCTGTTATCTGGGTGAGTTCTAGTAGTTTCCATTATTTGATTATCTGTAATACGAATATCCACTAAACTTTACCAGAACTGTAACAGCGAGTTCTGTGACTCGGATACCAAAACTATAACACGAATATCCACTAAGCTATGTCAGAACTTTTCTTGTTATCAGCGTGAGTTCTGTAACACGAATATCCACTAAACTATACAAGAACTGTAACAGCAACATGCTTCTCAGTGCCTGGTTTCTGTTATCTGGGTGAGTTCTGTAACACGAATATCCACTAAACTATGCCAGAACTGTAACAGCAACATGCTTCTCAGTGCCAGGTTTCTGTTATCTGGGTGAGTTCTGTAACACGAATATCCACTAAACTATGCCAGAACTGTAACAGCAACATGCTTCTCAGTGCCAGGTTTCTGTTATCTGGGTGAGTTCTGTAACACGAATATCCACTAAACTATGCCAGAACTGTAACAGCAACATGCTCCTCAGTGCCAGGTTTCTGTTATCTGGGTGAGTTCTGTAACACGAATATCCACTAAACTATACCAGAACTGTAACAGTAACATGCTCCTCAGTGCCAGGTTCCTGTTATCTGGGTGAGTTCTGTAACACGAATAGTTTTTATTTGGTGGGCCACAGCCAGGGGCTGAATTGAGAGGAGCTTACAATAGGCGGGGCTAGATCGCAAGGGTCTGGAGCGAGCTGCCACTCAAGTGACCTCAATTCGACAGTAATTGCCCCAGGTGCGGACTGTAGGTTTTGAACCACTCACACCGTGCCGGGAAGGACCCCTTCTCTTTTTGATAAGTGTGATGGGGTCCTTAACGTACTCCAGGTGTGACTCTCCTCAAACAGGGTGTCTGCATTATAATTGTGATTAGTTTTCCATGTTTATAAGACATGGCTATCCTGATTGTGGTATACTACTCAAATGATTGCCATGCTGCAGTTTTTATAACTATACAAATGTCTATCTTTTCCCCAGTTCCCCACCCACCTACAGCCTGGGGTCCCCAGACGAGCTGAGTATCGAGGTGACAGCACAGAACTTTGATGAGCCCGCGTACGAGGCGGCGCTGTTGGTCGTTGTGCCGGAGAGCCTCAGCCTGGTCGGTGTGACCAGTGTGAAGGAGGAGGAGGTGAGATTGGGGTTGGGTAAAACTAGTGAGAAGGGGTTCCCTAAAGGAAGTGTAGTACAGTACTAGTGGTAATCTCCAGGCAGACTTACCAGTGACATAACACAGTATCAAAGCTGGTTAAGGAGTATAGCTGGCCAAAGGGAGTCATCAGCCACTCTGGTAGCCAAACACACTCCTAGGCCGGCTGCACTCCTCTGGCAGCTTTCGATACTATCTTATGCTTAAGTAGGATCTGTTTGGAGATTAGTACAGTGGCAGTGTCCTAGACTAGAGGTATAATGTAGGCTGCAGTAGTGGTCTTGGTATTGGTTGAAACTAGGTTGTTAGATACATGTACTTGTTGTTAGTATGAAATAGGACTGTTGGTATGAAATCAGACTTTTTTTCTAGGAGTGAGTTGCTATATCGTTTGGGCCTTAACCAGTGAAGCCAGCAAATGTCCATTTTTAGCTCTTTTCTGACCACAACAACAGGATACTTACAGATAGAGCTAGAATCAGCAAATAACTGCAGTTGGAGAGTCAGAGAAAAAAAAGGTGCTTCGCAAACTTGCAGCATGCCCCTCTGGTCCTTGAACATATGTGGCATGCGCGTTTACTTTGTTCTTACAAGCATCTTGAACCGGCGGCTAGCCACTGGTCTAATAGAATAGTTGTAGGAAATCTTGCATAGATGTTGACTGAGCACTCGTTACAGATCCAAGACTATCGCTATGCTTAAGCTTGTGCATTCTGTATACCATTTAACCATTCTTGCAATTAACAGCTCTGCCTTTACCAACTTGCAGGTTTGAAATATTGCTAATGATAAAGTTACCTCTCAGGTTTTAAAATGTTTTGAAATGTTGTTTAATAGCGTTGTTTTCTGAGGTGGTTTCTGTGAACAATCGTTTTTAATACTTAAAAATGCTTGTCGCAATTCATCCCAAAATTTTCCTTCAATATATTCTTTGAGGCATATTAACTACTGTAACAATTTCATGTACATCTTTATCGATTTGCATGTTAAAACATGAACTTGGATTGCTGGACACTGACATCATTTTAGCTGTCACATTTTAAGTATACTTTAAATGATATCATCTATAGCAAGTGAACTGAAAGCATCCTTAAGTTTTGGTAAATGAATGTATAATAGTTTAATACACTGGAGCAGTTTATAAGCAAGTCACTTTCCACTCTCTCTACCTCTCACACTAACGAATTTCTCTTTCCTCTGCTCTTCCACTCGCTCTGCATGTTAATCATGGTTGCCATGGTGAGTATAGATCCTGACACTGGAGGACATCCCCAATCACATATGTGTTGAAGTATAGTCTAACTTGCACCCTCCTAAACCCCATGTTGTTCTCCCTAAACCTTGACTGTGTCAGGGTTGGACAAGTCCACTAGCCCTATTGGCCCATCGAGCAAGCTCATGTCCTACCCCACTTAGCCGATCGGGCAAATAAGAATTTTCAATGAGTGAGATTTTTATATACTTGCTCCTTGTCACAGTCATGGCATCAAGCATTGTGCAACACAGAAAAAAAAGCCTATAATAAAGAATTCCATTGGTGGAAGTGAAAATGCATAGAAAGAAGTCATTTAAATTTTGGGCAAGTGAAAATTTGTTTTGGGCAAGTAAATTTTTCATGTTCTTGCCCGACAGGACAAGCGAATTTTAGAAAACTTGTCCAACCCTGGATGTGTTGTGCTGAGATCCCGTCAATCATGTTTCTAGTGTGAAATATGGTTTGTAAAGAAATGCATACTAATTGTCAAGGTTTGACAGGAATATGCTAGTCACATAACAGGCATGTCCTGATCATGTGAACACAACATGTTAAGCATGTGATTGGCAGGTGGTGATCACATGATTGTCATGTGCCGATCATGTGACCATCATGTGATCCACAATTGCTGATGTGTGGTAGTGTGTGCTCACCTGTACTGATCATCACTGTAATGTCAATGATTTCCACTTCGTTAATGCATGATTTACATCTATGATTTGTGTCCAACTTTCTTAAGCATCTCTTACCACTCATCTCTATTCTTCATTTTCATCTTGAGACTTCTCTCATAACTGTGAGTTTCTCAGTCTTCTAGGACATTTCTTTGGATATGTTAAGAATATCTATATGGAAATATAATCATACAGCTGTCCCTCCTGACAAAACTACAGTTGATGCCTGTAATGGCCAAAGTTGTTTTATGTGTTGAGCTCAATCTCTTAGGTTTTCTCTTACATTTTACAATATACTGAAAAGCAACAAAAATAGTTCTTAAACAATTGCAGTTGTGGAGTCCTACCTATCTCATGTATTCTGAGTCTTAACTAAATCTGCCACTCTCTTGTATTTGTTACGTTGTAAATCATTTTTTATTTTTCCTAAAAGACTGGAGCAAAGTGATAAAACCCTTCCTTGTAGTACTTCTTATCTTAATCATGTCAATGAAAACTGAGCAAAGATTAAGACAACTAAAGTGAAACCAATGCCTGAAAACACAGGTTGTCGTAAATTTATTCTCTAACCTGTATCGATGGACCAAAAATGACTGGTACTCATAGTAGGCAACATAGAAATCTTCAGACCATTCCATTTGCCAAAGGGGTTGTCAGTATCTGCCATTGTTTTATGCTGTACTTGCCTGTCATATTGGTGTTTGCCTGTGTTTAACACTGTGCCATTCCATGCCTCTGACAGCCATGCTATTTGGAGCTGGATGAGGTGTTCTGTCTCATTCCTTCTTGTGCTTCCAGCAGTTTCTGTACTGTTACTTCTACATGACATACACTTCATGCTTTTTCCACCACAATGTCTCAGTCTATTCAAAGTACAACCTTGACAGAGTTCTTTTCCAAGTACATTGAAATAAGTCCAACTCAATATTCAAAACCTGTATTCCAACTTAAATATACATAAATTGATGTTCTGCTTTGTGGCTCTGACTACTTTGTACTTTGACTAGCCTGTAAAAACACATCTCTTTTATAAGCATGGTGCTTTGATTGTGCCACATACCATAGATACACATCATTCATGTTTTCACATGTAGACACACTTGCAATAGGTGTGTGTGTGCTTGCTGTGTTACAAGGGCTCTACCCTTTGTAGCAGTGTGTTTCGCTTTTGCACTGTGCAACTTTGAGTTGCGATGGTAGTTTCACTTGATTACAAGCTACATCCATATTGTACACAAATGTTAAGTCCATACTAGTGCATTCAAACTCAAACTGTTTCTTTGAAGAATGAACTAAAATTTGATTGCAGTTGTTTGGTGACTGGATTAGATAGATTTGTAACTTTAAGAGTCACTTTATCTGATATACTCCATTCTCTGTTACTTTGATAGACCAAGACTTCTTGCTCACCAAGGGAAGGGAACGAGACGTACATTGACTGTGAGGTTGGCAACCCACTTCGGCAGCTGGTAAGTAAACCTCATTATGTTTGTCACATTAGATAAACCTTGTATTATAAGCTCCATTTGCCCTTACATTTACAACTAAATGTCTAAGAAGCAAGAAGAAGTTGAACCTGTTTGTACTACTATGTATTAGTCCTTGTAGATGTAGTAAAGATACCACCCTCTTATGTCGCCAATTGTACTTAGAATTACTTTATCATCTTGGCCTGTTCTTAGCTTCTTAGTGCACAAATGTACAGTAAATTTCTTCATTCTTTCATTAAGAAATTAAAAACACTGCAAGCACTTCTTGCATACATATCTTCTGTTGCACTATCTTCAAAACAAAATGCCAAGTAAGGCAGTCAAGACTGGACGCAGGTACCTACAGAGATACAGACAACAGTAGAAACACACATACAGTCAATAAGTGCAGCAGGAGCAAAAAAATCTAACTTATGGATTGAAACTATGTGCAGGTGTTGTAAATGTGTTTGTGATATGCTTTAACTTTCTCCCTACTGCCAAACCCCAAACCAATGAAAATTTGGTGCCAAACACCTACCTTAAGCAGGCTGAAGGTTAAGTAAAGTGTTATTTCCATACAGCAAAAGTTCCTGCTTCGTTTTGAGACAAGAAACATCGGGACAGACGAACCAGAGCTGGAGGTTTCCATGGAGCTGACAACGTAAGTTGGAATACATCTGGCATTGTCTTTGTGTAAAGTGAAGTAAGGAACTTGAAAGTTAAGAAACTTAACTGTCTGTCTTGACTGAATCACTTGTATACATAGATGTATTTATTTATTTTTATCCATTTATTTATTGAAATTGGGTGTCAGAAGATGCCTTTTCAAAGCCGCCATACCTTTTATTTGATTATGTTTATTCAATTTTGTTTAACGTATGGAGACATATCGCCTACTGGTACTTTTCAATGTATCGGGGGGGGGGAGACCCCAGGCATAACATATCAAAATAAAAGGTACAAGAAATAAAAGAACTAATCGATATCTGTCACCATTTATTCGCAAGCAGAGTAACCTTTTATCTTTGTGACTTGCCAATGATCAATGATTTCTGTTCCGCGCAGGACGAGTAATGAGACCAACACAGAGGACGACAGGGTCACTATTGTTGCTAAGGTGATTGTGGAGGTGGACCTGACTGTTTCTGGGTAGGTTTCTCCTGTGGTCTTTCGTAGAGACAAGTAGTAGTTTTAGATTTCAACATGTCAGTTTGTACCTACAGGCTAAGGCTTTCAGTGGAGTAAGGTTAACTATGTAAGAAATTTGGCAATTTAAGAAATGATTTAGAAAGCAAAGGGGGTGAAATTAATTACATGCATTTCAGGAAGTATTTTGTCTTTTGGTATGTTGCTTTTTGCAACTTTGTTTTATTATACATGTATATCATACAAGGGGTCTTCACCTTGATCCTTTGACATACCAAATCATCATTGCTCCTAGATGTGGAACGAGATGGAGTGAATTTTACTTCAAGAAAGACCTGAACCAAGTTCTGCATTCTAAAAGAAAACCTTAGACCACTTTGTCCTAGTCATTTCTGATTGTAACGTTCCACTTTTTCTCCACTCCTACAGAAAATCCAAGCCAGAACAGGTGTTCTTCGGAGGCCAGTCTAAGGGAGAAAGTGAGATGGAGTATCTGGAGGATATCGGCACTCCACTCAGCCACACGTTTGTGGTAAGCCTGCTTATTTTAACCCTTAAACTCCCAAACCCGGACATATCCGGCACACATACATGTATACATGCCCTGTGTGCCATGCCCGGATATATCCGGGATAGCGTATTCCCCTGAAGTAGCAGCTTTGCGCGCGTGTAGCGCACAAACCCCGGGAAGTTAGGGAGTTTGGCCTTGTTCGGGGGTTCTTTTTGGAGGTCAGCAGCCAACCCTGGCACTGATAGCATTTTATAGTGCTGAAACTCTGTCAGTTTAAGGGTTAATGTCCATGTGGTCAAAATGTTTGAGACATCTTTTTGTTTTAGAACCTCTTCTTCTTGGTATACATGTAGTATAATCGTCCCGCTCACTGACACCTTTTACACTGTAGCCATCTCTCAGTCACTACAAACGTACCTAATTACATACAATCAAAACAATTGAGACCTCTTCTTGTTGTAGAATATCTTCTTCTTGATATAGTATGTATTCATAGTGAACTAATCGTCTAGCTCACTGGCATCTTTTGGACTTAAGTCATCCCTGTAGTAAGGTAGCTGGAGTCTCATACTTCCCAGTTAGAACATTTGTCACACTGGTTTTGGGAATTGTTGCTTCTTCAGAGCTTACAGCCTTGGCACGTTGATACACCCGATTCTTTGATCTCGGAAGTTAAGCAACGTGCAGTTGGGTCAGTACTTGTATGGGAGACCACCAAGGAAGACTAGATGATGTAGCTGAGTCATACCAAAGACTCTTAATAATGGTACATACAATGTAATTCTTTCTCTGCTAAGAGGAAGAGTATGGAAGCTTAATGCCCTACACTACCAGCGGACCAGCCCCCTGCTGTAGTGATTTCACCTATGTGTGGCCCCAGGGCTATGAAATGGAGATGGGCACTGGCCTAACGCATCTCACTGATGTATGGGCAACTTTAGCTTGAGCTCAATAGAGCAAAGCACTCAAAGCACTTACAAACCTGTTTTCCCCTTTGAACGTGTATTTTTTAGGTCCGTAACATCGGTACTGGCGACGTACCGAGAGCAGTCGTGTCCATTGATTGGCCGTACGAGATCCTGAACACGCCGCTGCACACGAACGGAAAATGGCTGCTCTACCTGACGGACATCGCTGTCGTTGGCAACGCCAAATGTCAGCCGCCACCTGGGATCATCAATCCATTGAGTTTGGAGGTAAGTCTTTTATGACATCTTATACAAAGGAAACAAGCTAATTGATTTGTGATTGGAAGTGATGCCTGTGTCATAATCATTGTGTTGGTGTTAACTGTTTCTCCGATGCTAAGCTAAGAGTTTCTTCAATGCAAAGCCAAGAATAGACCTTGAAATATACAAGACTTACCATACCACCTACGTAATCCACAGATGTACAATGTACATTGGTCAGATATCATCTTCGCATATTTATTCATTTGTTTGTTTGTTTCCTTATTTACAGAGCCGGAGACCTATTAACTACAAGCCTGTTAGTTCCACCACAGCCAGGGATCGGTATCAGGTAAGATTTAGAGATGGAAGTAACCAAACATTGGATCTGCTGTTACTGCTGTAGTTTATGGGTTGGAAATCTTCCTTATCACAGTTTTTACACTGTAATAATGTTCAATTTAACGAATTTCAGCCTTAGACAAGTCATTTGAGTAATGAAATCAATGCAAGTGTTGGTCCTTACTTGGACCATATTTTATGTGCTCTGTTCAGTCATTGCATTTTGTTATTTGTATCCTGTGACTTTTTTCTTTGATTTCCAACCACTGCCCATCCTCCAGTCAATATGTCATCTGCCAGATTTGTCTGATGCTACATTTCAAATTTTGTTTGCTTTATGTTGATGCTTTCTGTTTCAATCTTTGTAGATTGTTTGATTGTTCCTGTCTTGTATCATTGTTTGTACTGTGTTCTTCACTTTGTAGACAATAAGTTTTTTCTTTGTGTCTTGTGTTTTATTGCCTCCTTTCAGTGTGCATCATTCAAATGTGTTTTTTTTTCTATCTCTGTATTTTTTGTGTGTTCTGTATTTTATTGATGGGGTGCACTTCTTTACTGGTCTTATTTCTTCTTGATACTGGTTTGTTCCCACTGAAAATAAACTACACTTAATAGCCTCCTGTAGACCCTCTCGCTGGTACAAGTGTTGTGAACCCTGCTAGGAAAGATGAAGAAATAATAAGGAAAACTACAGTTACAAGTGGAGGCACCTCTGTTAAAACTGGAGGCACTTCTGTTAAAACTGGAGGGACTTCTATAACAACTTCTAAAACCTCCTCAACTGTCTCTAAAACAACCTACACATCCTCCTCCAGCTCTGTATCCTATTCCTCCTCTTCCTCTTCTGCCTCTTCATCTTCATCATCTGTTTCCTCATCTAACAAGGTCCGTGTCACCGACCGTGCGCGCCGATCCCTGACCGACAACTACGCCCATGGGATGCAGACCTTTATGAGGAGGGCACGCGAGACAAACATCGGGGAACTGTTGGGCACCAAGAGTTCCAGGGAGTCAAAGATCCTGGTCAGTCATCTGATTCCTGCATGTGTGTTTTTTAATATTTTTGACGTACTCATGTTAAGTAGATGGTGTGGAGGTGTTTTGAATATTGGAGACAAATCTAAGATATTTTCAGTTCTTATTCAAATTGGCTTGGCACCTGTAGCTGTAGGGAGTTTCGTGATGGAGTAACACAAGGATTGTTGTACAGTCATGTAAGATTTCTACAGTAACAGTTACAGCTGTTGAATCACATTTCAACAGGTAATATATTGGAATAACACAAGGATTGTTGTACATATAAGCATTGTACAGTTAGATCAGCACAACTTTCAACAGGTGATATATTAAAGTACTCAAAACTTCATGCTGTTGAAACTCTTTAAAGAGATACATGTATGAATATTATTAACATTTCCCTCCTGCGATTGTAGGACTGTAAGAAGGGTACAGCCCGCTGTGCGGTGATCAATTGTACCATCGACCTCCTGGCCAAGAACAAGGACGTGGTCATCACCTTCCAGGCCAGGCTCTGGAACTCCACCTTCCTGCAGGTGGGTTCACGCTGACCTTCAACTTTAACCTTTGACATTGAATACAATGATTGACAATGTTTTTTCAAGGTGACACTACAACTAATGTTGAAATATGTTGTGACAATCTGTTCCAAGGCATATCTTGACAAATACCAGTGTGTAAGAAATGTACTTCATTTGCATCATTCTTGAAATGCAGTTTTCTGTCTGACGGTTTCTTTCATTTACCAATCGGTTAGTACTCTTCTAGGTTTGTTTTTTTTGCATGGTGCATTTTTTTCTTCGTCTTCTTTAGTCATAATGGCTACTATTTCACTTATCCATAGGTTTAACTTTAAGTTAGCACTCTTCTAGATTGGGGAAGCTTTTTGTGGTGTATTTTTTTGAGAGTCATACTTTTTTGCACCAACAGGAATACAGGGAAGTAAAGGAGGTGGACATCGTTTCCCACGCAACAGTTCGGATGCTCCCAACCCGCTTAAGCGTTGTTGAGGCCAACCCAGAAAACGACAAAACGGCCGTGAGCACAAGAGCCTTCCCCGACTTTGACCTTCAGAAGGAGGCCCCGGGTGTTCCGCTGTGGATCATCATCGTGGCTGTGGTTGGGGGGCTGCTGCTATTGGTGCTCCTCATCTTGTGTCTATGGAAGGTACACATATGTTTATCACTCTTCCTGAAGAACCCCATGCAGATCCTTATTTTTCTTTTATTGACTCCTGAAAACAAGAAAATTTGTGCCTTTGTTTTTTTGTATTTGCTTTGTTTTCTGATACTTTCAGTTTGACATTTTGTGATGTTTTCTTATGGTTCATCTCCTTGGGCTATATTAGTGTCAAGGGCTATTCCATTTGAATCTGAGGGGGGCATTCAAAGATGATTTTGAACCATTTTTTCTATGTACATGTATCCAATGGTGCATGATCCATTCAATTTGAAAGCCCCCCACCCCATTATTCTATGAAATGGAATAGCCCACATATGTTTTGACTTTGATTATTAACAAGAACCTCTGCTTCCCCAGTGTGGTTTCTTCACAAGGAAAAGTAAGAAAGAGAAATATGAAGCGAGGTACTACCAAGCCAAGAAGGTTCCTAAGGCCTCAGAGAAGGAGTATCCTGCCCCATAGACACCGGTAATCATAGAAACATGGTAGTACATGTAGTATGGACTGATAACTAGATAATTTCTGTACATTATAATGTAGCTTGTCATGCTTTCAAATATGCAACATCAGTCTACACTTATTACGCTGCTTATTTGTAAAATTTCATCAAGTTGTCTACCAAATCTATAATGTAAGGACTGATTGTTTTGAAATCTTCACTTTTGCCAAGGTAAAATGGTTTACCCGGTATATATTTATTCAAACTTCACCAGAAAAAACTATACAAATTGTGGGAAAGACAAAAGAGCGGACAACACCTCTCAAAAAGTTGTCTCCCCTACGTGTTGAACTTTTGTTCACATGATATTGAAGTCAAAACTACCAAAATTGCTTTCAAACATCCTCAGAGAATCATGTAATGCTACATTTATATGTGCAGAACTGACTAATGCTAACCCTTGTGTTTGTCTGTCTGTAGGACTTGAGGATGATCACCATGTTTTTAACACCCACATATACTAATCTGTGGAGACACATGCTTTCTTCTGTGTCCCTGTGTAGTTAGGGGCCCATCCAGCATCACCAATATCTCATGCTAAACAAAATCTGTTCAGCAGCTTAGGGAAAAATGTTTAATACATTACAATTCAGTGGAAAAGTTTGATTCTTCGGGCAATTCTGTTAATGGATGTGAGATGTGAGAGATCTACTAAAGAACAGATTTTGTTTAGGGTGGATATTGAGTATATTGCATGGTCCCTTAGAAGGGACTTGTGTAGGAACTGTGCATGACAGAGGACAGCTCACCACTAACTCATTCTATATCCACCAGCTTTTACATCGCCAGTCACCCATGCTTATTATGTGTCATGAAAGGAAAGGGAGGCAGAGTGAAATTTTCCACTCATTCCTTCTGCAACTGTTTTGAAATATAAGTTACCAGAAGGAAGAATTTGGCTATGTCCTCCCTTTGTAGAATACGCTTGGAAGATTTTTTTACAACAAATTTTTGAATGATGAAATTGTCACAGTCATACTATTGATTTCTTGATACCATTTTCAAGTTGAAAATTCAATTTTTCAAGATGTCCCTGACACAATCTTACTAGTTTCTGCAGTTTTAGGTATGTTTCAGTCATGTTGAGATTTTTGACATCACACATTAGCCTCCCTTGACAGACATTTGTCTAACCTATAACCAACATAGTGCATGGCTTCTTCCAGACTAGGGGACTCTTCACACAGTAGCCTGTTCATCTGTAGTGTTGCTGACAACACCTCTGCATGTCTACTTGACACAGCATGTTAACCCAAGGAGCTTTTAAAAAGATCCTTGCAATTGGTTAACCCAATGTCTGTTTTCCTCCATGCTGCAACTGTTGAGGTGGAAAAGGAGTACATGTGCATGGTGTTCACTCTGTAACTTACTGTGTGTTTCCCTTGCTTTTTTTTCAGTGTGGATTCTTCCAGAGAACAAAGCTCAAGGAACAGAGAGCAGTCAAACGAAAGGCCCACTCAGCATACTACGACCAGGTCCCACAGCAAGTCAAAGCCTAAAGTCCCAGGATTTTGTCATTTTTGTTTTCAGATGGAGAAAAAAGGTGCAAAGAATTGAGTTTTCTTTTTAAAGTTGTAAAACAAAGGGTCATCTTCGGGTAAAACTTGGGAAGAGAAAAACTTTTTGAATTATTGTAATATAGTTATTTGCATACAGACACTGCATTATTTGATTAGATATTGACACACAAAAATGTAACGTTGCCCCATACATTAAAAACCTGATAAAAATTAATACTCTTGATCATAGAGTTTGACAAGGAAATGCCCGCAGTTGCACTTCAAGACTTACTTACAAACAAGTGGGGAAAATTCTATGCCCTGAAGGCAGCAGTCTCTATGAAGAACTGTCACTGATGGAGTATGCAGTAACTGTAGACTGCACAATGTTACAAATAAATCATAATATCTGTGTTGAAATAATTTTAAGAAATACGTAATGCTTATCAGTTGTGTTGTTTAAAGTAGCAAAATTGTCAAAACTAGTCAAATGAGGTACTTTTGCAGCTGATTCACATTTTTGTAGTGAATGTCAGTTGGGTGTTTATTCTGAATTTATCCCAAAGATCTTTGTTTATAGGTTGTTACAATCATGATTAAGCACTAGGAATAGCCAAAAATAACCCTTTGTGACTGATAACTGGAATATGTACTTCTGTGTATGATTTTATATTTAATAGCTTTCAAATGGATGGAATGCTCTATCATACATGTAGGCTACATTGCATTTACAACACCATAGGTGCCAAAGTTGATATATGTAAGTATGTAAACTGTTAAAGTGTTTTATATATTCACACAGTTGTTCGTATTCTTTGGAATTTTGAGTAGTTTGTAGTTTAGGGCACTGTTCTTTAAAAAATCGCGTATTTATAATTTTTGCCTAACTTCATGTTTGTGTATCAAACCACACTGTTTATTATCTTGCTTGATTGTTGAATGTTTGCTGTATGTACATTTTAGTGTTTTATATTTGTAAAATAGAATATTGGGGTTTATACTTATGATGTGCAGTACTTTGAATTTCAAGGCGCTCTCACAAAATGAGAATGATTTGCGCCTAAGAAGGCACCAGTTGTCCCACTTAGCCGTCAATCATTCTTGGCTCTGTACTTGACCACACCCTTTTGGTTTGGTAGGAAAGGGGTTACATGGGCTGTACCATTGAGATAATGAATAGGGGTAGCACATTTTTCATTTCAAACAAGAAATGATCCACCCCTATCACTCCAGTGGTACATGTACTTCAAACTGGGCCGTACCAACTTACTATGCACCTGAGGGGGGATATCTGATTTTGTAACTGTCTTGCCAAATTTGATAATCAATTATGTATGGATAAGAATGATATAGAGGAAAGGGGTACTTTATATTTGTGCTTTAGAAAAGAGGTATGGGCGCAATGGGTGGTAGACTGGTCAGCTGTTGTTTTCTGAACGGTTGTGTTTTTATCACATCTTAGCAAGGAGGTTTCTGGTGAAACCTACTTTATCTAAGTAAATATTTAAAGTGTAATTTGATCTATCCAGATTGTCTCCCAGAGTAAATCAGTCTGAACCAGTTTGAACCAGTCTGCCTCCTTTGTAATACCTGATGCTGATTGGACGACATGCTGCTAGCGGGATGATTAGCTCAGCCAAATATGGTCATGAAACGTAGCAGACATTTTCTACTAGCTCTAGTCTATGTCTATCATTTTTTTAAACACAACTCCTGTAACTTTCCTTAATATTTTAACTATTTATCTAGTGTTGCAAACTTTTGCAATATTTTCACATTTGTGAGCATATCTTTGATGGGAAAACCTTTCTGAATTAGACGCAAATTTTTGGAAAGGAAAGTTTCAGGTTTGGTGTAGCTTGTGGTCCAGTAAGTCAACTGCATTGCTCATGTATGCAAACTTGTATCAAACAGGAGGAAGAATTGTAAATTAGTTGCACAGATTTCAGGTTTACGAATCGTATGTTACATGTTTGATTGGACAAGCATGTTGTGTTATGTCATATATATTTTTATTGTTTATGTTAAAGGTTGTTCTTGTAGAGTGAAACTGTGCATGAGTGTAATTTAAGCTGGACGCTTTTTATGAAATGTCAAAAAATGTGCCATTCCCTCGGTGTACCACCTTTTCCACCAAAGATTGACACTTTTATCCTCAAGATTTGACTGGACACACTAACTTACTAACCTGGAAGCCAGATAACTAGCACAGGACTCAAAGAATTGCACCCTTTCTGGTCATGGAAACCAACATCTCTTCCTATTCATTCTAGGGGTTGCCTTATTTCTGCTGTACTGGACCTTTGTATGTAGCAGACCAATGTCCTCCAGAAATGCTTGAAAGAAACAGCAAATATTTTACATGGTGCTTCCTCGCAACCCCTTTAATTAATGGGAAGTGTTGGGTTCTGTAGGTCTTTCAACAAAAATGTACAAAATTACACAGAACTAGATCAAAATTGCTTCTTTACAATTGTAGATTCTGTGTATAACTCACACAAAGAGTGAGTTTTCAGAGTAGCTAGCCTACCCTCTTGGTACCACACTTGAGTCAAACCTGCTGTTTTTGATACATGAAGCTTTCAGTGTTGTATAGATGGAGAAAGGTGGAACACAGAGGGACAGCCCCCCGCAGTTCATCTGGGGAAGAAGAGGATGCTATTTTCATTAACTTTGTATGATACATTAACTCTTTGTCCAGCTGACCTGTAGAATTTTGTACACCAGCTTTGGACAATAAAACAATTTTGTACAAACAGGAGTCAAGATGTCCTTGTTTCATTTCTTTGATATCTTGTACATGTATCTATGTGACTTATGATAGAGATGTTTAAAACTGGTGGACAATACATGTAGAAATGTTTCAAGATTTCCTCATTAGTATCTTACACCTGAATATGAAAATTATATTCAGAGGGTTGTCTGCAATTTCTTTTGATATGTGAAATAATATCAAGATGGACAAGATCAGATTGCAGTCAATCTATAAGTATCATACTGTTAAATTTTGAAGACCCACCAACACTCAACAACAAATTTTTTTTTCATTTTTGTTATCAAAAGATAAAGTTTGAGACTACTGAGTCTGGCTGGCACTTTATTGACAGTAATTCAAATATCCAAATTTAAATCCATCCTTTATTTTACTTAGCAGCAATGAAATGCCACTCGAGAGAGTCAAAAGATAAGGTCTATGCTAATCTCCAAGCAGATCCTACGGTAGCATTAGATAGTATCAAAAGTTGGCAGAGGAGTGAAGCCTAGGAGTGTGTTTTGCAATGTACACCTCTTGGCTGACTATCCCCTGGCCAGTTTGGTACTATCTTATGCCATTGTAGGATCTGCTTGGAGATTAGGTCTATGCCACATGTTCTGGGTCCCAGCAGTAATGCATGCCTGAGTCCAGACTGTCCAGTCTTCCCATGTCTCCTTCCTCCAAGGTGAAGTCAAAGATGTGGATGTTGTCTTTAAGGTGCTGAGGGTTGGTGGACTTGGGAATGACCCCGACTCCTCTCTGGACTGCCCATCTCAGGAGAATCTGTTGGGGCAAGACAAAGATTGAGTTGTCACCAACCAAACATCTGTCCTAGCAAATGGCTGGTGTGTTTACTCATCTTGCAATCTAAACACATCAATCAAACACTTTTGGTTCAATCCTGAGTTGGGGTCCTGTGTTCGAGGAGGTGCCTCGAGCAGAGCTAGCAAGCCCTTGTAAAAAATATAACCTGCTGAAAAAGCTTGCTGCACTACAAGTATGTGCCACTTTGCTCTGAACAAATGAACGAAATTAAGCACTTTGATGTAGCTCTTCTGAGAGTGGAAAGGAATTTGTATTACTATTAGATAAAGCTATATATACTATAAGGAGTGCGGTCTGACAGGGGTCGACCCACTGGACAGAGCCAAATGGAAGCGGAGTGTGAAGACTGGCCGACTGCTGCCTACCCCTGCGTCAGGGAACCCAGCAGCAGTATAATCTAACCATGGATAGTGAGTGTGTGAGTGATACGTGAATTCCATATTCGATTCCAGAAAGTTGTACTACATTACCTGTCCTGGAGTTCTGTTGTATTTTGTGGCTGTTTCCACGACAGCAGAATGAGACACCAGTTTTCCGGTGCCCAGTGAGGAGTAGGCCTGGAAGTGAATGCCATGTTCTCTACAGAGGGATATCAGTCCAGTCTGTTGCAGTTCTGGGTGGTGTTCTATCTGGAAATGGAAATGTCTTCTACTAGTACTAGAGTGACAATTGTACAAACAATAAATGCGATTTCCAGAGAGTAGAAAAAGGTAGGAATCGTTAGACAGTTTACATACTATGTTAAATATCTTATGGTTCAGCAAGTTGTTTTTAACCTCCTTGGGTTTAGTAACAGAAATCTTGCAGGGAAAAGGAGTAATACAATCCCTTTCTAAATCTATATCTCTTTCATGGATCTAACCATGGATGTAAAAGTCAAGTGAAGCCTGAGACAAAACGTGTCTAGATATTGTTACGCAAAACAACCAATGGAGGCCATGCATATCTGGACGTATATAAATCATGGTCAAGAAAAAACTTGTTGGGTGCACATTCACGTTTGACCTGCGAATGCGATGTTAGAACGGTAAAAGGGCTTGTTGACACTTCTAAAATCATGGGTATGTAGATGTACTTGAATGCTACAAAGGCTGTAGCTATAGCTACAGTCTCTGTTCAAAACTAAAAGATCTATCTCTGTGTTCCATACCTGCAACACAGCTGGCTTGACCTGACAATGTTCCAGCAATTCCTTCATATGTCGGACTGTGTAGTTGGAAATTCCAATGGCTCTCAACCGCCCATCTTGGTGCAGTTCCTCTAGCGCCCTCCAGGTGTCCTTCCTGTACTGCCTGTTTCTCTCATCCTCCCTGAGCATGCCCTGCTTGCCTGGCCAGTGGACCAGGTACAAGTCCAGATACTCCAACCCAAGGGCTTCTAAGGACTTCAAAACTGCTGACTTGGCTTCCGCAAAACCCTGGTCTTTTGGAGCCAGTTTGCTTGTGATAAAAAGATTGTTTCGCTCTATGCCGTATTTTGGACAGAACTGTTTTAGAGCGATGGCGATGTCTGCCTCATTACGGTACACAGCAGCTGTGTCGATTGACCGGTACCCAAGTTTCAGCGCTGTTTCGACAGTCTGTACCACAAGTTCTTGCCCGCGTAACTTGAAAGTGCCGAGGCCTACAATAGGCATGTCACTGCCTGTGTTCAACTTGACTGTGTCCATTGTGTCCTATATAAAAAGAGTCACAATTCAGTTAAGTATTCATTTTTCAAATCATACTAAATGTGTGCTAACAGTGATCAGAAGCTCTCCTACTTCAAAAGACGTTTCACTGTCTTTTCCTGATTCATTTTTATTATCATCATTATTATCATTGATATTGGTATTAACGTTATTGGATAATAATAAACAACAACATAATAATTTTTGCATACTTATTTAGTACAAAAATCAAACCATTAAAGACTGGTATGTTAATCATTAACGGTTATAAAGGTAAAATTATTCTTGATATCAAAATTGCTAACTTAGCGACTGTCAAGGTTCTAATATACAAGGTATGGGAGGGGGATATGATCCGATCGAATTACCTTCATAAAAGCACCTTTCACGCACTGGACAGAGCTTCATAACATGGCAGATATAGTGTAGAATCAACCTCACGTTTTTATGTTACAAAGATATCTGCAGCTTGATCATAACTATAACGTTAACGGGACGTATATTAACGAGCGTTTACATGTGTCTTTTCCGCGGGGTGGAAGTCAAGTTTTGGTCAAAGGTCACGCAACTATCTCATTGTATTTTAGGGAGAAGAGATAAAATATTTAACGTATCTCTAACGACAGCTTCTCTTTAAAGCTATTGATATTCGTAAGTAATGTAGCTAACAGAAAACATAGTAATTTATTTGTTTTGATATAACATTTCCTGTTGACCTTGCGATGTATTTAATTTTCAAACAGCAGCCCCTTCTCAATTGTGGTACATTCTAATCTGAGTGGGCGTGGCTAACCCGGTAAGGAAAGACGCAGACCTGGAAAGACGTGTAAGGCGTGTATAGGCGCAAGACCGATTTTTGTGTTGTGTAACGTAGTCTTAAAGGCGCACCTTCCCGCTAAGATAACTCTACTGTAGCTCTCACAGAAAACCTGCGTCTGCAGACGGCTTGGAGGAGAATTGAGCTGTTTAAAGCTGACAAGGCGCCAAGGTATACAACGTTTGCCAATTTGTTAATGATTTCCCTTCATAGATATAGATCATTTTAATAGTTGAAAAAACAAACCATATGTAATACGTAATAGATAGAGAAGCAACACTGTATATATTTCCTCGTGCTCAATGAAGGACAGTCGGACATTCCATTAGAAATTACATCTAACTATTATTACAATTAATTACATTTATCACAATTTGTGCCAAGATTATAATAATATTGGGCTCATCTACTTGTGACAAACTACTGCCAGTTAAGGAAGTGGTGAGATGGTGTGGTGTGATATGCAGCATTTTGGGCTCAGGCCCAAGGCAAGAGGTCCTGGGTTCGAAACCTGCCATGTCACCTAATCTCTCTAGCCGCAGTGAGACTGTTGGTTTCAAGGATCTATAAGCGGGAGCCTAAAACCAACAGTCGCACTGCGGCTAAGATGCCATGAGGGCAATTAAGGGCGATGTTGCTGATTGATAAAGATTTAGATGATGACCTGCCTACACATTTTCAGGAAATTGATTTTTTTTCAAAGGTTCTTAATCTGGTGTGAACCTAATGTTGACAACGTGCCCATGTGAGGTATTTCTTAAGGTTGCATCAGGTGCTAGTAGGTAAAACATGTGACCAGGCATATGCTACTGCATGTAGTGTGTATTGTTGAGAACATTCCCTTTTAAGGTCATGACTGCACACCTGTGTGGTCCGTACAGTCCAGCTGAAGATCTTGGCACCTTCATGATATGTGATAAGTTTCGTACACCTGAGGTAAGAGGGTTTACACTTGGGAAGTTAGTAAGACGTAAGGGGGAGGGTCTTTTTAGCGAATGCCCACAAACGCCCACTCTAGAGAAGTCCGCGCTGCACGAATCTCATTTTTTTTGCTTGGAATATGTCCACGTTGTGCTCCCATGTATTAATCCTGAGTTTCAAGTCAATCCATTGACCCGAAGTGACATAAATCAAAGTTTTCGATTCTCGATGGTCTTTTTAGCGAACGCCCAGCAAAATGTCTTTTTAGCGAATGCCCACTATATCCACAAAAATATCGGCCGTTGCGCAACGACACCTAAACCTACCGCCACAAACATGTTCAAGATGGTGTCCCATTGATGTGTACGGAGTTTCCATGCTTTACAAGCATTTTAAGTCCCTGTTTTTGGTCAAAATGTACGGCGACGGTACTACCATACTTTAACTATAGCAATTCAAAATGGCGGGCACTAGTCATGTGACCTCCTTGCGGGACTGTTCTATAAGTATCGCGGGAGGGACTGTTGTAGCATAGCTTCTCATCATACAACCATTTTAGAGTGAATTCTGAACAAGATTTTCATTTCATAGTGCTATCATCTGACTGATATTTACAATGTGGTCATTTTTTTTGTGCTATTATTACCCAGGTTTGAGGAACTTAGTGCAAATTTGGATATTGATTCACCTCAGTGCCCAATTAATGTACAAAAGGCTCAGACACATTAGTGTTATAAACCTGAATAGGGGCAGGTAACCAATACTAGAAAAACATAGCTATTTATTATTAACAATACTATTTACATTATAATAATAACTCTTCACCAAACTGGACTTTTCTTATCTTTATTTATCACAGAAACATTGTTACAATGAGGATTTGATTAGATGAGTATCTGTTACAGTGTGTACAAACTTATTTCAAATACAAAAATGTATTTCGTTTCACTTCCTAAATATTTTTAAAGTATTGGAAGAAGTTGACACATAAACAATATTAATTGCATTATTTATGTGCAGTAAAATGTGACCACATGCTATCAATAGCCTAATAAAATGTTAGAACATGGCACAAGCGGGCTCCTCTTCTGAGTACAGAAAGGAAATGTTTTATAACATTTAGTTATGACGTAGAAAATTTCAATTGTAAAATGTACCTTTATTAACATTTACAAACAAATTGTTTTTTTCTCTTCTTAATAAATGACAACAATACAGGTAAGTAAGGTGTGTTTCCTTTTATAACAGGCCAGGTAAGACGCCGTATAGGTGAGTAAGGTGTGTTTCCTTTTATAGCAGACCAGGTAAGACACCGTACAGGTGAGTAAGGTGTGTTTCCTTGACTACAGACTAGGTAAGACACCGTACAGGTGAGTAACGTGTATTTCCTTTGATTACAGACCAGGTAAGACACCGTACAGGTGAGTAAGGTGTGTTTCCTTGACTACAGACTATGTAAGACACCGTACAGGTGAGTAACGTGTATTTCCTTTGATTACAGACCAGGTAAGACACCGTACATGTGAGTAATGTGTGTTTCCTTGACTACAGACTAGGTAAGACACCTTACATGTGAGCAACGTGTATTTCCTTTCATTACAGACCAGGTAAGACACCGTACAGGTGAGTAACGTGTGTTTCCTTTTATAGCAGACCAGGTAAGACACCGTACAGGTGAGTAAGGTGTGTTTCCTTGACTACAGACTAGGTAAGACACCGTACAGGTGAGTAACGTGTATTTCCTTTGATTACAGACCAGGTAAGACACCGTACAGGTGAGTAAGGTGTGTTTCCTTTGATAACAGGCCAGGTAAGACACCATACAGGTAAGTAAGGTGTGTTTCTTTTTATAACAGACCAGGTATGACACCGTGCATGTGAGTAACGTGTATTTCCTTTGATTACAGACCAGGTAAGACACCATACAGGTGAGTAACGTGTATTTCCTTTCATTACAGACCAGGTAAGACACCGCACAGGTGAGTAAGGTGTGTTTCCTTTGTCTATAGACCAGATAGGGTATTACACAGGTGAGTAAGCTGTCTTTCCTTTGCCTATATACCATATAGGCCATTATACAGGTGAGTAAGGCGTCTTTCCTTTGCCTATAGACCAGATAGGGTATTATGCAGGTGAGTAAAGCAACTTTCCTTTGCCTGTAGACCAGATAGGGTATTATACAGGTAAGTTAGGTGTCTTTCCTTCGCCTAAATACCAGATGGGGCATTATACAGGTAAGTAAGGTGTCTTTCCTTTGCCTATAGACCAGATAGGCCATTAAACAGATGAGTAAGGTGTCTTTCCTTTGCCTATAGACCAGATAGGCCATTAAACAGATGAGTAAGGTGTCTTTCCTTTGCCTATAGACCAGATAGGCCATTATACTGGTAAGTAAGATGTCTTTACTTTGCCTATAGACCAGACAGGGTATTATACAGGTGAGTAAAGCAACTTTCCTTTGCCCATAGACCAGATAGGTATTAAACAGGTGAGTAAAGCAACTTACTTACCTGTTTAATGCCCTATCTGGTCTATAGGCAAAGGAAAGACGCCTTACTCATCTGCGCGGTGTCTTACCTGGTCTGTAATCAAAGGAAATACACCTTACTCACATGTACGGTGTCTTACCTGGTCTGTAATCAAAGGAAATACACCTTACTCACCTGTACGGTGTCTTACCTGGTCTGTAATCAAAGGAAATACACGTTACTCACCTGTACGGTGTCTTACCTGGTCTGTAATCAAAGGAAATACACGTTGCTCACCTGTACGGTGTCTTACCTAGTCTGTAGTCAAGGAAACACACCTTACTCACCTGTACGGTGTCTTACCTGGTCTGCTATAAAAGGAAACACACCTTAATTACCTGTACGGCGTCTTACCTGGCCTGTTATAAAAGGAAACACACCTTACTTACCTGTATTGTTGTCATTTATTAAGAAGAAAAAAAACAATTTGTTTGTAAATGTTAATAAAGGTACATTTTACAATTGAAATTTTCTACGTCATAACTAAATGTTATAAAACATTTCCTTTCTGTACTCAGAAGGGGAGCCCGCTTGTGCCATGTTCTAACATTTTATTAGGCTATTGATAGCATGTGGTCACATTTTACTGCACATAAATAATGCAATTAATATTGTTTATGTGTCAACTTCTTCCAATACTTTAAAAATATCTAGGAAGTGAAACGAAATACATTTTTGTATTTGAAATAAGTTTGTACACACTGTAACAGATACTCATCTAATCAAATCCTCATTGTAACAATGTTTCTGTGATAAATAAAGATAAGAAAAGTCCAGTTTGGTGAAGAGTTATTATTATAATGTAAATAGTATTGTTAATAATAAATAGCTATGTTTTTCTAGTATTGGTTACCTGCCCCTATTCAGGTTTATAACACTAATGTGTCTGAGCCTTTTGTACATTAATTGGGCACTGAGGTGAATCAATATCCAAATTTGCACTAAGTTCCTCAAACCTGGGTAATAATAGCACAAAAAAAATGACCACATTGTAAATATCAGTCAGATGATAGCACTATGAAATGAAAATCTTGTTCAGAATTCACTCTAAAATGGTTGTATGAGAAGCTATGCTACAACAGTCCCTCCCGCGATACTTATAGAACAGTCCCGCAAGGAGGTCACATGACTAGTGCCCGCCATTTTGAATTGCTATATTTAAAGTATGGTAGTATCGTCGCCGTACATTTTGACCAAAAACAGGGACTTAAAATGCTTGTAAAGCATGGAAACTCCGTACACATCAATGGGACACCATCTTGAACATGTTTGTGGCGGTAGGTTTAGGTGTCGTTGCGCGACGGCCGATATTTTTGTGGATGTAGTGGGCATTCGCTAAAAAGACATTTTGCTGGGCGTTCGCTAAAAAGACCATCGAGAATCGAAAACTTTGATTTATGTCACTTCGGGTCAATGGATTGACTTGAAACTCAGGATTAATACATGGGAGCACAACGTGGACATATTCCAAGCAAAAAAAATGAGATTCGTGCAGCGCGGACTTCTCTAGAGTGGGCGTTTGTGGGCATTCGCTAAAAAGACCATGCGGACGTAAGGTAGTCTGTAGAGGTTCATATATGGGTTAAAGAAAGGTCAGTTTATGATTTTACAGTATATCATAAACATTGATTTAATATTCAGGTTCAGATTGATCAATTCGCAAGAAAGTAATCTTCAGGAGACTCAAGTAACAGACACTAATCTTTCACATACAGTAAGTTAATCAAGTTGATTGGACTTTGGAAGCAAAGCAAACTTCAAGTTTTAATTCATTTGATTTATCATGCTTGCCAAAATACTATTTATGTGGAACAACAGGGAATCAGGAAGCAATTGCTAAATATTGTGCACATTTAAAAAAATGTTTATTTCTCAATTTTTTGTTGTGGAACAAAATAATGTTTGCTTTGCTTGGAGTTAACTTTGGTGACAATAGCTTTAAGCCATTTCTGGGTTGTAAGCCAGTGTAAACCTGACGCAGTAAGCAGTCCACTGGTCTTATGTAATGTTAGGCATGTTTGATAAACTTACTCCTAATCATTAACTAAGTCTTGCTTTGTTGACTTGCTAGACTACCACTGCTAGCAGAGTACCACAGTCAGATGCAGGTAACAGACTAAAGAATTAACTATAGTGTGAAGATGACAGTCCTTTCTGTACTTATAAAATCTCATTTGTTATCATATTTGTGTGTAGTTGTTTGTGTATCTTGTACAAACCTCCCAGGCAAGAGTGACACAGCAGTTTGATCCCATGGGCCATGTGATAGTCATGTGCTGAGGGCATTGCCTCACCTGTGCTGGTTTTTGATTGACAGCATGGCAAACAGTATCAAGGGTCACATTGTAAATGCCAGGTGAAAGGTCAGACATATAAATAGGAAGTTGTCTGCACTAGATGATACAAAATAGCCCACAGCCCAACTATACTATAGTATAAGTAGGTCAATCAAGATGAGTTACTCACACGAGAAACCCCAATGGTGTGCCCTTGGAAAAGGCATAATGGTGGAGTAAGGCCCACTGAGCCTGGCATATCTGACAAAAGTGTGAAAAAAAAACACAATTAGACCTAGGAAAAAATGTTGTATTTCCATGTTTCAGTCCTGAACAAATTAGGGTCAGTAGGTAGAGATAATCTTTTTAATTGCTCTGTGACCGGAGTATTGTTTTTGTACAATGTGATGAGTGTTCGCGTCTGTGGTCCAAAAAGTCTGGGATTGGCAGGTTTTTCTAGGGTAGGTCGGGAAACAGGAAACACGCCTTTTTTTTTCCTAGGCCTTATATGATGCACCATAGAAGCCAACATCTGCACATTTGCCCCAAAGCTGTAAGATTTTTTCTCTCGAGCATCGCTTAAGACATTTTGCATAATGTTAACATTAGTCTCAGTCTATTCCCACAGCTGGTCTTATTTACATGTAGTTTAAATCCCTTTTAAGTATTCCATTTGATGTGAGGTAATTGATGTTATTTAGTGACGATCAAAAGTTAATAAATAATACAACAGCATATGTACACACACTTATGTACATATGCACTTGGGAATATACCATTTAGAGACCATAAGGCAGCCCGGTAGCCTTTGTGGAATGGATTGCAGGGCAGCAATGAATGATCTAAAATTAGTACAATATGGGGAAATTGTCCTATATCTTTTTTCCCAAGGTATTAAGTAAATTTCCAGCTAGATTTGACCCTGGGTTAATACCTGAAATGAGGGAAATGACTATTTTGCAAATATGACAAGCTGTCCTGGACTGATCATATGAATGATGAACTAGAAGTATTTGGCATAAGATTGTTGCTTGAGCCAGGAGACATGAAATTGAATCAGTACTATTTGTATATTCACAAGCTACAGTCTGTTGCCATTCATAAAATGACTTCCATGTATCCCCCCAGTGTAATGTGTGAGAACTGAGATGTCTGCACATAAAAATTGCCCCACTGACGCACGCTGGTCATGTGATACACCCCCAACTACCGGTAATCATATTTTGCCTTCAAGGCTGACTGAAATGATAATCTGATCTGGAATTTCCTACACAATTTTTTTTCACATAGAGGTAATTATATTCATTTCCTGATTGTATTTTGATATGATACAATTTTCATTGTACCAAAATAAGCCAAATGCCATATCCACTTGAAAGATTCATCAACAATCAAACTATCCTGACTAGCAACCCCTTTCTTCCTCCCACTCTGCCCCCCCTCCCTGATTTGATAGTAGACTGTTCCATTACAAGGCATCGTGGGTGGGTGTTAAGGGAATTGTGATGAACGTAGGATATTCTCGCCTGGGCGAGGTCGCAATCAGAAGCAAGCAGATTTCTTAGCAGCAGGGACAAACATAATGGAGGTAAGAAGGAGATAGCTATATGAGATCAGTTGGTGGAATTATTTAATCATGTTTACATTTTGAAGGTACTTTATGTATTTTGAGCTGTCTTAGAGTACAGTTGGGGATTTCCATGTGTAACAGGTGGAATGTAGGCGCTCCATATGTGACTGTTTGGAAAGGTCTATATAATAGTAGTAGAACAAGGCATACGTTTTAAGAAAGGTTTGAGAGCTTTGTACATCAATGTAGCAAGCAGAATGATAAGTTCTAAAAAGCATTTATCAGGGATTTAAAACTCAATGTGTGTCTCTATTGTATCTTCTTTATGGATTTTTTTATGGTATGATATGCATGTTTTGTTTTGTTTTATTGGTTTTTCATTACCCAATATTGTCACACATGCTTGTAGGATGTTTGCAGAGTCGTACACTGATCTTATACCTTTTTGTTCCTCGTTGAACTCTATGTTTTTCAATCATTTCTTTAATATATTTTTGTTTACTACATTTGCAATAATCCTGTTGCTGGGATTTTGACAAATTTACTATTTGAATAGAAGGAAAATCAAAAGGTAAAGAAGCAGGGGAAAAAAGGGAATGTGGTAGGTCTTAATGGAGTCTACATGTACCATATGGTACCTTACACTACAGCAAGCCTTTCTCTACTGGGAAGATAAACAAAAGGTCATATTGCTATAACAATTGCTATAATATTGCTAATCAATCTTGAATATTGTAAAACATTTGTACAAAGAAAAGCAGACAAAATATGCAAGTTTCTAATGTTTATGGCTCTTTATAATGTTCAATTTTAATAGTTTTCCTTTAACCATTATCAAGCTAAAATACGAATCAACCAGGACAAATTTGGAGTTCTGCTGCTCCCCTTAGCACCGTAATAGTTAAATGTCTTTTATATTTTCACATAGTTTCAAAAATGAAATACAATAAACATGAAACTTAATTGGCTTGGCCCAACAGAAGAATCTGTATTCCAGGTTCACCATTTCCTGTAAGTTGTTTTGACGTTATGCAAATTTTATAAAACCATTAAGCCGAGGAGTGCCGACGGTGCGCGGGAGAGTCGAGTGCTGAGCAAACGAAAAGTGGGAAATTCTCTCCGCTCTTCGCTAATAACCAGCTCTAGTGGGTGATTTGTGGGGCACTAGAAGCAGTGGTTGAGTGTTTGAAGTTCACATTGCTGAGGGGCCATGACTCTTACCTCAAGTGCACTTCTCAGCTTTCATTTGATGGATTTTCCTGGAAAAAAAGACCTGCTGCAAACTAATCAAATAATGATAACTGTAAATTTGTTCAAGTTTGCTGGGATGTAATTTCATGATAGGAGGGAAAATGAAGTGTCTGCATTTGAAATAATTGTAGTTATGTCATGTAATATGAAATATGTTTGAAGAAATATGGTGTGCTGAAAACTGGGCATGCCCTGCCAATGGGACCTGTCCTTTGTGCTGAACACTGCCAGTGGGACCAATTCTTAGTGCTGGACACTGGCCACACACTGACAGTGGTACCTGTCCTTGGTGCTGAACACTACAAGTGTCCCTGGTGCTGAAAACTGGCCACATGCTGCCAGTGGGGCCTGTCCTTGGTGCTGAACACTACAAGTGTCCTTGGTGCTGAACACTGGCCACACACTACCAGTGGGGCCTGTCCTTGGTGCTGAAGACTTCAAGCGTCCCTGGTGCTGAACACTGGCCACATGCTGCCAGTAGACCTGTCCTTGGTGCTGAACACTACACGTGTCCCTGGTGCTGAATACTGGCCACACACTGACAGTGGTACCTGTCCTTGGTGCTGAACACTACACGTGTCCCTGGTGCTGAACACTGGCCACACACTACCAGTGGGGCCTGTCCTTGGTGCTGAAGACTTCAAGCGTCCCTGGTGCTGAACACTGGCCACATGCTGCCAGTAGACCTGTCCTTGGTGCTAAACACTGGCCACACACTTCCAGTGTGACCTGTCCTTATGCTAAACACTGGTCACACACTACCAGTGGGACCTCTCCTTGGTGCTGAATGCCAGCCTTACACTGCCAGTCAATTTTGAAAGTGGCAAAAAGGGAGAAAATTGAGAAAATGATATTAATCCTTTTTTTAAATTTGCACCAATACTCACAGGTTTGTCTATTGTAGTACATTCAATAAAGGAATCAGTACATTAGCCTAATGTGTTTGTAATGGAGTAAATTGTGATATCTGCTCTTGCACACTGCTAGATACTCTTTTGAACCCAAAGAAATGCAAAATGTGCATGCTGGAGCATTTTTCATACAGGACACAATAGCAGTTCACTAAATGTGACATTGGCACCGTAATTGCCAAACGATTTTTATTCACAACAGCACTCTATGCAGGCAAGGACCATCCTTGCATGAGAACTACTCCAATTAGAGCAGCATTACGCAGACCTGGATGTCTCAGCTCTTAACGGGAATGTCACTGCCATACTGATGAATTAATAAGCCATCTGACACACCACATGCATGTTTTCCAACTTGGAATTCTGATTCACTAATGATAACTTCAAGGCTTCAAGCACTGTAGATGCACTTTAAAGTGCTAAATTCTAATTACTTATTACAGTGGCAGTATGTTGAATATTTGATCGTATGATATTTCCAAAATTATTTGGGTAACCAGATGTAACAGTTTTGGGGCAACCTGATCATGGGTTGTTCTTGTAGCTCAACTGGTACTTGTAGTAGCCTCACAGTTGACCCTCTGGTTCCAATTAGTTGGTAACTTAGAGACCTGTTTAATCCTAGAAGGGCATCTTGGTTGGGGCTGCACCCGACTTTTGGAAGGGACATAAGATGTAGGTCTTTGTGTTTGAGGAGGTACCATGAGCATGTTAAAGGGGAGGGGCTAGCAACTCCTCTCTCTAAAGAAATACCTGCTATTTTGAATAGCAATAAAACTTCCTCTGTCCTATTTGTCGCTAAGCACTACAAGGGTCAAAACAAATGTGGCAACTTGATCGTGAGGGCTGGTAACAGAGAACTGCAACATACCTTCTGTATATTGTATCAAGAATTCTACAAATTACAATGTGTTAACTGTAAAATTCTTTACAGGTAATTGAAAATGGAACCAGGTCACAAGCCTCTTGTTGACGACGACGGCATAGGTGCTGGGTACAGCTATCCCAGAACTCCCAGTATGAACGTGCTTCTTGTTCTGTTGGGCGTGATTGAGGCCCTGGGCGTGGCAGCCGTCGCCATGGTGAGTTGCCATGGATATTTTCATACTCTTTTTTATGTCATACCTGGGCTGCGATACCATTCGATACATGTGTTTCGGACCAGGTGATAAAAAGCTATATCACACAGGCTTCCATCAGACAATTCGAATATACTCTGCACACGCAGGGTGCGGCGCAGTCAAAAATTCGAATACCTGATTTGGATGTGAGAACATTGCTTTTGTAACAATTTTGTTTGAGGGCACCAAATCTTCTGGCGCATTTTGCATGTGTTTTCTCAAGTGGGTATGACATAGATAAAATACAACAGGTGTTTTCTGCATCACCCTTCTGAAAATTTAAGGTAAGAAATTTGCTTGACAATGTGTTGAATGAAAGGCATTTAAGTTCACGGGAATTTAATTTCACGGTAGCGAGAAAAAGGGATTTTCGCTGTGGTTTTAAGTTCGCGGGAGCACCATGCACTGTACTCTCTTACTGCCATTGAAAAACGTTGAAGTGGCCAACGCGAAAACCGCAAACATTTCTGCATTTACAGTATGTTTTGCAAATCTTCATGATTGACTGAAACTGTTCTGTTTCCATTCAGGTCTGCTACTGGACAGCTCACTACCGGGGAGGGTTTGCCTGGGACGGCACCGGTCAGGAGTTCAACTGGCACCCTGTGTTCATGGTGGTGGGGATGGTCTTCTTGTACGGCAATGGTGAGAATAGGGGGAGCCTGTTGTGCAATGCTGTAGGAAAAGAGCAGGAAGATTAGTTTATAGATATAAGATAGACCAAGCAGCTAATTAAATTCTTTAAAGAGTCAGATGTGTCAGATGGCTTTCATCAGTGACTAAGAAATCACTTATAAAGAAGTCTTTCTCAGTTGCTGATAAAAGACAATGGATGCTGTCTAACGCATTAATTTATTTATTTTGTGTTATGTAATGTTCTACCCATTATTCTGGATGTCAGAGTTAGGAAGGTATTTTTAGCTTACTTGACAATGTAGCTAACCAGGGGCAAAAATACCAGGCATAGGCTTGAAAGAGATAGAAGATGGGTAAAAGGGAACTGATAAGTTACATTGGGATGATAGTTGTTGGAGATAGAGTATAAAGGCAAACAGGTTGGAAAGAATGAGAAAGACAGTAAAAGGTTTGCGAGGGTGGTACATTCAATTTTCTTTTGATTGAACTGATTGTAGTTTAAATGCATAAATACTTACACTTTACCCTAGTTCATGTTTTCCCATCTAATTTCATCTGCTTTGGTGCTATTAATGCTTCATATTCATATTATTTTTCTGCTTTGTTCTACTTTTGTAAAATCTTTAACATATCTAATATGTTCAACAGTGCCCGTAACAATATGCTTATTGTTTTGCTTTGGTTTGTTTTGTTTTGCCACTTAAGTTGTATTGGAGCTCACACCTCCTTTTCACCTGTCTTTTGTTTTACTTTATTTTATTTTCCTTTATTTTGTTCTGCTCAGGTATCATCATCTATAGATTCTTGCCACGTCTAGCAAAGAAAAAACTGAAACTAGCTCACGCCATCATTCACAAGGCTGCGTTTGTGTTCTCTGTTCTTGGTTTGGTGGCTGTGTTTGCCTTCCATAATGCTACAGGCCTCCCTAACGTGTACTCTCTTCACTCCTGGTTGGGAATTGGCACTGTTGTACTGTTTAATGCTCAGGTTTGTTCGTTTTTTTCTTTCATATTAACCCACCTGCTTGCCCTTTCAAGATGTGGCACAGTCCAAATTCAAGCTGTCTTTGATTGCATTCGGACTGTTCCACATTGAAGATGGGGCCTGCAGAATGAACAAGAATATGGGGATGAGACTGAGGAAAGCATGGCCCATGTCAAAGCACTGTCAAACAATGATTAGCCATCTATTTGTCTTAAAGGTAGAAAAAGTACTGAAAAGACCCCTTTCACACATTTTCACACCAAGGAGGCGTGAGAAACACTTTTTAAACCTGTTTGTTCACAACCCAGACATTTTTGTTTATTTTGCAATCCTACTTGCAATTGATCAAAGCTGCTTGATCTATGATGACACAGCTCATTTAATGTTAACCATTATTACATGCTACAGCACACATTTGCTGGCCATGCACTCTCAACAGAGGCATGTAAGTAAAAATCTCTCCATGTCTTAAGTCTGCCAAAGAGTGACTTTCCTTTCACGGTTCCCCATCTTCATGTTCATTCTAAGATCCATGACCTTAGATGACCCATAACTGTATCCCTTGTCCACAGCGATACTGACGTACCGCGTGTTCCGAGACCAAGTGAAGCTCGGGGTGAAAATCCTCCACACGGTGCTACAAATCGCGGCGCTGATATTTTCCATCGTGGCTCTGGTGGCCACGTTTGATTTCCACAATGCTAACGGCATCGCAAACATGTACAGCCTCCACAGCTGGATCGGGCTAATCGTGGTCATACTGTTCGCGTTACAGGTACCACTGTGTTACGCCGTTACGGTGTGGTGTGGTTTGGACAGTTGCACTGGTGGTGGTCTCTGTCTATGGTCCATACAAATAAAACTGTGAGAGCAGTAACCACTTCTAGACATAGCGCTAGTTCACCTTTGTCCATGGGATAACCTTTATCTAGAACAGCATATTTAGGGATATCTAGTGGACAGACAGTGGTTTGAAATTTTCAAAATGTTGCCGTTTGAAACCACCATCCATCGACTTGATATCCCTGAATACTCTCTTTTTAAAAACAAGGGATATAGGTTACCCAGCGGATGAAGGTGAACCAGCGTTACATACTTTTAAACAGTTTTGACAATTTAAAATGCAATCATCATCCTGTAACTGATTCTTAAGGCTGGAGGAAAACATTGAAGCTTTCACAGTTTTAAAATGGAGGGATCTCATTAACTATTGTGCTTCTTGCATGATGTCACCTCACAGAATGCAAAAGATTCACCCTCACCGCATGATGCTACAGCATTGTAGCCAGACAAGCTGTAACCCTCATTTCATGTTGCCAGCACATAGATGTGGTTGTCTTTGTTCGGACTTATGGCATGATGTTACCTAATGAATGCTGTTCATACTAACCTCTAACAAAAGCATGAAATTTTCAGTTCTTTTAGGCTGTATAACAATTTTGTTGTTAGTAGTAAGAAAGGAGATATATGTATATATTTGATATGTATAACTTATAGAATAGTATGTTGTAAGTGTACATGTAGTTACATGTTTAATCTCACTTCAAGCTGTTTTTGTTTTGTTGTCTTATCTTAAACTACACAACTGACAAAAATTAGCCTAGATGGCAGCCTTCTTAGCTTGAGTCTGCTCCAACTAGCACTGTTGGTATGATGAGTGGGAGTGGACTAGCTAACAAGGTTGGCAACCAGGCTAAAAGTCTACTTAGTCCCTTGACCTGAGTTGTTCAGGGGACAAAGGAAGACATGAAGATAGAGAGCTGTCTCCAGGCTCGTCTCTCTTCAACCTTAGTTAGATGCATGTCTGTAGAGATTCTTGAATGATGTTTATCTGACTCTTCCCCAGTGGGTACTTGGGATGTCCACCTATCTCCTGCCGTTTGCCAGCCGCTGGATCCGAACCCTGTTCATGCCTTACCACCGCTTCTTCGGCCTGGTCATCTTTGCCATGTCCATCGCCACTTGTCTGATGGGTCTGACTGAGAAACTCCTCTTCACCATGTAAGTAATACCTGCGTCTGAATATTAGCAAAGTTACATCTACTAACATAATTTCACCAGGATACATAATATTCCACCACCCTGAAAGATATGTCCAAACAGATCCCTATCACAACACCCCCCAGTATAATGCACTCCTGTAACGCTGGGTTACCTTTATCCACCATTACCCTATATTCGGTTTGTTTAAAAGCAGGATATTTTGGGATATCACTTTGACGGATGGTAGTTTCAAACTGCAATATTTTGAAGATACTGGAACTTGAACCCACCGTCCGTCGACTTGATATTCCTGAATATCCTGCCTTTTACAGATAAGGAATATAAGTTACCCAGCGAATAAAGGTCAACTAGCATTAGGTCTAAACTGTCACTGTGCATACCTTGGGGTGCTGAACAGGATGTCTCAAACCCACTGTTTTTCAAATGAAGTGGTAGATTTATGTTAATGGGGGTTACAGAAAAGATGTCATACTATAAATGTGTATCATTAGTATAATTGTTCTAGACGTTGTCTGACTTAAGTGTAGCAAAGTAGCTAGACTTTTGTCAAGAAAATGAAACACAATCTAATTTATAAGTAACCCCTTACATTGTACACTTGGTTTTGTAGAGAAATTCATTAATCCTGTGACTATCCTGGTTCTGGTCTGTTTGCTTTGACCTTGACCATACATTTATCATGTATTACTGTGTACAAAAGTTGTTCCCTACTGTACTGACACCTGCCCCCCTCCCCACAGTGCCGACACCTACAGTTCCTTCGCACCAGAGGGCATCCTCGTCAACTGCCTAGGTCTCACCCTGGTGTTGTTCGGAGGGATTGTTGGCTACATAGCCACACGAGAGGACTGGAAACGCCAGCCCCTCCCGGAGGAACAGCCAATCAACATGTCCATAGAGTAGGGGCTGTGTATGGGGTATCTAGAGTTTGCAGAAAGCAGTCTAATAGGGCTGTGTATGGAGTAAGCTAGATAAACTGGAAGCAGTGTGGGGGAGTCAAAGCTTGTATTGAGTCAGTGCAGAGCAAGCTGAAATCACTGTTGCTGTATATATTTTGAGGGCCAGAAATACTGAGGATGTTTAAAACTAATTTTGCTTTATTCAATATCTACTTCCAATTCTAATAATATGTTTTGTTTTCCTGTTGCTTTTGGAAAGATAGAAGGGGGGATTTTTGTCCAATTACTGTAACATATATAAAAGTGCTGTTGAGAGCACATATAACAGATATATCAGTTTTCAAACAGCTTTGCTTGTGTTTTGAGCCCTGTTGAAAACATACAACTTTTTCAAGAACAAGTATTACCTGAAAATATCTCCTGATTTGATATTATCATTATTATTTACTTCCTTTATTTCTATTTATCATACATTTGAATTACCAGTAACTTTGCTAAACACCTAAATGATAGGTTTGTAGATGCTGTGCATGTCATTGTTGTAATTTATTGTGTGCAACCTCAGGCAAAGCTAAATTAGTTTGTCCTCTTGATAAACATGATATGAAAATGCAGTTTGGAAAGACATACAGGGTATGGAAGAGACGAAAGAAGTTCTTGCCATGCACCTATGCAGTAAAAGTAAGGATGTTAAACTGAAGGCCATAATCAAAGTTTCAGTACCAAGGATAGACCATTTTCAAAGTTTCTGGACCAGGGATAGACCATAATCAGTTTCAGTACCAAGAATAGACCATAATCAGTTTCAGTACCAAGAATAGACCATAATCAGTTTCAGTACCAAGAATAGACCGTAATCAGTTTCAGTACCAAGAATAGACCATAATCAGTTTCAGTAGCAAGGATAAACCATAATCAGTTTCAGTACCAAGGATAAACCATGATCAAAGTTTCAGTACCAAGGACAGACCATAATCAGTTTTGAATTCGGTACCAAGGATAGACCATTTTCAAAGTTTCTGGACCAGGGATAGACCATAATCAGTTTCAGTACCAAGAATAGACCATAATCAGTTTCAGTACCAAGAATAGACCATAATCAGTTTCAGTACCAAGAATAGACCATAATCAGTTTCAGTACCAAGAATAGACCATAATCAGTTTCAGTAGCAAGGATAAACCATAATCAGTTTCAGTACCAAGGATAAACCATGATCAAAGTTTCAGTACCAAGGACAGACCATAATCAGTTTTGAATTCGGTACCAAGGATAGGTCATTATCAAAGTTTCAGTACCAAGGATAGACCATAATCAGTTTCAGTACCAAGGATAGACCACAATCATAGCTTCAGTATTAAGAATAGACCATAATCAGTTTCAGTAGCAAGGATAAACCATAATCAGTTTTAGTACCAAGGATAGACCATAATCAGAGTTTCAGTACCAAGGGCAGGCCATAATCAGTATTAGTCCTTGGTAAAAACCTATTAAAAATGTAGTATTTGTCAAGAAAGTAGCTCTCAATTTGGAATATGAAGGAGCTTTCAACACACAGGAACAACTCCTTCAGAAATTCGGTATAGTCCATCTCAAATCCCTTGTAGGTACTCCATCAAAGTACAACTTAGAAATAGTGCAGACATTTATCTACAATCTGAAGTGAGAGTAATGTAATATAGTAATGTCATTGTCCTGATGGACTTGTGAAACGCTGTGACGTACAAATACTATAATCGTGCAATGTGAAGTTTGTCTCATAATGTGCCTTGTGTGGTGAGTGCTGCCATGTATTCATAATCCACATTAGTGCTACAATAGGGTCTCAATGAAAACTAGACATCCAGGTATTTATATTCAGAGGATAAAAGTGACTCCAGCGACTGGATAGATTGCCATTGGAATATCTTAAGTTTGTAATTTTTGGTGAAATACCTGTTTTACCACAGGTCTTGCTCAGTGTCACTGACAAAAGGTAGTGAGTGCTACCTGCCTGAAATGTTTTACCTTTGCCAAAATTTATCCATTTGCTTATCTGTTGTAGTATTGTACTCAAACAAAGGAGTTGAGTGAACCTTCTCATGATGGGTCTTTTGTTAGCCTGATTGTTTCCACTTACCTAGGATGTTGATGATAAAGATTATGTATACCTTGCCAGAAATGTGACTGTATGGAAATCACCAGAACACAAAATAGTGTTAATTACTTCAAAAGCCACCATACTCCCGGACTCACTCACTCACTGCATGCAGAATATTGGCAGATCACAATTATTGTGTACTATGTAGAGGTAAGAACTTGACAGACAGGTGTGATGATAGGATTTCCTTTTGTAATTGAGTAGAAGGATGGTGTGGGTTCGGTAATTTATGAATTTTTTGGTCCATTTTTCTTTTTCTTTAAGTTGTAAAAGCACAGTGATGTAACTCAGATTTCAAATGTTGTTAATCATTATACTGATACATGATAATTGTATTGGGGAAGACAAATTGCCATGAAAGTATTTCTCCACAAAAGATAGTAGACTGACATCAGTATTTAGAAACCTAAAATATGAGCCGAAACAAACCTTGAAAACCATTCCATGTATCTCAGAGTGGTAGAAGATATAGTGTAGGTCTGGAACACTAGCTTAGCTAGCGATACATCCTACCCAAGTGCCGGAGACTATGTAGTATGTTGTCTTGTACACAAATGGAAATGTATTCTGTATTTTGTGGATGTAGCAGTATTTTTGATGAAGAGTCAACACAACATATCTAACCAAGAATGTGCTATAAGAAGTATTGTATCCACAGTGGAAGTGGAAAATAATACATGCCAAGTGTCATTGCCAATGGAGAATAAATTAGTGATATTGCAAACCAGTTGTGCAGAGTGAGTAGTATTCTTTTATGGTGGTTTTGTTTTTAGGCCACACGCCAGAGGAATTTTTGAATGACCATCTGCACAATGCTCATTGTTTTATTTTGAAGAAGACAACATTGTTTTGTTTTTATTATTATACCCAGAACTGAGCTACTGTAATAGTGTGTATTTTTTCTGAACAAGCCACAAACTACTCCTGTCTCCATACCAGCCAACCCTACCTCCTCCTCCCTCTCTGATGGTCCATAAAAGAAGTCAAATAGACTTGTATAATGCTCTGCCATTTTTATTGATCGTAATTGAAGTGAAAGTTGTGGTATATGAGGATATGATAAATCTCATAAAAGCTTCAAGAAGAGGAGGCATCATAGAAACTTTTTGAAGATCATCTTAATGTCTGCTTTCATATGTGGCATTGTTATGAATACACTGTTACAAATAAATGAAACTACTACTAGAATCAGCAAAATACTTCCAGTTCCAGTTGGTTGATTGAGTGCTTTCATCCATTCTATAGTAAATGTATTAGTCTTGGAACGCCGCAGAGTCGCGGGTATGTGACAAAGTCTTCTTCAACATCAGTAATTGTTCCCGGTTTACTGGAATGCTTCTGTAGAGGCAGGTAGCTCCTAGGGCCATGTAAATTTTTCTAGCAGGGTATAGTCATTGTGGAACAGTCATCGTTGTATAGGGCCCGGTTCTTAACATCACGTTGAAATATTGTGTGAAGACGTGGAGTTACAGGAAACTGTAGGATGGAGATACCTGATGCTGATGTGGAAGGGTTGAGAAGGCAGAAATCCACAGAGTTGTTGTTTCCTTCCTTACTGTCGGCTTTTTCTGTAAAAAAAATGAATTGAGTTAGATGAAAATACAAGATTACATCTTCTAGACTGGAATTCCATGTAATGTAGAACTGCAGACTTGTCGCCGGATATTCAAAAAGCTTGTGACCAGCTGAATAGCCAAAGAGATATCAATGGTTTGATGAAACAATATCATTACCATCAGGGGTATCAGTCATCTTAGCTTACACGTTTTGTTTGGGTGTGTTTTGTCTGCAGTCTAAAACTCACCTGTAAGCCTTGAAGGGAACTGGTTTTTCTTCTTTGACATCGAACAGTTCTTCGTCTTCAGAGTCCTCCTGGTCGCCGGCCAGACTCATGGCCTGTTTACGGTTGATCTTCAGCTGTTTTTCGCCCCGACCCAGCGCCCAGATAGGTCTCTGCAAATTTTCAACAAAAATGAAATAACCGTTAAAATGATCATACCTGATTTCGTTGGCAATGTGATGAAAATTGTACACGGTGTAACATTTCAAGGTGTACACAGGGAAGGTGATATACGGAACCCAGGGACAGAGTACATTACAGGATGTGCCATAGAGGGTAGATAGATTCGAGACAACAGAATTTATACCATTTAGAAAGTTACCTTCACTGCATATTTTCTCCATTTCTCTCCGACGAACGATATAAAACAACCTTAATGTTCACGATCAATTAGCGTTGATTTTGCGCTGCATGTCAAAGGTGTCATCAAGCGGATTATGAAAGAATGGCGCAACAATGGTACTGCCAATACGATTTTACATTGGATATTTAGGAGCGACCTCTAGCAGCCAATTTCATAAATGCTTCGGGTTGACTAAAGCTTCATTGCAGCTGCATATTGATTGGTCAACAAATGCAACGCTGTGATTAGCCAGAAATGATGGTAAAGTTGACCAATCAGAATAGACATCAGAATGTGATGATGCTGATTACAAATCCATTGACGTTGCCCGTTGGTCATTCAGCAGCCAATCAAGACTTTACTGCAGGGGATACCTACAGGTAACCGAGTGCCATATTCCCGCAGAGCAAACATAAGTCTACACCGATTGGTCTGTCTATTGTATTGGACCAATCATCAGTGAGAGTCACATCTCAGTGTCATTATGTTACCTTGACTTTCTTCTTCGCCTTTTTCGTGAATTTTGTCAGCCAGTCACACTGGTCGTCACCCTCCTCCATTTTAGCGCCTTGGCGGCGAGAGCTGAGATGCTGCAAAACAGGTGAAATTCGGTAATATCTCTCCCATTGTCAGTTCATGAGATCTGTCATTCATATGTATTGAACGGGGCAATGGAAAAACCTCACCGGTCCCAAGGTAATCACTACATGTCACATTTCAGCACCAGGGACAGATACCGTCGAACGCTTTACATCGCAACATTTCCAACTCTGCCTCGCTACAAACATCGTGTATTCGATTTCTATTCATCAGTAGTTAGCTATTGAATCTGATACAAGCCTGTAAATTCGTCTTTTAGCACATCACTAGCACGATAAAGTCAATTAACTTGTTATGATATGGGCAGAAAGCTTGACTGACGACAATGTCTAGTCTCCAAGCAGACCCTACGGTGCCTTAGAGATAGTCTCAAAGCTGGCCAAGGAGTAAAGCCGTTTGACTTCCTTTGGCCTGCTATACTCCTTTGATACTATCTCTAATGCACCGTAGGGTCTGCTTGGAGACTAGACAATGTTGATACCTTGACGACCAGAGCAATGACGAGCACCACCACGACGCAGGCGAAGGGTAACAGGATAGGCACCATGTACCTCCTCGCCCGGCTGTCAGGGGGCGCTTCTGATTCCTAAAAATAAGTTCATGGTTTGCCTTTGACCTTTCATAGCAAGAATCAAAAAGCTTTCGTTTGAAACAACACTTTCAATTAAAAAACGATAACCCGTTGTAGACACTGCACTGATTTTACTATCAAACGTATAAGCCTATTTCACCAGATTTCGTGGAAACACGTTTTGAAGTGGAACATCTGCATGCATACAAATGGATGTATTTGTACAGGTACATGTATACACACCTTGGGCTTAGATTTGGAAGAAACTTGTTTCTTTTCACCGTTCTCTCTCCTCTCCTCTTCAAGTTCTTCCATGCGGTGAATCTTCGTTCTCAACTTCTTTACTTTCTCCCTCAATCTTTTAAAGTCCTCCTCTTCCTCTTTCATTAGATACTGGCTGTCATCGAGTGCAGTTTCTCTTTCGCTGGCAGCTTTTTCAGACGCTTTCCGTTTCCATAAGTCGTACAGCCATTCGTTCCCGCCACGACGCCCGTGCTCCCTTTGAGACATCTCGTCTGTCTGCTCGCCTTTCTTCCTGGAGCCATGTCGGCCGGCCTTCCTCCCATTTCCCATATAGTTAAGCATCTTCCTTCCTCCTAAAGAAATGCTCGATTCCTGGATTTCTGTTAATATGTTTTTGATGTTGTTGTGGTGCTGCAACTTTTTGTCAACGTCATTTGGACTCGGGTTGTTTTGGACTTGTCTGGACCGTGTCTCATATAAATCGTTGTTTGGGTCATAGTGGACATATTTAGTACGGTATGAAGATACTGTGGGTGAAGGCCCAGACTTTCTGTGCTGTGTTCCGCCTACTTTGTCGTGCACATATTCGTGAAGAGGTCGACCGATGGCCGGACGACTGCGACTGTTATCTTGGAGTCCACTTCTACCGTACTGGTTGGGCCGGGCGTAGTTGCTCGCTTTCTTCATTTCTGTCAAGATGTTTTTGATGTTGTTGTGGTGCTGTAACTTTTTGTCAACGTCATTTTGACTCGGGTTGTTTTGGACTTGTCTGGACCGTGTCTCATATAAATCGTTGTTTGGGTCATAGTGGACGTATTTAGTACGGTATGAAGATACTGTGGGTGAATGCCCAGACTTTCTGTGCTGTGTTCCGCCTACTTTGTCGTGCACATCTTCGTAATGAGGTCGACCGATGGCCGGACGACTGCGACTGTCATCTTGGAGTCCACTTCTACCGTACTGGTTGGGCCGAACGTAGTTGCCATTTCTGTGCGGGCTTCCATAAAGAGAATTGACCACGTCGGCATAACTTTCCATTGATGACTTTGCCCTGTTGTATGCGTTGCGATGACCACTTCTGCTTGGCGTACCATATGTTTGACTCTGTCTCGCTGGAGTCTTGTAGAAACCAGTTGATGTCGGGTGCTTTTGAGGAACGAACTGAAACTGCTGTCCACGTGCTTGGTGTACACTATCATATTCCGGATGCCACCAAGGTTCAACTTCATTCTCAGACATCGGCGATTTCATCATCCCGAATCCCTGAAACGTTGATGTCCTGACGTAATCTGGATGCCACCAAGGAAAGCTGGCGGGAGATTTTTCCGACGCCACCTGAGCGGGTGCCTTCATCTTGCCGGGGTGCCACCATGACAAGGTGTCGGTTCCAGAACTTACACTTTCCTTGGAGTATAGTTGGTCCTGAGCGGGTGACTTCATCTTGCCGGGGTTCCACCATGTGGTGTCGGTTCCAGATCTTACACTTTCCTTGGAGTATAGTTGGTCCTGAGCGGGTGACTTCATCTTACCGGGGTGCCACCATGACAAGGCGTCGGTTCCAGAACTTACACTTTCCTTGGAGTATAGTTGGTCCTGAGCGGGTGACTTCATCTTGCCGGGGTTCCACCACGTGGTGTCGGTTCCAGATCTTACACTTTCCTTGGAGTATAGTTGGTCCTGAGCGGGTGACTTCATCTTACCGGGGTGCCACCATGTGGTGTCGGTTCCAGAACTTACACTTTCCTTGGAGTATAGTCGGTCCTGAGCGGGTGACTTCATCTTACCGGGGTGCCGCCATGGCAAGGTGTCGGTTCCTCTCACTCTTTCCTTACCTTCTGTATGTAAGAGCCTGTCCTTGACGATACGTACGAGTTGAGATGACGTCGTCTTCTTAGGTTTATAGCCTTTGAAGCCCTTTTCTAGTGGTGGGTTCTGGGTGCTGCTGTGCTTCTCAGATGGCGGACTATAGTTGAGTGACTTCCATGACAGCTTCACTGCCTTGTTCTTGTTCTGGGCATCGTTCTGAGCGGGTGCCTTCATTTTGCCGATGTTCCGCCATGGCAAGGTGTCGGTTCTAGAATTCACACTTTCCTTACCTTCTGTATGAAGGAGCATGTCTTTAACGATGTTTACGAGTCGAGATGGTGTTGTCTTCTTAGGTTTATAACCGTTGAAGCCCTTTTCTAGTGGTGGTATCTGCGCGCTGCTGTGCTTCTCAGATGTTTCCGACGCCACGTTGGAGTATAGTCGGTCCTGCGCGGGTGCCTTCATCTTGCCGATGTTCCGCCATGGCAAGGTGTCGGTTTCAGACCTCACACTTTCCTTGCCTTCTGTATGTAAGAGCCTGTCCTTGAGTTGAGATGGTGTTGTCTTCTTACGCTTATAGCCGTTGAAGCCCTTTTCCAGTGGCGGGATCTGAGCACTGCTGTGCTTCTTAGATGGCGGACCATAGCTGACTGACTTCCATGACAGCTTCACTGCTTTGTTATTGTTCGGGGCATCGTCTTTTCTAACGGCATTCTTAGACTCTGTAATGGGTACAACAAAATTACATATACAAACGGTAAAAGTTATGGTACATCTGTCCACAACAATAGCAGTTAAGTAAAAACATATCACATTTGCAAGAATTACTTCTTTGGGCTGTATTCTAAAGATAACACTTGCCATGATGACGCATTTTGTAAATAAACAGGTTTTTGAGCTACTTTTGAATGCATAGTTAATCAATTTTGACTTGGAAGTCTAATTGTTACTACAAAATACGATACTCCTTGAATTACAGAGAAAACTTTTTTTGCGACTTCACTGTGACGTCACTCGACAATGGTCAATGACGCCATACAATGGTATGAAGCAATGTTTAGTTCGTTGTCATGGTAAGCTGACAACACGAGCTTTTAGGAAGGTATAATTTCAATTCTCACATGGCGGTAAAATGAGCATGGGCCATGGCTGTTGATTTTTACTTACTGTCTGGATGGGAAAACTATTTGAAACAGGCGTACCCGTGTCGACACAAACTCTCAGACCTCCCTCTCCACACACGGACACGGCGTCTTGGTCTACAATAACCACGCCTCCCTTCTTCAGCCTCGCTTTCAGCTTTGCCCATGCGCAGCCGCACGGGTCACGTCCGTTACCAAGGTGACTGTAAACAATGCAATCCACTTTCAAACCTCCCTTAGTAATTGTGATGACTATGGTGATAATATAGGCATTTATATAGTTACAGTTTTAGGTGGGAAACGTGTTGTAAATCTTTGACTTAATATGGAGGAAAGAAAAAGAAAGTAATAGAACTTTATTTGCCAGTGACGCACAACTCTGTGCCTGTTTAATCAAACGATTTCCCTCTTGTAATTAGAGCACAGATGAACTTTTTTCGTAACTCTAAAACGTTCCTGTATTGAGAACGATTCCGGATCAACTTACATGCGTTTGAGGTTAGGGAGGTTACCCAGCTCTCTGAGAAGAACCTCGGGTTGTAGACCCACATCCACCAGGGACCTGTGAGGAAGGATGGAAGATATCTAAAATATGTAGCATTGCACATAATACAACTGTAAGAGTAGTACTGGTGTGCAGTTTGTCACTGCTCAAAACTAATGACTGGATATTGGAACAACAACAAATTGTGGCAATGCCAAACTATGGCAACTGATGGCGTCATATTGACTAACTGTTGCTTGATTGATTGTCACGGTTAAAGAATAGTTTCCTTTTTGTTCTGAAATTTCGTCTGCAGTTACTTTCACATTTCACGTAACGGTACAAATGATCGTGAGTTGATTTTGCAGAAACATGGCTCCGTTTAAAGTTAAAAAGAAACGGAAGTCTAAAGGACAGCTTGTCAGTTTTCTGTCTACTTACAGTTCCTGGAGACTAGGTGTCCTGGCGAAGACATTCCGCCGAACGTCTTGCAGCGGGTTGTCGTCAAGAATGCTGCGATTCAAGGAGAAACGAAAAAATTAAAGTTGCCACAAACAACTCTACGTTTCCGCCAAAGAGATACAACAACTTTTAGAAGGGTTGAAGCGGATCCAAATGTACTTGGAGAGAGTCTAGGAACCTGTTTATTTTAACTTACAGAGTGGTCAGCTGTTCCAGTCCCGCCAGCGTGAAATCCCAGAGCGCCTGGATAGCGTTGTTACTCAGATCTCTGAGGAAAAAGTCTTGCAATCAGATCCAATCTTTTAAATTCGATTCAGCATCGTTAATCGGATGATGGAAGCATGTATGAATAAAGTAGATCCGAAGTATCTACAAAATACACATAATTTTTGCTCGTATCTTAATAGGAAACATACAGTGTCTGGATGTGTTGAAGGCCATGTGACGTCAGAAAGGGTGTGTCCTCGGGGTCATCCAAGGTCAGCTCGTTGTGAGACAGATCTCTGGGGAAAAGTACAATAAACTTGAAAATAAAGCCTCAACAATAAAAATTCTTAAGGTAAGAAAGAACAGACGAAGATGAATAAATGTTGTACATGTGTGTACATCTAAAATAGTACAACCTTGCAACAAATTAAGAGGAAGAACAAATTACAAATTTGTTAGTTTCATTTTGGAAACCTCTACTCACAGAACTCTCAGGTTGACCAGTGGATCAAATATATCGACGGGCAGGTCTCTGATCTTGTTATAGTCAAGAGAGCTGAAAGAAAATGTCGTCATTAAAGTCATCAGAGATGGGTTTTTTTAAATCAAACCATCCAATTTATAATTTCGCCTAGTCAGTTCAAATAGTGACAACTAAAATGTATGCTGTATGATCATGATGTATGGTTGGAGTTACAGTTTCTTTTTACTTACAGTTCACGCAGAGAACCCAGTCCTTCGAAGGCATCAGGGGTCACCACCGTCAGTTGATTATGTCTCAGATTTCTATCAGAATAGTACATAACATAGAACATGAACTCTAACAAACACAGTACAAGCATCTTCTCAAAGTTAGCGCCGGCGTCGGAAAACAGGCAACAGAGTGTTTGCTTCTGTACATGTTGAACAACATCATTGGTCTTTATTTCTTTTAGGAAAACAGTTCATGTGTAATGAACCTACGAAGTTACATGTCCTTCATATACGCTTACAAGCCGCTCATAACCACCATAGACAGTGTATCCATCAGAAATAACACAGTGCAAGCATATAACTGCGTTATGATATGATGTCTTGCAAGAAAGAATTCCTAATCAAGTAACAGATCTGGACTCACAGTGTTTTCGCCTGGCTTAGGCCGAAAAAGTCGTCGTCAGAAATCCTGGTGATTGAATTTCCCTCAAAATTTCTGGAGGAAGAATGCACAGGTATAAAGTCACACTTGCTCAAGTGGTGCTATGGGGTCTGATGGTTTTTTAAGATTTCTCAATATTCAGTAAAACTCATGATCAAATTTATAGAACAATTTCAAAACACGATACTCAACGCACACAACGTATACGCAAAAAAAACTGTAGAAATTTGTACATTTAACGAGACTGTACTTACAATGTTTTGGACTGTCGTGCTTTGGTGAAGCTTCCAAGTCTGTCGGGCACTTCTGTGAGACTTCCCCTAGTGACGCTTTGACTACACTGCAGTGTGCCTGGGTTGCAGTCGCACTCATACGGACAGTTTTCTGACAGGGACCGAATTTGTTGTCTCTTCAGGCGTTGAGACTCGTCGCTTTGTGAGGAAGCTTTGGGAGACGTCGGTTCAGATGGACTGCCCGACTGTCCGGCTGCTGTTGAGTACACGGACACGACAGAGCCGAGGACACACAGCACCACCGACACGCAGTACAGGGTCTTTAAACTCATCGTTGGTCCCTGTAGAAAACCTTTTTTAAAAGCAAAAAGGAAAAACCCTATAGATCCTCTTAAAATGTATAGAAATACCATAGACTCTGCAGGCAGTACTACATAGCGCAACATGAAATTTTTCAAAGTTTGACAGAGGCACAAAACAGCATTCACGGTACTATGGTTGGAACGTTGTTGTACACGGGTACCGTACATTACGGCAAAAAATGTCGTATCAAGTCCCTAGCTTTTATCGACATTGTCATTTTGAGAACGAAGAGTCAAAATTGTTTACCTCCACACTACTAGTCTCCCATATGTCACACTCTCATTGTCCGCCGTTGCCAGGACAACATCAATCACGTGCAGACGATAGTTACGTAATAAAACCAAGCATCGTCCAAACGTTCCAGAAATGAGGGATAACAGGTAGAAGAACCGATGTTGTTGATGATGGACAAATAAATCCCTGAATCTTGTTTTCACGTCTTTGTCGACAAGGACGCGGCCATGTTCGTTCTCTAACGACGTTCGAAAAAAAGAGCCGTAAGAACACCGAACCTCTTCGCGGGAAATCGAACAATAACATTTACATGTGTGCTGCCATTTATTACGTGGCGAGAACTGTCTGAACTGTCTGTAGCCGCCACGCATCAACAAATGATGCACGCGACAGATTGATTGATTGATTGATTGATTGTCTTGCTTGTTAGGCACTCGAGAACAGGCGGGAACATCAAACTGCTTTATGTATATGTAATCAACATCATGTGATCATAGTCTCAATGTACTTATAACATTGTTGTTGATTGCTATTTTGTCCATGTCAACTTCCATTTGTATTCAATTTGTATTTGACGATCAGTGGGCTAGTTCTTTTACATGTAAATGTTAAGTAGTTGGACAGTCCTATTAAGTTAGCGATGATGGACTAGCCTAGCATAGAGTCCGTCTTTTTGTAATTCAGTCCATCCCTCTGATTGCTTCTTTCTGAAAATTATTTAGGGAAGCTATAAGATGTGGGTACTGAACTAGATGAGCGTTATGTGATCCGGGATCCTCTGGCTCTGTGAAAATAAAATAGCCAGGCCCAGGCGCCATTAGGCGCCATCTGACCTATCCCAGCCGTCTGAGGGGGCGTCTTGCCGCCCCTGCCGTCCGAGAGCGTTTGAAACTAAACGGGCAATGCCCGTCCCGACCCCTAGCCGTTTCCCATTCAGACGGCAGAAGTCCAGTCTCAAACGGCTGGAAGCCCGACTCGGCCGTTTCCAACATTGTGGGCGACGGCGTCAGGGCCGCAGACCACACGGCATTAGCAGAGAGGACCGTGCCAGTGCCACCAGAGCATTTCGGAGTCCATAGATCGTTTTCACAGAACGTTCGAAAACCGTTCGATCACGCGTAGGCGCCATGTTGGATGATAACCTGGATGACTAGAACACAGAACGGCACCAGCAAAGTTACTTGCGGGTTCAAGTGTGCTGTTTTGTCTCCATTCTGTGAATCATTAAATGATGTAGCCAAGGTTAGATATCAGGACAAAGTTGCAATAATACGTCTTGATCTATATACTTTTAAAGGTGGCACTTTTTTCAACGATCTAATGCTGGTGCCGATAGCGAGGATTTACTTTTGCGATAGCGGGAAATGGAGTGTTCGCGGTGGTTTAGAGTTCGCGGTGAAGTGGCCTCGCAAAAACCGCGATCATTCACTGTACCTGGCCCGCTGCCCTGGGTGATATCCTTTCACTGACAGGCGGCGTGCAGAGGACTAGCTACCAATCCCCACTGCATGCGTGCACGAGCTGGCCCTAACAAGGGGCAAGATTTAGCGCTTCCCCGACCCTAACTCCGTGAGGCAAGCGGATAGTGGGGGCCGGCCAGCGGGATAGTGGTATTAGATAAGTTCCTGCGCGCGTCTTTTTTCCGTATTTTGGCTTTGTCAACATGTGTATTAGAAAGGTCTGTTTACAAAATTACAATTCAGTTGATTAACTAACGTTAAACATGCGAATCAGGGCTGCTAGCGCTGACGTTATTGCGACAGACCATAACGTTGCACTCAATACTGAAAATTCAAACTCTGAGAATGCTTAGCACATGTTTAGTCAGATGCCAAATTGCGTTTAGTGTCCGTCGCGGCATGGAGGTGACAGAACTCGACCAGACTTGTAGAAACCTCCCTCGCCACAAGCGCAAAGTTTGCTGGAAGACACGCCACACGTTGTCGATTCAATACTAAAATCGTGCGAGATACGGAAGGGGCTGTCAAAGTTTTGTAGTAGGGGTGCCGTCACTCGTGCGTATATCTGTTATACACGTAGACCTTACGAAAGTCTCAGTACTTTTGTCGTGTCTCAATAAAGAATCTTTATCAAAGTTCGTATGAGGTCCCTATGGAATATTTGTCTCTATCAGGCTTCACATATCTCACTGGGAAAAAGCAGAAATTAAACAAATATAGACACTCAGATAACATGCTAGAGAAGTTAGTTGGCCGAGGGAGTATGGCCTTCGACCTAGCTAACTCCTCTGGCATGTTATCTGTATATATTTGTCCAATTTTATTTTCCCAGCGACCTGTGGAGCACGGTGGGGGCTAAGAATTTCATACGAACCTCATACGGACTTGAAAGTATACGCATGTGTGACCGCATCCTTCAGGTGCAGTCACACGAGCGTATATATCAAGTCCATATGAGGTCCGTATTGACATTTTTCTTCATAATGATCATACCAGTCGTATGCACAATACACACCTCACCTCATACTTTTAGGTAAGCGTACTGGGCCGTGTTGAGCTAGCGTAAAACTGACACAACGATTGAGATGCGCGTGAGGGGTGTATTGTGCCCGTTAATACGTGTAAGTTCCGCATTGACATGCTTTGTCTTGCCTTAGGTAAAGTTTGCGACTGAAGAAATTTTTGTTTTGTTCTACCAGCTACACAATCGTGGGTAAAAAAAAGTTCGAATTTCGTTCCTCGTGAACAAGCCAAACAAGTTTTAATCCTCGCTTGATTATCGACAGAACACCGGGGGCAGTACTGGTGAAAATATCATTCACAGCTCAGGACGCGATGTTCCGTGTTTTATGAAGAAGAAATAGAACAAGCTTGCTGACATTTTCGTGTAACATGGTATACGTCCATGACATACCCTGTACCAGAAACCAACTTTCTCCCAAAAAATAAAAAAAAACATGCACAAACTCCGCGGCAGGGCTACTGTTGGTGGGCTGGTAGGAGAGTGGTTTAATCAAGTTATTGAAAAGAGGACGGACTGTAGGTAATGTTGTTGAATAGAAACGGCGAGTAGGCCGTATCCTGTGTTTATGGAACTCGCAGTTAGCACGGCAAACATCCAGTCCGTTTCTGAATAAAAAAGGCTTCTTTCCACGTACGAGTCCACCACGTGCAACACACTGCCGTGTGGAGATCGAGCCGCTTATCATCCAACATGGCCGTTCGAACGTTCGAACGCGACTGTGACGTCATTGTGAAAACGATCTATTCTTTCCTTGACGGGTTTTCAAGCGTTGTCGTGTTAACGTTATATATTAAAGGTGGGGTCACACATGCGTATATATTCAAGTCCGTTTCAGGTGCGTATGACGCTCTTAGTCTCTACCAGGCTCCACAGGTCGCGAGAAAAATAGTACAAATTGGACAAATATAGATACATAAAATGCCAGATGAGTTAGCTGACCAAGAAGTATGGTCAGCAACCCAGCTTACTCGTCTGACATGTTACCTGTTTACGTTTGTCCAATTTCTATTATTTTTACAACGACCTGTGGAGCCTGGTGGAGGCAAATACTCCAATGCGCGCCTCATACGGATTTAAATATATACGCACAGCCGGCACGCCATGACCTGAATAGAACAGTTTTCGAACAGGTTTTCTATGCAGTTCGAATCGCTCCGCGGTCCTTAGCAACACGTTGCTAAGGAAACGGTTCTCGCGCGTCAGGTGGATGAAATTTCATCCGAGTTTTACAGCTTCTTTAGACCTGATTGGCGGCCTTTCTACTAAGATTGTGTTATATCTGTCTTAGAGGAATATCATGTAATCTCGATATGATCCATTTTTGACGGTTTTTATAACTATTATGTCTGGTTTCCTGATCATATTTGTTACACGATGAAATTGGCAAAATGGTGGTGCCATTCTGAGCTAAATTTTCGACGAATTTGAATTTCGGGGCAAATGCATTACGCCTTCGATTCTTTTTTCAATGACTAGTGCGCCAGAATTGTTGCATTTTCTACTATACCTCTTGTGAAAATCTTGTTGGATTGAAATCTGGAAAGGTTTGCAATTCCATGTTTACTGAGGTCACCTTTTTCGACTGTTTTAAATCCAAAAGTTGCATGCCAGTCGGTGGTTTGGTTGATTCGAATGCAATCGACTTTTAACACAAGTATCGGAACCAATATACCTCTCCAGTGTTTTCAAAGGATGGCTAAAGAAAAACTACACGTAAAAACGGAGTGAATTAGCAAATGGTATCTTAGTTTTACGGTAACTAGTACGTAAATACAATGGTGCGGGTCCGGCGTGCGCTGTGTGGAACGGGCGCTGATGCCAGCACGGAAGCGTTCCTTTTCGGACGCCTCTGATGAGGTGGCCTCGCGCGGTTCAAATTTAAGCCTTTTTCGCCCTCGAAATTGATAACATGCCATATACCAACTGAAAAAAGATATTTTGGTCTATTTTACGCACTAGATTTTCTTTCGTTCTGAAATCTGCTGTAAGGTAAAACGCAGCGGGGAACTTGTGCTAAAATCAACTGATTTCAGATCATATCATCAAATGGGTACAGGTAAAAGTCGGTTTAAAAAGTACGTAGGAGTAAAGTAGAAACCTTGAATATTGTAAAGGTGATGAAATATTGATTGTACATAGTTGTAAACTCGAGCGACAAGCTTTTTGGTAGGTAGTCCCGACGCCCGGGGTTCATGGAACGTACATCTATCTCAAAACGGCGCGCTGTTCGCTACGGCAGTCAGTTAGAAATTTTGAAGTTAGATTTAGATCACTTCGGATTGGTATATTGACTTGAAACTCGGAATTCATAAACTGGGGACCACCTTAAACAAAATTCTGGTGATAAACTTTAAGATATATGGAGAGATGAGCTGCCACGGTTGGATAATTGCTAAATCGTCAAACCCGTTGCGTTCTATTCTGGAATCAAAATTATGACATGACTTCACGGAATATCGGGGCAAATGCATTACGCCCAAATAATCTGTAATAAATCTTATACTTTCAGAAACTAGAAGGTTTGCTCTTTCTTACGCAGGTGATTTCCTGTTGGTTTGAAATCTACAACAGGTTCAAAACAACAGGGGAATTTACGCGAAAGTCACCTGATTTGGGGTCGTATTTATGACAGGAAAACGATGCACAATCGGTTCAAAAATCTTTATGAGCTAACGAGGAGGCTAAAATACTGTGAATGACTTGAAATTAAGAAGATACGCAGTTGTATACTTCAGCGACAAGCTTTCTTGTGAGGGGTGTTGACGCGCGGAGTCATGGAACGGACTACTTTTTCTTCCGGAAGGAAAAGAAAACTGCATAGAACTCTCGGCATGGCGTGGCGGCTGCGCAGGTGTGACCCTAAACAACGCATGCATTCCTAACTTGTCATCACACACACACGCGCACAAACGCACGCGCGCATTTACGATGGTAGCGTTACATGAACACGCACGCGCACGCACACACAGAGACACGCACACGCTGACATGCATACAGACAGATAAACGCACACCCACATGCATTCACACAAACGCACACAGTCACACGCAAATAAAGCGCTCATTTTGGGAGATTCTGACAAATTAACTTTTAACGTTATCGCAAATTTTCAGGAGCAACACCATGTGCACGTGACAATAAAATCAACCCCTGTCAACCTTTCGTGCACCTGCAAGGATGTCTTTGTGCGTTACACATTTTTGTTTTACAAGTACAAATGTCTTTCAGGCAAAATCACTAATCGTAGATTTTGTTTATCATATGTTGCTTTTAATAGGCTAGAGGATAGAAGTGATTTTACACATATTCGACAAGTGATTATTATAACGTTAGCTTTCTGGAAGGGAATTCTTTCTTATCAAATCTGTCTGTATTATCTCTGGCCATCATATCACAAATCAGAAAATTATTTGAGTGGCATATATAGTACTGGGAGGGACGATTTTTTAGCATTTTTATTGAGGCATTTGGTTTCATATAGTTTTGTTGTTGTTGTTATCTTTGTTATATCCAATGTTCAAGTTATTTCATGTGGTGAATCTTCGTTCTCAACTTCTTTACTTTCTCCTTCAATCTTTCAAAGTTTTCCTCTTCCTCTTTTATTAGATACTGGATGTCATCGAGTGCAGATTCTGTTTCGCTGACAGCTTTTTCAGACGCTTTCCGTTTCCATAAGTCGTACAGCCATTCGTTCCCGCCACTACGTCCGTGCTCCCTTTGAGACATCTCGTCTGTCTGCTCGCCTTTCTTCCTGGAGCCATGTCGGCCGGCCTTCCTCCTATTTCCCATATAGTTAAGCATCTTCCTTCCTCCTAAAGTATTGCTCGTTTTCTTGATTTCTGTCAATATGTTTCTGATGTTGTTGTAGTGCTGCAACTTTTTGTCAACGTCATTTGGACTCGGGTTGTTTTGGACATTAGAAGAGGACTGTTCCTTGTCTACTTCGTTCTCAGACATCCGCGATTTCATCATCCCGAATCCCTGAAACGTTGATGTCCTGACGTAATCTGGCTGCCACCAAGGAAAGCTGGCGGGAGATTTTTCCGACGCCACCTGAGCGGGTGCCTTCTTCTTGCCGGGGTTCCACCATGACAAGGTGTCGGTTCCAGAACTTACACTTTCCTTGGAGTATAGTTGGTCCTCAGCGGGTGGCTTCATCTTGCCGGAATGCCGCCATGGCAGGGTGTATAGTTGGTCCTCAGCGGGTGCTTTCATCTTGCCGATGTTCCGCGATGGCAGGGTGTCGGTTCCAGAACTCACACTTTCCTTGGAGTATAGTCGGTCCTGAGCGAGTGCCTTCATCCTACCGGGGTGCCGCCATGGCAAGGTGTCGGTTCCTCTCACTCTTTCCTTGCCTTCTGTATGTAAGAGCCTGTCCTTGAGTTGAGATGGCGTCGTCTTCTTAGGTTTATAGCCATTGAAGCCCTTTTCTAGTGGTGGGTTCTGAGCGCTGCTGTGCTTCTCAGATGGCGGACCATAGTTGACTGACTTCCACGACAGCTTGACTGCTTTGTTATTGTTCGGGGCATCGTCTTTCCTAACGGCATTCTTAGACTCTGTAATGGGTACAACAAAATTGGTACATCTGTCCACAACAATAGCAGTTAAGTAAAAACATATCACATTTGCAAGAATGACTTCTTTGGGCTGTATTTTAAAGATAACACTTGCCATGATGACGGCATTTTATAAACAAACAAGTTTTAGAGCTACTTTTTAATACATACTCAATTTTGACTTGGGATTCTTATTACTACTACATAATGCGATACTAAATGAATCACAGAGAAAATTTTCTTAATGATTTCATTATGACGACACTAGACAATGGTCAATGACGTCTTAATAGTATGATGTAATGTTTACTTGGTTGTCATAGTAAGCTGACAACATGAGCTTTTAGGAAGGTACATTCTTAATTCTCACATGGCGATACAATAAGCATGGCTGTTTATTTCTACTTACTGTTTGGATGGGAAAAGTATTTGAAACAGACGTACCCGTGTCGACACAAACTCTCACCCCTCCCTCTCTACACTCGGACACGGCGTCTACAATAATCACGCCTCCCTTCTTCAGCCTCGCTTTCAGCTTTATCCATGCGCAGTCGCACGGGTCACGACCGTTACCAAGGTGACTGTAAAAAATGTAATCCACTTTAAAACCTCCCAGTAATTCTGATGACTATGGTGATAATATAGGCATTTATATAGTTACAGTGTTAGGTGGGAAACGTGTTGTGGATCTTTTGACTTAGGCTTAGGTCACATTTCCAAACCGGGCCCCGGACAGGATGTTTGCGGAAAAGAAAAGTAGAAGTGTTTACCAAGGAATATACACAAATTATGCCAATGACTAATATTGTTTACGTTTTGTGTGTTTTGTTGCCTTTTATATCACATTTTTCGTTTCCGAAAGCTACCCGGCCGGGCCCCGGGTTGCGAATTGTGACCCAGGCCTTGATATGAAGGAAAGGAAAAGAAACAAATAGAAATTTATTTGCTCGCTAGTGACCTACAACTTTGTGCCTGTTTAATCAAACGATTTCCCTCTTGTAATTAGAGCCCAGATGAATCATTGGTGAAGGCTTTAAGACTTTCTTTTCGTAAATCTAAACGTATTGAGACAATTCTGGATCAACTCACATGCGTTTTAGGTTGGGGAGATTTGGCAGCTCTCTGAGAAGGACCTCGGGCTGTAGACCCACATCCACCAAGGACCTGTGACATGATACAAAGGTAATATAAGAGTCGTATTAGGGTACAGTTTGTCTAGCCTTTATACCCCCCTCACATGTAGGGAAAATCGATCGGATTACGAGTCTGCGAGCTCTAAATTACGAGGCGGCATGACCCTGACGGGAAGAGGGGAACTCTGCCATTTCTTCGTCGGCATCAAGGTTTTGCCTCCTCGTAATTTTGAGCTCGCAGGCTCGTCGTCCGATCGAATCGCCCTAATGTGAGGGGGGTATTACCAGGCCTTCCTACGAGGTGCGGGAGATGTTCGCCAGGGGAGTCAGTACATGCTAAGGTAATGTTTCCCGGCCCAGGCCGCCCAACTCCTCTGGTAGCAGAAGTCCCCTGGAAAATTATTCTCAGTATAACAGTCAGCGTAGTCAGTCTGGTACAGACTAAAATGTTTCGCTGCTCAAATCCATGACTGGATATCAGAACAGCAGCAGATTGTAACAATGCCAAATTGTGGCAACTGATGGTGTCATAATGTCTAACTGTTGCTTGAGTGATTGTCACGGTTAAAGAATAGTTTCCTTTCTATTCTGAAATTTCGTCTGCAGTTGCTCTTTCACATTTCACGTATGTAACGGTACAAATCATCGTGAGTTGATTTTGCAGAAAAAAAAAATTTCCGTTTAAAGTTAAAAAGAAACGGTAGTCTAAGGACAGCTTGTCAGTTTTCTGTCTACTTACAGTTCCTGGAGACTAGGTAACCTGGCGAAGACATTCCGCTGAACGTCTTGCAGTGGGTTGTCGCTAAGAATGCTGCAAGCAAGGAGAAACGAAAAAGTAAAAAAAAATCCTTCAGCCAGAGAGATACAACATATATACGGTCTGTCAACTTTTAGTTCAAAACGGATTCAAATGGCTCTGAACTATATAAGTGATCTTGTTGATATTAACTTACAGAGTGGTCAGCTGTTCCAGGCCCTCGAACGTGGAATCCCAAAGCGCCTGAATAGCGTTGTTGCTCAGGTTTCTGTGGAAAATGTCTTGCCATCAGATCCAATGTTTGTAAATTTGATTCAACATCAGTAAATGGATGATGATATCGCTTTTTGTAGCATCTACAGAAAAGCATGTGTAAAAACATTTAAACCTGAACTTTCTATTAAAAAAAAGACACATAATTTTTGAGTATATCTTGAGAGAAAATATCATACAGTGTCTGGATGTGTTGAAGGCCATGTGAAGTCAGAAAGGGCGTGTCCTCGGGGTCATCTAAGGTAAGCTCGTTGTGAGACAGATCTCTGGGGAAAAGTACAATAAACTTGAACATAAAGCCCCAACAATAAGATTCGAAGTACGAAAGAACAGACGAAGATAAACAAACGTAATATGTACATCTAAACTAGTACAACTTTGCAACAAACTAAAAGGAAGAACAAATTACAAATTTGTTACTTTCATTTTGGAAACCTCTACTCACAGAACTCTCAGGTTGACCAGTGGATCAAATATATCGACGGGCAGGTCTCTGATCTTGTTATAGTCAAGAAAGCTGAAAGAAAATTAGAGTAATAAGAATCTTTTTCTAAAAATCAAACCATCCGATTTATGATTTCACCTAGTCAGTTCAAATCGTGACAACTAAAATGTATGCTGTATGATATATGGTTGGAACATTCCTTTGATTGATTGATTGATTGATTGATTGATTGATTGATTATTAGAATTGCAAAAGTACATTACTGGCGGGTCGCAGGCTAGTTTTGTGATCCACACATTAAAACATAGACATAGATGTAACATTAATACAATTGATACACTAAGTCCTTTGACTTACAGTTGACGTAGAGAACCCAGTCCTTCGAAGGCATCAGGAGCCACCGCAGTCAGTTGATTATGTCTCAGATTTCTACCAAAATAGCGAATGAGTGTAACAGAACATGAACTCTAACAAACACAGTACAAGCATCTTCTAAGTTAGCGCCGGCGTCAGAAAACAGGCAACTGAGTGTTTGCTTCTGTACATGTTGAACAACATCATTGGTCTTTATTTCTTTTAGGAAAACAGTTTATGTGTAATGAACCTACGAAGTTACAAGTCCTTCATATACGCTTACAAGCCGCTCATAACCACCATAGACAGTGTATCCATCAGAAATAACACAGTGCAAGCATATAACTGCGTTATGATATGATGCCTTGCAAGAAAGAATTCCTAATCAAGTAACAGATTTAGACTCACAGTGTTTTCGCCTGGCTTAGGCCGAAAAAGTCGTCGTCAGAAATCCTGGTGATTGAGTTTCCCTCGAAACTTCTGGAGGAAGAATGCACAGGTATAAAGTCACATTTGCTCAAGTGGTGGTATTGGGTCTCCTGATTTTTAAGATTTCTCAATATTCACTTAAACTCATGATAAAATTTATAGAACAATTTCAAAACACGATACTCAACGCACACAACGTATACGCAAAGAAAAACTGTAGAAATTTTGTACGTTTAACGAGGCTGTACTTACAATGTTTTGGACTGTCGTGCTTTGGTGAAGCTTCCGAGTCTGTCGGGCACTTCTGTGAGACTTCCCCTAGTGACGCTTTGACTACACTGCAGTGTACCTGGGTTGCAGTCGCACTCAAACGGACAGTTTTCGGACAGGGACCGAATTTGTTGTCTCTTCATGCGTTGAGATGGACTACCCGACTGTCTGTCTGTTGAGTACACGGACACGACAGAGCCGAGGACACACAGCACCACCGACACGCAGTACAGGGTCTTTAAACTCATCGTTGGTCCCTGTTGAAAACCTTTTTTTAAAAGCAGAAAGGAAAATCCCTATAGATCCTCTTAAAATGTTTAGAAATACCATAGACTCTGCAGGCAGTACTACACAGCGCAACATGAAATTTGTCATTTGACAGAGGCACAAAACAGCATTCACGGTGCTATGGTTGGAACGTAACGTTGTTGTACACAGGTACCGTACATTACGGCAAAAAAATGTCGTATCAAGTCCCTAGCTTTTATCCACTATTATTGTCATTTTGAGAAAGAAGAGTCAAAATTGTTTACCTCCACACTACTAGTCTCCCATATGGCACACTCTCATTGTCCGCCGTTGCCAGGACAACATCAATCACGTGCAGACGATAGTTACGTAATAAAACCAAGCATCGTCCAAACGTTCCAGAAATGAGGGATAACAGGTAGAAGAACCGATGTTGTTGATGATGGACAAATAAATCCCTGGATCTTGTTTTCACGTCTTTGTCGACAAGGACGCGGCCATGTTCGTTCTCTAACGACGTTAAAAAAAAAGAGCCGTAAGAACACCGAACCTCTTCGCGGGAAATCGAACAATAACATTTACTTGTGCGCTGTCTTGCTTGTTAGGCACTCGAGAACAGGCGGGAACATCAAACTGCTTTATGTATATGTAATCAACATCATGTAATCATATAGCCTGGGTACCATACGGAAAGTAGTTCGCTCCGGAGTTCATCATATACTATATACCGTCGCTTCTAGCTCTGACGTTCATTGTACACTATATACAGTCGCTTCTCTGTGTTTCCGTCTGGGAACGCGGACCATCTTTACGTCTGGAATCGTCCAAATTTTGGACGCAGACGCTGATTGGTTCCCAAATATGAGAGAATAAATGAATGGGTTCAAGCGATCGTTCGAACAGGCGTTCCAATACCGGACAAGCCCTCCGTCTGCTTGCGGGAGGGCCTGTTGTCATCGAACAAGTGCTCTAGAACCTATTCCTTGATTCGCTCATTAACTGACGTTAGCACCAAACGGTTTGAATGCGCAAGTCTCCAGACGGATAGCAGAAGCGAACATAGGAGCGAACTTCTATCCGGATGGTACCCAGGCTAGTAATCATAGTCTCAATGTACTTATAATATTGTTGTTGATTGCTATTTTGTCCATGTCAACTTCCATTTGTTGTCTTTGACTGTCAGTGGGCTAGCCATTCTAGATGTAAGTAGTTAGGCAGCCCTAACGATGATGGACAAGCATAGTCTGGAGTCCGTAAAATGCTAGCTCAGTCCACGTCTCTGATTGCTTCTTTCTGAAAAAAAATTCGGGAAGCGATAAGATAAGCTAGGGTACTGAACTAGGTGAGCGTTTTGTGATCCGGGATCCTTTGTGAAAATAAAATAGCCAGACGCTGCCTGATCCGCCCCAGCCGTCTGAGCTGAGACGTTTGAACCTGAGGCAATGTCCGCCCCAACTCTGTCGGAGCCGGACGCATCCAGTAGCTCATACGGCACAATTCCCGTTTCAAACGCCTTAAAGCCCGTCTCGGCCGTTCCCAACATTGTTGGCTACGGTGTCAGGGCCGCAACCCACACGGCAAACTGTTTCCAGCGAGGACCGTGAACCATTCTTTCCTTACTGCGGCGGGTTTTCAAGCGTTGTCGTGTTGTATATTAGCTGGTTTGGGTATCCAAAACAACGCATAACGTTATATTTCTAGCTTGTCATCACACACACACACACACACACACACACACACACACACACACACACACACACAAATAAAGCGCTCATTTGGGGAGATTCTGACAAAACTAACAACTTCTCTAGTTTTTCGGGACCAACATCATTTGTTCGCGACAATAAAGTCGCTAGCTATAACTTAAGTTGTAGCAGAATATGTTTATTGTGAATCTGAATAAACTCAAGCAAGGGCAGGGTAGACGTAACATTACTGATACAGAGCTTGTCGGGAGTCACGCGGCAGCTCACATAGGGGTGGGCGTGGGACATTGGCCGTCCCATCATGCATCGCGCAAGAGCAAACAAAACTTTGACCACTTTGCGGGAGACTATAGAAATGGCGCTGTACGAAAACTCACTGCTGCTGCTGGTGTCGTGTGTTCTGTTGGTTACAAACACGGCATCAGCTGCAACATGTGAGCAGACAGGGCCGTGTACTTGCCGCATGAGCGACGGGGCGGGAGAGATAGACCTAAGTGCGTTGGCTTCTTCTGATAGTGCCATTCCTGCGTAAGTACCTCTTTGTACGGCGCCGATTTACATGTATGACGTATGTGAAAGTACTTGTGACTCTAGTCAGATTTGACACGCTACAATCTGCGTTTTATAATCTTATTTCTAACATTTTAAATTTTGTAATCAGAACTTGGAATGGCAGTAGAGGTTTCTACATTTCCATGTTGAATTGTCTACTGAATTGAATACTGTAAATTCATTAATGTAATTGCGGTTTGTAATTTTAGCGGTAGGGATACAAGGGAGTAGCTCACCACATTTACCTTTAGCGTTGATAACACCATTTTCTGTCTGGCCTCACACAGATTGAATAATTGTGATGATGAAATCTCAGCCTTTGAATAGTGATAGCAAAAGTACCTAAAATTAAGTTACAGATCAAGAATTACAGTATTATACCATCGTTGCTATTCTCAGTTTCCAGAACGTGAACTCCAGTGGTGATGACTATATCTACTCCTACAACCCCTGTCAACCTTTCACAGAGGACACCTGCAAGGATGTCTCTGTATGTTACACATTTTCTTTGTTTTAACTACAAATATATTTCAGGCAAAATCACAAATTATAAACTTTTTATCATATGTTGCTTTATGCTAGAGGATAGAAGTGGCATTGCAAACATTTGACAATTTGACAAGTGAGTAGTATAACGTTGCAAGAAGAGAAATTATTTCTTATCTTAAGTGTTTCTGAACATTATCTCTGGTCATCATATCACAATCAGGTAATGATTTGAGTAACACATGCATGGAAGGCATTTTGTTTATAGTTTTGTTGTTGTTGTCACCTTTTTTGTATCAACTCCCTTGTACATACTTATTGTGTAACCAAATATGTTCCAGGTGTGTCAGTATGTACCCAAACTCAAGACATATTTCCCACTGGGGACCCAAGACTCGGCCAAGTTCATCCAGGAAGGGCAAGACTTAACCCTGAGATATATTGCTGGGCAAGGATCTTCCAAGAGGTAGGGGTGATTTTAACAAGGACAAGGAACTGTCATGATCAAATGTTGTTGCAGTGTTAATATCAAATGTATTTTTTGCTACTTAATAATCACATTTTGCACTATTGAGACATACACTTAGAGACAAGTTGTCAACAATTTTCTTGAAGTTTATTGTCAATGATTTTTTGCTTTCTATCATCAACTCTATCTATCAGAATAGTGTAAGGTACTTTGTTTTGTAAGTCATACATAACACTATTAACATTTCATTACAGAAATGAGCAAGTTGTCGTAACAATTTAACATTGCATAAAAGCTTAGCACAGCAGTACAAAAAGAACCTAGTCACAAACAAATAAGCAACAAAGTATACAATTATGTGACTGGACTAGTCCAACAGACTGCATGTCCAATTTCAGACTAAAAATAAAATTGATGTGGGTACATAGGAAAGTACACCAGAGAAATCACTGCACATGGAATTAATTTCTCCAGCTTTATTATTAGGGAACACAGCTGGGGAATCATGTTGTATTGATGTGAACATTATTTTGTCTACAGGGAAACTAAGGTGAAGCTTGTGTGTAATCCTGGAGAGACATCCTTCACAGCAGAGGGACAGGACCCTAATGTCATCAACCTTTACGTAAGGCAACTATATTCTAAGCATTCTTAAGCAACCTTTAGTTTGATTCTACTGAGACAACTTAAATCATACCTTAACCCTTTTCCACAAATCACAATAAAGTAGCAACCACAGACAGCTATCAAAAAATGAGCAAATTCTCTTGTTGGATAGAAATTGTGATGAATGAACAAACTGACTGGGCAATCCTAATTGGACAAGAAGAACCCTACTGTTAAGTGGTATCGTCCATCATGGTTTCCTTTGTATGATTCAGGAATTAGCAACATTAATGTCGTTGCCTTCTTGTGTTTAGTATCTTTATCCACCCGACCAAATGGAAGGTAGACAAGGCAGTGGATACCACCTGTAGTATCTGAAAGTTTCCAAAATGGTATCCAGTTGCTTGGGTAATGGTAATCTGAATGTCTACCCTTCATCCATGTGACAATAATGGTTAATATGTGTTTCAGCACTTCACCCTGAGGTCCCCCTGCGCGTGCCCAGGAGGCTGCAGTAAGCCAAGTAACGCCACCTGCCGGCAGGTTGGGCCCTGCAGCTGTAACATGACCGATGGGAGCGGCATGGTGGACCTGCACAGGGTGGGCAGGAGGGACGGCCCTGCGTGAGTCAATATTTTTTATAGATCTACTAATTCTACAAAAATTGAATAATGTTTTTCATAACATTTTCCATCCTTTAAGCTTTAATCCTTCTAAAAATAGTTCAATCCATCATTGACCCAAAAATAGGGGATTTGGGGTTCAACGAAGGAAGGACAGTAATGATTCACTGAAAAAATAAAAGGGGATTTCTCATTATTGTCTTTTTACCATTCTGTCTACATTTGATCCTGTACCACTCCTCTGGTTTCAGAGTTTTCAATACAATAGAATCTCACAGTATTAGTCAAAAGTTAATTATTGTTTTATTTGAAAGCTAACAAGACTCAATAAACAATTCTATTACCACCCCCTTCATCCCATCGTATGTAGTATTCTTTCTTATTGCCCTAAATCATAAAGCTCAGACAGTGTTACAAAATGTACCCCCACACCTGCAGGTTTCGTGACATCTCGAGCCCTAGTGAGTTCTCTGACCTCTACTCCTACAACCCCTGCTACCCGTTCTCCCTGGGGTCATGTCGGGACGCCGCGGCCTGCGTCAGTACGCAGACACACGGGATCCACGTGGAGAACTCCCTGGGGAGTCAGGACAAGGCAGCCTTCTTCAACATCGGCTCAAACCTGTACATCGTGTACGGAACAGACAGGAACAACTCAAAAGGGTATGACGCGTTTAGACACGTTCTTAGAGAGATTCACCCTTCATGCAAAACCCAGGTGTGTAAGGATTCCAGTGTAAGCATTTGTGCAAATAGTTGAGAAAACAGTGACAACCAAAGCTTATACACAACAAGCTTTTTTTCATAGTGCTATCCCATGACTTTGTGTTAGTCTGTCTTTGTTATCTATAGACTTGCATCTTCAGTAACATTACAGTTCACAAAAGTTTGACACATGTGACAGCTCAGGTCAAGACATCTGGAAAAAAAGAAGCTATTCACAGATACACGTATACAAGACTTACACAACAAAAAAATTGGTTCTGTATCATGTATACGGCTGTCTTCTTTTTCAGACTCACGTCTTTAGTCCAGGTTGTCTGTGATCGGCATAAAGAGTCCTTTGAAGCACAGGGACCTAACCCACAGAAGAAGGGACAGTATGTGAGTCACTGACTGTGCTTTGCTAGGATAGAGATGGCTCTTGTCTGTGGCACTGATATCATCCCATACTTAACCAAAGGAATGGGTAGATGGGAGGTACAAGGTACATGCTGGAGTTTGAGATGGGGCAAAATCCTTTCCACGGTCAACTCTCTTTTCAAGCATAAGAGAACCTAGCCAACGTTGAAAATCGGAAATCAGCACACCCCCCCCCCCCCCCAAATAAAAGCCAGCCCTTTTCGAAGTCTGCAACAGAGGCTAATTGTGTGGCCCAGTGGGTGGGTTGTTGGGTGGATAGATGATAGAAAAAGTATTGCAGTGTTCCTTTAAATTCACTGCCAACTAGTTTACATCCAGCCTTCTCAAAATTGCGTTAAGATCTAAATCACTGTACATGCAAAGTACCAAGTTGCCAAGCAGCAGGATGACACCACTAACACTGACCATTTTTGTCTTCCGACAGCTCTTCACCCTCAGGAGTCCCTGTGCCTGTCCCGGGATGTGTGAGACACCTGTGTCGACCCCACCCCCTCACACCACTGCCCCACCCACCCCCGTCACCGTGCCACACCCGACCGGGAACACCACCCAGCCAGCCCAGGCTGCGTGTGTACAGTACGGCACCTGTGCATGTATGTTCAAGAACGGGTCTTATATCGACTTAACATCGCTGGAACTAACCACAGGGGAGCCACTGTGAGTTTGGCTGCAAATTCTGTTGCTTGGTTCATTTTGTTTCAAGTAATTTCCACCTAGACAGATTTAATTGATGCATCCTGTAGTATAACACACTGGTTCTGAACTTGGCTAAGAGTGTCTGACAAAAGTCGAGAACTGACAAAAAGGAAAGAAGCGGTATGAAAAACTAAAGATTACAAGCACATTAGATGGTATGCCTGGGCTTAGGACAACTGTTTACAGGTAAAGCTTGCTTAGGATGCAAGAAAGTGTATAATACGCGAGATCATGTATGATATTGATGAAAGCTGTAAAGATCAATTAATAGCCACTTGTAAGTGCTTTCAACAAAAGTATAAACAAGTGATGTAGTGTTATAAGATACGAGGGGCGTGCAATAAGTAATGGTCCTGACCCACTTCCAGTTGTCTGATCTAAATGAAATTTTGTATGTGTAATCATTCATATCTCTATGGGTTATGTTGCAAAAAGCAGCTCTGAACTAATTGTGGTTTCTGATTTACTGGTGTTTGAACTTAGTCAGGTGCGAAATGGACCAGGTGTGAAATGGAACCAGTTGAGTGTCGCGCAGTGATCCGGTTTTTGTATTTGAAAGGACGCACACCAAAGAAGACTTTTGATGAAATAAATGAAACTTATGGTGATGATGCCCCATCATATGACCTTGTAAAACGCTGGCATCCTGAATTCAAACGTGGCTGGAAGTCTGTGGAAACAGCTCCCAGACCTGGTCGTCCCTCTTGTGCCATTGATGAGGCATCAGTTGGAGGACCAACCTGGGGTGTCCTACAAAATCGGTGTCCAGAGCTGCATCAAACGATGGGAGAAATGCATAACTCTGGGTGATTCCTATGAAGAGAAAGACTAATAACTGTGCCAAGTTTCATTAATCTCCTGCTATGGGAAATGGGTCAGGACCATTACTAATTGCACGCCCCTCGTATAACGTTTATCATACACATTGACAGGTGCTCTAAAGTGTATGTTTGATGTTGATTCCATCTGCAAACTGGATTGTTTGTGTATTATCTTTGCTCACAGGTTCAAAGACCACCCCCTGTCCTGGCCTCGCCGTGATGATGGTTTTTACTATTCCTTCAACCCTTGTGCTCCGTTTACTGAGGGGAAATGTGAGGATGTGGCAGTAAGCAACATTTTTATCCTTCACTGCTTAACAGAAAGACATTCTTTGTTTGACATTGACTATACCCTGCAATATGAGTACATGGTAGTGGGAGTGAAAGAGGGTTTCTGACTCAGAAATGTTCCGTCCTAACATGTAACGTTACATCCTTTGCCAAGTTTTACAAATTAATTTAATAGATGAGAACTGAAAGGGAGGAGGGGGGATTTGTATACATAGCATGCCTCCCTGTCAAAGAAAACTACAATACAGTTCTGTTTATACATATCTTTCTATCAGATCCAAGTATTCCAGCAGTTTAACCCTGTCCATAATTTCAGAGATGAAAGCTCCTTCAAGTTGGTAAACTGTAATTTGACTCCCCAGGTTTGCAGGAAGAACTCCCTCGCTGGGTCGGAGGTCAGTCTTGGGAAGCAGGACTCCTCCACATTTGCAACAGCCAATGAGAATGGCCCTGTGGCCATCGCGTATGCCGCTGAGAACAGGCAAGTCTACTTACCATAAGTGCAACAGCAAAGTGTCACCTTCTATCCAGTCAGAACTGACTCAATTTCACTTTTTGATCCTGTTAAACACATTTCCAAGGCCCCATTGTAAAGCAGTGACATGTCACTGGGACACCCTGGCTAAACAGAAAGAAAAATAAATCAACAAAACTCAATACATTTGCTAATGTGCAAACCATTCTTCCTGAAGACAAGATATTCTTATAACTTACAAAATGGAAAAAGTTTCTTGAAAAAAGAAAAACATAACAAAAAGTTCTTGAAAGAAAGCAGCATATTAGGTCCCCATTTGCTATGGCCAGATATGATAGTGTACAGTACTGATATTTCTAATATTTACTATCATTCACAATGCCAAACCTACCTCATCTTCCACAGGATGTCCATTGTGAGCCTGCGCTGTACAGAAGAGAAGAGGGACCGGCTGATCGTGCTTGGTGTAGACCCAAAAGTGCCCAATACTTATGTAAGTCTGTTTGTCCAAAATTCACTTGGATTTGATGGGCAGCGTGTGAAATGGTAGGATTTGGGATAAAAAGGTAAAAACTGAAAACAACATTCAAACAAGCACAATTTCACATGGATAGCAACCCTACTCTCATCATCGCTTTCTCTGTGGTTGTTTCGACAAAGTTTGACTACTGGAAAGCTGATATTTTTTGTACTTGTTCACTGACAGGAGTTTATACTGGAGAGTCCCCAATGTTGTTTGCACAAGGGTGGAACCACAGCTGTGAGGGGCAGTCTCATGTGGATCATTTGGTGAGTGTAATCAAGGAATATAACCTCCTTGGTGTAATCATGACATTTGAATGTCTCCATATTGTTAGAACTCGTGAAAAACAAACCATTTAAATGCTCATTAAGACAATTCATGTAAAATGATACTTATTATCTAACAGCAGTCACAATACACTGACATTGGATTAATCTGAGTTTACGTGCAACCCATGATTACTATATGTGACAACGGTGTATTTTAAAAATCAATATATGTAGATTGTTGTTTGTAATCTGTTGACATATTTGTTTTTGCCATTCTGCAGTGCATTAACATTCCTGTTGGTGAATGGATGGAGATGAGACCTGAACATCTTGATCATCATGCCAGATCAAATACATGCGTATGAAGAAATGTCTTGCCAAAGCAGTACCTAAGGACAATGGAGGAGTCTAGTCTGATCAGGATATTAGGCCAAAATGTTTGAGGAGCAATGTGCCAGGAACACCCCCATGCCATGCTGGTTCATCTCATGTGAAACTTGCTTTAACTTGTTTAAGTGAAGAATTGTTGATATGAAGACAATGATTAACTAGAAAGGCCGACATTTGCTTGGGTGCAAATACAGCATATTTCAGCCATACCCGTTCCCACGCAACATTGGACTGTTCCAAGGCACCCCTGCGCAAAAATGCAATATTTTAATGTAAGTTATCCCCAAAAGAGAACTAATATTGTGAATTGATTCCATGTCAAAACAGAGCTTGCCCAATATGCCCCGGGCCCATATGGAAGAATATAATCTTCCACAGGAGCGCCTAAGCATAACTGATTGGTTTTTAGAATTGCGGCAGCTCCTATTTTTCCGAGAGTGAAAAAAAAACGCATCTTCCATTCAGAAGATTTTCGTCATGAAATTACATGACGCCATTCAACAATTTCCACTTCGATATTAAACTAGGTCTAAGTACCCTCATAATCTCCTTGTGATGTGGGTACATTTATTATTGCAGTGAACTTTTTTTTAAGCAAGTAGGGCATACGTTTTAATAATTGTCAGGTGCAGGTATTGTGTAGTAGGAGTGTTTTTGTTTTTTCAAGCTAAAAACTTCAATCTTCTTCTTGTTTCGTATGAGCCATTACATAAACGGAGACGTCTCGAAATTTTACAAGAATTTTACCACTCTGTCGATTCACTTCTTTTCTGAAAGATCCCAGGACCAACAAGTTAATTTGATTTTGCTTTATCTATATATTTCATTTTCCTTCGAATTCTTTGTTAAGTATATGCCCCTGCATACCACTGTTAAATTGTTTTACTTTGTGTGCAATCAGCCATCGGACGTAATCTTGTCTGAGTGTTATAATTTCCTGCCCGTAGCGTGCGAGACCTGGAGGATAGGTGTTTCTACTTTGTTCGGGGGTTTCTTTTCGGAGGTCAGTGGTGATACTCTGGTACTGAGAGTGTTTTATTGGGCTCAAACTCTGGCAGTTTAAAGTTACTTACAATTTGAATGTACAAAGTTTACGTCAAAAAAGAACAATAACAACACTAGAAGTACTTACAATTGTTCGGGAAAAAATACATGCATTCTCGCCACTGTCAAACTTACGTATCAAAACTAAACGCAAGCCGTCCAATTTTCCCTGTCCAAATCTGCCGAAAATGATTGATAGTGCCATGCGGAATGTTGGTAAATTCATTGACACTAACGTTCAATGCACGCGTACCGTCCGCTTCCGCTCAAAAGACCCTGTCTGAACTCCAAATCCTCGCAAACTACAATTTCAAACCGGGCACAGGGTACCATATGGCCACTGTAATGCTGTAATATGCATCTGTTTGTGTATATACGGGATTGCAAGGCCCCGCTTATGAATATTAACTAGCATTCGCCTTTCTCGTCGCTGATTGGCTGGCGTCCATAAAGTAATTATCTCTCGCTCTCCCCAGACCGCTGGCACCTGGCACCTGTGGGCTCTGGGGTCACTGGAGTTCACGGCAGGAAGCCGAAAGAAAACCAATTTCCCCTCAGAAAAGCGCTGAAATTAAGCATTTTAAAGTAGTTTATGCCCAAAATTTTACTTGGATCATTTTACCAACTATCTAATACCTATCTACACCAAATTTAAGGTCATTCCATTGTAATTCAAGGGAACAGGGGGCCACAATATACCGTTTTGGTCAAAACATGACCTTTAAACTTCAATAAAATCATTTTAGAGGCAGATATGAAAAAAATGAGAAAAAAGCACCTCGGTATTGACTTACTCTACCCTTGTGCCAAATTTCAGGTCATTCGGTCACGGAACGACGGAGATGAATCGCTTTGAAGATTTGACAGGAGAAAGAAAGAAAGAAACATTACGAATACAATATATTTCACCATACCATATATGGTATGGCTGAAATATAAAAATAAAGTTCTGCAAGAAGTTACAGGTTTCTGGTAGCAGGCTTTCACTGTACAGTGTAAATTTAAAGCTTTGACACCTTAAAAAAAACGTCTTCAGTAGGCAGATAACATTTTCCCAGAAGGCTCTATATGTACCCTATACTTGTATCCATATCTCCATATCACATGTATAACAATGCCCTTTGGCATAACACCTAGCTCTGCAGAAAGGGCAAAAGAGACCAGGGAGCTATAATGTGTTTGGATACCAGGCTATACCATCAACTTCCCAAGTACAGGGCACGGCAGCAGTTGCTTACATTACACTGAATCATGTGATAGTTTTGATGTTCTTGTTATTCTGTCCATGTCAACTCCCATTTGACGGTCCAGTGGACTGACGCTTTTACATGTAACATTAAGTAGTTGGGCAGCCCTAGCCTGGCTGTGTAACCAATGATTAAAACATCAACAAATACCGATGATGACCTAACCAAGCCTGAATTCCTTCCTATTCTAGCGCAGTCTCTCGAGCTCTGGTTGCTTCTTTCTGAAAAATATTCAGGTAAGCGATAAGATGAGGGTACTGAATTAGATGGGCATTATGTGATCCATGATGCTACACTTTCAAATCAGCGCTAGCGGAATAGGTATTGTTTTCTGAACTTTGTAGACAGTAAACAGAACAGTTCTGTTTATTATCAGGCACTATGGCCCATATGGACGGACAATTGACAGTACATTTAAAAGAAAGAACAATAATCTACTGTTTAAAATCAAAAATACAGGACTCACATTGCGTCTCGTCGTGCACGTGGTCTGTGCACGACCTTACAGTAGTTACTCCAGAAAGTGCTTGTGGAGACAGCATCAGAGCATGCCAGCGCTCTTACAATATCGTTCTCGGACGCCAGGAGGCGAGTCGCAAATGAATGCGTCAGCTTACGCCTCCTGGCGTCGAAGGTGTCTAAGCGCAACAGTGCAAACAGCCAGCTGTTGCTGGTGGATCTAGGTTGCGACGTCATGATTTTAAGGGCGTCGTGGAATGCAACTCTGACTCTCTGGAGCGCGGCGGCGCTATGATTAGACCACACCTGTACACAGTACAGGGAACAACAATGTGACATGAACAGGACTCGTTTTGTCTTGTAGAGTAATAGCTCCTCCATCTTTATAGGTCAATACCGTTAACTGTTACCATTTGCTCATGGCAATAACGTCACTAGCTATAGATTTAGTACGACAAACATGCGATACGACAGCTGCAGTAGGGGGATAGCCCAAGGAAAGCTCCTTGGATAGAAGGTAAACCTTACTGATACAGATCTTGTCGGGAGTCACGCGGCAGCTCTAATCACCACATAGGGGCATGGGACATGACCGTCCGAGCATGCACGGCGCAAGAGCAAACAAAACTTTGACCACTTTGCGGGAGACTCTGCGGGAGACTATAGAAATGGCGCTGTACGAAGGCTCACTGCTGCTGCTGGTGTCGTGTGTTCTGTTGGTTACAAACACGGCATCAGCCGCTACCTGTGAGCAGACAGGGCCCTGTACCTGCCGTATGAGTGACGGGACGGGAGAGATAGACCTAAGTGCACTGGCTTCTTCTGATGGTGCCATTCCTGCGTAAGTACGGCGTACGTAGTATTATATGTATGACGTATGTGAAACTATTTGGCACGGTACAATCTTTCTTTTATAATCTCATACTTAACATTTCAAATCAAAACTTGGAATGGCAGTAGAGGTTTCTACATTTTCATATTGAATTGTCTACAGAATTGAATATTATATCGTCGTTGCCATTGTCAGTTTCCAGAACGTAAACTCCAGTGGTGATGACTACATCTACTCGTACAATCCCTGTCAACCTTTCACAGAGGGCACCTGCAAGGATGTCTCTGTATGTTAGAGATTTTTTTTTCTTTTAAGTACAAATATCTTTCATGCAAAATCACTGATGATAAACTTTATCATATGTCGCTTTAGGGTAGAGTATGGAAGTGACGTTGCACATATTTGATAAGTGATTATTATAATGTTACCTGTCTGTAAGAGAAATTCTTTCGTATCAAATGTTTCTGAACACTCATATAGGTCCTCCGAGTTATCTCTGGTCATCATATCACAAATCAAGAAATGATTTGATATACATGTAGTACTGGGAGGGAAGTTTTTGAGTATTCTTATCTAGGCGTTTGTTTTCATAGTTTATGTTGTTGTTGTTGTCATCTGTTTTGTATCAACTCCCTTGTAACACAATTTATTTTGTGCCTTTGTTGTTGTTGTCATCTTTTTTGTATCAACTCCCTTGTAACACAAGTTATTTTGTGCCTAAACATGTTCCAGGCATGTCAGTATGCGCCAAACATCACGACATACTTCCCGCTGGGGACCCAACACTCGGCCAAGTTCATACAGGAAGGACAATACTTAACCCTCAGATATACTGCTAGACAAGGATCTTCCAAGAGCCTGAAGAGGTAGGGTTGATTCTATCTGTGTGTCAATGGATAGTCCAACAGAGTTTGTGTCCAATGTTCAAAACAGACTATAGAAAAAGTGGGTAAATATCTAAGAACCCCAGTTTAACGAGAGAAATCACTGTACATGTCATTCATTTGTCTAGCATTTGCAGACACAATTGGGGAATCGTGTTGTATTGATGTGAAGATTATTGTCTGCAGGACAACTAAGGTGAAGCTTGTGTGTAATCCTGGAGCCGAGACGTCCTTTACAGCAGAGGGACAGGACCCTAATGTCATCACCCTTTACGTAAGGCAACTTTATTCTCTGCATTCTTAAGCAAACCTTAAGTTTAAGCCTACTCAGACTATCAAAATCTCACCTTAACCTTTGCACGGCTGCCGCACCCACGACTGCCGCACCCACGGCTGCCGCACCCACGGCTGCCGCACCCACGACTGACGCACCCTACCGCACCCTACCGCACCCTGTGTTGGGAAGACCAACCCACCCACCCTTTTCATTCCGCTACAAACTCCTTACCCTAAATTCAGCCCTTGGCTGCGAAGAGAGAGTAGTCGGCCCACCCAATAACAATAACAACTAGAGTTCCACGAACACATACCTTTGCCAAATAAACCAGGTTTGTTATGTAGAATGATGTCTGTAGACAAATGCGTTACTCATTTCATTTTCTTTATAATATGCTTGGAGTTGGTTTATAAAATTTCGGCATTGATTATGCAAATTAGATCCCAAGATACAATTAATTGATATCAAATTGTATCAAGCATTACTTAAGCTATCAGCATACGAAAAATCATGATGATCCTTTGACCCATTCTTGACTTATTCTCTTTCAAAGTCTTTAAATACACCTCTTACTCTTTTCCCTCTTTCTCAGTTACATATGTGACAACTTTGATGAAAGTACTATAATGGAATGCAGTGGATTTATGAACTTTTCCTAATCAATTATTCAAATTAGCTGTTAATTTGCATAATAAGTATCACATTATGTCTTCACTTAGGCTATCTACATGCCAAAAATCATGACGATCCGTCAACACGTTCATATTTTCTCATTAATTATGCAAATGAGATCATCATTTGCATGATAAATATGTATTGACATTTCTCCCTTTCTCAGCTACATATGTGACAAGTTTTAAAGTCCTATCATGGAATGTAGTGAATTTATAAAATATCCTCATTAATTATGCAAATTAGCTATTGATTTGCATAATTGGTATCTCATTATGTAGGTTTTCACTTACGCTACCTACATACCAAAATCATGATGATCCGTCAACATGTTCATATTTTCTCATTAATTATGCAAATGAGGTCATCATTTGCATAATTGATATCTATCGACATTTCTCTCCTTCCCAGCTACATATGTGACAAGTTTGAATGTCCTATCATGGAATGCAGTGGATTTATAAACTTTCCTCATTAATTATGCAAATTAGCTGTTGATTTGCATAATTAGTATACCATTATGTAAGTCATCACTCATTCTATCTACATGCCAAAAATCATGACGATCCGTCAACACGTTGTAGAGTTATTCTCGTCCAAAGTTTGAAAGGAAACCGGCGCCTGCAGTTCCAAACAAGCCGCTAGGGGGCCCAAACTCACAGCACTTACTCTCTGCCTCGAGAGCTATCTACCACTCAAAAATCATGACCACAGCATGTCCAGAACACGATATATAAAAAATTGAGTTTCCGCTGCAGTACCTTAGCAAGCCGCTAGGGGGGCCATTATCGAACTTGACCTTCGTTTTTCCGACCCCTACCCACCTACCAAATATCATCAGGATTCATCAAAGGCTTCTCGAGTTATGCTGTTCACACACACACACACACACAGACACACAAACACGCCCAAAACATAACCTTAGCCATTCTGGCAAAGGTAATAACAATGGTTATGTGTTTCAGCACTTCACCCTGAGGTCGCCCTGCGCATGCCCTGGAGGCTGTAGTAAGAAGCCCAGTAACGCCACCTGCCGGCAGGTTGGGCCCTGCAGCTGTAACATGACGGACGGGAGCGGCATGGTGGACCTGCACAGGGTGGGCAGGAGGGACGGCCCTGCGTGAGTCAATATTTTTATTTGACTGAAGAAAATGGCTTCACAGTTCCACTAATTCATTACAAAATTGAATCATGTTTTTCATCTTCCATCCATTGTCAGAAGTGGTCACTTGTGCAGGTCTCACTGTAACGTTACATTACAAATCTGTCATTGTGGGTTAACAAGACTTAAGATACAACTCTATTACCATCAACTTCATCCAATCATATGCAGTATTGTTTCTAATTGCCCTAACTTATAAAGACAGTGATGTGAAATGTACCACCCACCCTGCAGGTTCCGTGACATCTCGAGCCCTAGTGAGTTCTCCGACCTCTACTCCTACAACCCCTGCTACCCGTTCTCCCTGGGGTCATGTCGGGACGCTGCAGCCTGCGTCAGTACGCAGACACACGGGATCCACGTGGAGAACTCCCTGGGGAGTCAGGACAAGGCAGCCTTCTTCAACATCGGCTCAAACCTGTACATCGTGTACGGAACAGACAGGAACAACTCAAAAGGGTATGACGCGTTTAGACACGTTCTTAGAGAGATTCACCCTTCATGCAAAACCCAGGTGTGTAAGGATTCCAGTGTAAGCATTTGTGCAAATAGTTGAGAAAACAGTGACAACCAAAGCTTATACACAACAAGCTTTTTTTTCATAGTGCTATCCCATGACTTTGTGTTAGTCTGTCTTTGTTATCTATAGACTTGCATCTTCAGTAACATTACAGTTCACAAAAGTTTGACACATGTGACAACTGGTCAAGACATCTGGAAAAAAAGAAGCTATTCACAGATACACGTATACAAGACTTACACAACAACAAAATTGGTTCTGTATCATGTATACGGCTGTCTTCTTTTTCAGACTCACGTCTTTAGTCCAGGTTGTCTGTGATCGGCATAAAGAGTCCTTTGAAGCACAGGGACCTAACCCACAGAAGAAGGGACAGTATGTGAGTCACTGACTGTGCTTTGCTAGGATAGAGATGGCTCTTGTCTGTGGCACTGATATCATCCCATACTTAACCAAAGGAATGGGTAGATGGGAGGTACAAGGTACATGCTGGAGTTTGAGATGGGGCAAAATCCTTTCCACGGTCAACTCTCTTTTCAAGCATAAGAGAACCTAGCCAACGTTGAAAATCGGAAATCAGCACACCCCCCCCCCCCTAAAATAAAAGCCGGCCCTTTTCGAAGTCTGCAACAGAGGCTAATTGTGTGGCCCAGTGGGTGGGTTGTTGGGTGGATAGATGATAGAAAAAGTATTTCAGTGTTCCTTTAAATTCACTGCCAACGAGTTTACATCCAGCCTTCTCAAAAATTGCATTAAGATCTAAATCACTGTACATGCAAAGTACCAAGTTGCCAAGCAGCAGGATGACACCACTAACACTGACCATTTTTCTCTTCCAACAGCTCTTCACCCTCAGGAGTCCCTGTGCCTGTCCCGGGATGTGTGAGACACCTGTATCAACCCCACCCCCTCAAACCACAGCCCCTCCCACCCCCGTCACCGTGCCACACCCGACCGGGAACACCACCCAGCCAGCCCAGGCGGCGTGTGTACAGTACGGCACCTGTGCATGTATGTTCAAGAACGGGTCTTATATCGACTTAACATCGCTGGAACTAACCACAGGGGAGCCACTGTGAGTTTGGCTGCAAATTCTGTTGCCGGGTTCATTTTGTTTCAAGTAATTTCCACCTAGACAGATTTAATTGATGCATCCTGTAGTATAACACACTGGTTCTGAACTTGGCTAAAAGTGTCTGACAAAAGAAAAGTCGAGAACTGACAAAAAGGAAAGAAGCGGTATGAAAAACTAAAGATTACAAGCACATTAGATGGTATGCCTGGGCTTAGGACAACTGTTTACAGGTAAAGCTTGCTTAGGATGCAAGAAAGTGTATAATACGCGAGATCATGTATGATATTGATGAAAGCTGTAAAGATCAATAATAGCCACTTGTAAGTGCTTTCAACAAAAGTATAAACAAGTGATGTAGTGTTATAAGATATAACGTTTATCATACACATTGACAGGTGCTCTAAAGTGTATGTTTGATGTTGATTCCATCTGCAAACTGGATTGTTTGTGTATTATCTCTGCTCACAGGTTCAAAGACCACCCGCTCTCCTGGCCTCGCCGTGATGATGGTTTTTACTATTCCTTCAACCCTTGTGCTCCGTTTACTGAGGGGAAATGTGAGGATGTGGCAGTAAGCAACATTTTTATCCTTCACTGCTTAACAGAAAGACATTCTTTGTTTGACATTGACTATACCCTGCAATATGAGCACATGGTAGTGGGAGTGAAAGAGGGTTTCTGAATCAGAAATGTTCCGTCCTAACATGTACATCCTTTGCCAAGTTTTACAAATTAATTTAATAGATGAGAACTGAAAGGGAGGAGGGGGGATTTGTATACATAGCATGCCTCCCTGTCAAAGAAAACTACAATACAGTTCTGTTTATACATATCTTTCTATCATATCCAAGTATTCCAGCAGTTTAACCCTGTCCATAATTTCAGAGATGAAAGCTCCTTCAAGTTGGTAAACTGTAATTTGACTCCCCAGGTTTGCAGGAAGAACTCGCTCGCTGGGTCGGAGGTCAGTCTTGGGAAGCAGGACTCCTCCACGTTTGCAACAGCCAATGAGAACGGCCCTGTGGCCATCGCGTATGCCGCTGAGAACAGGCAAGTCTACTTACCATAAGTGCAACAGCAAAGTGTCACCTTCTATCCAGTCAGAACTGACTCAATTTCACTTTTTGATCCTGTTAAACACATTTCCAAGGCCCCATTGTAAAGCAGTGACATGTCACTGGGACACCCTGGCTAAACAGAAAGAAAAATAAATCAACAAAACTCAATACATTTGCTAATGTGCAAACCATTCTTCCTGAAGACAAGATATTCTTATAACTTACAAAATGGAAAAAGTTTCTTGAAAAAAGAAAAACATAACAAAAAGTTCTTGAAAGAAAGCAGCATATTAGGTCCCCATTTTCTATGGCCAGATATGATAGTGTACAGTACTGATATTTCTAATATTTACTATCATTCACAATGCCAAACCTACCTCATCTTCCACAGGATGTCCATTGTGAGCCTGCGCTGTACAGAAGAGAAGAGGGACCGGCTGATCGTGCTTGGTGTAGACCCAAAAGTGCCCAATACTTATGTAAGTCTGTTTGTCCAAAATTCACTTGGATTTGATGGGCAGCGTGTGAAATGGTAGGATTTGGGATAAAAAGGTAAAAACTGAAAACAACATTCAAACAAGCACAATTTCACATGGATAGCAACCCTACTCTCATCATCGCTTTCTCTGTGGTTGTTTCGACAAAGTTTGACTACTGGAAAGCTGATATTTTTTGTACTTGTTCACTGACAGGAGTTTATACTGGAGAGTCCCCAATGTTGTTTGCACAAGGGTGGAACCACAGCTGTGAGGGGCAGTCTCATGTGGATCATTTGGTGAGTGTAATCATGACATTTGAATGTCTCCATATTGTTAGAACTCGTGAAAAACAAACCATTTAAATGCTCATTAAGACAATTCATGTAAAATGATACTTATTATCTAACAGCAGTCACAATACACTGACATTGGATTAATCTGAGTTTACGTGCAACCCATGATTACTATATGTGACAACGGTGTATTTTAAAAATCAATATATGTAGATTGTTGTTTGTAATCTGTTGACATATTTGTTTTTGCCATTCTGCAGTGCATTAACATTCCTGTTGGTGAATGGATGGAGATGAGACCTGAACATCTTGATCATCATGCCAGATCAAATACATGCGTATGAAGAAATGTCTTGCCAAAGCAGTACCTAAGGACAATGGAGGAGTCTAGTCTGATCAGGATATTAGGCCAAAATGTTTGAGGAGCAATGTGCCAGGAACACCCCCATGCCATGCTGGTTCATCTCATGTGAAACTTGCTTTAACTTGTTTAAGTGAAGAATTGTTGATATGAAGACAATGATTAAAAATAAAGTTCTGCAAGAAGTTACAGGTTTCTGGTAGCAGGCTTTCACTGTACAGTGTAAATTTAAAGCTTTGACACCTTAAAAAAAACGTCTTCAGTAGGCAGATAACATTTTCCCAGAAGGCTCTATATGTACCCTATACTTGTATCCATATCTCCATATCACATGTATAACAATGCCCTTTGGCATAACACCTAGCTCTGCAGAAAGGGCAAAAGAGACTAGGGAGCTATAATGTGTTTGGATACCAGGCTATACCATCAACTTCCCAAGTACAGGGCACGGCAGCAGTTGCTTACATTACACTGAATCATGTGATAGTTTTGATGTTCTTGTTATTCTGTCCATGTCAACTCCCATTTGACGGTCCAGTGGACTGACGCTTTTACATGTAACATTAAGTAGTTGGGCAGCCCTAGCCTGGCTGTGTAACCAATGATTAAAACATCAACAAATACCGATGATGACCTAACCAAGCCTGAATTCCTTCCTATTCTAGCGCAGTCTCTCGAGCTCTGGTTGCTTCTTTCTGAAAAATATTCAGGTAAGCGATAAGATGAGGGTACTGAATTAGATGGGCATTATGTGATCCATGATGCTACACTTTCAAATCAGCGCTAGCGGAATAGGTATTGTTTTCTGAACTTTGTAGAGTAATAGCTCCTCCATCTTTATAGGTCAATACCGTTAACTGTTACCATTTGCTCATGGCAATAACGTCACTAGCTATAGATTTAGTACGACAAACATGCGATACGACAGCTGCAGTAGGGGGATAGCCCAAGGAAAGCTCCTTGGATAGAAGGTAAACCTTACTGATACAGATCTTGGTGCGAGTCACGCGGCAGCTCTAGTCACCACATAGGGGCGTGGGACATGACCGTCCGAGGACTCCGAGCACGCACGGCGCAAGCAAACAAAACTTTGACCACTTTGCGGGAGACTCTGCGGGAGACTATAGAAATGGCGCTGTACGAAGGCTCACTGCTGCTGCTGGTGTCGTGTGTTCTGTTGGTTATAAACACGGCATCAGCCGCTACCTGTGAGCAGACAGGGCCGTGTACCTGCCGTATGAGTGACGGGACGGGAGAGATAGACCTAAGTGCACTGGCTTCTTCTGATGGTGCCATTCCTGCGTAAGTACGGCGTACGTAGTATTATATGTATGACGTATGTGAAACTATTTGGCACGGTACAATCTATCTTTTATAATCTCATACTTAACATTTCAAATCAAAACTCGGAATGGCAGTAGAGGTTTCTACATTTTCATATTGAATTGTCTACAGAATTGAATATTATATCGTCGTTGCCATTGTCAGTTTCCAGAACGTAAACTCCAGTGGTGATGACTACATCTACTCGTACAATCCCTGTCAACCTTTCACAGAGGGCACCTGCAAGGATGTCTCTGTATGTTAGAGATTTTTTTTCTTTTAAGTACAAATATCTTTCATGCAAAATCACTGATTATAAACTTTATCATATGTCGCTTTAGGGTAGAGTATGGAAATGACGTTGCACATATTTGATAAGTGATTATTATAATGTTACCTGTCTGTAAGAGAAATTCTTTCGTATCAAATGTTTCTGAACACTCATATAGGTCCTCCGAGTTATCTCTGGTCATCATATCACAAATCAAGAAATGATTTGATATACATGTAGTACTGGGAGGGAAGTTTTTGAGCATTCTTATCTAGGCGTTTGTTTTCATAGTTTTGTTGTTGTTGTTGTCATCTGTTTTGTATCAACTCCCTTGTAACACAATTTATTTTGTGCCTTTGTTGTTGTTGTCATCTTTTTTGTATCAACTCCCTTGTAACACAAGTTATTTTGTGCCTAAACATGTTCCAGGCATGTCAGTATGCGCCAAACATCAATACATACTACCCGCTGGGGACCCAACACTCGGCCAAGTTCATACAGGAATCATACTTAACCCTCAGATATACTGCTGGACAAGGATCTTCCAAGAGCCTGAAGAGGTAGGGGTGATTCTATCTATGTGTCAATGGATAGTCCCACAGAGTTTGTGTCCAATGTTCAAAACAGACTATAGAAAAAGTGGGTAAATATCTAAGAACCCCAGGTTAACGAGGGAAATCACTGTACATGTCATTCATTTGTCTAGCATTTGCAGACACAATTGGGGAATCGTGTTGTATTGATGTGAAGATTATTGTCTGCAGGACAACTAAGGTGAAGCTTGTGTGTAATCCTGGAGCCGAGACGTCCTTTACAGCAGAGGGACAGGACCCTAATGTCATCACCCTTTACGTAAGGCAACTTTATTCTCTGCATTCTTAAGCAAACCTTAAGTTTAAGCCTACTCAGACTATCAAAATCTCACCTTAACCTTTGCACGGCTGCCGCACCCACGGCTGCCGCACCCACGGCTGCCGCACCCACGGCTGCCGCACCCACGACTGACGCACCCACGACTGACGCACCCTACCGCACCCTGTGTTGGGAAGACCAACCCACCCACCCTTTTCATTCCGCTACAAACTCCTTACCCTAAATTCAGCCCTTGGCTGCGAAGAGAGAGTAGTCGGCCCACCCAATAACAATAACAACTAGAGTTCCACGAACACATACCTTTGCCAAATAAACCAGGTTTGTTATGTAGAATGATGTCTGTAGACAAATGCGTTACTCATTTCATTTTCTTTATAATTATATGCTTGGAGTTGGTTTATAAAATTTCGGCATTGATTATGCAAATTAGATCCCAACATACAATTAATTTATATCAAATTGTATCAAGCATTACTTAAGCTATCAGCATACCAAAAATCATGATGATCCTTTGACCCATTCTTGACTTATTCTCTTTCAAAGTCTTTAAATACACCTCTTACTCTTTTCCCTCTTTCTCAGTTACATATGTGACAACTTTGATGAAAGTACTATAATGGAATGCAGTGGATTTATGAACTTTTCCTAATCAATTATTCAAATTAGCTGTTAATTTGCATAATAAGTATCACATTATGTCTTCACTTAGGCTATCTACATGCCAAAAATCATGACGATCCGTCAACACGTTCATATTTTCTCATTAATTATGCAACTGAGATCATCATTTGCATGATAAATATGTATTGACATTTCTCCCTTTCTCAGCTACATATGTGACAAGTTTTAAAGTCCTATCATGGAATGTAGTGAATTTATAAAATATCCCCATTAATTATGCAAATTAGCTATTGATTTGCATAATTGGTATCTCATTATGTAGGTCTTCACTTACGCTACCTACATACCAAAATCATGATGATCCGTCAACATGTTCATATTTTCTCATTAATTATGCAAATGAGGTCATCATTTGCATAATTGATATCTATAATCGACATTTCTCTTCTTCCCAGCTACATATGTGACAAGTTTGAATGTCCTATCATGGAATGCAGTGGATTTATAAACTTTCCTCATTAATTATGCAAATTAGCTGTCGATTTGCATAATTAGTATACCATTATGTAAGTCATCACTCATTCTATCTACATGCCAAAAATCATGACGATCCGTCAACACGTTGTAGAGTTATTCTCGTCCAAAGTTTGAAAGGAAACCGGCACCTGCAGTTCCAAACAAGCCGCTAGGGGGCCCAAACTCACAGCACTTACTCTCTGCCTCGAGAGCTATCTACCACTCAAAAATCATGACCACAGCATGTCCAGAACACGATATATAAAAAATTGAGTTTCCGCTGCAGTACCTTAGCAAGCCGCTAGGGGGGCCATTATCGAACTTGACCTTCGTTTTTCCGACCCCTACCCACCTACCAAATATCATCAGGATTCATCCAAGAAAGATCCACTAGAAAGGCCGACATTTGCTTGAGAGCAAATACAGCATATTTCAGCCATCTCCCTCCCCATGCAACAATAGACTATTTCAAAATCACCCATTTGAAAAATCACTTTTACTAATGACGGTTTAACCCAAAAATGAATCTTACAAAATTCCCCCGTTCAACTTAAAGAATGGACTCCAGTGCACCCTATGTGAATTTGCACAATAGACCAGTCCAGAAATACTCCCACTGAAACCTTGGCCTTTTGAATAAGAAACCAAATCCAAAATTGAATTCAGCAAAAAAGGTCCCAGTGCATGAAAAGGTATAATAGACCAGTCTAAAAACACTTCCACTAAAAATTGAATTTTGAATCATCACCCGTCCAAACTGAATTTGAAAAAATCCCCCTTCCGTGTGCAAAAAATGGACTCTTCCATGTAAAGTAGAGCAGTCCAAAAATACATCCGCTAAAATAGGACTTTGACATAATCACTGAAGTCCCAAAAATGGATTTTAAAAAAAGCCAATGGATTTTTAAAAAATCCCCCTCCATGCAAGAATGGACTCTTCCAGCACACCCATTTAAAATTGCAAATTAGACCAGTCCAAAAATAACCCTGCTGAAAGACTTTGACAAACTAGAAGTCACCAAAGTCCAAAATATGAATTTAAAAAAATCCCCCCTCCGTGCGAGAATAGACTCTTCCAGCACACCTTCTGTAAAACTGCAAAATAGACCTGTCCAAAAATACACCCACTGAAAGACTTCACCAGTCCGAGGATGAATTTAAAAAAAAATGAACCCCTCCGTGTAAGAGTGGACTCTTCCAGATAACACCGGACTCGCTGATTGGCTGTCACCCTCCCCCCCTCTTTAGGATATAGATTCAGGCTAAGTGATTGGTTACCTATCTAATTAGATTAAATAGACATATATGCCAGAAGGTGCAATCTGCAGCTGGGGTCAACGACCTTAAGGTCATTGACCCCTGTGGCTATTGGAAAATGACAAAAAAATCCCCAAATCTATCATTTTGACGTAGTCTATGACAGAAATTATACATGTGTCATTTGAATGAATATCTAGTGCACCATTTTACCAAAATTTAGGTCATTTGGTTTTAAAACCAGAGCACAAGAGCCAAAAGTGTACTTTTTGGTCATAAAATGGCCAAATAATCGCAAAATTAAGCATTTTGTTGTACTGTATGCCTCAACTGTTAATGAATCCATGTGCGCATATGTCTAGGGCACTCCTATACTACATTTCAGGTCATCCGGTTCTAAAACCAAGGTACAGGAGCCAAAAGTGTCCTTTTTTGGTCAAAAAATGACCAAAAAATCGCAAAAATAAGCATTTCGTTATACTGTACACCAAAAGTGGTATTGAATTTATATGTGGGAATTATCAAGGCACATCTGTGACAAATTTCAGCTCATTCGGTTATAATACCAGGGTACAGGGGGCCCAAATATACAGTTTTGGTCTTAAGATAACCAAAAAACCTTAATAAAATCATTTTAAAGGCAGATATGAAAAAAATGAAAAAAATATCTGGGGGTATTGGCCCACTCTACCCTTGTGTCAAATTTCAAGTCAATTGGTTCAGGAACAACGGAGATACCGTGTTCCGAAGATTTGACAGGAGAAAGAAAGAAAGAAAGAAAGAAAGAAAGAAACATTACGAATACAATATATTTCACCATACCTATGGTATGGCTGAAATATAATAACCTTAGCCATTCTGGCAAAGGTAATAACAATGGTTATGTGTTTCAGCACTTCACCCTGAGGTCGCCCTGCGCATGCCCTGGAGGCTGTAGTAAGAAGCCCAGTAACGCCACCTGCCGGCAGGTTGGGCCCTGCAGCTGTAACATGACCGATGGGAGCGGCATGGTGGACCTGCACAGGGTGGGCAGGAGGGACGGCCCTGCGTGAGTCAATATTTATATTTGACTGAAGAAAATGTCTTCACAGTTCCACTAATTCATTACAAAATTGAATCATGTTTTTCATCTTCCATCCATTGTCAGAAGTGGTCACTTGTGCAGGTCTCACTGTACATTACAAATCTGTCATTGTGGGTTAACAAGACTTAAGATACAACTCTATTACCATCAACTTCATCCGATCATATGCAGTATTGTTTCTAATTGCCCTAACTTATAAAGACAGTGATGTGAAATGTACCCCCCACCCTGCAGGTTCCGTGACATCATGAGCCCTAGTGAGTTCTCCGACCTCTACTCCTACAACCCGTGCTACCCGTTCTCCCTGGGGTCATGTCGGGACGCCGCGGCCTGCGTCAGTACGCAGACACACGGGATCCACGTGGAGAACTCCCTGGGGAGTCAGGACAAGGCAGCCTTCTTCAACATTGACTCAAACCTGTACATCGTGTACGGAACAGACAGGAACAACTCAAAAGGGTATGGCACCTTTAGACACGTTCTTAGATATTCACCCTCCATAAAAAACCCTGTGTAATGATTTCTGTGCAAGCATCTGTGTAAATGCAGTACAGGTGAGAAAACTATGACACATAACAGGTACTGCATACAAAGCTTACACAACAAGCTTTACTAGTGCTATCCCATGACTTTGTGTAAGTCTGTCTTTGTTTTCCATAGACTCGCATCTTCAGTACAGTTCACTAAAGTATGACACACATGACTTTGAAAACTCATAGTGGAAGAAAACGCAATTACAGATACAAGTATACAAGACTTACACAACAAAAGAATTTGGTTCTGTTTCATGTCTGTCTGTCTTCCTTTTTCAGACTCACGTCTTTAGTCCAGCTCGTCTGTGATCTGCATAAAGAGTCCTTTGAAGCACTGGGACCTAACCCACAGAAGAAGGGGCAGTATGTGAGTCACTGACTGTGCTTTGCTAGGATAGAGATGGCTTTTCTCTGTGGCATTGATATCATCCCATACTTAACTATAGGAATGGGTAGATTTCAATATCTAGCCTTCCCATATGCAAAAGTTAGGTTAAGGTCTATATCACTTTACATGCAAAGTACTATACGTTGCTACGCCAACATTGACAAGGGCAGCAAATAGGATGACACCACTTACACTGACCATTTTTCTCTTCCAACAGCTCTTCACCCTCAGGAGTCCCTGTGCCTGTCCAGGGATGTGTGAGACACCTGTATCAACCCCACCCCCTCAAACCACAGCCCTGCCCACCCCCATCACCGTGCCACACCCGACCGGGAACACCACCCAGCCAGCCCAGGCTGCTTGCGTACAGTACGGCACCTGTGCATGTATGTTCAAGAACGGGTCTTATATTGACCTAACATCGCTGGAACTAACCACAGGGGAGCCACTGTGAGTCTGTTTGTTTGAATTGATAAGAAGGAGAAAATATATCAGAAGGTATGCATGGGCTTAGGACAACTGTTTACAATCAAAGCTTGTTTGGGATGCAAGAACATGTATTATGGATGGCTTTTCCTAATAGTTTTAACTCTGTTGTACAGTGTCATAAAACTTTAGAATGTTAATCACGCTACACAGGCACTATGAAGTGGATGATTAATGCTGTTTCAAATAGACATTTGGAGAAGTCCATCTGCAAACTGTATTGTTTCTTTACCTTCTCTGCTCACAGGTTCAAAGACCACCCCCTGTCCTGGCCTCGCCGTGATGATGGTTTTTACTATTCCTTCAACCCTTGTGCTCCGTTTACTGAGGGGAAATGTGAGGATGTGGCAGTAAGTCACATTTTGTATCTTTCACTGCTTAAAAGAAGCACAGGAAAAAAAGTAAGGGGAAAGATGTTCTTTGTTTGAAATTGACTAAACTCTGCAATGTGAGTAGATGATGGTTGGAGTGAAAGAGGGTTTCTGACTCAAAAATGTTCCTAACATGCCTTCCCACGTTTCATACGACATATGCGTTTCATATGACATATACATGGCATGCCTGTCAAAGCAAGCTACAATACAGTTCTGTTTTTACTTATCATAATTCATATCTTATTTGTCTGACTCCCCAGGTTTGCAGGAAGAACTCCCTTGCTGGGTCAGAGGTCAGCCTGGGAAAGCAGGACTCCTCCACGTTTGCAACAGCCAATGAGGACGGCCCTGTGGCCATTGCATATGCCTCTGAGAACAGGCAAGTCTGCTTAGCGTATCGGAAAAGTTTCATCTCCTATTCAGTCAGAACTTACCCAATTTCACTTTTTGATGCTGTTAAACACACTTCCAAGGCCCCATTGTAAAGTGACAGGCCACCCTGGCTAAATAAAACAGAAATAAATAAATCACAACATTACTCAATGCATTTGTTGATGTGCGAACCATTCTTCCTTAAGACATTGTTAGTTATAACTTACAAAATGGACAAGTTTGTTGTAGAAAATAATTGTATCAGGTTTTATTACAAAAGGTTGTCGTAAGAAAGCTTGCAACATATCAGGCCCACTTGCCATGGCCAAGTATAATATTGTGTTGAAGAGTACTAATGATATCTGCTCCATCATTTACAATGCCAACCCTACCTCCATTTTCCACAGGATGTCCATTGTGAGCCTTCGCTGTACAGAAGAGAAGAGGGACCAGCTGATCGTGCTTGGTGCAGATCCAAAAGTGCCCAATACTTATGTAAGTCTGTTCCTCCAAAATTCACTTGGATTTGATGGGTAGCACGTGCAATTGCAAGATTTAGGGCAAAAAAGAACACATTCAAACAAGCACAATGTCACTACACTCCAAGCAGAGGTTGAGTCACAAGATATTGTAGTAGTCGGAAAAATTACATGGGCGCTCGTCTAAGAGCTCCTCACTCAAACTCTGCTTGGAGAGTACCATTTCACATGGTTAGAACTTAGAAACCCATTGCATTATTACTTTCCCTCAGTCCGTTGAGTGGTTGTTTTGACAAAGTTTGACTACTGTAAAGTTGATATTTTTGTTTTCTTGTTCAACAGGAGTTTATACTGGAGAGTCCTCAATGTTGTTTGCACAAGGGTGGAACCACAGCTGTGAGGAACAGTCTCATGTGGATTATTTGGTGAGTGTAATCACGACATTTGAATATCTCCATACTGTTAACCATTCACCTGCCAAGCCCTAATATATTTGGAATACAAATATATACCATGTGCCACATCCAGATATAACCGGAATAGTAGCACCTTGTTCAAGGTTTCTTTTTGGACGTCAGCAGTCAAACCCTGGCACTGAGAGCATTTTACATGTATAGGGCTGAGCCTCTGGCAGTCTTACAAATTCTGAAAAAATAAACCATCCCAATTCTCATTCAGAAACTTCCTGTAAAATGATAATCATTATCTTCCAGCATTAATCTAAGTTAAATACAATCCTATGATTACTCATGTGATATTGGTGTATTTTAAAAATCAATACAAGTAGATTGTTGTTCATAATCTGTTGACATATTTGTTTTTGCCATTCTGCAGTGCATTAACATTTCTGTTGGTGAATGGATGGAGATGAGACCTGTTCATCATGATCATCTTGCCAGATTGAATATGAAGAATTCGCAATGCAATACTGAGGACAACATGGTCCATATAGTGTTACTACTAGTCAGTAGTCAGAATATAAGGCCGAAAGGTTTGGGGAACAATGTGCTGGGAATGCATGCCATACTATTTCATCTCATGCTTAAAACTAACCTGAAGAATTGTTGATATGAAGACAATTAATCTTTAAAAAGTTCTGCAAAGAAGTTTGCCAAATAAAATTAAATGTTTCCAGTAATAGGCTGATCCTTTCTTTGTACAGTGTTAAGTTTAAAGCCTTATTTTTACAACTTGTTGAAAACCCATCTTGAATAGTCCCTTCAGAAAGCAAGTTTCAAGACTCTATAGTATATGTATCCTGTATCTGTATACATATCGCCGGTATAACCGCCCTTTGGCATAACACCTAGCCTGGTGGTACCCAAACATATTACAGCTCCACAGAGGGCAATAGAGACTCGGAAGCTAAAATGGGATTGGATACTAGGCCATAACACCAGCTTCTAGAGAACACGGCACAGCAGCAGCTGGTTACTGCAAATGCAGAAACTTTCGCGGTGGTTTAATATTTGCGGTTTTCACGAAGGCCGCTTCACCGCGAATTTAAAACCACCACGAACATTTTTCCATAATGGCAAGAGACAACAGTGCATGGTGCTACCGTGAAATTAAATCTCTGCAAACTTAAAATGCATTTACAGTATATTACACTGATCAACCAGTCATACGGTATTACCTAATCTTTGCAGATACCTGCAAGTGTTATCTAAAGCAACCTAGCCTTAATTAAATTAAGACAAACACACAGCCTTCTCCAGAGACCACAGGGTTTATTTGGGAACATACATCGGAGAGACAAACATGTCTTGTACAATCTGGATTTGTTCACAACAAAAGCAGGACTCTCCTCTAAATTTGACTCGCTTCTCCGCAGAAGAAGATAAAATCCTTATGCTATCAACTTCTTATTTCATGGGACACAAACTTCAAACGGTGAGAAAAAGATATTCTTGAGGTTGCTTATAATTTTCTAAATAGTTGGGGCTAGATTTTACATTTCTTCTGCGATCCTGTCTGCCTTCTCCACGGCCTCCTCGATGGGTCCAACCATGTAAAAGGCGACCTCGGGAAGGTGGTCATATTCACCTGCGGACGAGGGTAACGTTTTAAACCTGTGTTCCAGTTCCAGAATATTCTCAACAAAAGAAAAGCAATACAATCAAAACCATATGCACATATGACTTCATGAAGGACTCAAGTACTACACATATGTACAACTGTAACATGTTACAGTTGAAATGTGAAGGCACTAAACACAAACTATGTGGACTCACCATTAATAATTCCCTTGAAGCCCTTGATGGTCTCCTTCAGTGGAACCAGCTTGCCGGCATGGCCTGTGAAAACCTCAGCCACCTGTGGAAAAATACAGTCAACATCACTGATTTAAATTCATTTTCAAAATACACTTCCTAAATCCTTAATGACAAAGTTGTACATGTGACTTCAACAAGCACGAACAGCACTGGGACCCGAATAACAAACTTTTTTTTCACAAGGAAGAAGTTTTCATATGCCATTGTTTCGATGACCATCTGTAATCTTCAGGGCAAAAATAACAGATGACAGATGGACAATCAAACATTGGCTCTTGAAAAACATGTGTTGTGAAAAGAACTGTGCAGTCATGTACTAAACTCAAGATATTATTAACGAAAGCAATGGAACAAACCTGGAAAGGCTGTGACAGGAACTTCTGGATCTTACGGGCGCGAGCCACGGTCATCTTGTCCTCTTCTGACAACTCGTCCATACCCAGGATAGCGATGATGTCCTGCAGGGACTTGTAGTCCTGGAGGGGAAGTAACAAGCTATTGTAAGAAACTATTCCTAAACACTGTACTTGGTAGTAATCTAAAGCAAAACACACAGAGACAATAGGCTGACAGAACTTAAGAGACCAAGTCTAAACACACACACACACACACCTGTAGGGTTTTCTGCACGCTACGAGCAACGGTGTAGTGTTCCTCTCCCACGATGTTGGGGTCCAGGATACGGGACGTGGAATCCAGGGGATCCACAGCGGGGTAGATTCCGAGCTCAGAGATACCACGAGACAGCACAGTGGTGGCGTCCAAATGAGCAAAGGTGGTGGCAGGGGCGGGATCAGTCAAATCATCAGCAGGCACATAGATGGCCTGGAGGTAAAATGGAAAAGAAGCAATCATGTAAGTTAGAACACTAGCAATGGTAATTGGTATTGCAGCTATTCTGCTCTTTCTAGTTAAGAAATTATTCTCGATTTAACTGAAGCCATCTTTCCGCTCATGATGAACACTACTGGTCAGTTGACAAATTCAACATGGTCACAATGCATTAACATCTGGGGACTTGTGACAATGAAAAGTCTACTGCACCTGTACAGATGTGATGGAGCCCTTCTTGGTGGTGGTGATACGCTCCTGCATGGTACCCATGTCAGTGGCCAGGGTGGGCTGGTAACCTACAGCAGAGGGGATACGGCCCAGCAAGGCAGACACCTGGAACCAAGTTTGTATAGAAAGTTCAGTACTAGGCACAGTTAAGAATATCAGATCCAAAATGCCACTTAAGCATTATCAAAAGAACTTACATCTTAAAGATTCCTCCTAGACAAATTTAAGTCCATGCAGTACAGCCACTTTCACAATAAAAAAATTATTACATATATTACTATAAAATAGCATCAACCACAACTACTGACGGTATCTAAAAGTATGCTTGCGCAGACTTAAGGATTGGCCATAGATAATGAAAATTAGCTTTTATCAATGACTTTTCCCTGACCTCTGAACCAGCTTGTGTGAACCTGAAGATGTTGTCGATGAAGAGCAGCACGTCCTGTCCCTCCTCGTCACGGAAATACTCAGCCACGGTCAGTCCTGTCAGGGCAACACGGGCGCGGGCACCCGGGGGCTCGTTCATCTGGCCGTACACAAGGGCCACCTGCAACAACAACAGACATCCATTACAATTCTCAGGTTTCCTTTGTCTTTCACAAAAAATGCTTTAGCAGTGTAATATTGGAACCTGCTCAAACAGCTTTTATTCAGTAGATAGCAAGACCTGGAACATCATACTTTTTAAAGTAATGAACAAATATTTCAACCCACTAGTTATAAAAGGAACAGCCGAACAGGGCAGGCATATGACTTGTAAAATAATGACGGGCTGCACCAGACCTTGGACTTGTCTCCCTTGAGGTCGATGACACCAGACTCGATCATCTCGTGGTACAGATCGTTGCCCTCACGCGTGCGCTCGCCGACACCAGCGAACACGGAGTAGCCACCGTGGGCCTTGGCAACGTTGTTGATGAGTTCCATGATCAATACGGTCTTGCCGACACCAGCACCACCGAACAGACCTGGAAGAGATGCAACAATCAATCAACCATTCCCAGGCATCATAGCCTGATGCATGGCGGCTACAAGACACTGACAGTTGCAACCAAACATACCTCAATAACTCAATCTTCATTGTGTTCAAACTGACTTACTTAAGTTACTACATAGCTTCTTTAAACGCATGAAGGTTATACAATACAACAGTATTAGGATTGTGTCCTTAATTTACGTACCAATCTTGCCTCCCTTGGCGTAGGGAGCCAGAAGGTCCACCACCTTGATGCCAGTCTCCAGAATCTCCTGCTCTACACTCATCTCCACAAACTCTGGAGCATCAGCGTGGATGGCTGCAGTCCTAGAGAAACAAAAAAGCCCAGAGGTGTTAACAAGACCAATATATACTATTTACAAATGTTATGTACTTCAATGTATGGTGACTAATAGATGGCTACAACCCTCTTTTTACATGCAAAAACATAAATTCCTACACAGAGTAATCTCAACACAGCTTTTCTTTCAGTAGTTGCTATGAGATACTATTAGATGAACTAGACCTGGGCTGGTGACCTCGCCCTGTCCATTTACAAGTGACAGAATTATCAGCTGGTTCATATCGGTCACCTCCAAAGGAACAAGAAGAGGAATTGCATACTTCTTGGAGTCGACTGGTCCTCTCTCGTCGATGGGCTCTCCGATGACGTTGATGATTCTGCCGAGCGTCTCCGGGCCAACAGGGATCCTGATGGGAGAGCCGACGTCTGTGCACACCTGTCCACGGACCAGACCCTCCGTACCGTCCATGGCGATCGTACGCACCGTGTTGTCACCTGTTGGGAAGAGTTGAAATTAGTATCACTGCCATGTCATGCTTTCCCATAGTACATACAAATTAGCATTATGTTTCTGCATGTTGGGTGAGTTTCCAGTGCTTTTCTAAGAAACTAAGAGACCTTGTTTTGAACTCTATTTTGTTAATTTAGTACTTTCTACTAAAAAAGAGAAGTATCCAGAAAGTTGACATTTCTTACTGCAATATTTCCATATTCTAGTACTAAGATTTTTTTTCAAGAGAATACTTTTAAGTATCATTTCTGTACTCACCCAAATGCTGTGCCACCTCCAGGATCAGCCTAGGTGATCTGTCTGCCACCTCCAGGGCATTGAGGATTGGTGGCAGGGCACCGTCGAACTGCACGTCCACCACAGCACCGATAACCGCGACGACCTGACCCTTAATGGCATCGGCTTTGGCAGCAGCTTCTGCAGCATAGGTGCGTCCTGAAAAAAAACAGGTCAAAATATTGATTTTTATGCCGCATTGTTAGAAAGATGTTTCCTTGGGACTAGACAAATTACAACAACACAAGAATGGAATTGTAGCAATGAACAAGATCGATTGGAAGGAGTGACACTTACAGACAGAACATTTTTTTTTTTTTTTTCACACTGATCAGTAAATGTACGTCTTAAGGTGACCTTCATAGTGGACTTTTTGTTTGCAGTTAACTGCCATGTTAAAAATTCAACTTAACCACAAAAAAGACGAAAAATAAGGATTTGGAATACGAAAAGAATGCAGTGTATCTGCAATTCTCTGCTTTGAGGAAAACCCAGTGTCTTTGAACAGTTTGGTAGTGCCAGCGCCCCCCCTCCCCAACAATGTGACCTTCGTTTTGGGGGATGGGGGGTGGTCAGCTATCTACTTTATTTAGGTCAATATTTTCAATATATCATGGACAGTCTTCGACCGAAAGGTGTGCTTTGTGCTGGAGAAACTTGTAGATGAAAAGTATAATTTATCGTCAGGAAAATTTTGATACTTTCTTTTACAACGACTACGTTCGAAATGTATTTTCAACTCGACATGTGGGCAACCTACCGGCACGGCACGAAAACGAGGCTCCACATATGCCTCCACATACGTGCGACTTTTTCCATAAAAAAGCATCATTACACCAATTTCTGTCCAGTAGTTAGAAAATTGCGAACATATAGCACCTTAGTGTGGTAGTTACGGATATTTTCATTGCAGAATTAGCCTCTGTGAATGACTGTAAAACATGGTGATACCACGACATGGCATGACCGCCATTTTCAGGTGCACTGCCCTTCGTGCAAGGGCAAAGAATAAGACTGAATTTGAGAGAAATTACATCAAAACAACACCTGAAAATCTACTCACTTGAGTATGAACATGCTGGTAGTGTTCTCAGGAGCGGTTTGGTGACTATGGACCGCTGAATGGCGGGTCGCACAGCCCGAAGGCCGGCCGTACAGATTCCCCGAGCTGCCGTACGCAACATGGCTGACTGGTGAAGGAGACCGAACTGCACCTTGGGTAAAATCGATGGTTTGGACTACTCGATCAGAGCAAGATGGGGGTGTAGCTTTTTATCGGGTATTATAAAAAGTATTCTAATCCATTAATTTTCAGATAAAAACTAATAAAATTTACAAATTATAGTAATTTCAACCTTTTATATTTCTAATATCAACGTGTTGGTGTATTCTGTGGATAATATATATTTACACTTTGAGAAATTAGAATGGTAGCAGCCAATTCCATGCAGATACCACAAAAGTCCCGGATGTTGGGCCATTAGGCACCTGTCTTCTTCATTTCCGAGGAGCATACAACCCAAATGGATTATCCAATGAATGGCTATTACCTACGCGTGTTTAAAGACTGCAGAAGCATTGCTACTGCGGGTAACATTGAAATACTTAAATTGAGCACGAAAAAGGCATTACTTTGAAACACCGCTAGAGACACACAGTCATTGCTACAAGAACAAATTCTATGAAAGACTATCAAGGTTTTGTTGTCATCTTCACGACGACGACGCAATCTCCCATTTCCCCCAGGTTAATGGTGTAATGTTCAATATCACAAGCAAACAGGTGGTTATGAGGAAAAAATAAAGTTAAAAGGCAATAAAGTTACGTAAACGTTTCAATCAACTTCCAAATGTTGACCAATTAACGAATCCATCAAGCCCTTGTACCCTTGTCTTAAGAATAAGATTCGACATAACATTTTAACAGAACATTGCTTGAATGCATATTAGGTATATATATAAAGTACATGTACTTGCTTCAACTACACAGCTGGACTTTTACCCGCACATAGTCGCCTTTCTAAAGAGCCTGGGATCACGTGACTGACGTAAGAAAAATCCCCGCCGTCACTCGTCACCATTTAAAGGTACCCCTTGACATATTTGATTACGCATTCTCCGAGTCAAAACACAGTGAGTAGCTAGTGCACATTTGCGCCATGAAACGAGGTATTTTGCTTGGTTATAAGTAAAATGGGACGTCATAGCAGAAGGAAGAGGAATTCAGGAAAGGGCTGTAGGAATCTTGGGGCCACTCGTCCAGGAAAAGGGCGACAGAGGAAACATTTGTCTGCCGTGAAGATACTTCATCGATGTCGGTTGGTCAAGGACAAAGGACAACAGCGCAGCGGATCCGCCACTGGTAGGACAAAGAAGAATCGTCTTCTACACATTGCGAGTCAGGTCAAGAAAAGGGATTTTAAATCCCCTGGAGACAAACGAAACTGCGGTAGGTGTGAAACTGAAAGGACTTTTGTCGATCTGTTTGTAGATATTCATACGTGGCAGATTTGTCTAAGGGGATTCCCCATTTTGCATTGCCCTTTATTGCATGTTTATATAACCGGCAACCGTGCTCTCTAAACAGAGCTCTAGAGGTTTATGACTTGCCCTGATTTCGAACATTCGTCCAATTGATCCCTCAAGTTGGAAACGGTTATGTAGCCCAAACGTCAACAAAAACTTTTTGTCGTAGAACTGTTCCTCCCCTGCCCACCAGAAACTGCCCGTGCTATCCTAACAAAGTAACATTAAACACATTTTTAACTCACAATCAATTCACATTATAGATATTTGCCGCCTTTACCCCTACGTCGCATCCAACGCCGCCCACAAGTGGAGAGACCTTGCCCGTCAGCTCGGCCTGACAGAGCCCAACATCAGCGCTATCGACGCTAATCAGCGCGGAAATGCCAAGGAGAGCTGCATAGAGGCCATAGAAACCTGGCGACTGAGTTCAGGACAGAACGCCACCGTACCCGAGCTGAAGAAAGCGCTTGTTGGAGCCGGACTCAAGCTGGTGGCAGACGAGATGGACGGTATGGACGGTCGTAGCCTACTTAGGTCGTGCAAAGACACGCAGGTGTTCGGGGATTGAAAAAATCTAATTTGTTGCAGATTTCTCGACTCTGTCTTTTGGACTATTTCAGTCGCCGAAACAAACAAACAAACAAACAGGCATCAGACACACGTAACGATTTCAACGATTTAATTTTCCTCTTGTCGGTTATAAAGTCATGGTCTTAACTCATTCTGTTACAGATCACCTTGATACAGTGCTTGGAGGAGACCAGTCGCCTCTCCAGATATCCATAGAGCGGGGTCGGCTTCACCACCATGGACAGCGACTCACCCTTACAATTCACATCCAAGAGGGGTCTGTTCAGGGGTGGACCACGCATCCAGAAGAACATATAAGACAAACGGGTATGTTTAATGATGAGTGATTTTTATGTTGTTTCAATGTCAAATGAAAGACAAAATACATGTAATTGATTATTCTGTCGTCTTAAAGGTGTTATGATCATTTCCTTACAGAAAGTGCTGGCTTGTAACTTCCGTTACGACCTTGAAGGAGGTTACGCCTGCCTGAAGCAAGCTGAGAAACTGCTGTTCAAGACAGACGACGCTCATCATCACCAGGCGAGGATGCTGGAGGTCAAGGCGGTCCTGCTGAAGAAACAGAAGAAGTACCGGGAAGCTAAGACTGCCATTGACTTGGCGCAACAGGTACGAAATTACTCTCCAAGCAGAGGTTGGGCTAGCTCAGGCTGTTTTTTAACGTTTATTTTGCGTTTTTAGCGGCCGCGAGACATCAAGAAAACAGTACAAAATAGAAAGCCCGATAAAAAACGCTTAGAAAAAATTAAACCGTCAAAAAAGCTAGAGCCTAACCTCTGCGCTTGGAGAGTAAGAAACTACGATACTTTGCTACTTTCTTTGGGTGTTTCGCTTTGTTTTGTATCCTCTTTGAAGGTGTTTTTACAAGTAAATCATCATATTTGTTTCAGTTGTATACATGTGTATGGAATTACACGTCTTATTTCACTGATCAATAGGCTCTGGTCAGCATGAAGAAAGGGAGAGATCAAGGCAAGATTTGGTACACCTTCGCCTCGCTCCACGCGCTCATGTTTATCAACAGTGAGGTGACGTCACACCAGTCCCTCGTCAGGGGGACCTGTCAATCACCGTACCACAGCGCGATGCGAGGGTTTCACCAAGCCTTAGACAACTTCCAGGCAGAAGAAGATGACCGTCTGTACAGGGACAAGAGATGTGGTATTGTCCACGTCCGCCAAGCTCAGCTCCTTCTACAGTGCTGGTCAGAAGCGCGCCGTTTTGATTACGATGTCTACATATCTGAGGAAAATCTGAAAGAAGCAGAAAACAATCTGCACGAAGTGGAGAATAAGTATTGGGAGAATATTCCCAACCGTACAAAGTGTTACTGGCACCTGGCAAAGTCCGACTTGCACAGATACAGGTGCAACAAACAGAGAGCGAGAGAGCTTGCGAAAGAAGCTCTGAAGATCGCAAAGTCATTTGGGTTTTCATCTGAGGTTAGGTATGCAAAAGATCGCCTAAATTTCATAAAGGATCTGCCGAAATGAGACGCGTATTTTGCGTATGTAGCCAGCTGTCTATGTACCAAAGTGGTAACTTCTATGAAGTCGACGTCTGTGATTATAGTGTGCAGAGTTGTTTTTTTTTGGGGGTGGGGGGGTGGGGGGAGGGGGGGGTGTTTGTTTGCTTGGTGTGTCCATGATTATTTGATTACAGTAGAGTGACGGATTTCCAAATATACTAGGCACGTCTGTGACACTGACAGATATTAGGTCAAAGGTTCCATAAGGTCACGGAATATTTTCTTCGATTTGCTGTTGTGTGAATGTCTGTTAGTAACTTACCTTATGAAAGTCAGTGAGAAAACGCATAAGACGCAATCAGCGGGAAATTCGCAATAATAAAAACGAGAAATTCATAAACTGATATCTTATGGAAGAGTGTTTAATATCCTCAATTTCTTCTGTGTTTTTTTTTTTCAATCCAGATGTGTTCATAAGATTATAGAGACTATATAGATCAGTGCATAGTAAGAATAAATAGAGTTTTGTCATTTATTTTTGGTGCATTGTTAGAGGGGAATTTCTGTTTTCTATGTGGGTAAAGTTTGACTAACCCCTTCTATTATTGAAGGGTCATAGATTCTAAAGGAACGGATGGGGAGATACCCCTCGTCTAGCCGCGGACGACGATAACGCTATAAGCGATAACCAACAGTCGTTCGCGGCTACCCCTCGTCATGTCAAAATAGAAAAATGAATATTTTGACAATTTTTTTTCGGCCTAGAGCCACACCCAAATTCTTTCGTCACGTCACATCCGTAACGTTAACTTTTGTTTTATATTGACGCTTATGACGTTGACGTTAGTTACGTAACAATAACAAGGGAACGAAATAGAATATAACGTTATCGTTAACGTTATTAACGCGTTAAAGCACGTTTTATCAAATGTCACATGATAATCATAATGTTATATTCCGCATACTCCAATCCACTATATCCCCGGGGCCCCTGATAAGGTCATAGGATGGCCTATCGACCTTTTGTAGCGATAGAGCGCGGCCGATATACTGTTACACATATCGTATAACACGCTTGGCACGTATTTTTTACATAACCGCGCTGCCTGGCTGCACTATGACCTTTCGCCAGGCATTCTTTATAGGGACAAGATGGCGACTGCGGAGCAAAACATCGTCGAACAAATCCGCGAAGAAGTGTTTTGCAGCATCTGTTTGGAGTTGTTTAGGAGGCCCAAGGCGCTGCCTTGTCAGCACACGTTCTGCGAGGACTGTCTGCTGAACTACGCAGGTGTACGGCAGGTGGTTTGGTGCCCTAATTGTCGTCTACAGGTCAGGTTGCCCCCTCAGGGCGTCGTGGGCCTGCCGGACAACCATCTCGCCGCGAACGTTTGTCAGAAATTCTCACAGCACACGCCGCAAACGGGCGGTTCAGACGACAACTACTGTGACCAACACCCAGTGGAAGCCCTGAAGTTGTACTGCCAGCAGTGTGGGGTTGCGTGTTGCGCGGAATGTTTGGACGACCAACACGCAGGGCACACCGCAACAACAGTCAGACAAGCCGTGGAACAGAAGAAAATTGCTCTGCGTGCTCTCGTGACAGAGTGCAAAAACACGTTGGATACATGTCACAGCTACTTAAGACAGCTGCCTTACGTCGAACAAACGCTATCTACAGACACCCAGCGTACCCAAGTTGACGTAACAGAGACATTTGACAACGCCATACAACACATTACCCAAGCCTTGACGGCGGAGAAGGACCGCTTGTTGCGTGACATTGAAGACACCCAGAGACGCAACAATGACACTCTGAATGCGTACGGTGCACAAGTTCAAAGTCAGGTTACAGAACTGACATCTGCATGTGACGCCGCCGTATGGGCGCTAGGTCAATGTGACACGCGTTTCCTCAACCACGAAGCTGCAGTGTCAGAAGCGCTGGACAGATACAGAGAGCACGCTTTACCATCTCCCGACCGAGCAGTTTTCCAGGCCCTAGACGTCGATTTTCAGTCTCTGGCTTCAGCTATGAGCCGTATGACGTTGGAGCCAGTTAGTCTTCAGCCAGGTAATGTTTTAAATACAGGACAGGTGCGCTTCGGTGGGAGAGGGTCAGAAAACGGCCAGTTCAGCTGGCCAACCGGAGTCACCGTCTCTAAAGATGGGGTCATCTTCGTGGCAGACTACGACAATGAGAGAATACAGTCGTTCCACTGCCAGGGAAGATACCTCGGCCAGTTCCAGACGCTGGTTCCGGGAAGACCTTCCCGGACGATGAAGCCGCAAGGAGTTGACCTTGATGCTTACGGGAACCTGTGGGTTGTCGGGTACAACGTTACCGAAACGTGCGATCTTCTCGTTCAGTTTTCCCGGACGGGAGAATGTCTGAACAAGATACCTCTCACACACACGGGCTACTTTCGCGGCCTCGCCGTCAACAAGCGAACCAACCAGATCCTAGTCACTGAGACGACGGCTACGAACCAACCATCGGGAGGTACCGGCGTCACATTTCGTGGCGAGATAAAGGTTTTAAAGCCAGACGGGACATTAGTGAGAGTTATAGGAGGATCTCACCAGAAAACTTGGCTGCAGCCGTTCTGGACAAAGAGCGGACCTCACGAGGACATTAAGTACCCACGATACGTCACCGTAGATTGTCATGGCAACATCATTGTGTCGGACACGGTGGATCACTGCATCAAGATCTTCAGCGAGACGGGAGAGTTTCAGTTCAAGTTCGGAGAGGACGGAAAGGGGGACGGACAGCTGAGGTACCCGCGAGGGGTGTGCGTGGACGTCTCCGGGAACATCGTGGTGGCTGACGAGGGAAACCAGCGCGTGGAGGTCTTCAACCGGCACGGTCTCCTGCTGCATCACGTGACGGGCGGGATGAAGAAGCCCAGTGCCGTCGCCATGGCAACGGACGGACGCCTGGTGATGACGGACGTGGATACGAACATGGTCACTGTCCTCACAGCATAGACTCAGGGGAAAGTCATTACAATGAGATACAGTCCTGATGTTTACAAAATGAGTATAGCTAGAATGTTACATTACTCATTTATAAACATCAGTTACACTATGCACCGAGCCACAGCGATTATAGTTGGAGTTATAGTATAACCCCTAATTATAAGTTTGGACTGTCAACAACAGTCGCACTGTGGCTAACACTATGCGAACCACGTAATACACTATATACAAGAGACTCAAGCATTTATGCATTGTTTCCCAAGGGCCAGTAGACATTGTGGGAGTTCAATACAAGCCAAAGAAATTAACTTCTCAGTCTATAGAATACTCACTTCTCTAAAACTGATGTTCTGTAGGCATTATTTGTCAACCAATAAGTGTTACCCATTTAGGCACCTGTTAGATTATGCAATCTACAATGTATAATCAAAATATGTCCACTATTAGTGGACTGCTACAGGGTACACAGGACAACAATACCCAATAGGTATTGCTTTCTACAACTAGATATAGATATGTATTTTGTGAAGTATTGTTTATTGTGCATTTGTAAAGTTGAAATGTGAAACACTGTATCATGAAAATAAGAATTGATGGAAAAAGAACTTTGATGTTACAAGCGACAAAAGTTTGCTATGTGTAGTACTCAGGTTATCACCTCATAATTTATTACTCCTCAAATGATTTTTTGTGAAATGCAAAAACAAATCAGATCTGAAGTCTGACCATATTGCCATGTACAACTTATTGTGTTAGCTATATAACTTATAAGTAGGGGTTGTGACTAAACAGTGAACTCTTACATAATGTGAACTGTAAAATGTTGCAGCCATATGATTGCTTTCCAGTATTGTTATTAGTGGAATTCTACACCAAATGTTACTTTTGCTACATGTACAACTTAAATTTGTTCTCAAGTCACTGTTGACATAGTGGAATCCTGTTTCTTCTTGTTTCTTCTTCTACAGTAATAAATTAAATTAAGATGATTGTGATAAAAACATAACTGCATTATTTCACTTTAAAAAGATACATGAGCCAAAGAACAAGAGGTAGCTCAAACATATAAGTCCACTCGTTTGATGGTGTCTTTAATTAAAAGAAATAATGTGCTTTGCTATACATAAAATAAATTCTTAACTTATTTGTTCATTCCTTTACAATAGTCTATGTGAAATATAATATACACAAGAGAGAATAAGTGTGAAACAATGATAACAAAGGTATTGATCGTAACAGCAGTATTAAGTTTCAGATTTGAGCCAGTCCCATTGTAAACTTTGGTAGATTTACAAGATTATATGTTTTGGCTCTGATCCAATTTTCTGTAACTGAGCACTGACAAAAAACTAACTTGAATTTGTATTCTCTCCAAGACAATACAAGTTATATTGATGGCTTCACAATCAAGTGATACAAGACATTGAACTTGCCATCTTTAAAAACTGTAGTTCAGGTGTACTTACTTGATAGTTCAGGTGTAACACATGTAAATATGTATCTAAAAACTCAGTGACAAAATATGACCGAAAGGAAAACCTAAGTTGTACAACGTGCAAATACATGTAGGCACACTCATCTTGTAGACATTACCACTTGTTAAATACTTAACGTTAAACGTTTTATTACAAGTATATTGCATACATGACCCCTCAGCTTCAAACCACAAACAAAACAGTACATTCTCTGTCTACATACATACACATACATATTCATAAGCTTCTCTGTCTATGTGTTGAATAGTATATAGACTTGCTGATACATAGATGTGATTAATGATACAGTTACGTAATGCACACATAAATACTGTAGGTGCAATCAGCAATGTTCAGTATGGTGTGCACCAACATACACACACATACATACATACATACACATACACACACACAGACATGCATACACACACAGACACACATATGCGCAAACATACAGACACGAACACACCCAAAGACATGTAGCATTACAAAACATAATGAATACAGTCATTAATGTTATAGACATATAATATTTATCATAAAAATTTGATGTACATGTATAGATATATTGAATATATTATATGGCTTAGGTGATTGAATCAGTCTTCTAGACTGGCCCAAATCATTCAAGGATGCAGAATAATCACCCATAAAATCATCTCTGCCTGACTTACTTCACCATCATGCACACATAGATGGTTTCCACTTGAGGCAGGAGCTCTGTGCCATCGAGGCGTGGCTCCACATGCAGGCTAGTGTTCGGCTGAAACACGTCATCGCCAATCTCCCAGTCTGGGTACATCCAGACAGAAGTAACCCCCACAGGGACCCCTCCCACACCCTCGCACTCCAACTGCACCTTCTTTACTACTTCTGCCAAGTCTTCATACTGGGCATACTGCATAATGCTTCTCTTTTCCTTCACTTCAGGACTGAATGACAGATCAACCAGTTTACCAACTGGGGCACTCCCCTGTCCGGTACTGTAGTAAATACGAACAGCCTTCAACCACCCAAACGGAGGCTTTTTAGCGGAAAAGAAACATGTTTGAGGGTCACTTGCACAGTAAGTCTTAGCCTCTTTAACAAGTAACAGATCAAAAACATCTACATTAATCAGGTTAACATCAGGACAAGCCTGTAGCCACTCATCCGCCTTTGCAAAGATCTCAGACAGAGTTTGGAATGTGGGTAACTTGGAGGAAAAGATGGACACCTTTCCGGCAGCTACTTGCTCAGGGATGAAGTCTTGTAAGTGGACTTCATGAGGAGTCGGTGATTCTTCTACTGAGATCAGGTACGCTCGGAGGAATCGCACCAACTTGGTCGGCGTCTGGAAGGAAGATGTAAGGTTGACATTTCTTTAACCTGTACCCTACAGACTTAGGTTGTAATGTTTATAGTAACTTTGCTGAGCACAAACAGCCCCTACTGCTAAAACAGCTTTTGTTCCAATGGGCTTTTGTAGATCCGAGTAGCCTGACATGATAGCCAGCCCAGGTAGACAGCCCAGCCTTTTCCATAACCCTACTGCACTTCCTTTTGCAGAGACTTATGTGCAACATCAAGATGATTACAATCACAATCTACATGATATTGTTTCTTATCATGTTTTTCATCTACGACTGATGCAAACACTAAATTTCATCAGTTAGAATAATAAAGACTTACTCTCCAAGCAGAGGATAGACTTTGACTTGTTTTGGACATCTTTTTAGGCATTTTTATCAGCCTTTCTATTTTATCAACAGAAATTTTCTTATTAGTCTGTAGACTAGTGGTTCTCATCCATAAAATTTACTTGCCAACTAAGCTGGAGCCTAACCTCTGCTTGGAGATTGAGAATAATGACTGACATATGACTCATTGTATCTTAAGAAGGTACACATTGAATTTACTTGTTATGTTTGTCGCAACATAGCAATGCTGCTGTACAGTAGTGTTAATTTGTAAGAAGCACAGTAGAGTTTTACATGTCACCATACCTGAATAGGCAACACACATTCTTCAGAGTCCATTTCTTTCGATTTTCCTACGCAGAGAGTCCAACGGCAATCCGCCTGTGTTTCTTTCTTGTCCCCTGGGATTACTAGAGTCTGGATGTTCAGCAGTTGTCCTGTTTGCTCTGCTATCAGACCATTCAAGCGAGTCAGGACTTCTTGGAAGGTCTCCACCTGTTAAAGAGAAATCAACAACTAAGGGAATAAATCAAATAGTCAATGACATTAAAAAGAGGAAATCTGGTACAAAATAATATCTATTAAGCAAAGCGCTTGAAAATGATTCAAACAATGAAAGATAAAACTCTCTACCTTATTTCACCTAATGGACCTCCTATAGCTAAAATATGCTGTTTTTTTCCATTGACTGAACTGACTGAAAACTCTTTCTAGCACACCTCAGTGTTAAAAGTAAGTTAATTCATCAAGAAAGGACAAGTTTATATAACATTGACTTGATACAGGAAAAGATTGTCTGCTAATCGAGTTGTTTTTGTGATATAACTTAAGAAAGGTGATTTATAAAGTGTTAGTGTTACCTTGTCACCATGATCCCTTGGGAGAACATCAATTGAAGTTATCTGAGGAGGGTTGTGAGGATGTTTTTCCTGTTCAGGTTTCTTCTGGTACCAGATTCTGCGACATAAAACATAGACTTATATAAATGTCAGTGGAGTTAGCAAAACCAAGGAGGTTGAAAAAAGGAACCTCCTTGGCAAAACTCAGAGCTGCTTTTACAAGTGAATCAGAGGTATGGGGTTGGAATCCAAAGCAAAGGCAACCAAACCTGTATTATTGGAAGAAGGGAGGGAGAGAGAGAGGTGAGAGAGAGAAAGGAAGAAAAAGGGGCAAAGAAAAAAAGAGGGGTACCATGGGGCCTTAGTCATGACCCCCACCACCCCCTAACCCTTCCACTTGTTTTGTAAAGGGCCTAGCGGTTGTTGGGTCAGGTAGCGGTCTGTGAATCTAGCATCGATATTCATTTATGGAGGGGGGGGGGCGGTGGTAGTGATTAGTCGCATAGAAATAATGACGCTGTTACCACATATGTTTTCATACCTTAGACCACGAAGTGCGAACCGTGACACGTCCTTAGGTTTCCCTGCTGGGTATGACATAACCTGTGTGTCCCAGTGCTGGTCATGGTGGGGAGAGACTGCCACACGGACCGTCTCGCACTTCTGCACCTGCACTTCCGGGTGTTCCGCCAGCCAGCCGTTCGCTTGGCGGACGCCGTCGGCGAAAGGCGCGAGCTTGGGCGGGCTGCCGCTGGTGAGAAGGCTCGGTACGAAGTCCTCGCAAAACAACATCGCTACAAGATGGAGGACTCACGCCATACGGGCTGACTAACTGTCAGCCCCTGCTGAACAGCTAGACGAAAGCATCCTGCCGTTTGACAGACGTGACGTAATGGTTTCAGTTCCCGTTATAAATTATAACGCCATATAACGTTACCTCACCCAGGCCACAGCACGTACATTTTATAGTAACATCCCTGCTTTCACTTTTACTTTATTTGCATTTCCCGGGCAATAAACTCACTTTTCGGTCAATAGAATTTACTGTCTTGTTTCATCTATAGAATCAAGGACGTTCCATCAGATGTAACGTCCTTGATAGAATTTACTTGCTGTTAGTGTGAGCATACTCACTGTTGAAACGTGCCTCTGGTACAAACATACTAGGGGGTCGTCTAGTCTCTACGTGAAATATGGTATTTTCCAAGTGGCCCAACTTACCGCAGTGACTTATGTAATTAACTTTATACTGCGCAATGATATCATCGAATTTATTTATGTGTTTCGACGCACCATACAGTGCCATCTTACACTTTCGAGTTTCGCTCGTTGATCCTCATCTAGCCCGATTAAATCGCGCTTGTAGCAGCCCGCCCAACATCCGCCGGCCTCCTCTGTGGGGAGGGGCCAGTTACAGTCCTTGACTGCACATTTTGCGTTACACAGACTAATGCTCACCCGCCCAAACAAGATGTTTTAACATCTTAAAAGTATGACATTAGTCTCAGACGCCTCTCCAACTTAGTACAAGTATTCAATTTCCAATCTAACGTCGTTTAGATTACGTCACTTTTAGTTTCGCAGTTACGTCACTTTTAGTTTCGCTATTACGTCACTTCCTTTTTTAGTTTCACAATTACGTCACTTTTAGTTTCGCTATATGTAAATATGACACACCTGCCACCTCTCAAGTATCTCTGAGACATTTAAGCGTATGTGTGAAAACAAAGGAACAGCAACACAACTTTTCTTCTCCCATACCTTTCACATTCGCAAACACTGTTGTTCTCAGGTGAAACAGATGACATAACGATACTTATGATTTGGCCCTCTTCACTTTGAGCGGTTGTGCCTCGCGGGTCGGACGCGTGTTTTGAAGTTCCTCACGGTAGGCCGTCGTTTTTGTCTTGATACTTGTATAGAGCTCTTTCTAGTCTAGCTCCCTCAGAATTCAGAGATGATCGTTTCGTCTATTGTGATATTCATGAATATGGTGTTTTGTGTACTAAGGCCATGTTAATTCCATTATATGGATGTCTTCAATTTTGGTCCCTTTCCAAAAACGTTTTCGATCATACTGTAAATCCTAGAAAGCAGTTGCAAAATAAGCAGCATATTATATGCAAAGAATATCAGAAATAGTAATGTAGTAGAATGCCAATGACAATTCTAAAGTAAAAGACGAAGTGGAAAAACAAAAATGAAGAAACTATATTTTCGTTTACTTTACTTATTTATGTTTCATCACTTGCTCAACCTTTCTGACCACTCATATTTCAAAATGAAGGTAATTTTTTGGGCTAAATCTTTATTTTTTTCACACGCTCGCATCAGTTTTGTAGCTTCGAAAGGATGTCATCCATATAATCAAATCAACATGGCCTTATCTGAATCTTTTTGGAGGTGCGTTCAAAAATTGGCCTTCGCTTAAACCGTTTCCTGTCGTTTGCTGTCGGATTTCCAGGCCTAACCGATAGAACCGTTTCATTTTTTTGCATCATGAATGGGGCCTAGGTCTATAAAATTTTGTTTCCCCAAATCATAATGCTATTACTTTCCAGTCGACGTCCTTTCGAAAATCAGCTAAAGAGGAGGAAGGAGAGAGAACTAGTTGGAGTCTAGCCTTGATATAATTAGTTTCGGTCTGCTCGAAGGTCGGCTAGTTAGAACTGAGATGATAACTGTGCTCGTCTGTGGCCCATTCCTAATCTCCAGGCAGATTTACGGGTGATATAAGATAGTATCAAAGGCCAAGGAGTATAGCTGTCTAGAAGGAGTCGGCCAGCTATATTCCTTAGCCAGCTTCTTATATCACCGGTAAATCTGCCTGGAGACTACTCCGTGCCAGGAAATTTACCAAACCACCGTTCGAATGTTTCTTGAGGAATTCATTTGTAACTTGGGTATCTGGAAATTAAGGCATATCAAACTCTTTGTAGAGCAAGAAGAGCCGTAAAACTGACCCGCACTTCTCCGGGCCCGGGCGAGTCATTTCACTTTCACTGAATGACGTACTTTCCCAAGGCAATGAGGTAATGTGTTTACAAGGTGAAATCGATACGATTATGCCTTACACTTCTTTGCTTTATATGTGAATCTGAAAGGGTTCGTACGAAACTGAAACTCCTGAACGCTCATGCCAACAGCGTAATTTCATACCTAAGCCAAGTACTCCCATATGAATCTATTTTCTTCAGAGTGACAAGATCGAATTGCGGTTCACGTCCTCTCCCAACACTAAAGCTCTTGACATCGCCATTTGGTTCTGTTCAACCGAGATGCCAAAACAAGGCAAAACATCAAATCGCCACTGTACAATACACAAAATCTATTTCTTCTTTATTGGGTCCCTGTCGCCGAGTTCTCTGGTTTAGTCCGTTATCAATGCTTGTCTCGTAAGCTTATTAAGTTAGCAAATGTGTATCAAAAATAGTCAGTGTACTCTAACAGAACTTGAGGTTTAGGTATCAGCGTTTTTCTATTGTTTTGCACGTTAAGCCAACTTAAAGTGTGTATATTAACAGCAGGAGGTGAACTTGTTTGTACAGATTTTGCTGAGGTGAGTTATTTGTACATTGTCTCGTGTGTCTTCCACAATGACAATGTTAACAATGCAAATTTAACACTAGGAGTGCGATTTTTGTTATGGCCTTCACTTACATCGAGTAATTAACAGCAAACATGGGCGACAATCAGTTAAGGTCACAATCACGCACTTATTTCAGACTACGGACCAAAGAAAATGGCAGACTATAAGGAAACGAGGAACCTGAGGTTCAAGTACCGCAGCCTGTTGATCGGGGTGGTGGCAAGCGGAGCCGTGCTGGCCATAGTGATCGGTCTCGCCGTCGGCTTGACAATACAACGATGCAACGAGCGCAAAGGTTGGCTAAACATTTTCATTCTAACATATTCTCTTAAAGTGTTTGCAACAAACTAGGTCGGGCAACATACTCCGTGGCTACCGCTCGCTCTCGCTTTTCGCTTGCTCCAAGCTGACCCCATTCGGGTTTTAACCTTGATAACTTTGAGAAACAATTTAACATTAAAATTATTCTTGCGTAAAGCAAAAATAATCAACGTAGCTTTCATAATTTTCAAAATAACAGAGGAAATCGTCCACGTCGGTCTGCTGTCTCGGACCGACGTCCAGTCAGCGGAAGCCATGAAGGAAGCGGCGATGTTGGCCGTGGATGACATCCGTGCCCATCGGGAGAAGGTACCGTCAGCTGCGGACATCCAGGTCCACACCGGGGACTACGATGGATCTCCAGACGGAGCTTTGCAAACTTTCCGCCGCCTGTACAGCCAGCAGGGCGTGCGTCTCTTCGTGGGTCCCGACACCAGCAGCCATGCGGTCCATGTGGCGGAGTGGGCGATGGTGAACGCACCGGACGCGGTCTTCATCTTTCCACGAGCAACATCCGAACGACTTGCCAACGCCACGAACACCATACGACTCAGCATGGGCGACCACGCTCTTGCTCTGGCCTTGTACCTGAGGCTGCAAAGCGACAACGTTTCCGTCGTCATCCCGATACACATGGATGACATCTACTCTACGGGCCTGGTGCAGAGGATTCGCGACCTGGCAGACGATATGATGGACGACATTACAGTTGGCACCAGTATCAGCTACGCGCCGGGGACAATCACCAACAAGGAAGAAGCGCGGAGGCTGACAGGACAACTTCGCGACGCCCTCAGGGACAACCCAGACGCAGTCGTCCTCCTTGTGTCGTATTCTGAAGCCCAATTTATTCTGGAAGCAGCCAATGGTGACAGCACCCTGTTGGGCCGCATGTGGTACACCGGGGACTCCTTGGCTCTCCGAGAGGACATTCTGAGTTCTGATGACGCAAAGCAGTCTGCACAAACGGTAAGCCTGTACGGACTGGCCTACGCCGGGGAGGAGCTACACGGCAAACGGAGGATGCGCAAGATGCAGAAGCTTGCTGATCGTCTGAAACGCTCGCCTCCTGTGTTTGCTCCGCTGGCCTATGACGCCGTCAACCTGATCTACGACACCTGTCAGGTAACCCGGACCACCGATGCTCAGGTGGTTCTTGCACACCTTACCCGCGAAGCAGAATGGCAGAACGGACTGTCCGGCAGGCTGGCGATTGACTCTAAGCGGGGGCGCGCGTTCGGAGATTACCTTCACTCGTTCGTCGCTCCAGAGATTCCAGACATCGGCAAGGTCACCGTCGCCATGACAGGGTCCTGGATTCTGGACGGACTGTCGCAGGTATCTCACGTGGACGACGGGTCTGACCAGGTGGGCAGTGGTAGGCGTAGGAGGGAAGTAGCGTCCTCTGACATGATGTCTATGTCATCAGTGACGTCCACTGCCATGTCGTCTGCCTCAGTCTTCAACAAGTCTGATGTCATGGCACTGAAATCAATGGCAGGAAACAACTGCAGAAACTCGCAGGTAATTATAGATCTGTTCCATACTTTCTGGAAGAAATAAGCGTAAAAGCTGACAAGCAGTACGTAACTGTGACAGAAAGACCCACGACAATGTTCACATGTTACCGTTACAGCCTTTGGTGGTATGTTCTCTAACTTCTGTCAGGGAATCTCTTCGTATGATTGACACCATTCTGTTGTATTCATTTTCCAGTTCTCCATCACCGCTACGGATCCAGCAACATACATGCAGGTGCAGCATGACTTTACGGACGCCACGTTCCCGGAGATGTTCATAGTTTCGACTGCCTACGGCTACAGTCTGCAGATGAGCTGTGACAAGCCGGAAGGGCCGGTGGTGTTGGACGTTCTCTGCCCGCCAAGCATCAATCCCAAAGACAAGATGGCCTGTGTGCAAACCGTCACCTATCCTGTTACTGAACAGGTGAGGCCACTGTCTTTGTTAGGCTTTGTGTATTTTCTGCATGTTTTTCTGTCAGTTCATGAGCCATGACACGGGCCTGTGCAGACAAACTACAACTATCCAGGGATTATCATTATTACTTGTCAGTCCGAGCGGAATGTCAAATTTTGTTGTCTTGTTTTGTAGGGTGGCCGTCGCCGTCTACTGTTGTCTCAGGCCACCGCAGGCGCTATCGGACAGTGCGTTGTAGCCGGTGTTGGGTGTAGCGTTTGTGTTGGAATCCTTTCATTCTTCACATTAGGTACGACAGAATCCAAGATGATAGTTATGTATTGTTTTTTTTTTTAAATTTATCATTGAACTAGTGACGTTATCCTAATTTGTGTCAACTATAGGGCAATTTGGTATTGTAAAGGATGACCCTTCGACAGCTAATTGCATTGCATTGCATTGATATAACTGAAAACAGCCATAAATGTGCGTTATTTCCTTGTACACAGGTATCGGTGCAGCTGCTTGTATCGCGCCTTGTTCGCTCGGTATTGCAGGCGCCTGTGGCAATGCTGCTGGGCAGGGCATCAGTGAAGCTACTAGTGGCAAGATCATCTGCACTGAACTTTTTGCCCAAGGTAAGGATTTACAAAGATGAATTTTCTTGGATGTAGCTGACAAGATAGGACATATTTTGTTTTCAAGCAAAGGATGTGTCAGCTTTATCGTGCTAACACCTTCTTTGCTTCCACATTATGGCAACATTGATTTGCAATCCTCGTAAATGATACACTTAATTTACATGTAATACAATGCCGTCGATGGATCAATCTCCATAAATAAGGTTACGGTCGGTTCAGACAAGATAACACAAAACATCGTCATTGCCCCCGCAGGTCACCTGGATGGCCAGACGTACCTGGCTGATGCCGCCTTTGGTCGCCAGCTGGCTGCCGAGTCCCCACACGTGATGGAAGGGTACCACACCCTGGCCAGCCCCATCGTCTGGCTCATGCAGCGGTCTGACACAGCGACAGACATCGTCAAGGTGAAGCATTTTGGATTCTTATGTTTCTGCCTTCTCCTTAAACATACAGTAAATTCTAACACGCACCGGCTGCATGTATGTACAACTGGTTGACACATTGAAGATTTTCCACTGTCATACAACACCAAATTTTGCTTACCTCGAATTTTCAGTCGCACTTACGTCGACCTTCTTCAGGAGTGATGATTCAGTTACTCTGATCACGTGACTTAGAGACACGTGATTCGAGTAACGAATCATAGATACCTGGCAGGCGGTATCGGCCCCCGTCTCTGTTGAGTGTCGGCTGGTGTGTTCTTATGTAGATGGCTTCCTTTACCCCCCCTCGCAAAGTAATCCGGTTCGGTGTCCAATATTTGTACTTTGTCCAAGATGATGAAATGTCCAGGTGATTCAATATTAATGTGCTGCGATACCTTCGACGAGACCGAGCTCTTTTTCCTGTGCTCCAAGAACCTAGTCTTGAGCGAAAGCTCGGTTTCCCCAATGTCTGATACTTGGCAGGGACCACGGGTATTTCTGCCCTGACAAGGGATGTGGTTTATTACGCCACACTTATCCTCCTTCTTTGTTTTGTCTTTTGGTGCCATTAATGACTGTCGTAGGGTTCGCGTAGGTCTAAAACAGGTTTGTATCTTGTGGTTCTGGTTGACACGTTGAGTTGACATGTTGAGTTTTGTGGAAGATTGTACAAAATGAAGCTGAACAGGTACATATAGTTTTAGTATAAAATAACTCTTCAGAAATTGTCCTTATATCGCAACTGTTGTATGCTGGTACCGGTGATACTGCTGATTGTAAAGACAACAATAGTTCATAAAGCCAATTGCAACTATAAAAAATACAGTAAATTTACAGGTTCTGGCCTGCTTGATCAAAAAATAAGTTTGCTAAAGATCATGGCTCCTTTAATGTAAAACATCATGTACTGCCCTCTGTTATTTTCGAGAAAGCCGAATGAACTATAAATCTTTCATATGGGAATCAGGAATCTTAGCTGTCAGTCTTTTAACCACATTGATAAGACAATCATTAGACTTAGTCTTTTGTCCCATTTCTGCACCCTCTGTCTAATGTTTGCTAGATTTAAAATACTTATTAAAAGACTAATAAAAAATAAAGTTTCTTAAAACTTTTCCCCCGTATATTTCCAGACCTTTGCCCTACCCTGGGCCCAGCATATGAGCTACCTACAGGACATGGCGGATGAAGGGGACGAGTTCGGGGCCGTTGTCATGGAGATAGGGATGACCCTGAGCGGTGCAGTGGGGAGGGTCATACAGGGGACCCGGGCTGTCATGGCGCTTGGTGATGTCATTCTTATCCCTGTCCTCATCGCCATGGTAACCATTGTGGCATGCCTTGCTATGCGCAAGAGCAATGACAATATGAAATAATTTGGGGAAGTAGAATATTTCTCAGTTTGTTAAGGCAATTCCAGCTTTAGATTTGTTTTCTTTTTGTTTCAACCTATGTAATAGCTGATTTTCCCTATAATACCATCACCATATATCTTATCATATTCAGATAATCACCATTGGTTTATATGTGCTTGTATCAGTTTTAGTTAGCAAGTAGTATTTTATTAAAAGTTTTAACCTGGATAGCTTGTTGTTGAATGGTGCAAATCATAGCCACAGCTGTAGTTATATGTTATTCCATAGCCACATGAGAAGTAGAAGTCAGGACAGTAGAATGTTTTATCCATATGTAGTGAGTTACAAGTGATACTCAATGTAGTCTTACTTATCAGCAGGACCTGCATTGAGACACAGTGTTAAGGCCTTTGCAACTAGGATGCTAGAACACAGCACAGCTGATAACTAGAACAGCTGGCTTATTTTTTTTAACAAGATTGTTCAAAGCAAGGTCACAAGACCACTTCAAGGTAATGAACTAAAATAGCGGTGGACATTTGTTTTGATGGCTGATAAGGCCATGTTGATTTGATTATATGGATGACATCCGCGCTCGCACCAATTTTCGGCCGTTTCCAAAAAAAAAGAAAAGTTTTCGACCACACAATAAATTGTGCAAAGCAGCTGTAAAATGAGCACAAATATTCTGTAGATTGAAAAAAAGTATCAGAAAACAGATAACTAATGCCATAGAATGCCAAAATAAATCTAAAGTCAAAGAATAAGATGTGAAAGGACAGAAAGAAAAAAATCTATTGTTGGTAGCTAGGGGGAGGTACTAATACAGAAAATTCAGGTCCAGAGGATCATTTCCAGGTCCGGACCTGAACCTGGACCTGATTGTCTGTGAAACTTGAGAACTGGCAATACTCAAAACAATGGTAATTGGTCAATTTTGCTACAAAGGAATCTGTTTGGTGGATTATTGGACTCCCACTGCATTTTAAAATCCCATCTCCATGTAATAAAGGCTAGCTATCTCTGTACCTTTGACTGTAGAAACTTGGTACAATTGACTATAAACTCTACTTGACTTCGCTCTTGTTGTCTTTTTAGCCCCCGGTAAGACCCCAAATGCCTGCTGACAAAGTGTGTTCATTTTGTAATTGGCAAAACCTGTTCCTCTGATTTTTTTTTCAGGTCTGTTTTTTCGGATTGGTCCAAGAAGAAAAAAAAAAGTTTTGCACCCGTATGATGTACTGGTCCCTACACCTAACTGTTGGTATACCATACTATGTGTGTTTAGTCCTATCTTCAACCTTCCTGACCACTTAGATTTCATACTGAAGTCAACTTTTTTTTTTGGCCAAATTTTTTTTTTATTCGCTCGCTCGCATCAGTTCTGGAGTTCCCAGAGGATGTCATCCATATAATGAAATCAACATGGCCTAAGTTATAAACAGGAGGGAAACAGGAATCATAGAGAGAGTTCCATAATTTTGCTGTCCGGGAAAAGAAACTGTTGTTGTAGAAGGATGAATTACAGCCTAATATTAGCCAAGAGATTATATCTATTCAGGAGTAATAGTTTCAAGGTAGGGTCTTTTGAGGCAGTTTGGACATGACCATACAGTGATTATATCAACACGTGTTACCACCTTGTAATGCAATCAAATATGTTCATGCCACAAATGTCTACTATTTTCTAGGTTGTGTCAAAGAATAAACGTACTGTATACAATACATTTTTTCCTCATTACTTTGCACGTGAATCTATTATTTTGTGCTTGACATTAAAGTGCAACAGATGACCATCTGCCCAATTAACTTAAGTACTGCTCAATACTTTCACTGGAAATTGATTAACACTTTGATAAGTTTGATATAAATCCACATCAATGTGAGAACCTCTTTGCAATGTTGTTGTTTTCTACTGTTTGTCAAAGCAAGGACACGTGCCCTAATGTAGTGGTTAAACAATACGTTAGAACGACAACAGCAAAGCTTAGCCCCCTATTTCTGCAAGTGTAGCCACTTGCCAGGGGCATGGAAAGAAATCATGAAAAAGCAGAGCATTTGCTACATTGGGCTAAAACCCTCTAGACAGAATACAGTATCAGTGATTTGATCTTGATGCCCGGCGCCCAGCCAGAAACTGTGACAATGTCACAATTCCCCTCCCAAGATCTGCCTGGAGCTTACAAACTGTACAATATATGTGGTATAAAACACGTTCTGAAGGTGCTCCGATGCTCATTAACACAGAAATTAAAAACCTTGCTTGAGATAAATCATTATTCACACATATTTAAAGGCGACACAAGCCGACATTTTTGTACTCACCAGAAAAGGAATACAGCACTTCGGATCTCGCGCGCTTTTTAAAAACTTTTGACCCTTGACCTGCACAGCATGACAACGTTGAAGTTACAATGCGATTTATTGAGTAACCACTGGACAAATATGTATCAAAATGATATCAAAATTTAATATTTTTGAATAATTATAGTCTATTTATTAAATCTGCGTAAAATGTCGTTTCTTTGTCTAGCTATTCTAATTGCATTTTGTGCGTTTTGACACGGTTTCCGGAAGTGAAACTAGAACCGCTGACCCCAGGCCCAGCTAATCTAGACTAAGTCCTAACAGCGCGATCGGTAGGATTCGCACACTTTCTCAAGGTTTGAACAAATTGATACAGTTTAGGTGTCATTTGGCATATGCGTCATATATTCATTACAATGGCGCTGCAATATAGGGTGAAGGAATGTGGCACAACATGCCAAGCTAGGTGTTAGATTTCAAGTTGATCTTTGATGTGCAGCATACAGTGGGTCCTACCAGGTACACAAGTGGGATGTTGTGAGGTTCATCTACATCTACATAGAATACCCCCAAATGACCCCGCGAGGGGCAAAAGTAGGGGGGGGGAGCTGAGGCTCCCGGGTTAGGGCGGGCAGGCCGCCTGCCTGGCACGGAAGTGCTCAACGTTGGGAGCGCTTACAACCGTGCCAGGCAGGGCATTCCACTCGGGAAACCACTCGGTTGTACATGTGCGTATTATGACGATCCCAACAAATGGTTGAAATACCGTTTAACTTTGTCCATGATAACTTATAAGTAAACTGTAGTAATCCTAGTCATTTTTAGTCTGTGACCAGACCCTCTGGTCGACAGACTTTTAGTTTTGTCACGTTTACGCGCGTTCGCAGCTGTATCTGTATGTTCCCGTTGTCTGAATTCTATGTGGTTTGGCAGGTCCTTTGTACTGAGGTTGACGATGATGCACGTGAACTTTTTTTTGCGGCAGGTGGTTTTATTATGGATTTTATAAAAATAACACCCCTACAATTTGTTCGTCTTGCGGTGTTTTGGTCCAGATCCTCTGTATGTGGGTCATGGTGTCATTGGAATTTGTCAAGCAGATGCGTGGTGTTACCTGATCGTCAAAGTTATTCGCGTTCGCATCGGTATCTGCATGTTCCCGTTGTCGCATACGTACGTTGTTTGGCAGGTCATCTGCACTGAGGTTGACGATGATGCACGTTGTTTTTTTTTTTTTGTTTTTGCGGCAGTTGGTTTTATTAGGGACGCAATAAAAATAACACCCCTACAAAATGTTCATCTTTCGGTGTATTAGTCCAGATCCCCTGTATATGGGTCATGCTGTAATTGAGATATTGCAAGCAGATGCGTGATGTTCTCTGGTCGTCAATGTAACGCGCGTTCGCATCTATATCTGCATGTTCCCGTTGTCGCATACGTTTGTGGTTTGGCAGGTTCTCTACACATAGTTGGACGATGATGCAAGGTGTTTTATTTTTTCGGCAGCTGTTTTTATTATGTATGTAATAATTTCAGAAATCACCCCTGCAAATTGTACGTTTACAGTGTATTGGCCCATGTCTGCATATGGTGCCCGTTGAGGTAATTGGGTATAGTTAAGCAGATGCGCGATATGTGCAAGAATTTTACGCGCGTTTGCTTTCTACCTCTTATTCAACAAGTTTATCCGTACTACTTTATGTACCAGCATCATGGACCCCGGGATTCACCCATTAACACTGTGTCATGCTACCTTATGGCTTCACACTAGTTAAAAACTTATCGCACAGTTCATCATCAACAGCTGTGTGTTATCGTATGTGGGACATGGGAACCGACATCTAATGTTCCACTAATGACCCTGTCAATTAAATACCTCCTGTCGCCGTTTGCAATGAAGCGTGTAAGAATTCTCGTCCCAAATGAAGTTTAGCCATATTATATTCCCGGACTTCGACTAAGAAACATCAAGGTCCTATTCCGTGCTTCATACTTATTACGTCCATAACAGAAACATGTTAATACTTGGTGCGTTTGTCAGTCTGCCTGTCGGTCTTGTTATTTTTTAAAAATCTGTTTGCCATTATCAATTAGTAATAAAAATCTTACATGTAATTTCTGTGATTAAGTAACAGCTCAGAATTCTAAGATACATTTTAAACCTAGAATTCCAACTTCACACATATCATGATATTGCATGCAAGCACAAGTATTACACATTGACAGCTAAAACTTCTCTTTAAGTTTAACCTGTGACTCCATCAACCTTGTTCATGGAATGGCTCCATGGACTGCTCTATGTACAGCAGCTTCCGAGACGTGACGCTGGAGACACGACTGCAGAAACAGGTCGTAGTTGCCATATAGCCTATGTCGCCCCCGTCTATTACATAATCTACATCTTCTTATTCTTCTATTTTCCACAGGTGATTATCCAATTGCACCAGTGTAGGTATGGCCTGGGACTTTGAGTCAAAGCCGGTTGAGATCAAACGAGTTACGGGGATGACTCCAGATATTTTCACCAGTTGCTATAGAAACAGGTATCCCATAATACTCACCGACATAGTCAGCACCTGGAAACCAATCAGAGCTTGGAGCCCTGCATATATTAGCCAAGCACTGGCACAGGTGAAGGAGAAATGGACTGTTTTCATTGCCCATGACAACCAACATTTTCTGAACCACCCTGAGATTACCAAAAAGGTGGAAATGACACCAGAAGAGCTAGCTGCTGCAGTTTTCAGAGCAGAAAACATTACTGACAAATGTACAACTGCTACGTGTGAACAGGAAGAAAACAGAAGATATTACTTAAGAAGTATCAGTATGCCTGAGACACTATATCAGGACATCTTCGTTCACAGCCAAGCTAAACACCTGCTGGACAGTATTTACCAGTTGGCTAATGAGCAATTTTTGAGTGAAGAGGATTGGACGGACTTTGAAAGCAAAGATGTTGACAAAAAATTTGACAAGATGGCAGTGAGAGAAAGTGGCAGCCATGAGAAAGATAACCATTGTGGACAAAGGTGCAGTTTAGAAAAGTTTCAGGAAGAAGTTGGAGTAGAGACATGCAGTTCTACCGGGTGCAAACAAAATTCAAAGGTAGAAGTGGTCACTGATGAACACCCAAGAGAATCATTGCACTGCAGTGATTGCAAGAAAGAGGGCGCTAATGAGTCATACCAACTGCACGCAGACACGGTTGACTCCAATTTTGCCCAGATGAAACTCCCCACAAAGTTTGAGATTGGCTGTAAGAGGATCTTCAACCAGAACACCATGCAGCTGTGGCTGGGGAGTGCCGGGAACGTTACACCCCTGCACTACGACAGGAACCACGGTCTGCTCTCACAGATCGTTGGCTGTAAAGAGCTTGTCCTTTTTTCTCATGAGGACACCAACAACTTGTATCCGCATTCAAGTCTCAGTGACAGGTCCCACACCAGCCGTGTTAATCTTCGAACAACAGACCGAGACGAGATAGAGCGGTTTCCTAGAGTGGCAGAGGCACAAAGGTACCATTGTGTGCTCAGGCCAGGTGAGGTTCTGTTCTAGTTTTTTCAGTGTTTTGTTCAAAGTTGTGTCTGTCATGTCATTCATTCTATTGCCTACACAGCAAAGAATGCTGTCTATAGTTTGCTGAGAATTTGTATTCCAAGGTTCAAATATCAAATGAAATTGGTAAACAAAAGAACAAATTTGATTCATGTCCATAGGTGTAACGTGTAGAGATGAAGTATCCAACTGTATTTTATTGTAATGAAAAAAGGAACATCTTTTTTCAAAGCATGAAGGAGACTGAAACTAGTATCATTTACCATTATTTTGGCTTATTGAAAATGTTAAATGACGCTCTCTATATTGACAGGTGAAGTGCTGTATATCCCTCCCTTCTGGTGGCATGATGTGACCTCACTTAACCCCTGTGTGTCTGTGACTCTACCCTGGGACCTGGAAGCACACGAAGATATCCCAGCATGCATGTGGAGGTGATGACAAGTGGCAAACATGCCTCATTTGTAGAATAAACAAATAACTTCAATTCACTGGATCATATTCCTGTCATAGCAGTGACAGACGATAGAAAATAAATAAAAATAAAAAGGTAACATATTGAAAAGAATCAAGTAATTTCAAGTTGGTAAGTATGCTTACTATAACAACATGACATCAGCTCACATTCTTCACTGACACTTTCACCATCATGATATGTAATGTCTCCCTGATGATTGACTGACATTCATTTCTATTTGCGCTTAACATCCTTTTCTTCTGATTCCGTATTTTTTGGTTCTGCTAAAATGTGATGGTCTGGTAGCTAGCCAGGCCTGTGCTTTGTGCAAATCCTAATCAAAACCTTTTCAAAGTCGTTGCAATATCTGCTCTTGCTCGAGCACAATCTTGCAGTTAGTTAAACAAAAATGAGGGACAGTTGGTGGTTGTAATAGGTTTACCTTCTACAATTCTTCTTATTGGGGATATCTATTACAACCACCACTTGAATCTCATTTTTGCCCAAATCACGCATGTATGCAAGTATGATCTCAGAATGGTACTCAAAATTTAGTACGGGTCTATTTTGATGTTAGAACTTACTCTGAAAGAAAAAAGGATTTCTAATACTTTTTCTTGTTCTTATTTGCCACCTGCACTGTTTCCTGCCTTTTGTTTTTCACTAACAGTTTGTTGTTTGCAGACATCACTTGGAATTCATATCTAAGGAAAAGGATGCTGGGATATGTGACAAGGAGGATGCTGGTATTGGTGCTGCAATGCTTGCTGGGACTGCTGCTTACTAATTTCAATAACTGAGTTGAATGTACGACCTTTTTGCCTTTTTAACCTTTTGACTTGACACCCTGACATAGGTAGAAATATGTTTGCCAAATTATTCTTGTTGCATGCGGGTTAAACTGGTGTGTCAAACAGTTACATGAATATTAGTGTATTCCTAGTTTCTCAAAGGTATCAACTATCAACTGTATATTTGTGTGATGTTATTTTCAACTCCTTTGCTTTGTGTTATCATGCTATTTCTGACTTATTTTCATTCCACAAGCCTTCTTTTGTTTTTTTTCTTTCACCTCAAGGACTGACATGAACATAACAGACACAACACATTATTGTTGTTATTAATACAGGTCGTTTATTGTAGTAACATTAACTTTTGAGGGAAAATCATTACAATAACAAGACTTAAAATTTTTTTAAAAATTCTTTTTAATGCTTTAACATGTTAAATCCTATTTGTAAAATGATAGGCTGTGAGTTTACACTCTTTGGCTTGCAAATGTGTGGAGAAAAGTAAATGAAACTTGCTGGTGATTGATAGGCAATAAGCAGCTATACTAGCACAGTGATGGGATGTATGGCATAAAATATGAAGGATAAAGGAATTGCTTCTTTTCTTAAAAGTTTGCACCTTTGACTCTTTTGTCTTCCTTTTTGACAGCATTCATTTGGAATGTGTGGCTATAAAACCGGTATTGCTTGCAATATAAACTGAGAATGCTGCACTTATATGTACATGTATAATTACATTAAGAAAGCTGTATGAAATGCAATATGAAAAGGATATTCTGCATGCCTTTAGGATATTTTGTTGTTGAATGGGCACTTATCTAGAAGTACCCTAGTTACAGTTGGAAAGTAATGGTTACAATAGGATGGATTGCTTGCATTTATTCACATTAGCATTTATTGGTGTTTTTTAAGAGTTGTTACCTAAGTAGGGCTTGTTTAAAGTTTAAAGAGTGCTGCTATGTTGTGTTATTGGATTGTTTTAGATGGTTTTATCAGAAATAGAGAAGATTTATCATAACATGTCTTCTGAAGAAAAATTGTGTTGTTTCTTCTTTTTTGTCTGGTCAAACCAATCAACTAACAAATCACATAGGCCATTAACATGCATTGGCATAATACCGGTCATAAGCCTTATACCGGTCGATTAAAAATAGTGGAACTTAAAGAGATCTACACATGCAACAATAGTTATTTCTGAGGTGTGCACACTTCAGACATCTAGGTGTCCAATACATAATTTACAAAGCATCGATAACAATGCATTCGAAGACAACAAGGCCAAAAGTTTTCAGGTCATTTTCGGGGCAGGCGAGCTCGTCGTGGGACAAACACACTGTCACGTTCATCGCCAGATTTGTAGATAATAATCACATGTGCTCACGGCACAAGACGAGCATGATTCAACAGCAATCTTGAATTTCTTTTGGTGACCTACAACTCGTGTAAAAGTGTGAGGAACCGTTGCATTATCGCCCGGATCTACGGCTGAATGGGTCAAATTGAACGTACGCCGCCATTTTCCCGCCATTTTCAATGCTACGGCCAGCAGTAAAGTTTTACGTCATAGCGGTTGTGACGGACCAAAATTAAATGAAAATTCTTGTCAGTATACGCCCATTTTCTCATGACTTTTTGTATGCTCATGCAGATTTTTGTTTTGTGCAACTACTAACAGGAAAGAAAGGAACAACAGAGGATGAATAAAGGTACATAGCGGCAGTTAATTGTGCCGTGTTTCGTTCGACCGGTATAGTGCACCCCCTTCCAACCACGTGCCCGTTCTCCGTGCAATTCCGCGGTGTGTTCCAATTACGATATTATGTTTTTAGCAGGACCAGAGAGACAAAATAATTTACACAGAAGAAGTGGCAAAGGTAAGCTGTAACAGCAACATGTAACTGGAGAAAATGATGCGTTGATCATTTGCCAAATTAGCATTGCTTGAGAAATTGCAGTAAACCGACCGGTATTATGCCAATGGATGTTACCAATATTGTATAATACTACTGGGCTTTTTGGACCAAGAGTTGAAAATGACCAATGCACAAGCAAACAAACATGCTAAACTCCATCCACAAAAAAGTTAACATGCCTCTCCCTGAACACCATCCACAAACAGGTTAACATTCCTGTCCCTGGTGCTGAACAACATCCACACACAAACACAAATGCCCCCGGTGCTGAATGCCATCCACACACAAACACACCTGTCCCTGGTGCTGAATTCCGTCCGCACACAAACAATCTGTCCTTGGTACTGAATGCCATCCACACACAAATGCACCTGTCCCTGGTGCAAAACACCATCCACACAAACACACCTGCCCTTGGTGCTGAACACCATGAACACATACACAGACAGATCTGCTGCTGAACACTATACACGGACAGGTTAACAGGCCTATCTGTAAGTTTTATACGAAGAAAGAAAGAGTAAGAGAGGTTACATACAAAACACCCGTAAACATAACCGTATTGGCATATGACCATGAAGATAAGAAAGACACTAGCTGAAATTGCAGAAAATGAGAACAATTTACAGATCCTATGGACCCCTGGTCATATGGGCATTACAGGTAATGAGGTAGCAGATGGTCTTGCAAAGGAAGCAGCTAAGGAGAGTAAAAAAGAAGAACACATGATGATTGCACTTATGACAAAACAAGACATTAAGAAGGAAATCAATGAAAACTCCACACAGAGATGGCAAAATAGATACATGTTGTCGACACAAAGTATCTTAACGCACAGTGTGATAAAGAAAGTGGGAGTAAGAAGAATGTTAAGTAGTATGACGGATAGAAGAGGATATATACTGCTGAACCATATACTAAGCGGACACACAAGACTCAATAGCATGGAGAAACTGACCAACCCTGAGTGCAAAACAGACCTGTGTAAACACTGCTTGTTGCCGGAAACCATAGAACATTATTTATGGGATTGTGACCTTTATTCAGAGCAGAGAGAGAGATTACAGACAGACACATACCTCTGTCTGAGAGAAGAGGGAATGATGACAGTGAATCCAGAGGATCTAGAAATCTATGCAGGATCAGAGGAGGAGATTAGCAAGGAAGGAGTGGAAAAACTCCAAACAGCCCTGATCAAATACTTGACAAGTACAAGAAGATTTGAACAATGACTGATGAGAGGGAAGATGGAGAATGAGAATAGACAACAAAAGGAATAGAAGAATGGAAGTTTGAAGGGATACCGACAATGTGTGCAAAAGCCGACCAATTGGAAAAAGCAGCAAGAGTGTAACACATGTGTTTGGATGCACATAGAGAGAAAGGAATGAAGGAAAGCACATGAGACCATTTACCGACAACTGAAGCGGTTAGAGAGACAACAACAACAACAGCATATGATGTGTAAAGCAATAAATTCAAAACACCCCCTGAGCAGAATGGGATCATCCACCTTCGTGCGGAATGCTGGGTAAGCAAGATGGCGGACGGTGGCCAAAATAAAAATACTTTTTCCTGACTTTGAAGACTTTTGACGACTATTACCGCACGCAACGTTGGCACGGGAAGTCTAGTCAAGGTAAGATAACATGTTAGTTGAACTGTTGGCCAGGTTGTCCACATGTGCAATGATTGGAAGCCACGGCCAAATGATAATATTTGAAGGGCCGATCCGGAAGGCGAAGTCGGCCTTGTGGGTCCGGCCTTTTGGGCGAAGTGTCGACATTTCGATGTACACGATTCGCAACCTACTTCAAATAGTAATACACATGTACAGTACATAAAGAAATTGTGAGTAGCCACGAGTAGTTTAATCACACAAAACTCATGGTTTCAACTGATACTTACATGACACTCCTGCTGAGGCCGAAGGGTTTGATCAAGGCTTTAGAAATAAAGGTTGAGAATATTATGATGAATGATTTACATATTCAATCATTTATGAATTAATTTTCCCTGTATTTCTAGAACTATTGTAGTTAAGGTTAACGTTTAACGGTATGTTTTGTTGCAAGTTGTTTGTGACGCAGAAATACTGCTACGTATACTAGCTAACAAAGCCTATAAGTATAAGTTACAACAATTTTCTGAGGTTCAAATTGACAAAGGGAAGCATTGCTGTGAGAAATATAGAATTGTAGCTGAAATGTATTTAATTCAAATGGAAAATTAGGCCATTCATGGATCCAACTGCAGGTTGAAAGGTGAAAACCCCTGGCTCTCAGGGGCCATCCCCTCTGACCTGTGACCTGTGCATGTGCAAAGCCATTCCTTTAATATTGTGGGATACTCATTGAGAAAGAAAAGCTAAAGAGTTTTAAACCATTCCTAAATAAGTGAAGTCTCTTTTCTTCTCTACTGCACTCTGCTGTACTCTTTTCTACTCTACTGCACCCTACTGTAGCACTCTGCTCTGTTCTGCTTTGCTTCCTCTCCTCTACAATACCATTTTAATGTACTCTACTCTGCTCTACACTATACTACTCTACTGTAGTGTACCCTACATTTTATTTTACATGGATGTAACATGTAACAATGTGATGTCATCTCTGAGTCAGAGTGAACTGAAGCATCGTCAGGATGAGTGCAGCACGGCTGGATGTCCTGTGGTCTCCCAGCCATATCAACCAGTTCCTCACATTTGGCACAGAGATCAGTCTGTACAAGGCTGACCGGATCACACATGGGCAGGTTGTCACTGGCTCTAAGGCCCTGGGTACGTGTCATTGAAATAATTTGCCCCTCTATGTGTATTTGCTGTATGACTGATGGCAATATAAGGGAGCAGAATGACCATGTAAGAATATATTGCAGAGTTGTACTGTAGAAAATTTGATCTAAAAAAGATAAAGTCTGCAATCAGACAAGTCACAATTGAAGGCTGGGGCCACATTAGCTGCTCCCATAGTCAGTGGTCAATCTGTATATTCTAGTTTTGGTTGTTAAGGACATACCAAAAGTATCAGAGTGCAGTGGCCCTGTTAATATTCAGCACACTACTACATCCCATATATCATGATGTAATAATTTGCTATACGTTAATTTCCTATCTATAAAAACAAAATACCTTGTGTCATCTATCCACACATTGTCTGTGAGGTTTTCAACATTTCCTCACACTTGTAGAGAGTTCTATTTAATTGTAAAACTTCCCCATTGTTATGTTTCCCCCACAGCCCAGGGATTGATCCGCCTGTCAGATGACACCACAGCGACTCTGCTGTCCACAAACACAGACATCCAGTACATGAAGTGTGTAGCCTGGTACCCCAAGAAGGAACCTGAGTTTCTGTTAGCGGTGGGACAGGCCAATGGGAGAGTAGTTCTTACTAGGTAAGTGTAGCCTGGCACCTCAGGTTCTTATGTCAATCCACATACACAGACATCCAGTACTAATGTGAGGTACTGTACTAATCCAGTACAATCATGTACTAATGAAGAATATAGCCTGATGCCCTAAGAAGGAACCTACTAGCGGTAGGACAGGCCAATGGGAGAGTACCGGGTAGTTCTTACTAGCCTGTGTAGCCTGGTACCACAGGCTCTTAGACGTGATTGTGGTAGGGTATTCAGACATGCAGATTGATAAGGATATACAGTGTCACATATTTCCAACCTGATCCATTGTCTTGTCCAGAATTCTCCATTTATCAGCTTAATATTTTTTTTCTGCCCAGTTTTGGTCAAGATGGGGCACATGACCAGTATGGACTGATCGGGAAAGAATTTGGTAAGATTTCACATTTTTACATAATACAAAACACTTTTAGTTTTAACATGATAGTGAAGAATTAAAGTCATAAAGCCAATACTCAGAGCTTAAGATCTTATCAAATATGAGTAAAATGACCTTTAAATTGTGATATAACAGTTATCAGTTGAAGTAAACCACCAACTGTTGTGCAGCTTTCATCATCTCTTTTTATGTTTGCCTTTCAGTTCCTCGACATGCCAGACAATGTAACAGCCTAGCCTGGCATCCAAATGAGTCCAACATGGTAAGGTACATTGCCAAATGCCTGAAATAAGAAAAAATCCACAGAGTCTTGCATATATTTAGATAATTTCACTGTTCACTTTCTCTGTCTCTCAAATTAGTCACCAGTAAAAGAAGGGAAAGACAGTAATTGCCTGTCAGTGTGTGAAGACAGGGTTGAGGCTATGATTGGGGGTTCACATATACTGAAACCTGTACTGACACCCAACCTTAATTGCATTCTGCATTAATAGAATAATTTGCAAAGTCATTCAAAGTATTCAATAGTTTGGTGGATGTTTGTCGTGCCCACTTTTGCTTGTTATAAATTATGTTTCCATCTCCCTTAGCTTTCTACTGAACAACTTCTTTTGTCTAGTGAATGTTTTAGTGATCAATCTTGCTTCTCTTTACCCCACAGCTTGCAGCAGGGTTAGACAAGTACAGATCTGACTCCTCTGTCCTTGTGTGGGACATCAATGCTAAATACAGTAAGCGTTTCTTGCCTTATTCAATTCCTTCCCTACAAGTTTAAAAAGCATAAGACTGACCTGAATTGTACAATCCCGTTTGTTTCAGTATTAGGCCATACTAACCGTACGCCCCTTGGGTTTAAGACAAAGGCATGTGTGTGTGAAACATTGTATGTTTGTTACAGTAGCAGACTCTGCCAACAGTCCAGACAAAAGCCGGATCCACAGGGACTCTGTGGGGAGTGGGGAGGGGCCGAGTATGGTCAGCAAACCTCTCGTGGAGCTGGGTGAGTGGGAGGCAGATTTCATGTTTTATATTGTTGGTCTGTAATATTGCTGTGACTTTATTATTGTATAGTACACAAATTTGACAAAATAATCATGATCAGGAATTTCTGGCCAAAAGGCTAATTGCTAATTTCAGTAGATAGTAATACTCAGTGATGTAGGTATTGTAGATGTATTTGGGATAGTTTTACACCAATCTGCATTTTAAAAATTTGTTACACAGATCACTAAAGTTGAGTTTGGAATGTAAGTTAATATATGTATTGGTATTGTACATCTGGTATAACCCCATTAATTGTAACACATCAGCCTTTCAAGCATGTGCAGTATTTCTGTACCATTTCTTCTCCTTCTGCTGTAAGTATGTAATTAGGCATATAACTTACTGTAGGGGAGTGTTTTCTTGTAAACCTGGACCAAGAGTCACACCTTAAAGACAACATTTGTTTTGTTTTCAGGTGCGTCGGAGACGGCTCTGTCACTGGCGTGGTTCACCCACGAGTCCAAGACCCTGCTAGTTGGCATGAACAACAAGTTCCTCAAGATATTTGACCTTCGAGGTCTGTACCAAGATTCTGTCATACATCATTAATAAAACAAGTATGGTGACAACACTTGACATTGTAGAGGTTCATAAAAATCAACCTCTGAATTAAAAAAGAAATGATTGTTGTTGTTAGTGGTGTCCCTTCTGTTGACGTTGTACTGTAAGAATGCTTTTGTTTGATGGGGCCAACAATTACGGTAATACCGGTATTAATGATTTTTTACTTCAAGCAAATGGAAAGGACTTCTGAAAGGATGCCTATATTTTAACGTGTTTGCAAAGATTCTAACATTTTGAGCAAATCTGACAAATAAAAAGTGTCTATTTTCTGCCACATTTTGATACTTGTCCCCGTCTTTAGATGTGTCCAGACCAGTCAATGTAGCACTGACCAAAGCAGTGTACGGTGTGGCCATAGATCCTCATGTGGACACCAGGATTGCTTCTTATGTGGAGGTAAAGTAGTCACCCCTCATGTTGAACCTTTGACAGCGAGGGTTTACAGTCAAAACTGCCCATTCAGGACCGGTCAAATCTACTCTATGTGGGCAGGTGATCACTATAGACAGGACTCTAAATGCTTGTATCAATGGGAAAAATCATTCAAGGGACCACCAAAAAGTGCTCATATTGGCCAGGTGGTCCTTAATGATGAGGTGGTCACTTACACAGATTTTACTGTACACTATATAACTATGTACTGTAAGTATTAACTCTAATCACCTGACATACATAAATGCTTGTCCCATCCTCTTGGTGCTTTGACATTGAAGATATTTAGTAAAAATACCAGATTGCATTAAGGAGACTTATGTCTACACATAGTGTGCATGTCTACTCTGCAGCAATTAGCTATAGAATGAGTTTAATGTAGAACAAATTGTCTATTCTACTTCCATGTGTGTTGCGACAGCCTTTTGTCTTAGCTTGCTATCGTAGATGCTTGGTCAAAGAAGTAAAAAAAAGAATGCTGCATACTACATTGGAAGGAATTCTGTTTCAAAAGGGGAGTTAGATGTATTGTGAAGACATTGAAAATTTGGAGGTACGTGTGTATGCCTCTCAAACTGATTGAAGAATATTCTTTTAATTGATCTTTTTCTGTCATTTTCAGGGCCAAGTGTCTATCTGGGACACCCGTGTGTTTGAGAAACCAGTGCTGACCCTTACAGAGCAGAGGCATATAGCAAAAATAGCCTGGAGTCCTACTAGGTGAGCCTTTGATCCTACAGGACTCCTTATTGATTGTTAATTTTAAACAATTTGTCTGTAAGTTTTACCTGATGCCTTATCAGCTTAAAGTACTCTTTAACAAAAGTCAAACAAGTAATTTCCACTTTTTTAAACACGTTCTATCTACATGTATATTCTGTCAGTGATCATATTACCTTCTTGAATAATATTTAACTCTATAGACAATTGAATAACTCAATTTGTACCAGATTGCAGAATGATATATTTGCAATAGAGGAGTTTACTTTGCATCACAGGGGGTGATTACATCATTTCAGCCAACATTCCAACATGTTCCATACATTTGAATGTACGTTAATGCAAAGTTCTTTCTTAGAGAATGTCCAATTGTTAGCAAGCAGTTTTCTAGTCTGCGGAAGTGTAAACTTGTGTATTGTCTTCCCTGGTATGTCCTGTATGTTTAGATATGGACTGCTAGGCATCTCCTGTAAGGACAGCCCAGTGGTTAAGCTGTACGACATCCAGCACTCAGGAGTAGGGGGTGATGACTATGAACCTGCCATCATTGAGAGATCAGTACAAGGTGAGTAGAAACACTAGAAGATTTTCTACAACAGCAACAATTTATAGCTAGCTGACTGTATTATGTCAAGGAAGGGTTTTGATTGGAGGCATATAACTAGAATATGAAGTGTGACAGATGTAAAAGTCCTGTGGCATACATGTACATTGTAGCTGCAAAATGGTGCAAATTTGTCTCAAGGCATGAAATGTTGGCAAACACATACATGTAGTTGAATGTATTCTTCTCAAGGCACTGATGACTTACAAGTGACCACCTCTACATAAAGACTACCTGGCCAGTGTGACCATGGTCTTTAGACTCTAGACCAGATATTATCAGTCCCCTTGGTGGTCTTCTCTGGCAATTTTGACTGTATGAAACCAGTGTATAGTAAAAGTCATATTCCCAATCATGGCTAATGTTGAATTGTCATGTTTTGTTTATTCCCAGCGTGTGGTGAGGAGTCGCTGTCGTCCTTCGCGTGGCACCCGACCCACGAGAACCGCATGATGATCATCACCACCAAAGGCAACATGACAGATCTCACTGTGTTTGAGAGAATATCACTGGTAGGAACAAGCAATGCTACCACCAAATGGCAAGCCTTGTGCCACAGAAATCAGTCATTCTTCAGAAAGATAAAGAATAACAATTGGTTGTATGTAAAGTTTTAGTACTTGTTTAGTTTTAGTAATTGAATCAAGAGTTTTAAAGAAAGGCAATGTGATTTGTTCCTGGAAACTTGTGTAAAATATGAGTCTCAAAATGAGCAATCGCGATGATGTTACAGTGACACACTGGCAGGCAGAAAGCACTTGGAAGACAAAAGATTAATGTATATATAATTTTTTATTTCATCTGCAAATTTGAATATTAAAGGTAATCCAATCTGCTGACGTAGAATAGAATCATAGAATATCCCGGATGTAAACAAAAACAGTGATCGCTCGAATGAGTCTCAGTACTAAACTGGAACATTTGGGTCTTCCTCCTTTCCTTGTCCATCCCATCTTGCTTTTCTATTACCTATCCTTCACTCCCACTTTGCTCTTCCCCCTCCTGCTGTTGCTCCCTGTGTGGCAGTCAGTGACAATGCTATTTCTATCCCCGCTAGTCATGGTCGCCCCACTCCAGTATCACCTGAGCCTGTGGGAAGAGGTTACATCACATGACAGCCCACCCCATTTGGATTTTCTATCACCTGTCATTCTCTACTCTTCCCCTCATGCTGTTCAACCCTATGTGGCAGACAGTGACCATGATATTTCTGTCCCTGTTAGTCGTGGTCGCCCCACTCCAGTATTACCTGGGCCTGTGGGAAGAGGTTACATCACATGACAGCCCACCCCATTTGGATTTTCTCTCACCTGTCATTCTCTGCTCTTCCCCTCCTGCTGTACAACCCTGTAACCGTGACCATGATATTTCTATCCCCGCTAGTCGTGGTCGCCCCACTCCAGTATTACCTGGGCCTGTGGGAAGAGGTTACATCACATGACAGCACACCCCATTTGGATTTTCTCTCACCTGTCATTCTCTGCTCTTCCCCTCCTGCTGTACAACCCTGTAACCGTGACCATGATATTTCTGTCCCTGCTAGTCGTGGTCGCCCCACTCCAGTATTACCTGGGCCTGTGGGAAGAGGTTACACCACATGACAGCACACCCCACCTGTACTGCTGAAGATGATATCTCCATCAAGATGAAGAGAAGAGCACGCAACGGCTACGGCTTACAGGTGTGCTTCCTTTAATGTGCTATTCTGACATCTCAATTTGTGAGTAGAATTTGATTGTAGACTATGTATTTCTTATTCTCAATGTTGTCTTGATATCCAGTGAAACTCAGATATCTTAATGATTATCTGCAAAGGGTACAGGCTTACTGTGGACAGGCTACAAGCTTCCCGGCAAATATTCCTTTCCCGGCGTATTCCTGGTTAAGAATCGCGAATTGCTCTCCCCCTTCTTTCCTTACCCCTGATGACTACTGTTTTTCTTCTAGACGGACCAAATCTCCAGGAATGCTGACATGGCCCCAGAAGACAGTGATATCAGGACGCTCTGGCACTGGCTGGACTATATCCTTTCTGATATGATAGTCTATACTTTTTGTTTTACAACTTGATTGAATTGTTTCAGAACTTTAGGTTGCCATGCCACCTTTATCTGTTGGTTGGCACTGCAGTACAAATGTACTTCTACAGGGGTCTATTTCATCATCTTTGATCCAACATCTACTAGTATAACATTTTGAAGTTGGACTATCACTTGTATTTTTAATTGGTGGTGTGTTTCATGTCATAACTTTTTCAAAATCAGTAAAAAGAACAAGGTGCCGCATGGTGAATCTCTGTCACTCCCTGAAATTTGGACCCCTATAATAAAATCCTAGCTAAAGTAAAAGCCTGGTTTCGCCTTTACCCACCCACTGGGGCAATGACCGAAATACTGTACATATTGTCTGTCTTTCCTGTACATGTTGTGGCCAGTGAAATATTAGCTTTTCAGTGAGATAAACAGGTTTGAAATTAGCCTTAACCCCCACACTGGTGCGAGGGCTGCGTGATGAGGGCAAGATCCGGACGGTCGGGAAGGGCGGGTTCAAGTACCACGGGGTGAAGTCTGTGATCAAGGGTGAGACCAACATGGCGGGGGTGTGCATGAAGTCTGACCTGCACTACGGTACCCTGGCCGCAGGGGTGGACAAACGTACCATCGTGCACACCTACAGGAGTGAAGACAGGTGAGGCACTGGGTTCTTAAAGTCACTGTACTTATTGTTAAAGCTTTTATTACATGTATGGGTATGTATTGTTCATACAACATGGTGGCAGTCTGTCTGTCAATATAACAAACAAGCAAGTCATTTTACCAAATTAGCATGAAAGTTTCTTCTGTTGTTAGAATACATTTATCCAGCACTGGAATTTAGTTCATCCAAAAATTTAGAGGGGTAAGTCCCTATAGTGTTAATTCTAGTGTTAGATGTAAAGTGTTAGCATTTTTTTATAGTTTTTGCAAAATTGATTTTGAAACTGAAATACATACACGGGTGAATTATGAAGTTCAATAGCATATTTTACACTTATGAGCTTATTATATAGAAGATTGGTGTGCAGGTGCTTTTAAACATTCTTTCTAATTTGAAGTAAATGTGGCTAGTTTGGGCAACACACCTGAAATGATGATGATGAAAATATGACATTTGTTTTACTTAATCTGTTGTTTTTATCATGGATTGATCAATGATATTGATATCGACGGGCCAAGTTTAGAAGAATATGATGTACTTGGAAAGAAAAATCAAGTAAAAACCTAACTTGAAGTTGAAGATAACTTTATCAATGATGACAGTTACCGGTAGCCATGGAATGATGATGGAAGTCATGTTGGTGATGGTTACCATGGTGATGGTATTAAAAGCACCTGCTTCAGTGCAGTGCTCTTTACTTCAGACGCTTTGTTGATGGCAGGAAATCCATTTGTTCGTTCGCCAGTGCAGACAGGTTTGGGATGTCAACTTTGTTGTTTTTGACGGTGGTGGCTTGGTGCTGGTCACACAGTTCATTTCTGACCATCGAACATGGCTTATAGACTGAAGTATTTTCTCTTAACTCATTGTGCAAGACCCGGAATACCGTATTCCAAAAAAAAAAATCAGTTGCCCTCCTTTTTTAGTTTTGGTAAGATAGAAGGCCAATGATGATGATGTTAATGTTGCATAACGTAAAGCAAATTTAGTCCGTTGAGAAACATACAAAATATATCTTGTACAGTAGCAGAATGTTGACCTGGTAATTTTATTTTGATCCATTGTCCATTTATCTACTTAGGTCACGAGCATTGCAGCTCTGTGGGTGGAACTTTGAGAAAGAGTTTCGCGCTCTGGAGGACCACTTGGAAAGGTACTGTTTGTCAAATTCTACAAACGCAACTTATATTTGCTAAGTGTCATACTAGGGTATGTACGAGGGGCGTGCAATAAGAAATCCCCCTGACCCATTTCCCATAGCAGGAGATTAATGAAACTTGGCACAGTTATTAGTCTTTCTCTTCATAGGAACAACCCAGAGTTATGCATTTCTCCCATAATTTGATGCAGCTTTGGACACCGTTTTTGTAGGACACCCCAGGTTGGTCCTCCAACAGATGCCTCATCAATGGCAGAAGAGGGACGACCGAGTTTGCGAGCTGTTTCCACAGACTTCCGTCCATGTTTGAATTCAAAATGCTAGCATTTTACAAGGTTATATGATGGGGCATCATCACCATAAGTTTCTTTCATTTCATCAAAAGCCTCCTTTGGTGTGCGTCCTTTCAAATACAAAAACCGGATCACTGCGCGACACTCAACTGGCTCCATTTCGCACCTGGTCCATTTCACACCTGACTCAGTTCAAACACCAGTAAATCAGAAACCACAATTAGTTCAGAACTGTTTTTTGCAACATAATCCAAAAAGATATGAATCATTACACATACAACATTTCATCTAGATCAAACAACTGGAAATGGGTCAGGGGCATTTCTTATTGCACGCCCCTCGTAGATAGACATGTATATGGGTGATTGTCTGTGTGTGCATGTGTGTGTTTGTGTGTGTGTGTGTGTGTGTGTGTGTGTATGTTTCCAAGGCCACTGACTCACCAGCAATCCAAATCCAGTTGTGTATCAGAGAATGCAACTCAAAAACTAGTGAATTTGTTGGTCCTTTATGTCATATAGCTATAGCACTATGTCTAGTTCCTCTGTTTCTGTCTGGACGTGTTCCACCCTGCTTCCTCATTGCAGACTTGAGGGTGAGGGTGAATATGAGCGAGCTGCTGCTATAGCCTTGTTTAACCTGAAGATTCGACGAGCCATCCAGACCCTGAACAAGGGAGCAACAAGTGCCGCACACAGCGAGGATGGTAGGCCTGTTATATCTTCATTGTATCTGTATACCTGGTATACCCACCCTTCGGCATAATGCACCAACTTGGTTGTCCTAAACCACGCTGTTATAATTCCTTGGATTTCTTATCTAGTGGTTAGTTATAGAATGTATTCTTTTGTGTATTTTCAGTCATCTGGTAAAATGTGAATGTTATGTACAAAAACTACAGTTCTAATAAAAGCTGCTATCTTTTGTAAAGTCAAAAATTGACAATATCAACTACCAACGAAGATTAGTTTATATGCTGAATTTCTATGTTCAAACTAGAAATTTGTTGAGGTACTATCAGAATTAAGGTACCATCCATAGCTTCTCTTCCCAAACATTCAGAGCATACATTTGTACCAATGATGTTGTTTTTCCCCTGTGCAGCTGGAGACCTGAACTTGAACGTGGTTGCCATGGCGTTGTCGGGGTACACAGACGAGAAGAACACCCTGTGGCGGGAGATGTGCGGGTCCCTGCGGACACAGCTGGGACACCCCTACCTGCGCGCCATGTTCGCCTTCCTTACGGAGGAGGCAGAGGGCTTCCAGGATGTGCTGGTAGTTATGGACTTTTATAACCTTTTGTTTCATACTATCACATGTAGTAAAGAATTTTTGGTTACTATCTTCTTCTTCATTTGTCACTTTTTCAAGTAGTGTAGTAGATCACAATATTGTCTTTCAGCTTGAACAAAATTGTTGCATAAACATTGTGACAAAACACACCATAAAAACATTGACATGTACATGTAGGAGGCAGAGGGCTTCCAGGATGTGCTGGTAGTTATGGACTTTTATAACCTTTTGTTTCATACTACTAGTACAGCTAGTTTGGTTACCATCCTCTTGTTCTTCATTTGTCGCTTTTTCAAGTAGCTAGTAGATCACAATTGTCTTTTAACTTAGAACAATTCAAAATTGCAGCATATCTTTGCAATCCTGTAACTTAATAATAATGTACAGTGTAAAGGATTGTGACAAAACACACCACCGAAATGTCAGAAAAAACAGTTACATTAGATGTACATTGGGTACATTTATTACTGCTCACTATAGAAAACCAGTTGATTGATTATCAGATCTACAATAAGTGTGTTAGTTTATAATTCTTTTGCATGAAGAGCAAAAAAGGTACCTGCCTTTTATGTTTTTGGTTTGACTTACAAGACTGTCCACTAGCATGTGACATGCTATTATGAAGGGCTGACCTCTGAGGTAGAAATGGATATGAAGATATTACCAATAACGCAGCATATTGACTTTCAGCTCCTAATAGGAGGAATGGTTGAGACTGATGATGACACGATCTTGTTTTTGCCCTTGCAGAATGAGTCAGGCCTCTTCATCCAGGACAGAGTGGCCTTTGCCTGCACATTCCTCCCTGATGGACGGGTAAGTCACTGTTTTAAAAAGTTTTTGAAAAAAATCGTTCATTGCAAATGTAATGCAACTGAATACAAAGAAGTAGCTATCAATCTTCTTTTTTGGCAGGTAGTTAATTGCTAGAGACACCATTTCTGGAAGCTTTGTGTTTCCTAACTGAAGTCTACAAAATTCATTCTTCTTTGGAGGCAATTAGAGCTCTTATTTATATTATAGGCAAATACTAAAATGCCAATTGTTTTCTATCAATGGGGAGAGACCAAGTTTTTAAGGGATGTAATGGAGGTATTGTTTTGGCCATACTATTTGGTGCTGAGAGATGAATGGGGATATATCTCAAGAACCGCTGGAGGGATTTTCGTGTCATTTGGTAGGTGGGTAGGTGGTTATAGTGTGTTGATGAGGGTCAATTTTGGGCCCCCTGTTTGTTGAACTTGTTGTGAATGAAATAATGGTGTTGTCCCAGCTTGTAGAGTACCTCGATGAGCTGACCTGTGAGATGGTGAAGAAGGGGAACCTGGAGGGCATCCTGTTGACCTCCTGTCATGTACATGTATTTGTTGTGAATGAAACAATGATTATGTACATGTATTTGTTGTGAATGAAACCATACTGTTATCCCCAGCTGGTAGAGTACCTCGATGAGCTGACCTGTGAGATGGTGAAGAAGGGGAACCTGGAGGGCATCCTGTTGACCTCCTGTCATGTACATGTATTTGTTGTGAATGAAACAATGATTATGTACATGTATTTGTTGTGAATGAAACCATACTGTTATCCCCAGCTGGTAGAGTACCTCGATGAGCTGACCTGTGAGATGGTGAAGAAGGGGAACCTGGAGGGCATCCTGTTGACCTCCTGTTATGTACATGTATTTGTTGTGAATGAAACAATGATTATGTACATGTATTTGTTGTGAATGAAACCATACTGTTATCCCCAGCTTGTAGAGTACCTCGATGAGCTGACCTGTGAGATGGTGAAGAAGGGGAACCTGGAGGGCATCCTGTTGACCTCCTGTCATGTACATGTATTTGTTGTGAATGAAACAATGATTATGTACATGTATTTGTTGTGAATGAAACCATACTGTTATCCCCAGCTGGTAGAGTACCTCGATGAGCTGACCTGTGAGATGGTGAAGAAGGGGAACCTGGAGGGCATCCTGTTGACCTCCTGTTATGTACATGTATTTGTTGTGAATGAAACAATGATTATGTACATGTATTTGTTGTGAATGAAACCATACTGTTATCCCCAGCTTGTAGAGTACCTCGATGAGCTGACCTGTGAGATGGTGAAGAAGGGGAACCTGGAGGGGATCCTGCTGACCGGGCTGACCAAGGACGGCATCGACCTGCTGGAGAACTATGTGAACAGCACGGCGGACGTCCAGACAGCCTGCCTCGCTATGGTGCAGGCCTGCCCCAGCGACGTGTCAAAGGACACACGTGTGCAGCAGTGGATAGAGAGGTTTGTTTGAACCTTTGTTTATTCGACATGAAAGCTTAAATCGACCTGCTGGAGAAATACGTGAAATGCACGACTGCCTGCCTAGCCATGGTGCAGGCCTGCCCCAGCGATGTGTCAAAGGACACACGCGTGCAGCAGTGGATAGAGAGGTTTGTTTGTTTGTTTACTTGTTTGTTTGAACCTTTATGCACGGCGGACGTGCAGACAGCCTGCCTCGCTATGGTGCAGGCCTGCCCCAGCGATGTGTCAAAGGACACACGTGTGCAGCAGTGGATAGAGAGGTTTGTTTGTTTGTTTGTTTGAACCTTTGTACACGGCGGACGTGCAGACAGCCTGCCTCGCTATGGTACAGGCCTGCCCCAGCGACGTGTCGAAGGACACCCGCGTGCAGCAGTGGATAGAGAGGTAGGGCAAGGACTTTATTTGAACTCTGGTGTTATCACTCTCCTAACCTGCATGCTATTAGAAAGGGCTGTTCTCGTTTTTGAGTTTGGAAGATTTCTGTGATAAACATATAGATACTGTAGGTTTGTCTTTTCTGTCTCGACCAGTGGAAGATCAGTGTAAATCCATGGATTGTTGCTGGGATTTAATTTTGTGGTAAGGGGTGCAAGGAGGCTTTTGAGATGGTTTGCGGTACAATACTGGGGGTAGTAGTAGTAGTAATAGTAGTACAGATTTTTGTTGTCATTATCATTGGAGAGGACTCAAAAAAATAGAAACACAGCAAACATTTCAAGACTTATATGTATCATTACAGCTATCCAGAGTGCTTAACTGGCTAGAGATCACTCTAATTGTCATTTTTACTGTTTTGAATACCATTTTAGTTCTTACTAATCAATCTCACTTACAACTTGCACAGTTACCGCAGCTTGCTGGACTCATGGCGGTTCTGGCACCAGCGGGCACAGTTCGACGTCCACAGGAACCTGATCGACCCGGCCGTCAAACCTCCGCAGCAGGTCTTCGTCAGCTGCAACTTCTGTGGGAAGTCTGTCTCCTCCAACATGCTGGCTTCAGGTCTGATGGCATATCAATACACATTGGTGGAGAAACAATTGGCTACTGAATAGCTACAGTCAAACCTGTATTGAGCATCTAACGGGGGACTGCGAAAAATCGGTTGCTTAGGACAGGGTCTGTGTCCTCCAACATGCTGGCTTCAGGTCTGATGACAATTAACAGTGATCATTGGTGACAAAACAGTTAGTTATTGAATGAGTCAAACCTAGATTCAGCAACCAAATTAAGGACTGGAAAAATTTTTACTGAGGACAGGGTCTGTGTCCTCCAACATGCTGGCTTCAGGTCTGCTGATTATCACCACTCATTGCAGAAAAACGGTTGACTATTGAATAGTAACTACAGGCTGCACTTGAAGCCTTGCCCTATCTAAACATGTTGTTTCCATACTTGAATGTAGTGGTGCGTACCGGTTCGCCGAACCGGACTTGGACTTGCTATAACTTTCGGTTCAAGTCCGGTTAAAACCGGAACGTCGAAAACCGGTTTTCTGGAAAACCGGAAATCTCTTTCTTGTTGTATACTAGTATCATCTAAAAACAACGATAGATACCTATGTAACTTTATTAATCGCAGCCAACGGGCCAGAAAATAACATATTTCTGCGAAAATGAATTGTCCTGCCGGGCTACCGCCATAAGCGGGCCAAGCACATGGTCGCGCCACGGGAACCTTCTTTCAAAATCCGGCAAAGCGGCAAAAATGACAGGTTCACTTTAGCAATATTAACCATGAAAATAAAGTATGTGGATTTGTTTATCTCCTGGTATGGGTTTTAAGTCCCATATCTTCTGAAAATGAAGAAAATTTCCGAGATAAACAAGCTAAAACAAATCTCCGGCGACTGTTGACATTTGCCGCTTGCCGGGATACTTCACTGAAAGCATGGGTGAGCAGCTTGTTAAAAAGAAACACCGACACGTTTTATTTAAAAAAAAGTTGAAGTTCATTAACTATTTTATACCTCCTGTCTTTATCTTTGTAATGAATAAATTTACAATTAATTTGTAAGGTTGAATGTAGAGTATAAAAACACCGCACGCATCATTTCTACCCACATTACAGTAGGCTATCCTATTGACCCCTTTGACCTCGCAAGCGCCATTTCGAAATTTCGGCCGTCAAAAAACAAGCGGAAAAGGTCGGATTTTGCTGTGATTTCCCGATAATTTCATTAAAAGTCGATATTTCTACAACTTTGAAAATGATGCAGTCGTATTTGGCAATATTTTGATAGCATGCGGCCCGGTCGAATGTGATTGCGGGCGCCGGAGACGCAAATTACGTGTCGCCTACGTAGAGCAAGTCGCTTTATGCTTGTGTCTACATGGGAAAATTAGCGACCGTCAAAAACCGGACTTATAAGTCCGGACCTGAACCGGAATCTTTGGACTCGAGTCCGGACCTGAACTGGAACGTGAGCTTCGGTACGCACCACTACTTGAATGTAAGTTCATCTGTGATGGTAGTCAACATTATGTTACAATTTTAAGACTTTATAGCCGTGCACAAATTAATCGAAAGCTTTAAGCGCTTTATTTTGTGCATAGATATAAAGTCTTAAAATCATAACATAATGTTGTTTCCAGTTCTGGCTATCTGGGCTCTATTGAGTATGGGAGTTGAGCACACTCTACTACTAAGTGGATTACTTGGCTGAAGAGGTCCAAATGGAGATAAGGAATTTAAGTATTTCAACTTAAAAACACACTGAATCCCCCCAACTGGTACATATGCATTTTTGTATGTACATGATGCTTTGCAGTCTTGTTGTCTTAACAAACTGACTTTGTTCTGTCAATGTACATTTGTACTTTTAGGGCGGGCAAGAGGACGACCAATGGGAATGCGCTATGGTAGCCCGCAGAAGTCCAAGGTATGTTGTTCTACGAATGAGACGTAAAAATTCTAAAAGCACAGACGTTTAGGTTATGATAAACTGCTCTGCCGGCATGCTGGCAGCCATCATGTCATGCTTTTAGTAGCCTAGGGTGAGCTTTGGAGTTAAGTTCATTTTTCTGTGTAGCAGCAGAATCCATTGAATTCTACACGTACCAGTAGCTCCAGTTTTCCCCCCAAAATTGCTTTCATATAAAATAGTGTAGCGCCATTTAAACATTTGTCCCAAAGCAATTTACCTCAAGAATCAAATTATTCTCAGTAGCAAATGTAATGGCGGATGACATGAATGTCTGTCTGAACCAGGGCTCTAGCCAGCTCAAAATTTTTTTCCGTCAGCCAATTCCCGTTGTCGCGAAAATGAAGTTAGAAAGACGAAAATGAGACCTTGAAAACGGGTTTTTAATGAGATTATCGTATGCGAAGGGGGCCGACACACATTGTCAACAATCACAACAATAGCAAAACAAACAGTGTGTGGCTTTTACGGCCGTGGACGGCGTCCCCAAACCGCCTGTAGCTTCCACCAAGAATTTTTGTCCGTCTAGGTTGACGGATTGGTTTAAACAATTTTCTGTCACATGCAGCAAATTTCTGTCAATCGACGGAAAAACGGACGCTGGCTAGAGCCCTGGTCTGAACCCTGTTACCATGTAATTCTTGACAATGACCTTGACCTCTCCCTCACAGATCAGTAGCTGTCCTGGGTGTAGAAAACCGCTGCCACGGTGCGCCCTCTGTCTCATGAACATGGGAACTGCATCAGGCACTAATCATGCTGCTAAACCCAACAAGGAAGAAAAGCAAGGTAAGGAAGGGGTTATAGATAGTATTTGTGATTCAAGAAGGATTAGTGTGATGCTATTGATAACATTCATGTATGGCACAAATTGCAACATTGGAATAGGTTTGATTTGATATCATTTTTCTTCATAGATGATTTATTAAAGATTGATAGATTCAGTACAAAGTGAAAATACACTGCTAGATTCAAATTCAGTATGCCTGTTTACGTTTTGCTTTTTTTCTTGCAGTTTTTTTCCAGCTCTTTCCATTAATTGTGCTTGAAGTCTCTTCCTAAAAAAATTCTGAAGAGAATGTAACTGAGAGGGACACATATCTTTGTATTTAACCTCCATGTATTTTGCTCCCAGATTATTCTAAAGAAGCGAAGCAGAACAAGTTTGGGAGCTGGTTCACCTGGTGTCAGACCTGCAGGCATGGAGGACATGCAGACCACATGATGGAATGGTTCAGGTAGGAAAAATACCTACATTTTTTGTATTTCACATGTGGAACAGGCCTGATTCATGTTATTTTGGGCTGTTTGACTTAAAGATGCGAAAGGTAATCTGTAGCTTTAGAATGACCTTCTTACATGTCCACTCCACAGATGTAAAGTAGTAAGTTGGTAGTATCTAGGCCTTTTGAAAGTTATAGGTTTACAGGCATTTTGTTGTAGCAAGGACTTGTCTTATCCTAGTCTATGGTAGGTTCTATGAGATGTGACATTGACTGTCTAAAATGTTGTGTTTCCAGAGACCACACGGAATGTCCCGTCACGGCGTGTCACTGCAAGTGTATGTCTCTGGACTCGGTAGGAACTGTCACCTCCGCAGAAGAGACAATCGTTAAATCCTAACCTGTGCTTCCACGTCTACATGTCAGGGTTCGAAATACTCTACATACCTGCATTAGTGCGGTCACATACCAGTTGTACGATTGTGATGTTGTACAGCTTTCAAGCAGTCTACGATAGAAACAACCGATGACAACAATAAAGCACTGCATTTTCTGTAACGAGACAGTTGCTGAATTTTGCATGACACATGCACGACTATCCCAGTTTGTGAGCGTACAATGAATGTGACCGGGCCCCAACATGCAAAATGACCTATATAGTGCAGAGATGTATCCATCTAACATTTAAACTTTTCATTTAGTATATCACGGATGATAGTACTAGTATACATGTGTAGAAAACAAGGTATTTACCTAGACTGGTGCAGGTAGACAGAAGAAATCCCTGCACTCATCTACATATGAAGTTGGTATTTCGAGCCCAGCATGTAGCTACTAACTTTTGTAAAAAAAATGTAGACATGATAATGTGACAAGGAGAGCTGGCCTTCCATGTATGTGTGTCCAAGTCTTACCATTGCCAAGTTTCAATGTGCAGCTATAGTAAACGTTGTACCAAATGAAAAACTAGGAAACCTTTTGTCAGGCTTGTCAAAATCTAAATTCATGTATCAGCATCGGCTACATATAGTGGCGAGAAGCAGAACCGGAGAGTGAGTGAGAAGCTCTGAGGAAGATGTCTGACAGACATCGAAATGTCAGCAAGGTGAGATCAACTGGTGGTGTAAAAGAAAACTCCTACATCCCATGATCTACCAACCTGATGAAATTATTTTCGGATGTATCAGCAGTATTCGTTTACCCAACCATTTCTACTTAGGGCCTACTGCCAAGTCTAGAGGATATCAGTCTTAATTTTACCATTCTAAAAGGCCAGTGAGATGTCTTGTTCAGATTATTTTTTTCATATGTAGCCAATACAGAAGTCTGGTGGAAGCCTCATATAGTTTGCACAGAATCTACTGCAAGAAGACTTGAGCCATATTGATATGATTACAACTGTATATGGATGACATATACTCTAGGAACCCCAATGCTCCTGTGTGAATAACTTAAAAGTTTGGCCAAAGATAAAGTTGCCTTCAGTATGAAATCTTAGTGGTCAGGAAGGTTGAACAAATTACAAAACCACACAAGAGTATCGAGCAAGAGATTTTCATTCAGTTCTTTCACCTCTTCTTCTTTGACTTTGAAATTTACTTTGGCATGAAATTATCACATGAGTATCTGTTTTTCAATATTTTCTCATTTTACAGCCGCTTTATATCATTCACAGTGGAATGCTTTTCCTTTGATTTTTGTACATATGTCATCCATATTGCCAAATCAATATGGCCTTACTCTCAAGTATTGTGAATGTCCCATACAATGTTGGTAAGATGTCATGGTTTTACATGGCAAGAAGTACTACTATGCAGCGGTTTGAGAAGTTTCATGCCGAAATAAGTGGTAAGAGTGAATTGTTGCAGACACATGACTGGTAAAACATATTAGTTTTGTTGGTGTTGCAATTCAATATTATTAGAATGAAATATGACTCAAGCAAAGTGATTCAAATTGGCCCAACTATAATATTTATATTTAGAAAAGCATCAATGTAGTCAGCAATACAATATTGGAAGAAGTAATATGACCACTTCTAGGACTTTGCTGTCTTGCTGCATGTCATTAGTTATGTTAAATATAGTAACATAATACAGTGACAAAATGTTAGACTGTAGCACAAGCAGTAACTGAAACCTTTTACACTGGTAAATGTATGAATTCCTGTGCTGTTATAAAATAGACATGAACAACCATGAAATAAAGACCAACCAACTAAGTACTATGTGAATGGTAAGGTATGTATAATATATACTGTGGAAGACCATAGGTTTCTGAAGTTACAAGAACATAAACATAAAGAGCTATTTTGTAAAATCAGTTGAATAGAATATAGTGTACAGAAATAATTGAGCAATAAAACTGCTTTAAGTCCATGACATGTCTTTGGTTTTATTTTTTTCAGACTTAAAAGACTTGTCATCGTAAGCATTGTGACTTACATGTACAAATGCACATCTTACACTTTGAATCAAATTCCAAATGTAATTAATAACACTGCAAAGCATGCTCTTTGCATGATCTGTCCAGCTAATATACAGATGCCTTCCTATGGTAACTCAATGAAAACATTTCTGCACATTTTATACACAGAGTATTACAGATTGACTTCATGAAAACATTTCTACATATTTAGTATACATACTGTATTATGAACACTTTGTGTTTCTTAAAGTACACTCCCTCCCAAAAAAAACCCTCCCTTTCATCATTATTACCATAAATGATTAGGATTTTAGTCCAACCTATCAAAATTGCAGACTTCAATCTTTTCAGTATACAGGCAAATTCAATATTTTGTTCTTACACTTAGTGTATGGTTTACAATGGTCCAAATGACTGTTGTGTGTGTTACCTAGAAGGTACTACTGTCTGCTAGGGGATAGAATTTGCTGTGCTCCACTGCCAGCTTAATGGCTTCATCGTACAGGTTCATGTCTGAAACAAAGAGATGTCTTGTGTTAATGATGTTCCTTGGTTATGCTACACTTACAAAGTACAGAACACAAATTTGCTGAATTGGTTGCTTAATTTATCAAATTCAGGAAAATATACAGATTACCACCACTTAGCAATAATATCTTGCATTGACTTTTAGCATCTAGACAATTCCGAGTGTAATATCCTATTGTTTTGAAAAATACACACGTTCGGCTCCAAATCTGCGTCCTTTTAGAGATTCATTTAATAAGTAATAGTTATGACAAAAACGGACATGGCCATGAACTAACTTTTTGATCTACTATTTGTACCATACATGTATATGTTGATAGATTGATTAGGACTTAATGTTATCTGTATCAATGCAGTGTGATATCTTATCTGACCGTTACCTCTTTCATGACCTCAATGAAAAGTGGTCTGCAGGCCAATTTGAGCTTCTCATGAATTAACAAAGGTTCACAGAAACAAACAAACAAACATGATGAACTAACCAAAGTCTTGCCCAAACAGGATGTAACTCTGACAGTTGATTTGACAGTTGTTGGCCACCTCCCCCACGATCTCAATGGTACCTGCCACCATCTCCTCTAGCTGGAACAAAGGGAGCAGACATTTTTTTTAGTGATATAAAGTACAAACATATCATTTCTATTAGAGTAGGTCTATGGCCCTGTCGCGTTGATACACCCGACCCCCTCAATCTCGGACGTTAAGAAATGTGTAGTCCAGACAGAACTTAAATGAACTTCAATGCTCGGCCATGAGTGAATGCCGATGATGAGTCCAGACAGTACTTGGATGGGAGACCACCAAGGAAGACTGGATGCTGTAGCCGGGTTATACCAAAGACTCTTAAAATATGGTAACGTTACATACTTCTTTCTCTGCTAAGAGGAAGAGTATGGAAGCTAAACACATTAGACTACCAGTGGACTAGCCCCCTGATGTGCTGTGTGGCCCCAGGGCTACAAAATGGAGATGGGTGCCAGACCTGACACATCACAAAGGTCAATGATGTATGGGTAACTTTAACTTTAGCTTTAGTGTTCGTGTATCAAACGAATCTGCGCATGCTGGTCTTACATAGCTTGTATTGCTCTAAAGGTACGACCAGTTTACATACCAACCAACCAACAAACAAACAGAAATGACCCTTACCGGCTCTGGTAGGTTGATCTGTACCCGCTGTCCGTCACTTGTCTTTACTGCAAACATCAGACCGTTCTGATCCACCTGAGGAGACAACATGGCACATTATATACCTATATCAAACAAGCTGCCGATAGTCCACGCAACCCCTATATTGTATTACCCGTGATTCTTGTCGCACCCCTCTGCAGCATAGAGTCTGCCAATTTTGTGATCTACAACATGTAGAAGATGAACAGCATTTTATTTTACACTGTAAATTGTACCATAATGAACGGATTGTGCTTTATGAATATATCAGAAAAGAGTTCCCATATTTTGAACATCTTAATGCAACGGATAAATTTCTATTTTTGATGCGCCTAGACAAACCCTGTATATCAAACATTATATGTTCTTATATCTACACCTGTACAAAGAAGCGAGAAGATGTCGACCATCCTGTTAGCTTAGTACCTTCAACTAGTTAAATTGTTTTTTTCATATGTTTGTTATTCTGTTATCAGTCATGTCTGTTATCAGTGACCTGTACCTAGCCCGTCGAGGCATGAATGTACAATAAAGGTCTTTCATTCATTCTTGTCACTGCGCATGCATTCTCGGAAAGGTGAACAGGTGAACAAATTCTACAGATTTTTCTTAACGGCGAAAACAACTTTTTCTGGAAGAATTGAGTTCAACTACAGGACAGAAACACAGAAATGTACATAACATAGAACATAACAAATTTGCAACAAGTGATAAAGGGATGAATTATACTAAATGATTTCCGTCCTGAAATACAAATGCTAAGACATAGAGACTCATAAAATCTCAAATCTGTTCCATAGAAGTGTGGGAGGGGGGCGAGCCTACTCACGTCCATCACCTCCCCCATCAGACAGACGAACTTCCCGATGTTCTGCGGCAGCATGGAGGCGTTCACCCGCGGCCTGGGCTGCTCAAACGCGTCCCCCATCGTCATCAAGAACCTTTAGAAAAATTAAATCTCACACGTAACGGAACAAGTCAGCTTGGGAGTTGGTTTCGTGCTGTGTAAATTCTTCTCTCTCTCCTGAAGCAAAAAATGGCGCGTAAATTTTCAGGCTACTCGACATGCGCGGTGACCTATGACATCAAACATGGCGGACTTGGGTAAGTTTGTTGACGTGTTTTTTCAGGATTTGCACGAATTTTAACGCGATTTTGTCATCTTTATTAGGACTCCCTCGCGTATACAACATCATAAACTCATTCTCTGTACTCTTATCTATAATAGAAATTCATAAACTGGATGTGACAGTCGAACCTGCTTGAAATTTTGACCAAATATTTAAGGCAGTTTCCTGACACTGAGTCACAAATCTATTTTTAAACACGAAGTCACTAAACTCACTTTTGTGTGACTATAAGTCATTCAAACCAACTTAAGATGGTTTCTCTGTCTTCCCAGTATTTGTCGCTCTTCGAAGACAAACTCCCCGGTAGGCCCGCACGGGGAGGTTGTGGTTCCCAGACGATGCTGTCGCTGTTCGGAGGGCGGAGAGGGTCGAGAGGTCAACAGCCGGGTGGGAGTATTGGGGGTCAGCCGGACAGGTGAGGAGATATGGGTTCAGCATCATTTTCAGGACTTTTATTTCTTTTCTTAAGTCTCGGTTTAAGATCTAAATAAGCGTTGCATGTAGTTTTGCAACATCAAATATCATACATAAATAGGGTGATATAATGTTACATGTGCATGTAATGATGCGAGGCCAAACTATAATTTTGTATCAAAGTTTTCCTTGTTTGAAAACAAAGTATAAGCTTTTTTTACAGAGTTCACCCTGTATGTGTGGACAGTCGAACAACAAGAGTCCTGAGTAAAATGTCAAAGGTGAAGGCCCCTCAGAAGTCTCGTCTTGACCTTGACTTGTGTGACAATGTACGGAAAGTAATGGCGCCTGGAAAATGGTGGAATGTTTATATTCTGGGGCTTCACCTTTGTCATATTACCCAGAACTCCTGCACATGCTTGGTGAAATCTGTAAAAGAGCTAATTGATTTTTGGCTTGTCTTTGTATACGTGTATGTATGTATGTGTAGAAATTCGGAGGGGCGAGTAAAAACAGAAAGAAACAACACCCTGACTCCCGGGATTCGAACCCGCGCCGAACCCGGGCAGCCGGATCACAAATCCAACGTGCTAACCACAACACCAAAAGCTCAAGAGCTGTTGGCGTGGTCAGTTTGGCAGCGCTAGAACCCCACTGTTACATATGTGTTATTATTGCTAACAAATCTGACTATCAAAAGCTCATGATCTGTGTGTGTGTTTGTGTGTGTACTGTTTTTTTAGTGTAGTTGTGTTTGCGTTTGTCTGTGTATTTCAACAATTTCCAAAGCATTGCCAATACCGTACAGGTCAGCCTTTCTTTCAGATTTTTTTATGGACGCATTCAGCTGAGCCGAGTGCGTCTTTCCAGAAAAAAATGCGTCCAAAGACGTAAAGACGTATGCCTGGCGGGAACGCTGATTGCCATACTTTCTCATTGCTATTTTCATCTGTGGGACTGCACTGGTCACAAATCTAAGATTGCTTGCTTCTGTAAATCTATATGTAGGGAAGAAGACGGATTTGTGCTTCTGGGAGAAACTGCTATTGAGAGGACTACTGTGCAGTATGGTCAGGAACAGCCAGGAGGAGCTGCTCCACCACCAGCATATCATCAGGTACTAATCACATGCATTACTTTGCTGTTAGGTGTGTTTATCCGGAATACTAATAGAACAGTTAAACTTTTACTGCTTTCATTGTTTGAAAGGACAGCTAAGAATTGCTTTAAAACAATAGATTATAAATGGATAGGAATATCTAAGTATTATGTAAATGATGAAGATATAGGTTGGCATAAATAAGAATCAATTGAGATTCTAGTACAAGTTTGTCTCCTAGTCAGTCAGTCTAGTTTGTGTTACAAGAAATGAGTTATTCTTGCACACAGTTTTGTGGCACAGATTTTTTTCAACCTTCCTTAAGGTATTTCGGTTGGCTAAATTGGCATTTTGACCTTCCATTGTTCTCTCATTAATGAATTAAGAAAGAATTAAGCCGTAACGAATACGGGCATGAAAAAATTCTAAATCTGATTTTTTGGGGGCCAAATTGATGACGTCATCAGGTTTTATTACCCCTAATATATTTTTTTCTATGACAAAATACAGCACCTTGGTATATACCACTGCAATGAAACTATGTTTTTCATGTGCATAATGATGAAGGCTACAAACTCAATGTTGCGCAAACTGATATCTACTAGCGATCTGTAGTTATTAAGAATTGATTTTTTTTAATTAGATGAAAACAAACATTTTCTAATTACTACAGATCATTAGTAGATATCAATTTGCGCAACCGTGAGTTTGTAGCTTTCATCATTATGCAACGAAAAACGAAGTTTCATTACAGTGGTATGTACCAAAGTGCTGTACTTTGTCATAGAAAGAAATAATATTAGAGGCAATAAAAATGATGACGTCATCAATTTGGCCCCCAAAAAATCAGATTTAGAATTCTTTTATGCCCATCTATCAACATTCGTTACGGCTCCATTCTTTCTTAATTTATTAATAAGAAAACAGTGGAAGGTCAAAATGCAAATTTAGCCAACCGAAATACCTTAAAATCGTTATAGATCTAAGAATGGTCTGTCACATGACAAAAACATAGGCAAATATCCAAACAAATAGATCTTTAACATGGTATTTTGTTCATGAAGGCAAAATATATGTAGGACATGTCTATCCAGAATCCTGTTTGTGGTTATACCCCCCTCACATTAAGCGCGATTCGATCGGACGACGAGTCTGCGAGCTCTAAATTACGAGGAGGCATGACCCTGACAGGAAGGGTGGACCTCTGCCATTTCTTCGTTGGCAGCAGGGTCATGCCTCCTCGTAAATAAGAGCTCGCAGACTCGTCGTCCGATCGAATCGCGCCTAATGTGAAGGGGGTATTACTGATCTTCTTTAGAAAATAATCCTCCATGTGTAGAAATCGATGAAAAACCGTGCCATACACCATTAACCTCCTGATACAATCTTTGGGCACCCAACTGGGTCAAAAGTTTATGACTCTCTTTGTGTACTGTAAAGGTGCAACACTTTATAGCATCCTATTTTCTCTAATTAGTACCAGTAAACTTAAACATCTAATTTATAGTGGTAACTCTGAGTTTGTAATATAAAATTGCTCTGAACTGAGTCTGCGAACAGCTGCACAGGTAGCGCCATTCCCATCTTGTCACTGGATTGACTTATTAATGATTTGCAAACAAAATACTTTAACCAATAATGAAAATCTTTACTGTCACCCAATATCCACACTCTGAAATGCTCTAAAAGTCCACCAACCATAAAGGTCAATTATGTACTTGTGTCAGCCAGTGTTGGCTTTAGTGGCTATTATTCTGAACAAACGTGCTATGCTGGGGCAGTGCATTAGTTTCAAAACATTGGTGTTTCCAGTATGATTTTTAGCACCCATTCCTGTCCGACTCAATTCCCCACCTCCTATTACCGCTGGAGCCATTTCCGCCCGTTCGATGGGTTTATTACCACCAAACAGCCTCAAGTCCGGCCATTTGGATACTATTTCATCTCTCGCCCATCTGCTGTAAGCTGAAATGCTTTTGTTCTGGGGAAAAGTCTCGCCATTATGCTGGAATGGGCAGGTTTCTATTGTCGTTTATGTGGTACTTAAACTGTGGGGAACCTAAATCTTGCCTACAGTGTTCACAATGGTAATATCACCCAGCATAGTGAAGTACCATGGGGGGTACTTTGTAATGTAGGATTGTATTTATCTCTAATTATGCTTATGGCAGTAGACAAAGTTAACGACACAAATTAATATTAACATTAGATTTAATCTGCTATACCTCTTGCCAACATGGTAACTGGACATAGAAAAGACGATGTCTTATAAGTTAAGTTATAAAGGTGTTTTATTAAGTTAAGATTTATTGCCAAGAAGAAGCTTTTAGCGTCTTAGATTAATCCATGGTCGTTTGATCCATTAGTTTTATGTTATGACTTTATGTTTATTGGCAGCAAATTGGGTAGTTTTGATAATGACATGCAGAATGTCTGTTGTAGTTAACTGTAGATGGTGGAAGTAAGGGGTGTGTATGTAAGTGTACAAAAGGATTTGCATTCCCTGGACTATACATTATTCTACTTACATACATGTATGTGCACATACTAATTTTCTACCCAGGTATGTCTCAAACAACAACAGAGCATTTTATTCAACACAGCAATCCATGAACTTTATGTGGTTCTTGAACAAAGAATGTAAACAGTTGTTGCCTTATACATATAATGCCTTTTACTTTAACGAGGGGTCGAGGAGGAAGAGATGCTCATCCGTAATAGACGATGGGAGAACCATGACTTTAACCCAACAAGTGTGCACAATGTATTTGTTTGTAGTTGTGCTGAAGATTTTCTCTATAATTTTCCAGGTAGCCACACCACAGCATCTCCCCCCACCAGTGAACCACCCCCCTCCCACAGCCAACACAAACCCTCCCGCCACTCTCCAGTGCGTCTTGTCTGATGTTCCCTTCACGTTCTCGCGCCATCTCGCCCTCGTCTCGGGATCGCAGTCGTCACGGTTACACGTCCCTCCCCTCAGGAAACCAGACTTGAGCCGGTACGATTATGACTTCCACATGGAGCGGTCGGTACTGCGGGAGGCAGGGTTGTTGGAGGAGTGGGAACAGAGGAGGATCAGTGGAGAACAGGCTGCGCTAATAGAGTCCATGGAAACTGATACGTGCAGAAATGATCAGACTGGAGACACTCAGGATCTTATGACTTTTGAGTAATTGTTGACGTTAATCAAAACATCTTTGAAGATGTGAAATCTTCATATTTTCTACTTTTGTGGCAAACTATTTGTTTCACAAAACTGATAAAGTGACAGAAGATGCACTGAATATGTACAAATGTATGTAAATGTATTTCTATACAAACTCTTTGCACAAACTGTTTTTTGCCTTTGTTTAAGATGTTAATACAGTTTCAAAAGTTTTGAGAATCATGGTGTACATTGATATTGTATAAACATGGATCCATCTCAACTGGAGCTTGACTGTGATTGAAAATGTAATATCTTCAAATTTTAATGATTTTGAATTTACATGTATAGAAAAAAAATGTGTATCAATATTGTACATATACTGTCTATTTGTGAGATTTTGATTGCAGATGAAGAAAAACAAATTATTAATCTTGAAATGTGGTTGTGTTTTTGTACGTGTGCATGCATGATTGTCCTTGAGTTGTCTGTTTATAACAGTCCTATGCTATGCTATGATATGGTCCCATTGGCAGTGGCACCGTGGGGGCAGTGGGGGCGGTTGCCCCCTAGTAGCGCATTCACCATTACTTTCAGTCCAACTGCATGTCACAATACCTGAACAAGGAATTCAAATCTGTACTCAGCTTGGGTGTAAATCACAATCCTGAGACATTGTGACCTAGAGGAAATGTTGCTATATCTATTTGGGAACGCTTTCCCAGTTACAGTGTTTCACAGGTGAATGGGACATCTCCAAACAGATGTTGTGGAGGCTGAATCGTTTTCATAGCTGCCTGTTTCTGCCACCCCTAGGAAGGCGGTTTGTGACAGATCGATGGACAAATTGCAGATGGCAAAATGTTAGGATTTAACCCCACAACATCTGCGTCGTGATTTGGCAGTTTGATGTTGGATCTTTACTGTGTTATTGAAGGCCATGGTTGTCATCTGAATAAGAATGGCCTGAAAAGCAAGTACAAGTACAACATAGGGATGTTTTCCATCACTAGTAAATATGGACAAATTGAAATCTAGATTATAAGAATTTCCTGAAGTTAATCCCCAATGTTCTATTGCACAGTCACGAAGTAAGTGGGTAATCTCCAAGCAGAGGTTAGGCTCTGGCTGTTTTTTGAGGTGTTTTTATTGGGCTTTCTATTTTGTACTGAAATCTTGATGTATTAGGCCGGGAGACAAAAAAACGTCAAAAACAGCCAGAGCCTAACCTCTGCTTGGAGAGTAGTAAGTGAGTACATATGCAGAAGAGTTTGGTTCTGTTCCAAACAGCATGCCATGCTATAGATTTACATAATACTATAACAGCACTATTTAGGCCCTATATCCCTACAAATGTCACCCTTCCATCAAATCATTACAGGTTTACAGCCTCCTCTGGGAAACTGCCATAAAAATGTCTGGTGCATGAAATTACCTCCGACACCTTATTTGGTAAAAAGGATCTCCCTCCTACAAGCATGAAATGAAATGTGGCAGTGGTGTGACCTCTGAAGCCGAGGTCATGGTAAAGGGGGGGGGTTGTTGTGCACTGATCAATGTAAAGAAATGGGATGGGACCAGGCTTAACATTAGCCTGGGTACCATCCAGATAGTAGTTCGCTCCAACATATATATTACACACTATATAGTCGCTACTGTGCTGTTCCGTCTGGGATCCTTGAAACCTCTAACGTCTGGAATCGTCCAAATTTTGGACGAGGGCGCTGATTAGTCTCTACGCATGGGTGAAGTGAGGAATGGATTCAAGCGCTCCTTCAAACAGGCGTTCCAACACCTGAAACACCCTCGGTCCACTTGGTGTTTAAGCGAGCGCTCTAGATCTAGAACCCATTCCTTATAACAGCTTAATTCACTCATTAGCTGACATCACCACCAAACAGTTTGAATGTGCAGGTCTCCAGACGGGTGGCAGAAGCAAACATAGGAGCGAACTACTACCTATAGATGGTACTCAGGCTAGCTTACCCCAACTTTCTACACTACAAGTACATAACATGTCAGACATATCTTGACTTGATATTGCAGAAAGCAATTCATGCCATGATGGGCGCAAGTGAAAGCCGCCTCTGAAAAATTGATACTTGCGAAGCAGTAACAGTTTTATGGCATCACATTTCCTACATTCCTGTTTGGCTATAAAACCCTGCAGGGTGATTCCACTGACAAATTTATTTAGTCATACTTCAGAGATGGAGACGTAGCGGCAGTTACCATTTTTTTCAGGCCATTGCCTCTGATATCCAGGGTAACATTCAAAAGTAATGATATTTCAGATTCTTATTTCTCATGCTTTATTGTCAAGAAAGATGCTGTTCTTTGATTCTCTTTCTTCAATGTCACAATTGCTATGAAATGAGACTAGATGTTGGCAATTTTTTTTACACAATTAAGGGTAATGAGATCAACATAGAATGATCAACATCAGTATTTTTTTTGTATTCTTTTATGAAACATGCCCAAAGTAAGTATGTACTTTTATATTTCAATGTGAATTAATAAAACCTAAATTTTCTCTGCATACAAATCTTGGGCGGATGTGTCTGGTGGTGTGTAAGACATGATACTCCCTACATTCTATATCTGAAGTGTGCCAGTAATCATTGAATTATAAACTGCACTCATAGTCTCCTGTCACAAGAGGCACTTTCCCACTGATAGAGTACATGTAACACTGCATCACTCCAAACTCAGGACTTTAAAACTCCGCCCTAGCACGTGGCTGCCAAAAATTACCTGCATTTTGTAATTTCTTCAGCTACCAGCAGTTTGAGATCAGCTGGGCTAACTAAAAGGGGAATTTCTCTATGATGTAAACACTTTCGTGCAGCCGTATACTTTTTGAAATATTTTAATCCAACTTCTGCAATCTCAAAACTGATGTATTCCTCTACCAATCAGAACAGTTTCCGCCTTGCTTTTGTGCACAGAAGAATAACTACGGTCTTTTCAAGTACCATGATACACTACTTTATACCCTAGCTACTATTGGGGACGGGGGTTGCAGATTATTACTGTGTTCTGAGATGCTAAATGTATGGATAAAAGATTAGACATGATACACATAACACACAGCACGGATCTGAAATGTCTTCAAACTGTTTATTTTCTTCATACACATATTTTTGGCTGCCCTGCTCGTTTTCCTATGAACATCCCTTCCTCTCTGGGCCACTTCTATGTGTAAAGTAGAAGGGTCCAAAATGTCTGACAAATCATAAACAGCCATTAACCTGTGGTCAACACACATCATCCCCCTCACAAAAATGTTGCCTTCCAAAGCCCATCCAAGAACAATACTGAATGGAACTATCAACTTTACAAGAGGGGGGAACAAGATAGGCAACCATGACACAGTTTTGTTGCTGTCCTTCAACTTTCAATCAAATAGACTTTGGAACAGTCCTAAACTTCTCAAAACATTTGCTGTTTTTTTTTAATAACTTTTCCTCATATAACTGGTAGCCTCTACCTTGTTGGTTTTTCTCAATAGAAAGTACTACTTGGACCAAAGTCACATATCAGCCAGCCCTCTTTTGTGTTCCTGAAATTGCAAACTTGCCAGGATCTCTGCCAGCATTTATTGTTTTGCATCAGATGGCCCAAATCATGGAAACCATTGTTGGAACAGTGACCCTATAGTCTTGTCATCCAACTGTCTGACAAAATAGAAAATAAGATATAAAGAGTGCAGCCTTAGTATGCTGTGGCAAACACTTCCTGATTACATGTACTTCAAAGTTGGCATGTAGCTCACACTTAACTTTCATCTTATCACAGTCAACTTTAAGATATGCTGGTGCAAAGTATAGCTTATAGTTTGTAGATGACAGATTTGTCATTCTTTCTGCAGTTTGTTTTCTTGTGGCTGTTTTCCTCATGATAGCAAGCCACTGCATATAAAGAGATGTAAGTACTCTTGGAAATACTGGCTAGGTAAGTCAGTACCTGTTCAGTCGTTATGTAAGTATGCAAATGAGGCCCGAAGTCCTGGCAAGTTTTTTCTCTATTGCCCTGAGTTTTCTGCACGATTTACACTCTGTAGAAAAAGTACATTCAGAGGATACAGACTTTTGTCCACTCTTCTCAAGAAAACAAATCACTGAACCGTTAAAATTACGACCGGTAGTAGAGCATGTGTTCAAAATCACCCACTTCTCAACTGACAACTAGAGTTGTCTTCTAGCTGATAACAGTGGTATCCTTACAGGAACATTCTATGAACCCCTTCTCACAGAAAATGGACTCTTCCAACAGTGACGTTAAGACTGTACCATCCACTGTACAGGGATGTCAGCAGGGTAAAAATGGCCTAAGTACACTTCAAACAACTTGTGGGATGGTTAAGTAACGATAAAGTCATTTTTAATCCACATTTCCTCCGTCTTGGCTTCTCTTCGCACAAGGAAAGGTCTAGCTGATAACAGTGGTATCCTTACAGGAACATTCTATGAACCCCTTCTCACAGAAAATGGACTCTTCCAACAGTGACGTTAAGACTGTACCATCCACTGTACAGGGATGTCAGCAGGGTAAAAATGGCCTAAGTACACTTCAAACAACTTGTGGGATGGTTAAGTAACGATAAAGTCATTTTTAATCCACATTTCCTCCGTCTTGGCTTCTCTTCGCACAAGGAAAGGTGGCAACTTTCAGCCGTCAATCGATCGGTTACCATAGAAACCAGAACGAGTACAATACAATATACATTGACAACATTTGTAGTTTTCCCAGTAAATGACATCTGTCTATCACAACTACTGGTACACAACTAGATTTCCACTCATGGAATCACAACAATCTTTTTTTTTGTCTTGGCATTCGCGTTTTTCTTATTTCATACAAAAACATTGGTACAGTAGTTATACATCCATGTAAATTGCTGTTTGTAAAAGGTTCTTTCTTTTTTTCTAAAGTAAAGTTTTGCTGCCATAGCAACTTGTCATGACAACTGCCACACCTACCTATGAATATTCATAACATATCCACAGCAACATACACACTGGCTTATATCAACTGAGTAAATATAGAAAAATACACAATCTGGAACTTCACAATGGTAAGCTATTAAAGGAAATACATGGTGACAGTGATAAGTCCATAACGATGTACACAAAAGGACAACATGCCCTTCTTAAACTTGACTCAAAAATGAGGAATTTCACTTCCACTCCTCTTACAGTATCAGAGTCTATTACACAACCAAATTCAATCCAACCTACACATACAAAAACATGTACATATGAAAGTGTTGTTGCCCTATTCTGCTGCCACAACAACTTCAGGAATGGTAAAATGTCTGAAAGCAAACACAAAGATCTTTGTGCCTTTTGCAAAACAATTCCTTTCTCTTAAATTGTACACATAGGTACTATAATACAATGCTGGAAAGAAACCTTGTAACTCCTCACACTTTTACATACATACATGTACACCTCTTGTTTTCTCTTATCACAAAAACATAACAATCATGTTTCATACACTTACATGTGTCCCCATTGTTACATCCTGGACTTATCACTCATCTGCCATGTGTTCCTAATGATTAGGCAGTGTAGTAGTCTTCATACATCCAACATTAACACACACATATCTTCTCCCTCCGTACTCCGTACCAAACATCCCAGGGTACACAACAAACCCCCTTCTCAGGATGAACAGACTCACTCAGACAATTTGTACTGTAATATATATATATATCCATATCTCTATAACCTTATATCTTGTAACCTAGACAGGTTTCTCTCTAGATTTCTTTCTCCAATCCATGACCTTGTTCAATGCTGTCTGGTTCTGGAACCATCCATTGTAAGGAGGGGGGTGCTACCCAGGAATACCAACATAAACCTCTGCCCATGGCAGGCACTACTGACGTGCTAACTGCTAGACCCTCGCTATACTGCCAGGCTTAACACAATAAGCAAGCTATACTAACAGCATTTTTTACAAGCAATATGTTACATGCACTGCAAGCAACTATACGTATCCTACAGAACATAAAAATCTTCCTGTCAGTAAACATCATATCATACACCCCCAAACTCTGACTGTGAAGTCACAGGTCAACAATTCTGGACTAGCCCAACTTTTACAATAGTGGGGGTTGTTTTAAGTCACTGAAAAGAAATTGTTTTCTATACACAAACACATGTATGCTACGAACACTTGTGCTTTCTCCAAACTATTTTAAGAACCCTGATTTCGTTGTCATAGACACAGTCCTTTTAAATCAGGTAGGGTGGGTGCAAGACAAACGTCTAGTGCTGTAAAGCGTTCGTTAGAACACTCCTAAAGAGCAACAAGCTGTGTTTCTTCTGCTTCTGCAGAGTGTGAACAGCCCAGTGGAGTTAGACTACCATGTGATGGAAATGAAAGTACAATGGAATGGCTATCTGCTGTGCGCAAACTGAAAACATGATGCAACCAAAAGTAACAAAAGGTTTGCTCTTCATTTGGAAGGTTGTATGTGACAGGCAAAAATAACCGGTGCCATTGCCATGCAGTGCTGAATCATCAAATGATTGTTTTTATGTCTTCATGAGTCACAAGTCCTGATGGACTGACTGTCATTCAGCTTTGAAGAATCCATTATTTAGGCATCTCGATTCTACACATGAAATGATGATGTCATAAGCCACATGGACAACGATGACATCATCAGCATGTCATGGCTGTTATTTCAAACCTGTGATAGGTGTGGTTGTATAACGTTTTTTTTAATGAGAAACAAGTTGCGTTTGCTTCATATGGTACAGCACCATCGATGAACACTGTGTACAGTTGTCAACCACAGTTAACCAAGCATCCAAAGACTAGAACGGAACACAACGGCACGTCAAAGCGTGTTTTTTTCTGTGGTTGTATGAACATGAACGAAAGGTTGGAGGCAGGGCTGATGATGAGGTCAGGCGGCTGTTCTGCACAGTGGAAGCACCCCCTCTAGAGACAGGTGCTGTCCACGTTGGTGGGCTGTGCTGTTGGCTGGGAGGCAGGCGACTTCACCGCCAGGCTCTCGATCTCCGACCCGACGGGTGACAGAGCCTTGTATTTGCTGGGAGTTAGGAAATAAAAGATCATGTTAGGCATTGTCTTTGTGTTTGTATATTCTATTGACATTGAAAACTAGCATACAGACAGGTGACAGAGCCTTGTATTTGCTGGGAGTTAGGAAATAAAAGATCATGTAGTTTCTATCTTGGTGTTTGTAGATTGATTGTTTCTAGATGTAGCATTGTAAAATAGCATACTGTCATGTGAGAGCTCTACATAAGGAACACCTGGCCAACGTGACAACTTTTTAGTGATAATTGTTAAGTTTATTGCAAATTCTTGCCCGGGGGCTAATTGCAAGTGACAAAAAATGACAAGCAATGGTCAACAGTATAGCACTATTTTAGTCCAAAGTACTAACACTAAAATGTAACTTGTTGGGTTTGACTTCTTTTTCAACGACAGTGGAAAACAAAGGATCCCACCTTTTCTATAATGTGTGAGTTCTGTGGTGAGTAGATAATATAATCTACTGATAAGTTTGACAGTGTGCAACCTGCATGTTTGTTTGTAATCGTGCAATAAAACAATATTGCACTGCTGGTATACTTTGGTTATAACTGTAGCAATGATGCATTTCTCACCTGTTAAGGATAGGACAGAAGGCAGAGCTAGCCGAGCCAAATGGAATGAAGTTGATCTTGTTCTTGTCTGGGCAGAAGAACATAGATTGGTCCAAGGGCAGCCGCACTTTGCTGTAGTAAAAAAAATGCACATAAATTTCTAGCAAAAGAAGACATCATTCTGTTCTACCATTGTACAAGGTATACTTCAGCTAAGTATATGTAAAATTACTAACAAACTTGTCTCTTTTCTTCTGGATTTACACCCAGGAAAGGAAGAAAAAGTCCTTCTATTTGAAGGCTAGGGAGTAATGAAGAAGGAAGTGAAAAGAAAAAATGGAAAGATATCAGACAAAAGAACAGAAGAAAGAGTCCATAAATTTCAGACAAAAGGACAGAAGGCATCTGTTTCACCAATTAAAGGTATACTTGAGTATATGTACTGATACTAAACAAACATAAAGCCAGGAAGGAAAGAAAAAAAATCCATCTACTATTTGTAAGAAGTACTAAACAAGAAAGAAAAAAGAAAAGAAAGTACAAGAGATGCCGTACCTGATAGAGGATAGGGAACGTGGAGTGATATTTATACATGTAACATCCGAGGAGAAGAGCACAGGGGTGCTCATGGAACGTGTCAGGGACAGGATAGGACTGGTCTGGACAGGTTTACACCTGCTGGGGTCAGCAGCAGCCAGTTTGGGACCAGTTTGGACTGGTTCTGGCCTGCTGGAACTGGTTGGCACCAGTTTGGGGCTAAAAACAAAGAGACACAACAAAGGAGAGAGCAGCAGGTAGACGAATGGGACAGAAACAACACATCATGGTTACAAACAAAAGAAAGAACTTGAGAAAAACACACTTTACAAAAAGTGCAATGAGACTCCATAGGATGGATGGAAACTGAGCAGAAAAGCGAGAACAGAAACAGCAAATAAAGCTGACAATTTCATCAGGGTTCTAGCCAGCATCTGTCCTTCCATCCTTTGACGGAATTTTGCAGCTGGGGACAGAAAAAAAGTTTGCCCATTCCGTCCTCTTTGACAGACAAAAATCGGCATGTTAAGATATTTAACAAATGGAATTTTGCAAAGATCTCAATAAACTTAGCACAGATTCCATTTAACCAAGCTGAGTTTATTCTTTTTCCCCCTCAAAATGCAGGAAATAGCTCCCCTAGAAGCCTCTGGAGCTCGACAGGATTTCTGTTCAAAATGCAGCGGATGGAAAAAAATTCACGCTGGCTAGAACACCGAACTTCACAGTTGAAGCACTTCCAGTATCTTACTATACCTCTTTGACTCGTCGATAGCGCTGACTTTCTCACACCCGTCTGGCGGTTCCCGCGCAAAGGAGTAACTATTGTTGGGCTTGGGCGAGGCGGCGTACTTTGGCAGTGGGGACATGCTTCCCATCTCCGCAGCGATGTCCGTCACCAGGATGTTATTGGTTGGTTTGGGCGAAACTTCGTATTTTGGTGACGGCGTGCGTATGTTCTCTGTGGGGAAGAGATATAGTACAGCATTTAATAAACATGGCTTGTTTTCTCATTTCAATTCTCAATTTTTCAGATATTATCAGATATGTGACATGGTTTGGGTGAAACTTCCTATTTCGGTGACGGCGTGCGTATGTTCTCTGTGGGGCATAAATGTTGTACAACAGGTTATACATGTCATAATCTTATCAATTCTCAAACTATCAGATATTCTCAGATATGTAACTACATGTACGAGTGGTAATTTTACGATGGTACATTTTTCTGGAGGTAGCTTCTGTAATAAGTTCCGAGTGTTTGAGGACAGCCATACCTAAATCACATCCGGGGCTCGAAAATTACTTTTGGGATCAGGTGCATTGTTGCACCCAAACCACACCACATAAAATGCACCACATGGGTGCACCACAAAAGATGAAGTGCTCACAATTTTGTACAATGACATTTCATTATCTTTCTTACAGTGTTACTAACAATTAGATTTTGCTGTATACAACTATACTTTGGTATCTTTACATACGTACACCTACAAAAATATTTGTGTGCCCTGGTGCATGCACCTAGTATTTCAGGCCCTGACATCAAAGAACCTAGACCTAAGCTCTGTGGTCCTTTCCAGTGTGACTACCTTATGTCGTTTACAGACTTATAAAGGGAACGTACCTTTGTCTTTTGCCTCGTTTCCCGGACTTTCTGTGGAGCTCCCTCTGGAGGAAGGGTGTGAGCCGTCCCGCTCGACTGGAAAGGATGGCGACACCGACTGGCTACGGCTGCCTGAACCTGGGGGGGAAGAGGGGGGAGTGTCATTGTTACATCTCCATTCACTACAGAACAACAATACTATCTCTTTATTTACTTGAGATGACAAAGGGAACTTAACATAGGCTGCAATACAGGACTTTGAGGAAGGTATTCTCAGAAACTTTGAAATCCTGCAGACTTACTCTAAAAAAAAAACTAAAAAAACATGCATGCGCTCTTACTTGAAGTCTAGGCAGACTGACCACAGAAGCGTAGGCAGGGGCAAATGAACTCTAAAATCTAGAATTCCTTTAGAACTGATACGAAATCTTCTGTTTAAATACACCGGAAAGCATGTGTATAGATTAGATGGCATTCTTTTAATGAAAACACACCGAATTTTGTTGTGCAGTGTGTGGACTTACCTGAACTGTCCCCGCTGATGAGTTCCGTCTCGTTTTCGTACGGTGTCTGCGTGTCGACCGTGCGCGTTGATCTCTGGCCGGGGAGCGGCGCCCGGTGGCCGTCGGGTGTGGGTTCCTGCAGCACAGGAATGGAAATTGCCGTCTGACGAAAAAAGAGATGCAGACGTTCAGATTTATGCATTCTGATTTTCACACCACTTCGAAATCAATATTCTACATCAAAAGGTTATGGATATTTAGTTATGTTTCACAACATAATTCCAACAGATCACATCTGCCACCCTTAAAATGAGTCTTATAAGCTCTCCAAGACAATGTCGTGGTATAATGCAATCCTGAACATATAAACTATGCCTACCTGGAGGTGCTGGAGATCTTTTACATGCACTGTTTTTCAACATAGCAGATATTTGTAACCCGACAGATAAATGTCTATAGGAAAGCTACATGTAACTATAGACAGAACAAGATGCACACAGTTATTCCAATGTGTTATCATCTCACCTGAGTTCGTTCTTCTTCGTTCCCTGAGGTTTTAGTTGTGATAAACATTCGCTCGATTTCCTGGTTCAAACCCTCCACGCTATTTCTTAGTCTGCGAAAACAGGAAAAGATTCAATGTTATCTACAAAGTCTGAAAAAAAAATGTCATCTTAACATTCCTCATTCAATGGACATATTTACTTCTAAGATAGTGATCTTAGGTCACACACATTGACACAACATTTTTTGTTTTTGGACATTCTCTGAGCAAAATATTGGCATGAGGTCAAAATCAAAATAGATTGCTGTGAGGAAAACTTGAATCCAACCAACATCAATCCCTGGTACTGTGTAGCCTTGGTACCATCCGAATAGCAGTTTGCTCCTGCGTTTATTATACACTATATAAATTCACTTCCCTGCTATTCCGTCTGGGAACTTCAGGCTTTTATCCAGGCATGCGTCAAGGAGTCATCTGGACGCACTTTTCTTAGAATAACAAGAAATTTGATGCCCCTGGACGCCCTATACTGGGGAGAAAATCCTCTGACAAGCATGAAATTCTGATTGATCAGGGATGCTACCAGGTCATCTGTGGTCACAGTCTTCTACTGTGAACTCTGGAACAGTATTTTGCCTCTTGGGATACCTAAGAATGTACTTTTTTTAACTTAAAATCATCAAAAACACCATGGAAGGTGGATGCCCCCAGACCCTCCTACAATAGTCACTTACCGCGACTCACTAATGAGTTTGGACTCCCTATTATAAAATCCTAGCTAAAAGCCTGGGGAACTTTGACATCTCTAACATCTTGACTCGTTCAAATTTTGGACGAGGGCGCTGATTGGTCCCTACAGATGAGCAAATTAAGGAATGGGTTCAAGCACTCATTTGAACAGGCATTCCAAAGGAGGGCCTCTTGTGATCAAAGGAGCGCTCTCGTATCCATTCCTTAATTCGCTCATTAACTGACGTCACCACCAAAAGGTTTGAATGTACAGTTCCCCAGACGGGTAGCAGAAGCGAATATAGGAGCGAATTACTACCCGGATGGTACCCAGGCTAGATACTGTATGTACTTAGGTGCATACTCCCTGCAGACTGTTCAGCATTACTCTCTGTATCTTAGAACCAACAAATCAATTGGGTGTTCTTATCTTCTAATAAAACGTTAATCCTTTAAAGATCAAGATGACTCAACTTCATCTGAAGTTTGTAACACTGTCTGTTACCTGGGAGGTGCGCTGAAGTGCAACCAATACATCAATATTGGGCGGTCTTATCACCTGATAAAACTTTAATCCTTTAAAGCTCAAGATGACTCGACTTCATCTGAAGTTTGTAACACTGTTTGTTACCTGGGAGGTGGGCCCAAGCGCAACCAATAAATCAATTGGGTGGTCTTATCACCTGATCAATCATTAATCCCTTAAGCTCAAGACAAATCGACTTAAGAACATACCAATTCAATTTGTTGGTTCACCGATTAAAAAAAAACAACTATAAACAAATGTTTAACTGCAAAAACATCATGAAAACAAAGTCCGAGGACCAGGTTTATGCCTTAATGAGACAAGACAAATTGAGTTATCTTAAGCTTAAAAGGATTTAAGTTTTATTAGAAGATAAGAACACCCAATTGATTACGGTGTGGACATAGTCATATTCAAGTTTTCCTCCCTGCCTGTTGCATTTATATCTGCTTGCTATATTTTCACTTTAAAAAAATCCGTGAACTAAAAAATTAAAATAGTGTGGCCTACGCTTAAGTTTGCACCACCGTTCCTTACCTGGGAAGGGCGCCCTTTGGAATGCTATTGATGGGAATGGGAATGGGGATGGAGCGGGGCGTGGGCGACTGCTGGATCGCTGAGTGGTCTCCTGGCACGGGCGACTGTCTCTGCCCCGCGTCACGATGGTTGTTCTGTTTCGCATTCCGCTGCAGCTGCTGCCTAATTTTCTGTGAAAGCGAAGGACATGTAGTATCATGTTACTCATATCATATCAAATTACATCTCATCTTAAATCATATCGCATGTCATGTCATACTAATTTTCTGTGAAAGTGAAGGACATGTACAATATAATGTAGCATGTTACATCTCATATCATATCAAATTACATGTCATCTCAAATCATATCGCATGTCATGTCATTCTAATTTTCTGTGAATGTGAAGGACATGTAGCACTTAACATATCATATCATATCATATCAAATTATATCTCATCTGAAATCATATTGAATGTCATGTCATTCTAATTTTCTGTGGAAGTAAAGGACATGTAGCATTTTACATCTCATGTCATATCCTATCTCATCTCAAATCAAATCATATTGCATGTCATGTCATTCTAATTAACTGTGAAAGTGAAGTACATGTAGTATCATGATACATCCCATATCATATCATATTATATCTCATCTGAAATCATATTGCATGTCATGTCATTCTAATTTTCTGTAAAAGTGAAGGACATGTACCACGTTACATCTCATATCATATCATATTACATCTCATCTCAAATCATATCGCATGTCATGTCATTCTAATTTTCTGTGAAAGTGAAGGACATGTACAATGTTACATCTCATATCATATCTCATGTCACAGGAGAGACAACAAATAAATGAGGCGTTGCATCTGACATTTGTGCACAAGGACACAGTACAGAACTGACATTTCAAACAGTTACCGGAAATCAGCTGAGACTGAACTAACTAGCGGGGGAAAAAAATTGCCTTTCGTTTCAGGTAAATAGAAAATTTAAGGGGGGGGGGTCAAAACGAATCATTATGGAATATGGGGTTTTGTTTTTGGGTACAACATGTGTCTAGTACAAGTCACCCAAGCTTTTGTTTTCTTTATTTTTAAACATGAATAAAGAAAGATTGCAAAAAGAAGGACACAGCTGTGTAACAAACCTCCTTAAGCTGGTCAGCACTTCCCCATGATGCAGATCTCTTGTGGGACGTTCCTCTTTTGTCAGCATCCAGCCAGGAGCTCGGAGTCTGAAACAAAACAAGCAGATATTTCTCTTCTATTCTGTCGGTTTTATAACATGTCTTAAAGCTAAATCTGTCACTCAGCGGCCGAAACAAATCCACTCTACACCTGATACGACGTCAAGGAGAAAAGAAATCGTGAGTATAGCTCTAGGGCTCTCTTCAGTCTTGTCAGCTCGCTGCCTGTATCACAAGCAAACATACATATAAAAGATTTTCATTTCCCTTGCCAGTCCTTTCAATCTGGTATCCTCAGGCCTGGTAACAAATTCATGCCTATGTATGACATGTGATCAAAGGTGGTGGTATAGCCTTTGAGTGGGCTGCTGTTTTTCATCTGTCCGTGTACATGAATATGGAGTTCTTTGCTTCCGCTGGCTGTAAGAACAGGAAATCAACAGGTGTGATTAGTCTTTAGCTTACAAAACTTGTCGTACATTAGTCTTGTTTGGTCAAAAGAAAAAAACTTTCCTGCGAAACGTGACAACAGCTTTGTAATGTCTGACGATAATAATTCTTCTTGTACGTCAAACGAACACCTTGGCAGGTAGACACAGAATCGTGGATTTTGATGGGAGTAACAAGCATGAGTTTTACCTAGTGCCAGACCTGACCAAACCAAATCAGAATGAATACACTTTGACATTAGGCCTTTTCGAGACTAGACTATGTACCTTTTTACATGTAAAACAACAATAATACTACACTACACGACACGACAATATTGAATCAAAGAATCTACAGATCTCATATTGCTGCAGTGTAATAGAAACCCTACCCATCTATCAAAAAAATACAGCCAGGCAAAGTCATACCATAATGGCCTGAAGCCTGCATACAGTGACAGAGTCAATCTTCACTCAATAGGAAAATGTCGACCAACTCTGGCGTCCCTTCTCTGTAATCTCATGCCATGGTGCAAAGGTTCCAGTAAACTTTCCCCTATCGAAGATGAGAGCGTCTGATTGCGGCTGCCCTCTGAAATGCCATGTGGACGACACCCTGATGACATTACAGATGATTGGAATGATTAACCTGTTGCTCCTATGAGATTAAAGTTCCTATTCTTTATTGGAATGAGCAATTTGCGTCCACAGTCAACGTGGGTCAATGGTATAATTACTACAATACAAAGGAAACTTTCGGGGCACATAAAATGCATTTTACTGTTACGGGCTACAGAGGAAAGAGGGAGTGTATATAATTGTTGACGAGAATTTATTGCTGAAAATTTAATATGCACAATAGGGGTGGGTATTGGTACAGAACTTTTAGGTACAGGTGTGGACCTGAACCTGGACAAGTGGATGCCCATTGATATAATCCGTTCATTTTCTAACAGGTCTAAAATCCTGTCCATTGATTTTTTTCAGAAGAAAAAAATGGTTTTGTACCAGTATGATTTACAGGTCTACACGCCTACTAGTAATATACTAACTTCTCATGTACTAATACTCCATTTGTTAGATTCTCTATATATACATGTAATATGAAAGATAATTTATGACTTAATTCTCATTTCTTCATTTCTGAAATGATATATCTTGAAGTACCTCCTGTGCAACATATTGAAGCAGTTCAAAAATACATTATCCTGTCTTCTGGTTATTAGCACTACATACGAGAAGCCTTTATCGGACATAAAAATAAAACTCTTACTGAATTACAGAACCGGTACTAGACTGCTATCATTTGGAAATGAATGAACAGGAAGTCCCCACTCACTGTGGCCTAGTTTTTCCATCTAAAGGTTACAGGAAATGAACGTCAATCAGTTATTGACCACCCCCATCCCAATTATGTTCTGCAGGTTTCCAGTCTTTCCAGTTGAAGGAGAATGCACCTGTCCTGACCTCATTAGGGTGGCTTTAACTGACTTTCTTAGCCTTCACCTTTGCTTTTCCAGTCTGGAGTTACATATGGAAGATAATTAACAAATGGGAGATGCGTAAAAACTGTATGCTACCTATTACATACATTTGTATACACTGTACAGTAGAAGCCAGTTAATTGCACATTGGATTAACGCACACTTCTTTTAACTGCACGGAATCCCAAAATCCCTAACCGGTACGGTCCAGCTGGATAACTTCGCATTATTGCACCAGCCTGATAATTGCACGAAATTCACTGGCAAATAGGCCATGCAATTAAACGGCTTCTACTATATATGAAAAACTTCTCATGCAAAATGGCTTTTCCAGCTATTAACCAAGACTTTTCATCTCTTCTGTTTCTGTGTGATAAAACTACGGCACTGTACCTACAGCTGCCTGAATGCATGCTGCACAATTCAGCTAACAACTAGGCTATATACAGCACACAAAATACATGAAAGGCTTATTTCCATCTCAGCTACTCAAACTCATTTCACCAGTCTTAGCCAATGACCTGTGGGGTCACTCAGAACATCAGTAACTACTTTATACTAACAGGACCCGTCCCCATGGAGACGGGGTCACGACCTTGCTTTGTTCTATCTGACCTGTGACCTCAATATTGTGATTTTGAATATCAGTGCTGAATTTTGCCAGCTAAATCTCATGCAGAAGATTACATGGGGCGGAAATGGACGGAATAAATTTTTATTAAGTGCGAGGGAAATGTCGCTATTAGTGCTAGTAGATATTTCTGTGAGCTGTTTTCTGTTCATGGGGCTCTCCCTCGAGTACGGTTATGGTCGAGGTGTGACCTTTGGGGTCAACTCAATTCTTCCTTTTACATTTGATTTTACAATTAGACCAAATTAAGTCTGGAGAAATGGAGAAATAAGAGAGAAAAATGTTGATATTTAAGATTGGAAGTTTGCTTTAAATGTGACCCGGGTCCTGACCCTGGATATGGGTGATGATTTTTCATTACTTCTTTTTTACTACTGGGAATCTTCAATTTTCCACATGGAGTAACCTGGGGTTGGAATATGACTGAGCAGGTAACAAAGTCCAGGTGGAAATGAAGACTTTTATTCCGTAATCTACATTTATTCATACTGAACATGAAGATGTATGCAAGAGATTATATGTCCAACTTAATTTTTCCTTGCATCACAATTTCAAACCTGGCCGGGCAGCTTTCAGGGACGGAAAATACACAAAATGTAAAGAGAATAGTCGTGGGCATCATTTGTGTACATTTTTACCTATACATCTTTATCTGTTGTTTCCACATACAGGCCCGGTTTGGAAATGTGACGTTGGTCTTTTTTTAGTTATTCTAGATGTAGGAGTCACCCGAAGTTCATTAAAGGTTCAAGTGCCAAAGGTTAAAGGAACTCTGGAGTCTCATTGATTGGGTGTTTCCACAGGTTAACCCTGCTGGTAGAATTAGGTCATGAACTTGCACGAAGTACTGCACCGCAAAACGTAGGAAAATGGATTTCTAATTTTGTCAAGTCATGCCTTCATTACTACATTTGTTTTGTTACCATACGTGCATGTAGAACTTCCAAAATTTCCATGCCAGTATTTTGGACACACCCTGCAGTTGTCCATGTATATGGCACAACACTTACTCATAAATGCCTTCCACTCCTCACATGACTATTGATCGCCTTCTGTGATCACAGGCCATTACAAAGGTAATGGGGACAGACATGTCCCTATACACATGCTGCAGGAAACCTGGAACGGTTGGACAAAAAAAAACACACAAAACAAAAATGGTCCAATCTTCAAAACTGAGGGTTGAATAATAAGGTCATTGCATATGTATGGAAAGGCTGCTTTGGGGAATAATTGGTGTGCTTTCACAAGTTACAAGAAATGACAGTTGTTGTTGTTATAAGTCCACTCAACAATCCATCAAACTTTGGCCTGGTTTTCTGCTGTTCTAGCACGGCAGGCTGAGTTGCGTGTCACACTGAAGTTTCCAGGAGAGCTGTCAGGAACATCAGTCATTTTTAACTGTAATCCATAAGGACTGTAATTGTTACGGGTGCTGTTAGCAGTGGCCAGAAGTGCCCAATTCAGCTCCATTAAATGACTTTGGGGAGAAGTTTATCATACCACAACAGCAGTACCCGTTTCAGCACCAAGGGCAGGCTTGGTTATTTCCAGTAGTTAAATGTACTCATCTTTCATGATGAAAAACAGGGCTCGAAATACACTTTTCAGTCAACTTGCACCTGTGCAAGTTAAGCCAAAGGTAACTTGCACCAAAAGAAACTTACTTGCACAATCCAAAATAGTGAACTTTTAAACCCTTATCTCCTCTTCAGAAACTTACTTGCACAACCCAAAATAGTGAACTGTTAACCCCTTATCTCCTCTTCTGAAAATTTACAAATGTACGTGAGTAAATGGGGATACATACCGGTAAAGACCACATGTTTGGAAATTTGTTCTTCCGTAGCGTATTTTATTTTGGGTTTGAAATTGTACAAACTGTTTCATAAAAACTGTGAATTTAGCCTCAATTAAAGACAATTCAATGTCTACAACTCGATAAGATCCATAGATTTTTTCTTCTGGACTCTTCGAGTGACATCCATCACAGTAACTAGTCTTAAGCATCTCCAGAATGAAGTGGTAGAACAACTCAATACAATACATATAACTGGAAAAACCAGTCACTAATTAGTATGCAAATGTAACTCATATGCAAATCAAGGTAAGACAGCACCATAGGAATCATTAGCATTGTAGAGATGGATTTGTTTTAAAAAATAGTTTACCTGGATGTATAACCAAATTTACAAATAACAAATTTAGGCTTTTTTTATTCAGTGTTATTTTCTTTTACCTTTCAATGACAGACAATATTCTTGGTGTGTGTAAGCTTTTTCTAATGTCAGGTATTAGAGGACAAAAGTAACTTGCACTGGTGCAAGTTTGGTCTAAACTTACTTGCACCACACCAATTTTACTTGCACAAACTTGCATATGCATGTGGTATTTCGAGCCCTGAAAAATGAAGCAAGCACTAAGCAGCAGTGGGTTCTTCAAGTTGCAACCACCTGTAAATTGTCTTAATTACATGTCCAGGATATTCAAAAGTTTTAAAGCACATGTTTGCTATCCCCCAACCCTCAGAAAGTTTCTGTAACACACAGGAACTGCTATTTTGAATAATGAATCTGTAGATCTGTAGCCATGGATCACGTATTCCATTCCTGGCTTTATATTGTGTCCCCGGGGAAGGCACTTTACACAGCTTTCTATACTCCAACCAGGTGTAAGAATGAGAACAGGACTTCAGTTGGGAAGATAAAAGGTGGTTGAAGAGAACTCCACCTTCCAATACCATGGCCTGAACAGTGAATAACAACTCACTGGACCTATGGCCTCAAAAATACACACTAAGCTCTAAGCTCTTGAATCTAAAGCAACTTTACTTTAATAAGGGCTGGGTAGATTCATCTGATTCTCTAGTTAGCCATGTAGTGCATTCTTGACAGTAAATCTTTCAAAGTCTTGAAATCAGACTGACCAATCCTACCCTGCTACAAATATATGTGCAACATGACTAAAGAACAGTACCACTACATTGACCAAGGGAAAGGGTTCATGCTAGGGCTGGGTACCGGTACAGAAAATTCAGGTCCAGGTCCGGTTCAGGTCCAAAGGATCAGGTCCAGGTCCGGACCTGAACCTGGACCTGATTCAGTATGACTCATACCAATTGTCCATTTCACTACAAAGAAATCTGTTTGGCGGAGTATTAGACTTACACTGGCGTTTTAAAATCCTACAACGCTAACTGCACCTGTACGATTGACTGTAAACCTTGGTAGAAATTACTATAAACTCTACTCTACTTCACTCTTGTCATTTTCTTCCAACTGCAAGCGCCAAAACGCGTGAATGCCTGATAAAATAATATGTTAATTTTCTAATCGGTCCAACATCCGGTCCACCTAATTTTTCAGGTCCGGTTTTTCTGGACCGGTCCAATAAGAAAAACCGGTTTTGTACCGGTACGCTGTACCGATACCCAGCCCTAGTTCATGCATGAAGAATCAAGAAGAACATTCTTTACAGTAAATCTTCCAAAAGTCTTTCAAAAACCTACTGTGGATACAAGTTGTTGCCAACATGACTTAAGAACAGTGCCACTACATTGACCAAGGGAAGGTTGAAAGGGTTCATGCACAATGAAGAATCAAGTCAGCACTACCATCAGCACGCCGCACCGTTTTGGCTTGGGGTCAATCTCTCCAATTATCGGCACATTGATCGGAGGGCCCCGACGTGTCAGCCGCATGAATTGTTGGCCCCGGCTGGAGAGATGGGGGCTGACAGAGCGTTTTCAGCTGCACCCCTGAGCAATCAGGTCATCCACAAGTTGGAGTGCACCAAACACAAAACCATTTAGACATCAGAGTGAGACGGGCAGGAGAACTGAAGTTGAGTGCTCCCACTTCTGACACTTACTCGTGAAGATTCAATGAATAATAATATGAAGTTTAGTATGAAGATGATTTATCGGAGAACTTTTCAAGTAGAGCATCGCTTGTTGGAAAAGACTTGAAGGACTGGTGTTCAATATCAGGTCTGACACAGCACTATAATGAAGTAGAATCTTGGATCCAGTTCTGAGACAACCATCAGCCTTTTAAGACACTATACCATCAAATGGTAGTTTGGGAAACTTTTGGCAACAAGAAGCCACATGAACTCAATCACCGCTATGTAATCCTATTGAGTTCATATTCTCAAACTAAGGAAAGAGTTAAATGTCAAGTAAAGATATTGTCATGAGTGCAATGAGTAATACACCTAAGGACTGTAACTCTTAAAAGAAGCAAGCAAGTCCAGTGAGCACGACGTACAGAGATTATGCCACAGTCTGTCCTGAAGGTTTGCTAGTTGGTGTGAGATCCAAAAGTCTAGGTACATTCAGTAGTTCAAACCTTGACCCAGTGATTCATGGGCACGATAACAATCCAATCCACTCCATACAGATACCACAAATTGACCCAATTTCATTGTGTGGCACAGTAGGTGCATGAACTGACCCACATAGCTGATGATTATAGTATGTCACTCCTTAGAAAATTCAAAAGTTTTATCTCTCATGTAGCAAAAGTAGTTATGAAAAGAAAAATTACTTAAAGGTGCAAAGGATGACACAACATTTGCCATGATGAAAAGATTGTTAAATTTCTTGCTGAACTCTCATTTCATACATTATCCTAGAGGACTGTAAAAGTCATACATACATAAAACATAGATCCCGACTGAAGAGAAACCAAGTGTAAAAGCAATAATATTCCGTAATTTGAAAGCAATCTAACCTGTGAGTTGAAGCACATCGTGGTTAGTATATTCATGGAGTCTGAAGCAGCTTATCACATAAAAGCTCCCAGGTGAAATCATCCCATCCAGGCAAACTGATCAAATTTGCATGAGGACGCTTAAACTCCAATCACTTTTGTATGTCACAAACAGAAAGTCTCGTAGCACAAAACATATTAGCATGATTGGGACTGTGAGAAGCCCGATCATTTACTATTCAGAGTATAACAGGCAACGCTGAATTCTATTGTGTTGCTTTGTTTATGTTGTAGGTTTCATGGTCACTTTTAAGAGCTCAGAAGTTATTACACCATGGCCTTAATTTTTGGGACCCCATTACCCATATTATATAGTGTCCGGGATTACCCAACATAATAAAATCTAATTCACTTCATCTTCCAACACGGCCGCCAAATTAGATGCCAATAATCACTTTTCTATTGATGTCCATCACGTTAATGTACGGCTTTCAGCGCATAATAGAATTTACGACTGAAAAGGTATGTGTAAAAATAGGGTAGGATTAAAATGGAGCACAGACAACACAATGGTGGATACTGTGGTTCCTTTGTTTAAAGCATTTTTTGCATAACTACATTTTAAAGTGACCTTACCATTAGCTTTTACTTCAACAGTTGATGGAAATGATATTTGGCTTTAAAACTAGGGTTGATAACAAATAGTACCTTACATGCATGATGTCAAAGGAAGCACCAATCAATAGTTGTAAAAGACTAGAAATCTCCTGGCAACCAGAGTTATGTAATAAAGCAAAATGTTAACATCCGCAAGGCAGTTTCCTCGTGCATTCATACTTTTAGAAAATTCAGTTAAATTCTTTTTACTTACAGTGATCTATAATTCTACATGGTAGTTGTTTTTAAGAATGTCATCCTTGAAAGTTTTTGGTGAGCTTATTTTGCACAATTTTCATTAAAGTTTTTTTATTACCCTACATCCTAATAAAAAACCACATGCTGTATGCCTGCATGTGTTCTATACATTTACCATGAACAGTGCCTATCAAAGGCTTTTAACTGCAGCCATGCCTGTGGCTCATATAATTACAAAGCCTGCAGTGCTGCAAGGTCTCCATAGGAACATTTAAATGACGCAAATTGGAGGGAAACATCTGTGGAGCCGTCAATATCATGTTCGCTTTCAACTTCACTCTCAGTGCGACTTCAAGAGGGAGGTATATAAAACTTGAGGGAACATCTGCTTTTTTTTATTACAAAGTTACGGAGATGATTGGCTTCAAGCAGTTTTGCTTAAAGGGCATTTTGCAAAGGCTTCAGAAGTGATAATGACGTTAGGTATTATTGCTTTAAACACAAGAAGTGAATACACTTTGTCCTTTAGGCAATGTGGTCCTCAGTACGATCAGGACTAAAAATTCAACTGGCATTCGATATATTATAAGAGTGCTTCCATGCAGGAAGATGGCACAAATCACCAAACGCTGCGTGAAACTACAGTCATATAATTGATATATTACCCCACACTTCTGCTTGCGGGGATAATATTTCAAAAATAACAAAATACAGGCGCGCAGGATTTATGGTTACCCTTTGTGCCTGCGCATGAAGGCAGAAATGAATTTATCTCCGGTGTGACTGACTATTACAGTTCTCAGCTAAATTTGTATCAGTGGCCAATAAATGGAATGAATTGCCACATCCATCCACTGCTCCAATCACAAAGAAAGCTTTCTGCATGGACATAAAGCGCTAACGGCCTCAGGTTTTGCCTAGAGTGCATGTCTATTCAACTGTTCTTATCATTTTTGCCCCTTAGCGGTGACCATAATGGCTTCATTTCTCTTAAGAACCAATTTTCACATGGCTGCTGGGCACAAGATATGTTGGCAGCACGTCCCATACCTTTATATATGCCATATCTCTTTTCTTGAATAGTTGCCGTCATTTCGCCTCGTCGTTCAAATAGTCGTTCTGGTCTCTACAATTCAAAGGCTGCGTGCCAAAATGATTCCACTGCAACGTATTTTTCAAGCAAATCCTCTCTTTGGTTGATTGTATCTCTCCAACTGAAAAGAAGACGTAATTTTTCTTGCCCTTTGATGTAATGCAAAGGGAAATTTCCTTTACCTTCTAGTCAAATAATTCCTCTGCAATGTAATTTTCAAGCAAATCCTCTCTTTAGTTGATTGTATCTTTCCCTCTCCAACTGAAAAGAAGTGATTTTTTTGCCCTTTGATATAATGTAAAGGTAGTAATGTAAAGGGAGATTTCCTTTACCATTTAGTCAAATGCATCTCCTCCTTCCATTAAAAATGGCTCTACAATTTACAGCCCAATTCTAGTCTAAGCGAGGAGTCATTACTGGTTCATTACCAGTGTAGTGGCAGCTATAGAGGATGGAGCCACCAGGGTGCTGTTTATCTCTTTTCTTCTGCCATACATACATGCATGTAATGTTTTCTATGAATATTTGTTACTAATTTAATAACTTCTCTGGTATATGTACTGTATGAATCGAAAGACCAAAGAAAAGATTTTCCTCGCAAAAACTGTTCCAGGGAGTGTAATTGACTTTCGTAGACAACACCACTCTTCTAATTTTTCGTCTGGTTTTTGCTTCATATTTTACATTACAATAATGCTTGTACATTTGAGGTAATCCTTTGGATGAGTTAATGGTGGTAACTGTTGACAAAACATTCACACTTATAGACTCTGAGGTAGTTACTTTTTCGTACGGGAGAAGCATGTTAGTTGTCATGCCTAATTTTACAGAGACAGTTGCTTTGTATTTCCTTTTGATTAGAACTGATAGCAGAAGATAACGTCTTTTTTAAAATTGTTATCCGACATTCTCCCAAGTTTCCATATAGACACTGTAGACTAAAGGGGCAATCTGTTAGAAAAATGATGAATCATGCATCAAGTCAGGAAATGTAGCCACGTCTTTCCTCCATTGAACGAGTCTCCAAGGGGGTCATATGCAAAATAATACTCAACAGAATCATACTCTGTTATCTGCCCAGATCAGGGTTCCCTTCTGTAACTACCATTGATTGAACTGGTACATACTGTCAATTATTTCTTTTCAAGGCAGGTCCTTGTCACCGGTGTATTCACCATAGGTGGCACCTCATTCGTCAGCGTACTATTCAGTACCGCATGGGGCAGCTCATTCATCTACGGCCTATTCAGCTCCCATTATATGTCCATGTTACAGTGCATTAATCAAGGGGACTCAAAATTATAAATGCCCATTAGTATTTTATTACCACAAAATTTTCCGATCATTCCATAAGCAAGAGATATGACTGCGGGTGGGGGGAGTGTGGAAACATTGCTGCCATTTTTTACTCCAGAAAAAGTTTGTGCTTTGTTTTCTTCTTTTAAACTATGTTGTGATAAGGGGCCTTGAACTTAATAACTTAAATTTGATTGAAAATTTTCAAATCCTTTTAGTACAACATAGGTTTCTAAAGGTTTCTATAGACCAGATAACATCCACAACAATGCATAGTTTTCTCAAAACTATACAGAACATACACTATCTACTATAGTATATACCTACGTTTCTGACTGGCTGTCCATAAAGGTGAAGGTGTTTACATTATGTAGAGTTACTGTTGTTTTAATCCTGAACTTTAAACCACATTTCCATGTGTACTATGAAATTGAATTGCCGCAAACTATTGGTTGCTTCGTCCAGTGGTTACTAACCACTTGACTAACCATTGGTTAGCAGCCCTGCCTCTGGAACTAGAAGCCATGAGTTCGATTCTGGCTGTGTCGCTAACCCAGCATACCACTGTTCATTGAGCTTGTCATAAAGAGCTAGGGGAATTTCCTTGGCACAATGAACCTGTAATACTGTACATAGCATCTGTCCTCTCTGTCACGACCAGTGGAAGACTAGCTCTTCAGTGGGCTAAAATTGGATTGAGATCACTTTCCTTGATTTTAAAGCCACTTACAGTACATTACATCACCATGAGCAGCAAGGCTCGAGATACTTAGTCTACCTGCATATGCATGTTAGTCACTCAGTGCAGGTAAAGCTGTGTAGGTATTCCTGACGTCTACCTGCATCTCACCTGCACTGATCCATGTACTGGGTTTATACATACATGTTTCATGATGTGGCCTTTTATTGGCTGTATTGTACTGTTACCACCTATGAAGTATAAAAAGAAATAACAAAGCAATTTCTCAACAGATTTTAGTATGATCCATTCTTCCTAAATTCTGAGTGGTGCAGGTAAAATTTGCTTGGTGCAGATAATTTCCAATAGTATTTTAAGCCCTGAGCAGTATAGAGTGTGCTGAGTACTATGACACATGTAGTGCAGAATGAACCTAAGGGCTAGGGAATTAGGGTCGGTAGGTAGGGATTGTCTCTTTTCTTGTGATTCATTTTTAGGCTCGCCAAAACTCAAGTGCAGCATATTACAATAGAGTTGAACAAAGTAAAGTGTAATACATGAGAACACTTGTCTTTCAATGTCAAACTTTAATTTTGTGTATAATAAAAACATTTATCCTTCATCGGATAGGACAAGCAGTGTTATTACTTTAGTAGGAAGCAGGCTGAATAAAAATTCTAACTGGAAACTATGTGCACCCACTTCAATAACCAACCACCCCCCACCCCAAAAAGGCTAGGGTCGGCAGGTTTTACTAGGGTAGGTAGGGAAACAAGAAACACAACATTTTTTTATAGGCCTGAGTACTATGACTAGTATGGGACCTGTAGTGTAGATTGAGCCTAATCTGATGTGATGTATCTGGGTCAGCAGAAGTGGTGGGATGGCAGGACAAGATAGACAAGTCTGAGTGATTATCACTGCCTCCTTATCTAATCAACACCCCCTCTAATGGAGGTAATCAGCACCAAATCAATCCTACAACCTGCTTTCCGCCAGGAAAAGGTAATCCACTTTGGGACAAACTATCGTTAAACTATAAAAAGATTTGTTTTCTGTCTGGTGCTGCAATTCATGTATAAGAAGATGACATTATTATGCAGCATGTTGCCACAGAGCTTAAGCATGCGAATGTAATCCTATTTTGTATTTATCCTACTGAATGTGAAAACAACTGCTGTTCAGAATGTGACAACTTGTGGTTAGTTTAATGTTTACCCCTGCCATTTCATGCAACATGTGAAGAGAGAAGAGTCCTTAAGCGCAAGCATTAAAGAATTTCTGTGGCTACATCGCTTACTTTTTGTAGTCTGCATTTCATGTTTCAACATGGACTTCAAAGCAAGTACTTTAGAAACGATAGCTTTCCTCCCTCGCTGGAGCCCATTCCTGGCTTATCTCTCTCCTTATGGCATGCAATATTCAGGATTGCAGTTTTGTGCGGGATTACAATTTACCGAGCTACTGCTGGGACTGCCTGGGGTGCTGTGCGTCCTATGGGGAAGGCAGAAGCCCCTTTCTGTGGATGAAATGCCTCCTGGCTCTGGGCAATCTATACCTGCATTATTCATACATGCTACAACTTGGCCTTTTAGCATCGAAGCTCTGTAACGTCTCTGTATCTAGGAAAGACAAATTGCTGGTAACATGCTACATGGATAGCAGTGGTAGAGGGTTCACACAACATCTCAATGAGAACATGCTGATCTTATTCCTTTTTATTGTTTTTAACAATAGTGGTACACGATACAAAGAGAGTGCACTGGACATACAACAAGGGTAATTATATCATGTGAGCAATTTGGTTGTTGCATGATACAAGTATAATTGATATGCAAATGATGATGATGATGATGACTTCACAGGTTACATGTCCCCAAAGTAATTAGTCATTTCAACCTTATTTTAATCTCCTTGTTTTAACCATTCATTTCTGGACTATATGTCTCCAACAGTTAAGTTTAAGTTAATAATTGCCTCAGAAACTCTGCCAGTGAAGTCAAGACAATTTAGTTCTGGTTGCAAAAATGCCTAAAATGGTAAGATACATGTACAGTGTCTACCATGTTGCAGAAATTAATGAAGCTGGTTGACTGATTTATTGATTGGTTGATTAGCCATTTGAAGAGCTCAACCCAAAAGAAAAACAGGGATGCTGGCAGTGTGATTAGTTGAAGAAAACGCAGATGGCTGGACGGAAGTAACCGGACAGCAATGAGGTGGGCAGGCTACACTGGGCTTCAAAGCATCTGGAATCCTACTTGCAAGATTTGCATGGTTGAGGATCCTGGCTGTTTTTGAACCATACAGAGGAGAGTGAAATGGGCAGGTGAACACATGAGAGCCATCTCTCTGAACTGGGCAGGCACTCAGGAAAAGGATATGGGGTGCAGATCCCTGGAGCATTTTCTAGTTTCATGCTACATTAGTCTGGCCCCTGGGATGTTTGTAGAGGAAGGGAGCCCAGAATCACATCCTGGGAAGTTCCAACCAGAAACTGACAGATAGAAGTAAGCTGGACTATTCAGATTTCCACTAAAAACGTCACGCTATCCTTGTAATACATACTTATGACACAAAACAGGAGTAGACGTAGGCATTAAGTCAACTAAATCTGGTCTTTAACCAATAAATAACAGTGGGAGATTATGATCACTGAAAACAACTGCTGATGACCTAGGATGATGACCCCTTCAAAAAAATAACACTTGCCAGGAAACTTGGCAAGACCTCAGAACCTGAGCTACATCCCATGAAAGAAAAAATAAGTCTTCTTAGAGCCTGAGCATTTCTGTGTACGGTAATGTTACACTTAGAAGGGAAGATATGTTGAAAGCTGCGTATTTTCTTCCCTAATTTGTCAGTGACCTTTCTATACCGTCCACAACAGTCTTGTCCCTATCTGGAGCCAGCCAAGTGTGAAGCTGTCTGCTGTGGAATCCCTGATGTTTATGGCTGCCACAGCAGCATAGAGACAGGTCTTCCACAGGATAACATGCCCCACATCTCTCACTCTGGACCCCTGGGAAAGGTTTACAGCTTGCAGGTGAAACCCAAGTGGTTTCTTGGGCCCTACTTGTGGGCAAGTTTGGAGGCCTCCAAGCCTCAAGGTCATGGGTGCACAGAACAAAGCACTAAGTACCTCTGCTTCAACATGGGAGGGTTCTATAGTTGCTGCTAGATAGTTACCAGGTTCTGTATGTATAGTAAGGGGAGGGGGCAAATATGTACTACTATGTCTTCTCTGTCTCAGAAAACAGTCCTCCTATCTCTTGTTTGGTATTACTAACAAAGATAAAAAGGTTGCTCTTAAGTTTCTCCAAACACTGTTTGATACTTGCGTATACCTCGACAAGGTCAAAAGAAGAGGAACTGTGTGTTCAAAGTCTACATAAATGTCTTGAATTCCTTCTTGACACCAACTAAAACAGGAGGAACAGACCTACTGGACTTTGAAAGCAGACTTGAACCCAGGCACTTTAAGAATCTCACCCCAAGACCTTCCAAGAGGGGTCAGGTCCACGGAGGTCAATTACAGCTCATTTTCAGGGAGGAACTACACTAACAGGCTCAGTCCAGTATATGATTCAATCAAAAGAATAACTCAAACCATGTGTAAAGTAGATCCACAGGATAGGCCCTACCCTTGCAGGAGGCCAGCCCTTTTAGCTCAGAACATGAACTGGTGACCAGCAATGCCAGGACAGGGCCCAGGGGGTCAATTACTGCAGCACTTGGCTGTCAGGACACACCTCAGGAGTACTTTTAGACCCTGGCTTTGAGACAACTTCCAACCAGCCCCAAACCAAGGCATCTACAGCGGAAGTTCACAACCTCTGGGAGACACATCCAAGATTTAATTGCCTACCTAACTAGATCCTCTCCAACTTTCACACCAAATAGGATTGGACAGAATACTGTTAACGGATGAACTCCGTGCCCTTAGAAGTCCCTGATTAGAGCTTGTTGCTCATCATATAAGTTCAGAAATTGCTGCTGGCATCTGTTTGGCACAAAAGGCCAGATTTCTGAAGTGACAGCTCTTGGCTCTTGGCAAGCTAATTGGCAGGTTCTAAGGTAGGTTCCAGGCCTTATTTGCCAGGCTGGCTCCTAACGATTCTCATCCTAACGATTCTCAACAGCTCGGATCATTATGAGGCACTCATCATCAATTGAGGTGAAGCAAATTACTTTTTCAAGTAGCCAAATGTGTTCTGTTCTTCCTGTTTTCCATTTTTTTTTCTACACTTCAAGTTTGCTGAACCAGTCTTCACCATACGTTGTCTCCTGGCATAACATTTTCTACAACCCATCAACTTACTTGATTGCCTTGAAGTAGTCAAATTGGCCTTCCATTGAACAAACCCGTTAAAAGTACTGTAGATAAGAAGAGCTAAGCGTGAGTTTCTGGCTGGATGTTCAGAACTTCATGCCTTTACATGCCCTCGATGATGATGATGACAAACCTGTAGCTTACTTAGGACATAGATCTTCAAGACAGAACTTCACATCTCACATTGTCTTCGGTTTCTTAGATATTGAGCATTTTACTTCAACAATTGCAGTGAGCAACTTGTGAACAAGGAGAGCAACTAAATTGCATGGACTTGCATTCTTCCTTCCAATTCTACTACAATGAATCTAAAAACATTGTATTTGTATTTCAATGCAGCCTAAAGGGAAAGAAAACACATGGTTACATTGACAACTGTCGACTGTCCCTTAAGTGACAAAATCTATGGACCACCATCTTGCAATAGTTTCAAAGACACTGGAAATACCTTTAACCACTTCAAAATGCCACCCACAAAACTTTGTGCAAGTGTTGAATGCCTTTATATAACCCCAGCCTAATACACGTCTCTCACATCCTAAATGCCCATCACATGCTCGGTTCATACCAGGACCCCATCGAGGCTTTGGACGAAAATTACGGGAAGAATGCATCCATAGTCCTCGCAGGAGAAATCAGAGGCACGATTGCCGGGCGTAATGTGCCCTCCGTCTATTAGAAGACTTTCCAAGGAATCATTTAGAGTCCGTAACAATGCATCAATGGGAGGAATGTGGATTGCCAGGGCAGCCCCAGCCAGCAGATATGCCATTAAAGTTTGGATGGTGCTGAGGCAATGCTCATGAGGTATACCATTGTTCAACCTTCCAACAATTTGCTGAGTGTAGATCTCAGGGCGGGGCGGATACTGGAACAACTCCAAAACATTCCTGGGGTGGCTTTTGCTTCAGATAATAATTCAAAAGACACAGGTGGAACACAGAAGTTTGGGATGATACTGAGGCAATACTTCTGAGATACCTTTGTTCAACCTTCCAACAATTTGCTGCAAGTACATCTCAGGGCGGGATGGATACTGGAACAACTCCAAAACATTCCTGGGGTGGCTTTTGCTTCAGATAATAATTCAACAGTCACAGGTGGAACACAGAACGCCACGATCTTTTCTTCAAGAACCAATTATTAGTAAATGGAGACAGGTCACTTAAAAAAGAACAAACCGTTGCCTCCTCTATACATTGTGCTACCAAGGAGAATTGACTAACTATCCTTTACATGTATATGGCTGGAGAAATTGTACAGCACCCCACAACGTTAAAGAACCCATATTTATCAAAAAGAGTAGGAATCCTTCTCAGTGCAAGTGGATCATACTTACAATTGGGGCACCCTGTGTACGTGCCATAATAATCAATAGGACTATCGTGGGCACTAACAGAAGAAGAAGAACCAGATGACATTATCGGACTGCCACATGCCAACTTGCTGTGCTAGACTACTCCCGAAATAAATCCATCTGATCATGCTTGTTGTCAGTTGTTGTCTTATGAGTTTGCCCTCCAGAAAAAAGATTGTTCCATACAAAGAAAGCACCTTGATGTAATACTTACTGTCAAGAGCTATGGGAGACGTCCTGGCAGGCCAGATTCTACTGTAATGGCTTTCATCTTGCCAGAGCAATTTAGGTCACTGCAAGGGAGAATTAAGTGGCCAATGTACATTTCCCTGGGAAAAGCATGTTCCCAAGGGCTGTTCATTTGTCAAACTTCTTTTCATTCCAGTTTCAGCGCTAGTTGCACTTTGACATCTGTTTGGTGGAGTTTTTGGAAGGGTCGTGTCCAGAGAGGGGGAGGCTAGGTTTAAAGTAGACTACCCCCTGCCCCTAACAGCAGTAGGTATTATGTTTTGATGCCGAGGTGCCAAGGGTATGGATGAAAGAATTAGTGAGGTATGAGGTTGAGACACAGGGGGCAAGATCTGGCCCCAACCCTACATTACTACTACACTTCACCATTAGGCCCTGTAACCTCTGACTTGCCAGAAAGGTAGGTAATATTTGTCATGTTACACATAGAAACATTTACATACTGGTCAGCTACATCCTCTGTCTTCAGAAAGAACACAAGGATGTTATTTTATCAATAGTAAGGCTGTCAGAAGAAAGGTGCAGGAATCATTTCTCCAGCACAATGTGGACTGGAGTTTCAGCTAAGTCTGGAGCAGTTACCATGGACAGTACATATATTTGTTGCAGAAGTGTAGAGACTGGTTGAGGACTGATTCCCACACTTCTCTATATTGACAGCACTATCAACAGACTGATCTGTACTTGTTAGGACAAAAACATAAATGACTCAACAACAGAGCAGCTCCCTTTTTGACAGTTTAACTGTATAATACATTTGACATGTTATTTGAATGAGAAGTTGAATCAGACATATCATTATTCTCCAAGCAGAGCTTGAGTCGCGAAGATATACTGTAGTAGTCAGGATTTTTACTAGCTCCACGAGAGGAGTGAGCAAGTAAAATCACGACTACTACTACTCCGGAACTCAACCTCTGCTTGGAGAATACACATCATCAGGCCATCACTTGGAGCAGGCTGTTTCTACATCAGCTGAAAACAACCACTGTTACCATAGATTAGCATAACCTGTAAATGAAAAGCAATGTTAGTGTGATCGCCAGACAGTATACATAAAGATACAAACTACACTTGTACATCCAGGCAAGAATAGTGCAACAACACATTATTAAGATGGAGACATGTATCTGCTTTGTGGGCACACACAACCATCTGTGAAGTGCCTGTGTTACATACTGTTGGCATTTCTTGATAACAGACAGGGACAACTAAATTTGATAGATACATGCATTACCCTGCAAGTGATACGAGCACAGTTGCTGGGATGCATGAGTATAGTTGCTAGGATAGTTGCCATGGTGACGGTTACCATGGTACTGACCTGTGTGGCCTTGTTGACCATCTGAGGGCCGTACATGTAGTGGTGGGGGATGTCATGGGGCCAGATTCCCTTCAGGTAGGAGCCCACAGCGATGGTGTCCAGCGAGGAGGTCCGCCTGATGGAGGGGGAGGGGCTGGTCCGGGAGGGCTTCGTTCCTGGACAGAAAAAAAGACAGTGTAAGAAAGGAGTAGAAACAGAATGAAACGATATCCTGTCTCCCGGGATTCGAACCTGTACCAAACCCAGGTCACCAGATCACAAACCCAACCACTAAACCGATTAAGCCAATTGCAAAAGGCTCAAAGCCATATGGCATGGTCAGTTTATGGTGCTTGAACCCCAATGTTACAATAGTACTTTCAGCACGCTGTTTTCAATAAACTAAAAAGATGAGGTTTTAAAAGAAGAAGTAGCTTTCAAGCATTTCATAAATAAGCATTTCTCTTCCTATAGAAACATAGTTGGACACAGTATCAAGGAAAATATTAATTTCAAAACCAAACCAACCATTATTCATCCATCCATCCATTCAACAAATGTCTAAGCATCACAATTTCACATCCACATTCACAAGGGTTGTCCAACATTTGACAACATCCAAACATATGGCCGCTCTTACCAGTTTATCCCAAAATCTTACATATAATCATAACTCACAACTTCCTTCCTTTACCACCCTCCTCCTTGAAAACTGTAACTGAGAGCACTTATCATACTACCTCAACAAACAATCTTGATTTCTTTCATCTCTTTTCCCCTGCAGGGATGCCTTATCAAGGTAATCCATTCTATTGCATATCTCTCCCCAGCAATGCTATTATCCTTCTCCTTCATGTTAACATGAACAGATGGTTCTGGCACACAAAAGAAGGGGAGATCACTCTTGCCTGCACATGTTACAACAGATTACAGCTTTTTATGCTGTTTTTCGAAGCCGGATGTTTTACTGGCTGCTGTTTAGGAAGGGCACTGTGCGGCCGTTAGAACTGGGGGAAATTTAAGACATTATGATGGTTCTGTGGGGAAATCTTGGACGGAGGAGACAAAGTATTTTTCTCTTGAACTAATTTTTGACACAGGTTTACATCTACAGTATTGAAAAACAGAACAAGGAGGGCTCAGTGTTCTATCAATTTACACTATGGCTATAAGTATAAGTACATAACATCAAGGAAAGTTTGATAATTGCATGTTTAAGAATAATTGTTGTATCTTAGAGTAAGAATGATTCCTGTTTTTTATGTTCTTTTCCAGAACTATACATGTATGGACCAACAGCATACTACACACTGATCCAAGTAGAGAAGAAGAACACAGACTGACAGACTAACTACATGTATGTCATGTTTTGAATGGATAGCACTTCAACTCCGACATTTTCCCTGAAAAACTACAGTTAGAAAAGGTCATGACTTCAACAAGGTCGACCTGGCTTGAATTTCAATTCCTCCCTTTCCAATGTCAAGTTTACCCCATCTGTCGGTACCTCACACAAGAAAAGGGCGTCGCAGCCATACCGTAACAACAACCTTCATAAAACACTGTTATCTTCGGGCGGCAGCTGCACAAATGTTACAAGATCACATGAAGCTTACTGAAGATTTGAAAAACAAGGTTTGGAAATTCTGGACCCTGCTTTATCTTTCTGGTGCTGTGTGTACATCAGCTTCCCTATTGTCATGGAGATGGGGTGAGGGCCAAGTGCCACCCTGCGTGATCCTGGGTTGTACAACAGATGTGGTGGGGGGAAAGTTGGCACACACATCGTGTTCTGATGTTGCACTAGGATGTTTGCCGGGCGCGGCAACAATGGTGCATGTGGTAGTTACTAGGACACCCCAAAAGTCAGGTCAAGCTCTGTGGTTCATCAGGATGGTTTCCTCACACAGACAGGGGGGTCACGCTCCCAGCAGAAGGCACACAGACTTTCCAGAGCTTCCTAAGGACGTCTGTTCTCGGGTAGATGACTACAAGATGAGGCAGTCGGGCAGGCAGTTCTGTGTGCTGTACTGGTGTGGAGTAGCAGATTGGATGGAGCAGTGTTCAAGCTAGTCTCATTCTGTCACTTGACGGAGTTTTGCCACTTATGTCGGACAACAATTTTGCTCATTACACCATCTTTAACAGACAAAAATCAGTGACTACATAAAGATATAGAATAAGCTTGGAACTTAGATGTCAAGAGAACTTCACTTCAAACTTTTAAATGGAAAAGAAAGTCACCAGCAAAACTTTGTACCTCAAGTCAAGACAGAATTGGAACTAGATGAAATGTTGCCATGTAAACACAAGACAATCCCTCGTTCACATAATCAATCAAATTATAATCTGTTACACCAGCAGTAACAGTATTACAACTACAATAGTCATCTAATTTTCATGAGGAATTTGTTTTCTGTTCCGCCATGGCATTGAGTCAACAGCTTCTATTACAACTAAAGTAATGAATGCTCTGCGCTTGTACTGATGTTTGTGTGGCATTTCTTTCGGCAATGTAAGGGATTTTCCTTTCTTGACGTTGATCTTCTTCCTTACGAGGACGTCACGATTTCATACTTGGTTTTACGTACCACCACAGTGTACGTGATCATAGATAGATTTGCTATATCAAGGCACCCCAGAAGTGAATAAATGTATGTATCCAAGTGGCGCCACCCAAATTCACAATCAATACAGTCCAGCTCAAGCATGAAATGGGATCTGCGAGCCAGGATTTCCCTGAAAATCTCTTGATCTAACAGATTTGTTCAGTCCAATACAAAGATTACTGCATCTGCTGCTGCAATTTTCCAGAGAAATGTCACTAGGGATCTCCACTATCGACCATCTGCCTTTTCATCCTCCTTGTTGTTACAATGAGCAAACTCTAGATCCTCTCATCCCAGCAAAGGCATGATTAATGTCTTCCTGGGAAGTCTAAACATTCAGAGGTGGAATAGATCAGATAACTTGGTATAAAAGAAAAGAAAGAAGAATGAATCAAGTGTGACATTCACTATGTGAAATCCTAAAATTAAAGTGGCCAAGGTTTACGTAAAGTGACTGAACATGTATAAAAAGGAGCAATTATTTCATTAATTATTCATATCAATAATTTGGTCCATCAATCTATCTTTTAAAAAAGCATGTTTGATGACTTAGTTGCATTTTTACCAATAACGTTGACCATTTTCCAATGGTGTGACTATTCCTTTTTACAATGCAATGATAACTTATAGTACATTATTGCAATGCTAAATCATAAATGTAACTCAATTATTATATTAGTAAAATCAAATATCTGTTGAACCACCCCAAAAGATGTATGCTATCCCAACAAGACATAATTACACAACACCTGATCCGAATGGAAGACGCATACACTCTTACCCACTGCGCAAAAACCAATCAATATAAATTGTTCGAGAAAGCATCTGGGACTGTATGACAAAACATGCCTATTTCACTTGAGTACAAGTCATTTTTCAACTTGCTCCCTACCAAGTTAACCAACTGTCTTGAGAAATAGTTGGCACCCAGAGGACTCACAGAGTTGGAGCCGCTGTGCGGTCCTTGACTCGGAAATCAATGCAGCTTATCAAACAAGCCTGATTGGTACTGGTTGATGTGTAATGGCCGTTTTTTTTTCTGTCATTAGATAACAGCACTGCGGGATGTCTGGTTATATATATATAGCTAGAACTAATGCAGCAAATGTCACGACTTCTAAAAGAAGTAGGTACTGGACTTAGGCATGGGGAAAACGTTGTGTTTCTGGATTACCTACAGAAACTAGCGAAATCCTGTCAACCCCAGTTTTTTGGGGGGAATCGTCTACCTACCGTCGTTATTTTTCTGGACTGTAACATGAAACTCTTTTTTCCGATGTCTTAAGTTGCGAGGTGATTTTATAACCGCAAATAATTGAGTGTAACTGAAACTAGGCTGACTAGCAGCAATTCAATTTTTCAGAAAATAGAACCAATCAACACCTGGCAGCAAGAAATTGTGTGACACGGGCACCAATGTCCCACACAAATGGTCTCACCCCCAAGCTCTGTAATTATACCAGTGTAACATTTGGTCTGTAACCATTTTTGTCAGTTTGGTACATCAAAGAAATTAGCAGATAATCCCAGCATCTATCGTATGATTGTAAATCATAATTTTAAGAATGTTTAAGTTATCATCAAATGGTACATTCAAACTATTACATGGTTGACGTATTATAACAGTCTGCATGTTACGAATCCACGCTTCTTCAAATTCATATTCAAGGCCAGCAGTCGCTCTTCATCCTCTCAAATGTCTGGCTGATTTGATGCGCAGTTGAGCCAGGGTACTTCAAAGTACCTGCTGTAATCTTGATTTGCTCTTGCTCATTTACCAGACTTCACTATATACAATATGACAACTTTTATGTGCTCAATGCAGACGCACAAGATTTACTGTAAGTGCTATTAGTCTTCTCTGAACTATGAGTTCATAAAGAACGCTCCCTGGGCTATCTCTTTGTTACTTCTTCTTGCAGTTTCTCTTCTATCTGATTTCAGTTGTATGGGTGCCTCCAAAGATCTCTGGCGCCACCACAGCAATAGGCACTGCCAGAATCCGACAATAGTGCATGAAATGAACTGACTGATATTACAGCACCTCATACCCAGTAACATTTGCTCTTCGGGGATATGAAATGATATGAAGTAGATAAATCACACTTTCAATCACAGCATATTACCCTAGTCGACAAAATGGGGGTAAAGCTCTGTAATTGTATGCAACAGTAGGGTAAAACATTGTAAAAGTGTAAGTAGGGCAAAAACATTGTATAAGTGTAGTTGGAGCTACATCGGTTGTAGATTTCATACATAAGCAATATACTGTAACTTTTAAGTTACTGTTGTTCACCTTTTAGTGCCTAGTCTGTACTTTTTTGATGGCCAACTGGCAAAATCATCAAGGTTAACGTTTTTCCACAATGTTTACAGCACTGGTCACTTTATTTTTTGTTTCTGAAAAAGTTACTTGCCAAATCATACCGACTGATATGGGTCAATTCACTAATCCTACAGAAATGCTTATACCAGATTGATGACTTCTTCACGTTTTCATTTCCTTGGCCAATTAAAGCAGCATGCATCCAGGATATTGACAGAGCAAATGGTGAGAAATCACCACTGAGGGTTCTGTCCCATTTATTGTGGAGTACTCAGTAACACTTTCTTGCTCTCAAAAAACTTTTTCTACATGCACTACTACACTAGTGCAGGGTGTACTGAAATCTTACCAGCACCATTCAATGTCTTTTCTTTTAGTTATCCCATCAAAAGAATACGGCCGCGTGGCGCGTTGGTACACCCGATCCCTCAATCTCAGAAGTTAAGCAACGCGCGGTCCGGACAGTGCTTGGATGGGGGACCAACCAAGGACGTCCGGATTGCTGTAGCCTCACGAAGCTTTCCACGAAATCGTCTTCCCGGAGGGACGTAAAACGGGGGTCCCGTGCTCGAGGAGGTGCCTCGACCACGTTAAACAGCCTCATTACCCTCACTTTGGGTACCTACTGGCTGCTAAATATACCCGATATTATTATTATTATTATTCAAAATCTTATAATCACTAGTAAACTGTATGCCACAAACAATGAGGCAATATAATATATTGTCATTCTGTTAGAATTTCACTTTGCTAACAGTAACCATATTTGTAAATGGAAGAACCCCCCCAGCACCCTTATTCCAAAAAAATCCCAAATGCAATTAGCTCAGCTTTTCACTCACTTCCCTTGAGTAATGTAGTTATTACCCCCCAATAACTCAATGGACTGTTCTAGACATTTCTATAACACAACTCTTTGGAGGTTGATACTACTTTAGAAATGGGGGTGTGCAGGATCATGCATCAATCTGTAGGGAATATTGATGGCGACACTGTGTCTGTGGGAAGATGGTGATGAACGATAGTGGCTGGTTGGATGGTGTTTTATCTCGCAGGTATCACCCCCAATGGGAAATGTCACCTTCATACAGCATGCTGATGTATGTCACGGCTTTCTGGGGTTATCCAAGTGATGTTACACCTCACTATCATGGGGAAAATGATGGCACACGCATCCTGGAGGCTGCTGAGGTGCCTGTCTGAAAGTAGCTGTCATATCATTTTTGCAGGGTGCACAATACTGAGGTTGTTGACCTTGCCTCTAGACCAAGAAGTTGTGAGTTTGAATCCTAACTGTTGTCCCATAAGGTGGTATCTCACTGCACTTGGGGCACCGGTGCAGCACTGTGGCACTGTTGTGTTATTTTTGCAAATTTTTTTCCCTCTATTCATCAAATCTTCACAAAGTAAACTTAAGATTAAAGATGAATATCTAATAACAACTTTCTTACTTGGCACCACTTAATGCCTGAAGGTAAGAGAATGGATTTAGAATAGAATGTAAGAACCAAAAGTGCATCTGAGAATAGCAAAGCAGCAAGCTCTATAATCAACTCACCTCAGGAGAAATATGGATGCTTCAGATAATATTTCATTTTGAAGTTCAGGTGCAGACATGCCAAAGTTGTAGGCGGCTGTGAGGTAACCACTTCTTTTGTGGATACGACTTGACAGCGAATCCACTTCGCTTCGCCACTACAATTTCTCTGCTAACCAATCAATATCATACACCACCTACCAAAACGACATCAATGCCATCTTCCTTCTCAACATGGTAGGTAATCACATGCAAAGACATTACTATCATTCTCTGTAAATCTTAAAGAAAACATAAAGTATTGAAATTGAGATTCCTTCACTACAATTTCTGTGCTAACCAATCAATATCATACAGCACCTACCAAAACGACATCAATGCCATCTTCTTTCTCAACATGATAGGTAATCACATGCCAAGACAATAATATCGTTCTCTGTAAATATTAAAGAAAACATAACGCATGGAAATTAAGATTCCTTCACTACAATTTTTCTGGTAACCAGTCAATATCATACAGCACCTACCAAAATGTCATATTCCTTCTCAACATGGTAAGTAGTCATAATAATAAAATTCTTTGTAATAAATCTTAAAGAAAACATAACCCATGGAAATTTATTCCTTCATAATCCTTCCACCACATTTTTGGACTTAGGAATGGAAATGAATGTGCAGGGCTGGTGAAGTTTGTCACCTTAAACTGTAAATGCAGAAACTTTCGCGGTGGTTTAATGTTCGCCGTTTTCGCAGTGACCGCATCACCATGAACTTAAAACCACCGCGAACATTCTTCCAGGGCAGTAAGAGACTACAGAACATGGTGATACAGCGAACTTAAAACCACCGTCAAAAGTCCTTTTTCCCGCTATTGCAAAATTAAATTCCCGCGAACTTAAATGCATTTACAGCAATCCCATCATAGATGGAGCCCTACTCGACAGAAAGGTCGCGCGGAAAAGTGACAGACTGTTCCCGTTGCATGAGGAATGCTCCCTATTTCCTGAGGGTGGAGAAATATTGCAGCCACACGCCTCTTCAAAGGTTAAGTCCATACATACAAAATGGGGCCGTGAACGTGTCAGATTCTGGGGAGAGGCTCATTTGTAACGGTTCCACAGAACTTGGCGTAACTACTGTGGTATAATACAGGCCAAGCAGCGATTGGGAGGTAGACGAGTTGTATAGTAATGGCAGGAATAAAGAGGCTAGAAGATGTAAGAGGGATTGAAAAAATACACTGTATGCCAAATCTATGTCATACTCAATAACTATTATGGATGGATAAAATGTGAGGCAGAATCTTTCTAATTTGTTTGTTTGGATTGTGGCATACCCGATTAACTGCCTCATGGAGTAATACACCAGGTTTAATTTGTACTGAATACAAGCTGCTCATCCACAGATACTGGAATGGACTTTTTATCAGCAGGGCTCGAAATACCACCTGCATATGCAGGTTAGTGCAGGTAAAATTGGAGCTGTGCAGGCATATTTCTGGTGTCTTCCTGCACCTAACCTGCACTGGTCCATGCACTGGAATTTATACATAAGTGTCCAATGATAGGTGTATATGGATTTTTATTAGCTGCATTGACTGTTACCACCTATAAAGTATAAAAGAAAAAATATCATTGGTTCCTGAGCAATTTTAGTATGATCCACTTCCTAAATTCAGTGGTGCAGGTAAAATTTGTCTGGTGCAGGTAATTTTCAATGTTACCTGCACCAGTGCAGGTATGCAGAAAAAAGTATTTCGAGCCCTGATCAGTAAGTGTGGTGGGTTGGTTAACATGCTAAGGGTGTACATGTGTTTCTCCTCAAACACAAGACCTCCATTTAATGTCCTATCCAAGAGACCCTACTCATTTACTCATCTACACTAAGTCAAGTGTTAAATTGATGTAGAGTGCCTTTTCCAAGAGCACATGTTCATGCAACTATTGTTGAAGGGCTCCCTTCGAAATCAGTTTTTCGCAAACTGAAGGGATGACCCTACAAGATGAATGAATAAATAACTAAATAAAACAACATCGGGACCAGTCAGGGACTAGAACTCAGTACCTCCATGTTCCGAGTCAACAACCCTGACCACTAGGCAACTCTAGGCCACTAGGCTACCTAATTTTAAGGGAAACAATAGCCAAACATACCTATTGTTACATAATAAGACATCATCAAGAATTCATCCCCTATTGTCATGTAACAATAGAAAATGACATCACCTGCCTACAGCTGGGGCCCATTTGAACAGGATCTGGGGTTATTTGAGGTTAAGTTGTGGTGTAGAGGGTACCTGGGGTCAAGTCTAGCTCTAGGATACTGCAGAAGAGGGGGATATCATTTTCAAACTCTTCCTTTGTTTTATTTCTGCATGCTGCAACTAAGGGGTCACAGTAAGTATGTAGAGAAGGCTTAACCAAGGGTCAATGACCTTAATAATCTACCTTTTGTGTACCTGTCCTCGTTATACATGTATACAACAGCTGCCTAAGCAAACACATTGTGTGCCAACTTTTGTTGTCCAATACATCTCAAATTAAGCTCGTTCTGTGCGTGTAGACTATCTTTAGGTATAACTGTAATTTTTTATTATCAATCATTCCAACAACGGCGCAACTCAGACACTGCTCTGCAAAGCTGTTACCTGTCGCGTATTTACAAAATAAACACTATTATCATAGGACGACGTTATCTCATTGCAAAGGCACTTTGCATAAAGCATTTTCATCTCCATCCTGCTACCCGATTCCTTCTCATCCCCTCCGAACCATAGCCCACATCTGTCATGCTGTCAGGTGAAGTGAACTGTGTAAGAGAGAACTATTTATTCCCAAGACCTATCGATTGTCAGCTTCACGAAACGGCAGCTTCAGGAGGAACAATGGGAAATAATGGGTTCCAGGTGTAATTTTATTCCTCCCCACACCTGCTGTCACCATGGTAACAAACACTTAATCCCAATATCATTCATCTTGCAAGACAGTAACTTATGGAAGTACCAGTAAAGTTTATCATTCATCTTGCAAGACAGTAACTTATGGAAGTACCAGTAAAGTTTACAGTCACACGTAGAATGAAGAATCCCAGATGCATGTACTTCTCTGCAGTTTCAGAAGAGGCAGCAGCGACGAAAGGTTTTGTGCCTTGGCGTGGCTGCAGTGAGATGCAGCCGTGGTGACCGCTAAAATTTCAGTTTCCCGCGTCACAGCGCGAACTTTGACCCCACGTTACCCCGATGTAATGCCGATTCACGCCGCATTTGCGTTCATGACGACAATTAGGATTTTAAAAATCCATTTCAAATCCACCTCCCGAGGTGGTCCCGAAAAATCCGCATCAAATCCGTTTCGGAGCATTCATGATGAGAAATTTATCCGCATCAGCCAAAAATGCGATGCGTCCGCATGAATTTTTGCATCATGAACGGGGCCATAATCAGAAACCGTTGAAACTTTTTAGGTGTAACACCACTTTTGTACATTAGGGACAAGCTGTGGAGGACCAGACTGAAAGGCTTGATCCACTCTCACCTGGACAAATACCTCCACATTTATCTAACTTAACTTCTCATCCTAGAGGACATCCCAAACCAAAGCTACATATAGGTGCTCATATGATCCGTCTGACTTAGGCCCAATCTACACACAGTTTTTACCGATATCTGTGGAGATGTCGGGAGGGATCTAGAACGTAGGGGGCCGGACACCCATGGCGCTTGCAGTCATAAAAATATAGCGCGATTTTCCAAATGGCGTTATATGCTAATGAGCCTTCCCGAAGTCGGGAAGCATCTACACACGCGCAAAGCTGTCGGGGACCCCTGCTAAGGTATCGTAAGGTATCGTACGAATGGTCCGGACCTTTCGGGAGAAATTTTCCCGATATCGTAATGGCGATATAGTACTTCCATCTAGACAATGAAAAAAAGCTGTCGGCGAATGGTTGTAGGCTCGCCGATATCGGGAAAAACTGTGTGTAGATCGTGCCTTAGTCCAGTGAGGAAATAGTTGTTACAATAACTTATAAGCGTCTTTCTGACAGGAACAACATTGGTGGGGCATGTTAGGGATTCAAACCCAGAACCTTTAGATTCTAACAGACTTCATTTGTCAATTCTTTATTACATACAAGTACAGGGTAAGTATCTATCAGTACACAGCATGCCCAAACGTACGCAGTAACATCAATCCCTATATTGTATAGTACAGCCAATCAATGGTTAAACATGCACATTTATTACAGACACTGAAGAATGAAAATTGCCACTGTAAAGTAAGCTGAAAAACAGGGTCGTACATCACCAGGCTATACAATTATTGGGTATCAGTTTTGATCACTGCCTGCTCCGTATATCATTCCACTAGCGCAATATTAGCACTACAAGAATGCAATCTCTGAATCTGGGTCCATAACAATTTGACTTGCGTATATTGGAGGCATGGCGTTTTTCCCTACAACTCAGCAACCTAGAAAATTAGTTGCGCTAAGTAACTGTATCAAGTTTGTCAGACTAGAAATACTGCTAAACTGTGAATTGATGAGGGCACTGCGAAGTCAGAGCGTGATTGTTGAACTTTTATGAATAATTAACTATCTATAGCAGATATCTAGCCACAAAGTCTAGTGGTAACACCTTTCAACTTTAGTGAGTAGACTACATTGTTCCATGTTAAGAACATATAATTATTAGAAACCAGGCAATTTGATGGTGTAAAAATTAAGTGTAATTTGTGTCTGCACAGAAATATTTCCCACTTACATGGAACACAATGAAGACTGACCTCCAATGACTTGGAAAGACATGTGCTAAGTAGTGATGAACATCTGTGTATTTGTTCAGTTGGGTAGACTCTTAGTCCAGGGCTCAAAATTCATTTTTCGATGAGGCGCACTGGTGCACCCAACCTAAAAAATTGGGTGGAAATTTGAGGTGCACCACATAAAATAAAAATAGATTGTCAGAAAAAAACTTTTTATGAACTTAATTCCAACTTCAAATTCTTAAACAAATACTCTGGCATTTTTATTGTCTTTCGAACACCTAGATGTCCAGAAGATGGTGTATACTAGTAGTAGTACACTTTGATATCTTAAATCTTTACATATGTAAACCTACGAAAATATTTGGGTGTACTGGTGCACTAACCAGATTGCACATGATGTGGGGTTGCGGGTTGAGGAAGTTAAAGAATGCTTTGGGGGTCCGAGCAAACCGCCCGTGATGATGATGATGACGGTGAACCCACAGAAAGAAATTGGTGCATAGCTCCAATTTTGTACTTTCCAAGCAGAGGTTAGGCTCCGGCTGTTTTTTAACGTGTTTTTTTTTGTAAAAAAAAAGTTTAAAAAACAGCCAGAGCCTAACCTCTGCTTGGAGAGTACCAATTTTGAGTGCACCAAGGTTAGTCTGTGTGACACAAACTCTGCTGTCCGAGCTGTAACTGGCCCCTCCCGGCGGATGTTGGGCAGGCTATTAGCAAGATTAAATCAGGCTACACCAAGGTGCATAATACATGGAACCAGTACATGTATTTGGAGCCCTGCTTACAGTTATGTACAAGACCTGTCCCACACCTGGCCAGGACAGGTCCCAGGTGGAACCAGGGCGCCTCAGCGGATTGATCTTCTCTTTCCACTTAAGCAGTTTCCGATATACTGGAGAATGTGATTTACGATTTCCGTAGCAAACGATCTTTGGAACTTCGGACAGGTGGGCAAGACTGGCACACACATCTAGTAGATATTTTTGCATCCTTTCCTCTCAAAATAAAAGAAAACTGATAAGAATCCACCAGTTTTTGGTGACAAATTACAGTATTTTTAATTACTTTTCTGGCAGTTTTACACCTGTATTTCATGGAAGGAGGAAAAGGAGGTATCCGTTCCGTTTGAAATCTGCCGTTGAATATTACAACCATATTTACTGTATCATGAATTTACGGTGGTAAGGTCACTGTGATTGTGAACAAACAAAAAAACACTGCAAACGTATCAAGATGCACTGTATATCTCATACTGTAAGCAACTTGCTATGTACAGTTCCCAACTCAATAGAGATCACTGCCTGATTGGTTCATTGTGCAATTGATTAATCTGATCAATAGATAGCACTGATTGATGTCGTTTATAAAACCAGGTGGAAACCGACAGGCCTGCACCAAATCAAGGAGATGGAGAAAGGATATGGACACCCCATTCTTCACTGCTCGGACCTGTCCTAGTTCTCTACAGTCCACTGCACCCTGAGTGCTTCTTACCTTTGTGAAAAGGCAGGAGGATTATCAAAGTACACAGGTGGAGATAGGAACTGTTGTGTGAAGCTTTAGGTAAATGTTACAACAGAAGACATCTGCTAGGCTTCCTATTTAGATAATAATTAAGGCAGCCATTTTGAAAGATGTTGATAAGATAGTCTTGAGATTAAGTAAGGAAGTGCCTCCAGATCTAACCTACAAGTATATCAAGAATAAAGTCTTTGTATATACTGATCATTTTCTTACTAAGCATCAGCATTAAGACAGTATTAAAAAAAGGAAGTCTTTTTGTAAATTACTTCCTTCATTTTTTTTTCGTAGTGACCCATGTTGAGAAATAATTCATTCATTTGAAACTTGCTCTTTGTGACCAAGATTTAAGTTATTCAAATTGCTGGTTTGCAAATAAGTTTTGGTGAGTTGATGACACCCACTGGCAATATCTTTACAATTACATTCATCTTTCTATAGTTGATAAGACTGGCATGTCACAGCAGTGATAAAAGAGTCCATGAAAGCTGCATGCCATTGTACCGTGGTATCACTGAAAAATACCATATTGGAAAGCGGTCTGTCATGCTCTGGGCTCATTTAACAACTGGGTCAGTAGATACCATTTTGATGGACTGTAGCAGATGACACTTTGCAATCTTTGTTGATGATTTTTGAGATTCTATCAAGATAGAAAACCTTCAGAAGGATGTGTAACAGCAAAAGATAGAAACACATCAATGTAAAGATAGAAAAAACATCTTTGTACTAATTCCCCAGGTGTACCTGACAGAGTGTGTAATTTCTACAGCTACGTGCTCCTCTGATCAAGATAATTCTTAACAAATCTACTTTAAAATAATAATTCCAAGTGTAATGATTCAACTAAAAAGTTGTAATAGGTAGTAAAACTGACAATGAAAACAACAATTGAGGCCTTTGCTGTACAAAGGTTCGATTATCACCTGTTCTGCTCACTTCAGTGATCTTCAGTCACCTGATTAGCATACAGGTGGGAAACAGACATTATTTATGACCTTGGAACTAAACAAAGGATCTTTTAAGGAAACTGCATTTTGACCTGACAGATAAAATTAGTTATGGTTGCACCACTTACAAAGGTGAGAAAAAAATATATAATCAGTATATCGATCAAAGTCAGACAAAATTAGTAGTGCAAAAATGGAAACTACCTCAGAAACATTAGCTACCTCTGAATCTTTAATACAGTGACAAATTTATAGATTTTCTATATATAAAGTTTGATATGACAAGCAAAACCTTTTCAAACTGACATGTTAAGCATATGTTCCTGGACGTGGTCCACGTGAGAAAGCTTGCACGTGGCATTCAATACAAGAACACAGCAGCCTTCTACCCAATCAATTACAGGAGAAATTGTTCCCGTACTGCCATACACAAGTTAAGAGGGCAGAGAGAGGTTGCTAACCTTGCCATTCATCAATCTATTCAGGAAATATCGGCTTTGTAGTTACCAGTGGAGTGGTCAAGAAGCCATGGAGAAGGGTTAAATACGGAGGCTACAAAATCTATACCCTCGGAACAACCTTTGTAGGGATACAAAAAAGACAAGGACGATGTGCTTTGTACAAATCACTGCTCAAAGGGGCCCTTTTCATCCTGCATTTTTGTTTTATGAGTGACGGCAGAGGCTTTCTAGAAAAGAGCTGAGGGAAAATCCCTCTCATGCGATCACATGGTCCCCTTGTAACAGATGTCATGCACCAGGGGTTAGCAACCCAACAAAAACAACCACTTCAAAAGTATCATTCCACTCCTCACTGGGGCATGCCTCAGTAGAGCTGATTGTTGAATCTCAGGGAAGAGATGTCTTTTATAATATGATAGAATCTCTTGTAAAATTTGAGGACCTCTCCTGGCTTTCTGAAGCCCATGCTCCAAACTGTATGGAGCCACGTGGTCTATTTCTTGAACACGCATGCAGGTAGACAAGTGCATAGAAGCACTAGAATGTAACATTCACATGTTCATTAAAACTGCTATATTCTTTACACACACATTCGTTGTCAATCTTTGATTTCTATTTAAAGCAGATCTATCGGTGGCAAAGCAGTATCCAAGAGTTGACTGATAATAGTACCCAACAAGGCACCAGAGGCCTGTTAAATGCTGTGTTAGATACTGGTTGGCTACTTGGATATCACTGAATCTACCAGACTTACATGTAACAACGCTGGCTATTAGCTAGCATCATAATATACGGAGAATAATTTGCCAGAGAAGTTTTGCTATCAAAGTGTTTGGCCAGACTCGCTAATGCCAATTTCCCGATTTTTCTTTGCCAAATTCTACGATTGCCGTACGCCCCTAGGAAGGCCTGATGGATGGAGGCTACCACAGCCTTGCTACTGATACTATGTGATAGATCTGCTTGCAGATTAGTCAATCCTATCTAAGTTGCTAATCCATCGCATTAAATTCTAGGCATTTTTCAAATGTCTCTAAAGCAAGAAGTACAATATGTAATGGGCACCCACTGCCTGCTGATCCTCCAGCCACAAAACTATGCACACCAAAATGCAATTATGTTCACCAGAACCTAAGTAGTGGATCACAAGGGCACTGAAGAACAGTGGCCAACATAAACATTCCAAATGTGTGTGCTAACATCTGCCGGCTTACAACAACTCCAGAGCAAGGAAGGGGTTCAACTTGTGTTACATGTATGCAGGCTGACATTTGCCGTCCTCTGTTGCAGCATTTGCTACATTGTGTTGGGAGCTGTAACAAATCGGACAATTTCCGTCCCTTTGTGAGCTCCCCAAGAGCACACTTCACTTGCTCCTTCTTGCCAATTACGCCCCACAGAAGGCGCCAGATCGTCTTACACAAATTTGCAGCTATTACAGGGGGGAGGGGAGGGGGAGATGGGGGCAAACAGTGTTAGTGGGGAAAAAACAGGAGAGTCCTGAAATCTGATGGTTGAACAAGCACTTGGAACTTTAAGTAGCACACTTCTGTGCAAATACAAGCCCAAAAATATTTCTTCTGGAGTGCATCTCAGCAGCTTATACTCTTCCAACAGGCCAAGGAGGGGGTGGGCGGCATGAAATCACATTTGGTTACCAGATCAAAGAGAATCATAATACCTATATGAAATTAAAATACTCTTTTTAGGTCAAGCCTGTTTGTTTACGTTAGGTCTGTTCACACACAGACTGCAGGAACTTTATTATTCCTAGGAAAAATGGAATTTTTGGTTATCTGTCTCCAGCTTTTAACTTTTTTCCATCTCACTAAATTGTTGGGGATCACTGTTGTTGATTTTCATGTCATTTTTGCGACGGATGGGGGAAAAAAATTTTGCCCAAAGCAGCAAATTTCCATCCTGGGATGAAGGGACGGGTCCTGGAGACAGCAATGGTTATCGTAAATTTTCCCCCCATCCATCCAAACAAGCAAATTTGGAGGGACAGGTCCAGGAGACTGCAATAATCACTTGGATAACCCCTTGCAGACAGGGCTGGGACAGTCTTTCCCTGAGCTCAGCAGGATGCAGGGCAGGAGGGTGGGGTGAGGAGCAGGTCACTTTCATGTCCTACCGACCATGTAATCTACAGGTCCCTGGGGGCAGCCACAGGGGACAGACTGGGGAAAAACAGGTCATTTTCAAGCAGACGATGGAGATGGTAGTCTGTACCACTGTACCAGGGCTGTCTACAGCTATAAATTTTTTTTTCTGTCCCACTTAGTGTTTGGGAGCCCCTTGTTGAGGATTGTAAAATCTGTCATTTCAAGCATATCAATACACATTTTCATTGATTTTATGTACTGAAGTTCAGATTTTTGTGACGGATAGGGTGAAATATTTTCCGCCCCAACAGGCAAATTATTTTCGTCCCAGGATGGAGAGAGACAGCCCATAGAGACAACCAGACTCCAGCCTGGCCAAGTTTTGGGAATACAGTAGAAGCCGCTTAATTGCACGGCCTATTTGCCAGTGAATTTGGTGCAATTATCCGGCTGGTGCAATAATGCGAAGTTATCTAGCTAGACCGCATCGGTTTGGGATTCTGGGATTCCGTGCATTTAACAGAAGTGTGCGTTAATCCGATGTGCAATTAACTGGCTTCCACTGTATAAGTATCAGCCTGATATTGGCCTGGGAGTGAACTGGCCAGCCAGCCAGATTAACTGCAAAAGATGGACTGAAATGCCATTCTTTTTTTTTTTCATCCAGCTGACACGTCTGCTTGAAGACAAGGGGGTGAGAAGAACATGTATATGTAAGTCTTTAGTTGCAATAAAAAAATACTTTTAGAGAACTACGAAGAAATTCATGGTACGGATTTACCAGTGCATGTTTTCTGGTTATCAGTATCACCTGGATGATCTGGAAGTTTTTTGGGTTTTTTTCAGGAAATCGAAGTGAATACAGTTAAACTTTTGGCCCAAACTTTTGTCTCACATGTATTCTGCCCACACCATGGTTCACATTTCCTGTGCCACAATCAAAGAAAAAAATTGCTCATAAAAGTTTTACATTCTATTCCTTTACTTCAAACTTTCCAAAACGATATGTCCACCTAATACGCTGACCAAACAATATGTATAGCCAATGTTATTTTATGCCGCCCTTGGCAATGGAAGCAAATAAAACAGCAGGAGACGAGTGAGGCATGTTCATTTCCTGATCCAAAGAAAAAAATTGTTCATAAAGTCTTACATACTATTCCTTTACTTCAAACTTTCCAAAATGATATGCCCACCTAATACGCTGACAAAACGATATGTATAACCAATGTTATTTTATGCCGCCCTTGGCAATGGAAGAAAATAAAACTGCAGGAGACGAGCGAGGCATGTTCATTTCCTGATCCAAAGAAAAAAATTGTTCATAAAGTCTTACATACTATTCCTTTACTTCAAACTTTCCAAAATGATATGCCCACCTAATACGCTGACAAAACGATATGTATAACCAATGTTATTTTATGCTGCCCTTGGCAATGGAAGCAAATAAAACGAGCGAGGCATTAGTACGAACTGGCCAGTTACTGCATAAAACATCACACTACCCAGGCGCTGCCAATAAAAGTCAAGGTAGGAAATGAAATGTCAAGTTGATAACCTGAGGGATGCTGAACATTTTCCATTCCACTACCCAGGGGGGTCACATTCATCCAGCCCTGTCAGGTGTGACTAGCTCTGCACCTGTCAACGGGGCAATTTCTAATGGGTGGAAATCAATGCAGGGTCACCAGAGGAGTTCCTCAGCCCTTTATGGCTGCTCTAGGTGTGACTGCATCCCTTACTGCTACAAAGCTGTCTCCAGGATTTTGCTTCTAGGGATGGAAAATAATTTTTCCCAATCTGTCCCTCAAATGACATGAAACTCAAATAAACCAATAGGAGAGGGTAAAACTGGTCCGGGCAATCCGCCCATGATGATGATAAGGGTGATAAACAAAAAAACTCATCTCATAGTCATACATCCGTGAAATGCTGAACTTTTGTGAATTTCTTGTTTTGTTCATCATATTAATTTCTTGCTAATCCAGCTTAAGTACTTATGTTTATGCATTTTCCTGCCAACCTTACATTGGACCATGGCTAAACCAACCTTCCCATCCTGCCAGTTTCCAGTTACACCATCTTCCACTTCACATCCTGCCACTCTTCAATATTCAAAATACTGACACGCATCAAGACAAACAAACACGCAGACGACACCTCCAATTTCAAAGAAGTAGAGTAATCAAATAATATACAATCGTATATCAAGACACCACATCGACATTGTGACTTTAAAACTCTAAAGCGCATGGATCTGAATGTAATATCTATGTAAACATGATTGTCTCCCGTCCTAGACATGATGTCAGATTTTACCCTCATGCCTGAAACAACAATGAACCCCCACAATCTACCCATGTTCATCACAAAGCACACCCCTTCAGGGAACAGCATTGATCTTTCTAACATATCAGGCTAGCTGAGTAACCTACATCAGTTTTGACAAACAACCTCCCTTAGAGAATTGCATCTCAAACAGTAATTTGTTCCACCAAATCCCACGTACATGCATGCAATATCCTACCCATAACTTCAAAGAGAAACATACCAGGGGCATTGTGTGACAACCCTGAGTCTACAATCTTTCCAGCGGTTGTTAGAGTATACTTTTCAATCCCAGAACTTTGGGTACATTCAGAATGAATACAGCAGAGTTGTTTAGCCTATAGCTGGGGTTGGGGTAATTGTTAGCTGGCCGGATAAACTCTGTATTCAGGCAGCTGAAAAGACTGAGGGCAAAGTGTTGGGCCACTCCTGGGGAAGGTAAAGTGAGGGTTCCTCCATGCAGATCACATGTCTCCAGGATTAGGGGAGAGTGTCTTGACTGGGACAAAGGAAAGGAGTGGACTGCCCAGACTTCGGGGCTCCTGGTAAAACATCACTTGTTGGTCGGCATGTATTCCTTCAGTGGGGTAATTAATGGGGAGACCTGCAGCACAAGCAAATACATTTGACAACCCCACATCTTGGGAAGATTTGTGCCTTCATTTGATGTCATAATCGTCTTGTTGAAACTGAAAGGCAGAGAAGAAAATCATCCCCATTTCAAAATGACTACTTCTTTTTGTTTTCATTTTTATGTTCATAAGGTTGTTTTTTCCCCATTTGATGCAAGGTTTGCCTTCTGGAATTTGAAGTGCATAAAGATATGAAAGATGGTACCACTACTGTGTAAGCAAACACAGTAATTACCTGACACCAGACACAGAATGTGGGACTACCCTCTAGCCTCTTGCTGCAGCTCAATTCATTGATGGACCTGGAGCCAATCATGAATGAGATTCCAGACAACACCAAGTGACCTAGGTCATCCTTTCCATATATGGCAATACCAGGTCAACCTTCCCACATACACAGCACAACAGAATTGTAGGCAAACAGCACTGAGGTTTTGAATACCAGACTAATGTTTAATCGTAATGCTGCTTTGTGGTAGAAGATAAAATAGATGGTACCAGTTCTTATTCTATACAGATACCCAGAGTTTTCATAATTAAAGACTGATGCTTATGGCATACACATAAATACAGCATATATGGAGGAGAGACAAATATGTTTGGAGCATGTTGACTATCTTACTTGGTAGTTACCCCATGTACCCATATAGCAGGCTGTTGTGGACAAACATATATTGAAGGTGGTCTATATGCCTGGTTCCATGAGGCGTAAGCAACCTTTTAAATTCTACCTCATTTGTTATCGGATTAATCTAATTTGATGTAAAGCGTAAGCAACAGGTAGTCGAATTCAGCACACTGCATAATGAGTGCAGATTATTTTGTGTAAATCGTAATCACACACACACACACACACACACACACACACACACACACACACAAAACACAACCATGGCTTCATTCTACAAACAACTACCAACAGACAAAATACCAGAAAGATCAACGACTTGCTATCTAAACACACATGCGCGCACCTACGCAACCTAAAAATATAACCTTCATGGCGCATACACAATGTAATAAGAAGCAAATTTACATTCATCTTTCTTCAGCCAGACGCAGGGTTTATAACAGAAATGATTTGTAAAGCCCCTTAGTCTCTAGCTGGAACTGCAGGCTGGGAATCTGGTGTACTGGCTCCATGCCAGCAGTCTGGGATGTCCCTCCCTGTCTGGGAGTACTGCTGGGAACCATGAGAAAGGGTAAAGGTCTGGATACAACAGAACAATACCGATGATAGAATGAACCAATTAGTTACCTCCCAACAACTCTATTCTGTTCTACCGTCTATTTTTACCATTGCTCAGAACTAGACATGTCGAGCAGACTTGTCCTCTACTCAACCAACATCGTTCGCACTGCAGTCACCTTCCAGCTGGACATTGTAGTTCGCATTTCAAACTTTTATTCAGCCTGTCACACTGACCAGTTTCGCTGATGTGGGTACTTCATTGCTTCAGGCTCAGATGAGCACAAAGTTGGCACATGGACAACTTTCCAAGGCTTGGTGCCCTAAGGATTAGTCTGTTACATACACACACATGAATCTAAAATAGCTTTGAACTTGAAGGTTATATGTGCTACACCTACAGGCCTGGGTCCCCTAGTAACACTATTGTACATATTCCTCTGCTCCATCGACTGATAAAAAGTTACAGTCAGCTATTTTCATTACATGTGTTTTGAAAATAGTCGTCTTTGTTGGACTAAGTCCGAGCAACATTCCCGAAATGAGGATGATAATAACTTATAGGTCAAAGACTGGCAACGTGAAAGACCAAATATAATGATTAAACTGCAAAGACATTACAAAATACCCTTTGAATTGTACAAACATACTAGTCTTTCATAAATACAACAAAATTATGCAAAACCACATTAGTCCATTCATGAAGGATCAAACAAAAAGCAGAAACTAGGATTACTACATTAGACTTTTTCCTCAAAATGCCTCTCACAGACAAGCAATGTTGGACACATTTGATATTCAGGAAGTAAAGAAGGCCCTGATTTGTTGTGTGTTGGTTCGAATACAGTTCCTAAACGCAGAACATGCGGCTCCAGCGTCTTTTCTGAAGATGTGGCATAAGTGTGAACGGTTGGCTTGAGGTTGTCCTTCCCCACATACTATACAGACAAGCAATGTTGTTAAAACTTACACTTTACAGCCCAGCCAAAAGAGAAAAGTCCCTACTAAGCAAAGACTATCTATATGACTGCACGTTTGGGATCAGATTTTCAGACAGTAAGCAGGAATAATCATCGGGTGTAATCATCGGGTGTATTTTGCAGCCAGTAGGTACCCAAAGTATGAGTAATGAGGCTGTTTAACGTGGTCGAGGCACCTCCTCGAGCACGGAACCCCCGTTTTATGTCCCTCCCGGAAGACGATTTCGTGGAAAACTTCGTGAGGCTACAGCAATCCGGACGTCCTTGGTTGGTCCCCCATCCAAGCACTGTCCGGACCGCGCGTTGCTTAACTTCCGAGATCAAGGGATCGGGTGTACCAACGCGCCACACATATCTGCACGTGGCTTCAGCACTGCTTAGGCAGTAATCCTCGCTCCTGGGCGGTAAGCTATTCTAGGTCTTGGCACCAACTCCACATTTAACAATGCCAGGCACATTTGTTTGGAATTCTGCAGCAGTATGACATTTTTTGTCTGATCCAATATGTATACCCTTTTCTCCAAATGGCTCCGTGACATTATACCAAAAGCAATTTTGTCTCACTGAGGTCTTTCGCTTCTCACATTACATTTCTAGAGCCATCAAGGTGGCAAATATGCTGTTCAAATTTCAAGTGCGTGTGATTTGTTTTGAAGTGCCCTGTCATGGCCAAATGATCATTTTGTACTCTACAAAGACTTTGAAAACTGTTTCAAAGTTCAGACGTTGTATCATGAAAAGGTAATGGATACAATGTTTGACTGTGAATAGACAACATAAAGAGATACATGATGCGTGGTACTGTACATGCATGCGTAAAATGCATTGCACTGATTTTCTAGCCAGCAAAATCACTGCAGAATGGCCTTTATAATGCAGTTTAGCTTTGAATCCTTGTGTTTGCACTAAGTAGCTGTCAGCCATCTCCTGAAGGATGGAAAAAACATGGCAGACTTGTTTTGTGTTGCTGCCCTTTCTCCACAGCCTTTATGCCTGGGCCTGCACAAAGGAGTGCCCACAACAGGTGTTCTAACAGCAGCGACCTCCTTTGTCAGCGGGGGTCGGCCCAACTGCCAATAACTGCAGCTGACTCCACTCAAGGTCATAGCAGGGAATTCGTCAAGTTCACCATGAAGGTCAAAAAGTATGGACACATGAGACCCAACCTAAAACACTGATTCAGAAGTGTTATTTTGGTTAAAATGTTACTGCCTTGTAGCTGCACAATGAAGCTATACACAAGCCATTTACTAATGATTTAGGCCTTTGGCTATGTAAGAGTTGCAGATTTGGTATCTCAAACTTTGAAAGGATGAAGGTGAAGAATCCTTGTATAGAATCCTTGTATGACCATTAGCATACACTTGACATTTCTAGGAGCTAGGGGAGAGATGTTCAAGTAGATCTGCGTTTCTAATCCTGTAAATGACCTAACGAGGTTAAATCCGACTATTCATGTAAATAGGCAATACACATGCAGATGGCGTCAGCCATGGATTTGGCTAGCATGGATTTGGATGAGAACCACTGAATACACACTCAGGCACACTGCAAAGTGCTGCAACTACGTCAGTATGTGTATTGTCAATCAAGCATTGTTCAAATGTAAAAACTGTCAAAGAACACCCCTACAAAGGGAAGGAAGTGGTGCGTCCTTGCTGCAACTACGTCAGTTTGTGTATTGTCAATCAAACGTTGTCACAACTGTAAAACTCTCATAAGAACACCCCTACACAGCTAAGGAATTGGCGCATCCTTTTACGCAAAGTGGCATCATCCAACTCAATTCACCCTGGGCTCAACAGGTGCTGAGAGGCGTGTTTTGCGCCAACATTCTCCGGTTGCTGCGGCAACCGCTATCGACTGGCTACTCCGCATCCACGGAGCAAAGAGCGTCCGTCCAATAATTGGTGCCACGCTGGGCTGAAGAGGAACACGGACACACAAAACACTCCACTGCTCTGCCATTAACCAGCATTAGGCTGCCCTTTCCTCCAAAACAACCGATAGAAGGGGGCCTGAATCATAAAACTTACAGTCTGTGTATAAAACATGAAGCTATCCGTGTTTGAGTTGACGGGTGTTACTGTTAGAACACAGACAACTTTCTACCCTAGCAACAGAAAGTAAAACTTGTACAAGACTCCTTCAGAAAAAAACATTTTTCAGTTTGCAGAAAAAAAATTCAAATTCTGAAAGGTAAAACTACTAAAAAAGATTATTGGCTCTGCATTATGAATGACATGTTGGAGAATAGAGACAACTTTCTACCCTAGCAACAGAAAGTAAAACTTGTACAAGAGTTGTTCAAAAAAATATTTTTCAGTTTGCAGAAAAAAAAATTCAAATTCTGAAAGGTAAAAGTTACTAAAAGATTGCTGGTTCTGCAGTATGATTGACTTGTTGGAGAGTAAAGACAATTGAAACAAGAGGGCCTGAATCATAATACTTACGGCTTGTGTAGAAAACATGAAGCTATCTGTGTTTGAGTTGACGGGTGGGTATACACTCAGAGTAAATGTAGAGATGTGACTTGACATACATTATGTGTTTCACAGTTGTACTCCTCCTGACCCCCATTACTGCTGCTGTACTGTAGTGTACACAACCCTCCAAAGCCACAGTAACCGCAGATTAAACCATCACAGAGCTGCTAATCTTCCTGCTGTAACTTGAGCAGGCTCCACGTCCATGGGCCAAGCACAAACAACATCATAACTACACCTCATAACATTCACTACAGCCAGAAAATATTTTCCCTTTAGGGCTCACAATAACCATAGATTTGCAATCTACACTTTTACCAAAAAATGTTTCATCTTGCCAAAAAAAATATCAACTACTTGCAATTTGGAAAGGTAAAAGACTGCTGGCTTCGCATTATGAATGACACTGGAGAATAGAGACAACTTTTGAACCCTTCTACAGGTGAAGCCGCTTAAATGCACACCCCATTTGCCAGTGCATTTCGTTCAAGTATCCGAATGGTGCAACAAAGCAAAGTTATTAAGCTGGACCGCACCACCATGGGATTTGGGGAATTCGTGCAATTAACAGAAGTATGCCATTATCCATTGTGCAATTAACTGGCTTCTACTCACTGTATTACTAGCAGGGTTTTAGCTAGTACAATTTTAGCGTAACAGAAAGTAAAACTTTAACAAGATCTACCTATATACCACCGAATATCAATACAATCCATCAAGGCCTTCTCGACTTGAAATAAACATAGTCATACACACACACATACACACACTCACACACACAAATGCTACTGAAAACATAACCTTCTGGGCCTGGCTAAAGGTAAAAAAGGGAAGCGTGTGTTGGCAGGCCACCCACCCACCACAGATGAACTTCCACTCTGTACTTGTGATCTTAAAATACTTTCTTATCTGCTTTACAACATGGCTGCTAATGAAACAAGAGTTCGTAGACCTCAGGCCTGCATGAAATGTATTGGGTTTCTGTAGACCTATTGTGTATTTTTGCCTTTTTGTCTGTGGTACGTGGTTGGAAAAATGAGCTTTTTACCGTGTTGGTTGTGCACCATGCAAAAGTCTGACTCTGAAATTCCATTTTCTGAATTTGTAAGTTTGGACATGGGTGAACATTACTTATTTTGGATTTCTTAAGTATGTAACCAACCACAGTACTTTGAAGTTGTTGAGACGCTACCTTTTTTTGTCTCAGATGGCCCATGCACATGTACTTACTCTATCACATGATATACTAATATCTTCCTATTTCAATGTACTGACCTAATGCAGCTGCTAAGTCTCCTTGGTTTGTGTTCTTCCAATGATATTCATTAAAGATTTATTTCTGGGGTGTTATTCACTTGACATCAGAATGTTACTTGCATAATTTGACCAATGATACTTTTATCTGTAGTTCCATAGACATTAGACAATATGAATAGTGGTAGCCCCCATGCAGCAGCAACAGTTAGTCCCCAGGGTGGTATGATATTTTCATTCAATCCATCCAACCCAAACCTAAATCTCCTGTAGTATCTAAGCCAAATTTAACAGCACAATTTACTATGAAAAATGTCCTTGTCAATCCCATTTATAGATGGCAAGCTGCTGGCAATGGAAGCTTTGAAAAGTTCAGAAGCTGTTGTAGTCAGAGCAAACACCCAGCAAACATCCCCGCAAACCAATGAGCAGTTGCTTAGAAGGGGAATTTCATCATATATTTGCCGCGACAAAATGCAACAAACGATACTGAATTCAAAACAGAACAAAGCTAAGCCTCCACCACTTAACCCTGCCTGTACCATAGATTAAGCAGGCCCAAAAACCAAGCGAATATGACTAGCCCAAAACAACAAATTACCTGTATACAGTATGGAAATGGCATTACCAAAGAAACAAAAAGAAACACAGGACAAATCATACACATACCTTTCTCTTATGCCCACACTCTATACAGTTCTCCTCCACATTAGAAAATTGCATCTTCTTCTGTTTAAGTTCAAGTTCAACCATGATTGCCAACAGGGTAAAGGAACTTGTACTGGAACTTAAAACTCAGTACTATACAGCTCTAGAAACACCACAAAGAGTAATAAGCAAACTCCAATTATACCTGACCAACAGATATATAATCTTGTACACTCCCGTCATCTGGCAAACTGTCAGTGCCACTAAGTAACCTGATACATTGAAGGTGGCCCAGGCCAGATGATGGTTCTACACCCAACCATAATCTGTTTTTAAAACCAAGCAGATATTGGGAGGATGCCCCAACCACACAAAAACAGGGTCAACCTATACAGTATCAAGTTCAAGCACTAGGAGGCCCAAAATCAAACCTGACCACCAGGACACCACAAACAACTCACGTACCAAATAGCAACACAATGGTACCTTGCGTTCCGGAGATACAGCGCACGCCCCGTGCCCGCACAAAAGGTAACCTAAAATGTCAAGTTCAAGCACCAAGGGCGCCAAAATCAAAATTGAGCATTATTCAGCCACCGCCGACACATGTGCCAAATATCATTGCGCCAGCACCAGCCGTTCAGAAGATATAACTCCGGAAACACCCCTCCCGGACACAAAATTCGACCTGCCGGGTCAAGTTCAAATGCGACAAGGCCCAAAGTCAATCCTAGGCAACAGGCAACAACCCCCCACCCATGCACCAAAAATCGTCGCAATCGCGCGTATCGTTCCGGACACACAGCGCCAAAAGTGCCCAAAAAACACCAAAAATGCCACCTGCAATGTCAAGTTCAAACGCCAGGAGGCCCAAAATCAAACCTGAGTGTTAGGCTACCACCCCCAACCCACGTACCAAAAATCGTCGTGCTCGCACCATCCGTTCACGAGATACAGCGCCCTACATCCCCGGCTACCGAAAAGTTTCCACCAGCATCAAAACCATACCTGCATACATGCAGGTAAACAGTTTTGATGGGAAACAACTGCAAACGATCTGGAAGGGTACGGTTACCCTCACCACACACACTGTTTCCCTTTCTGCTTTATGGCTTGAAACTTTTTGCAGGTTTCCAAACATTTCTTCTTTTTTCTTTGTCAGGAAACCTGGTGCCAAATGAATGGCATATGAAATACGTGATAAAAAGTTTCATTTTTTATCAATCTACCATCAACTTTTGGCATTGTTATTTCCCTGGTAGCTAATACAACTTTTGTACCGTTTGATTATCACAAATGCTAAAGATTAAGTATGTATAACGTATCAAGGCATGCACGTACTTACGTACAAAAGAACAAGATATTCTGGGGCGAATCGCTACACTCCTGGGAAATACCTATTCATGACTTTTCTAGGAAAACCAAGTTAAGGCTTTATTATCACATGTCTCTGCATAGCTCAGCCAGCCGTAAACTGAAATTACTCCTCTTAAAACGCTGTTTTTTATGCGCTCATCTCTGTTCCGGTGATAAAGCCGCCACATTTTACTGCCGACGCGGCTCCGAACGGGACCTCGGGGCGCTCCGTCAAACTTTCATGGGAACACATGCATATTAACACCTGCCTCTGGAATGGGCTTTAAACTGAAATGTGCACCGCACCTCGGTTATTGTCTCATTCACCACACATTTATCTCCATACACTGACCTACATATTTCTTGCATACTTGTTGCACTTTCTACCCCACCCAAACTTCAGCTACTACTACTACTACTACTACTTCTAGTAAGTACTAAAAGCCTTTTTAAGTATGATTGACAATCAGACCCTTTCGTAATGAAAAGAAATTACGGCTTCGTATAAAAATGAGAAATGGGTGAAGTCATCATCATGGTACAACATGCATAAAATCATCCCATAAAATGGGTATGATGATGGTAAATTTTTTTAATGAGTCATGGGATGATTGGAAGTGCACATGTAAATGTAGGATTTACAATGATCTCTCATTTTACAATTACAGTAGTTTAAACAGAGCTGTTCTTGCCAATGGCTACACCTCTATCTCCTCAGGTTGTCTCAAAATAAAGCCAGGCCCTGGTCCTACTATAATTTTACCCCCTCCCCAAAAAGAAAGCATCTGGAAAATCTATCACACCTCTTCACTTGTGTCCATCTCTTCTAGAAGCTGGCCTATTAAAAATGATAGGGGAGGAGGGGGAGAAGGGAGTGGGATTTAAGAAAAACAAAAACCGACCTTCCCTCCCGAGATTTGTCAAATGGAATAATCCATGGCAAACTTCATATCGAATACTGTATTACTGTATATCATTGGGCATATGGTTGCAATATGCAGGTGTGATATATATGTACATGATATAAAACAGACAAAAAGGTTCTCCGCATCTGTCACCCTGGTAGATCATGTAGGACTCGCTCCCCGACAAAGAAGTCCCCTCCAAGCGAGGGCTATAAAATATTTAGCACTGACATAAATTGTGTGTGGACAGATGGTAGGTCTACCATCATTGTTATGTCACCTTTGGGAGGGATATGCAGTATTTGTACCACCCATGGGAGAATACACGTGGCCGAAAAGTCGCATGCAACCCATCATTCAAGGTTGACTCGGCTAAATGGAGCGCTGAAATATTCAAAGTCTCTTTCAAAGTCACCTACTTTGTGTAACCTCCAATTCAAACTTTCCCCTGAAAATTTGCGATGTAAAATTATTGCTAAAAGTTGCTCTCCCTTGCAATAAGCTTACAACCATTGATTGAGAGGTTTGTAGTAAAACCAGTGGGTGCCATCCTATCATTCCAAGGTAGTATTCTGTTCCTCGCATACTCCCTTCTAACATGTTGAATTTCAGGATACCTGGACTGGGATTATATATTAAGATACATATTGAAATATATTTGTATTACACCTCAATGGTAGTGCCTGATAGTTTAAGTCACCAGTCTGTAAAGCCAATCTTAGGGCTGCTTTAGACAGACAATAGTCATATACTAATTATGTGATGATTGCTGTCCAAGACATCTCCAGCGGTGGTATTTTTAACTCTAGGCCGCGGTAGGCGGTCTAAAGATTTAAAAAAGTCATGCAACGCTTTTTAGTTGCACAACATATGTCATGCGATACAACTTACAAGTCCCTAATTTCTAAAGACGACCATAACATAGACAGAGGATGACAGTCACACAATTATGTAACTGTTGAAGGTGAATGGTCTAACAAGTAACAGGGCCTAGCACAGAACTGACCCTCATTTCTTCAGCAACCTGTCCCTATGGAAGATGACCATACCACCTGTTCACACCAGTCATTTTCTGCATGCCTGCCAGTTAGGCTCTCCCCCAAGGTTCCTGGGAGAGCAGAACTACAAGAATCCACCCTTTGATCCTCACAGCTTCCCCCCAGAATCCATCCATTCCATTCCACTTCACCTCCCACTTTTAACACAACAAGCCACATCCTCTTTCTTGTGCTGGGTCCAACACCATAGCAGCAAAATGCCTTAGCTTTGAACTTTATCAAGATTTAACTACCTTAGTTGTTCCTACTTCTTTCCTGTGGTGTTTCCAAAATATTTCACTTGTCCCTGATAGCCAACTAATTGTCGGCCCTTTCCTGTTCCACTGCACGCAATTTTGTGTACCCAGCATCTTAACATCGTCTCTTCTATGTTTGTCTTTGGAAGAGGAAGACAACAACTTTTAAGTTACTTTCACTGTCGATGTTTAACAGTTTTACATCGGAATGTTGATGGTTGAGGCTAGACTAGCAGAGACGAAAGGTTGAGGGTTTGACTGCTGGCATTCCTGGCTAAGCGCTTGACATTGTATCTCTGGAAAAGGTACTCGAGACATCATCGCTCACTCCACCCAGGTTTAAATGGGCACCTGATTTCAGTTGGAAGGTAAAAAAAGGCGTACTTGGTGAGAGGAGAGGAGAGGGATGGACTCTACCTTCCAATATTGTGCCCAAACTGCATGATTTACAACACACTGCCTGAAAAGCTTTGAAAAAGGCTATCGAACTTGAACCCTACCTTCATGTACATTGTAGAGCCATTACCATAGTGACATCAGACTCTCTGCCTTATCAATCTAATGGCAAATGATTACATATGCGCAGACATAAATTGTACACAGCTCTGCACGTATGGTTTTGAGTTTGACATTTCTAATAAGTACTTCTGGTCTGACGTCAAACGTAACCACATTTATCCCTCAAGTTGAACCAATATTCTTGCCTCCATCATCCTTTATGAATAGTTTGCTCATCATGATCCTCTAGCATATGAAAATTGAAATCATCATGCAATTATAGCTTGATGCTTCTATGTTCAAAACAAAAGCATTAGTCATATACACAAACCAATCACTTCAGTTATGTACACAAATCACAATGACAGCATACATACACTGCAGGGCCAAGACTGAATGCTGTAATGTATAATCTGAGTTGAGGTAAAAGAGCAAGGGTTGGACAAGTCCACTTGTCCCGTTGTCCAGGGCAAGTGCCAGATCGGGCAAGATTTTTGTATGATGATGATCAGTGAGATTTTGATATACAAAAATGTACTTGGAACTTTTCACAACAGTCATGGCATCAAGCACTGGTCAACACAGAAAAATTAAGGCCAAGAATTCCACTGCTGGAACAATCAGGCAAGTGTATATGCCTTCCCCACTTGCCAGATCAGGCAAGATTTTTTTATGATGATGATGAGTGGGATTTTGATGTACAAAAATGTACTTGGAACTTTTCACCACAGTCATGGCATCAAGCACTGGTCAACACAGAAAAATTAAGGCCAAGAATTCCACTGCTGGAAGTGAAATTGAAACGTGTCATTTGAATTTTGGGCTAGTAAACTTCTTATGTACTTGCCCGATAGGACAAGTGGATTTCAGAAAACTTATCCAACCCTGAGAGTAATTCCATGTTAATGAGTAACACAACCTGTAGAGGCTAGGATATCGGGATAAGCCTTTCTGCCACTGGAAGTCACCTTGACATACCTTTTTATTTGCACAGGATGTCAATATTTATTCTCCGATGCAATTTCTATGGAGAGGTCAAAATATTGACATGGTACGGTCAGGTTTACAGCCATGTAATATAAGTGTTACAGTCATAACCACATATCTTGCCGTTCCTTTATTTCAAGCTTGGTTTAGTCAGTGCTGTATAAGCCAAATATCCTCCATCGGAGTCCATGTAAAGTACGTGTACTTCTGAAACGTTTACTTTTCGGTGTATACCTGTACAGTTCATACACTGTGCATCAATCAACGCAGATACTAGGGTGAGTTATACAAGCATTTATCAATTCAAACATCTTGTTTTCAATTTTCAAAATATGCATATAAGTAGAACATTCTATTTGATGGAATATCACTTGCCAACGATACACACAGGGGGTGTTATCTGACATACCCCCTACTCTGCCCCTTGGACCCTCCCCCAGAATTCACACTGACAAGTGCACAGCAAAAAGTAGGGCCCTGTACCCTGAACAAACTCCACCCTCCTTCAGCTCTGCAAAGTTAAACATACTAAATTCCTACAGAACAATCCGGTACATTTTATGTATTAAAGTCATCTCTGAGAAGTAGTACAGGTCTGACAAGGCATTGTGGGGATCCAGATTAGTTTATCACAACACAAACACAGCTATGGTGACTGCTACATCCACCTGAGTTCTCTGACGTCAACGGATTACCAAACATTCTTCCGCACTAATTGTGAGCAACTAGGCATGACACTTGTAACATGTTAGAGTAAACTGTGTCAAGTATCACACTGTTACAACTTACAGTGTAACTGTGATCTCTTATAATATGTTCATACTATAGTCTGTAAGTTATTTTGACAAAAAAAGTTTGTCATAATGATAATCCAAACAGACTTCTTAATCTCCTGTTTAGGTTTAGGCCACAAACTTTCTTGCACGTAACTAAAACACCTTAGTACAGCAACATACAAACATATCTGTAGGCTTCCTCATAAGATGTTCATAGTCTGTAATAATGCTTTTGACAAAAAAAGACATTTCTTCCTAAATCTCTTGTTTTGCTTTAGGCCACAAACTTTCTTGTGTGTTTCCTAGTGTAACTATAACATTGTGGTAGAACAACAACCAAACATATCTGTGCAAAAAAAAAACATTCCTTTTAATTCAATGTCTCAGAACTGTAACACAATAACCCATCTATTCTTGGTGCACAGGTGGGCACTGCTTCTAGACTTGAACTTCTACCTGTCTCTGATTGTCACAATTTCTTGCAGGTAGACTGTTATACGACTTTACCATGCCAGATTTTTTTTCACCCTTGCACACTGGTGGGTGCTACTTCACCAAGATACAAGTACCAAAATAGTTCCACTGTTAAAATCACAGTCTAAGGCAACTTTTCTTGTTACATTGCCAGTGAAAACATCTGTTTCTATGTGATCCTCAACTTGGGCAGTTACCAACTGTCTGTGAGAGGCACATCTACTGCCACTGTACCCATCTTTTTTGGCTTAGGGCAGGGCTCTTTTAACAAAGCCCCCTTCTAGTAAAAATCTGTAATTCTACAGATGAAAATAGAATGCGAGTGCAAAATGGTCTGAAACAGATCCTACTTTAGGATGTAGGAGTTTTCTTTTACACAGCCAGATAATCTCACCTTAGCTGGTTACCTGGTTGTGTAAAAGAAAACTCCTGCATCATATGATTACCAACCTGATGAAATTATTTTCAGAAACATCCTATTTTTGGAGTGTTGTGCAGGCTTGTATGATAGTTTTTGATACATTAAGTTTTAAGAATAGAGGACAATCATACATAGCATCATGACCTTTCAGAACCAAATTTAGCACATGTGCAACCCTAATTAGGCATACACAATTATATTGACTGACAAAAGGTGCTCGTACAGAAAGGTGGGATAGGCAAGATAATTAAAAGAGGGAGGGGGTGCTAATCCCATTTAAATGAGGTAGAATGAACATATTGTACAGGGAGGCCATAATTGAATAAAAAGAGGCTTATTCATGAAAGCGACAAGTCTTTATTAGAACTTTCAAAATGGTGTGATTTATCATACTTTCATAAAAGACCCAGGCTGAGTTGTTTCTTCAAATCCTTCTGTTCTTTTCCAGACCTGGATCAGTATTTCCTGGATCAGCCCAGATCAGTATTTGTGTTACATCTCCAGTCCACACCTTCTCTCTACATGACTGGTCAACCCTTTTGGCAAACAGCACAGCTGTCAGAGATTTTTCACTGTTCTGACAGACACTTGTCAAGTCGGAGTGCTCTATCTGACACACTCCCCCCAACCCCCTCCTCACATGTGGTAGAGATCAGAGCCATGGACTGAAGCCTACTTACCACAACTTCTGGTTCAGGCTTGGCAACGGGGAGCTAAAAGGGCTGGAAAATGTTCAATGTGGGCTGGGAAAGAAGTCGTTTGCAGGCCTGAACTTAGGCCTGCTTTAGACCAACCACAGTATACAGTTGTGCGAGTAACCGTTGTGAGCGACAGTTGTCTTTAGATATGAGGGCAGGGAGTATCAAGAAACATCCGCGACGCATGATTCCACCAAATATGTACGTTATATGTCTATAGCCAGGGTTCGAAATACACATACTTAACTTGCAATTTGCACATAATTTTTGAGATTTGCATGTAAAATTATTCTGAACTTGCAATCTTGCATGTTGAAATACCTGGCCTATTGGAAAAATACTGAGGAATTAGACCCCCCACTCTTAGACAAAAAGACAAATGGATGTGTGTCTTTATCCTTTCTTGTTTTTGCCAGTAACTTTCTCCGGTAACTTTACTAGATGCAATCAAAATTCACCGATTCAAGCTAGCGATACTCGTTGCCATCGCCGCCTAGTTGTATTTTGCATGTAAATTTTTCAAATTGCACATAAAATTTTTGCCAACTTGCAATTTTGCATGTAGCAAAAAGAAAGTATTTCGATCCCTGATAGCGGCCCTTAGCAAAGCCTAAATCACACTTCTAGCTACCTTCTGCAAACAGGGGATCCATATACTATAAATGATATAGCTGCCCTTCACAGTCAGAGTTACACGGACTACGACACCGTTTACATCAGGATTCACGCATCGAGATTCATCCAGGCATAATGCATACCGATTCACGAATCCTTGTGTGCATTTTCCGAATCCGGCTCCAAGGGAGGGGTCCATCCCAATCTTCAGAATCCAATCCTCTTACCTGGGCAAATCCAGATTCGTGAATCCTGGAACATACGGGGTCTAGGACTACCTGCATCCTGTTTGAACTGTAGTTACCTTGACACTTTTTTAGACAGAGCCTACAGAAAGAATCATAACATACTAATCCTTTACACAATTGACCCCTTATTTGCTTGCCCCATATGTACAAGGATAGCAAACTCTTCCAGTTGGTTCACAATGTACATCTACATGATGTGAAAAAACATCGAAGATATACCGCACTTATTAGAATTTTAGATGGACTACAACTGTCCTAATGTTCATTGCTGTTTTGGATGACCACACAGCTACCACTGTGGAGTTGCGTGGCGCGTGCCTGTCCAAAGAGCAAACACTCGGTTGTACCGCCTTATTTTTACTCCCCAGTCCGTGTCAAATACAAACACTGCTCTGGTCACAAGTGGGGACGTAGGCACAAAGGCACACCCAAAGGTGCTGGGGACATGTAGCCTATACCAGGCTGCACAGATCGCTGGAAAAATAGTATACCTAAGGTCACAAACTGATCGCCTTGGCCATCTAACTTCTCTGGCATGTTTTCTGTCTTATTTGGCCAATTCTACTATTTTCCAAGCGACCTGTGGAGCCTGGTAGAGGCTAGGGGACATGCACATAGCTCAGCCACAACCCTGAAATTCTTTTCTTTTCTACAGCAAAAAAAAAAACCTATGTATTATGGAGGCTACACTTGCTACTTACAGTTGCTTAGTCATATCTCAGCAAAAAAAGGGATTAAATGATTCCCATGGTGGTAAGTTTTTATGCAAGCTGACTAACTCTGATTGATTATGTAACTAAAAATACATGTATATGTTCAGTATGATTACTATGAAGTCCCTATACATGTACATGGGATGAAACTAATGACCATCATACATGAGATTAATGTATACAGTATAAGGCTGGCCATTACGTTGGGCCATATATGAGTTCTGAGTAAATGTAGAATGATTGAGTGATTTCTGTCACCACACATGCAGCCTTACAGGTGTAACACACACTCCACATCATGTGGCCAAGGTGGGGGTAAATCATATCAATGCCATCATCCTTTACAGTTTACTATATAGCTACTCTGTAAAACTTATACTACTACTCACCACACTGATTGACATTTGTGGAGATTTGGGAAAAATACATTAAAGCAAAAAATGTACATTGTATGCCATCTATAGACCTAGAAAATGACAACAGAAGAGTATAGACATACACTGTATGCAGTGCAAATAGGCTTCAATATTGTCATATGATATCAAAATGCAACTAGCAGCTATAATTGTTTCCATTTTTCATCTATTGGAGGTGTTAACGATAATGCAGGGGATCCTGTGTGTGGTCACTCATTGTTCCACCTGTCTGGCTATCACACCTTCCCCACAATCCCGCATCAAAGGCCTCCCAAAATTAATACACTCTGGTAGGACCTGGCTTGTAATTGATTGAATGCCTGACACAAAGAGCTCCCATTTGCAGCTCTTGCATATTTCAGCAGCAGCTGGCAGCACGTGCTTCATTTTCTGGGGGTGATTCCGAATCGGGATGCCATTAACCATGCAAGACAGGGCCGCTATAATCCCGCGCTTGATTTATTCGCGGCAGCGTTTTCGCCTTGTGAGGCACGATTTTGTCAGAGTAGTTACCCCAGAGGGTCGAAATGATCGAAAAGCTTTCAAGCAATTTTCAGCAAATGATAGTCGCAGTAAGGCCCGGAGTTTCTATTATTAATAGCCTTTGCCTGGGTATAGTCCATAGTCACACAAGAGTGAAATTAGCCACCAGATCTGCGACCATCGCATTCATCACAGCTGACAACCAGAAGTCAAACAATTGACCTTTTACGCAAAAGTGGTGACTTTGGAACAGATGCGCAAAGTTTGCAAACTTTGTAGTCAAAACACAAAGACATGAATGACACTGTGGCAGAAGGTTGATTTTCATACACAGTACATTTACTCTGTCAGTCTGTGGGCACATATTACATAATCAAATGTAACTAGCAATTTTTTGGGAGCAAGATCCATTACATCATTTTTACATACAGAAACTTATAATAACGTATTTATCTTCTCCATGAATTTGATAATGGAGACAATAGATCTACTCTACGAATGTGTCTTTCTTGGCAATTCTGATCAAGAATTACAGAAAGGCAAAATGTAAGTAAATAATTTGCATAAGCAAGCCAGGTGATACTGTATAGTTATGGGTCATAGGTCGCACCCGGTTGTAACAACATTTATCATGCTTCTTGTTCCTGAAAATTTGTCCTTCACCAAGCTACAGTTGAATTCTTCATTACGATAGCTAAAATTGCCATAGATATTTGCACCGTCTCTGTTATGCCTGCTGGAATCAAAGAACTTAGATACCAGTTACATTGTGATAAATTTATCCCGTGTGTGCTATGGATTTGAGCTCACAATATTCTTTTAAGTCGTAATAACACAGGATGCCAGATGCTGTAGAAAATAATTCTTGAAAATATATGCATCTCCAAGAGCAAGACGTATAGCCAGGGAACAACTCAGTCAAGCAAATATTCCACCAACAAGAAAGAAGAAAACAATAAGATAGTGCTAAAAACGTTTTATGTTGCATTGTTTGATATAATAATATTCACAAATGGGCTTTCTCACACCCAAGGAAGAAACAACACCACACCCTAACACAAGCATGGACAGCTTTGAACAATGAGTTCTTACCAATCATCATTTTCTTCAGTATTATCTCCCATGTCAATCAAATGGTTCATACACAAAGACACCACTTCTCTATAAAGTGCATGACCCCTAAATGATGCCCCTGCCTGGAAACATTGCCCTGGGCACATGCCACAGAATTAACAAACTGTTCACAAACAAACAAACAAACAAACAAGCAAACAAACAAACAACAGCAACTAAATGTTCTACTTTCAGCAAGTACTCATGGCTTTGTCCCTTTGGTTTTGAAACTTTGAAGGATTTAAAAGTAGAATTTTATTCAACTTTGTGATAACTGTGCAATCAGAAAAGTGTGTATGTATACTATACTGTTATCATGTGCATGATCATAATCAAACTGTTTCTTATTTAATCCCCCCCTTATGTCATGGTTTGACCAAAAACTTCAGAAGAATGCACCAATGCACCAGTAACAACCTTGTTGACTACGTGCATACTGAACTAGAACGCTTGATTATGTATTTATAGACATAAAAGGTAACGTTACGCAAAAGGAATATACAAAAGTGCCCTTGTAAAAGGCTGTGACGTCAACATACGTTACCCTTCAAGGTATTATGTACGCAGCGGACATAACAGAATATCTTTAGACCAAGGATGACGTCCTTGGTCAGACTAGAATAAAAATGTGATGAGTACATCAATGTTCTATCACACGGACGCATGGATCAAATTACCAAAGGTGGCAGCACCCCTGCACCAACCCCTTCCCCCTCCCCCCTTCTTCTTCACAGGGATAGATGTCCCTGATCAGTGTGTGTATAATTGAACATTATGACAAGTAGAGACGGAAACGTTATGCCAAACAGGCGTTGACCATAATAAATCCAGGACGTAAAGCCCCTATTCACGCCACAACTGCCATGCAGGCTCACGGAGGGCGGGAGAGACACACAAAGGTGCTTGAAAAATGGCCCAGTTCAGGAATATAATAACGTGTAACGCCATCCTCTACACACACAAAAACTGCGATTTCTACCTGATATGCTAACATATCACGGTGTGTATTTACAGGTCTGACGTGGGGTTATACCTGGATAGGACGTCTTTCACGGTCTGGTGTATCGTGGCTATTTTGTCCGGAATGGAGAATAAAAGTTGGCATTTTTGGGGACGTTCCAACAAATCGGCTACAAACGAGACGTCAGTTGAAAGAGCACGTCTCATATTTCCGTCAGCGCACGGAATATTTCCGTCATGACAGCGTCTGTATCATTCATATTCAAACACCAGCTAGACACGGGGAGCCAACATTCACAAATTCCTCGCCTGCTGTGAATTTTTACCACTACAATGCGGACACAAACACACACAAACCGTATACTACTGCCCCTGTTTACAACTGGCCCACTGCCCAACGTGTTTTTCAGTTCGAACGGTCACTCGCTCCTCTCACGTAACCACTTCCCATTCTTTCACATTTTTGCACAGAATTTGCAGATCTGATATAAATCTATGGTTTTCTGAGTACAGGAGGGGTAGGAAAGGGTGTGTTTAGCCGTGCACACAACAAACCGCTACACAACACTGTTCCCACCAACATTTTTGCACATAGTATTTGGCAGAGGGCCAAACCGGCAACAACAGTCTCGAGTAGTGTGACAAGGCCCCACAACTCGCCTCGCCATTCACGGATCGGTACGGGAAAAACCTACCTTTCAGTCCTGGGGAAGTCGGGCTCCGACGCTCGGGGGACGCTCTGTGGTCGGGGGATCTTCTGTTCTTCCCTGATGGCCATAGCGGCGTGGGGGAGGACGACGGCGAGGCTTTCGAGACGGGGCTTCCCTGCCGTAGCGAGAAAACCTTGGTGGCCTTGATGGGCTGCAGCTTCGGCCCCGACCCATGCGCCAAGTTTGGGGAGGGATTTTTCCGCACACGCTGAGTCGACATCTTTGCGAATTAACAGCAAGATAGGTTAGACCCTTAACTATCCGTGGGCCAAGTTTGGTGCGATTTGGCGCACGTTTAGCGCTGAAAAGACACCTTTCCGCGACACTCCTCCCTCCTGGATTCTCCTTCTCGCACTCGGGCAGGCCACAACAGTGTTCCTCCTTTTTATATGGCTAGATCACGTGATAGAGGCAGCCTCTGTCATTGGTTGGCTTAGTTCCCACCAGAAAGAAAGGAATACTAGTGAAGGATTCAGTCGTTGGTTAGGTATTTGTGACACGTTATATCGTGCGACAATAGCGACACTACTACCTAGTAATTCTATCACAAAGGAGGGATAGTTTTTTTTCAGCACATTGCACCCGGAAGCGTTTCCCAAAAAAAATGTGACATGACACCCTGATGATCCCTGATGTAACCAATCATCTAGATTTTGGCTTGCAAATCTAATCGATGTAACAAGTATCATATTACCATTCAAAATAAATCCCACTCTTCAATTTGTTTAATGACTGGAGCGTTCAGATGAACGTTTAGATGGGGAACCAAATCATTGCACCAACATGGAATGGAAAAAGGACATAGAAAATGAAAAACAAAAATAGAAATAAAACTTTTTTTATTTGATTCATTATTCCAAACATTCACTCAAATCCCGGACTCTAGAAAATTGGCAATTTTGATAGCACGGCTTGAGGTAAAAATGTTCTTTGCGAGTTATCTTACTAATAAACTTTTTGTTGTTTCATTTCTCAATCCAAAAAGAGCGAGAGCAAACAAAATTCGCCAGTCTATCCTCTCATAGATAAAGGCTATAAGGTTCGACTTGCGGTCGGGGTGTGAGTTGCAGACTGCTATGCCTAGTATTGCCTCTCAATGTCAGACGAACATGCACTCTGTACCACACTCTGTGGCACTGAATATTTTACCTCCATGAAAAATGGAGGTATTGTGTAGTCGGAACTCAAAGCCCGCACTTATTGAAAGTCGTACAAATCAAGGAGGTTGAAAAGGGGACAAATTGAGCGGTGAAAAGTGCACAAATGTGACAATTCGAAAATCATACACCTGCTTGGAGATTACCCTTAAGCTATCTTGTAGTTGGGGTGTAATTTCCAAGAAGACTGGCGACATGCCGACAACTGTACTCTCTGGCCGGTTAACTCCTCGGGCATGCTATCTGTCTATTTGGCCTACTTCTTGTGGAGCCTGGTAGATACTATGCGTTTCTGACACGTTAGCGTCGTAAGCATCTCTGTGAGAGGAGTAACTGAATGAGGCTATGTACACCAGGAGGCACCGGGACAAGAGGCGCCATAGGCTTCCTTTGACCCGTTGATGACGCCACTTGTAATTGAGTCACGTGTCCAGAGCAATCGATTGGGTCAGAGAGCTTTACACGACTGAGTGACTGAGGCGAGTTCAATTTCTCGAGTTAGAGAACAGTTAAACCTTTTCCATAACTTAAATTGGGCTGTATGCCAAGAAATGTTACGATTTTCATTCCTAACATCTGCTTGGAGCCCAGTTAACGTTCACCTGTTCGCATCAACATGCACGCACCCTGCGCCGGAAGCGTGTGCATGCTGATTTATCTTGATAATGACTATATTTCCCTCGTGAGCCATTTTAGGAGCTGTGTACAGATCAGCAGTCGGGGGAAATTTGTTTCCTTCTAATCACCCTTCTGTGTCTCCCAAGTCATTTTCTTTCAAGAAGGAAAAAATCGACAGTTACTTGGAAATCATGCTCTGCAAACCAATTACGCCTAACCCGCACCCAAAGTCGGTCTCGATGTAAACACCGTGCGATGCCACAATCTCTTATCATCAAACCATATTTTGAATTGGAATTTTGATATGATTACTAGCTTGTAAGCCTCTGTTGTAAATGTGTCTTGATTTCTGTCAGAAAAGGAAGATTATCTCATTAGGCATATACGAAGTGATGATCAAATTAAATGAAACGGAAACGGCTTATCCCTCCGCTGTCACTACTCGCAAAGTCGGTTTTTCAAGTTCATTGCCTCTCAAATTCAGCGATATCTACAGTCAAACTCCTTCTAGACCGTGGAGAGAAGTACATAATTTATCTTACTTCTTATAGATAGTTTCCGACACTGATCAACTGTGATCCACTGAAAGCTACGACAGAATTGGTGCTTCGTTGTAGTTGAGTTACGCGGCAATCAGAAAGCTTCTAATCACCTGAAAGCATTATCATACCAATGACATTATGGTTATACTGATTATCTGCCACTATTCTTCTTGCCTGGAAATATGGAAAGTCATTTACGTAAAATTGTTGTTTACCTCTTATCTACAAGCAGATTTTAGCCACTTTTGTTGTTGTTTTATAGACACTGATGCATCTAAGAAACACGAATGCCGCCAAGACAGCAAAACGCCAAAGAACACTTATCAAACCTTTGAACAAAAACAGCAACGAGGTGATTTTATTCATATGAAAAACATGTTCGTGTGAATCACCATGGGCCAATATTCTTTGCGTTTTCTTCTAACTGTCTCTAAATTTCGTTCACATATATCTACAGAGGATTGAGCAAGGCACTGTGCTTATGAGAATTCCTCTCCAATAAATATAAAACAATAGCATGGATTAAAACACATTCAACTACAGTAACGGAAAAGTAAACTTAAACAAGACAATTGTGCGATCGAAAATCTTTACAATCAATAAATGGTGTGAAAATATGAAAAGTTGCAGCTCTGTGAAAAAAATCACATGGATCCTCGTTGTAGTAAAGAGCATGATACACCGCCACTGAGTTTCTGTAATCATATATTATGTGCACTGGTAAAATATCACGAAATAATACGGCTACAAAATATGTTTCATTCATTAGGCATTGCCGCTACGCCATTACTCACACGGTATGACTAATCCTTATTTTTGAACAGCACGGTGTTCTGCCTAACAAACTTACCGAAGTTGTGCAGAATCCATCTTCCGTCGGCCCACCTTACAGCATTTAATCATTATCTCTGATACTAATGTATATTATACATCATTGTTATCTTCCTGACAAGTTCTTTCACTACTAGTCGATGCATAGTCCTGGGGGAATGGGCTGCATTTGAATTTCTGGGTTAGAGGAAGAACAAAACTGTGCTTTTGACATTGACTTGTCATTGCGACTCAGCAGGACGGCCCGTAGAGGATTGTTATGATCGATGACGCTGTTTGGAACTTTCCCCGCTTTGCCTCAGAGAGTACCGGAGAAAGATCGTCAGTGTAATGCTGAACGATTTCTTTATTCACCTAAAAAAATACCAGCAAAAAGCAAATGTTTAAATGTCGTGAGGGACATTGTCGACCGATTCTTTTCTGTGAAACATCATTTGCCAAGGACGTCGTAGGTTGAACGGAAGCTAAGTAGAGGCATGTCGTTTGGTTGAATAATTTCTGTAAGCCACGTTTCTCCAGCTTTTCAGCATTATTTTACGAAAGTCGGCCGAACTATTTAGACTTGTAACCTCTCCTGTATAAGCAGGCTCTACGAGTTTGGCTTTTTTGTGGCTTTAATATGACATGTTTTTATTTGATGTTAAAAACGTTATTAGACTAGTATTCATGTGGCTGCGTTTCCTAGCCACGAAAAAAAACCGAGTCGAACTGATGTACCATCAGGGGGAAAAAGCATATTACTAGTATTAGGCAAGCAAAAACTCGACTCCTAGAGACAATCTTGGAAGGCAAAGTGGCCGTTCGTTCTTGGTGCCCTTTCAGCACCAGGGACAAGGCCGATCCGGAAAACGTGACCACTCAAGGCGAGACGAGAAAAGTAGGCTATAGTCTCATAATCTGGTGGAGAAACCAAAATACCTGCTCCCACTATCATGTTTTCGTGCCTTCCTCATGGCTACCTTTTTTCATTTCCCGTACAACGCGTCCGTTTCCCGCCCACTCTTCCCTTCTCTTTCTCATAAAAAAGAAAGCCGACGTTTTCATCTGTATACTTCCGGACCGCGAAACATCGAGCTAATTCATACATCGTATGTATCTCCCCTAGCTACTAGTGGGTACAAACCCATTTAAGAAAAAGGGGAGGGGGGAATCGTTCAAAATGATTGATCATGATACGAAAAGAACACCAAGCGAACAGCCCGAAATGGAGGCGTGTGTTACGTGAATGAGATGTGGTACCGGAAATATCTCGCGTCACATATACGGCATGTAATTGCAATACCGATCCAACGTGATCATGTATGGCCAGTGGATATTAGTTACAGAAGGACCTGTCACGACTGGCTTTTTGATCCCACGCAAAAATGTAATCAAGGGTTTGGTGAGTGGGGCGGCCATTCGATTGGCTCTGTGTGGACGGCACTAAATACTGAAAAAAATGATACTGTTGCACACAATATCATCATGAGTCCCCTATCTATTGATTACTATTCATAGCGACGTTGTCAATCGCGATATCGGGGTTCTATTCACATATAGTCCATGGGCCAGAGGGGTTTTTGGTACCACCGAGAGGGACAAATGCTATCATGGATTTTTTTTATTAGCAGGAACCAAAGTTCATTTTAAGCTATGATACGCTCGTAACCAGTTGTGCAAGTGCGAGCGTATGTTGAGAATTCTATAGTAGAAATTTCGTCCGAAATACGTATAGATGATCGCCTTCCCTGTTACGATATAAATGCGCTGGAATGAGTCTGTGTTATAAAAATGTCCACTTCATAGCAGCGCATTTCACTGGAAACTTTAGAGAAAAATGGTCGATTTTTTTCCATGCACTTCACGTGTTTACGCCACACGTGTTTTGGCGTGAAAAGGTCTATAATACACGTAGTCATACAACGCATTTCAAGTCACCTGCGTCATAACAATCACTGGTGTTTTCTTTGTCAAAACCAATCTTCATGGTTGTTTATGGATGTAGAGAATAGCAGCGAAAGAAAAAATTAGACATTATTATAAAAGACATAGTCACAATTTCCTGTAGTCAAGTGTTTTTGTCGTCTTCTGTCTTTGCGTTGGCAGACAATTAATATCATTTTTGAAATGTTTTTGATAACACTTAATAACAAACACAGGTTACTGAATAAACAAGATATGATATACAATGTTCAAAATGCTTGGTCGATAAGGCGTCAGAAGGATGACGGCTGAGCTGAGACACAACGATTGTTCAAAATGCTTCTTTACCGGCAATGTAAGATTGAAACTAGACATTTGATATTTGCCAGCAAACATTTACACCCATTTTGGTTCGGAAAAAGGATGTACAAATCAAGAAAATTTTGAAAGGATATTCGACATCATTCCATTCCTCTAAACTATAAACAGTTGGTTGTTCAGTGTGTCATTTTTCAAGCTGTTTGAACTGAGGTTATCTTTCATCCGCTGACGTCATACCGCCGTCACAGCATCTTCTTGAGAGGGTAACGACTCGCAGGTAAGACACCACAAGGAATTGCTTTGTCTCTGCAATCGATCACAAACGGCTTATTGTTCATTCTTATTTTTGTTTGAGTCATGCGAGTATACCTTTGCGGTTTACAAACTTTTTATATGAACTTTATGAAAAAGACCAGGTGCATGGATGATATACACGTGTGTGTGCGCGCGCGTGTGTGTGCGTATGTGTGTGAGGGGGTGTATTTCGGATCTCTTTGTAGTAGCCGGTATAACCACCCCTTGGCGTAATGCACCGGCTTCACAGGAACGCGGCGCGGCATACAGCAGCTGGTCGTATCACAGTGAACGACCTGTCTCACCTCACCTTGGCGCATCTTGCAGCAAGCGTTGTTACAAGCTATCGAATGAGTTTGTTCCTACCGTACTTGGTGTAAATGAGCTCCACCCTAAGGTAGCCCTTAGAGGAATAACTCTACTGAGAGGAAATCTAAAAACCTTAATCCTGCGTTTGGAAGTCTCTGGAAGACGGTAGCAATGTCGAAAGGCAAAGTGGCTCTTCGTGATGCCCTTTCAGCACCAGGGACAAGGCCTAGGGGGAAAACGTGACCACTCAAGGCGAGACGAGAAACCTTGCCCTACGTGACAGAGACGGGAAGGAAGATATTCTTAGAAACTAATCAGTTACACTTGATTGGATGTAAATCTCTTGTCATTAACGCTACAACATGTTGGTTGGAGTCGCCTTAGGGTCTTATTACTTGGCGACATTTGCGTAAGGAAAAAAATTGTGGCGGGTCCGTTGTATTAGAATCGACGGAAAACAGTTTATATCTGAGATCTACGGGGATGAGCGTCTGTAAGTAGGCAGTAATGTTTGTTGCTCTTAACAACATATTCTTTTCATCTTTTTGAACGACTTCATCGCTGTAATATCTTGTTTCCATCGTTTCCCAACAAGGTGATGTCCAGGGGGCAACTAAGCCCAGTAAAAAAGACAGGAAATGGCTTTAGGGATCGTGTCATACGATTGATATTTCCTTCAAGTAAAGCTAACAGTTTCATCATATCTCTTGTGGGTCTAGGATGGATAAAGGAAGAAACAAAGGATCTTAAAGAACACTTTCATTTATCTGAAAGTGCTATCTACCTGTGTTATCAATCTGTAAATGTAGAACACAAGTATTGTCAGTATTTCCTATGTTTCGCTTCATACCTAATGAATTCACTCCTGACCAAGGAGGTCACTGCTCAGACGATATTGGTCGCCATTTTCTGAAGTTTTTCACGTCAGCTGTCACAACAGGAAAGGAGAGAATGACTACTTGAATTGCCGTGAAAGGCAACATTCAGAAGGCATCATCGAATATGTGGATAAATGATAAAAATCGCTACAATCCTCCAGAAGTGGTATTTGTTTTCTCGGCTGTGGGCTTTTCTGGATGGTCCCTCTACCACATTACTCCTCAAGGACAGGCATCATTCGGACTACAGACGTCAGAAGTTATCTTAAACACATCTTGATGGTACATCTTTATCCCATCGCCCATCAAAGAGAAACATTTCCGCTCATAAAGGACCAATAGCCTCCGCCGTGACATCATCAATCAGCCCGGGAATCGCAAGGACCAATGGGAACCAAGGAAACGGAGACGTCAGGTTCTGGCGTAGGTGGTGAGAATTACTGGGGGCTATTCAGTACTCTCCTTCTTCTTCCGTCACGTCAGACCTGGAAGTTCCATCGAAAACGCCGTGGCTACATAGGGTGACAAAAATCCTGTGCATGCGTTGGTTGAAAAGATGGTTAATTTTATCCTAACTGACATGAATAAGGCATTAAAAACTTGAGTAATATAAACCGATTTTGTATAATACAAATAAAATGTATACAACACGAATAGACATCACTTTATTACATTGTATATAGATAACGTACGGTTTTCCATGACATTGAATATAATCAAATTTTGCCAGATATCATGTTTAAATCTCCCAGTACAAAAGCTCTAACTCAATTGTCACACAACTCTCCTCTCGCGTTCGATACTTGACAGACCTCTTGCATATGACATTTTAAATATCAATATTATTAGTCGCCTGCGCTGCAGCCGAACGATGATGATGATGATTACTAGACATTTGTACCCCGCATCTGCCAAAGGATGACCATATAGACGGTATGCAATATCATACATCAGGCTGCGTTTCGTGGGGGCATGCCAAAACATCGGCAATGGAATGGATACCTTTCGCACATGTTCTTTGTAGAAAATAAAGCTAAAACGAGACAAGTTTAAACTTTTCTTGTAACGCTGGTTCACCTTTATTCGCAGGGTAACCTATATCCGTTGTATTTAAGAAATAAAGTATTTAGGGATTTCAAGTCGACAGACTGTGGTTAAAACTGCAATATTTCGAATACATTGCAGTTTGAAATCACCGTCTATCGACTTGATATCCCTAGATATACTAAAAGTTTGAATACAACGGATATAGGTTACCCCGCGGGTAAAGGGGAACCAGCGTTACATAAATGATGCCCACGTACTGGGAAGGGAATTGGCCGCCTTGGGGTCCGGTGTGGGTGTCACAAATAAAGGCGACGCTCTGTCAGCTCAGATCCTGAGATAAAGGTGTGTGGGACCATTCATATGACACAACAGTCTGCTGAAGGCTACGTGCGCACATGTAGTCTTCAAAGCTATAAGCCAGTGGGATCTGACAGAAATAAAAGAAGAAGGGGATGAAGAAACAAAGAATTAAGTAAGAACATCAAAAGAACTTAAGGGCTTTTGCAATTTGAGGAAACTTTGATGAAAAAAGAAAAAAGAAGGAAGCGACCCACATAACTGTTATATTCCTTTGTAGATATAGGTTGTATAACGTTTTCAAATGGGTGCAATGCCGTGGTCTTCCTAACGGTGGCGTTGCTTTGAAAGGCCATGTAAACAGTGCATCCGACCTTCGGCCCTATTTGAGGTGCCACCTGTTGGATTCACAGACGGCGACTTTGAAGCCATCTTTCGATATTTCAGACAGATCGGCACTATTGTTCCTACCTGGCTTCACTCACAGCTTCTTCAGATGCCTCAGAAAATGGGGAAGGCGACAAAGAGGAAGCCAGAAACGACCGAGAAGGTGCGAGCTGAGAAGGATAACAACAAACAGGAGATGCTGAAAATGGCCGAAAGGAAACCACGAAGTCAGATGCGCGAGAAGACAGATGGCGTTCAAGAAACGCCGACGGAAGAGTTGTACACCACCAACGAAAGTTTCTGCATGGTTCTTCTCGTTTGCGTCATCTTGATGCTCGGCTTAGGCGTTCTCTTCCTGTGTTTTACCAGCAAGGAAAGTCCCGATCCTTCCGCAATTGAGCCTAAGGAGAGAGCCGATGTAAAACCCAAGGAGGCCGAGAAGAAATGCGCCGACAAGACAACCGCTCCGAAAGCCGACATGTTGGAGGAGGAGATAGAAGAGCTGGAGAAATCTGGCAAATCGACGAAAGAAGAAGAAAATGAAGAAGAAAAAGCGCAAGCAGGCAAGGCCAAGCCTAAAGAAACGCCAAAGAAGCCCACAAAACAGAAGAAACCGCAGACAGTTTCTGAAGACAGCCTCCCGGAAGAGATCAAAGAGTTTCAGCCCAGCATACTGGATCGCATGAAGGTTCGAAACGTCAGTGTGGACGGCAGACAGCTGAGATACAGGGAGGTCAAACCGACAAAAGACGTGGACACGAACGTGAGGTCGGTAAGAGGTCCAAAAGTAAAGAAATTTTATTATTGGAACTCGTAGTATTCATTGTCATCTTATTCAATTGCCGTCGAACAAATAAGATCATTGGAATGAACAGAACTCTCAATCAATAGTTGTTAAAATTTAGATTTGAATTTTTTATTTCCTTTCAATCCTTTGAAATATTATTTTACATTTACATAGATATCATTATGTGGTTCATTCATTTCCAACCCGGAAGTGAGCCATGTTAGCCACGCCCCCTTCTGTCCAAGCAGGAAGTGCAGCTTACTTACCCTTCCTGAGACATGTAAACATACAGATGGCAACATGTGATAACTGGGCAGAAATGACCATATCTTCATCTGCTGTACAGTCGTATACAAAAGACATGTGTTAATGTGAGGAAGCTTTCATGTATGTAGGAAAGGGAGAGGGTTCAGAATGTAATGTTGAATATTTCATTTTATATTCTTTTATCGTTCCTTTTCCCAAAGGGGGTAAAGAATTATTTTGGGCCTGTCTGTGTCTGTCTGTGTCTCTGCACCCACTGTATGTTCTGCTGTTTAACATTAGTGGATGTGCTTTTAATAATTGCCTTCTTGACATATGCTTTCAGCTCAAGCTTTGTAAGGCTAATTCAGAAGTGTTGGTGAGAGTTTTGACAAATTCTATTGGAAACATTGACATTAATTTTAGAGACTGAAATAAAAGCTGAAGGTCTTATGGCTCTTGTCTGACTAGTCCTTCAGATCACCCCTTTATGACGTAAAGTTAGACATTATCAATTTGCATAAAAAAGATGATTTGTTGCCCCTCCAGAGTTTACCTGTTTGACAACTTCCTGACAGCGCGAGAGTGCGAGGGGCTGATGGGCGCGCACAGTCGTCACGTGCAGGAGACGTCCAAGCACGATCCAATCATCTGCTTCGACAGCATCAAAACGTTAAGAAATCACCTGAAGGATGCAGGGGTGAAGGTCAAGGTCAGCAGTCAGGACTTCACTGAAGGTAAAAAGGCAAAGCTCCTTTCTCTTCTGTTTCCTCATGATTCATGTTACAAAATTCAATTTTGTTTACAAATAGATAATTCAAATGATAGTTTCATATTACTTTAGACTTATTTAATAACTTTTCACATTCTGGCTCGACATCTTTGAATGATGACTTTTTTTTACCAGGAATTCATAAAATATGAGCCTTTGTTTTGTTTTGCTTGTGTGTTTGTTTGTCCTGGTGTGTGTCAATAGTTATTTGAATATTGTCCAGTGACAGGATGTGAGGTGAAAGATGGTGTAACTGGAGAATGGCAGGATGGCTTAGCTGTGGTCCATTGTTGGTCCTGCAGGCTGGCAGGAAAATGTATAGACATGATTAATGAGAAAATGACTTATTTATTCATTTACGTATAATATAGTACTGTATTGATGTTTACTAGTACTATATAATGTTTTGATTCTTATCTCTGACCCCTTGTTGTTATAAAGAGACCATAACGGCCCAACAAGTCAACATTAAATTTAGGTTTTGTCTTAACTTGAGAAATTCAAGTCTTAGAATGAATAAAACAAGAAACTTAAAAAAATGTAGGTATTATATCTTTAGACTCTTGTTTCCTCTATGTTATACCATAGGGACAAAGTGCCTGAATGCCAGTCTCTCCAGCCAGCTGAAACAACACCTGCACTGGAGCTACAGCACATCCTTCTATCCTGGGGAGAGCAAATTCAGCGCCACGTTCGAACGGAGGGTTGCCGCTGCCACGGGACTCAAACCGGAAAATGGCGGAAAATTCCAGATAACGTCCTATGCTCAGGGGATAGGTATGTCCGTCTTTGCAGCACTTTTGTTGTATTTATCTTGGGACTATTTAGTGTTACTTTCAACAGACAGCTGTGTTTGGGTGCAAGTCTGTAAATTCACTCACAATACTCAGACTTTCCAATACTTTCTCTTTTTCATATTACCAGAGTTCTCTCAGGCAAATTTCCAGCTTTCATTCAGCCTAGCTCATGAATCTATAGGAGTCTGGTACAGTGGTACAGTATGATGTTGTGTTCATTGTGCCATGTAAACTTGCAGGCTATAAGAGCCACACTGACTGTGTGGTGGGGTCCAGAGACCAGAGGGACAGGTTTGCCACCATACTGGTCTATCTACAGGATGTGCCAGAAGGAGGAGAGACCAAGTTCACAGGTGAGGGGAGCTAGCTAGTGTGTAGCCTCCATAGCAGGCTCTCTGAACCTGGCCTTTTTGGGGGGCTTATATAACTATAGCACTGTGACTTTTGCTGGCCACATCCTTAGGTACATGTACTGGGTCACTTGTGCTGCTGGTGGCAACGACTGTTACATATCCAGATAATCTCATCAGGCAAGACCCAGCATGCTTTATGGGGCCTTGGACCGAATCACTCTCAGCCAAATCACATGACCTATTTTTGTATCACTACACCAGTCACATGTACAGAGCTAGAAGTTTATAGATTAAATCCTAGTCCGCTCATCAAGTGTCTCCTAGTCGTCCATCGTAGTCAACAGAGCACTACAAGGAGTCAGGGAACACAACACAACATGGTGGCAGCGGTAAACCAGAAATCCTGAGCTGTGCAGCGGGAGGAAGTCCCCAGAAAGCAGCGGAGAAACCAGGAAATAACCCGCTCGACCAAGAACAAAGGATTCAAGATGGCGGCGGCCCAACAAACCATGCTGACGACCTTGATCCCCGAAATGGATTGGAACGCTGATGACCCCGTCAAAACGTTTAAAAAATTCAAACAAAGGATCGAACTGGCATTCAAGACCTTCCTGAAAGACGCCACCGACGAGGAAAAGGTGAGCTACTTACTCTTATTAGCAGGAGACGATGGGCTTGAGATCACCCTTGGGAAACCACCAGTACTGAAAATCTACTGTTAAGTACTGGCCGACTACTGTTTAGTACTGAAAAATCTACTGTCTATCTACTGAATAGTAACTATCTAGTACTGTCAATATCTACTAATTATTCACACTTTATGCAAATTTCCAGTACTGACGTAGTAGAAAAACAGTAAATACTCAGTGGAAAATCAGTAAATGATCAGTAGATACTTATTGGGGAAACAGTAGATGACTACTAAATATCTACTGACACACAGTAGATGACTACTAAATATCTACTGACACACAGTAGATGACTACTAAATATCTACTGACACACTGTAGATGACTACTAAATATCTACTGACACATAGTAGATGACTACTAAATATCTACTGACACACAGTAGATGACTACTAAATATCCACTGACACATATTAGATATCTACTGACACTGACTACGAAATATCTACTGACACACAGTAAATCCAAGAATTGTAAACAATATGACCCTGAAGCATTCATGGAGAACACAGAACATGTGCAAGTACTCAGCACAAAAGCAGAAAATGGACATTAGCAGTAATTACATCATTTAACTTAAGAAGTGATTTCTTATCAAGTGTTACATGTATGCACATTGATAAGATACTAAGTATAATGTTCAAATAATCCATGCTTGATACAATATCAAATTGACTTTGGCTTAGAGAATGGGGGGTAAACACTCAGTCAATCATTTTACTCTCTCTGATACATGCTGTTGCATTTACTATTCACATTAAACTTACCGTTTCACTCAGTATACTGTGCCTTGTTCAATGTATAAATTTGTCTAAATAACTACAGTTACAGTATATGAACAACGAAGGTCATTCTGGGGGGAGGGGGGCAGAAGTGGACTCATAAATTGTTGCAGCCGGTAATTGGACAATGATACATGTAATTATAAATTTGTTGAAACAATCAATGTCTGATTCAATTAACACTGGCTGGGGAGGGGGTATAAACTTTGAACTGGTGAAACAGAACCTGGGCACCAACCAGGTGCAGAAGCTGCCTGTCACATCCAACAATTCTCACCAACCTGGAGACACTCTGCAACAACCTGCTCAAGGTCAGGCATGCATGGGGGAGGGGGCAGAAGTGGACTCATTGTTACAGTATATGGACTTCAAGGTCATTCTGGGGGGAGGGGGGCAGAAATGGACTCATTGTTACTGTGTATGAACTTCAAGGTCACTCTGAGGGGAGGGGGGTGGGTGGGCAGAAGTAGTCTCATTGTTACAGTATATGTTACATGTCATGTATCAATTTGTCCAAACAATCATTAATTAATGTCTGATTTCAATTGACACTGGCTGGGGAGGGGGGGATATTAAACTTTGAAGTAACTTACTTTTTTGCTAAATTTTCCTACCTTTATGTTTTGCTATAATCTTCACAGCATCTCCTTTTCATTTTTACCATAATCTTCATTACCATTAACTTCAAAACTGTCTTGGAGTTTTTATAGATAAAGTTTACACACAGAGAGACAAGCAGACATCTTACCCTGGCTGGCTCCATCTCCAAAATGGAGCCAAAATGCAACTGACATTTGAAGTACAAATGGACCAATCACAGTCTTTAAATTGTCAATCTGTGATTGGTCAAAAGATATCAGTAGATGTCCAGTAGTGATCTGATTGGTCGATAACTCAGTAGATGGCCAGTAGTTGAACAGTAGATGTCAGTAGTGATCTGATTGGTCAAACTATTCAGTAGATGGCAAGTAGTAGAACAGTAGAATTTTAGTACTGTTCTGACAGTAAAAGAACAGTAGATATAGACGTAGTACTTGTCAGTAGTGGTTCAGTAGGACAGTAGAAGTCGATTTACTGAAAATCTACTAAAATTCTACTGTTAGTAGTCAATCAGTACTTAACAGTAGAGTTTCAGTACTGATGGTTTGCCAAGGGCAGAAATAGCTGGGACCTATCTCCAGAACAGGAAAAAGATCCAAACAAAATCCTAGAGAAGTTCGAGAAACACTTAGAACCTAAGACAAACCACAGGATTTTCAGATATGAGTTCCAAAGCATGAGGCAAGGGCCCGAAGAATCCATCAGTGATTATATGTCAAGGCTAAAAAACGTGGCAGACAAATGCAACTTCAAAGACAAGACAGAGAAAGACGGGAGACTGCTAGATCAGATGATCTGGGGATGTGCATACAAAAAGGTGCAGAAGACCCTCATAGGGAAGCATGAACTGACCCTTGCTGCAGCCGTTAAGGAAGCCGTACAGCATGAGTCTACAGAGAAGTGCATGACAACGTTGACAATCTCAACTCAAGCTAAAGAAGCAAAAGTCGATGCCATTTCTAACAGAAAGCATACTCCAAGCTCAAAACAAAAGGCAAGCTACAGGCCTCCACAGAAACAGAGTTCAAACATCTGTAGAAATTGTGGTACCGTGCATGAGTTTAATGACAAGAAGAAGTGCCCAGCATATGGTTCCACTTGTAATGGTTGCGGAAAGCCAAACCACTGGCGGAAAATGTGCAGGTCAAAGGGCAAACCCAAGCCACAAGAATACAGGGGTTACAGAAAGGCTAATCCGAAACATGTGCACTACCAGCAAGAAGAGCAGTACTCCTCAGGAGAAGAAACACTGTCGGTAGGTGCCATATATGTCCACGAAGTGGAGCATAAGAACGATGCACAAAACAACGAAGCGTATACAACTTTCCAACTCAAGAAGAAGATAGGAAAGAAGACAACAAACATCAATCTGCGATTGAAGATAGATACAGGGGCTCAAAGCAATGTCATGCCGGTAGAACATTATCAGCAGATATTCCCGGAGAACATGACAAAAGGTGGGGAAGTCAAAACAGGAATCCTCACACCAAGCAGCACCATATTATCAGCGTATGGTGGGGACAAAATCCCACACCTGGGGAAGACAACCATCTCTGGAAAACACAAAGGCCGAGAAGTCAAGTGTACTTTCTTTGTGACCAAATCTAAGGGACCAAGCATCCTCGGATTGGCAGCGTGCCAGCAGCTAGGCATCATCACAATCCACGAGATACAAAATACCCCAGAGGATGGCAAGATCAAAGAGACGGTGCCGATCAAGGACCGCCCTGCCATCCACAACAAGGAACAACTAATAAAGATGTACCCGGAATGTTTTGATGACACAGTCGGGTGTTTTGAAGAGGAGTACCACATCACTGTTGACCCAGACGTAGAACCAGTGATACATCCACCTCGCAGAGTGCCACTAGAGCTGCGAGAGAAGCTGAAGAAACAGCTGGAAGAGATGACGAAGAAAGGAGTCATCAGCGAGGTCACACAGCCAACAGACTGGGTAAACTCCATAGTAATAAAGGAGAAACCCAATGGCAAACTGCGGATCTGCCTCGATCCCAGAGACCTGAACTTGGCACTCAAGAGGAACCACTACCCTACACCCACTCTAGAAGAGATAACACCCTCTCTGGCAGGAGCCAAAGTGTTTAGTAAGCTGGACGCCAGCAACGGGTATTGGAATATCAAAATTGACGAAGAATCTTCACTGCTCACGACCTTCAACACGCCCTACGGCAGGTTCAAGTTCAACCGCCTCCCGTTCGGGCTGAAGGTCTCGCAGGACGTCTTCCAGAGGAAGATAGACGAGACGTACAAAGGATGCAAAGGAGCAATTGGAATTGCAGACGACATCCAAGTGTACGGGAAGACAGACAACGACCACGACTTCCATCTGCATGAAGCGATGGAGAAGACCAGGCAAGCTGGCATCAAGCTAAACGCATCCAAGTGCATAATCAAAGAAAGTGAGTGTAAGTTCTTCGGAATGATCTACACAGCCGAGGGAGTCAAGCCAGACCCCGAGAAAGTGAAGGCGATACATGACATCAAACCACCCCAGGATGAGAAGGAACTAAGAAGTCTCTTAGGGCTCATTCAATACATGAGCGCTTTCATCCCCAAGCTCGCGGACAGAACGACAAACATCCGTGAACTGCTGAAGGAAGATGTTGAATACAAGTGGAGTGCATCACACACTGAAGACCTGAACAAGATAAAGCAGCTCATCAGTGAAAAGACAACACTGCAGTACTATGACAGGGAGAAACCCGTCATACTACAAGTAGATGCCTCAATCAAAGGAGTAGGTGCAGCACTAATACAAGATGGGAAACCCATCGCATTCGCCTCAAAAGCCCTCTCACCGGCAGAAACAAGATACGCTAACATCGAGAGAGAGCTCCTGGCAGTAGTCTATGGATGTGAGAAATTCCACACCTACTTGTACGGAAGAAGCTTCGAAGTCGAGTCGGACCACCGACCCTTGGAACAAATCAACAAGAAGAACCTCACAAAGGCACCAAACAGGTTACAACGCCTGTTACTGCGACTGCAAAGCTATGACATGAGCATCCGGTACAAACCAGGGAAAGAGATGCTACTAGCAGACGCACTCTCCAGGCTGTCACAGCACGACAAGCAAGAGATGGACGGTCTCAAAGTCCAGATCCATCACCTCGTGAAAGTGACAAGTGTGAAACTGGAGCAGATCAAAGAGGAGACCAGCAAAGATGAAGAGCTCCAACTACTCGCCCAGACAGTAACACAAGGATGGCCTGAGAAAAGAAAAGAGACACAAGCAATCATACACGAATACTGGACCATCCGAGACGACATCTCGGTAGAAGATGGAGTCCTCCTGGCTGGGTCCAGGATGATTATACCCAAGTCCATGAGAGCAGAGGTCCTAGAGATGATTCATCAAGGACACCTGGGTATCGAGAAATGCATACTCAGAGCAAAATCTGCAGTCTACTGGCCGGGCATGTACAAACAAATCGAGAAAGCAGTTGCAGCATGCCCCACATGCCAAAAGCACAAGAACTCGCAACAGAAAGAAGAGATGATGCCAACAGAGATACCAAGCAGACCGTGGCAAACAGTAGGCATGGATCTGTTTACCACCAATGACCAATGGTTCCTACTCCTGGTAGACTACTACTCCAAATTCCCATTTGTGAAGAGTCTCGCCAACCTGAAGGCATCAACAGTAACATCCAGCATACGAGGTATATTCGCAGAACAAGGGATCCCAGCAGAAGTCATATGCGACAATGGGACACAATTCACATCCCAAGAGTTCCGGCAGCTGGCCAACGAGTACGGATTCAACATTACAACATCATCACCGCACTACCCAAAGGGGCATGGATTTATAGAAAGACATGTACAGACGGTGAAGAAAACGCTGATCAAATGCAAGGAATCAAGATCAGACCCAAACCTAGCCATGCTAGCCATCCGCACCACACCGATCAAGCCAGGTATGAAATCGCCAGCGGAGCTGTTAAACGGACGGAAGTATAAAGACATCTTGCCGACCAAAATACCTCCACCACTTGACCAGGAAGAAACAAGGGCCAAGCTGGAAAAGGCACAGCAAGCAGCGAAACAGCACTACGACACCCAGGCAAAGAGTCTGCCTGAGCTGGCCAAGGGCCAGAGCATCCACGTACAGGATCCTATCCGAAAAACGTGGAGCCCCGGCAAAGTCATCGATAAAGCTACAACACCGAGATCATATGTTGTAGAGACCGACACCGGGAGACAACTGAGAAGAAACAGAGTACACATACGACCAACTCCAGAAGTGAAAGCACCTGCAGCTACAACTCCAGAAACAACACCTGCAGCGTCAGCAACGCAGACTACACATGAGTCGACCCTGCAACCACCAACTACTGCAGCACCACACGCGACGACACCGAGTACGACAAAGCCGACATCCGCGACAACGCCGAGTACGACAAAGTCAACGAGAACGAGGTCGAACATCCAACCACCAGTGCGTTACCGCTGACGAGAGAAAGAACTGTTCTCAGATAGAAAAGAACTGAGAAAGAGATTAGACTAGAACTGTTCTTAGAAGTTAGATGCAAAGTATAACTGCTGAAAACCATTGTTATTGTTAAAGTACTAACCAAAAGTTGAAACAAACATAAGAACAAGTGCAAAACAAGAGCTGGACAAGGACTCTAGAAAAAACCAGCCAGAGACTATTCTACTTAAAGAAAGAGGGATGTTACATATCCAGATAATCTCATCAGGCAAGACCCAGCATGCTTTATGGGGCCTTGGACCGAATCACTCTCAGCCAAATCACATGACCTATTTTTGTATCACTACACCAGTCACATGTACAGAGCTAGAAGTTTATAGATTAAATCCTAGTCCGCTCATCAAGTGTCTCCTAGTCGTCCATCGTAGTCAACAGAGCACTACAAGGAGTCAGGGAACACAACACAACAACGACCCAGTACATAAAGAAGTCATCAGCAAAAAGCGTATTATGAGTAAACAGAACAGTCACATTGAAGGTAGCTGAACAATCTTTTAAAAGTTTTCTTCCTGCATTTGAACTGTAGCAGTAAGAGTATCCAGTAAATTGTATTTTAAGGCTGAAGATTAATCATTATTCTTGTGAATAGAACTGGGCATTACAGTGAAGCCGACCAAGGGAATGGCGATCGTGTGGAACAACATGACTCCCGAGGGGAACTGTGACCCTACCTCCCTCCATGATGCCTCCAAGGTCAAGAAAGGGCACAAATTCATCATCCAAAGATGGTGAGATACTCCTGTTTTACTTCACTCTTCTTCTTCTTTTCTTCATGTTAGGGTAGTGACTCTGGAAGCCACCAAGGTCTTCCCCCCTCTAGCATGTCCAAAAATGTCTCAAGTCCGATAGTTGTCAGTTGGGTTGCTATCATTTTGCTCATTCCACATAGATAGCCTCTTGCTCAATCACCATTATTCTGGAAATGGCTTGTGGACCTTCATTCTACTTGTAGTTTAAGATAGCAAAATGATACAATGTACTTTCTAATAGGCAGTGTAATAATCTCTGTTTTAGGTATTACTACAAGAGTTTCTACTCTCTCGGTAAGAGATCGGCGGAACCCACACTTCCAGCGCGGGAGACCGGACAGCCGCGGGTCAGCTGTGACGAGTACGAGCACGGAAGCTGTCGCTGGTACGATGAGTGGAATTATGACCACATTGTGGAGTACGAAGCGCAGAAGATAAACCTTTCTTGATTGCAGATGGAATCAAGTATTCTCGATTTGTTGCCACTTGAGAGCCTACAGTGGTAGAACTGTCATTCCATGTAAGGAGACTAATCTAATCTGGAAAATCAATATTATCTAATCTGGAGACCAGTTAACTTTAATGTCAAAACCAGATTATTTCTATTTGTTGACACTGTAGCCTTAGTGTAAAGTCAGAGTCTGTATAGACTGACTGAGAGTAGTAGCCTAAGTTATAGAACTGTCATTCTGTGAAGATTAAAAGGTTGACTGGTTCATGGTTGTTGCATGTTTGCAATTTTGGTTAAATTTGAATGTCAAACTGTTTATGTTGGACTGCAGGCTATACTACGGACCAAAACTGTGAAAAACAGTCATGATATTGTAATGGCAATGGTGCAATAACATTAGTGCAATCTTTCAAACAGCACAAGAACAAACATGTAACAAACAGTACTGTGTGTCTTGGATGGAGAGTTGTATGTTGACTTTTAGTTTACATTAGGCGTGAGTACCGGTACAGGTTCGGTTCAGGTCCATAGGATCTAGTCTCTACCAGACTCCGGATTGCTGGACAAATCGTAGAAATGGAACATGCTGTTCCCTGGCTGGCTTACTCCTCTATTTGTTCCATTTCTACGATTTTTCCAGCGATCTGGAGTCTGGTAGAGACTACATAGTATCTGGTCCAAGTCCGAACCTGATTTTTTCAGGTCCGTTTTTTCTGGACCGGTCGAACAAGAAAAAAAAAAGAAGGATTTGTATCAGTACACCGTACCAGTACCCATCCCTATAGTTTACATGTATACCCAAGACATTGATGATTACAGGTACAGTGACTTAAAAAAACTTGTCCTCAGCAGTTTTTTGTTGTATATTGTACATCAAGTGCATTCTAGAATTAAAAAATAAAATATAAAAGGACCCACAGTGTCATTCTTTTATTTCTTTGTTCCCCAGTTTTCCCTAGTACCCTTTATCAAAATCATACAAGTCTATCTTTCCTGTACCCTACCATCATAGGACAATACAATTGCTGTTTGGAACAAAAAATTATAATAATCCTATTGCTTTCCCTTACACCAATATGATGTCTTTAACAGTGTAAAAACAAAGGTGCAAAGAGATATTCTGTCCAAACACCAGGATATCTATCAATGTTATGACTTACTGTCCGAAATCATTCTTGAAGTTGCAGAAATCATGTGCTATACATTTCTGAAAGGTACAATGTTTGTCTGACATTACCATACATGTATCAACAAAGTAAAACCAGTAACCCAATGACAGCATTTTGAAACAAACTCAACTTTACTTGACAAATACAAAAAGCTGTCCAGTGCTGTTGAATGTACTGAATCCAGAGGAATTATATTTTCAATTTTGAGATTTCATAATTATAAATTTGTGTAGCAGAAATAACACTGATTATGAAGAGATGCATATACTTCTATCATTAAGCATTAAGAAGCTCAAAACTTACAAATTTTTGTCAAAACTCATCGGAGTCAGTGTTACATGTACTTACCTATGTATGCATCATGTAATTATATAACCTGTGCGTGCTGCATTTGAGCAGTCTACGTTTGAAATTTCGAATTTCAAACCAATCCCTGAATAGACAGAATAAAATCAAAAAGCTTGAACCAACTCAATCTGCACTAAGCTTGTATTATTCAGCATAGCGCAGATAGTTACAATATATACTTGCTTATACATATTTTCTTACAACCTTAACAAAATGTGCATAAATAGGGAAACCAATAGATTATAGTCCTGTATCAAATACTATAAAGCACCCATAAGATACCCAAGTCAGTGATAGCAGATACAAGTTAGATTCCACTTTATAACAATGGACTGTTCCAAAACAACTTTCTTGATTTCTGGATTGTTCCATTGCTTGCGAGGTGGGGACAGGCCTTTCTTCTGTGACCTTCCTTCCACACCAATGGTTATACTTGTTTTTTTAAGTTTTCAGCATTATTTTGTGCACTGTCTATGCTGGTCTACTATCAAACACACAGTCACCTAAATATGTACATCTGATACGGAGACAGTACAGTACAGCAATGGCTTTCTTCCAGAAGATACTCCTTTCTTAGAAATAGTTTTCTTGAAGTTTACTTCATTTGGTGAAAGTACAATACATGTACACACAACCACCATGTGAAAATAGCAGTTTAAAGAAGCAAAATCTTTTATTTAAGGCTACTGAAGTGACAGAGTCATCCCTATATAAAGGATTGGTCCAAGGCAACATAGTCTAATACTACAATGAATGCTCGCTTGGTATACTAGCTAACTACTTGGTTCCTACACTGTATGGTAAGTACTTTCTATGTTCTGTGTTAGCAAGTATTGCTGTAGTTTCTGTTGTTGTTGACATTCACACACGGTCATTCACACAGCGTGCGGCGGGATGAGACAACATGGCACGGCCGCTGGTGGTCACACACTTCTGAAAGAACAGGTCATCAATGCGTTAGCGACATTGTTTCTTACATTTCTAGTAGGGGTGGGTACCAGTACAGAAAATTTAGATCCGGCTCAGGTCCAGCGCCTTGGACTTGCGGCAACCTGATATGATTATTGGGAACCAAAAACATAAATACGCTAGCCATCAATGCATCGCCAGAAATGGGCAGCGATTGCTAAATTTGGCCATTGCTAGGATTCTGGGAATGAATTGCTGCAAATTTAAACATTGCTGCTCTCATTAAACATTTGCATGTGTTATCCCTTAGTTACATGTAGTAATACATTACATAAAGAAAAAATAATTTGTCCTTGTTCCCAAGAGTCCAACATACCAGCAAATATTCCATGGACAAAAACATGTACCACTTTGACTAAGACTCTTTTTCAAAATCAAAATCAAAGACAAGAACTGAGTGCTTGACTGACCAGAACAGGAATGTGGGCACTAGTTGTACGTCAGCCTCTCCAGCTGCTCCTCCCCGTCCACCTTTCTGGACCTGATCTGTCCATCCACCTCCTCCTCCACTGTCTCTACTCCATTCTCCACTATCCTGTGGGTGGGAGGGGAAGAACAGAGATGGTATCACAACGCCATCTAGTGGCTGATATAGGCACTACAGGTGCAAGGTCAAATAACACTTTACATGGTTTTAGTTGATTGGCATGAAGCAAATGCCTTTCTACTCTGTACTTTCTCAATGTGACAAGCATGTCTGTTTCACAAAATAAGACCTAATAGTTTTATCTCCATACTCTGGTAATCAAGTAAGACTGCAGTCTGATACATGTAAAATTTATGTGTTTTGTATCTTATCTGGTCGAAACTTGCCAAAATGTGACTAAATGTATTTCAGTAGCTTTAGAATAGGCAAGTGTAGAGTGATACACGTACAAAACTAAATGACCTACCTCCTTGTCGTGACCTTCCTCCCATTGACGTACTTAGTGGACGTTGAGGTTGACTTGAAGTTCCCTCCCCGGTTGCCGCTGCCCCCAAACGATGAGCTGGAGAAAGATGTGAACCTGGAAACCACAGCACATGGAAACGTCTGTTAGAGACCCAAGCCACAGGGCAACGCTTGCTAGAGACCCAAACATTCTGCGGATTTTCTTTCAACAAGCCAGTGTGCTCTTTTACAAATACATGCACTAGTATCATGTAACAGGCAGGTCTAGACTCCCAATACAAAAATGTGTATGTGGACTGAGCTAGAAAGTGAAATGCACAAATACTGGAGCAGATGAAGTATAAGTGTTGTGAAGACATGTCTCAATAGTTCTAATTTCTTTAAAATTTCACTTTCTTTATTTTTGAACAAAGAATGATTTTACTACACTCACAATTTCACTTTCAGCTTTCTATACTCTTGATGTATGCATTTCTGGATATTACTTCTTGGGTCCTTGACAAACTCTTGCAAGCATACACTATAGACAAATATCCAATACCTGAGGGCAATAACTACACTGGGGGCTACAATAGGGTACTATTTTGTGCTGGTAATATCTGTGAGGCTTCCATTCTGTAGCATGCTGTAACAGGCTTGCGACATGTGTTCGTACATGTGTTCTAGTAAGTATTTTGGATGGTGCTCATCTTCATTTCCTTGGGCCTCACAGTTGTGCACGCACTACAGCAGGGGGCTAGTCCGCTGGTAGCACTGTGTTCAACTACCGGTACATGTACGTAGTACTACGTACCATACTGTACCATAATTGCTGATTGAGTGACAAGCAGAGACCTTCTTTGGTATGACCTGGCCTGGATTTGAACCCATGACCTCCAAAATGTAAAGCAAGATTCTACAGCCTGGTATCCAGACCTACTATAGCTGCCAAGTTTCTTTCTCCTCTCTGCAAAAACTAATAGTTTTGGATACCAGGCTAAGCAGTCTACCTGCTAGTGATAGGCTAATGCACTGGTCTAGTAAGCGAGTATGTACGGTGCACGTTGGTTAGCCTCCATTGCAGTCTTTGAACGGGGCTGTTTTTTCTGCTGGTTCACGATTTTCAACATTGGCTAGGTTCTCTTATGGAAGGGAGTCTGCCATGGAAGGGAGTTTCGCCCAGTTGAAACATAGAAAATCGTGAATCAGTGTCCCCCGCCCAAAAAAATAGCCCTGTTCGAAGACTGCAATAGACACTATACATTGGTAGCTATGGCTAGTAAGCTAGTTTGTGAGCATGGAACACATATAGTGATGTATGCTGGTGCTGTCACATATCGGGGGCTCACACTCACCCCCCTGGTCTGGCGTATGGCTGTGGAGCTGCCTGCATGAAGTGGTGGTTGAAGTCAAAACTGAGAGGAGAGAAACACAGAGAGACGTATGGATGACAGACAAAGGCACCACAGCTGTGAGGAACAGGATGAACTCCTTACTTCCCGTTAGAACATGCACCACACCATGACAGGTCAAGCTGGGTCAGGTACACATACCGTCATCTCATGCCACAGTGATGGTGAATGGTTTGTTAATGAGAAAATTTTAATGAAGACCCAATTAGAAAATTCCCCTTCACTTAAAAGCATTGCGTTGAAGTTGGATCATTCCCTGTATTCTCACTGACAACATCCAATTTACTTTTGAGTCTTCATACCATTAAATATTGTTCATAGTAAGGACACAAAGGTTTTTTCGAAAATTCAGCTGATCATAAACTGCTTCAGATACAGATAACTGTAAATTCTGACTAAAATCAATTGTTTCAAAACTTGTGAAAGGGACAAGTTAGATTTTTCATCTTCAATCTATTTCTTTTTGGATTGTAATAGTCAAAGTATAATAATCGGCACAACGAATAAAGTCTATGTCTTAAGAACTTTCCTATAGGTACATGAGTAATAAACAGAAGCCTATTAAGACAACACAGCTGACAACAACGACAGGAAAGGGTAGCAAAGGAACAACAGCTGTAACAAACAAACAAACAAACAGAGGTCTCCCCAGAGAATTAACAATGTTGAATGTTGATGTAAACTATCATCAGACTAATACCACAGTATGTTTATATTTATGTTTAAACAAAAGAGTGCAAAAAAAAGACTTTGCCCTATAAAATCATAACATTTTCTAGGGAGATCCCTGTTTTGATTGTTAGAAAACCAGACATGTACAAGCCATCTTCAGTGATACACTTTGTATAAGTTCAAGAATGAAATTGATGGAACAATGCACATAATTGCATTCAATTTATGATGAATTGCAATCCATGGCAGGCAGCTACATGTACATGTGTATGCAAGCAACTGATCATGATTTCGTTCATTATCACATCATGTACATTTCACCGCAATCACTATCATCACTTTTTCCCTATCAAAGAGAATGATAGAATTATGTGTGTTATCAAAGTATTGGACAAACATCATATGACAAATGCTACTGTATAGGTCAAGGAGGAGACTTGGTGGAGATTCCAATTAGAGTCTGATTCATGTAGATGCAACTGGATTCAAACCATGCACTTCATGTTCAACACACTACTTGCTCAAGACATTCTGACTTTTGTTTTTGTCACACAAAACAATTTCTTCCTGCACACACTGACCTAAGCGATGAGCAAGATGGCATGTGGTATAATGTCGACCACGTTTGCGGTCTCTCGATGGACGAGTTTTCTACCGACGGAATAACCATATTGGAAACAAACGTCGGTTGTTGTCTCCGCTTAACTGGAGGGGTGTGATAGCACAGGGAGCGGTACTTTTTAGGCTTGGGCGGGACTCTGGGCGGTAGTTTTGAGTTATGTCTCTGTGTGGGATATCTGGAGGAGAACAGAAGTGAAGCACGTAACAGGCAAACAGGTGCAAGAGGAGGGTTAGAGAGGGGAACTGGGGAGGGGGGTTATCAGAGCTCCAGGGCCTACAGATGGCAGTCTTCCAAAAAGATTTCAAAATTGCCAGACTGTTTTTTTTTTTGCATTGTATAATGCTGTGAATACCATTAAAAGTAATGAAAGCCAATGACATGTATATCAATTGGTGTACACTGTACCTTTTAATGTTTGTGACTGTGTAAGTGTTGTTGTGATTCTAAAATTCTTTTTTTTCACAGTTGGCCACACCAATTTTATTTGTTGCTTCCTGGCATTGGCGGCCCTATTTTTCCCACTTTGGAAAAAAAAAATTGCTCCAGGGCCTATAGATGACAGTCTTCCAAAAAGACTTCCAAGCTACCAGCCAAGTTTTACACAGTTCTTGATACCATCAAAAGTATCAAAGCCTTAAAAACCTAAAGAACTAAATCACCTCCAAATTGTCTTTATAGGACATCATCACTAATGACAGTGCTAGCTCACTTTCCTCTTGCTAACCAAACAGGGGTATTTCGCAACTCTTTTCACTTTTTGGAAACATGACTATCAATATTCGTCTCACTTTTCTGATTTGTAGGAAGGCTCTGACCCTCTGATACACCATGCCTCTGCTCACACCGCTGTGCCAACATGCCAACACACCCCCCAGTTCCACACATGCAGAGTTAGAGTCACACTGGCAGGGGACAACTTGTACTGACACACTGGGAGGGGAGGGCTCAAGCAAAACTCAACAGCAAGGAATAAGAGACAGAAGACAGGAAACATTAAGCAAAGAATCATTGCCATTGTCATTGTCAAACTATTTGTTTTTCTGGAAAAACTGTCATTCTAGCAGTCAGAAGTCACAATGTAGGCCTATATACAGTCTCTTTTAATGAAAATTGAAATAAAATTTTACTTGTACTCAAAGATACAGGTTAGTTTTAGCTCACAAGATTAGCGCTTTCTCCACCCCCCTTCATGTCTGGCACAAGTGCCCCTGACCAGACTTGGACCTACCCGCCGTCCGCAAATGGGTCGCTCCTACCGCCGAAACCGAAGTTGAAGGAGAATCCTGGGAAGTTGTCCTGGAAGAGCGTCGTGCTGCCGGCGCCGTGGGCGTGACGGGACCGCGAGGTGCGAGAGCTGCGACCTGCAGCGGTGAACAGGTTCTCTTGTGAGCAGAGCGTTATCATACACACAAGAGTAGGGGCAAATCATTCAATTTTTAAGACTGAATTTGCTTACGCAAGGTGGTATCTCACTGCACTTGGGGCACCGGTGCAGCACTGCAGGGTTCGAAAGATTACTTAACGAATTTCAGAGATAAAATACTAATTTTCTTATGCTTTGTGTATTTTTATGTCTTCTAAGTCATATCTTTACGTACTACGCAAGAAATTACAACAGCGCTGCAGTGAACGAACCCTGCAGTGCCGCACAAGTGCCCCAAGGGCAGTGAGATACCACCTTAAGGAGACCTATGCTAGTATCAGTCTAGCACTTTTCTAGGCAGGGTTATATCATTTTTAATCATAATTTTGTACTTCTAAACAAGGATCTAACCACTGGTCATCCATCATTTTTATATGGAAATCACTGATCATCAATCATTCTTATATGGCAAAGACAAAGACAGTCACTTTAACGTGTCTGTGATCTCTACCATAACCAGTGTTGGGGAGCGAACTTTCAGAAGTCAGAGACAACTAAATAGACAGTTCTGTCATCCACAGTTGCACTGATTGTAAAACCATTTTCAGCTCTGTACAATTCAAGGCCAAGAAAACCTTTTTTGCTACATTTTAGTTCCCTTTTTGCTACACTAGTTCTAGGTCTGTTTTTTTGTCCCCAAAATTGCAAGTTGTTTATATTGCTTATTCTGGAATAAAAAATTTTGAGCCCTGCAATTCTTTTAATCTTTTCTCATGAGTTGGAGTACACCATGGTTTGGAGGTACATGTATTTTCAGTTTATTTTCATGCCCAACTTGGAAGGCTTCAACCAGACACCTTATGTTTATAAATCAGAAATTCACAAGAAAGTCTTCTTTATGTCTTTTTTATTAACATTAGAATTGCTACATGTAGTCTAATAGAGAACATCAGAGAACTTGAAACATAACTTGCTATGTTTTACAAATCATAAAATCTGTAGAATTCCATATCAATTGAAATCTATTTTACAAAATTACAATCTATACTCAATTCAATAATGCATAACAAATGCACCAAAACTTTATTGAAACTCATAGTCATAAAATAATTCAAATCAAGCTGTAAAGGAAAATTCAGAGTGTTTTTGTTTCATGAATGGCGTACAGCTTAAGCGTTCACCATGCCAAGCCATACCAGAGCTCAAAATACCACCTGTACAGTATATGCAGGTTAGTGCAGGTGAAATTGGAGCTGTGCAGGTATTTCTGCACCTAACCTGCACTGGTCCATGTACTGGGTTTTATACATAAATGTTGCCTATGATATAGGTGTATGTGGATTGTTATTAGCTAAAATTGATTGTTACTGTCTATGAAGTATAAAAGACAAAATATCCATGGTTCCTGAACAATTTCAGTATGATCCATACTTCCTAAACTCAGAGTGATGCAGGTAATTTTCAATTTACTTGCACCAGTGCAGGTATGCAGAATAAAGTATTCCCTGCATACTAACCCCGTTTGCGTGGCCGAGGCTCGCTACACATTTCGCAGGAGTCCATGAGCTCGTGATTATTGAAGGTGCACGCCGGGCAGTCCCACCGCTCCTCGGGACCGGAGTCTGGGTTGGGGTCGGCGCGACGAGCCATGTGGCGACCGCCGCCGTGTCTACCCCCGAAACCGGGCGCTAAACACAGCCAACACACACACACATACAGGCATGTCAGTGACACGGGGCTGGGAGGGGTAGGGTCAGAGAGAAATTCATACAAACAAAGGTAATTAAGAATAAGAAATTAAGAGGAGTAACAAGGCATAGCAAAAGATGGAAGGAAGAAATCTAGATTTGCAAAGATAATTATAACAAAGAGACAGCTAGTTAGATATTTGTGTACTGGACTATAAGCACACATTCAGTGATACCAGTGCTCTCATAGGTTAATCCTTTTTTATCTATAACAAAAACTTTGAGATTGGTTCCTAGCTTATTTATCAAATTTACCATCATTTACATCATAGTCATAAAATCTGCTTATTTTCTTATGCTAGTCTGCAGAAATAGTCTTAAGTTCTATTTCTTTACGTCTGAAAGTAAATCTCCACTTCTTTTATCCAGTTACATAGATCAAATTTCTTCAGATTTTCCAGATAATCTGCAGCAATGTTCCCTCCTATGCATAACATTAACAGTATCTGTTTAATACAACAATAAGTATTCTAATAATCGTTTTCTGAATTTAGATTCTTTGAGTTGATGCACTATCCATTGATTTTGTAAAGTTGTTGTGTAACAACTGAAGACATGCAGACGGATGGATTCCAAACAGTCACCTTAGAGAACTGAACACAGGCATCACACACACAAGTGAGGGTGTTCCAACACTGCAGGGACTGTTCTACTTTGGATTGTGTCCAAAAAACAATTAACGACATGCCGGATGCAACAACTGTTGACCAAATACTTACAATACTCTCATGATGCTCACACAAGAGAGAAATTATCCCCAGACTGTTGCAATTCATTCCAAGATTAGAAATACACAACCAATATTTCTTGCATTTCTTTCGTTCCCAAGCTTGATTCAACTTTATTAAATATTACATGTCTATCACTCTATGGTCTAAAAAATCAATTATTTTTCTACTCGACACTGCACAAATACATGCATGTTGGTAGGTAAAGTACCAATGGGTCTGAGCAATGTCCCAGCCAGCCTGAAATTCGTTTCCATCCCTCGGATTTTTAATGGAAATCCTGTTGAAGGAACGACAATCCTAGGGGGTCCAGGGGCATGTTCCCCAGTGAAATTTTGAAATTTAGACCCTCTGAAATGCTATTTTATTCATTTTGAGGGGCAAATTTTGCTGGTTGACTCTTGGTTCAATTAATATCTTTACATGCCGATTATCGTCAATCAGCGAGGACGGAATGGATAAATTTTTGTCAAAGTACGGAAGGACGAACGCTGGCTAGAACCCACGAGTGTTAGAGTATTACCCAAACCAAACCTTCTGTTTACTATGGGTTACTGTAAGTGTGACAAGCAGTCTGAAACAAGCAAGTCTAGTGCCGAAGCATATACCTCCAAAGAGTGAGAATGGTGAGGCATAGGCATAGCCTCGCGTGGGAGCTGAAACATACAGCAACATAAAAAACAGCAATAAAAACAATGAATGACAGGCAAGAAAATTGCATACAGAACAAACTGGTGCAATATAGGAGGAAAGAAGCAGTTGTTAAGTTCACATGGAGGGCCATAGAAGCCATGGAATATTTGCAACACAAAGTGAAAATCTTAAAACAAAGGGGAAGACGACAAGACAATGGGGCCCAATCTGAATTTTTCAAAACACAGAGTGCTCATTTATGGTAATTCCATATATGATTTTTTAATGACGCAGAGTCATTCTAGCTTTCAAGCAATTTTCAGTAAGATTTTTTTTGGAGGGATGCATTTGCACTTTACATTGAACTTTAGCAACATTGAGCCCCATGTCTTGTCTGGATAGGTGGAGAGAACTGTCACTGCATGCAGGAACACCCTTCTCACAATGTACATGTGCAACACCTTTCACACCCGTCTCACAATGGTATGGTCTAACCCCATGGTTTACGTAACTTCCAATCCAACCACCATGCATTCATGTGGTGAAATCTGAACTGGAAATTCATTTTTCCTTTTTTTTGCCAGTTAATATGTCAGTGCAAGAAATGCTTAACTTCTTTTTTCCATAAGATTGAGTATTAGTTTGCCAAAGTGCGTAACACTATTCAAATTTTTTCCTTCCCAAAAATGAATATTTTTCCTGCATTTAAAAAAAAAACAACATTTTTGCAAGTTGCAAGTTGAGTATTTCAGGTTGTGAGTATTTCTAGCTTTGAAGAATATGCATAATTTCTTCAGTCTCCAACAGACATGCATGTTAGGGTGAACACAAAACACAGCCCAAGTGCACAGACTAGATGATAATGAATCATACATTTGTACCATTTACAAACCTGCCAGCCCCTGTTATGGCTATAACTATGCTTCTGCCTGTGGGAAAAACTGTTATCACTCCAGCACAGGCCTGGCTATATCATACATGGGATGGGCAGGCCCCAGGGAGCCAACACTGTTCCTCTTGTCTACAAATGTACAAAAGACATAACTACAGTCCACTTTCCATGTAAGATATGTAAAACTTGTGACATTTTCACAAATGCTGAAGTTGTCTCATGCTATCCTTAAGAAATAGGACAACTTGAAGACTTCTTAATCATACTTACCACCACCTCCTCCGAAGAAGTTGAACTGTTGCAAAAGTGAAATATTCCTCTGGTGTCATTCAGAATCTCCACAACCCAACAGACAGACAACTTTCATATGTAAGATATGTAAAACTTGTGACATTTTCATAAATACTGAAGTTGTCTCATGCTATCCTTAAGGTAGAGGAAATCTTGAAAACTTCTTAATCGTACTTACCACCACCTCCTCCAAAGAAGTCGTCGTTGAAGAAGTCAGCGAAGGGATCAGCACCTCCGAAGAACTCTCTGAAGACTTCCTCGGGATCTCTGAAGGTGAAGTGGTGGAAGGACCCGCCTGGGGCCGCCCCGAAGTCCTCGAAGTTGAAGTTTGCTGTTTAAAAGTATTGGTTAAAAGGCCATGTTTTATTGATTTAAAGACCATTTAATATTGCTCAAAAGACCATGTTGTATTGTGAACACTAGGTATTTCTGAAACACTCTTGACCTACAACTAAATGACACAGTAGAAAGCTTTTATTTCCATGCTCAAAACTGTTCCCTAGCCAGGTAAAAGGGTAAAGTAGTGCCATAGCTTTTTTACGCAGTAGATTGTTACCCACTGTGTCTAAGGCACTGTATTGGTAGGCAGAGCCCAACCTTCTTCTCCCACTGCCTTTTACCTCCCCAACGGAAGTATTACCTCGCTAGCTCATACTTGTAATGGTAAGTGATGGGTATTCTAGCAAATACATTGGTATACAATCAACCGATACAACCTTCAACAAAAATGGTGATTTCTTCAAATCATATTACACATAGTAATGAAGTATTGCCTGAGCCAGTTTCTCTAGAAATGATGCCATGTGAACAAGGAGACTGGATACAAACCTCCTCCTCCTCTCCCTCCCCTGCTGCGTCCCCCAGTGTTCCCTGTGATCCCATCCTTCCCATATCTGTCATAGATGTCTCGCTTTTGTTCTGAAAATGGAATCACACTCAAACTCTTAAAAGGAGAAGAACTTTGAGCACAACAACATTTCACACTTGCAAAGAGCCTTGTCGCATTGTTTGAGCATTTTCAAGTTCACATATTACGCAAACAGAAAGATTACCAGCTTCATTCATATTCACCAGTGCACTTGGAAAACATATTTAGAATCATATTCAGATTCTAAAATGTGTCCTACATCACCTCTGTAGAAGAACTATGTCAACATTACTAGAACACACATGCAAACAGCCTTGTCGTAATGTTTGAGTGTAATAGAAGTTCACATAGGCAAACAGAAAGATTACCAGCTTTATTCATATTCACCAGTGCACTTGGAAAACATACATTACGTACATTTGTAAATTTGTACATGAAAATCAGAATCACAAGAGATTGCCATGCATTGCTTTGAAACTCCAAATCATACATTATTACCCAGTAACAATATAAATAAATGGCAGGCTGTAACTTTAAAGTGTTATGACATTTTTCATCATTCCACCAATCCAAGCAGAACACATAAAACTGTATGTAACCTTCAGTAATTGGCATACAATCAAGCAACACAGGTTTCGTGTACTGGAGTGTTAAGCCAAGAAAATAAACCCCGTGATAATACTCACTGTCAGACAGCACCTCATAGGCCTCTGCGATTTCCTTGAATTTTTTCTCAGCGTTTTCCTTGTTGTCTGGGTTTTTGTCTGGATGCCATTTCAATGCCTGTTTTCTATATCTGTGCATTGAAGATAGATGATGAGAAAAAGGGTCACAAGTTGTAAAGAGGACACTCTTAATATCTTCACATACATGTGTAATTCATAATGAGTCTTAGATTCTAAACTCCAGTAGGGTTGGACAACTGCTTATTCTGTACTGTTGACAAGATTAACTACATGTAGGGCAGCAACATGAGAAGGGAGGTTTAACAAATGGAATTCAAATATTTGATTAGCGATTATTGTTAGTAAAATAAAGCATGAGTCATCACCAAATGCAACTTCGACTTCCTGATTTTCAGGAGAACAAACACAACATAGATTTGTAAGAAAACATACTCAACATCTTCAGTATGATTCTAAGACTGTATGCAACAGATACAGATTGTTCTTGCAGACAAATTGTACGTTATACAAATGTATAACAAAGGAATATGACATCTAGGGCAGATATATGTGTAGCACATTCAAATGTAGATATGTGTTCTGTAATGATATCAATGAATAATGTATACACTTGTGTCTGGGACAGACGGACAAATTTACTGGTGATTATAAACATGTCTAGACAAATTCCCCGAGTCAAGCAACATCATGGTGATAGTTGAAAGATAAGCGAGGTTATAATATATATCCCAAATGCAAAAGAACATGTTACCAATGCAAAATGTCCAATGCAAGAGTATAGATATATATGTACGCTTACCATCAATTTTATTAAATGCAAATTATTGGTAACTTTATCTATATTGGACTAAAACAATATATCATTTCATATTATGATGATAATCTCAAAATATTTGCGGTTATCATCAATAATATACAAATGAGGATTTCTAAATTTTATATCATGTCCACAATAAATAAAACAATTTCATATCATGGACCTAGATATTACTTAAAAGATTTGCTATAATATAATAAGACACAAAAGAAAGTTTCTTTCTTGATCTTGGATTTTTTTCATTTAGAAATCAAAATGAATAGAAGGAATTATTTTACTTACGCTTTTTTGATATCTGCTTGCGTAGCACTTCTAGGGACGCCTAGAATCTCGTAGTAGTCATCAGCAGCCATCTTGTGTCCTTAGAACTAATATCTACTGTCTGAAAATACAAAATTCAACACCAACATCAACTATCATGGTCATAACGTTAACCACCATTGTACATTCCAAACTTGAACACAAACTGTCAACAAATACAAATAAGAAAACCTTCCTCTAAAAATGGCGACGTGCGGCCACTTGAAAAGGCTCTGCCAAAGATCTTTGTCTTATACAAAATATGTCAGGGTATTTTTATCCCAACCCCACCCCTACACTGGTGTACAGAGCCAGTATAACAAATCACAAGGAAAAATCAGATCAAGTTTCTTACATATAAAGGCTATTGGCGACTACTTGCTGGAGGCCGACACAGCTACGCGTGCAAGCATACCTACAACATCTAACCCAGAAAGATGGACAACCAGGAGGAATGTCCGTCCATTACAACCAAGCTGTCCTCTCCCTATCTGAACTTCACCTCTAGCCTCCGCTAAACATCCTTGACTGACCTTGGGAGCATATGGTGTGGGTCCGACAGTTATAGATATGACGCACAAGTGAAATGGCAGAGGGGACAGTTCACTATCACATTACCACCCACATCTTCACATATTGGGGACAGTTCAGTCATAAATCTAAGGATCCCAAGATAGCAAATTTGTGAACATGAAATTTGGAAATATAAATTTATAGACCTATCTCTAGATGAGTATTTGTGACACACAGAAAGAGCTACACCAGTACTGTTAGCCAGAAACAAATTTTTGGACATGAAATCTGAAAATATAAATTTAGACCTAGCTAGAGATGTATGTTTATGACACAAAAAAAAGATACACCATCACTGTAAGCCAGAAACAAATTTTTGGACATGGAATTTGAAAATATAAATTTATACCAAGCTATAGACGCGTGTTTGTGACACACAGAAAAAGCTACCAGTACCTATACTGTGAGCCAGAAACAAATTTCTGGAGATGAAAATATTAGTTTAGACCTAGCTACTAGTATAGATAAATGTTCATGACACAAAAAAGCTTCACCAGTACTGAGAGCCAGAAAATTCTGGTAATCATGCAGTCCCTGATCTAGTTACTAGTACACATTCCCACTTACTCTTGACATTATCTGCCTCCCCCGTGGATGTGCTAATTGCAGGTACAGCTACATAACTGCTGTGCCCTTTCTAAATTAAGAAAGCTCAGCGATCATGTTGTCTACAGACTACACATCAAGGTCTTTTTGCGGTTTAGCTCCTGCAAATTGTCTAGGCTTTGACTGGATCTCGTGGGAATATTCGGAAAGTATAGCCTGGGGTGAAAAAACGTTAGGTGCTATCTGTGATGAAAGTGTCCTGTCTAGATTTGTCTCTAGTGGGAAGAGTGCTCTGAATCAATGAAGAGAATACTTCATATCTTACTGCTGCAATAACAGATACAGTAGAGGCCACTTAATTGCACAGCTTTTTTGCCAGTGAATTTCGTGCAATTATCCGACTGGTGCAATAATGCAACGTTATTTAGCTGGACCGTACCAGTTTGGGATTTGGGGATTCCGTGTAGTTAACAGAAGTCTGCGTTATACAGGTTTTGTATTGCGTTAATCCGTTGTGCAATTAACTGGCTTCTACTGTATTATGACTGAGACATTCAATACAGCAAGAACAACATAAACCTATTGGATATCTAATCTTAACTGGCAAATGTCAGTTGCAACTATTCAAACTCCAGCTTACACAAACCAACATCTGTGGCCCAGATTTTGTGGAAGGACCACCGTGTTGTTCCTATAGGCAAATCCACTTTGGACCATGGCATGTCCATGTTTATAAATAGTCCATACTTAGTTCACCACACTTGGTATGTTGTACACTCACAGGCCTTGGGTCCGGGTGTCCTTATACAGTATGGTCTTAGCATATCTTTCCTAAAGACTGCATTTCGTCTTAAGACAGATTTTGGAACAAGTGGTATGTAATCTTGTCCATCTAACATAAAGCCCAAGCATTACATAATTGCCCATGGTTGAAAAGGTGTATATGTCAAGCTAGACATCGGCACAGAATATTATGAGTCTCTCTTAGTATATATGTTTATACATACAGAGTTGCAGATACAGCACACTTTGTAATCATTTTTTTCTGGTTGTTTCTTCCATCATGATATAAAACAGGGACCTTTATATAAAACATAACTACATACAATGTACTTTGGAAAAAATTTACAGCTACCCCACACTAAACCAGAGCTAGAAAGCTACACATCTTTTTGTTCATAGCTAAAAATACTTCACAGATGGCCATATACTTTTCTCAAGTAAAGGTAACATTTTGAAGTGAAAGTAGGTCGAAGACTGCATAATTTAGGTGACCTGTTATGAGTACATGTGGCCAAACTGGAAAGACAAGGTGATTTAGACTTATACATTTAACAGACTACAGAAGAGATTTATGGTATGGAAGACATCCATTTTCTGTCCCTGTCAAGCATGAAACAATGCTACATGTACATTTCAGTCAGTTTTCTATACAAAAAGCTATACTATAAACTTGTCACCTTTTACATACATGTACATGTAGGCAGCCATGCAGATGCACAATGTTCAATTCATCATCACACTACATTTCAATTGTGTCTGTGTACTGAAGTGAGGATGGAAATGGCTATCCTCCTGGGAAACGTACAGCAAAATCATTCTCCCAAATATATATATACAGCATAATATTTAGAGTTGGGGAAGATTCCATAATGGTTTATATGTATACCTTGTTACTAATTATTAAAAAAGTAAACAGTACAGTCACTAGTGTCTCTCTGCCACAAGGTGCCAGATACATGTATGGTGACAACATTTCTAATCATGTCTATAAGGGAATAAAAACTCTTAATACTATTACGAGTGTGAAATGGTGAAAAAGCGTGCTATCAAGCAGAAACAAAATGACTTGATATGTTACAGAATGTGCCCCAAAAGTAAGTAAGAAGCAAATGTTCTGGTGAGCTGAATATTCCTATTCCCTGCAGTGTTCACTGCTTTCTTGGAGACGTCTTTATCATGAACTAAAGACCACCAACCAAAACTGCCACAAACCCTGCATTTTCTCTCTGCCTTGAAACTAAATCCAGCAAACTAAAATCCATTTACAATTTTCCTGTATGACAATGAGACTAGGCTTCTGGAGAACCTGCATATTGACCTGCAGTTACAAAAAAAAATAAAAACTTTGGTGGAAAGGTACAGCTGTATCCAATTATATTTTGTATGTCTGGCTCCATTTCGCTATGCTACCTTCTAAGGCAAAACTGGGTTGGCTGTTGTAGATACGTCCTGGCACGTCTGTGGCAGATACTTGTATAGCATGCTTTTATATTTTAGAAAGTCAATGTCTGTTTCTGAGGTTTGTTTTCAACACAGTGGTCTGTTATCTAGTCTAACTTTCAGACATCAGACGTATTCTGCTGTTACAGGGTCACCATGGTCATTGCTGTGTTACTTTGCAAAGTGAAACCTGGTTGGCTGGTGCAGTTCCTTCCTTTCACATCTGTGACGGATATCTGTATTTGTTCTTGTTCCGTATGAGGTCACTGTCGGCTTCTGTGGTTGTTTTCCACCCAGCGGTCTGTTGTCTGTTCTCACTTTCGGAGGTCAACTATCAACCCACATAGTGAAGCATGTCAAAGGCTGGGGATAGAATGGTTATTTTCAAAACGACTATTGAATATGGACTTTCCTGAAATTGAAATGAGTATCGCATATCAGTTGTACAGTCAACACAAGGACGACCTAGCCATTGTGACCACTTTTTTTTGTGGTGACAGGTCCCTTAGTCAATTTTTCCCAGTGACACAAGCATTACGAATCCTGTTCATATATACACAGTAAACACCTGTTCACATAGACCAGGTTTTATCAGTCCTGATGGCCTGAGTGGTCTTCTTGTCTTGAGCTGATTTGACTACTTAATAGTACAAGTTTAGGAACTGGAATATAAAGAGGGAAGTGTACATAACTCTTTCTGTCAAATAACAATATTGCACAGACTTACAACAAATAGGGTAATAACGTGGTACAGTTTCTGCTACAAACGTCTCCACAGTTGAAGAATACCTGTCAATGTCTGTACATGTGTATCAACATATACAGAAGTATGTAAAGCCCTCAGATATATGTATGTTGGGCCAGTGCCAGTGCCCAAATCTCCTTGAAGACACAAACTACAAGCAAGGATTTATGACCGCTTGCTAATTCAATCCCTTTCGATGTAAGAGGGAATGAACGAAAAAAAGTTAGCCTGATATTCATAACATGTTGCCAGTATGTAAGATTTCATAACGTTACGTTTAAGAATAACAAAAAACAAACAATGTTTTTCTTACCTTCATTTCTTCTTCCAATAAAAGCCCACATTCCCTTAATTTCAACCTACAGTTGACTACTTCTCACTTCTACCAAAACATGCTGTTCCAAACATATTCCCTTGAGGACACCGGTGCTTTCTTTAGCCATAAACTGACCAAGGGTCAGTCGAGGCGAAACCGATAATACCGGAACTTCCCAAAAGGGATCATCAAATTTCACCATATAACTACAGAAAAAGAGCATTTAGAAACATACTAAACTTGCCTGGATAACAAGAGAAGCGTTGTTTACCTGTTGTTATCACTGCCAGCCGTTCTCACCCTTATTTCTGGGTGAAACTGAACCAAAATACCGATCTTTATGACACCTTCTAGTGCACTCTGACGACATATGAAAATTCCAGAAATTTCCCGGCACTCCCTCAGAGGTCAAAAGTTAGGTCAAAGGTAAATTTTTCTTTTTAAACATCATAATAGAAAAATGAAAGTTGTGCAAAAGTCTTTTGTATGCTGGTGGAATATACATTATTTAATATTTGAAAAACTAGTTAGAATTATTTTAAGGTATTTTAGTCAGTTTTATAAATTCTCAGACTTCATTTTCCCATCATGCAGCGGTGCAAATGGCGCGGGTTGGATGAAATTTTCGAGTTTTTCCAAACTTTTGTCCGTATTTTGCCAACTTACGGACTACGGGGAAGGAACTGGATGTTTTAGCGATGTCTGAAAATAAAGAAGAGAAGAAAGAAGATGTAAGAAATATTATGTTGTATTTTAGACGAACAGTAGCCGTAATAGACTAGCTTTATTATCGGACCGGGACCGGCACATGTGCAAAACAACAAATCACATGCCACTTGTCACTGTGTGAATTTACTTTGAATGTGATATTCATATTCCCTGATTGCAAACACTGTTCTCTAGCATGATAGGCAGAACCAAGTTCTAGCAACTCATTTACACATAGATTTGTAATGTCAGAGTTAATTGTTGATTTGGCCAAGTTGGTTTCGTGGTGATACTGTAAAGAACCAGGTGGTTCTGGCTTTTTCACAATTTATAATAATTATTTGCACTTGTATAATTTGTGCTTCTGTAAGAAGGGTACAAGTACGTTCTTAGATGCGACCATTTGACGTTCGCACCTGTTGACGAGCGCGGGCGTTGACACTGAATAGTGAATACGCTTGTTCAGCGCTCGACCCATTCGGAGATTTGAAAATAAAGCAGTTCAGTCTTGGCATCTGAAGTGGCTTGGTGTGTTCCCTTTGTGGTCTGTCTATTGTTTTGTAAGTGTTCCCACAGCTTCTCAAGTGTTCCGCAACAACCCAAACATAGGGAATCATCACCACCTTAACTCGTTCCATATACTTCATTGTTAGACATCTGTAACATTACAAATGTATATCATCATTTCGAGCTAAACTTTATGAAATTTGTATTTCCAGCCAAAGGACCAAGAGTTCAAGCTAGAGAAGGACACTGAGCTGAGATTCGAGGTTGAGACGGGAGGGACCATTACTTTAGAGGTGGAACGCATGCTATTTTTGATATGTCTGTTTATATGGAACTAATATTTGGTGTGAAAATTAGAAAATGATTAGAAACATTAAAAGAAGTCATATCTGAACCAATAATTGAATCAAATAATTCAATCTGGAATGTGAATGAATTTGAGAAACTTTGTCCCTGGGTATTCAGAGATACATTTTTTGTGTGTAAAGCAGGGTATGCCTAATCACCACAAATGACCACAAACGACTCAGAAACAACCCAAACGACCACAAACGACTCTAATATGCAGTGTATATAGGTCAAAGACCTTATGTGGCAGGTGCTCTGTGTGGCGCTCTGGAGACATTGTTTATACATTTATGAATTTAATAAATGCAACAAGTCCTACGTATTCACCAGTTATTTCGAGTTAGTCCTGTTTCAAGATTAAAGCAATTCTTGGCCACCATGTTGGATCGTGTTTGCTTGCATTTGAGGCTGAAAAACACTTAGTATACAAGTTTTATAAGTTGACAATGATAGAATTGCGGTATGCTATAATCTATGAACCAACAGCTTCCATAACTTTATCGCCATGTCGTCTGTGGAACCGAGCAAGGTACCGAGAACTTCCCCATGCAGACCCCTAGCACGGGCGATCCAACATGGCGGCCAAGAATTGCTTCGATCTTGAAACCAGCGGACTAACTTGAAATAACTGGTGAATACGTAGGACTTGCTGCGTTTTTTAAATTCATAAATGTATAAACAATGTCTCCAGAGCGCCACACTTTGACCCATATATACTGCATATTAGAGTCGTTTGTGGTGTTTCTGGGTCGTTTGTGGCCATTTGTGGTGTTTAGGCAGACCGTGTAAAGCAGGCCTGTGTGTGTTGTCAAATCTGAAGTTGGGCATCCCTGATTCACGTCAACGTGAGTGTCAACATGCACAGACAATCATGTACAGCAATTTTCTGTATTTTGTCAATATTTAGTGTGTAACATTTATGATTGACAATGCTCCTTACCTCTGAGCCCTATGTCCGCAGCTATCTGAAGGCCTGGCAGAAGTGTTTGGAACAGAACTGGTCAAGAACAAAAAGTTCACCTTCGGATCTGGTGCCAAGGTCGCAGTCTTCACCTGGCATGGCTGCAAGGTCATCATATCCTTCATCTGTAATCTGGGGCTGGAGATAAGATCCACACATTTTTGTGTTTTGGAGTTCTCTTTTGGCACAATCAATTGAAAATTTTAACGAGTACATGGACATATAGTACAGTATTATGAGTACCCTTAACGCTTACAACTAGATTTTCAAAGGTTAGGGTGACCAGCATGTAGCCAGCTGCAGTGTCATGCTGATACACTGGTTACTCTGATGCAAACACAGATACACCCGTTCTTGTCACTGTCTTTAAATGACCAATGATTTGCCATTATGAGGGGAAACTTTACATGTAAGTCATGTTTCACAATTAAGTCATTTGGTGATTCCGGTAATGATGCTATTAAATATCTTGTACTTGTAGGAAAAAGCAAAGGGAAAATAGTGTTACCCGGTAAGTCTCAGTTTTGCATTGTAGGCCAAAGCTCTCCTTGCCATAGTAGAAGTCTTTCATTACTTTCCTTGACATGTCCCACCTCCATGGTAGGACAGAGTTTGCCTATGTGTCAAAGGACACCCCGATGGTGATGTATGTAAACACACACGCAGCTCTGGAGCAGATGAGACAACAGGCTCAGGACCAGGGAAAACGGGGACCAAGAGTAAGCATCTTAATCTTGTAGTTTTTTTACCTTCGCCAAGAAGGTTATATTTTGGGTAGCGTTTGTTTGTATGTATGTATGTATGTTTTGTATTATAGAGCAAATTGACTCCAGATGCATACCTAGAGGTTTTTGAGTACCAAGTATCCCTGAGAATGCATCATTCATTGACCTGTCTGAAACATTCACCTCGAAAAGGGGCTGCCAAAATCAGTATTAATATTTGTACCAGTATTTCAAAGCTCTCTTGTAGTTTTGACGTGCAATTTAAAGACTCTAGCCCCTCATGTATTCCTTGATCTCAAGTACAAGTCACTTTTGAGTAGATGTAAAATTGATACATTGAAATGAAAATGAATGACTTTGTGTCTTGTGCCAAAGGTGATGATTGTAGGACCAACAGATGTAGGGAAGTCCACTCTCTGTCGTCTTCTTCTCAACTACGCGGTCAGGCTAGGACGAAGGCCGACATTTGTGGACCTGGACGTTGGGCAAGGGTCCATTGCTATTCCTGGGACAATAGGTGAGGGGTGGATATGTGGGAAGATTATTAATTATAAAAGCTTTTTAATGGAGCTTTAGGTAAAAAGTAGGTAGAATCTACTAGAATGTTTGCCTAGTAGTCATTAGGTTGTGAAACAGTTGGATCCCCGGCCATGTCATACCAAAGACTTACGAATGGTGCATACTGCTTTCTTTGCTTAGCACTCAGCATTTGGGAAAGCATTTGGAAAGAGTTGAACACACAGATTACTAACAGTGGACAAGCCCCTTGCTGTAATGACAACTCTGTGTAGCTCAGGGGTACAGAAATGGGAGTGGGTGTCGCACTTAAAGTTATAAGCTTCCTTAGTCTTACTCAAAAGAACTTTGATAATGTTCCCAGGTGGGATACTTGTGGAGAGACCAGCGGATGTAGAGGAGGGTTTCTCCCTGCAGGCCCCCCTGATTTACCACTTCGGCCACGCCTCCCCCGGGGCCAACATGCAGCTGTATGAACGAATCATTGCCAAGTGTGCGGACGTCTTCAACCAGAGATGTGAACTCAACAGACAAGGTATTTTACATTGTTCACAATGTAAAACAATACATATCCAAGTTTATTGCCAGTGTTTTACACAATAAAAAGTTGGTCAATTTTTCCTCCAAATATTTAGCCTGAATACTAGACAAGTGGTCAAGAGATATGATGAAGCCTCACCAATTATAAATATATTTGTATGCTTTATCTGTACTCAAAGCAAAGCTCTCACCAACAAGCTTCTGATCTGTCCTCTCATCTTCTCAAGATAAAATGACAAAAAGCATATGTCATGTGACCTGAATGAAAGTGTGACGTCAACATCAAAATCCTTATAATGTCAATTACCCTCAGAGGTGAACTTCTTTTTGCAGTTTTTTCAGACTATTACACAAAAGGAAGTCAGGATGACATTTTTTTGTTTTCCCATCCCACAGCCTCAGTGAGTGGGTGCATCATCAACACCTGTGGCTGGGTGAAGGGAGAAGGCTACAAGTCCATCCTGCATGCAGCCCGGGAGTTTGAGGTGGATGTCATCATCGTTCTGGACCAGGAGAGGCTCTACAACGACCTGAAGAGGGACCTGCCAGGATTTGTCAAAGTTGTACTACAGCCAAAGTCTGGTGGGGTGAGTCTTCATGGTTGAAGATTATTTCTGTACCCAAGGCCTAGAGACCTCAATGTTGTGTTCTTTGGAAGGCACTTTACACCTTCAGCTTGTATGATCCCACCTTGACAATCCATCTTTTTGTCTAGGTTGTGGAAAGACCTCAGCCCGTCAGAAGAAGCGCTCGTGAGGACCGTGTGCGGGAGTACTTCTACGGCGTGAGACAGCCGCTTTACCCACACTCCTTTGATGTTAAGTTTTCTGATGTTAGCTTATACCAGGTTGGAGGTGAGGAAGCAAGGACTGTTTTTGAGTTGCACAAAATTGCCCCCCCCCCCCAAAAAAACTTTTTAAATCATATACAAACTTTACATTGCAGAAAGAAATATTCATGTAGGATTGTAGTTTTAGTGGTCTGTCTTTAATATGCATACAGATATGCAATTACATAATTATGTGAAGCAGTTCCGATCCAAATCACATTGTAGGTGGAATGTCAAGACCTTGACAAGGAATTAGAAAAAAGACATGTTGTAAATTTTGTAACTACCGTACTTGTCAAATGTATATATCAGAGTAGTGATTTCAATCGGACAAATCAGCAGCTCCACCTGTAGAGATCCTGTTTGTAGTCTCTGTCAACAGAGATTCTGATCGTGTTTGAAGACCCTGATGAAAGTCTGTACATCTAAAGATATTCCCTTGAAAGATAAACTATTTTAACATCAATTCATGGTACTTGACTTGGATCAATGGATTTTATAAATGGGAAACCACCCTAACACATTTCCAGCAACCTTATTGGACCTTAGAGGATCTCTTACCAGCGATCTGACCAGATCACAGTTTCTGACTTACATATGAAACAGCATTCTTGACCAAACATGTTGTTCTTGATGTATTTCTGTAGCCCCGGCCCTCCCTGACTCCTGTCTTCCCCTGGACACCCAACAGGAGAACCCCTACACCAAACTGGTGCACATCCAGCCGGGAGCACAGATCGTCCACCATGTGCTCAGTCTCAGCATGGCTGATTCACTAGAGGATAACCTCATAGATACCAACATTGCAGGATTCATCTGTGTGTAAGTCAAATTAAAGGACTATTCTTCATTGTATGGTTAGAATACACTTTAGCCTAGTCAATGTAACATTTGCAAGGCAGTAGCCAGGAAACAGTACATGGATTACAAAACTCAAAATACGCTTAAATCAAGTGCTCTTTTCTATTGGCACAATTTTTGTTCATAGTGATTGTATGATACTCTCACAAGACTGGTTTTCTCCACCTTTCTTGTTTTTCTGATTTCTTAGTGTTTCACTTAGTGTAATTCCTGTCTATTTTCTTATATTATCCTTCCATCTTTACTGTTTCCTACCCCTTTCAAAAGTAGTCTCAAGCTACTGTCGAAAGCAGAAAGACTAAGATATCTGTACAATAGAAAAGAAATTTGGAGAAGAAAATTTCTATTTTTTGTTGCAGTAACGTGTAACTGATAAGAAGGCACTGCTCATCAACTTCAGATGGTCTACTGTTGTAGCCTCTTAGCTTTGGTCCTCGCCCGAAGGTCGCTACCTTGTCTTGTTGGCAGAGTTGCAGCCTTCAGGAGCAGACCAAAACTGACAAGGCTGGACTCCAGGCTATTACAGTAGTTCCTGCACAGAGAGGTCAGAGGTTGATATAATGAACCTGATGACTAATGAAGTGTTGTTTTTTGTTCGCCCACAGCACAAATGTTGACATGGAGAGACAGGTGATGACAGTGTTGTCTCCTGCCCCGAGACCTCTCCCCAAGCGATACATGCTCCTTACAGACATCCGCTTCATGGACTTCAGATGAACACTGTTTGTTTCTTTAAGACACGTAATGTCCTTAAGGATGAGCTTTTAAGTCTGCAGATTAACTGTCAGTAAATTACCACAGTATGTTTAGAATTGTTGTCTTATGAACATTTTATGTGATGAAATAAAATGTGCCCAAACAGATAAGGGTCAATTTTGTCAATAAATCATTATTCTTGAAATCCTTTGTTTCACTAGACCTTTAGGCTTGTGCTTACTGTACTGTACAAAACTGGTGTGTTGGGCATAACAATCATTCAGTATTGTACAGTATATACAATGTACAAGCTGCATGCTTTAGTGCATTGTGCAAAACATTGCCCAAAAAACAGGAATTGTCTGTAATTGTCTTTAAACATGTAGTAAATGTTTAAAAAATGATTCCTGTCAAAATTGAAAAAAAGGTAGTTTTGTATGTTTTCATGAAAATGTTTCCTGTTTTCTTACAGTGTCTATGCCTATGATTCTTGTGATATCATGTTGATATCTTAACTAAGACTTCTGTTTTTAAACAATAATCCAGTAAATGTTTTGTACTTTTCCATTCCCTGATATACTGTATTACATGTTTTAACAGAACATATACCAGAGTCATTCTTCTGTTATACAATGTGTTTCCATACTGGAAGAAATATGACATAACAATAATAAAATCAAACACCCAGGTAATGATGTTCCTGTGTTTCTTTTATTAGTACATTGATAGATAAAATCACAAAGGGTGACTAAAAAATATATATATAACCAAATCAAAACCGGAAATTCTGCAGTACCTTACAAAGCCATGAGGGGGCAGCTTTCTTTTCCTGACCCCTACCTACCCACCAACCAAATATCATCAGGAAACATCCAAGGCTTCTGGGGTTATACCGCTCACAGACAGACAAACACACTGAAAACATGAACTTGGCAAAGGTAAATAAAGAAATAGGACAGGTTATGCCGTCAAAGTTCAGACAACCAATAAGATGCCAAAAAGCAGTTACTCAGACAAGCAACTGGATATGATTTTGGAACCGGTCAGACATTCCAGCTCGCATCCACTAGTTTTCGTCAGTGTCTGTAACTGCTTTTTGGCGTAAATAGGACGGCCTTGGGTTTTCCTGGTGGTAGTAAATATGGTGGCTGTTAATCAATGATTGTGATATGGATAAATTTTAATGCTGAAATTGATAATGTGGTGATCAAAGAAGTGAAACAAACTGAAAAAAAATTGTTTCTACCGTTGACAAAATCGCTGACACATATAGTTCAATAAAAGGTTAGCCACTTTCCTCCAGTATCTGCTTGGAGATCATTGACCCAGGTGACTGACCTACTAGTATTTGATTTTGGCTCTTACGTAAAACGGATGATTACATTCTCACAAGGGGTGTAATAACCGAATTTTTAAACTGATTGCGAGTGCCGTTTATGCATTGTTTTAAAAAAAAGCTCAAATGTTACAGATTAAGTATAACGTTAACGGTACAATTTGTAAAGATAGCAGTAATATTGTGTTTTTAAAGTCAAATGCATGTGTATTGAAAAAGAAATAGACTGGTATATCTCCCTTCAGTCCATAGTGTATCATTCTTAACCTGGCCTGCACTACACAGTGACATTTACAGCTGCAAAGAACCCAAGCTAGGTTGCTGTTTCAAACTGAACGTACCAGAAATATCTGCTTACGTCACTTCTCAAAGGGTTCAGACGCAAAGGAATGATGAGCCGTGTAGCCGTGGTGAGTGTGGGGACAAAGGGATGTGGTTGGTGTAGCCGGTGTGACTCTGGAGAATTTTAAGATTTATTGTAGATCTGTATCTCTATTTTGTAATCTAGTAGATCATACCATTGAAGGAGGTTTTAATTTCAACCATACCTTACGAAATTCGACACAGTACGTGTAATGTACTTGGAGTTCGTGCGTGGGAGGCGGGGCTGGGATGGGATGAAAATAGATCACGACCATACACCTGACACTTGCGCTCTACTGGTTAGAAACCAATAACGTCCTTGTTAGAAACACATCTCTTACTTGCTACTGTGATCTATAGATGTAGTGGTCACTTTTAACCATTATAAATTTAATATAATTATGATCAATTATATAAAGGCAAACAAACACGACTGATGATTTAAGGTGTGAAGAATCCTCCTTTTCACCTGGGAAGACGAGAATATTCTTAAGGCAGTAATTGCTTTTACCAAGATATCCTCATCAAAGCATTTTATTTTTGATTTCTACTGATTGCAGACAGAATGGTACATAAAAATGATCATGCTGGTGAACCATGAATTCAAATTGGTAAAAAGAATAACCAGTTAACACTTTCTGCCCTTTCCCCATCACCAGGTGACTGGATCTAACAAGGGGATTGGGTTTGAGATCGTTCGAGGATTGTGTAAGCAGCTGGATGGGATCGTCTACCTAACAGGTAATTATAAGCATTGTTTTTCTTAGTTCGGAAGAAATGACATTTTTATAATCCAGATTATTCTAAACCTTTATCATCAATGCATTCTCCTACACAAAGGGTCCCGTGTTGTCCCAAAATGCCTGTTGACTGTTGTCTTGGACATTGGACCTTCTGCATAGGAGAATACATCAATACTGAAAGATATTTTACTCACAGCTCGAAATGAGAAACTCGGGCAGGAGGCTGTCCAAAAGCTGAAGTCTGAAGGCCTGAGCCCCAGCTTCCACCAGCTGGACATCACAAATGAGCAGAGTATTCAGGCACTGAAGCAGCATCTGCAGGACAAGCACGGGGGCCTGGATGTGCTGGTCAACAATGCAGGATTTGCTTACAAGGTTAAATCCATTTGTTGCTCCACTTTTGTATGCCTGTAATGATAATGATAATGTTAATAATCAATGATAGAGCAAGTCAGCAACTGGCAGTCCAAATCAGTGAAGATTTGACTCATTCCTTAATTAAGCTACCGACATCTATTGCCCCACAGTCGTCCCTCAGTAGGACATCTGGAGACGCATAGTTCTTGTTTATGAACTTTTATTCAGCCTGTCTTCCAAACCAGGTTTCGTTGCATACATGTCGGTAACTGGAGGAATCTACTTAACATTTCTTCCATTATTTCTAGTAACTCATGTATGGTATCTTACCTTTCACAGGCGGCCTCTACTGCCCCATTTGGAACCCAGGCAGAGGACACTGTGGGCATCAACTTCTTCGGAACCATGGCTGTCAGCAAAGCTCTGCTGCCAATCATCAGGCCTCATGGAAGGTGGGCAAACCTTGAAGATGCTGATGAGCTGCATGTCTAAAATGCATAATGGATCCACCGTATTTTCTACATTGAAGTATGCATCGCAGAAAATTTAATAGCTTAGTCCCAAATCTGTGGAACCAAGGACTTTCCATGGAACAACCATATTACAACAGCAAGTACATTGACCTCTCCACAAATCTTGAAGACATGTTGAACTGGATAAAATCAAATTATCAACTTTTCTTCTTTTTTTTTTCCTGGGTAATTTTGCATCTCTTAAGGACTGCTATACAGTGCATTGCTTTATATATAATAGATATGTAATACTAGCTAGTGTTCCTTACTGGCATTGTCTCTCCAAACTAGTGAAAGGCCAACTGCAGGTTACAAGACTGCTGAGAATAATATAGCCAGACTACTACTTTTCCAGTCTAGAACATGTGCAACATCCAAATTTTCCTGTACAATGTACTCCTGACTTTTTTTCTCTATTTTCCAGGGTAGTGAATGTGTCCAGTCAAGTCAGCCAGATGTCGATGAAGAAATGCAGTGCAGAACTGCAGGCCCGCTTCAGAGACAGGAGCATCCAGGAGGAAGAGCTGATGAAGACATTGAACAAATTCATCGAGTGAGTACATGTAGAGGAAGACTTTAAATTTGCATTTGCTAAAAGAAGAATTCACATGTCCTGTACCTTTGTAAATTGTGTATGCTACAGATGTGTGACTCCGTGAACTGTCACTGAATAAAGAGATCCTTGTGACCACACCTGTAAGCAGTGACACTGCAGTACAATGTGAACCAGTCAGAATTGCCCTGACAGACATTCACCAAAAGGCAGGTGAAAATAAAGTTTTTGTTGTATAAAAAGAGTCTCTTTATTCAGACATGTGACTCATGTACAATGTAGTTATATCTCTTTAATCTTCTGAAATTTGTCTCCACAGAACCGCCAAGGCAGGGAAGCACACAGAGAATGGTTTCTCGGACTCTGCGTACGGCATGTCTAAGGTCGGAGTGACAGTCCTGACGTTTATCCAGGCTCGGGAGATGGAGAAGGACTCCAGAGAGGACATCCTAGTCAACTGTGTAAGGACAACTTTGTGTCATCTTTGAACTGGTGCAAAGAAACGCATTTTGTCGCCAGACTAACTAGCAATCTGTCAGAGGAAGGACTATTTTTGAGGCTTTGTTCTTTTCTTTTACTAGGGCCCTTGTCAAGAAGAGAAGGGTTAACGCAGTGTGCTTGGCTGAAACTGTGAGCCGTAGCAAAGCTGCATTGCACTACTAGCTACCAGTACCATGCTTCTTCAACACTGAGGATAACAAAAGAAAAGGAATCAAGTAATAGATAATGAATTGCAGATGATTAAATCTGCCTAATGCTGCAGTTTTGATAGAAGCTCTGTTTTTCCATTTTGATAAGACTTGCTTTGTATCCATGCTTGACGCCAGTTGATTGCATAACAGATTAACACACACTTCTATTAACCTGGATAACTTTGCAGTATTGCACCAGCCAGATAATTGCATGAAATTCACTTGCAAATAGGCCATGCAATTAAGCGGCTTCTACTGTACTTGATTTTTTTTAGTAAAGTTCAAATTGGTCTTGATCTTCCTGTCTGTCTGTAGATGTGTCCAGGTTGGTGCAAGAGTGACATGGCAGGATGGGAGAGACCCCCCAGGACTGCTGCTGATGGTAGGACATTTGTACATAGACAGGCCAATGCATGATTGTGTAATGCTGTACCAAAGAGAGAATGTATTGTAACAGACTCAATGTTTAACAAGTATATTATGTCAATACACCACTTAGACCCATATTCCTGTAGTCATAGACCTTGGAATAGACTAGTTTAATTTTATTATTGTACTTAATGCTTTATACATGTCATATATACATGTTGCCATACATTGTACATGTACCATGTATAAAGTTCATTCATTCATTCATTTATTCATTCATCCTGGTGGAGAATTAAAGCTGTTTATATGGGGTCACAATTTAGACCTGAGATGTATTCACCTGGCTAAGCAATGCTGCACACATTGTCAAATATAACAGTTTGTAGTTTCGAATTTACATTGTAAAGCTCAAGAGTTCATTGTCTTACTGTCTCTATGTAACTACTACTCCCCCTCCACAGGTGCAGACACAGCCTTGTTCCTGGCTCTTCTCCCACCCAGCACTAAGGAGTCACAGGGACTGTTCTTCTATGACCGCAAACCTATACCATTCTGAGGGAAAAGGAAAGACCATTGCACCACATTGTAGCTGAACTTTATAGACGTCTGATAGAACCTTATGTTTTCCTAACTTCATACACCAAGTAACACAGACAAAGTCATATTCCTAATGACTTATGTCAAACAGGCTAACCTTAATGTAAAACGTATCTGTTCCTACATTTTTAGCTTTTCAAAGGAGCAAGAAGAAGTTAAAATATTGTTAGTAGAATATGATTCTTGCCTTGGTTGAAATTGTATATTTTTCTTGAGTCTGTTGACTATTCTTTTTTTGTGATCTGTACTTAACCCAGTGGGTATAAATGCGCAATAAAGGTTCATTCATTGAAGATGTCAGGACTTAAGAGTAACGCTGGATGGTTTGAAAAAAAAATCGTAAGGTTGAAAAAATCAACCATCAGAAAACATCAGAGGTCTGTACACAAAATTTACCATAAACTTGCCCATGTTTGTTGTATGTACTACTGTATCTGTCCGCCATTTTGTACACTAGCATAAGATGACGTCAACACATCCCTGCCAAGTGTCTCAAATATGTAATCTCCAAGCAAATCTTGCGGTGGATTAAGACAGTAACATAATTAAAGTTGGGGAAGGAGTTTAGCCGGCAGAGGAGTTTTATTCCAGCGCGCTCATGGATAAATTTTCATGTTGAAATTGATATCGCAATGATCACAGAAGTGGCTAATTGTTGGTACACAAACTGAAAAGAATGGTTTCTCCTGTTGACAAAATCGCTGACACAAAGTTCTTTAAAAAAAGGTTACCGACTTCCCTTCAGTATCTGCTTGGAGATCACAGTTGACCTACATTCAAGGCCTGACCAATATTTACATAAAAACGGATGATTACATTCTCGCAGGGGGTGTTTTACTTGTGAATGCCATTCATGCATTCTTTTCAGATGAATTATAACGATAAAATTTGTAGAAATACAAGTTAAATATTGCGTTTTAAGTCAAATGCATTTGTAATGAAAAAGAAATAGACTAGTATACCTCCCTTCAGTCCGTAGTGTATCATTCGTAACCCAGGGCATCAAGTTGGTCGCATGCAAGAATTCATAGTAACTAAACAGCAAAGAAACCAGAGCAAGATTGCTGTTTGGAACTGAACAGACCACAAGAAATATCTGCCAAAGTTACTTCTCAAAGGGTTCAGATGCAAAGGAAAGATGAGCCGAGTGGCCGTGGTGAGTGTGGGGACAAAGGGATGGAGACAAAGCCCATACTAGGGTTGATGGGCTTGGCCTTGATGGTTCGGTAAACTATGATTGATGTGGTAGGAGGAAGTTTATACTGCAAGGAGCGCCTTGGTTAATGTCTTCTTCTGTCCCTTTTGAACAATTCCAAAAGTTACTAAACTATATATTGTTTAGTCAGTAGTAAGATTTATTCTAGATCTGTATCCCTATATCTTGTAATCGAGTCGACCACGCGAAAGTGACTGTACTTTGCACTTTGTGTTCGTGCGTGGGGGCAGGGCGGGGCTGGGGTGAAAGTACACCACCTGAGTCCAGTCACTCCACTGTGTGCAAGTTAGTAGATCACATTTGCGCTCTACTGTTTAGAAACACATCTCTTACTTGCTACTGTGATCTATAGATGCAGTGGTCACTTATGACCATATTAAAAGGCAAACAAACACGGCTGATGATTTTAACGTGTGAAGAATTTAGAATGCATCTTTTTCACCTTGGGAAGTGAGAATATTTTTCAACAGTTACTCAGTAGTTAATACCAAAAATATCCTCATCAAAGCATTTTAGGGTGGCTGTACTAATTGTCTAAAATGCATGTCAAAAAGTTGAGCTAGTGAACTTGAGAATCATGAATTCAAATAGGAAAAAAATAACCATTAAACCCCTTCTGTCCTTTCCCCATGACCAGGTGACTGGATCTAACAAGGGGATTGGGTTTGAGATCGTTCGAGGATTGTGTAAGCAGCTGGATGGGATCGTGTACTTAACAGGTAATTATTATCTCCATGAAAAATGGAGATAACGTTATAGTTTTGGGTATATCTGTCTGTCTGTGTGTGTGTCTGTGTGTTTGTGTTTCCGGATATTTGTGGTCAGCATAACTCAAGAACCTTTGAATGGATTGCCATGATATTTGGTATGTGGGTTGGTGTTGGAAAGACAAAGGCCAAGGTCAATTTTGGGCCCCCTGGTATGTGACCTTGGTACTGCAGGAGATATTGCGTTTTTTGTATCTTTTGACTGGATGTGCTACGGTCTTGATTTTTTGGTGGCAGATACGTTATGACGTAAGGAATAGGTGGTCTATGTTTGGGTCCCCTAGCAGGTTGCTTTGGAACTGCAGGGGTGTTTTCTCAAAATCTTCTAAGGAGGATAACTGGACAAGGGAAAGACAAATTTAGATGATATTTTGTATGTAGGTAGCTTTGACAGCAATGTACATATTAATCAAGTGCAAATTATGCAAACTTGCACTTAATTTGCATAATTAATGAGGGAAATCTATATTTGTAGTGTTTGCCATTGTGGGACTCAAATACCTGTCATATGTAGTTTGTGGCTGGTGGAACATTAATGAATATCAATTATGACAAAGCTCCATAATTTGCATAATTAATGTAAAAGTGCTACAGTTCTTCTAAATGGTAATTGATTGCACAATCAACATTGTGAACAGTGTAAGTTATTTAAATGTGTACATAACCAAGCATAAATTATGTAAATTTAGAAACCATTTACATAATCAGACTTTTTCATGGAGATATGAAGTCTCCGAACTCTTGTTAGCATTGTTTTTCGTTATTCAGAAGAAATGACATTCTTGTAATCCAGATTATGCTAAACCTTTTATCATCATTACTAAAAGAGATATTTTACCCACAGCTCGAAATGAGAAACTCGGACAGGAGGCTGTCCAAAAGCTGAAGTCTGAGGGCCTGAACCCCAGCTTCCACCAGCTGGACATCACAAATGAGCAGAGTATTCAGGCACTGAAGCAGCATCTGCAGGACAAGCACGGGGGCCTGGATGTGCTGGTCAACAATGCAGGGTTTGCTTACGATGTAATCTATTTTTCTTTCCAGTTTTGTATGCCTGTAAAAGATAACAATGTTAATGTTAATGTTAATGTTATTAATCAATGATAGGGCACTGTTCTTGGTTGCAAATCAGCACTTACTGGCTGGCAGTCCAAGTCAGTGTATGTCCCCAGTCCAATCAAGCTTGAACTTGAAAGTGACCAACGGCCATACATATAAGATAATGTCCTTGGTCTGATAAGGTTTCCATTGAAGAGTCCTGCAATTTTTTTGTTGGTATGTATTTTGAAATAAAAAACATCTTTGATTTCTCAGTCAAAGTTTTCTGTTTACTTTCTCAAATCATTATTTTTTCATTTCTGTGTTGATTATGCCTGCTATTTTTCTTTTCATAGGGGGCCTCTACTGCCCCGTTTGGAACCCAGGCAGAGGACACTGTGGGCATCAACTTCTTCGGGCTTTGCCTGGCTGTCAGCAAAGCCCTGCTGCCAATCATCAGGCCCCATGGAAGGTGGGCGAACCTTGAAGATGCTGATGAGCTGTCTAACACATGCAAATTGCAAATTGGATCCACCATATTTCCTTCATTGTTAGTGTCAAATCTGTGAGACTGAATTGTAATATGGAACAACTAAAAAAGTACATAGTCTCCACTCCACCAATCTTGAACACATGTTGAACTGGATAAAATTAAATTTATGATGTTTTCTTCTTTCCCTGGGTAAAATTCTACTGTACAGTGTTCTTGTTTAAGTTTGTAAAATGCTAGTGTTCACTACGGGCATTGTCTCTACCAAAAACTTGTGAATCGCCAACCGCAAGTTACAAGACTTCTCAGGATAACATAGCCACAATGTACTGTCTTATACTGTCTAAAACATGAGCAACATCCAAAACTGTGCTTTCCAGTACAATGTACTCTTGACCTTTATTTCGGGTTGGCGGAAACGGCTGCCCGGTCGGTCGGCGGAAACGGCTGCCCGGTCCGGTCCGGAGGTTGGTTTTGGGGGTTTCGAGTATACCAAATGTAAACAAGTGGCTTGCTATCGCAGCAGTAATTTAAGTGCATTTCTCGTGTAGGCTGACCCTACAATTTACAGTAGCGCTAATATCGTAAACATTACCGTAATTTCGGAAATTCGAAAACACAAACACGGCGAAATTTCGAACTTTGTACAAGTTTTCGGTGAACACCAGATTTCGGTGCTACCAGCTCATTAATGCTAATAAGGTCGATAATGAGCCGCGCCGTGTCCTCACCGTAAGAACTGATTTGCGCCTTGATTTTTTTTTTCTTTTCAAAAATGTAATCCCCAACACTAGTTTTATATTGATATACTCTGGAATGGGAAACTATAGGTTGGATTGATTTGATTCATCGGAAGTTTTCGGCATTCCATGCAGCGCACATTAACGTTAGGTCGTTGACCCTAAATACGCAGTGCGTGTGGCCACATGGATATGTGTGAGGCGCTTCTAATAGGGGACAGTAGTAAACTTATTATATTTCAGCCATACATAGTATGGTGAAATATATTGTATTCGTAATGTTTCTTTCTTTCTTTCTTTCTTTCTCCTGTCAAATCTTCAAAGTGATTCATCTCCGCCGTTCCTGAACCGAATGACCTGAAATTCGGCACAGGGGTAGAGTGGGCCAATACCTTGATGCTTTTTTCCCATTTTTTTCATATCTGCCTCTAAAATGATTTTATTGAGATTTTTTGGTCAATTTTAGACCAAAACTGTATATTTTGGCCCCTGTACCCTGGTATTACAACCAAATGAGCTGAAATTTGACAGAGATGTGTCTTGATAATGCCCCCGTATAAATTCGATAACACTTTTGGTGTACAGTACAACAAAATGCTTATTTTTGCGATTTTTTGACCAATTTTTGACCAAAAAAGGACACTTTTGGCCCCTGTACCCTGGTATTACAACCAAATGAGCTGAAATTTGACAGAGATGTGCCTTGATAACGCCCTCATATAAATTCAATAACACTTTTGGTGTACAGTACAACAAAATGCTTATTTTTGCGATTTTTTTACCAATTTTTGACCAAAAAAGGACACTTTTGGCTCCTGTACCTTGGTATTGCAACCGAATGAGCTGAAATTTGACACAGATGTGCCTTGATAATCCCTTCATATAAATTCAATAACACTTTTGGTGTACAGTGCAACAAAATGCTTATTTTTGCGATTTTTGGCCAATTTTTGACCAAAAAAGGACACTTTTGGCTCCTGTACCCTGGTATTACAATTAAATGACCTGAAATTTGGTATAGATAGGCATTAGATACTTCGTAACAAGATTCAAGTAAAATTTTTGACATAAACAACTTTAAAATGATTAATTTTGGCACTTTTCTGAGGGGAAATTTGTTTTCTTTTGGCCTCCTGACGTGACCTTTCGTGACCCCGCACAGAGCCACACCTGTGCGCGTCAGCCGGAGAGTTAATTGAATCAAAGACCTAGCCAATCAGCGAAGAGGAGGCCAAAGGCTAATTAATATTCATAAGCGGGGCCTCATGATCCCGTATATAGCAGTGTTCCCGCCAGGGGGAGCGAAGCCCGCCTAAGGCTCTCGCATTTTAGACTATTCAGAAGGCTTTATATTGTATCAGTTCTTAGGGGCATATCTATGATAATCGCAGCAGTCACTTAACTTCTCTTCAGGAGTTTAGCGTAACACTATTTCAGGTCAAACCGTCAAAGGCAACTAAAAACAAACTTTAACGTTACTGAGTTCAACAGTACTTATAACTTGTTATCCGAAGTTGAAACGCTAGCGATGGTATTTTCGCTGCGCTGTTAGCTCCGTGCGACTGTTGTTGACGGTCTTATAACGGTATATTTTGCACCCCTGTACCCTGGTATGAGTAACATTTGGTATAAGTAAAATTTTTGGCATAAAGTACTGTAAAAGGCTTAATTACAGCACTTTTTTTAGGGGAAATTGGTTTTCTTTCGTTCTCCATGCCATGACCTTTCGGACGTTCACCCTACAGAGCCGACATCTGCACCTGCGTCTAGCCGGCAGGAAGAGTTAATTCAATTAATGGTTCAGCCAATCAGCGAAGAGGAAAGCGAAGGCTAATTAATATTCATAAGCGGGACCACACAATACGTTAACTTGAAGACTCAGGCCGTACAGACTTCTCGCCACGATTTTTTCAAAGCGTCGGACAGCTCTTGCATTTTAGACTATTGAGAAGGCTTCTTTTATCAGTTTTTTTAGGGCCATATCTACGATAATCGTACCAGTCACTTACTTCTCTTCAGCAGTTTGACTTTAAAATATTTCGGGTCAAAGCTTCAAAGACAACTAAAACCTCATAAACAACAAACTTTACTTAGCTCAACAGTATACAAAAATATTGTACGGGTTGCCATCCTTAGTTGAAGCGCTTATTTATAGCGCTAGTATCTTCGCTGCGCCGTTAGCCGCCGTGCGACTTTTGTTCACGGTCTGATATCCCTACGTCGCCGCCTCGCTGATATTCCCACGGACATGTTTCAAGAAAAATACCCAGCAAAAAACGCTGTTCTGCGTCAAATTCTATTCTATAAAACATGTGGGACTCAGTGTTACAGTCTAAATATTTTGTAGAAGCACCGCTGTAGGAAAGAAGGTCCAAGCAATGTAAAACATCACGTAGCATGAAGTTCGCTGTCAACTGGCACACAGCACATGACTGTTTGAAACTCTAAGTCTAATCAACAGCCGTGTTTGATTGATAGCCGGCGGTCCTTTGATGAAGTCGGCGAAAGGTGCGTTAGTTAGAAAATCTGCGTTTAGTTTTGATATGTAATTATAAGTTAGACAGTGGCGAGAATGATTATTTTCTCATCAATATTTCTCTTCAGAATTATTTGAACTTAATTGTACATCTAAACAATTGGCTTACCTGTGCAATGTTTATATGATTAATGATCAGTGTACTGAAATCATGTGTAACGTATGGCTCATAGTCAATAGATCAGCATTTTCTCTATAGTGACCACCTGTCTGTAGTGGCCACATTTCTATCACTGGACTGGAACTTGCGAAAACTGCTGTATTTTCTCCAGAGCAAATGTATGTGTTCCTAGTGCTGTTGTTGTTTGACATAAACTTTGAACATTTAAATTGTAAGTAACTTTAAACTGCCAGAGTTTCAGCCCAATAAAACACTCTCAGCGCCAGGGTATGAACAGACTGACCAGACAGACAAAAATAAATCCTCGAACAAGGTTCAATCGTATCTTCCGGGTCTGGCAGGAAGTTGTTAAACTAAAATAAGAATAGGCTCGATGGCTGATTGCATACAAAGTAAAACAGTTTAACAGTTTTACAGCTTGAAGAAAACAAACGCTCCTACAGTACCTGCAACTGCTTGATAATTATTAAATCGTATGCCCTACTTGAATAAAAAAAGTTCACTGCAATAATAAATGTACCCACATTACAAGGAGCTTATACTTTTTTAAACTTACACCTAGTTATCGTACTAAAAATTGTTAATGACATTACATGAAGTCATTCATTAATTTTCAGTCATAGTGAAAATGTTCTGAATGGAAGGTGTGATTATTGTCATTTTCTGAAAAATAGAAGCAAGCTCTGTTTTTACCTGGAATCAATTCACAATACCAGTCCACTTTGGGGGATAATGTAGAGTCGATTCCATATTACCGAGAGGGTGTTTCTTGCCTTTTGTTCTAACATTTTGGAAATCTTTGTAACAATCTAACTGTGATAAGTAACTGTTTAGAACTATTTATAACATCTATGTGACGTTCTAAATATTTCTATAATATTCAAACATGTTAGAAACATTTCTACCATCAAATACATTATTTCTGTTAGTTTCTAAACTGTTCCAACATAGATGCATCATTTGTGATCACATGTTCGAACATGAAAACAATATGATGAAACTGGGTCAGTGGGCTGGGAAGAGGGTAATTCACACATCCCTGCCAAGTGCAGGAAATTATGTCTGCCTGCCACCTTCTCACAAAAGACTCACTAGTGTATACTAAAGAAGATCTAAAAATACAAGAACCAAACAAAGGATCAAGCTTAGCAGCTTTGTTTATGGGGTCAATAAAAGTTTTTATGGAGGGAAAAAATGACACAAAATGTTGGAACATGTTGGAACAATAACAAAAACACATAGATGTTTGAAAATTGTTCTAAATAAAGAGATAATTATATCATTACTTTCCCAAATGTTCCAACAAATATAAAAAGGTTCAAACATGTTTAAACTTTCATTTTGAAATGCTTGAACAATTTCGAACTTTAGTGACTGAAATGTTCTTTTACTCAAAATAGTTCAAACATATTACAAATATTATTTCTAAACCATCTCGGTGACTTGGAATTGACTCTACTGTTAAGAGGATGTTCCATTTTTGCGCAGGGGTGATTTGGAACAGTCCAATGTTGCGTGGGAAGGGGTATGGCTGAAATATGCTGTATTTGCTCTTAAGCAAATGTCGGCCTTTCTAGTTTATTATTTGTTCTTCGGAATAGCTTTAGACAAATAAGATGTGGCTATTGATCAGAGTATGAGTCATTCGTGTTGAAGATTAATTGCTAACTAAGAATTTTTCTCGAGCCGACCGTGGCCACGTTGTTTATCGCGGTGTTATTTGGGCTCTAGCCGCTCTGCCGATCTGAGACTGGATGGGATTATGCTGACTTTCAGTGCTTTGACCACGAACACATTTATTAAATCCTTGGTTAAATCTTTATTATCTTTATTACCTTTGCCAGAATGGCTAAGGTTATGTTTTAGGCTTGTGAGTCTGTCTGTCTGTCTGTTAACAGCATAACTCGAGAAGCCTTGGATGGATCCCGATGATATTTGGTAGGTGGGTAGGGGTCGGGAAAACGAAGGTCAAGTTCGATAATGGGCCCCCTAGCGGCTTGCTACGGTACTGCAGCAGAACCTCAATTTTTGATATCTCGTGTTCTGGACATGCCGTGGTTATGATTTTTGAGTGGTAGATAGCCCTTGGGGCAGAGAGTAAGTACTATAAGTTTGGACCCCCTAGCAGCTTGTTTGGAACTGCAGTCGCCGATTTCCTTTCAAACTTTGGACGAGAATAACTCGAGAACGTGTTGATGGATCGTCACGATTTTTGGTAAGTAGATATCCCAAGTAACAATGTACATTATGAAATACTAATTATGCAAATCAGCAACTAATTTGCATAATTAATGAGGAAAGTTTATAAATCCGCTGCATTTCATGATAGGACTTTCAAACTTGTCACATATATACATGAGAAAGAGAGAAATATCAATGCATATTAATTATGCAAATGACGGTTAATTTGTATAATTAATGAGGAAAATGTGTAAATCCACTGCATTGCATTATAGGACTTTCAAACTTGTCACATATGTAGCTGAGAAAGACAGAAATATCAATTCATATTAATTATGCAGATGATGATCTCATTTGCATAATTAATAAAAGATATGAACGTGTTGACGGATCGTCATGATTTTTGGTATGTAGATAGCCTAAGTAAAACCTTACATAATGAGATACTAGTTATGCAAATTAACAGCTAATTTGCATAATTAATGAGGAAAGTTGATAAATCCACTGTATTCCGTGATAGGACTTTCAAACTTGTCACATATGTAACTGAGAAAGATGGCAGAGAGTAAGAGGTGTATGTTTGGGTCCGCTAACATCTTTTCTTGAACTGCAGGAGGCGGTTTAGTTTCCTACTTTAAAATACAATAAGTCAAGGAGGGATTGAAAGGATCATCATGATTTTTGGTATGCTGATCGACAGCTTAAGTGATGCTTAATACAATTAAATAGTATGTAAATAGGGATCTAATTTGTATAAGCAATGGCAAAATATTATGAACCAACTCCAGGCATATAAAATAAAATATAATGAGTAACACATTTATGTCTACAGACATCATTCTACATAACAAACCTGGTTTATTTGGCAAAGGTATGTTTATCTTATCATTTCCGACATGTGAGAAGATAGTATCGGGATCAATCAAAGAATTGCTGTGGGGGAAATCTTCAGACACTGGTGAAATCACCATTTTTATCTTTCAAGAATTCAATGTTCGATGACAAGTTTGCTTACGGGGAGGAAAGAATACGGCGGAGCCGTTTTTGTGTGAAGTAACAAAATTATGTGAAAACATTGTACATAATTAATATATAATTGACTACATTAGTTTAAACCAGAACCTGACACAAAATAACCTGTAAATGTACATTTTAGTATTGATTTAACTAAATTTGAATTCTTTTACAGTTCTTAGAGATAGTTTCTCCTCGGACATGTCAGACAGCTCGGCGCGGTAGTGCTGTCAAAATTGATTGATTTTGTCGCTGGCGCCCGCGGCACATATGGTATACTAGATCAAAGGACCGCCACCCTGTACAACCTTGACGTAGCAAACTTCTGACGTTCTGTACTGGGGGACGTTCGAATAGTAGCAGCTGGGAATGGGACAATCTTACCAAGAAATGTCAAATTAATTTTTTTTCAAAAGATAAGTAATTTGGCCAGCTTCCTTTGAACATCTAGCAACATTACATCTAACAACCGTAATGGAATATTTAAGTAGGCATTTTGTTTACTTCACTTACACTACTGTATGCCATACTGGAAACCCCCAAAACCAACCTCAGGACCGAACCGGGCAGCGGTTTCCGCTGACCGACCGGGCAGCCGTTTCCGCCAACCCCTTTATTTCTACTCTCCAGGGTAGTGAATGTATCCAGTCGAAGCAGTCAGATGTCTCTGAAAAAGTGCAGTGCTGAACGGCAGGCCCGCTTCAGGGACAGGAGCATTCAGGAGGAAGAGCTGGTGATGACATTGAAGAAGTTCATTGAGTGAGTACAAGTAGAGGAAGACTCTACATTTGCATTTGCTAAAAGAAGATTTAATATGTCTATTTTGTAAATTGTGTATGCTACGGATGTGTGACTCCGTGAACTGTCACTGAATAAAGAGATTCTATGTGCCAAAGCGTGGCCATGCTTTTGAGATCCGTAAGTGGTAAGTACTGCCTCCGTAAGAACTCGTAGGGAATCCGACTGATTTTGGAGCACGCAGACACGCCATAGAACTTTACGTGCAGGCAAAACTATGTGTGCTGTGCATTGACGTGCTCCCTCTCTGCACTTGCCAGTCATTCCCCACGTTTTCAGAAATACGTGGCGGACGTGGCCTCCCAAAAAAACTTATGGACAAATTGCACGTACGGCGGGTTGTGCCCTTAGCTTAAGCAGCGACACATTGCTGCAGTGTAATGTGAACCAGTCAGAATTGCCCTGACAGACATTCAGCAAAAGGCAGGTGAAAATAAAGTTTTGGGTTGTGTAAAAAGAGTCTCTTTATTTAGACATGTGACTCGTGTGGTTATATCTCTTTAATCTTCTGAAATTTGTCTCCATAGGACGGCTAAGGCAGGGAAGCATGAGGAGAATGGTTTCGCAGACTGGGCGTACGGCATGTCTAAGATCGGAGTGACAGTCCTGACGTTTATCCAGGCTCGGGAGATGGAGAAGGACTCCAGATAGGACATCCTGGTCAACTGTGTAAGGACAACTTTGTGCCGTCTTCGAACTGGTGTATCAAGATGCATTGTGTCGCCAACCCATTTTTAATTAGTCTCTAACAGACTGACAAGAAATCTGTGAGAGGAAGGACTATTTTTTAGGTTTTTGTTCTTTTCCTAGGGCCCTTGTCAAGAAGAGAAGGGTTAACGCGGTGTGCTTGGCTGAAACCAATACCATGCTCCATCTACACTGAAGATGACAAAAGAAAAAGAATCAAGTAATAGATCATGCACTGCAGATGATTAAATTTGCCTAATGCTGCAGTTATGATGGCAGCTCTGTTTTTCCCATTTTGTGAAGACTTTTTGGTGTTGATCTTTCTGTCTGTAGATGTGTCCAGGTTGGTGCAAGAGTGACATGGCAGGATGGGAGAGACCTCCCAGGAGTGCTGCTGAGGGTAGGAACTTTTGTATATAGAAATCCACCTAGAGTTTTAAAGCTGTTTTTATGGGGTCACATTTTAAATCTGAGATGTATTCACCTGGCTATTAAGCAATGCTGCTCCTAGCACACTTTGTTAAATATAAAAATGATTTATAGCTTTGAATTCACATTGTAAAGCTTAAGAGTCTATTGCCTAACTGTCTGTATGTAACTTCTCCCACTCTGCAGGTGCAGACACAGCTTTGTTCCTGGCCCTTCTCCCACCCAACACTAAGGAGTCACAGGGACTGTTCTTCTATGACCGCAAACCTATGGCATTCTGAGGGAAAAGGAAAGACCATTGCACCACATTGTAGCTGAACCTATGTTTCCCTACTTCGTTTCACCTAAGGAACACAAAGTCATATTCCTAATGAATTGAGACAAACATTTGATTGTAAAACATATCTGTTCCTACATTTTCAACATCACAAGAAAGGAAGAAGAAGTCAAATTTGCTTGGTAAAATATGATTCTTGTGTTGGTTGACATTCAATTGATTTTAATTGTATTGTATTTATTGTATTATCATTATGATGATGATGATGTATTATTATTGTATTATTGTACTATGTATGTGCCTTAATGTGTATGCTGTACAACATCAGCATCTTGCTGCCTGGTGCAGCATAGTGTATTGTCATGTTGCAATTCAAATAAAGTCAAAATCAAAGACATTCAATGTATATATTTCACGTATCTGTCAACTATTCTTTTCTTGTGATCTTGTATACTTAGCCCAGTGGGTATAAATGTGCAATAAAGGTTCATTCATTGTAGACGTCAGGACTTTAAATAAAAAGGCTTAAGGAATAATGCGAAGGGGGACAGAGATGTCTGGAAGGGGACTGTGGGACTGATCCAGACAATCCGCCCGTGACGATGATGATGAAAGAATAAAATGTCTAGCAAGCTGAAAGTATGGTAATTTTGGATCAATCATTGCAGGTTGAAGAAGAGTGTTATTTCATTGGTCAGGTCATACAGGTATATGGGTCAAATGCATTGAACACTCATATTGAATAAATCTCACTAATTTTTTATCGGTTATTGATGATTTTTATGTATACTAATAGGATTTTCCTAAACGTTTCATCCTGTAACTTGGGTGGGAGGAACATTTTATCATGTAAAGAATATTTGCGTAATAAATGCTCATTTGCATAGTAAATGGGAAGTCCCTATAATAGCTCAATGGCAAAAGAAGAAAATTCCATATCCATCATGAATTTTTTTTTTCAGTTGGAGTCTGTGGAGATGAATCTTTCTAGGTATATGCTAACATGATTTGATTTACATCATCGATTATTAGGATTTACACATGTAGTTTTATGACTTACTTTTATGAGTTTGTGGTACAACTTACCACTGTAGACCTGGCCCAGTTGATATCTGCCTGGGGAGAAACTAGGTTTATTTGATAGTATGATGAGTGACGTTTAAGTGTGTGTTAGAATCTCCCTCTCAATTAGATTGACGCAATTATGCAAATCGACATCATTACCATGATAAACATGAAGAACTTGTTGACACACGCCGACTTAAAAGTTTGGCCAGGCTTCTTGTTACCATGACCGGTTGGACGGGTTTCTAGCGAAGTGTTGGGCAGTCCTTCTGCAGTATTGCCGGAAGTGAAGCTAACATAGATCCGCAATTGATCCCAAGCAGCATCTACCATGGACGGTGATCAAACTGCAAGTCGTGATCGTGTAGCCTTGGTGAGTTTGAGGTGCATTTATACTAGAGGGATAGGGGACCGAGACATGTAGAAATGGGGTGACAAATCATTGGTGATCAGGGTACAGTTTGACCAAAAATAGAGTTATCATTGGTTAAAGAGGGTTAGCGAAACGATGAAAGACTTCATTTACCAAACATCTCTGGTATAATCATAATGTCAATTGTAGTGTTAATAGGCCTGATCATAAGTCGGGTATTTCATGGTCCTGAAGCTTTACCAGACGATGTGGTGGTATGACACTGGTAGTAGTAAAGAGCGCACCTGACGGGTATTTTCACTCGGGTAGCGACCTCGGCGAATGGTACCTCGTAGCATTCTCTTCAAAAGGCAAATGATAAATGAAAATTGGTTAGAATCTGGATGTAATTTACAAAACTTTTACATGTACTTCGATTTGCACATAGTGTTATGAGTGTTTGCCATATGCCACTAGGTGACCGGGTCCAACAAGGGGATTGGGTTTGAGATAGTCCGGAGACTATGCAAGGAATTTGACGGGATCGTTTATCTAACAGGTGAGCATTTACTTACCCCCACCATGAAGGTTATGTTTTCGTCAGCGTTTTGACGATCCCCTATGGTACTGCAGTGGAACTTCTGGATTTGGGATCTCTCGTTCAGGACAAGCTATGGTCACGGTGGATAGTTCTCGTATTCAGGAAGAAGTGATGTAATTTGAACTTTAATATTCACAAGAATGGCGGTTCGTTGCTTTAGTTTAAAGATGATATTATATTCTTTGCGGCCTTGACAGATATAGATGAACAGCTTGGACAGGAGGCTGTCCAAAAGCTGAAGTCGGAGGGCCTGAACCCCAGCTTCCACCAGCTGGACATCACAAATGAGCAGAGTATTCAGGCACTGAAGCAGCATCTGCAGGACAGGCACGGGGGCCTGGATGTGCTGGTGAACAACGCAGGATTCGGTCTCAAGGTTCGTCATTATATTTCAGCCATACATAGTATGGTGAAATATATTGTATTCGTAATTATATTTCAGCCATACATAGTATGGTGAAATATATTGTATTCGTAATGTTTCTTTCTTTCTTTCTTTCTTTCTCCTGTCAAATCTTCAAAGTGATTCATCTCCGCCGTTCCTGGACCGAATGACCTAAAATTTGGCACAGGGGTAGAATGGGCCAATACCTTGATGCTTTTTTCTCAGTTTTTTCATATCTGCCTCTAAAATGATTTTATTGAGATTTTTTGGTCAATTTTAGACCAAAACTGTATATTTTTGCCCCTGTACCCTGGTATTACAACCAAATGAGCTGAAATTTGACAGAGATGTGCCTTAATAATGCCCCCATATAAATTCGATAACACTTTTGGTGTACAGTACAACAAAATGCTTATTTTTGCGATTTTTTGACCAATTTTTGACCAAAAAAGGACACTTTTGGCCCCTGTACCCTGATATTACAACCAAATGAGCTGAAATTCGACAGAGATGTGCCTTGATAATCTCTTCATATAAATTCAATAACACTTTTGGTGTACAGTACAACAAAATGCTTATTTTTGCGATTTTTTGACCAAGTTTTGACCAAAAAAGGACACTTTTGGCTCCTGTACCTTCGTATTGCAACCGAATGAGCTGAAATTTGACACAGATGTGCCTTGATAATCCCTTCATATAAATTCCATAACACTTTTGGTGTACAGTGCAACAAAATGCTTATTTTTGCGATTTTTGGCCAATTTTTGACCAAAAAAGGACACTTTTGGCTCCTGTACCCTGGTATTACAATTAAATGACCTGAAATTTGGTATAGATAGGCATTAGATACTTGGTAACAAGATTCAAGTAAAATTTTTGACATAAACAACTTTAAAATGATTAATTTTGGCACTTTTCTGAGGGGAAATTTGTTTTCTTTTGGCCTCCTGACGTGACCTTCCGTGACCCCGCACAGAGCCACACCTGTGCGCGTCAGCCGGAGAGTTAATTGAATCAAAGACCTAGCCAATCAGCGAAGAGGAGGCCAAAGGCTGATTATTATTCATAAGCTGGGCCTCATGATCCCGTATATAGCAGTGTTCCCGCCAGGGGGAGCGAAGCCCGCCTAAGGCTCTCGCATTTTAGACTATTCAGAAGGCTTTATATTGTATCAGTTCTTAGGGGCATATCTATGATAATCGCAGCAGTCACTTAACTTCTCTTCAGGAGTTTAGCGTAACACTATTTCAGGTCAAACCTTCAAAGGCAACTAAAAACAAACTTTAACGTTACTGAGTTCAACAGTACTTATAACTTGTTATCCGAAGTTGAAACGCTAGCGATGGTATTTTCGCTGCGCTGTTAGCTCCGTGCGACTGTTGTTGACGGTCTTATAACGGTATATTTTGCACCCCTGTACCCTGGTATGAGTGACATTTGGTATAGATAGGCATAAGATAGTTGGTAAAATGATCCAAGTAAAATTTTTGGCATAAAGTACTGTAAAAGGCTTAATTACAGCACTTTTTTTAGGGGAAATTGGTTTTCTTTCGTTCTCTATGCCATGACCTTTCGGACGTTCACCCCACAGAGCCGACATCTGCACCTGCGTCTAGCCGGCAGGAAGAGTTAATTCAATTAATGGTTCAGCCAATCAGCGAAGAGGAAAGCGAAGGCTAATTAATATTCATAAGCGGGACCACACAATACGTTAACTTGAAGACTCAGGCCGTACAGATTTCTCGCCAGGATTTTTTCAAAGCGTCGGACAGGGGTCCGGGGGCCGCCGAATGTCCCTGGCGGGGTCCAGGGGCAGGGCCACTGTGGGGGGGGGGGGGGGGGGGGGAACCCAGGTGGGCGAAGCCCACCCCCGGAAGCTCTTGCATTTTAGACTATTGAGAAGGCTTCTTTTATCAGTTTTTTTAGGGCCATATCTACGATAATCGTAGCAGTCACTTACTTCTCTTCAGCAGTTTGACTTTAAAATATTTCGGGTCAAAGCTTCAAAGACAACTAAAACCTCATAAACAACAAACTTTACTTAGCTCAACAGTATACAAAAATATTGTACGGGTTGCCATCCTTAGTTGAAGCGCTTATTTATAGCGCTAGTATCTTCGCTGCGCCGTTAGCCGCCGTGCGACTTTTGTTGACGGTCTGATATCCCTACGTCGCCGCCTCGCTGATATTCCCACGGACATTTTTCAAGAAAAATACCCAGCAAAAACGCTGTTCTGCGTCAAATTCTATTCTATAAAACATGTGGGACTCAGTGTTACAGTCTAAATATTTTGTAGAAGCACCGCTGTAGGAAAGAAGGTCCAAGCAATGTAAAACATCACGTAGCATGAAGTCCGCTGTCAACTGGCACACAGCACATGACTGTTTGAAACTCTAAGTCTAATCAACAGCCGTGTTTGATTGATAGCCGGCGGTCCTTTGATGAAGTCGGCGAAAGGTGCGTTAGTTAGAAAATCTGCGTTTAGTTTTGATACGTAATTATAAGTTAGACAGTGGCGAGAATGATTATTTTCTCATCAATATTTCTCTTCAGAATTATTTGAACTTAATTGTACATCTAAACAATTGGCTTACCTGTGCAATGTTTATATGATTAATGATCAGTGTACTGAAATCATGTGTAACGTATGGCTCCTAGCCAATAGATCAGCATTTTCTCTATAGTGACCACCTGTCTATAGTGGCCACATTTCCTAGTGCTGTTGTTGTTTGACATAAACTTTGAACATTTAAATTGTAAGTAACTTTAAACTGCCAGAGTTTCAGCCCAATAAAACACTCTCAGCGCCAGGGTATGAACAGACTGACCAGACAGACGAAAATAAATCCTCGAACAAGGTTCAATCGTATCTTCCGGGTCTGGCAGGAAGTTGTTAAACTAAAATAAGAATAGGCTCGATGGCTGATTGCATACAAAGTAAAACGGTTTAACAGTTTTACAGCTTGAAGAAAACAAACGCTCCTACAGTACCTGCACCTGCTTGATAATTATTAAATCGTATGCCCTACTTGAATAAAAAAAGTTCACTGCAATAATAAATGTACCCACATCACAAGGAGCTTATACTTTTTAAACTTACACCTAGTTATCGTACTGAAAATTGTTAATGACATTACATGAAGTCATTCAACAATTTTCAGTCATGATGAAAATTTTCTGAATGGAAGGTGTGATTATTGTCATTTTCTGAAAAATAGAAGCAAGCTCTGTTTTTACCTGGAATCAATTCACAATACCAGTCCACTTTGGGGGATAATGTACTGTTAAGAGGATGTTCCATTTTTGCGCAGGGGTGATTTGGAACAGTCCAATGTTGCGTGGGAAGGGGTATGGCTGAAATATGCTGTATTTGCTCTTAAGCAAATGTCGGCCTTTCTAGTGTTTCTTTCTTTCTTCTTTCTCCTGTCAAATTTTCAAAGTGATTCATCTCCGCCGTTCCTGGACCGAATGACCTGAAATTTGGCACAGGGGTAGAATGGGCCAATACCTTGATGCTTTTTTCTCAGTTTTTTCATATCTGCCTCTAAAATGATTTTATTGAGATTTTTTTGGTCAATTTTAGACCAAAACTGTATATTTTGGCCCCTGTACCCTAATATTACAACCAAATGAGCTGAAATTTGACAGAGATGTGCCTTGATAATGCCCCCATATAAATTCGATAACACTTTTGGTGTACAGTACAACAAAATGCTTATTTTTGCGATTTTTTTACCAATTTTTGACCAAAAAAGGACACTTTTGGCCCCTGTACCCTGGTATTACAACCAAATGAGCTGAAATTTGACAGAGATGTGCCTTGATAATGCCCCCATATAAATTCAATAACACTTTTGGTGTACAGTACAACAAAATGCTTATTTTTGCGATTTTTTTTACCAATTTTTGACCAAAAAAGGACACTTTTGGCTCCTGTACCTTGGTATTGCAACCGAATGAGCTGAAATTTGACACAGATGTGCCTTGATAATACCTTCATATAAATTCAATAACACTTTTGGTGTACAGTACAACAAAAGGCTTATTTTTTGCGATTTTTGGCCAATTTTTGACCAAAAAAGGACACTTTTGGCTCCTGTACCCTGGTATTACAATTAAATGACCTGAAATTTGGTATAGATAGGCATTAGATACTTGGTAACAAGATTCAAGTCAAATTTTTGACATAAACAACTTTAAAATGATTAATTTTGGCACTTTTCTGAGGGGAAATTTGTTTTCTTTTTGCCTCCTGACGTGACCTTCCGTGACCCCGCACAGAGCCACACCTGTGCGCGTCAGCCGGAGAGTTGATTGAATCAAAGACCTAGCCAATCAGCGAAGAGGAGGCCAAAGGCTAATTAATATTCATAAGCGGGGCCTCATGATCCCGTATATAGCAGTGTTCCCGCCAGGGGGAGCGAAGCCCGCCTAAGGCTCTCGCATTTTACACTATTCAGAAGGCTTTATATTGTATCAGTTCTTAGGGGCATATCTATGATAATCGCAGCAGTCACTTAACTTCTCTTCAGGAGTTTAGCGTAACACTATTTCAGGTCAAACCGTCAAAGGCAACTAAAAACAAACTTTAACGTTACTGAGTTCAACAGTACTTATAACTTGTTATCCGAAGTTGAAACGCTAGCGATGGTATTTTCGCTGCGCTGTTAGCTCCGTGCGACTGTTGTTGACGGTCTTATAACGGTATATTTTGCACCCCTGTACCCTGGTATGAGTAACATTTGGTATAGATAGGCATAAGATAGTTGGTAAAATGATCCAAGTAAAATTTTTGGCTTAAAGTACTGTAAAAGGCTTAATTACAGCACTTTTTTGGGGGGAAATTGGTTTTCTTTCGTTCTCCATGCCATGATCTTTCGGACGTTCACCCCACAGAGCCGACATCTGCACCTGCGTCTAGCCGGCAGGAAGAGTTAATTCAATTAATGGTTCAGCCAATCAGCGAAGAGGAAAGCGAAGGCTAATTAATATTCATAAGCGGGACCACACAATACGTTAACTTGAAGACTCAGGCCGTACAGACTTCTCGCCAGGATTTTTTCAAAGCGTCGGACAGGGGTCCGGGGGCCGGCGGGGTCCAGGGGCAGGGCCACTGTGGGGGGGGGGGGGGGGGACCCAGGTGGGCGAAGCCCCCCCGGAAGCTCTTGCATTTTAGACTATTGAGAAGGCTTCTTTTATCAGTTTTTTTAGGGCCATATCTACGATAATCGTAGCAGTCACTTACTTCTCTTCAGCAGTTTGACTTTAAAATATTTCGGGTCAAAGCTTCAAAGACAACTAAAACCTCATAAACAGCAAACTTTACTTAGCTCAACAGTATACAAAAATATTGTACGGGTTGCCATCCTTAGTTGAAGCGCTTATTTATAGCGCTAGTATCTTCGATGCGCCGTTAGCCGCCGTGCGACTTTTGTTGACGGTCTGATATCCCTACGTCGCCGCCTCGCTGATATTCCCACGAACATGTTTCAAGAAAAATACCCAGCAAAAAACGCTGTTCTGCGTCAAATTCTATTCTATAAAACATGTGGGACTCAGTGTTACAGTCTAAATATTTTGTAGAAGCACCGCTGTAGGAAAGAAGGTCCAAGCAATGTAAAACATCACGTAGCATGAAGTTCGCTGTCAACTGGCACACAGCACATGGCTGTTTGAAACTCTAAGTCTAATCAACAGCCGTGTTTGATTGATAGCCGGCGGTCCTTTGATGAAGTCGGCGAAAGGTGCGTTAGTTAGAAAATCTGCGTTTAGTTTTGATACGTAATTATAAGTTAGACAGTGGCGAGAATGATTATTTTCTCATCAATATTTCTGTTCAGAATTATTTGAACTTAATTGTACATCTAAACAATTGGCTTACCTGTGCAATGTTTATATGATTAATGATCATGTGTAACGTATGGCTCCTAGTCAATAGATCAGCATTTTCTCTATAGTGACCACCTGTCTATAGTGGCCACATTTCCTAGTGCTGTTGTTGTTTGACATAAACTTTGAACATTTAAATTGTAAGTAACTTTAAACTGCCAGAGTTTCAGCCCAATAAAAGACTCTCAGCGCCAGCCTCGAGGGTATGAACAGACTGACCAGACAGACGAAAATAAATCCTCGAACAAGGTTCAATCGTATCTTCCGGGTCTGGCAGGAAGTTGTTAAACTAAAATAATAATAGGCTCGATGGCTGATTGCATACAAAGTAAAACAGTTTAACAGTTTTACAGCTTGAAGAAAACAAACGCTCCTACAGTACCTGCACCTGCTTGATAATTATTAAATCGTATGCCCTACTTGAATAAAAAAAGTTCACTGCAATAATGAATGTACCCACATCACAAGGAGCTTATACTTTTTTAAACTTAAACCTAGTTATCGTACTGAAAATTGTTAATGACATTACATGAAGTCATTCAACAATTTTCAGTCATGATGAAAATTTTCTGAATGGAAGGTGTGATTATTGTCATTTTCTGAAAAATAGAAGCAAGCTCTGTTTTTACCTGGAATCAATTCACAATACCAGTCCACTTTGGGGGATAATGTACTGTTAAGAGGATGTTCCATTTTTGCGCAGGGGTGATTTGGAACAGTCCAATGTTGCGTGGGAAGGGGTATGGCTGAAATATGCTGTATTTGCTCTTAAGCAAATGTCGGCCTTTCTAGTTTCCATAAAAATTTCGTGGCACGTATTGGTGTACAAGCGTTTTGGGCTGGAACTTTCAACCATTTAGCAATGTAAATAGAGTCCATTTGCATGTTCCTGAAAAATGTTACAACGCAGTCCATTTTTGCTTAGCTTTCCCCATTTCTTCTTAAAAAAAAGAACGGTTTACTTTGTCCCTATCTTTCTACCAATGACTTACGATAATTGATGCAGTTCTACTCATGTTTTCTTTTTTACCACTTTGCTTGTCTACCAACTGTTGACATGCATATTCTCTTGTCAAAATGTGTGGTACAAATATCAAGTTGCAATAACACCGAAACACTAGAGGCGAGTAGAAACAGTCTCCTAGCTCCCGGGAATCAAACCCGAAACACCATCATCACTACGCCAAAAGGTCAGGGCCATTTGGAATGGTCAGTTACATAATTGGTGGTGCTTGAACCTCACTGTTACAACCCTTTACCGATAATAGACTTTGTAAATGAATCACAATTTCTTATGATTATTTGTTGAACAAAAAGACGACACGTTTTTTTCTTAAATCCACAGCCTGAGATAAGAGATAACTTTCCCTACGCATTCCAAGCGGAGAAGTCAGTCGGAGTCAACTTCTTCGGAACCCTGGCTGTCAGCAAAGCTCTGCTGCCAATCATCAGGCCCCATGGAAGGTGGGCGGAGTTACCGACTATATCAGCATCACACAATTGGAAATAAGATGAGCTGCCTCTTCTTTGAGCATGAAGTTCCTTCCGATCAAATCAGTTAGAGATGCACGTTTGAAATATTGAGACATTTGGCAAGAATGGTAACTTGATCTGTTTCGAAATTTGGTCTCTTTCGATTTTAAATTTGTGCCACTAGGGCCTAGGCTTTACAAGGGTTCGAACAAACGAATTTTGTGAGAGAACTAAAGATGAAACCCGTTTTACAACACTGAAACGTCGTTGATGCATCGGAGAGTTACATGTACGGACTTCTTGTGATTTTCTCAGGGTGGTTAATATGTCCAGCCTGTCTGGTAACAAGGCTATACAGAACTGTAGTGCGGAGTTGCAGGCCCGGTTCAGGGACAGAAGCATGAAGGAAGAAGAACTTGTGATGTTGATGAAGAAGTACATTGAGTGAGTATTGGCCAAACCCAACTTTGAAGATAATACTGGCAAGAAATCTATCTTAATACAGTATTCTACAGAGCGTCTAAGTAACTCGTTAAGCGTAGAATGATTTACGGATCAATCTTTCGATAGATTTTGAAACAAAAACACAAAAGGTTAAAAGTAAAAAAAAAATGATATCTTTTAAATTTCATTCCAGCACAGTGTTGGAATATTTTATTTCAATTCCTGTATACTAGCTGTGACCTAGAGGCTCCCGTGTCGTTTGCATATTCCTTTGTGATGTTGTATAATGTATTTTGCTGCTTTTTGGGTTACGATAATGTAGTACGGTCTATAAGTATGCAGGATTATTATGTAAATCTTGCATATTTTTGTTTCCATAGCATGGCCAGGGTAGGGAAGCATAAGGAGCATGGCTATCCGAACTCAGCCTACGCCATGTCCAAGATCGGAGTGACGTCACTGACGTACGTCCAGGCGCGGGAGATGGAAGAAGATCCCAGAGAGGACATCCTGGTCAACTGTGTGAGTAACGTTACACATTTCTGACGTGTGTCGAGTTTAGAACGCCTGGTTGTCAAAGATTTTGATTTGTCAACAAATGCCGAGCATTTTCGTGATGGTAGGCAAGGTGGTCTTGTAGCTACGGTTTCTGACTTAGAATCTAAAGGTTCTAAGTTCCAATCTCTTGCAGGCCACAAAGTTGTGTCGTTGGGAAGATCACTTTACACCTGTTTCCCCGCCCGACTAGGGTGAATATGAGTACGCTAGAGACGTCCTCTCGTATGGAATGTACAGCCGGCGGTCCCGTGTTTGAGGAGGGCCACACCTCAGGCGAGCACGTTAAGGATCTCACCTATATCATCGGAAAGAGTGGGGGTCATTCCTTGTGACCTTACACAGGGAACACACACCTTACTCAGTTTGTACTTACTGTACAAAGCTGGTGTGTTGTGGTTAGGCCATGTTGATTTGATTATATGGATGACATCCTCTGTGAACTCCAAAACTGATGCGAGCGAGCGAATAAAAAAAAAGTTTGGCCAAAAAAAAAGTTGCCTTCAGTATGAAATAAAAGTGGCCAGGAAGGTTGAACATAGGACTAAACACACATAATATGGTATACCAACAGTTAGGTGTAGGGACCAGTACATCATACGGGTGCAAAACATTTGTTTTTCTTCTTGGAACAATCCGAAAAAAAACAGACCTGAAAAAAAAAATCAGAGGAACAGGTTTCGCCAATTACAAAATGGACACACTATGTCTGCAGGCATTTGGGGTCTTACCGGGCCAAGAAGACAACAATAGCGAAGTTAAGTAGAGTTTATAGTCAATTATATTGTACCAAGTTTCTACAGTCAGAGGTACAGAGACAGTTAGCCTTTATTACATGGAGATGGAATTTTAAAATGCCAGTGGTAGTCCAATAATCCACCAAACAGATTCCTTTGTAGCAAAATTGACCAATTACCATTGTTTTGAGTATTGCCAGTTCTCAAGTTTCCACAGACAATCAGGTCCAGGTTCAGGTCCGGACCTGGAAATGATCCTCTGGACCTGAACGGGACCTATACCTGAATTTTCTGCACTGGTACCTTCCCCTACCAACAATAGATTTTTTTCTTTCTGTCCTTTCACATCTTATTCTTTGACTTTATATTTATTTTGGCATTCTATGGCATTGGTTATCTGTTTTCTGATACTTTTTTTCAATCTACGGAATATTTGTGCTCATTTTACAACTGCTTTGCACAATTTACTGTGTGGTCGAAAACTTTTTTTTTTTTGGAAATGGCCGAAAATTGGTGAGAGCGCGGATGTCATCCATAGAATCAAATCAACATGGCCTTACATGAAATGAGAAACAAACAGTTATCGCTGTCTGTTACAGTGCTGTCCAGGTTGGTGTAAAACTGATAGCGCGGGCTGGGAGAAGCCTCCAAGGAGTGCTGCCGAAGGTAACGTTATAGCTGATACCCTAAATAAGACCATCCTAATAGCAATACCCTGTCACACAGCACGAAAAATCGATCGGTCGACGAGTCAGTGACCTCTAAATGACTTTTTCGGCAGTATGAACGCCAAGTGCTCTTTAGATCACCATACCACATTTAGAAATAGACAGGTGTTCGCAGGTGACCAGGATCCATTCAATGTGAGAGGATAAATTTTCAGGCAAAAATATGGTACAATTTCTTCGGATTTTGTGATTCTAGCGATCAACATATACAATTGAATCTCGTCAGATATGTGGCAGGGCTGTAATTAATAACATTCATGGCTACCGGTACCACCGACATACAGGTCTAATAGAAAAAAATCGCCCTCGTCTCATATCGCCCATGATTTAATAATCATATAAGGATCACAACATCTCCGGTTATGTCGTTTGTACAAGTTGCAGATGGAAAGAAATAATATTGGTAGTCAATATAGGCTACATGTATTTGCTCTATGACGCATTACTTGTATAGGTCTACCGAAGCTATAATGAAAAATGCTGTATTTGATTTTTCATCCTTCTTACAACTATCGTATTCCTGTTCCACACCAGGTGCAGACACCCCCGTGTTCCTGGCTCTGCTCCCACCCAACACGAAGGACTCACACGGACTGATGTACCATGACCGCAAACCCATACCGTTCTGAGTTATCAAAAATGATCTGCGAGATATACATTGAATACTGTTTCGTCGTCTTCATTTCGGTTTGAGTTATTGGGGCTGCACGGGAGGCGGCGGTAGCTGTTGTCTACATTCTGCACAACTCATTACAGAACTCAGTTCAGCACCAAGGACAGTCCCAACCATCTATGAATGTTGTTATTGGACATGAAAAATAAGCTGCGAAATATACATTGAATACTGTTTCGTCGTCTTCATGTCGAGTTTGAGTTATTTGGGCTGAATTCTGCACGGAACGAGTCTGTAGCTGTTGTCACAGCATCAGCATTCTGCGCAACTCACTACAGAACTCAGTTCAGCACCAAGGACGGTCCCTTAAGCTTCCACCAATCTATGAATGTTCTTATTGGACATCTAGTTTACATATACCGATATAGAATACAACACGGTGTATTCCGTATAACCATCAGTCCCAGCCCAACCACGGGTAGGATCGCACGAAGACCAAATGAAATGTTTAAAGGAAGCCCGTGTGATATACAACATAGAACCCTATGTGATACAGAAAATTAGAATCCGAACACGTAAATAATATAAATATATATACTCATCCATTGATCTCTGTCAATGACATTATGGATAAAATACTGCCTTAAATGACTTGTTTTCATTACGATGAATGTTGATTAGAAGCTCATTTTCTACTTGCGTATATAGCAGTGAACAACCCCTCAAACAAATATCATACTTAACATATTTTAGCTACAAGGCGTGAAACAGAATAACATCATTTCCTCATTTCTCAAGATAAAAGCCCACTAACATCCGAGGGCGTCGACAAAAAATAGTTATATAATGCCCTGTGAAACGTTGTTAATACGAGTAAGTCTTCTCAGTAAACAATCATTACAAAGCCAATGCTGATGTAGACCCAACATGGTAGCCTCGATAGCAGATTCTTTGGCTTCATAGCTGACATTTCTTTTTGTACTGGGTCGTTGGACGTGAATGTCCAGCAAAAGTGTATGATGGGGTAAAACAAGAAGACTAGAAAATGCCCAGGGAGCCTGCAATGGAGACTATTAACAGAGGACGACATTTTGTAATGGTAACGATAGTTCACACGGGACACAGAGTCTCCACTTCCTTCATGAGCCTGAGGCACTTCTCCTCCTGCCACGGCAGCGCCACACACTGAACTGCCACGGGCAGCCCGACTGCGCCTCTGGTTGTCTGTAGGGAAACAACAAACGTAAGGATAACTTCCGTGAAAATTTAAACGGTCGGTGTGTTTTGTTTTTATTAGCCAATCGTATCATACTCTTGTTCATGAAGTAAGGGACCAGATTTACTGCACCTTTGTCTACGTCTGTAGGAAACAACAACTTCAAAACCCTTGTTGACGATTTTTTGTCATTTTAACCTCCATGAGCTGATTGGTTTATCAGTTTAGTACAACGGTTTTTAATATTAATGATTCAATTGCATTGAATGGTAGGAAGAGGAAATAGAACGAACATGTTAACAATTACAAGTACTCATATCAAAACATTTTCTTACATGGGTATTTTGTACCCCAAGTCCATTGCATGAGACTTGGCTACCGATGTATTTCGTCCCGAAGACTTGTTATTTTTTCTTACCTCTTTTATGATCTTGTCCATCAGGTCGTTGCCATAGCCACGCCAATCATCCAGCAGCCTGTCATCCTCCTCTGTTACCATGGTTACAGGAACAACACCGGCAGGAAAGTCGAGCAGGTTGAAGATTGAGCAGTATGCTAGAGCACCTGCACATGAATATTGCCTTCACTATCTCTCCAAATGGAATGGAAAACATAGAGTAACATTTCGACTTAACGTATGCTTTCAGCAGTTTAATAATGATGTTATGCATCATGGAATGTTTTTTCTGTCACTTGAGAGACTGAAAGAAGTAGTCACGGTACACTGTTGACCATAACTAGTCAATGGAAAAAATGATTAAAGGGGCCAACAACACAAGCTACAATGCAGATAGAGAATGTGACTTAATATCATTTGAACTAACCTACTGCCATACCAGCGTGCTCTGGTTTGCACGCAGGCATGCCGAACGCTGGGCACAGAAGCACATCTATGTCCTTCTTTTTCAACTCGTTCTGAAATTGCTCTATGTACTTCTGTAGAAAAGGAGAGGGGGTGACATGCATTTATTTAGAGTACTGTTCGTGGAGTACTGTTAAAAGTCACCTCAATGTCACCATATCTACTTTATTGCGACCTTTACTTAGCCAATAGGGCATAATTGAACAGCTAGATTGTGAATTGTATGATAAGAGATATGTTTGCTTAAATCCTGATTTGTTAAACAACAGTACTCGTTCGTATGTTTCACCATGACATAGTTGTATTTTATCCCGTAGTACGAAGCTGTCAGGTCTGACATCATTTGATTAAACTATTTATATATACCATAACCCATACGTCTATTACATTATCAAAAGTGGAAACCTAGCCAATTGCAAGTGAGGCAATCTTAAAAACAATTAGACAAATAGTTATGAAATGTCACATACCTCCCTCTCCTCCAACCTTTGCCACAGATCAAAGATTGACCTGAATAGCAAATAGGAGAAACATAAACACCCTGATACCACCAACATTTGTAGACTCACCAAAAGCAGTGCTACTATTAAAGATAGGTTTAACGTTAGGCCATAAAGCATTGAATTTACATACCCAATCAACCTGTGAGAGATCATCTTCGCAACTCTTGGCCACTGGAAGACAGAAACCATAATTGCAGCCTTAGTGATCTAAGCCTGGCATTAGAAGTTTCAGTGTGGGATCAGATTATGGTCTCACTGGTGTAAGTACTGTGAACATCTTTAGCTAAACATACCTTTGGAATAGAGTGGTGCAATAGACCACAATAAAAGACAATTGATGTAGATACTTACGAAAGGCTTGAGAAGGAAGCCTTGAATCTTGCGCAAAAAGTGAGGCATTTTCAATAACGGGACTTGCTTTTCCAGATATTCATGTATCACCTCATCTTTCCTGAAACGTTATTTTCATGATGATTACACATTAATAAGGAAATTACGATTCCAAAGAGCATATATGGAGCTTCGTAGACCTCCTGGTCAAATGTATCTATTACAAGGTTTCACGATTCTAAGTCTGCGTGCACTGCGAAATGCACTGTGGGGGATGTGTGAAAGGCAAATGCCCCTAGATTGCAGGCATGAATTGTTTGTCAAGCACTGTCTTGATTTGCATTGCAATGGCTATGCTTGTTTTGCAATTTTTTATGACCCTAGGACCCTTTATTTTTGACATATCACTCATAATGTATTTCTTACACATACACACTGAGAAAATCGTGAATCCCATTTTAATATATAGGTTTGACCAGGTTGTCTCCCGTTATGCTCCTTTGTTTGACCAACTAAAGATCAAGAACCATAATTTATGCATATTTAATCATGAAAAATATTCTAGATTTCATAAGATTCTATTTATCAAAAAGATGAAAAATACATTGTTAGAACAGAAATTAGTGATATTCGTCTAAAATGCCAACGGTTGCCATGGCAACACGAAAAGTGGAATTTTTTCAAACTTTGCGAAATTGTTGCCAACTCAATTTTAGCCATTCTGGCGTTATGCGACATGAAAGTTGGTGCATTCCTCAAAAGCAACCCCCCTTCTGAATAGGGCTATATGATATTATGACCACATGTGTCTGGTCATACCAATGTGTAACAAGGACATGGACGGAGAATTACTACCGAGCCACATGGTAGTTGAAGATATAGGTTTACCTGTACTGACCCAGAGAATTAGAGTATACGTGGTAGTTTAAGACACACACTCACAGCCACTTTTTAGAGACTGTCTCTCCGTTATCAGCAGTCATGAGCCTCGTGGTCAAGTCGATAAGGGCTCGTGAGTCATCCGGTGGATCAAAGGCGACCAGCTGGAACACAATTGAAGTCCTACTTGAAATATCACTCACCAAAATGTCCAAAATACAAGTCACCAAAATGAAAGTAAAACTGAACATTCGTACAGTAAAATTCTTTTAATCACAAACAAGATAGTACTCACATCCAGCGTACAACATGAACAGAAATGAGGGGGGGGGGGTATACAAACTGAGTCATGTTTGGAACGGCATTCTCGCTGCTCAAGCGCAACCTACATCATTCTAACCCTGATTATGGTGTCTGACAGACATCGAAACGTTGTATGTGAGTACTACTCTGTTTGTCTTAAAAAGAACTTTACTCTGAGTAATTATCAAACTGATAAAATTGATTACGGAAAACTGAACATCACCGTGTGGCCAGCTTTCTCCAAGGCTTCCTTTGCCATGATGACAGCCCTCCCCATGGACGGGGTGGGGGGACAGCAGGGCATGGCGGTGAAGTATCCTATTCGCATGGGCTGGTTATCTTCATACGTCTGTGAGAAGATATAAGACATGACATCTGGCAATAGAATACTATCCTCACATGGATATGCATATATCTGCAGAGAGAGAGAAAGAGAGAGGGAGTAGATATATATTGTAGATAGATATACATACATAAATATACAGTATCGCCAATGACTTTGTACACATAATATGATATTTTTGTAAAATAATCAATCATTATTATAACAGCCAGGACGGCCTTTTAAATGTGATATTAGATTAGATGGTAACCTAGACAACAGAGCCAAAATGGTCTAACATACATTCTCATAATTCCACCAGGTGTCATTATACCGCCACCTCAAAAAACGTTGTTTTAGAGGCCTTCTCTAGATTGTCTTCAACACCTAAATATCTGAATTGTATTACATTTAGGATATTTAACATTCGGTGATCAAGACAATCTTGGGAAGACCTCCATACTAACGGTTTTTGAGTTGGCGGTATAATGACACCTGGTGGAATTATGAGAATGTATGTTATAATGTTCATGAAGGTTAGAAATCCACGAAAACAATATCAAAGACAATTCAATCTCTACAACTGGATGACATAAGAAGATTGGTTCCGGGTACTTTGAGCAACATCCATCACTATTCCTCTAGCGACGCTGAAGAAAAGTGATGGATAGCGCTCGACACGGTCGAAAGTAATGTCTGTATTTTATTCACGGTTGCGATGTATTTGTCTTCACATGTCCCACCTCTTGTTGGAATGGTATTGGTACCACCCGCGGGTCCAGTTGGAACATGTCCGGTACTAGCAGAGCCTTCAGACCCAGGGCTAAACTGTCCACATCTCTGGCCAGTAGACCAGGACTTGAAATAACTGAGAGGAATGCATAAGATCTAGAATCATTATTAAAATTAAAGTTTATCCAGTGTATGTAGTGCTGATCCAACCAAGTCGAACAATTGCCTAATACATGTGTAAGACCTGTCCTTGGTGCTGAACAAACAATTCACAACTTTGCTTGAAAGATCATCTAGAGTCATTGATAGAGTAAAGGGTATCTAGTGCATGCATGTCTAAACCAACCAAGCTAAACACTGGCAACGTTAAACTGAGTGTACCCCACAAACACGTGAAAGTTAATCTGTGATGGTATTGATAATTCTGAATCATAATTGAACTGTTGCAACAAAACATCGACATTCACAATTGTTAGATTGTCCAACTCTAGTCTTTGTGAAGGAATGAGCAATCCACCGCCTTTGTCACGTCGCGTATGCAGATGGAACGCTTGAACTTTTTGCAACTTGTGATACTCTCACCACAAATTTTGCGTTCTGCATATCATGACGTCACAGAATTCGTCGATTGCTTATTTCTTTGCGAAGACTGGAAGTGCAGTTTTTGTGTTAGAAATTTCCGTTCAATATTTATTCTTAACACTTCTGCTTGCAGTCATGAGAACAGATGTGTAATATGGTCTTTTAAGTGTGAATGAGGTATGGCTGCAATGACAAAAGTTAACAATTATGAAGAAAAGTTAAGCTAGCAGTAAGTGTTTGAATAAGCGCGGATAAGGTATGGCTTAGCTGAGAGAAGTGCATGTTTGAAAAGAAGAGGTAGAGTCACCGCAAGTGTTGATAATAATCATGGCTTAACTGACTGACATGATCAGAGGAGGAATAAGGAAGGGTAACACTTGACTATGTATATGTGTTGCTACTGACGTGACAATGTGAATTATATGTACTCAGTACTCAACAAACCATTACTACACGTCACACGTACCTCCCGGCAGTCCAGGATAAGTTTTCGACAAACCCCTGCCACTGAAAAAAAAACATAATGGATATCTCATAAAGTAGGCTGGCTATTACCGGCAGTGCACCATTGGGAAAAGGTCAAGATAAACTATGACTTGATCTTGATCTTATTGCTAATAAAAGATCGTTTAGATATTCATAGCAAATTTTAAGTCAGATCAATCAGTTTCAGGACTGCTATTCATGCTCTTGCAGAGGGGGTGACTACAGCTGAATGTCCTGTTGATGATATTAAAATATGCTTTAGTAGTACTATACTATACTAGTATTAAGTTGCTCGTAAATGAGACCACACATGGATTTCACACCAGACTTGAGCTCGCCACAAGAATAAAATGTAAGTCATTTAAATTTACAACTGAAATAATTCGGACTGGATCAATAAAGGAAAAAGAAGAAAAAATGTTTCACAAAGGATACCGAAAGAGAATTTAAAACGGAATGGCAGCTATATACTGATGAAATAGTTCATTGGTCCAGAATTCAACGCCTTCCTTTATTCAATTTTCCTATACCTGATCCTCAGACCAGTTGGCTTAAATCCGCAGATACCGCAGAAATGGGCGGGGCCTCGGACACTTCCAGCCCCGTCAGTTCCGAACCCAAGGACCGACCCTCCTGCTCTGATCAGGGCCGCCTCCCCGCCTGATGACCCACCTGGGGACCGCGTGGGGTCAAGCGGGTTCACGGTGGTACCAAAGACCGGGTTGCTGCATGAGAAACTGTGTCGTGGTAGAGAGGGAGAAATGCATGTAAAATTATGATCTCAGTAGGAAGTTCCGCCCTAAAATCTTCTTTCCTAAAACTTTCTCGCGATTGCTTCCCTGATTTGTATAAACTAAAACGTTTCAAGACGGACAGACATCTGTCATCACAACCTTCTTCAAGTGCATCCCAAGACACTTGAGGTCTCATTGATGTATTACTCCAAGTGGGTAAAAGAGATCAGAGCCAAAAACTGAACGGCTGCATGGACGCATGTTTTTAGCGGTGAGAAATTCCCTTTTAGCCATCCGAACTGATATCAAAAGTTAGATTGGTGAAGGCTTGCTTGTAACTGAAGAAATTAACAGGTAAAGTTTTGCAGCCGCGCGCTAGGTCGTAGGTACACAGTCCTGGGTTCTGAGTGGTGCGGTTGTACACTAGCAGGGAAAAAAGTGCCTTTTGCGGGGATTGACTAATTGTTGCTTGTAATTGCTATAAACAACAAACCTATGAATTCTAGTCATTGGCAATTTTGTTCCATAATATAGAGTAAATTTGCTCAACATAGAATGAAAAATCTGCTGACATTTCATGTAACTTCATTGTGAACGCAACCATGTAAAATACGAATTATAACATAGAAGTCTGTTACATGTGTCACAAAAGGCACGGCTCCTTGTTTCCTCAGCACCTGGACAATGACAGCGTCCTCACCTGAAGATATGCCCAGATACTTTGTCACGCCCATGGTGGTCACCATGCCCTGGGTAACAGAATTGGATAATGTAAGGGGGGATGGGTGGTTATTGGTTATTGGGTTATTGGTTATTGGGTGGGCCGACTACTCACTCTTTGCAGCCAGGAGCTGAATTGCGAGGAGCTTACAATAGGCGGGACTAAATCGCAAGGGTCTGAAGCGAGTTGCCATTCGGCGCCACTCAGGTGACCTCAATACGACTGTCGCAAGTGTCTGGAGCGAGCTGCCATTCGGCGCCACTCAGGTGACCTCAATACGACAGTAATTGCCCCAGGTGGGGCCAAGGTACTGTAGGTTTTGGACCACTCACACCGCACCATGGCACGTGTGGCGGGTTCTTTAACGTGCCTGGGGTATGGCTCTCCCAAGACACGGGACCTCCATTTAACGTGCTATCCGAGGGACGGCCCTAGCCGAAGCTAGGTACTCATTTTCACCTGAGTAAAGTGAGGAAAGTCGTGTAAAGTGCCTTTCCCAAGGACACAAGATCGGTGACACGCAGCCGGATTCGAACCTGCAACCTCTCGGTCACGGGCCGAACACAATACCACTGTGCCACGCGGTCCCACGGCCCCGTATCCGCGTGTGTAAATGGAGAGATGTGCAAATTGTGATGCACATAATGGTTATTATATTGCCTACTTGCTAATATGTACATGGTGAGGCGGAGGTGAAGCCTGCCAATATGATTGCGTAGTCTTAGTTGTTTCAGTCATGTTACTCGTGTACAGTAGAGAGCAGACTGCTACCTTAATGTTGTAATTTTCCTTGACAGACACAGGAACACCATGTAGTATTCCCAATGGCTGGTCCACCACATCCACATTCTGAGCTCTCACCTATGAAATAAAAAAAGATAATACTTAACGATACCATTATGGATACTTGGACCTGATATTAGACACTCAATGTTGTAAATGCTACATCTCTATCTTCTTTTTTTATGACAGAAATGATGATGGCAACGGGAAACTTTGTTGGAAGATCCTTTTGGCAACGACCGCACGAGCTAGTCTTATTTTCCTATATAATTTTACTTAAGCAGAAGTAGGAATAAAAAGCAGGATTTTCAAAGACAACCTAACTGTAATTTTATACAATAGTAACTATTCTCAAACCAAAGCATCTGGAATCGGCTCTGTCAGACAGTTCAACTCTTCATTCACTGCAGTCGCCTGGGGCAGGGAACAAAAGGCACACTTTGCAGATCCATATTGGGTAATTATAGATAGCCCTTAATCTCCAGGCAGATCTGCCGGTGGCACTGAGAGTTTAGCTGGCCAAGGAGTGTTCTCAGCCACCTGGGGTAGTGCTAAGCTTAAGCTTAAGCTTAAGCTCTGATAAAAAGTATCCGAGACCTTAAGCACCGAAGAAATCGTAACAAACATCCAGTGGTGCCGATAGTCTCTTATAACGGAGTTATAGATTCGTTTCCGCAGCATACATGTATCATGAATAATTTGCCTAAATTTCACAATGTTTGTTCACCTTTTCCTGGAACGCCTGCAGCACCTGTACAGCTGACAGCTGTCCGTCTCCCAGCTGCTGGGTCAGCTGGGTCAAGGTCAGGGACTGGATCTTCCTCCTTCTGGCTGCTTGTACTGTTGGCTGTGTTGATATAATAGAACACATGTGGTGAAATATGTTTCTTGCCTCGAGAGGACACACCATAGTTCATTTCCGGTTTCAACTCGAGGCTGCATACCATTAAGTCTGGTGACTTCCAGTGAATGATTCTGAAGCAAAATGTGGTACGGAAAGACTGAGCTACAAGGCCAACGGAGCTTTGTTTTTTTCGTCAACATCATTATTTCTTCAACCTCCGAGCCATGGTGAAATTGATGGAACAACATTTTCTATCAAGAAAAAACATTAGGCTAAATTGGGAATGTTTGCGTAGGACAAACCCCACTTTAAAATTTCGCGACAAGAATGACCAAGGAGGTTTGGAATGACTGATGTTGGCAGAAGAAGCAAATCTTGTGTCACATGTTAGAGCTAGCCTGATTAAATCTCGCTTATAGTAACCCACCCAACACTTGGCCGGCCTCCTCTGTGGGGAGGGGCCAGTTACAGCCCCGGACAGCAGAGTATGTGTTACACAGACTATGCTCAAGTTATTTATAACTGTAGGCGGTTTTAACTTCCGCACTACTTTGTCATTACGCATATCTATTAGTATTCCAAACAAACTAGATTGTAATATGTAACGTTATGATGATATACTAGCGTCAGCTCACAAAGATACCTTCACGCGTCGTTTACTTGGTAGGGTACAACCGAGCACAACATGGCGGCAGCGGTGGGATCCATGAAGACATACTTACCAACGGAAGCCCGTTTTCCGATCAAATACAGAGCGGTACGTCGAGCACAAAACCTTGAGTATTATGAAGCCAATTACATGTATAATGAAAATCCTAGTGGACGCGGAAGAACAGGGTGTGTGCCGCGTTAACTGTCCGTGCTCAAACCAAGGAGGTTGAAAAAAAACCCTCCTTGCTTAAACTTTGTTAACATTCGCCTATTGATCTCTTTTAAAACTTAAAGTTTATGTATTTTTGTTCCAGTGACACCCAAAGGTCTCCATATAAACACAGAACATCTAGAGCTTCAGTTGACCATATCTCTGTTGCTCCTTCCATTGTTTACATATCAAGGAAGCCTACCTATCAACATTTATAGGAGTTTCCCATTGGCTGTGATCGTACAGCCGCGGATTGAGCTCCCTGATTATGTAAGTAGGTCACAAAACAAAACAAACGCCCAAATTTCCCTGCCAACAGTGTTCGATATTGGCATGGAAATCTCGTCACTTTTTTTGAAAACCCATCCGCGAAGTTGGCCACTGTGCAGAAACGCATAATGCATGCAGATGTAGTATAATTTCAGAGGACAATAGACCAGATTTTCAATGATAAGAACTACCCTGCCCCTCATCAGACGAACAAAAGCAACAGACATAACATTATGATAGTGGGAATTTTCGGCCCTTTTTTCTCAGGACTAGCTCACGTACGCAGCACGATTTATGAATGCATCATCACTATATAGCAAATAAGGTGACATTGTAAATGATAGCAAATACTAAGCTTTCACGTGATATGTATGATAAAATGAAAGTTACAAAGTAACAACGGGCATATAATCGACCAAACAGTAAATTCAAGTTTGATTTGTTATTCCTCTTGCGATTGTGCACGTTCCACCTGTGCAGTTTGACTATGCTATTTTGTTACATGTTTGCCTTCTTTCCTTTATACGAATCTTTCTACGAATCATATGTTCGGTGTAAACTTAGTATAAACTTCAGTGCAGTGCAATGGTGGATGTCCATAATGCCTTGTGGCAAATAGGCCGCCAGATTTTATTGCTGTGCTATTAGCAGGGCATATTTTTACAGGGGGTGTTGCTAGCCAAACACTTAAATTCAAGTTTGTCGAGGCACAGGGACATTTCGTTGCAATGGTGGATGAGAAAGATTCAAGCAGGCCAATCCTTTGTGGTAAACGATAATAGATTATAAAGCACACCCACCCCACTATAAACTGCTACAGATCTCTGAAGGTCTTGCAAGGCTTTCCGACTTTCTTCCCTCTTCTTCAAGGCCTTCTTCTTCACCTGATGTCTGCGGTAGACTTTCAGGCCGACATAACAGCTCAGGACGCCGGCTGACACGGTGTAGGCGACTATAGATTCCGAGCTATTCATTCTGTCCATTATAATGTTGTAGACCCTATCCATGGTGCGTGGGTGTGTGTATCACATGATAAGACACACATCACCGAGAAAACAAAAACAAGAGTCCGTAGGACACAATGCTCCGTGAAGAATTATGGTGTTTGAAATATTTCGATGGTGCTTGATACCTGTATAACTACCGAAATGTTAAATGTCAAATGTCTAGACTTATCCATCAAAAGGATCTTCACTATAGACTGCAAGACAAAATCAAATTATGAAAGACTCATCTTACTAAAGAAGGCTATTGCAGCATTTGCTAATTTATAATGGCAATTAGGCCCTGATTCGCCCAAATTAACAATTTGGGAGTAAGACTTTAGATTACTTAACACATTTATGTAGCCCTGAATAGCATTTTTGGATAGAAAAAGGGATAGTTGGAAAAGTTGTGGTAACTTGTTTTTTTAACGATTATTTCAATAATTGTCTATATACTAGTGAATTAATGAGATAGAGGCACGCTATCACATTTTTTCTCTAGCAGACACAAACTTAGACCATTTTTTAAAAATTTTTACTAGTGAAATAATGTGATAGAGGGGTGTTATTACATTCTTCCACTAATTGACGCAATATTTTTCTTACTACTGAAATGGTTTGAAAGAGGGGTGCTATCACAATATAATCTTAATGCCTATTACTAGTGCAATAATGGGATATAGGTGTGCTATCACATTCTTTCACTATAAGGCACAATCTTAATTCCTCTTACTAGTGAAATTTCGGTGTGTTTGGTGTTTTATTGAACCTTCCACTTTGATTTAATACTGAAGGCAACTTTTATTCGCACCCTCGTATGGGTCACACCCTGTTGTCACAACATCTGCATTATGCACAACTCACCACAGAACTCAATTCTCAGCTACATGGCTAGTTTTCATTATAATGAATTTAAATTAGAAGCTTATTTCCTTCTTGCGTATACAGCAGTGAACAACCCTTCAAACAAATATTATCCTTAGCATATTTTAGCTACAAGGCGTGAAACAGAATAACATTCTTTCCTCATTTCTCTGAACATAAGCCCACTCACACCCTAGGGCCAGTGAAAGCCCGTGAAAACTTGTGTAAAAGTTGTGTAACGTTGTTAACAAGCCTTCTCAGTAAACTATCATTACAAAGCCAATCCTGATGTAGACCTAACAGAATAGCCTCCATAGCAGGCTGTCTGGGCCTTTTTTGGCGCATAATTTTGCTGGTCATTGTACTGGGTCGTTTGTGCCGCCGGCCCTTTTGTGTGTGTACAGCAAAAGTGTATGATGAGCCAAAATAAGAAGACGACAAAAAGGCCCAGAGAGCCTACTATGGAGGCCACTAACAGATGCCGACATTTTGAAACAGTTAAAAGACAGTTCACACGGGACACAGAGTCTCCACTTCCTTCATGAGCCTGAGACACTTCTCCTCCTGCCACGGCAGCGCCACACACTGGACTGCCACGGGCAGCCCGACTGCGCCTCTGGTTGTCTGTGGGGAAACAACAAACGTAAGGATAACTTCCGTGAAAACGGTCGATATGTTTGTTTTAGTGTGCGTACGCAGTATGTGACTATTACAGAGTGGCAGCACGTAAGGCAGAAGTTGTGCAGTGTGATACGTGGAGAATGATGTACCCCAGAGTCAGGATGACATGGCTACACCAACCTAGTCATATACGGTCGTTAAGGGGACCTGTTTAGAGCTTTTTGTCAGCTAATCGTATCATTCTCTTGTTCATAGAGTGACAGACACTGACAAATATACTGCACCCTTTTCTGTGGGATGCAACAAACCTGTCCTGCTGGCACTTTTTAAAAACATTTTAACCTTCCTGAGTTGATTGCCTCATCAGATTTTAGTAAAACTTGACTTTTTTGTGCTGCTGCTGCAGATTTACTTCCCCATTCGGTTGCTGTGGTAGGCCGCATTTAGGTGAGAAATACTCCCAAGCACTAAACATTCAAGAGTCATGTACAGGCATCATATATGTGCAATCATATACATGTATAAGGACCCACCAGGACAAGGGTTTTTGATATTCATAATTCAATGGTATTGAATGCTAAGAAGGGGAAATAGTAGAAATAGAACAGACAAAAAGGTTTACAACTACAAGTACTCAAAACATTTTCCCACATGCGTATTTTGTACTCCAGGTTCATCGTTTGGGATCTGGCTATTGATCATTTGTCCTGAAGACTTGTTGTTTTTCTTACCTCTTTTATGACCTTGTCCATCAAGTCGTTTCCATAGCCACGCCAATCATCCAGCAGCCTGTCATCCTCCTCTGTTACCATGGTTACAGGAACAACGCCGGCAGGAAAGTCGAGGAGGTTGAAGAGTGAGCAGTAGACTGTAGCGGCTGTACAGTCATGAATAGTGTTTTCACTAACTCATCAAGTAGAGTGGCAACATAGAGCTTATCTTGAAGCAAACTTGCACCAGTTATGATTATGATGTCATGACACTCAACAGACTAAAAGAAATAGTCAAGGCACAATAATATCACACAACACTCTAAATGTTTGAGTCAATGGGGGAAACAATACAAGGGACCAACAAAAGAAGCCCAAGTGCAGAGATAATGAATCTGAACTAACCCAGTGCCTTGCTAGCATGCTCCGGTTTGCACGCAGGCATGCCAAACGCTGGACACAGAATCAGATCTATGTTCTTCTTTTTCAACTCTTCCAGAAATTGCTCAATGTACTTCTGTAGAAAAGGGAGGACGATACAATGTATAAACGTACAGCAGCTGGGTTGTGTATTGGAAAATCTTGCTTTGTTACTTGTGATTTAGTGCTCGTTTGTGTGTTTGCCATAACCCTTTCGTTTAGTACATTATCAAAAGTGAAAGCCTGGAAAGTTCCAATCAAAACAACATTGAAAAACGATTGGACAGATACCTAATATTTATTCATGAAATTTCACACACCTCCCTCTCGTCCAACCTTTGCCACAGATCATAGATTGACCTGGAATAGGAGAAACATGAGAAACATCACTCACCCTGATGCTTCCAAAATTTGTAGACTCACCCAAAGTAGCTACTACAACGAACGGCATTTTTAAGTTATAAGGCATTGGATTTACATACCCAATCAACCTGTGAGACATCATCTTGGCAACTCTTGGCCACTGAAAGACAGGAAACATTGTGATAACGGCGGACTCGTATTAGATGGTGGACAAAGACACAACGTGACGTAACCACTAATGGATCCATTTCCCCCAAAAACCAACTATACCAACTATACATATAGTGGCGTTAGTGGCATTAAAAGTACTATTGTAAGTAACGTTGTTGTGAATATGTGTTATCTATCTTTGCAACTGGGTCCTATACAACACAATAGAAGACAATTGATGTAGTTACTTACAAAAGGCTTGAGAATTAAGCCTTGAATCTTGCGCAAAAAGTGAGGCATTGTCCACAAAGGGATTTGCCTTTCAAGGTATTCGTCTATCACCTCGTCTTTCCTGAAACGATATTAGGATTATATTTTGCATATCAATGTCTATACATATCTTTAATGTCTCAGAAGCCTTCATCTTGGACATATATTAGTCAAAATACAATCGCTGCAACGTTGCTATGTACTTAGAATCGTGAACCAATAGCCTGTAACCTCCTTGGTTTGACCAACTATAAAGATAAAAACTTGTTGTCAAGGTCTTGTTGTTTGGTATGACATTGAAATTAATAAACACAATAATTAACATATGACAAAGACACAGGTGGTACTTTAAGGCAGGTAAACACACTCACAGCCATTTTGTAGAGAACGTCCGTCCATTATCAGCTGTGACTAGTCTCAAGGTCAAGTCAATAACGGCTCGAAAATCATCTGGTGGATCAAAAGCAACCAGCTGAAACAACATTAATTGTTAATTCCCAAAGAATGCATCAGCAGATATATTGGTCTCTGTATCAGACAGAATTCATATTTTTTTACAAATATGAATCAGATGAATAGAAGAAAAACAGCAAGAAAAACAGTTCGAGAAAGCTTGTGTAACACCATAATTTAGTCACAATAAACACTCCTTCACATGTGAGGTGGCAGATAAATCCCTTATGTCATGAGGAGATAAAATCTATTGTGTTTAAATGATTTGTACAGTCTGTAAGTCAAATTCTCCGTAGCTTAATTACCACAACATAACTCTGTAAGTGCTAATGTTGGGCTAACGTCACATTTCCAAACCGGGATATTTGTGGAAACGAAAAATGGAAATTTATACGTAAAAATTAATAAATAATGCCCCTGACTATTCTCTTTACATTTTGTGTAGTTTGGTGTCTTTTATATCATACTTTTCGTTCCCGCAAGCTCCCCAGCCGGGCCCCGATCTGGAAATGTGACATAGGCCTTACACAGTATCAGTAGACATTGAATATCATCATGAACATCACCGTGTGTCCAGCTTTCTCCAAGGCTTCCTTTGCCATGATGACAGCCCTCCCCATGGACGGGGTGGGGGGACAGCAGGGTAGGGTGGTGAAGTATCCTATCCGCATGGGCTGGTTATCTTCATACGACTGTGAGGAGATGTGAAAAACATCTGGTTCTAGGCAACACCCCTTATGTATAGGTTCAAGTGTATATATTGATATTCATGACACGTGGGACCGTTTCAACATAGCACACACACATACACACACGCACACACACACACACGCACGCACACACGCACACACACACACACGCACGCACACACACACACACACACACACACACACACACACACACACCTTATTAATATAGCGCACACGCGCGACTTTGGTCCCTCTGCGTAGGAGAATGAGATATACAGTCATGTATGACAAACACGACGACATGGTACTAATTTATTTTTGCAAAACAAACGCTCGAAACGGCCTCAAGTGCTCTCCGTACCTTGTCCAGTCGTAGAAATTAATTTGTCTTTATACCAGTCCCACCTCTTGTTGGAATTTTATTGGTACCACCCGCGGATCCAGTTGAAACATGTCCGGTACTAGCAGAGCCTTCAGACCCAGGACTAAACTGTCCACATCTCTGGCCAGAAGACCAGGAGCAGCAATAACTGAGAGGAGAGCATAGAATCTAGAATCATCGTTAGAGTATGTGTATGTGTGTATGTAGTGCTGATCCAACCATGTCAAACACTTGCAAAATGCATGTGCAAGACCTGTCCTTGGTGCTGAACGTACCCACAAACAATTCCCAACTTTACTTGAAAGTACACCTGGAATCGTTGTTAGGGTAAAGGTTGTCTAGTGTATGTAGTGCTGATCAAGCCAAGTCAAATACCGGTAAACTACTTGTGTAACACCTGTCCTTGGTGCTGAATGCACTGCAAGTGAAGGACACGTCAGCCTAGCTTAAAGGTTCATCTGTGTTAGTATTTATCATTCTGAAACATAGGGGAACTGTAATGTCCAACACTAAAATGGACATACCCAATTTACAGACTGTCCAACCCCAGTGTTTTTAAAGGGACGAGCAATCCACGACTTCTGTAACGTCACGTTATGTAGATAGAATGCGAGACTCGGTGTGTGTGTGTATGAGTGTACTTTCTGCAACTTGGGATCCACTGCCCGCCCTACAGAGTCACTGATGTCAACGAATTTGTTGATTGTTCATTCCTTCATGAATTTCATAAGTTATTAAAAGATTGTGAAGAGGAATTAGAGTTAGTAGTAAGCGTTTGAATAAGTTTGAACAAGGCATGTCTTAGCTGAGAGTAGAACATGTTTGAAATGAATAGTTAGATTGTGTTTATCATGATTTGATTGACTGACAGACGTGAGGTTAAAGAGAAGGGTACAGAAACCACACTTACCTCCCTGTATTCCAGGAGTTCCTTTCAGCAAACCTCTGTCACTGAAAAATATGATAGATTTATGAACAAGGAGGCTACTACCAGCAGTGCACCATTGGGGAAAGGTTCAGTGCGCATCTCATTGAGATCTCAAAGTGGCACAAAAGGGCATAATGTCTTGCCTACAATTTAGATTTTTGAAATGTTTCTGATCACTGCAAATCTCTTCTTGTAGAATTTCTAATCATTGCACATTAGTTTTGAATCCAATGGCTACGCTGCCATTTCCAGCAAAGTTCTATTGTCCCATTTTGTGTCTACTTGCAGCATGTGACATTTTGGGCGCGGCAACGAAGTTGGTGCAATTTGTGAGTGAGATACTCGCTTTAGTCAAAGCTATGAGTTGACATTGGTCTTATAGCTAATCAAGATCGATTTTATGACAACTGATAACATGCAAGAGCTAAAACAACTCAAGTTGGATTAAATCGGGAAAGGAAAGAGGAGTAAAAAATGTTTCATAAAGTAGGATACCGAAGGACGATTAAAAACACTGTGCAACGAAGCTATATGCAGATAGTTAACTGTTTCAGAATTCAATTCAATTCTACTGTACCTGATCCTCAGGCCAGTAGGCTTGAGTGCGCAGATCCCACAGAAATGGGCGGGGATTCGGACACTTCCGAGCCCGTCACTCCCTAACCCCAGGACTGACCCTCCTGCTTTGACCAGGGCCGCCTCCCCACCTGACGACCCTCCCGATGTCCGCGCGGGGTCAAGCGGGTTCACGGTGTTGCCAAAGACTGGGTTGCTGCAGGAGTAACTGTGTAATGGTATAGAGGGAGGAATGCATGTAAAATTATCAGACTATATATAAATCTCAACAGGAGGAAGTTCCACCTTCAAGCTTCCCTAAACTTTATCTTATGGAACAAGCTTCCAGGTAGCTGGGTTGCTGCATGGGTAACTGCGTAATAGCACAGCAGGAAGGATGTATGTGAAATTTATAAAAGGACTTCAGAAGTTGATTGCACTTTTCCCGGGTTACATAGTTCCGTCACTTTGAAAAAAAAAAGTTTTTCAGAGATCTCTTTGTCATCGCAATCTAGTTAGGCCATGTTGATTTGATTGTATGGATGACATCCGCGCTCGCACCAATTTTCGGCCGTTTCCAAAAAAAAAAAAGTTTTCGACCACACAATAAATTGTGCAAAGCAGCTGTAAAATGAGCACAAATATTCCGTAGATTGAAAAAAAAAGTATCAGAAAACAGATAACTAATGCCATAGAATGCCAAAATAAATCTAAAGTCAAAGAATAAGATGTGAAAGGACAGAAAGAAAAAAATCTATTGTTGGTAGGAAGAGGTACCAGTACAGAAAATTTAGGTATGGGTCCCGTTCAGGTCCAGAGGATCATTTCTAGGTCTGGACCTGAACCTGGACCTGATTGTCGGTGGAAACTTGATAACTGGCAATACTCAAAACAATGGTAATTGGTCAATTTTGCCACAAAGGAATCTGTTTGGTGGATTATTGGACTCCCAAAATCCCATCTCCATGTAATAAAGGCTAACTGTCTCTGTACCTTTGACTGTAGAAACTTGGTACACTATAAATTGATTGACTATAACCTCTACTTGACTTCGCTCTTGTTGTCTTCTTGGCCCCTGTAAGACCCCAAATGCCTGCCGACAGTGTGTCCATTTTGTAATTGGCGAAACCTGTTCCTCTAATTTTTTTCAGGTCTGTTTTTTTTTTCGGATTGGTCCAAGAAGAAAAAAATGTTTTGCACCCGTATGATGTACTGGACCCTACATCTAACTGTTGGTATACCATACTATGTGTTTTTAGTCCTATGTTCAACCTTCCTGGCCACTTTGATTTCATACAGAAGGCAACTTTATTTTTGGCCAAACTTTTTTTTTTATTCGCTCGCTCGCATCAGTTTTGGAGTTCCCAGAGGATGTCATCCATATAATCAAATCATCATGGCCTTAGTACCAACCAAAACACTTGAGTGTCTATCATTGTGCCTTAACTGTTTTGTGGTGAAATACTTCAGATGTAAATAAAACAAACATAAATTGCCTATTTTTTCGTACCTGATTAGACTCTGTGGAATGTTGGTCCTGACAAAAGGCACGGCTCCCTGTTTCTTCAGCACCTGGACAATAACAGCGTCCTCACCCGCAGGTGTGCCCAGGTATTTTGTCACGCCCAAGGTGGTCACCATGCTCTGGACAACAGAATTAACCCTTTCGCAGAGGTCAAAACGCATGTTATTGTTATATGAATTCAGATTATGTATCAAAGGCCCCGATACGAAAACAGTCCTTGTCTCGACCATTGTTTCGATTTGCATAACAATGTTTAGATGGGCAACATCAGCACTCAAATACTACAAGGGTCCATCAACGGTAGGAGGAGCCGCGGGAGACCACGAAGGAGGTGGGGCGATGACGTCCGAGAGTGGATGGGCATGCCGCTGGCTGAGTGCGCCCACAGAGCCAGAGACAGGAGGGAGAGGAGGAGGCTGATACTGGACGCTACCATGGTCCCCGACCCTCAGGCATGAGGATGGGACTAGGTAAAGGTAAAGGTAAAGGTCTAGATGGGTTTTGTTTTCTTTTCCAATGCCTTCACCTTTGACATATTGCATAAAATTCCTGTCGCTGTCTTGATCTCTGTTAGCCTGGGTACCATCCTATTTCTACCGGGGCTCCTTACACTCACTTCACTAAAAAAATATTTTCTTAGGGAAGTGAGTGTAAGGAGCCCCGGTAGAAATAGGATGGTACCCAGGCTAGAGCTCTGTGAAAGTTCTTATTACTATAATTCATGAGGGAATGAGTGCGTAGATGGACAAATGTGAAAAAGAACAAGAGCTATCTAACGCCTAAACATCGTAACCATAGCTTGTTCAGGACACCAGGTATCAAAACATGACGTTCCGCTGCAGTACCAAGGGAAGCCGCTAGGAGACCCAACATCTAATCATTTTCAGCTTTTGTCACACCCACCATGAAACCAATCCATTGAGCCGTTGTTGAGTTACCTTTTATATCTCGTTGAGAGACAAACAGGCAGACACAGACTCGGACACAGACACAGACACAGACACAGACACACACACACACACACACACACACACACACGCCACACACACACACACACACACACACACACACACACACACACGCCACACACACGCCACACACACACACACACACACACACACACACACACACACACACACACACACACACACACACACACACACACACACACACACACACACACATGTGGTGTAGCCTTACACGTGTACAGTATAGTACAAACTGCTACCTTAATGTTGTAATTTTCCTTGATGGACACAGGAACGCCATGTAGTAGTCCCAATGGCTGGTCTGCTGCATCCGCACTGTGAGCTCTCACCTAGTGAATACAAATCATAATGAACCTGCTTAACTTTGTGCATGTTGCACCTATATTCTCTTTTATTAATTGGATACTAAGAAAATCTTTTGGCATCACCCCTTATAAAATATCAGGGCTATGAATCAAACAATTCACACATGCAACCTAATTGTAACCATGGTTACAAAATAATTATATTCTCAAACCAAAGCATCTGGAATGGGCTCTGTCAGACAGTTCAGCTCTTCATTCACTGCAGTCGCCTGAGGTGGGAAACAACAAAACTTTGTTTAGAACAACATGTGTAATTCTAATTAGTCTTTAGCTTAAGCTCCGAGAAAAAGAATTCGAGACTCAAAGTCCTAAAGATTTTTTTTACAAACATCCAGTGTTGCCAATGGTTTGAGACCCCCTGTAATGCAGTTGGAGATTCATTTCCACATACAACGCTACAATTTCTGATGAGTTTACTGAATTTCATGATTTTTTACTTACCTTCTCCTGGAACGCCTGCAGCACCTGTACAGCTGACAGCTGTCCGTCTCTCAGCTGTTGGGTCAGCTGGGTCAAGCTCAGGGACAGGATATCTTTCCTTCTGGCTGCTGTTGGCTGTGTTGAGATAATTATAATAATAATAGGTTTATTGCAAATTCTTGCCCGAGGGCTAAGTGACTAAAGATGACAGACAAGTAATGGTAAACAGTATAATAAGCAACTACTCTAGTCTAACTTAAAGATGTAGCTTATTGAGATTGACTTCTTTTTCTGTATTGCGTGGGTTTTGCGACGTTAAAACTTAAAAGGAGAATGGTTGATATAATAGAACGTCTCAAGACAAGTAGTGAAATGAGATCCATGTCTCAAGAGGGCACATCCCAGTTTAGGTTTAGGTCATATTTTCAAACCGGGGCACAGCCGAACAGACAGTATGTGGGAACGAAAAGTATAGTATAAACAAACGCATAATCCTTAAAAATTTAGTATCATTTCAAATGACAATTGACCAGTATTCCAACGATATGAAACAAAACGATGTGAAACAAAACGATATGAAACAAAAACAACGCACGTAAAGATGGCGATGACATATGATGGTGGGAAATTTTGGCACTATTTTCTCATGACTAGCGCAAATTGCAGCACTGTTATGTTGCACGATTCACGAATATACGATCACTATATACATGTACAACAAATGTGATGCTATATTTTGTAGGATAACAAATGATTTATAGTAAGGTAACAACGGAGATACATTTGTATGGTTGACCGAATCAAGTTTGGAAACAAGTGTGTTAAATTTATTTTTAAATGTGTAATTCATCTTGTACCGGTTGTATACGTTCCACCTATGTATGTAGTTTGACTTTGCTGCTGTATGTTTGCCTTCATTCATTAACAGTGTTGATGATTAACCCAGTTTCAAACCAGTGCATGGTGCATTTTCGTTCAGGCATTTGTAGTGCCTAGTGGCATATAGACCAGTCTATATTTACAGGGAGGGGTTGTCAGCCTTTAGTTTTAACGTGCTTGAAGCACCTCTTTGAACACGGATCTCCCGTTTTACTTTCCTCTCAAACAACGCGTTACGAGTGCAACCTCGGCCATGATGCCCTCATAGGATTGAACCGGGGTCTCCAAGGTGCCAACTAACTAGAACCAGGAGCTCAACCCAGGCTGAGGTTGGTACCAGTTGAGCTACAGGGACATCCCGTTGCAACTATACATGAGAACGATCCCAGCAGACCGATCCTCGGTGGTAAATGATTAACTAAACATTACGTATTATGAAGCACAGAGTGCGACCTCACCCCAGTGTCAACTGCCAGTACAGATCTCTGAAGGTCTTGCAAGGCTTTCCGACTTTCTTCCCTCTTCTTCAAGGCCTTCTTCTTCACCTGTTGTCTGCGGTAGACTTTGAGACCGACATAACAGCTCAGGACGCCGGCTGACACGGCGGTGTAGGCGACTATAGATTCCGAACCATTCATCCTGTCCATTATAATGTTGTAGACCCTGTCCATGGTGCGCGGTTGTGTGTAGTACACGTTAAGGAACACACTGCCAATCACGTGATGCGAAACACACGTTCCACCATACAAAAATACAACGTAAAACAGGAAAGCTACTCGTCCGCTAGCATACACACTACTAAGTCGGCTTCACTCCTCTGCCAGCTTTTGATACATGTACTATCTTATGCTACCATAGAATCTGCTTGGAGATTAATCTACTTCACCGTGGGACATTTCAGCACTATTTTCTCAGGATTAGCTCACATACGCAACCCTAATGCACCGCACATGAAGACGTGTACACGGCAAATGGGGTAATGCAAAGCAGGGCTTCATTTACGTAGTACATTTTTGTGCTCTGTAAATATTGTATTGTGTTGTATGTATGTGTTATTCGTATGTGTACCTGTGCCTTCCTGACAAGTAGTGCTAGTCACTGATGGGAGCTTACCCTGGTAAAAGAATACAGAAATGAAATAAATAAGTAGATAAAGGGAAAATGCGGTAATAGGCTTATTTTATTATATAAAACCTTGTAAACGTGGAATAACTTGTGTACCACTGAAGCACAAGAGGCGAGTAGTGCAGTCTCCTGGCTCCTGGGATTCGAACCCGCCGGCTCACGAACGCAACGCAACGCACTAGCTAACCGCTAGGCTAAAAGGTACGGACCCGTTGGTCAGTTGGTGGCACTTTAACCCACTGACTGTTACGTGTGTTATGCAAGTGGAGAAGATGATCAACTTATATGCTAGGTAACCCATGCAAATGAGGACCTTATTGTCATGAATACGCTTGAATACGCCAAGAGAAAACACGAGACATGTGGAAAATAAATATGTACTTGTGGCAGTAACCGTGATATGGACAAAAGAATCGAGGAGAAAGAAACGTAACTTGATATCTGTGGCCCCGAAACAAAAGCCGACAACGCCTCCATGACTGGCAAAACCCGTCATGCACAAACGTTTTGTGTGCTGTTGTCATGCGCACCTGTACTGGACACAGGACATTACTATTTACGCATTTGAATTACGTCTGAGTAGCGAGCCCAGTCGGCCCTACCTGAGGCTTACCATAGCATCTCCGTCAATTCCCTGTGAAACAAAATGAGTCGTGTAGCCGTGGTGAGTAGCGTTCATTTTTCTCTTTCTCCTCGTAGGAAATACCAAAATACAGTGCACATATAGACATTGCATGCAAACCACATCGGGCCACCTTCTTATATTCAGGTAACAGATACGTGTAGTTTTCCGGCCTCTCAATGTTAACCGAGGTATGAAACCACCTGCGAGTGCACTGGACAGTCATTAAACCTAGCATTCAAAACCGGGCAACGACCGAGAAACAATGCTTCAACAACAACAAATATAGTTTCCGGCAAGGCTTGCAATAGAGACTAATCAAATTAGCGGTATGACAACGTTAATGTACTTTGCCTTAATATTAAATGAAAAGATAAAAAATCCTGATGTGATACATGTATCGTTACATGTACATGTACAATATATAATTTCTAATGGTACGCTGTGATTACTGCCTAAGTTATAACCAGTCCGGCATACACGCCAGGGGTACTAGTGACGTAACGTTACGTGTTTCTACCTTGGAATGTATGGATTGAATTGAATGTATTGGAAGGCAGGGATCGAAATTCATTTTTGGAATTAGGTGCACTGGTGCACCCAACCTAGAGAATTGGGTGCACCACATTACTAGTATTTTTCTAACACTTAGATGTCAAGAATATGGTGTTTTATAGTATACTGATATCTTTACATACATAAAACTATGGAGATATTTGGATGCACCCTGTGCACCCACAGAAAAAAAGTGGGTGCACAGCTCAAATTTTTGGTGCACCTGGGTGCACAAATACCCAGTATTTCGAGCCAAGATGTCAGTAGGACAAATCTATAGGTGCACAGGTTCGCCTTTCACTGATATACTCTGACTCGGTATCAGTATTGGCATCTTTCTGTGGTTTTCTTTGACATGCATCAAACCCAGTTGGATCTGATCATTAACATTTCATTCCGTGTTTTTCAACAAATATGTATCTGTGTCTACTACTGAGGACACACCTGTATTTTTGGCGTAATTAGTTGGGAACGTCTCCAGCGTAACGACAAGCTTTTGAAATTCTGTGTGTTAGAGAACGCTAAAGAGTAAACCATATTCTTTGTTGTTTAAGAAAGAGACAAAAGACGCCCTCAGTCGTGACTAGTTACACAAGTGAGGCAAGATGCTGAGTCACTATCTTCATTTCCGTAATCTAGTCGAGTTCACGACTTATGAACTCCCGTCACCCCTTGCGCAAACGTCTCTTGGGTAACGTTTAAGGTGGTATCTCACTGCACTTGGGGCACCGGTGCGGCACTGCGGGGTTAGTTCACTGCGGCACTGTTGTGTTATTTTCGCCGATTTTTAAAAATAATTTAGATATTGCGTAATACGTAAAAGTTTGACGATGAATCTTACACAGTGACAGAATGGTATCACATTATGGCAATGTTACAAAATAAGTGATCGACTAGGGTACACTTGATTACATTACATTCATTCATTAAATGTCAATTACTAAAGCCATAATTTCGCATTGGGAATTTGAAACTTTCTGCTTAACACCAATTTTCTTGCTTGTGGTTTTGTTTGAAGTCAGGGGTCTTCTTTGCACGGCTCTAAAAGGTTACCAAGCATTAAATGCAGTGTCATTCGTAGCTTTGGGAAAATGACAGCTAGCACAGAGACGGTGTTCGACCGGTACGCGGTTTCGACGTTATTCGTTTTTCTCAAGAATGACAGAGATCGGATCACTCATCCTTTTATACCCTTTCTGTGCCTCCCTAGTGCAGGACGCTCTAAGTTGATATTGAGCAATCAGCACCAATTAATTATCGGACAAACTCAAACAAAGACACGGTTTGGCAGAAAAAAGGAAAAAGTTTAATCAAGTAAAACTTTTTCGGGGAAAACACAGCACTAATACTACTTAAACAACTAGAATAAAATTCTTAACCTTCAATAACATTTGGCGGAGAAAAGGGTGGTGGAGGGTGAAAAGGGAGAACAGAGAAGAACCGTGCGACCCGCCCGCCCAGTAAACCTCAAGTGACGTCACTCTCACGTGTTCCGTGTCAAAGGGCAAACGGGCCGCACAAAGACAGATACAGTTTGCGATCAATTAATAAAAATTACAAAATGAAATTTTTCTCAAATTAATGCAGTGATCATTACCTCCCCATCACCAGGTGACCGGGTCAAACAAGGGCATCGGGCTGGAGATAGTGCGGGGACTGTGCAAACAATTCGATGGGATCGTCTACCTAACAGGTAAGCACCACCTTTATCCGTGGGGTAACCTTTATCCGTTGTTTTAAAAACAGAGTATTAAGGGATATCAGGTCGATGGGCGGTGGTTTCAAACTGTAATATTTTGAAAACGTTTCAATTTCAAACCACGGTCCGTCGATTGATATCAATGAATACCCTGTTCAGTAAAAACAATGGATATAGGTTACCCTATAAAGTAACCTAGGATAAGGGTGAACTGGAGTTATCACCTTGGTTGTATCATCGAATAACTCAAAGAAAAAAGTAGTTCTTTAAGTAGTATCACACTGATGTGCCATGGTTTTGATTTCTTATTATGTTTCCAACATAGGTCGAAATGAGAAACTCGGACAGGAGGCTGTCCAAAAGCTGAAGTCTGAGGGCCTGAACCCCAGCTTCCACCAGCTGGACATCACAAATGAGCAGAGTATTCAGGCACTGAAGCAGCATCTGCAGGACAAGCACGGGGGCCTGGACGTGCTGGTGAACAATGCAGGGTTTGCTTACATGGTAATCTATTTTTCTTTTCAGTTTTGTCTGCCACTTTAAGAAAATAATGATGATGATAAAAATCAATGTACGTGTATGTCCTTTGCCCAATCAATGAGGTTAAAGAAGTAACTACTTTGTCTATGAAAGGCTTTTTTAAAAGTGGTTATTTTTTTAAAATTGCTTTTTAAAAAGCCCTCATTGAAATCGTTTGCTGTAATGTATTGGTGAAAAGAGAGAGACAGAGAGAGACAGAGAGTCATGGCCATCCGTGCAACCAGCACGCCCGGATGATGATGATTGGTGAAAAAGCAACCTATCAAATTATCTTTTTCATTTCTGTCAAGTAGATTTGACACATTCCTTAAGCTGCCGACATCTTTCGCACCACAGAAGTCCCTCATTAAGAGATCTGGAGCCAGACCAGGTTTCGTTGCGTACATGTCAGTAGCTTGAGGAATGAGTCCAATGTATTTTCCATTTTTTCCATTTCTGTGTTTCTGATGCCTGGTATCTTTCCTTCCACAGGCGACCTCTACTGTCCCGTTTGGAACCCAGGTGGAGCAAACTGTCGGCGTCAACTTCTTCGGAACCCTTGCTGTCAGCAAAGCTCTGCTGCCAATCATCAGGCCCCATGGAAGGTTGGCGGAGCTATCAACAGTCATGCGGTTACCTGGAAGATGAGCTGCAATGTTTAACATTAAAGACAAGAATGCAAATTGGATTCACCATATTTTCTTCTTTAGAATATGCACTTAGTCTAAAATCTGTGGGACTAAAAGTAATACCCTCGAGATTCTCAACCAATCCTGAACACGTGTTGAACTGGATAACATCAAATTTATGATGTGTTCTTCTCTTTTCCCTGGGTAATTTTGCTATTTTAATATCAGTTATACAGTGCCTTTGCTTAAATTTGTAAAACTGCTAGTGTTTCTTACTGGCATTGTCTCTTAGAATGTTGTGAATCGCCAGCTGCAAGTTACAAGACCGCTGAGAATAACATAGCCTGTACTTCTACTTTTCCTGTCCAGAACATGAGAAACATCCAAAACTGTGCTGCCCTGTAGTACAGTGTACCCTTGACTTTTATTCCTATTCCCCAGGGTAGTGAATGTGTCCGGCCAAATCAGTCAGATGTCTCTGAAGAAATGCAGTGCCGAACTGCAGGCCCGCTTCAGGGACAGGAACATCCAGGAGGAAGAACTGGTGATGTCATTGAACAAGTTCATCGAGTGAGTACATGTAGGGGAAAATTTACCTTTGCTAAGCTATGCGCTAAGGTTGTAGCAAGCTACAGACTAGTAGTAGAGGTGGGGTTTAAGCGCCACTGGTCCGGACCTTTCAGCCCACTGATTAGTGCAGCGGGCCTGTGAGCTGGTGGCTCGGGTTTTGCGCGGGTTCAAATCCCGAGAGCCAGAAGACCATATGCATACTACTCGACTTTTCAGTGGTCCCCATGCTGGCCCTGTAAGTAATGGCAAAATGTGCCATACAGGGATATTGAACTTGGAGATTCAAGGGCAAATATGAAAATCTAAAAAAACAGTGGGGTTCAACCAGCACCAACTGAACAGACTGACGGGTCCGGACCTTTTAGTCCTGAGTGGATAGTGCGTTGAGTTTATGAGATGCCGGCGCGGGACTTCGTCGTTGGTTGGAACTTCTCGGAAGTCAAAAGACTGTACTACCTGCTTCTTGCGTTTCATAGTAACTGTATTGGCTATTTCTATTTATCCTTCTTCAATTTGTCTCCATAGGACGGCTAAGTCAGGGAAGCACGCAGAGAATGGTTTCTCTGACTCTGCGCTCGGCATGTCTAAGATCGGAGTGACAGTCCTGACGTTTATCCAGGCTCGGGAGATGGAGAAGGACTCCAGAGAGGACATCCTGGTCAACTGTGTAAGGATACTGTCGTTTTGAGATCACCCGAGTGGCGCAGAATGGCAGTTTGCTCCAGACCCTTGCGACTCAGTCCCGCTTATTGTTGGCTCCTCGCAATTTAGCCCCTGTCTGGGATGAGAGAGTAACCCAATAACAATGACAATAACAAAAGTAATCTGTATCGTACTTAAATAGCTACACGAATAAGTACCATGCTAAATCATCATTGAGGATGACAAAAGAAAAAGGATCAAGTAATAGACAATACAATGCAGATTATGAAAGGCTCCAGTTTTGACGGAAGCTCTGTTCTTCCCATTTTGCTAAGACTTACTTTGTACCTGGTTTCGTTAAAGTTCAAGTTGGTCTTTCTGTCTGTAGATGTGTCCAGGTTGGTGCAAGAGTGACACGACAGGGTGGGAGAGACCCCCCAGGACTGCTGCTGATGGTAGGACTATTTCTACATAGACATCATCTTAGAGTATTAAAGCTGTTTATATATATGTGTCACAATTTAGACCTAGGTTGTATTCACCTGGCTAAAAAAATGCTGCTCCTAGCACACATTGTTAGATATGACAATTTGTAGCTTTGAACTTACATTGTAAAACTGAAGATTTTATTGTCTAACTGTCTCTATGTAACTACTCCTCCCACTCTGCAGGTGCAGACACCGCTGTGTTCCTGGCCCTCCTCCCACCCAACACTAAGGACTCACAGGGACGGATGTTCCATGACCGCAAATCTATACCATTCTAAGGAAAAGGAAATACCTTTGCATCACATTGCACATGTAGCTGAACTTTATAGACTCATAGAGCCTATACACTAAACTGGATACAGTGGTTTTGGAAACGGTCAGAGTTTCAACTGGAACCCAACAGTTTTCGTCAGTGATATGATAACAGGAAAACTACTCCACCGATAGAATACAGAGTCATAGTCCTGCTTGATTCTCTGCCAGCTTTTGATACTATCTTACGCTACCGTAGATTAATCTTCTTCGTCGTGGGACATTTCAGCACTATTTTCTTAGGATTAGCTCTCACACGCAGCCCTAATGCATGGCAAATAAAGAAGTGTAAATGGCAAATGGGGTTATGCCAATCAGGGCCTCATTTACTTAGTACATTTTTTTGTACTTGACGATATGTTGCGCTCCTTAAATATTGTATGTAGGTATTATTTGTATTTGTACCAAGGGCCTCCCTGAAAAGCAGCGCTAGTCTCTGATGGGTAACGGGAGCTTACCCTGGTAAAAGAATACAGAAATGAAATAAATAAATAAAGAGAGGGAAAATACGATGATAGGCTTATTTTCTTAGATGATGAATTTTTGCAAACGTGGAATAACTTGTGAACCCTTCAAGCACAAGAGGCGAGTAGTACAGTCTCCTGGCTCCTGGGATTCGAACGCGCCATCTCACGAACTCAACGCACCATTAAACCGCTAGGCTAAAAGGTCGTTGGTCAGTTGGTGGCACTTTAACCCCACTGGCTGTTACGTGTGTTATGCAAGTGGAGAAGATGATCAACTTATATAATCTTATGCAAATGAGTCCTTTATTTTATGAATACGCCAAGAGAAAACACGAGACACGTGGACAATAGATATGTACTTTTGGCAGTAGCAGTGACGGAGGTAATAGATATCAAACAAAAGAATAGAGGAGAAAAGAAACTTGATATCTGTGGCCCGCTGAACAAAAGCCGACAACGCCTCCATGACTTGCAAAAACCGCCATGCACAAACGTGCTGGGTTTTGTGTGCTGTTGTCATGCGCACCTGTACCGGGCACAGGACATCACTATTTAGGTGTTTCAGTGCCGTAGTACGTCCAGTCCAGTCGACCCTTATACCTGAGGCTTACCATAGCATCTCCGTCACTTCCCTGTGAACCAAAATGAGTCGTGTGGCTGTGGTGAGTAGTGTGTATTTTTCTCTTTCACCTCGTAGCAAATAACAAAATACATAATACATACGTTGTATGTAAACCCTATCGGGCCACTATCTTATATTCAGTCGACAGATACGTGTAGTTTTCCGATGGCTACCGGATCCTACCGGGCTGTCAATGTTAATCGAGATATGAGGACCAGCCGAGTGTTAACTGGACAGACACCAGACCTAGACAAGCATTCAAAACCCGGCAACGATCTAGAATCAATATAATGCTTCAACAACAACAAATATAGCTTCCGACAAGGTTTGTAACGGAGACTAATCAAGCCGCTGTCTCTCAACCCGTGCCCGTGCGTAAATTGGTGGCATGCCAGCGTTAATACGCTTTGCCTTGATATTAAACATAATGTTGTCTATGATAGGATGATAATCTTGATGAGATAAATGCACAATATTGCTAAAGGACCACGGTGTGATTATATAATTAGTGCCTCAGTTATTATTAAACCAGTCCGCCATGTACGCCAGTGACGTAAGTGTTTCAACCTCTGAACGTTGGAATGTAAATAACTATAAAGGTCACCAAGAGGTCAGATATATAGGTGCACAGGTTCACCTTTCACTGATATACTCTGACTCGGCATTGGTATTTTTCTATGTTTTCTTTGACATACATCAGAAGCCTGTTTGATTATCTGATTATCAACATTTCGTTCAGAGTTTTTCAACAAATCTGTATATGTGGAGCTGTGTCACTGAGGACACACCTGTATTTTGGGCGTAATTAGTTGGGAACGTCTCCAGCGTAACGACAGGTTTTAAAATCCTGTGTATTAGTACAAGAACGCTAAAGAGTAGACCATATTCTTTGTTGTTTAAAAAAAGAGACAAAAGACGCCCCCAATCGTGACTAGTTACACAAGTGAGGCAAGATGCTGAGTCACGGTGATACAGTTTGTATCTTCCTTCCGCATTCTAGTCCAGTTCACGACTTATGAACTCCCGTCACCCATTGCGCAAACGTCCCTTGGGTAACGTTTAATGTGGTATCTCACTGCACTTGGGGCACCGGTGCGGCACTGCGGGGTTCGGTCACTGCAACACTGTTGTGTCATTTTCGCCGATTTTTTTTTATATTATCAGATATTGTGTAATACGCAAAAGTATGATTTAGAAGACAGCAAAAATACAAAACGTAAGAAAATTCGTTCTTTATCCCTGAAATTCGTTGAGTAATATCTTTGGAACCCCGCAGTGCCACACCGGTGCCCCAAGTGCAGTGAGATACCTTTATGTACGCCCATCGTTATGGTTGTTCCGTGATTCCCGAAAACATGGATATTGTAAAACACGACCAACAAACTGACATGATTATTCCTAAGATGAAACAATATACTCATGCCAATATTCAGGCATGTCTATATAGAATTTAGATTGTGCCATCCTCCTAGTAGCCAGGTATTGGACCTTGAAAACAAGGCACATTTCTAAAACAGCAAATCTTGTATAGTGACAGAATGGTAAAACATTATGTTAATGTTACAAATAAGCGACCGACATTAAAGGTCAGTTATTACAGCCACAATTCCACATGAACACTCTCTTGGGAATTTAAAACTTACATATACTGCTTTTTGTATTCTATTTGGTATGAAGTTTAGTTTGAAGTTAGAAATCATCTTTGTTTGGTACAGTATACAATACCAAGTACTAATGCAGTGATAACACTTCCCAATCACCAGGTGACCGGGTCCAACAAGGGCATCGGGCTGGAGATAGTGCGGGGATTGTGCAAACAATTCAATGGGATCGTCTACCTAACAGGTAAAATCACCATTATCCGTGGGGTAATCTTTATCCGTTGTTTTAAAAAATAGGGTTTTAAGGGATACCAGGTCGACTGGCGGTGGTATTAAACTGTAATATTTTGAGAACGTTTCAATTTGAAACCACCGTCCGTCGATTTAACGTTGATATCCACGAATATCCTGTTCAGTAAAACAATGGATATAGGTTACCCCGATAATATTGAACTAGAGTTAAAGCATCACCTTGGTTGCATCGAGGATTTCTTTTAGTAGTATTTCGCTGATGTTCTTTATCCTTTCGATCAGTCAATGCAATGTGAAATCAGGAAAAGTCTTTGTTCGTTGGTTAGTTATCTCCATGGAAATATAGTTTGGGGTGTGTCTGTTTGCTTCCGGATTTTGTAGTCAGCATAACTCAAGAACCTCTGGATGGATTACGATGATATTTGGTTATGTAGGTAATGTTAGGTGTTGGGAAGACAAAGGTCTATTTTGGGCTGCAGGAGAACTTCTGTTTTTAAATCTTTTGACCAGAACGTGCATTGGTCTTGATTTCTTGTTGTTTATGATTCCAACATAGCTCGAAATGAGAAACTCGGACAGGAGGCTGTCCAAAAGCTGAAGTCGGAGGGCCTGAACCCCAGCTTCCACCAGCTGGACATCACAAATGAGCAGAGTATTCAGGCACTGAAGCAGCATCTGCAGGACAAGCACGGGGGCCTGGATGTGCTAGTGAACAATGCAGGGTTTGCTTACAAGGTTCATTTCGTTTGTCTAGTTTTGACACGAAAATTTCCGCCTTTAATAAGACCTGGTGAGCTGAAGTAGGCATAATGCTGCAGTCCTGGTGGATTCCGCATGAAGGAGTAACCCCGAACTGATTATGTCGTTTTGACGTTTTGTTACCTCCATGAAAAATTGAGGTATAGGTCTTGGTGCACATGTGTGTCTGTGTGTGTGCGCGCGCGTGTGTGTATGTGTCTGTTTGTGTTTCCGGATATTTGGGGTCAGCATAACTCGAGAACCTCTGGATGTATTACGATGATATTTGGTATGTGGGTAAGGGGTTGGGAAGACGAAGATCAAGGTCGGTTTTTGGCCTCTTGGTATGTGGCTGCAACAGAACGTACATATTTTGTATCTTTTTTTTAATTCGAAGGGTGCAGACACGACCCCATTTGGGATCCAAGCCGAAGACTCCGTGGGCATCAACTTCTTCGGAACCATGGCTGTCAGCAAAGCTCTGCTGCCAATCATCAGGCCCCATGGAAGGTGGGCGGAGCTATCATATTTCATGCAAACCGCTATATGACACAAGATGCAGATGACTTGAACATACAAAATAAATATTATCCTTCAGCCCTCTAAGGTCCCCGTTTGCCACCACATTTGTATAGGTTAGAGGATTAGGCAGGAGGGTAAATATTTAGAGTAATGCGAAAAACAGGATACTACAATGCAAAAAACAGGATAATAAGTGGATAAGTACTTGAAAACAGCATGTAACAGGGGACGTTATACTACGTCATGCATTGTCCGTTCATATCATTACATGTAACGATATATCAACGAAGTTTACATTGAATCCTATCCCCCAGGGTGGTGAACGTATCCAGCCAAGTCAGTCAGATGTCTATGAAGAAATGCAGTGCTGAACATCAGGCCCGCTTCAGGGACAGGGGCATCAAGGAGGAAGAACTTGTCAAGTTGTTGAATAAGTTCATTGAGTGAGTATGTGAAACGTTGGAATGACTGGACATAGGAGACTGGACTTTAGCAATACAGTAAAAGCCAGTTAGTTGCACAACGGATTACCGCATACTTCTGTTTATTGCACGGAACCCCAAAATTCCAAACCATTGCGGTCCAGCAAGATAACTTCGCATTATTGCGCCACCCGGATAATTGCACGAAATACGCTGGCAAATGGGGTGTGCAATTAAGCGGCTTCTACTTGTACATACATATTGAGTGGAAAGTTGAATATATTCACAGGCAACCCTTCCGACAGGAAAGCTTAATATTTAGTTGTCAGAGCCTGATTATGAACTCTCCTGTCTGTATTATCGACATTTGGTGACAAAAATGAGAACAATATCATATTTTGTGTATGGTGTTACTTTACAGGACAGCCAAGGCAGGGAAGCACAAGGAGAATGGTTTCGCTGACTCTGCGTACGGCATGTCTAAGATCGGAGTGACAGTCCTGACGTTTCTCCAGGCTCGGGAGATGGAGAAGGACTCCAGAGAGGACATCCTGGTCAACTGTGTAAGGACAGCATTATGCCACTATTGAACTGGTGCAAAGAGACGTGTTATGTCGTCAACCCCTTTTCCGTTAGTCTCTACCAGACTGACTACGCTGGCCGTTATATGAAATAATTTGCCAGGGGAGTTTTGCTTCCAGACGAGTTGGCCGGCCGGAGGGGAAACATTTACCTTAGCGTGGACTGACTCTCCTGGCCAATTTCCCGATTTTTTTTGCCCAAATTCTATGACTTACTACCTAGTAAAACTATTCACGGAAATATTTTCCTTTCATACGTTTCCTCGTGTCTATGTCTTATTGGGTATGCTATTGACAGCACGTTTAAGTACAGGTTTGGATTGGTTAGGCGGGTTTTTGCAACTTGTTGCAATTTCTATGTGACGCTTATCACTTTTCGGAATTTGTTGTTTCAGCTCTGTCCTGGTTGGTGCAAGACAGACATGGCAGGTGCCAAAGCGCCAAGGACTGCCGCTGAAGGTATGGATGGTTCTAGTATTAACAGACTGTCAGATTGTACAATCTTTGATACTTTCTACTTCTCGTAATGTAACTAAATCTAAGATCTGCACTGCTCAAGTGGCAATCTTGATCATCATAGTGGCGCATATAAAGTTGAAATTATAGCCATTTTCACTCCGTATCTTTGTATTTCTCCCCAGGTGCAGATACGGCAATTTTCCTGTCTCTCATCAAGCCCAAGGAGTCTCAGGGACAGTTTTTCTATAACCGCAAACCCATCGCGTTCTAAAGCAATGGGCGTCCAGAAGATTGTGTATCATGGTGAACACTAGAGAGGACTAGTCACTATGTTTTGGTTTCACGTAGATGTAGATGACAATATTCTACGTTAGACTAGGTCTATGATACTATTATGTATATTTTGTCTCTGTTGTAACCTGTAGTTAGCTCAGTTGGGCAAAAACGCACAATAAAGGTCTTCATTCATTCATTCTTTCAATATTCTTGCGTGATGAAGGTATATTATGACATCTCTCTATTGCTTGAAGTGACTTATTTTTGTAGTAAATAATCTTGACACAAGAAGTTTGGATTTTTGACAATTGTACATGTGGGTAAGCTTCAATGGTATGAAACGAAATAAACAATCACTACTTAAACCTTGTCTGTGTTTGCTTTCATCTAGAATTTTCAAACAATAAAAGAAAGAGGCAAGTTACCAGTAGTGTCTCAAAGGGGAACTAGAAAACTTTTCTTCTGTGGGGCTGATTCTCAGCTAGTTCCGTTCATCAAATAGATATATGGGTACAGAAAATAAATCAATGTACACATTATTAAGCATCAGTTTATTTTTCTCTCTCTCTCTCTCTATCTATATATTGACATTAAGGGAGTAGAAACGAGTGGAGACACAGGTGTCACCTCCAAGAGGATGAACTGAACTGAACTGAAGGGAGTCCGTCCGTCCACCTGCCCATCCATCCAAACCACACACCCTCCCACCCATCCATCCCTCCCTCCCTCCGTCCGTCCATCCATCCATCTGTCCACCCATCCCTTTCTCCCTCCCTCCATCCATCCCTCCTTCCTCTATTCATCCATCCATCCATCCAACCACCCACCCACCCACCCATTTATCCATCCATCCATCCATCCATCCATCCATCCATCCATCCATCCATCCATCCATCCATCCTTCCATCCATCCATTTTCACAACACTGAAGTCGACAACGCAGAAATGACAGACACTGGTTTGCATAAATTCATATTCATTCTATTTCCTCACCAATTCTTTTTTGGGAACACGGTTTGTTCTTATGCTCTACATTACAGTTTTTGCCAACTTCCAACACAAAATAGTTCAACATAAAATCTACCGGTGTTTCTTGAATATCTACAACAAAAAACTTATATTTTTTTTCTGCCCCTCAAAAGGCAGGTCGTTGTGATGAACATTTGTAGGGCTTAAAACACGATGGAGGAAGCTTTAAAATGCAAATATAGGGAATACTTGAAAATGACAATGAAGGGAAAACTACGGTGAGGAATTACTAATATTAACTATATTAACGATCGTGGTGCTGCCTTGTAGGATTGCCATGTGGAGACTACGGCTGAGACCACTGGACGCACTGTGAGGCCTCGCACGAACACTCCATGATCACGTCGTACTCGTGTACGACCTGAGTGAAGTCCTCGCAAACCATGTCCACCTGGCGGCGCTCGGTCTTGGTCGGCTTGCAGCAGTTGCAGTTCTCCTGGTATGTATGAGGCTGCGGGAAGAGATAAACATGCAGTCGATTAACGCTTGTGAAAAGCAAAATGACCTGTTTTGACATTGTTTTTATGATTTTTCTGTCCCATAGCTGAACACTACTGAAGGAAAGACAAATTTACATTTGCAGTAGTTCTGTACAGTACAGTACAATACAGTACAATACAATAAAATACAATACAGTGACAATATCTCAGTAAAAATCAAGAAAACAAGCTTTTTTGCATGGCCTCTCATAGAGAGTGCTCCTTTCAGTACAATTCAGAAATCCTTAAAATAATCAGTCCAGACAAATTCATGAGATATAATTCATATTGAATCTGACAAGAGGAAAATTCAAGTCCTTAGAATCCTTTTTCAAGTGTTGAGGTTACCTGTGAGTAGTCGTCTGGGAACAGCACAGATGTTGAGGAGCCGCAGCGACCTTCACACTCGGTGACATTGACCTCCACGATGGATTCACAGATGCCGACCTTGAGTTTCTGTGGATGACCTTCCTTCAGGACAGCACTGCAGCCGTGGCTGGTCTCTGTTATAAACACAATGAAGATGATCTTATTAATATTCTGTTCATTTCACTTTTGAGTTATTTCAGTGCTATATAGCTAAAGCCAGACAAATTTCTCTTGTCCATTCTTCAATAAAAAGAACATGAGGAGGAGGACGTGTAATTTCAAATTGGTACACACAGCATCAGGGAATGAATTTAGTCAGCTGAGTCTTTTCCCTTAGATGTCTAAGAAACAAATTGGTGTGGTCTAACTCTAAGACATTGAAAATGACAAGTGGGTACACAAAAATGGAAGTTTGGAAACGTACCCTGGCAGATCTGGCAGCATCCATTCTCATCCATAGCGATGAACTCCTGCAGAAAGAGAGGGAAAAAACAAACATCAGTATGGAACACAAGAAAGATTCTAATGGTATTTGGTCAAAAAGTTGCAAGAAGCTCTCTATCTTAAGAACTTGATGGTTGATATTACGTATATATTTGTCCCTTTTTGTGAGAGAGCGAGCTCGCCGGAGTGAGTGAGCGTGAGTGTCCCTTTTTGTACTGTTTGCACTACTTTTATAAGTATTTATATTTTTGATGATTTGCCTGTTTTGAAAATTGTTCTATATATTCTATAAATATATATATATATTACGTTTATATCATATTTGTAATAATCACAACATCAAGTCAGCTTTTTGGCTGCAACTGTGGTAATACAGATTTCTCAACAAACAGTTACTATTTACTACTTAGGGAGTACCAATCTTAAACACATTAATAATCTACAGTTATGTCTTGAAAATGTGAGAATGTTGCCATGACTGACCTGTGGGCAGCCTGTGATGTCTGGGCATGTTGTGGTGCTGCATGTTGTGTACGGGCGGCCGTACTGCTCCATGCACACACACTCCTCCTGGGGGCAGGAGCCTTCCACAGTCCAGGTCTCTCCAACCTGGGGAAAACACATGCATGGATTATTTTTTGTACAGTGAAATGTGTCCTAAAATTTAATATTTTTAATACCTTTCCTGATGGAGAGGAGCAAGGGGCCAGTCCCTGGCCTAAGCACCAGTAGGCAGGCAGAGCTTCATTATAGACATTCATTCACTTTTCTTTATTCATGGTTCATATGCTTTTGTTCTGCAAAAGATGATTTTTTTTGGCAGTTCCTAATGGATTTTCAGTTGCCTACTGTCTACTGCTGCCAGTTGAGCTGTCACTATAGACAGGTTGGACTGTATACCTAAGATGTAGTTTATCATGAAAGTTCAATGTTGGTAGTAATCATAGTACAAAGCTAAACTTTCTTACAACATAAAAGTACACATGGATAAAATTTTCAATGACTTTAGCTGTTGCCTTCTTCAGGATCAATACTGATGACCAATCACTTCAGAACGTTAACTTGCGAGAGCTTTAGTTTGACAATGGTTTGTATCAGAGCATGTTGATGATGTACTTACAGCGTAGAGCTGAGGCTGATCCTGTCCGTCCATCTGGACAGAGCAGTGGGTCTGTCTGCACTCACCGCAGCACTCGCCACCGATCATCACCAGCTCAAAGCCCTGAAACACCACACAGCCATGAGTTGTAAGGTTCAATTTGCTAATCAAATTGTCTCAGTCTGTCTTTAAAATGTCCTTCATATTATGGTCTTTGAAATGTACTTATCCATCCAAGGTAAAATGACCAAACGTTAGATTTATCTGCATTTATTTAACATTTATCCGCCTGAATACATAATTCCACCAATTTGAAACAACAGTGTGTTTGAGAGATCTCCAGTGTAGCATAGTCCAGATATGTAAAGTTTAGAAATCTGATGTCCCAACAAAAAAGAAAATTTGAGTCATTGCATCAACCCCAACCATTATCATTGTAGATAATTATAATTATATATCATTAGATATCATAGAGTGTAATATATTAGGGGATGTTGCATTGGAGATCTCTTTACATGTATTCTTCGGGGGTGGCAGATATATGTGACCTGGCGGATGATAGAGTACTTTGAACAGTTTGGCCAATATAAATTTGGCATATATAAAGACACAAGAGCTGTGTTGGTTTTCATAGATACTTACTGCAGGACAGTCGGCAGCGGTCGGGCATCTCTGAGTCTCGCAGAAGACCTCGTGTTCTCCCAGAGTGTTGGCCTGCTCACTGCAGCGGCACACCGTGCAGACGTCTGGAGCCCACATCTCACCAAGCTGTGCGCAAGGAGGAAAATTGTCGATTAGGAACATTAGAGAAACCAGCACCTATGAAAACTCATGAGATTATTCTTCGTCTTTTTTTACTACAATAAGTAGGCCAATATGTAAAATATACAAATATATTGATTACTTAGCATACATGTACATGCTGCCAGGACAGCTTAGTACTACAAACATATAGGTACATGTAGCATCAATAGAGCTTCTGAGTTAATTGCAGATACATAATAATGTTTATCAAATGTGAAGTACTTTTATCTTTTACCACAAGCTAAAGTAAAGAATAAAGTAATCAGCTTACAGTGTACAGCTGGTTCTGGTGCACACAGCCCTCACTTGGTGGTCCTGGAGAAATGATAATTGCAATTTCAAGTTAGAGAAAATCTAATTATCAATATGATTATAAAGATTCTATGCCTAGAATTTCATTATCATGGAAATTATAGCATATTAAGTAAACTTGTTAAACAGTGCTATATTTCTAAGGACAATGGTGTTAGATGGCACCAAATGGATAACTGTAAGGAAATGCCTAAATGTATGAAACACACATGAGCAAAAAGAGTGTTATCATCTAAAAAAAACTTACTGCATTCGTAGGTAGAGAATCCGCAGGATGTGACACCTGTAGCCTGGACCTCATAGAACTGGAGGGTTGGAGAAACAGTTAAATATACAGGAACACTATATTATAATAGGACATGTAATGCTAGTTTACCTTTATCCGCGGGGTAACCTATATCTGTAGTTTTAAAAATCGGTGTATTTAGGGATATCAAGTTGACGGGCGATGTTTCAAATTTCAGTATGTTCAAAATATTACAGTTTAAAACCACCACCCGTCGACTTGATATCCCCAAATGCCCTGTTGTAACAATTACGGATATAGGTTACCCCAAGAATAAAGGTGAAGGAACGTTACATAACAAAAGGCAGTAAAAGTTAGAATTATGTACTAAGGCAAAATTGTAACCCTTCTCATCTTTAGCTACTAGGCAAGATATTGTACATATTGTAACTGCTCTGATGCAATTTGTATCAATTTTTACAATAGCCAGATTCACTTTAACGAGGAACAAAAGTTGGATGATATTCTTACCGGCTGGCAGGTCGGTACAGCAGGTGGTGTGGTACACTCTGTGGGAACATTGGAAAAAATTTCATCAATGCAAGGAAAATCTGAACCCAATCATTAAAAAACATCCTACATCTACAATCTACATCCAATTTTTTTAGCCCTCTAGAAAAATGACAAATTCTTCAAGGGACAAGGCTCAGTGCCAAAGGAAGAAGGAATGGTACATACCGCATGAGTACTGAGCGCAGCACTGGGTGTTGTCCACGGACAGAGTCAGGCCCTGAGTGGCGTCGCAGCTGGGGATGTCAGCAGGAGGACACTTGGATGCGTCACAGACTAAATAGGGGAAAAAAGGAAACATCTACTTTGTACACTTGCTATCAAGATATCTATTTTTTCTGAGGATTTCTCTTTTCTAAGACTGAAGATGATAAATGAAATTGAAAAGTGATGAAACCATTATAATCTCATACTATTAATCAGATAAGACTTGCAGACCATTTCTCCTCTGCACGAATGTTTTTTCAGGCAATACCAGTAGTTTTGAATGTATAAAGTATATACTGAAGCATTATCTTTGAGGTATTATGCCTTTTCCACTCACCACAAGTGTAGTTCTTGCAGCAGTCGCTAGAGTACAGCTCCATGAGTGTCTCGCCCAGAGCACAGGTAGGTGCAGTAGGCTGGAACGGACAGTCAGAATCCAGACACACTGGGAACAAAAGGATAACCCATTAGTTTACATTCTTGGGTCTGAATCTTGGTTTTCTGGATGAACATCGAACTACGACAGAAATTTAGCTATGTATCAATGTCATTATATACTGTAGCATCTATCTTAAACAATTATAAATCAGGAAAGCATATTACTTCATAACTCCTGACTTCACAATTATGAGTAATTTAACTTAAAGAGATATTGACAATCATGTACTTGTCTTTTGTAGTTGGAATTCTTACTATACAGCAAATTGTTATGATGCGAATATCTACAGTAACTATAGAGCAAAACCGTACATTTAAGAGTTTATTGAATTTCTTTGTTCCAAACTGAAGTCATTAGGAAGATGAGCTTGTTATCCTTTTGACGTTCTGATTGGAGAACTGAGTTTTGATTGACACTTACATGTGCAGATCTCAATGCTACAGCAGTTGTCGTCGGTCAGGAGAGTGTCGACCTTCATGCCGTCTCCGCAGACAGGTGTGGTGGAGGTCGGGCAGCTCTTGGGAGAGCAGGTGATGGTGCCGGCAGCCGCGCAGGTGCAGACTGTGCAGACGTCACCAGCTGGGTTCCAGGTCTCACCAAGCTGTGGGATAAGACAGGACATTCCTTAGAAAACAATTCCATATCTATGCTTGGTACACTGATATCTTGTACATGTATCTTCAAGGTTCACAAATATCTACTCTGAACAATTTAGGGGTGCATTGTTTGAAGATAATAAGAGAAAATAACACATTCAAGAGTCTCTTACCATGTATCCAGTGCCGTCCTTCTCGAAGCACACAGCTGTGAGGAGAGAGAAATTATAGTTCATATTAGCTGAAGTTCACTTTCAAATATCAGAATTGCAGAATTCCAGTTAGAAGCTATGAGAAAGATGTCTGATAGGCATCAAAATGTCACCAGGTAATATCAACTGGTTGTGTAAAATAAAACTCTACCATCCAGATTGTATTGTAGCTGTACAGTGTAAGATATGGGCTACTTACGGCACTCCTCGGGAGCCATACACTGGTTCTCATGCAGGACCATGCCATCAGGACAGTAGCAGCCAGGCAGGGTGGTGTCGCAGTTCTGGGCGGTGGGGTCGTCGCAGGTGGCAGGGCAGCCGGTGCCGCACTCGGTGAACTCCATTGGTGCCGGGCAGTGGATCGCTGAGGGAGAGAATAGAATTTTGATTATCATTGGCTATGCATATTGCATTGTACAGATGTACTTAATCAATAAGGAAGAATATCTCTACTGGTCCAATTATGTCACATTAGCTTTACTGCTTTATCAAAATCCTGTTTGTCTCGATTATCAGTGTCAGACATGACAACATCAAGAATTTTTGAGTGCACAATTGGTTCAAAATGACAATATTGAGATAAATAGACCATTGCCTGGTGACTTCTGCAAGAGGGTGTTAGCTATAACTTACTGCAACAGGACAACTTAGGCTTACGAACTTTGGAAAAGAAATGCTGCCAGTAGAAGTAATCACAAATCGACCCCATTGATCTGGTAACTTACGGCAGAGACTGTCGTCCCTCCAGTCGACACAGATGCCCTGCATCAGGCACATCTGGGCGTAGGCAGCGATGGCATCACAGGCCTGGTCCTCGGGTGTGTCCAGGTCAGAGTTGCAGACGTCGAAGATGCAGGCCTCCACGAAGGTGTCGGGGTTGATCAGCAGGTTGCAGTCCTCGAACAGTGGTCCACGGATCACCTGAACCATGAAAAAAAGCATTTTATGGTCAGTTATAATCTATGTCCACAAGCCAATGAAGTACATGAAATGGACAGCTGACATGGCATCAAAATTTGGTTGATTTCTATTTGCAATTTATTACTATGAAAGATATTTTGTCACATGACAAGGAAACTCTAAAATCTAATGGGTTGATAAAAGAGACCGAGTGGGTCTTCAAAGCTTCCCAAGCTACAAACTGCAGTTGTATGACTGTACGTTTGCTTAAAATTTTGTCACATGATATTTCTGAAATTGTAATGTTAAAGATCCTGCAGGTTTTTTACTTCCAGTGATGTCTTTTAATGTCAAAAGCCTGGCCGTTACATACATGTATGAATGTATTATCACAAAAAAGTTTTATTCATAGTCTGAGATACACTGCTTTCCCATAGATAGCACACGAGCGTACCTCGCAGCGGTCGGTTGGCACGTCGCAGACACCGTTTGGCGGGAAGGTGGCGGGCAGGATCTGACAGAACTCCTCGGGGGTACCGGTGACGGGCTCGTCTGGTCCCTGGAATGGCTCGTATGGCAGGGTGCCTGGTTCTTCTGGGATGCCACCTGTAGTACCAACATGGACATATCAATATTTGTCACTACTAGACATTGTAGACGTTTTACCTTGTTTCTTACTCCCATTTGTGATGAATGCTTGAAGGTCTACTTAATGATTATCTTCTTCCTTCTAGCCTGCTGCCTAGTGTATTGTTCTTGTCGCAACTTGAATAAGGTCAAAGTTGAAGAAAGTCAAATTTCCTTCATTGAGCATTTGACATTCAATGAAAAAGCTGTCAAATTCTAAAACCTGGAAAACAAACTTCTACAAATCAGGATCATTCTTCATCAAACCAGTGTAAAAACTGTAGGTAAGTTCAACATGTAAGAGTACAGTAACTGATTGCAGAAGTGGTTTCGTACCTGGGAATCCTGTGAGCCAGCTGAAGCCAAACTCATCAGGGATGCTGGAGATGGCTCCGTCAGGCATGGTCAAGTCGTTGTTCTGGTTGTAGTCGCATGGACCTGAAAGTTACAAAGAGATAGGAATGTTAAAAATCCTAGTCTTCCTCGGTTCATAACAGATACAATGTTACACATAGAATGTAGCATCTACCAATGACTGGAAACTAAGATATCTCATTGACTACAATACTTACCAACTGACTGACTGACCTTAAAACAAACCAACACAATTGGTACAAACAGAAGCATAAGAAAACAATGTGTTGATCACAATTTTTGCTACTATAAAAGTATAAGAGTCCTTATTCCCCCACATTATTCACAATGTTTGATATATCACTATCAACAATAAAGGTGTACATGTACGTACCACAGAGACCCTCGGTACGGCCATAGTAGCGGGACACTGGCACCTGGACGCTGAAACCATGGTTGATCTCGTTGAAGGTGACGATGATGTTGAGGTTGGGGATCTTCAGCTCAAGCTGCAGACCGGCCAGACGCACCTCCATGCCCTGAGTGGTCACTGGTGCGTTGTAGTTCACATGGGAGTAGGCACCATCAACCTTAACCTGCACAACAGGACACAGGACAAGTATTAGACTGTTAGTCCACATGGGAGTAGGCAACGTCAACCTTAACCTGTACAACAGAACACAGGACAAGTTTTAGACTATCATATCCTGTCGGGGTTTGAGTCGACATAAGCATCACATGTTAACAGTTAGCCTTAACAGGTTTGGGATTAGTGGGTGTAAACGTATAACAATTCTGTATTCTACAGTTTTACTTTGTTTGCAATTAGGCTTTGGGAATGGTCTTGCAATAGATTTAAACTTAGAACCATGTAAAACAGTAAATGAACGACTTGAGTAACGAAACATTAAAAATGTTTTTAATGACAAAAATGTTTTTAATGACAAATGGTTAACCAGAGGAGAAATGTTGCATGACATAAACACTTCCAATTCAGATAAACATGGTCTTACACGCCTTGTACTAAATGTACGCAAGTGGCAGGTTATAACCATGGGCAGTTTAATCTGGTTCTAAAAGTGAATAAACCTTTTTTTCAAGGGAATGTCAAACTTACCACACGGCCGTTCATCAGGGTGACCTCGTGGCCAGCATGGCGGACAGTCACAGCCTTGGTGCAGGTTCCACGCTGCTGGTAGTGGCACTCAACATTGTGGACCAGAACCTGGAGAGGGGAGGGGGGCACAGGTTTGTTACTGATACTCAAGCGGTGGTTCAGGTAAGGTGAGGCGAGGTTCACATGAAAATGGCTGTAATGACATCTGAGTAGCCTTTGTATTACTCTTAGTAAGCTGTACTTTCAATGGTTAGCAAAACATTTAACACGGTGTTGAAAGGGAGACTTCGGATCTTTATCAATACAACTAGAAGAAGAAGAGCATATTAAGCATACCTCGTAGTCATGTGCTCTTGTGGTCATGTCCCTGGACAGCACGTATGTGCAGTTACCCTGGAAGGGGAAGTAGGTGCCGTCGAAGCTCACGTAGTGAGGATCACCATAGCCATAGCAGAAGCCTGGGAGATGAAAGTTTAAGTCAGAATTAACTTATGATGACACAGACTTCATATGCTAGTATATGAATGACATACATTTATCTTCTGTATCTATATATAATTGCTAAGCTAAAAAGTATCTTGATGATGTCGAGAAAAATTACCCTGGAGATAATGAAACTATTATAGGGTATGTTTGAGAGTGGGAAGGATTGTGTAAGGATGTACAGTCTGTGCACATGTCTGACTTGCCTGTTATCTATCCTTGTTAATCTTAATCAAGCTTATACAGTTACTATTAGTAAAGTTTGAGAGCTGGAAATATTTTGTATGAACTTACAGTCTGTGCACATGTCAGGCTTGACACACTCGTCTCCCATCAGCACCATGTTGTCGGGGCAGACGCAGCCCTGGACGCACGGCTGGTCGCAGGTGTGGGTGGGGTCGTGCATGTTGGCGCAGGTGTACGGGCAGGCAGAGCCGCACTCCTGGTAAACCATACCCGGTGGGCACTCGGCAGCTGTGGCAGTATGAAATAGTTAGTATCACATAACCTTTTAAAATCTATATATCAATATTTTTTCCTCATAACAATTGAAAGAAACAGGCATGCCACAATCCTTAACGTCACACACAATCAGTGATTCTTTACAGTAATCTTTTAAATTTTTTAGTAGTACTTTACTACAGATTCTTTACTACAATATAGTCTTGTCATGTTAACAGAGAAACTCTTCTTTTTAAATTGATATATATCTTAAAGACAATAAATTGACAGATACAGGCATGCTATAATTTGCAATGCCATAGATAATTCTTCACAATAATTCTACTACAATGTTCTCTTGTTGCGTTAACACAGAGCCTTTTCTTTTTAAAATCAGATACATTTTCCCGACAATAAATCTACAGAAACAATCTGTGCAACAATGCCATATTCAAAATGTAATCCAAACAATGACTTAACCACAATATAGTTTTCTCGTTCAAGTTTTAGTTTAAACTATAGTTAATGTACTACTTTGCTTTGTTAGAGATATTGATATCTGTAGTAACACAGTCTGGAGTACTTACGACAGCGCAGAGGATTCCTCCAGTCCAGAACCACGTTCATGTCATGCTGGGCGCAGGCACGGCTGTAGGCGGACAGGGCGTCGCACTCACAGTCAGCCACACCGGCAGCCTGGCGAGTAAATAATGGTATCATCAAATCTATTGTCTGTTTTACTTTGCTGTTATCTACTGATTCAAGGACTTCAGAGACCTTGCAGACCAAAATGCGGCACTTGCAAGAATTGAATGTCATACATTACAGTCATAAAAGAATGTGTAATGACATTAATTTTATACCTGGGCAGCAAGGTCGGACTGCAGACACTGGCAGACGTCAGACATACACAGCCTGTGGAAGATCTCCACATCGATGTATGGGTGGCAGGCAGAGAAGATATCACTCCTGAAGGGAAATAGTTACAGAAACCATCAAGAAAACATAGAAGTAAGAAAGCTTAAATGATAGATGAAGATAAACCAATACGCATCTAGTCAGTAATGACAATATCTGGGCATTTTAGGTCTAGCAATAGCTGATAGGTTGTGAGACAAATGGCCCTATGTTCTGATGCCCCAATGTACAATGTAGTGGTGCCCCTATGTTCCGACATCTCTTTGTTAGGAGTGTCGGAACACAGGAGTGTAACCTGGGCTGTCTCCAGCCTAAATTTATATATATATATTCTCACCCAGAAAGAGCCCATGTTGTTAATTTTGCCTGTTGAATATGGCATTTTAAGCTTACTAAAGGCATTTTCAACAGTTTCATGTCATGAAGTTAAGCTTTTTCAGACTTTACAGCTTTTACAGGTTGTGCGGTTGATTGACAGGTGGTGGGGTGACTGACCTGAGGATGTCACACTTGGCCTGGGCCTCCACCATCATCTCGATGGGGCAGCTCTGCAGAGCCACGGCCTCGGGGCAGGTGTTGTCTCCGGTGGACCAGCTGTCTCCGAAGGCGGTCACGTCGGAGGTCAGGACGCCGGACTGCATCATGAAGTCGTCGGTGGGGTCGTAGTTGTTGGGTCCGCACAGACCGCACAGCTGGTTGTGCAGGGCTGGGGTCACCTCAATCTGGAGGGAGGAAAAGAAGAGGTCACCGGGAGATGAAATTTAAAAGTGATGCACCATGACCATCAGACTCTGAAGTAAATTCATTTGCATAGTATTACACACATTTTAAATAACAACTTTGACTTACAACTGCTATTGGAGAAACTTGGAAATAGAATATGAGTGAAATTTGGGTGATACAGTACCTAAAGGTACATGATATAACTTCTGACTGTTGAATGCATCATACTTGATTATCTGAATTGCTATGAGCACAATTGCTATGTGCCTTTATGTGGCAGAGATCATTTTGGCTGATATTACTTAGGATTTTACCACGGTCAATATTGACTGGTAGGCCATAGGAGTACAAGAAATCGGGGTTTTAGCAACATATGATTTAGCAACATAGGTTTTAGAAACCTCTTTTTACATATAAATCACCTATATTATTTGAGGCTGTTTACATACCTTAGCCTCGTAGCGCTCGGTCCACCTGATGGTGACTCCGATGTCTGTGGTGACGATGATCTCTCCACCGTACTTCTGGATGTGGATACCATCAGCAGAAAGAGCCTGGTTGAAGGCATCGATGTTGGTCCAGCTCACGAACCTATAAAAAAAAGACAAACAAAATATTACATTTGTTACAGATTCAATGGAATCAAACACATTCGGTAATGGTTAGCAGAGAAGTAGACTTACAGTAGCATTAGTACATGGCAGAGTCATTGTATTTGAAGATTTCTGAGAATGTTTTGTATGGGAAAATGCACACTGTCTGCTCTGACATACCTGTCGTTGTACTTGAAGTAGTTCATGCGCTCGAAGAAGAAGGTGTGAGCACCGATCTCCACTTCGATACCGCGGCGGCACAGCAGGCGGTTGTCAACACCGGTGCAGTCCAGGACAGCTGTCGAGATGATGAAGAGTGAATCACATGTTCAAAGTTCATAAAACACGGAAAGAAAAATACAGAATTTTTGAGCAGTGAGAAATGTATGACAAACTCATATGGCAATATCAACACCAATTCTAAGACACAACAAAAATTGGAAACAACTTTCACTTCTATGTGTACTTTGAGTTAAACTTAAATATTGCTGTTAAAAGTAAAGCCAACTATACAAAAGGCATGTACGATCGCATAAAGCCATCCAAAAAGACATGAAAGGAGAGCTTACCCATGACCTGGAAGAGTCCACCAGTACAGTCCTTGGCCAGCACGTGGCTGCAGATCGGGTACTCGTACAGGGTGTTGTCGAAGGTCTGGAAGGTCGTGTCCTCGTACATCACGCACTGGTCGCTCTGGACGGGAGTGCCCGCGGTGGTGAGACCCACATCGGCTGGCTTGGTGGTCGTGGACACAGTGGTTGGCTTGGTGGCCATTGTTGTAGTTATTGGCTATTGGAAAACATGTACAATTAGTCATATTGGTATGTTGAAGTTGATGGAATAGCTAAACACAAACAGAATCTAATACTTGCGTGAATAGTTTCAACAGGTTGGTAAGTCACTGAATAAAGAGACTATTCTTTTAAACAACCATTGCTTTTATTCTCATCAACGTTTCGGTGACCTAAAGAAGGTGAAAGACGGTCACCAAAACATTGGTGAGAATAGAAGCAATGGTTGTGGAAAAAAGTCTCTTTATTCAGAATCTAATACTAGTCTTGTCTATATGATGAAGCTAAAAGTTAGCTTCATCAAAGCTAGCTTTCCAAAATTTCTTTTTGATATGATTTCATTTCTTGAGTATCTTACCTTGCCAGTGGTCATCACGACGGTAGGCAGAGTGGACTGAGTGACAGTCGCAGTTGCTGTGCCAATTGGTACTGTGGCAGTGCTAGTCTCACCAGCGATGAGCGTGGTGAAGGAGGTAGGCTTTGTTGTGACGACGCCAGTCTGGGTGACAACGCCGGTCGTTGGTGCAGTGACAGTGGGCAGGGTGCCGATGATGGTGCTGGTGGCTGTTGCAGTTGGGAAAGTTGGCAGAGTAGTTGTGGGCACTAAAGTAAAGAGGAAGATATTTCAGATGTTTATATACATCTTGGCCCTGGCAAAACTGCTGGTATATTGCAGAATTTGTTGCTTGAGTAAAAGACAACTCAACGCTTTGAATATGAGAAGATTGTAAGACTATGAAAGAGAAATGGGGAACCACTCAGAAATCTCAGTTTGTTTGGAAAGATGTTCTTGATGTATTGTAAAATCCTATCCTTTTTGTAAATGCACTTTGAAATCATAGGTATGATAAATCATAACTCTGAGACTATGAATGTCAGTTATATGTAACTATGCTTCACCTTAAAAGGGATGTTTTTTTTCAAAGTAATTCTCCTTATGAACTTACATGAACTGAAAATCATTTCCTTTTTGGTGGCCCACATTTGAATTTCTTGAATCATTGATTCCCTCTAAACTGGTTTGTTTCTGCATTTATTTCTCCCTGTGTAAATCAAATAAACTATCAATGCATCAGTAAAGTCAAACTTACGTGGAGTGGTCTCGCACTTGTCCTCATCCTCTCCATTGGTACAGTGAGGCACGCCATCGCACATCCAGATGAGCGGGATGCACTCTCCGGCGGAGCCGAGGTAGCAGTGGAACTCGTCCTCGTGGCAGATGTCGTTGACACACTCGCCGCAGCACTGGCCATCAGGCTTCTGGTAGTACATACCCTGTACATGGAGACATTGGGACATTCATGGTTAGGCATTGTGTGTCTTAATGAAGGGAAATATCATCATATTCCATTTCTTTTTTCTTCAGTTATCAAAACAGTATTTTTAAGAAGGAAGACTTCCCTTCCTTCCCAAGACTTCTACTGTATATATGTATAAGTTGTATGCAAGAACTCTGGGAAAATAGCTGGCAAAATGCCTTCTTATAGTGGCTTTCTCTCATACAATATCTACAAAATTATGATATGAGTGTAAAAAAAAATATATTGAAAGTCACAAAATCGGAAGTGGTTGGGTATATCCTTTATGTCAAATATGATGAATTCTGCTTGAAGTATTATTGACATTGGAAGGTCCATTTCTGGCGTGCTATGTTCCGTTACAAGATGGGAGAGCTACGTCTAAGTCTAAGTACTGTCCAGTTTTACCTGTGGGCAGTCAGCAGAAGACAGGATGGGGCAGGTCTGGGTCATGCAGGTGACACCGGAGGCGCCTCCACCCAGGCATGTGCAGGTCTGGCAGGTAGCATCGTCGTTCCAGAACTGCATGGGCTGTTAACAAAAATAAGGCAAGATACAATCAAGATATGCTGTGATGTTAATATGTTCCAAAACAGTTCAATCCAAAAAGGGATAATCAAGAATTTTCTTTGCCAAAACATCCACATTTCTAGTTACATCTCATATTATATTTCTGACCCATACATGAATGATATGGTCAAACTTTGCTATGATAGCACTTCTAGAACCATTAAAACCACCGTGGGAATAAAAAATTTATTTGATGAAAACATTCAAATTTCTAGATATATCTATGTTCTACTCCTGACTTGTTCTTGAATTGTCTTTAAATATTGTTTGAATGTCTAACCTTCATCAACATATTCATGTTTGGTATGGCAGCCTTGAAGGTGTCTTCTACCAAGAAACACCTGTTCTGCCATACCTTCCACTGTATTCACTCACTCACTCACTATCACTCACTAAATATTGGAGAACCTTAATAGAAAAGTAAATTTGTGTCGTGTGGCATACTTTCTATATCTACATTGGTGAACATAGAACGGAAACATTCTGAAATTACCCTATGGATAGAGCCGTCAGGCAGCACACATGGGCAGTCCAGAGCCTTGACACAGTTACCCTCGTAGCAGTAGTAGCCCTGCTCGCAGCCAGCGTCGCCACAGCCCCAGGCGGTGGACAGAGGCATGTCTGGGCATGGCTCCACAGTGGCGGCGGTGGTGGTGACCGCTGCGGTGGTGGTGGTGGTCTGGGCAAGGGTGGTCATCTGGGTGGTGCTGGCGGTGGTTGGTGGCACTGCAGAAAGGGTTTACCAACATGTTTTATAAAGGAAGCATCAACTGTATATCTTTGATGTGCAGCTCATTTCTTGATGCAGTCATTCTTTGTAATACCATGTAAATGGACAACACTACTTAATGCATTACTAAATGTTTGCAATTTCCTCTAATCCTCTGGGTTTACCTTCACTGACATTTGTATCATATCCTGAAGATACACAAATAAACTACAAAAGAATCTTTTTATGGCTGCTAAAGCATGTTCTAATGGCCTTTAGGAGTCAGGAATCTTCAACTATAGAACTCATATGGTCCTGAAAATTTAACTTTCATCCGAGTCTAATACCTACTTCATGTTCAGCACCAAGGACAGATACATTAAAATGCTACATGTGAAAAAGACTAAAATGTTACTGCATTTTCTATCCCACCAGCACCATCAGTATTCTGATGCTCATTTTTGTAATGAAATATACCTACCACAGAGTGGCTCCGTCATGTCCCAGCAACCCAGAGCAACCTCGTAGTCGTAGCAGGAGCCGCTAGGCTGCTCGTTGTCGCTACAGGTCAGACCAGTCCACAGGTTACAGTTGATGTTGTTCTGCATGCCCATGTTCACAACATCCTGGTATGGCATGGCGAATCCAGCAACCTGGCACCTAGAGGAGACAGGAGATGTAAACACACCGTTAAATCCATGCTATAGTTATGCTGTGCGTTTTTCACAATACCTGTACCTTGCGGGTGGAGCTTTTTTTGTAAGACTACTTCATCAAGTGTTGAGTTTTGAACAAAATGTACTTTATGAAATTCATGTTATTTGGCTTAAAGAACCGTTGTAAAAAAGCTTCAGTTTCCAAGTATTACTGTCACAGTGATACTTTTTGTCATGTCAGATATACAATGAACCCTCCTGATGTTGAGAAATGGAGATGACAGGATAGTTTACTCACTTGATGTCCACAGGGTTCTTGCAGGTAGATGCAGCAATCACATTGGCGATGGTCTCAAAGTCTCCACCCTCAACAGGAGTCGGGTAGTTGGTGTTGACATATGGAGCCCAAATGATACAGTCTGAAAATTAAACCAAAGCATTGTAATTGTGTTAATGCAAGCCCTTCGCTCCTGTGTATAATGTGTGGCCACAACAACGTGTTTCATTCTGGTACAACAGTGTTAATTTGTACACATTTGGAATACTTTAATCAACTCATAAGCATCGACTGCACAGGATATCTTTAGAATATTTTAATATTGCAGAAGTTTTAAAAAACTTCTGCAATCCCCAAAACAAATTTTATCGATGAAAACAAATATTTATCAATGAGTACATACCCTCATATGGCAGTGTGCTGATCAAGGTAGCAGTAGACAGTGGTTTGGTGGTAGTGGCAGTGCCAATGGTAGTGGTCACAGGCTTGTCAGTGACAATAGCTGTCTGCGTGGTGCCAGCAGTACCAGTTGTGCCAGTGACGATGGAGGTCTGGGTAGTGCCTGGTGTGGTGGCAGTAGCCAAAGTGGTGGTGTCGGTCACAATGGAGGTCTGTGTGGTGCCAACGGTGCCAGTGACGATAGAGGTCTGGGTAGTACCTGGTGTTGTGGCAGTGGCAATGGTGGTGGTGTCAGGCTTGTCAGTCAGGATAGAGGTCTGAGTGGTGCCAGGTGTTGTGGCAGTGGCCAGTGTGGTGGTTGGCTTGCCAGTAGTGGTGGCAACAGTGGTGGTGATCACTGAAATAACGCAAAAGTCAATAATGAGTTCTCAACCAACAGAATAATTCAGAAACCACAGAATGATAGATCTTACTACAAACTATTTCAGTCATGCTGGTTGCAAAGAATCAGGGTGACATGAGAATTCTTACCGTTGCATCCCAGAGGCTCGAACTGCAGACTGATCTGGTTGTTGAAGTCCTGTGGGTGGATCTGGATGTACTGAGCTGTGATTGGCCTGTTGGCATCCAGCAGGTTGGTAACTGGGGTGGTGTTGTCTGTGTTGGCAGTGAAGAGCTGCAAAAGTTGTGGAAAAGGCCCATTTTAGTACTATATCTATTGTGGGCATATAATCTGCATACGACTAGCAAGAGTCCAATGAGCATGATGAGCAAACATTGTAAAGCTTACCACAGGGTTACCAAGCTCATCAGTGTATGTCACAAAGTTGACACCATCGTTGCTGTAGGTGATGTAGTAGGTGGTGACCCATTCAGGCTGAGTGGGGTGGCCCTGGGTGATGAAGCCAGTCACGTGGGTCGGTGTGCCGAGGTCCACCTGGAGGTAGGGGTTCTTGTCATCAACAGCTGGGCTCCAGACTCCGCTGCCATCAACAGAAGGCTTGTTGTTCAGGGTGCCCTGGTCAGGACTGTGCTGGTCATCCAGCTGAGTGGAGCTGGTGATCTGGTCAGGCTTGATCTGGCCGCCCTCCATGCCAAGAGGCTCCTGCAATGATAAGGAAATCAGTAACATTCAATAATCAGTTTGTTGCAAAAAAGTTTACAGTTTAAAAAGTACAGGTAACGTAAAACTAAAAGCATTATCCATCATGAACATCATTTCAATCTGTACACAGGACACTGAGATACATACATCTACATAACAGGAACAGGAGAGCATATTCATATTCTGCAAAGGCATTAAGAGATGGTACCTGGCACACAGTAGTCTCAGGGACAGTGGTGGTCTGCACAGTCTCAGGCTTGGTGGCAATGGTGGTTGTGTCAGTCACAATGGAGGTCTGTGTGGTGCCAACAGTGCCAGTGACGATGGAGGTCTGGGTAGTGCCTGGTGTGGTAGCAGTGGCCAGAGTGGTGGTCACAGGCTTCTCAGTCACGATAGCTGTCTGGGTCGTACCAGTTGTGCCAGTGACGATGGAGGTCTGGGTAGTACCTGGTGTTGTGGCAGTGGCAATGGTGGTGGTCACAGGCTTGTCGGTGAGGATAGATGTCTGGGTAGTGCCTGGAGTTGTGGCAGTGGCCAGAGTGGTGGTGTCAGTCACAATAGAGGTCTGTGTGGTGCCAACAGTGCCAGTGACGATGGAGGTCTGGGTAGTGCCCGGTGTTGTGGCAGTGGCCAGAGTGGTGGTATCGGTCACAATAGAGGTCTGTGTGGTGCCAACAGTGCCAGTGACGATGGAGGTCTGGGTAGTGCCTGGTGTGGTAGCTGTGGCAATGGTGGTAGTTGTTGCTTCTGAAAAAGAAGAAACATCTTTAGGACACATATATTTTGAAGTTCCATAATCCTAAAAGCAGGCATGAAGAACATTTCAATGGAGAATATTTGTAGTCATTTTGCTTAAAAATGTTCTTAGAACTATACGGCAAAAGAACTTCAAAGCACATTTGTTTTGAATGTACACCAATAATATACATTGTATACTTAAAGTTCAAAGTTGTTTAATATATAGATTTTGACAACAGTATTGAAGTTCCCAGCCAGGCATATCAGCTTTTGTGTCAAACAAATGTAATGTTTCTGATCACATCATTTTTCTACGAACACAAGATTTGAAACCGTGAACGCACCAGCACAGCCCAGAATCTCCACCCTCATGGATGGCCACTCGTGCCAGGTGACAGGCTGGATACGGATGTACTCGGCGTAGATCGGGTTGTTCAGGTCAAACAGCTGACGGTTGGGTGTGTTCTCATCAGAGTTGGCCGGGAAGATCTGGAAAGGACACAGAAGTTTAATGTCGTCTACATGCACTACTGTGACTTCAACACATGAAGATGTTGGGACCTATCAACTTAGATTTCTGATGGCCACATCAAATCCATTTCTGACTTTAAAAGAATAATTTGGATACACAATGCCAAAGAAACAAATTGTTTATGGGTCCAAAAGAGTCAGTGCATAATAAAGACAATCTAAAACACCACCACTTTTTTCACAGAGTTATAGAAAAAACCTTGCCCTTGTCCTGATGATTGTTGGCATTCACTACCATTAATCACACTTTCACAAATGAAAGAAAAATTCTGACTGATCCATTACCCCAGATAAACATGGAAGGCAATTGTCTTAACTTTACACATTTATGCAAAGAGTGCAATAAGTTTTCAGAAGATGCAATGACAGTTCTCTCACCTGTGGAGTTCCAGCAGGGCTGTTGTAGTACTGCCAGGTCTGTCCGTTGACACTGTACATGATCTTGTAGGAGGTGACCCACTGGTCAGCAGTCACACTGTCCCTACCCTGGGTGATCAGGCCTGTGATCTGGGTAGGCTGTGGGGAAAATAGACAAATATGATTTTCATTGCTTAGTGCATATCCGTGCATGCAAATGGCGCTACTACATTTTCAGAATAATTCAAAGAGTGACAACGTGGAGAATGGGTCTGTGAAGTCTGACACCCTAGGGTACAGCTAACAATCACAGACATTTGTTCTTTTTTTATAGATCTCCCTGAAATATTATCATATATTAGGAGATTCCTTCAACACTAAGCATCTAAAAGAGAGTCACTGTTGAGACTTGTAGATATTCATAATTGTTGAAATGGCTACTCTTTTGGGTTTTCAAACAATAAGTCACTAATGTCTGCTTTTTCTTGATGTCAATACACAATACAGCTTATGGCTGTCATCTACATTTGTCGCCAGACTTTGTAGGACATGAACAGACCTGGCCCAGGTTGATCTCGATCCACTGGCTCTGGTCGTTGACGGTAGGCACCCAGCCGCCGGCGCTAGTCGGGGACTCGGGTGTGTTGAGACGGCCGCTGTCGGCGCCAGATGTTGGCAGAAGCTGGCTGGATACGCTGATCATGTTGGAAGAGATCAGGCCTGTGGAAATATGCAACAACAAAACTCTTTGTCAGGATATTCACTGAAAACCCATTGTTAGGATAGGATATTCATACTGAAAACTGTCATGAAAGAAACCTTTGGGTTATCAACCTTTGCACTACTACATGTTACCTGTTGAATATCTAGTGACCCTCAAACATTGTAAATGCAACATATGCAGTAGTTGTCATATCATGGAAGCCACATAAGTAAATAAAACATGAACAAATATAAGTGAACTTATTTGCCTTCTCGTGCACTCTTCTCGTTCACTCTGATGTTTTCCGCCATAGTACTTTTTTGATGACAGTATGTAGATCTTTCTCTAGGTAGTCTAAAATTTTCAATTGTTTGTACTATGGCTGGGTATTGGTACAGCGTACCGGTACAAAACCGTTTTTTCTTATTGGACCGGTCCAGAAAAACCGGACCTGAAAAAATGGGGTAGACCGGACGTTGGACCGATTAGAAAATTAAGAGATTATTTTGTAAGGCATTCACACGTTTTGGCGCTTGTAGGTGGAAGAAAATAACAATAGTGAAGTAGAGTAGAGTTTATAGTAATGTCTACCAAGTTTTACAGCCAATCGTACAGGTGCAGTTAGCGTTGTAGGATTTTAAAACGCCAGTGTAAGCCTCATACTCCACCAAACAGATTTCTTTGTAGTGAAATGGACCATTGGTATGAGTCATACTGAATCAGGTCCAGGTTCAGGTCTGGACCTGGACCTGATGCTCTGGACCTGAACCGGACCTGGACCTGAATTTTCTGTACCGGTACCCAGCCCTAGTTTGTACAGTGTTTATATGGGATGCGGGCCTGATGCAAATAAATAAATAGAAATTAAATGTAACAGGTGATTTTCTAAACACACAAAAAAGATAAGTATGACACCCACCGTTCTCCAGACCCATTGGATCCTGGCAAGGTCCAGTAGTGGTGAAGGCAGTGGACAGGGTGGTGGTTGGGGAAGTCACAGCCTGGGTGGTGGTTGGCTTGCCAGTAGTGGTGGTGATCACTGAAATAACACAAAAGTCAATGATGAGTTCTCAACCCACAGAACAATTCAGAAACCACAACCACAGAATAATAGATCTTACAACAAACTATTTCAGTCATGCTGGTTGCAAAGATTCAGCAGGGCATGAGAATTCTTACCGTTGCATCCCAGAGGCTCAAACTGCAGACTGATCTGGTTGTTGAAGTCCTGTGGGTGGATCTGGATGTACTGAGCTGTGATTGGCCTGTTGGCATCCAGCAGGTTGGTGACTGGGGTGGTGCCGTCAGTGTTGGCAGTGAAGAGCTGGAAAAGTTGTGGAAAAGGCCCATTTTATTACTGTATCTATTGTGGGCATATAATCTGCATATAGCTAGGAAGAGCCAATAAGCATGATGAGAAAACACTGTAAGGCTTACCACAGTGTTGCCAAACTCATCAGTGTATGGCACAAAGTTGACACCATCGTTGCTGTAGGTGATGTAGTAGGTGGTGACCCATTCAGGCTGAGTGGGGTGGCCCTGGGTGATGAAGCCAGTCACGTGGGTTGGTGTGCCGAGGTCCACCTGGAGGTAGGGGTTCTTGTCATCAACAGCTGGGCTCCAGACTCCGCTGCCATCAACAGAAGGCTTGTTGTTCAGGGTGCCCTGGTCAGGACTGTGCTGGTCATCCAGCTGAGAGGAGCTGGTGATCTGGTCAGGCCTGATCTGGCCGCCCTCCATGCCAAGAGGCTCCTGCAATGATAATGGAATCAGTAATGTTTGCTGTCAGTACATTACAAAAATTTTTTTACAGTTTCAAAAGTACAGTAACATAGAAACAAGATCCATCATGGACATCATTGCAATTTGTACACAGGACATGGATATTCTTGTATTTAAATGAACAGGAGTGCAAAGTAAGGCAATGGTACCTGGCACACGGTAGTCTCAGGGACAGTGGTTGTCTGCACAGTCTGAGGCTTGGTGGCAATGGTGGTTGTGCCGGCCGTGGTGGCTGTGGCAGCTGTGGTGGTCTGAAGAGTCTGAAGAGTGGTAGGCTTGGTGGCAAGGGTGGTGGTGGAGGCAGTGGTCACACCGGTGGTGGTCTGCTCAGGCCTGGTGGTTGTGGTGAAGGTCTGGACAGTAGTGGTGGTCTCTGCAAGCACAAATATTACAAATAAATCAAACTCCTAAATATCTAAGACTTTATAAAATCAGCATGATATTAGGAAATGACGTTAATTAATCATGGTGGATTCAATGCAGAGGGACCGCTTTCTACATTCTAGATTTCTTTCAGGCATTGAAGATACATATCAAAATATGTTTACTCCAGAGTAGCTCATGGCCTTACTGCAAAACTGTTACAGTAACATTTTACAAGTGTCAGTGTTACCCACCCTTGCATCCCAGAGGCTCGAACTGCAGACTGATCTGGTTGTTGAAGTCCTGTGGGTGGATCTGGAAGTACTGAGCTGTGATTGGCCTGTTGGCATCCAGCAGGTTGGTGACTGGGGTGGTGTTGTCAGTGTTGCCATTGAAGATCTGTAAAATGAAGAAAGGATTTTTGTATACAGAAGAGTAGGCATCACTTGTTATTCTACATGTACATCATCAGAATGCTGTAGAGTGTTGTTATCTTATCAAAGTAATAACTTGACTGGCTGACCTGTATGTACGTTCTTCTGGAAGGCAATAACATTACACTTACCACAGGGTTGCCGAACTCATCAGTGTATGGCACAAAGTTGACACCATCGTTGCTGTAGGTGATGTAGTAGGTGGTGACCCATTCAGGCTGAGTGGGGTGGCCCTGGGTGATGAAGCCAGTCACGTGGGTAGGTGTGCCGAGGTCCACCTGGAGGTAGGGGTTCTTGTCATCAACAGCTGGGCTCCAGACTCCGCTGCCATCAACAGAAGGCTTGTTGTTCAGGGTGCCTTCCTGTGGGCGGTGCTGGTCATCCAGCTGAGAGGAGCTTGTGATCTGGTCAGGCCTGATCTGGCCACCCTCCATGCCAAGAGGCTCCTAGAACACAAATGTAATGTTAAAACTGATCACCCATCAGGGTATCTAGAATGGTTAAGACAAGAATCAACAGCTACAATGTATTGACTGATGGAGATACATGTAGTTAGTGATGTTACCTGGCAAACATCAACAGTGACACCAGTGGTGGTCTGTGGAGTAGTAGCTGTGGTGGCCCCAGTGGTGGTCTGCCCAGTGGTGGTCTGGCCAGTCTGGATGGTTGTTGTCAGAGTCTGAATAGTGGTGGTGGTCTCTGCAACCACAAAAATGACAAAGGTGTTATCATAAACTTCTACACATCATGAAACTCAACATACACATACTTACAGTACTGACAATAAGTACAATAAAGCTAGAGCATTCTGTTTGTCCATATACATCTCTACAATAAATGAAAATTAGAATTCAGATGGCTAGAGATTTTGGCTGTTGGGTGTCGATTGTTACCCACCCTTGCATCCCAGAGGCTCGAACTGCAGACTGATCTGGTTGTTGAAGTCCTGTGGGTGGATCTGGAAGTACTGAGCTGTGATTGGCCTGTTGGCATCCAGCAGGTTGGTGACTGGAGTGGTGTTGTCAGTGTTGCCGTTGAAGATCTGCACAAATGTAGAAAGTGTCATTTAATGCACCAAGGAGTAAGTTCCAAATGTTATTCTACATCATGACAACGTCTAACTAAGAAATCATTCTGTCTGAAACATAAAAACATTCTGTAAAGTCATAAAATAACTGGTTGAAATGTGAGTACCTCAAACCAGAACGCAAAAGCGCCATCACTTACCACAGGGTTGCCGAACTCATCAGTGTATGGCACAAAGTTGACACCATCGTTGCTGTAGGTGATGTAGTAGGTGGTGACCCATTCAGGCTGAGTGGGGTGGCCCTGGGTGATGAAGCCAGTCACATGGGTTGGCTCGCCAAGATCCACCTGGAGGAATGGTGTTGTGTCATCGACAGCTGGGCTCCAGACTCCGCTGCCATCAACAGAAGGCCTGTTGTTGAGGGTGCCTTCCTGTGGGCGGTGCTGGTCATCCAACTGAGAGGAGCTTGTGATCTGGTCAGGCCTGATCTGGCCGCCCTCCATGCCAAGAGGCTCCTGGAACACAAACGTTATGTTAAGATTGTTCCTCAAACGGAATACCTTGAAAAGCAAATCAATGAATCTTAAGTTATCAACTGTTGAAGCTGATTGGACTGTAAGTACCTGGCAAACATCGATGGTGACACCAGTTGTGGTCTGCCCAAGTGGTGTGGTTGTGGTGAAGGTCTGGATGGTGGTAATGGTCTCTGCAGTCACAAAATATGAAAAATATGTCAACCTCTAAAAGCCTTGACATTGGCACTCTATTTGAAGCATAGTCAGGAAAATTAGTACAGAACAACTATTACATTGACCAGATTCTGGTCATCAACAGATGCCTCCCTGGCAAGTATCAGAACTTGCATAGCTACAATGTAAAGATATTTTAACTGCCGAGGAACATTATCTTAGAAGATGACAGCAACAAAAGAAAGGAATATTACCCACCCTTGCATCCCAGAGGCTCGAACTGCAGACTGATCTGGTTGTTGAAGTCCTGTGGGTGGATCTGGAAGTACTGAGCTGTGATTGGCCTGTCAGCATCCAGCAGGTTGGTGACTGGGGTGGTGTTGTCAGTGTTGCCATTGAAGATCTGAAACCAAGAAAAAACTCTTGCTTACAAAGGAGGAAAATCTTTTCCTTGAAAGCAGTAGCTATCTAACTTTTATTCATTGTTTAAGTTTAAAAACCGATTCAAAGCATTGCACCTATCCTGAATTGTGCTTGTAAGCTATAAACAGTATCTCTTACCACAGGGTTGCCGAACTCATCAGTGTATGGCACAAAGTTGACACCATCGTTGCTGTAGGTGATGTAGTAAGTGGTGACCCATTCAGGCTGAGTGGGGTGGCCCTGGGTGATGAAGCCAGTCACATGGGTTGGCTCGCCAAGGTCCACCTGGAGGAATGGTGTTGTGTCATCGACAGCTGGGCTCCAGACTCCGCTGCCATCAACAGAAGGCCTGTTGTTCAGGGTGCCTTCCTGTGGGCGGTGCTGGTCATCCAACTGAGAGGAGCTTGTGATCTGGTCAGGCCTGATCTGGCCGCCCTCCATGCCAAGAGGCTCCTGAAATGCAAACCCATCGTTAAGACTGCCTTTCAAACAAAGGATGATGAAATGACAATGACATTTTCCTACCAAAAGACAATGAAGGTTATCTTTAATCATCCATTGATTAAGAAGCTTAGTTCCCGTACCTGGCAAACATCGACAGTGACACCAGTGGTGGTCTGCCCAGGCTTGGTGGTTGTGGTGAAGGTCTGGATGGTGGTGGTGGTCTCTGCAATCACAAAACACGATAGATATGTCAACCTCTGACCACAACCTACCTTCACATTATATTCGAAGCACAGTCAGGAAAACTGGTACAGAAAAAAAATGTAACATTAACCAGATTCTGGTCATCTAAAGATGCTTTCACAGCCAGTATGTGGACTTGTCTCTTGTCTGGCTACAGAAGGACGATAATTCAAATGTTAGGTAGCTGATGGTTTTACTGTATTGTGCAAAAAGAATCTTTCTCACCTGTGCATCCCAGAGGCTCAAACTGCAGACTGATCTGGTTGTTGAAGTCCTGTGGGTGGATCTGAATGTACTGTGCTGCAATTGGCCTGTTGGCATCCAGCAGGTTGGTGACTGGGGTGGTGTTGTCTGTGTTGGCGGTGAAGAGCTGAAAGGAAGAAACTCTTGCTTACAAAGGGGTAGAACCATCACCATGTCATTTCAATGCAGCAAATTATACATTATGACAAACTAAACTTTATCTGACCAACACTCAGGAAAGTTGGGACTAACCCAAATTTTTGGCTGACTCCGCCAGATGAACACAGGTGAACTTTCATGCTATCAGTGACTATACAATTGGTTTACAGTTGGAAATCAAAGCATGCACTGCTTGAACTGCTATTGTAAATAATGAGTAACCCTTACCACAGGGTTGCCGAACTCATCAGTGTATGGCACAAAGTTGACACCATCGTTGCTGTAGGTGATGTAGTAGGTGGTGACCCATTCAGGCTGAGTGGGATGGCCCTGGGTGATGAAGCCAGTCACATGGGTTGGTGTGCCGAGGTCCACCTGGAGGTAGGGGTTCTTGTCATCAACAGCTGGGCTCCAGACTCCGCTGCCATCAACGGAAGGCTTGTTGTTCAGGGTACCCTGGTCAGGACTGTGCTGGTCATCCAGCTGAGTGGAGCTGGTGATCTGGTCAGGCCTGATCTGGCCGCCCTCCATGCCAAGAGGCTCCTGACAAACAAGTTAATGTTAAGACTGATCAAACAACAGGATACATGTATCTCAAACAGTAAACTCATGTTTAACACCGACAGTAAACTGGGTATTTTGAAAGGTGAAGAAAATAGTAGAAAACTATCTCATTGATGAAAGTGTTTACCTGGCAGACTTCGACAGTGACACCAGTGGTGGTCTGTGGAGTCGTAACCGTGGTGGCACCAGTGGTGAACTGCTCAGTCTGAGTGGCAGTTCCAATGGTGGTGGTGGTACCAGTTGCAACGGAGGTGGCTGTACCAGTTGCTGGCTTGGTGGTCGTCTCTGTGAACACGCCAGTGACAGTCACGGATCCAGTGGTGGTAGGCTTCTGTGTACCAGTTACAACCACAGTGCTGATTGGTGTGAGCAGAGTTGTTGTGCCGGTCGGGATGGAGACAGTCTGGGTGGCACCAGTGTCAATAACAACACCTGTGGTGGTGAATGGGTTCAGAGTGGTGGTCCCAGTAGGCAGGGTTGGCAGGGTTGGCAGAGTCTGGGTCTGCACAGTGGTGGTTGTACCAACAGTTGTCTGGATGGGCTTGGTGGTGGTCGGGTTGGCTGGCACAGTGGCAGTAGCTGTTGCTGTGGTAGGCTTCTGCGTGACAATGGTTGTCTCACCAGTGGAGATGGGCTTGGTGGTGGTGGTAAACTGCTGGGTGGTTGTACCAGTGGTCACAGTTCCAGTGGGCAGGCCAGTGGTTTGAGTGCCACCTGCAATGTCACTTATTGTTGTAGCAGTTGTTGTCTCAGCAGTGGAGATGGGCTTGGTGGTGGTTGTAACCTGCTGGGTGGTTGTACCAGTGGTCACGGTTCCAATGGGCAGGGTGGTTGTAGACCCGGGACCTGCTACGATTGTTGTTGCAGTGCCAGTCGTTGTGATAGGCTTGGTGGTGGAGACCTCCTGGGTGCTGATTGGCTTGGTGGTGGTCACTACACCAATGGTGGTTGTCGGCTTGGTAGTCATGATCTGCTGGGTAGCTAAATGGAATAGAATATCAAAATAGTAAATGGGTAATATATTGAATACATGTACTTAATCATAATTGGTATGATGGAAGTGTTAGCCCAAACCAAAGCTGTTTGAAATATATAAATTGATCTATTAAATTTTATGGCCCTGAAAATTCATGGCCATGTGCACCACAATGTGTATGATATCTAAGAGAAAAGAAATGCTCCCATACTTGAGCAGGTACACTCCAGACGCACAGCATAGTCCTGGCACTCTGTGGTGGTGGTGATCTGTCCAGTCGGATCCATTGGTCCACTCACACAGATCAGACCAACGTCAGGGCGGCAGGTCACACCCAGAGGTGCAGTGTTGTCGTCGAAGACAAAGCCAGACATCACATCCATACACTGGACATCTGTGATCATTTCCTGTATTGAAAGAAACAAACATGTAACAATACATTTTAAATTTTTGTTCTCAAGGAAGGACATTTTGCATTTGGTCACATGCAAACATTACTAACATTTACTTAGTAAACACTGAGGAATAGAATTCCCCGACCATTCTCTTCTAGCAAAATATTTGAAAATTTAGGGAAACCTGTTACAAGTTGTTGGTAAAAAAATCAAAGCTACCGGTAGAAGGCCAAACAGAAAGAAGTGCTGGTAACATATTTTACCTCTTCACAGAAGCTGTACTTCTGCTCCAGGTTAGTGATAGTCTCAACATCACCAACTGTGTTGGAGTTCGGCTTGTCAACGTTCATCCACTGAGTCCATCCATCTACGCAAACCTGAGATCAAACAAAGAATATGATTTAGAGAACAGTAAAACAGTAAAAGCCTGACAGATTTAAATGTAAAATTATCTTAATAATGCTCCAATAAAAGTCTTAAAAGCTAAGCATCCACACATGCAGTTTACTATTACCAGATGACTGTTAGAATGCAAGGGCTGAGTGCAGTGACGGAAATATTGATGAAATTCAATTGTAGTTATGTTGACATTTCATTCTAATCAATAAATGTTGACCTACCTTGGGTGGTGTTGTCGGGTTGGCGATAGCGGTAGTGGTAGCAGGAGTGGTTGGCTTGGTCTCCACAGTGGTACTAGCTGTAGTTGGCTTTGTTGTTGCCAGAGTTGTGGTCTGCTGAGTACCAGTGGTAGAGGCAGTGGTGGTCTGTGTAGCCAAGGTAGTGGTCTCCTGAGCAGTTGTGGTGGTTGGCTTCTCAGTAGCACTGGTAGTCTGGATCTCAGTTGGCTTTGTGGTTGCCAGCGTTGTGGTATCCTGAATACCAGTGGTGGTCTGTGTAGCCAAGGTAGTGCTCTCCTGAGCAGTTGTGGTGGTCTGAGTACCCAGGGTTGTCTGAGCAGTAGTGGTGGTTGGCTTCTCAGTTGCACTGGTAGTCTGGATCTCAGTTGGCTTCTCAGTTGCCAGAGTTGTTGTCTGCTGAGTAGCGGTGGTGGAGGCAGTGGTGGTCTGTGTAGCCAGGGTAGTGGTCTGCTGAGTTGTAGTTGCTGTTGTAGTCTCAGCTGTAACACAGAAGAGAATTGTGTCACTTGATGATGAATAAAGAACTAAGTGTATAATGTCATGTACATGAAATACTTCTGTTCTAGTACACCTAAATGTATGTTAAAACTTCACAGCCATGTTCTGAATTACACATGGCCACCAGCTGTTAAAGATTGTCATACTGTCTTTCCTGACCAGAGCCAACATGGTGGCCTAAAGCTACTATTGCATGGTAGTGTTTTACTTCTAATGGTTATTTCTTAAAGGATGCAAAGCAAGATAAGAAAAGTATCTTACAGCACTGGCAGAGGACACGGATCTCGTAATCCTGGCAGTTCAGGGAGTTGCCCTGCATGTCGTTGCTGCAGGTCAGGCCGTTGGTGATGTCACAAGTCACGCCGACGTCTCCAGAGATCTGGAACGGTGCGCCAAGGGTGGCGGTCCTGCACTCGACGTCGATGATCATGTTCTCAGCACAGAAGCTGTACATCTCGCGCAGACTGTCGAAGGTCTCGACATCACCTGAAATCCAGAATTATGTCATATTATACAAACAGATCAACATAAGATGGGCCTTGGTTGAAAAAAAATTAACGGAAAATATAAGTAGGATAAGAAAACTTATTCCAGAAAACTGTTTTGGAGTGACATAAAAAGCTCTCAGAAATTTACAATTAGAGGCAGAGAGGAGGCAATCATGCTGTTTGTTTTTTGTTCATAGATAGAATGGCAAAGTTATGCTTCAAAGCAGTTCTGCTCTGCCCTTAGTAATGATGTGTGGACATACCGTTGTTGTCATCACTGGTTGGGCTGTCAGCATTCATCCAGTCAGTCCATCCGTCCACACAAATGGCTGGGAACGGAGTCCTGTTGGTGGTGGTGGTCAGATCAGTGATGACCTGGGTGCTTGTGGGCTTGGTGGTGGAGAGAGTTGTGGTTGGCTTGCCAGTTGTTCCGATGGACACAGTCTGGGTGGCTTCAGTATCGATGACAGTAGCTGTGGTGGTGACACCTGGCAGAGTGGAGGTCTCAGTTGGCAGGGTTGGCAGGGTGCCCAGAGTCTGAGTCTCAGTGACGGGGTTGGCTGGGAGAGTAGTAGTGGAGGCTGTGGTTGGCTTGCCTGTGGTTGTGGTCGCCTGAGTGGCGGTGGTCTCTGGAACCGTCTGGGTCTCAGTCGGCTTGGTGGTGAGCAACTGGGTGGTGGAGACCGGCTTGGGTGTGGTGGTGGAGCCGGTGGAAGTGAACCAGGTCATGATGGTGGTGAAGATGCCGGTCTCTGTGGTAGGCTGCTGTGCCGTGGTGGTGGTCTCCTCAGGCTTGGTGGTGGCCAGAGTGGTGGTCTCCTCAGGCTTCTGAGTGGTGGTCATGGTAGCAGTAGGAGCGGTTGCAAGGGTGGTGGTCTCACCAGGCTTGGTGGTGGTGGTTGCAGTTGTGGCTGGGGTAGTTGCAACAGTGGTGGTGGTGGCAACAGTGGTTTCTGACATTTGAAAAATTCAACTTGATTAGATAAGCTGTAAATAACTGTAAGTACTTGTATGTGTTATGTTCGTACTTTTACATGTCAAGTTTGTATGTCAGCTAATGGACTTATAAAGTATCCAAGTAAATGACATTAAGAGGTATTTTAACAGGATATCAATGTAACAGACTAGAACCAATAGAAAGCTGGAGATTCAAAGACATTATTTCGTTAAAGAAAGCTCATTCTGAATAACAGCATTGTGACACATTTGCTTACCTGTATGAAATGGCTACAGTATGAGACAATAGATTGAAGACAAAAAATAAAGAGGTGACTTACCCTCAGCACAGTCGCAGTAGAACCTGATCTCGTAGTCATCACACTGTTCTCCAATGGCCATGTTCTTGTTGTCGCAGCGCAGACCATCATCGACAGTGCAGGTCACGCCATTCTCACCGTTAGCGATGTTCTGGGCGGTGCCAGTGATGCGGCATTCCACACTCACGATCATCTCATTGGCACAGAAAGCATACTCGTCCCTGTAGAGAGATTGTAAGCCAGTGATTAAATTTCAGGATCCACAGAATCGCATCAAATGAATGAAATCCATTTTCAACATCGTTTATACAATCTGGCAATCTTTGTCTACCTTTCAAAAAAGACATGTTCACCAAAATGTGTGAAACATTCTACAGTATGTTCAACATGTAGTTTTCTTTGATGAGTGACAATGATGCAAGGATGCAGTCAGAAAAGTCACTGAGACTGCATCCATGCTGCTTTGTCACAAAGTGGCAAGAAGTATTCATTTTGGAGAACACATCCTTGTCATGATAATTATGTCATAATACAACATTTTGAAGGAGAAAGTTCTCTTTGCCCTGATGATGACGGCAGATGGGTGGCTGTTGAAATGTTGGTAGAAAAAAACAAGATTGTTGGAAAATACTGAATTGATATACCAGCCTGTTGAAACTATCTACGAATTCTGATTTCTATTTTAGAGGGTTGCAACTTACCTCAGCACAGGGATGATCTCGTAGTCACCATTGTTGGGGCCAGTGGATGGAGTATCGGAGTTCATCCATGGTGTCCAGCCATCCTCAACACAGATGATCTGTGGCTGAGGACGCTCGGTGGTGGTGGCAGGCTGGGTGAAGATGTCTGTGATGATGACTGGTGTCTGGGAGGTTGTAGTGCCTGTTGGCAGGGTCGTTGTCTCACCGATGACAGTCTGTGTGGCGGTGCCTGGTGTCTGGATAGTTGTAGTGCCTGTTGAAAGTGTGGTTGTCTCACCAACAACAGTCTGTGTGGCGGTGCCAGGTGTCTGGGCAGTGGTTGTAGTGCCTGGTGTAGGTGCTGTGGCGATGGTGGTGGTCTCACCAACAACAGTCTGTGTGGCGGTGCCTGGTGTCTGGGCGGTTGTAGTGCCTGTGACAAGGGTGGTTGTCTCACTGATGACAGTCTGTGTGGCGGTGCCAGGTGTCTGGGCAGTGGTTGTAGTGCCTGGTGTAGGTGCTGTGGCGATGGTGGTGGTCTCACCAACAACAGTCTGTGTGGCGGTGCCAGGCGTCTGGGCAGTTGTGGTGCCTGTGACCAGGGTGGTTGTCTCACTCACAACAGTCTGTGTTGCAGTGCCAGGTGTCTGGGCAGTTGTAGTAACAACAGTCTGAGTGATTGTTGTCTGTGGGGTAGTTGCTGAAGAGGGAAAGAAACAAAAGTTGTGGTAAGTAAAACATATAAAACATAGGCTCTAACCTATGAGAACAAGATGTACAAACAATTGAAGTGAAGGAATAGTTGTTGGAATAATCATAGAGATGTAGTACTTACTTCCACAGATACAGTAGACACTGACTTCATAGTCGGAGCAAGTCTGACCAAGGTTCTGGTCCTCGTTCAGACACACCAGGCCGTTGACCAGGTCACATGAGGCCTTCTCTCCGGCATCCTGTTATCAAGTGTAAAAAGACATTTAATGCTTAGCCTAATACATATCTACATAATACAGGGAAGAAGCACAAATCATACAGGACCTATCATTTTCTAGCTCTTGATACTCATCTATGAGTTTCAATTTAACATCCCTTTTTCTTGTTTGTAGCCTGCAAAAAGTTTGCTGGATATTATCTATCATTTCACCAACACTTATATCATAAAGTACAGCCATTGGCAGAAAATGACTTTTTATTGATTACCGGTAGTTACGTTATGTTGAAAAGTGAAAGATCCTATTTCTAGATGTGAGATCTCCCACAATGTACCTGAGGAGTCTGCTGAGTGTCCACAGTACGGCACTCGATGCTGGCTGGGTAGGCGCAGAAGGTGTACTTCTGCCTCAGGGCATCGATGGTCTCCAGGTCGCCAGGTGCGGTGAGAGGAGAGTCAACGTTCATGAACGGAGACCATCCGTTCACAACGCACATTGGCGGGAAGGTCTGGTCGGACACACCAGTGGTGGTGGTGGCCTCAGTGACAGGCTTGGTAGGCATTGTTGTCGTGGTGAACTACAGAAAGAAAGTAAAAAAAGGCATGACTTTCAGAAGATGAAAACTATATGAAAAATTTCTTCAAAAATTGTTACAGGCTAAAATGAGCTCATGAAGATGGCTTCTGGTATGGAACAATTACAGAGAAACAAGACCACACAATCATCAGCTTCTTGCTCTTTGTTTCAAGCTTCCACTTTTTCTGTGAAGCATACCTGGGAGGTGGTGGTATCTGTGGGCTTAGAAGTCACAACCTCAGTCTGAGTGGTGAACTGTCCAGGGGTGGTGGTGAAAGAGCCAATGGTGGTACCAGTGGTGGTAGGCAGAGTACCAGGGGTGGCCTGGGTGGTGGTGATCACGCCAGGCTTGGTGGTAGTCTGTGTCTCCTGAGTAGTGGTGGTATCAGTGAAGACCTGGGTGCTGGTGGGCTTGGTGGTGGAGAGAGTTGTGGTTGGCTTGCCAGTTGTTCCGATGGACACAGTCTGGGTGGCTTCAGTATCGATGACAGTAGCTGTGGTGGTGACACCTGGCAGAGTGGAGGTCTCAGTTGGCAGGGTTGGCAGGGTGCCCATGGTGCCAGTGGTAGTGGTCTGCTGGGTGGTGGTTGTCTCAGGTGCTGGAGTTGCTGTAGTTGTTGAAAGTACACATGGTATATCAATAACTTTTCATGGAGGAAACAACTAACCATGATAGATGTTGAAGTAGAATTAGGCTTAAGGAAATGTATGCCATTTTTAATTGCATTACCTGAGCTGTGCTGTATCTGATAAAATGTAGACATTACATGCCTAATTGGAAATGTTCAAGTAAGATGTTTGATAATTTCTACCCCCAACGACCAGGAGGTCAAGGGACTAGGTAGGTAGGTAGGTAGGTACCTTAGTCTTTAGCAGTCCTCATTTGTTGCACAGAATTGCATACCAGTTGGTTACGTGGAAATCTAGCTTCTCTAAAAAAGGAAGGGAAAGAAGGAAACTTACTTCCGCACTGGCAGTTGATCCTGACTTCGTAGTCCTCGCACTTGCGGCCATCAGGCTGGAAGGCATCCACGCAGATGAGACCCTGGTTCACGTCACAGATCACGTTCTGGCCGGTAGCATCAGAGTCAATCTGCACACAAGAGATACAGAAATGTTAAGCAAAAGGCTGTGGAAAGAAATGTATGCTGAAAACCTGTAGGATCAGAATGTAATACTGTTTTTATATCATACACATGTAGGCCAATAAGAACATAACCTGCCCAGAATTTAGGGAAAAGTTTGCAACACACTCAACTGTAAGAAATCTCTTGGGAATTTCACATTCGAACAGAAAATCTCACACAGGATAAAGTGGAAGAATAAAGGCCAATTAACTGTCATTGATGAATGTCTATTTACCATTGTGTTGACTGTGCGGCACTCGATCTCCACGATCATGTCGTCCTGACAGAAAGCGTAGCGGTCACGCAGGTTGTCAATGGTCTCGACGTCACCGGTGTTGGGGTGGGTCGGGTTGGCTGGGTTGTCAGAGCTGATCCATGGAGTCCAGCCATCAACACAGACCTCCGGTGTGGTGGTCTGGATGGTGGTCTGGGTGGTGGTGGGGTTGGCTGGGACAGTGGTAGTAGAGAACGTGATTGGCTTGGTTGTGGTGGTCACAACTGGCACAGTCTGTGTCTGTGTAGCAAGTGTTGTTGCAGCAGTTGTGGTGGTTGCAGCTGTTGTTGTTGTTGCAACAGTTGCTGAGGTAAAAAAAAAAAAACAACATGTTGAATGCATGAAAACATGGGGCTAGTGCAGATAACCGCTTTTATTCCAGAAAGGAAGCATCAAGATCCTTCAAAGATACCTAAATAGCTTATATCAGCTTTTATGTTAGCTGTTTTTTTCTGCGATAGGATGTATTAAGTAATAGTTTATCACTTTGGAGTGCCAAAGTATTACATCACAAAGTTTTGTACCAGATAAGTGTCAAGCCAGTAGTTTTGGACATTTTAGGATTACATGATAGACCTTTCCAACAGAAAGGAGGTGTTTAGTGCTCATCATAACCATTTAATCTACTTACTCTCGCCGCAGTTACAGAAGACGCGGATCTCGTAGTCCTTGCAGAGCTGTCCGTCAGGCTGCCTGTCGTTCAGGCACTGGAAGCCGTTGTGGTCCAAGCTGCAGCGCACGTTCTGGCCAGACATGGTAGATGCCACCTGGGTGCTGACCTGTAAGACAGATGTCACTTATGGATTAAAATCACTTTTGTGATGAAGTCAAGATTTCAAAAACTTGTACCTACAATTCAGTCTTTCATCTAAAGAAAACAGTGCGGTTGTGGATCTCTTTGTGACTTGACCTGAGTTGACTTGACTTAAGAATCATTTCATTCCTTTAATCTTTTAAGAAAATTTTATGAGATATACATGTAGTAAAGAAGGAGCTTACCTCACGGCACTGAACCATGGTCATGTCCATCCTGTCACAGAACTGGAACTTCTGGCGCAGAGAGTCGAAGGACTCAACATCGCCGTTGTTGTTGCCCAGCAGTGGCCTGTGAGAACAATCATTGAGTTACCACCAACAGATGGACAAAAGATACATGAACATCATCTCTATCAATACTGAACAGTAACGAGTCTTCATAATGCCTCTTCTTTACACCTTTAAAGTCTGCCATCTAAGACGTTCTTTAAAATTCTTAAAGTCTCCCTTTTATTTCCTATTTTCTTGTGCATTTACCTGTCCAGGTTCATCCAGCTAGTCCAGCCAGTCTCCACACACATGGGTGACAGGGTGACGGCCTGAGTGGTTGTTGCTGGTGTTGTTGCAATGGACACGGTCTGGGTGGCACCAGTATCAGTGATGGTAGCTGTGGTGGTGACACCAGGCAGAGTGGAGGTCTCTGTAGGCTGGGTTGGCAGGGTTGGCAGAGTCTGAGTCTGCAGGGTGGTGGTTTCTCCGGCAGTCGTGGTGATGGGCTTGGTGGTGGTTGGCTTGGTTGTCTGCTGCTGGGTGGTTGTATCAGTTGGCAGGGTACCAATGGGTAGGGTGGTTGTACCAGTGGTACCTGCGATGGTTGTTGTACCAGTGACAGCAGTTGTTGTCTCACCAGTTGTCATGGGCTTGGTGGTGGTTGGGTTGCCTGGCACAGTGGCAGTAGCTGTTGCTGTGGTAGGCTTCAACGTGGTTGTCTCAGTGACAATGCCCTGAGTAGTGGTTGTACCAGTAGTCACTCCAACGGGCAGGGTGGTTGTCTCAGTGACACCTGCAATGGTTGTTGTACCAGTGACAGCAGTTGTTGTCTCACCAGTTGTCATGATTGGCTTGGTGGTGGTGATCTCCTGGGTGCTCATTGGCTTGGTGGTGGTTTCTTGGCCAATGGTAGTAGTGAGTATCTGCTGAGTAGCTGGATTGAAGAAAATAGAAATACAACAATTAGCTCGCAATCCGTGGAGACAATTTTTCTTTCAATGTACCAAAAGGATTGGAATGAGATGAAACACAAAGTGGCAAATGTGCAGCCTTGAAGATTATAGGAAAAGACATGATTCAGAAGAAATTGCATGTAAAATATGTTTATTCTTAAGATAAACTTACTTGGCTCAATGCAGCTGCACTTGATGGACACCTCGTAGTCGTAGCAAGATTCGCCAGGAGCCTGCATGTCGTTGTCGCAGCTGAAGCCGTTGATGATGTCACAGGTGACGACCTGGCTGTTCACATGGTGCATCAGACCTGGATGTAACCAAAACACCAATGGTTAACAATCAGGATTGTAAAGAAATGATACCCTCATGTAGTGCAAATTCATGACACTTTTTTGGTGGTAAAATGTTACTGTATAATAAATGAAAGCATGCAGCAAAGCTGTTACAGGTCCGGGGAATTGCATTTCCTTTCTTTCAACAGAAACACAGTTCTAATACTAAAATGTTCATGCATATTATAGATCTTGGCATTTTACCATAGCGTATTACATGAACAAATGCATATTCACATTCTTTATTTGCATTGAAATGTATGCTAAATCCAAAGGTGAAGACAACTGACCAGTGTCGGCCTCCCTGCAGATGATGTCGGTGATCATGTCGTTGCGACAGAACTGGTACTGAGTATGGAGCAGGTCAATGGGCTCGTGGTCACCGTTGTCTGCGCCAGTGTCAGGACGGTCCACGTTCAGGAACGGTGTCCAGTAGAACTGCTGGCCAGGCTTGCATCCTGTCATCGGTAGAATAAAATTTTCTAGATTATCTCATGACAAATCTTTGAGAGTGGCAGACAAGCAGTACTTGGTGATGCCTCTGGGAAGGGCTAAAAAGACATTTTACAGTCAAGTTCCTTATACAGACACAGCCATTGGATATGCAAGTAGCAAAGAACATAGTCATAGGGGCAGATATAAAATTCACTGTAAATTCATTTGGAACACAAACCAGGTACCATTCAACTCAAGTTGCAAAACTGGCATTCATTTAAAATCTACTGGATAATATGAGGCTGAACTCTCAAATTCCTGCTACCCATAACAGACACATAACAATGATAGCCTGACTTCCTAACCTTCCACTGTGATGGGGGTAGTGGTCTCTGATGTTGTCTGTGTGACAGTGAATTGGGCAGATGTTGTCTCGCCATGGCCTGTGGTGGTTGGTCCAGTCTGCACGGTGGTATCAGTGAAGAGCTGGGTTTGGGTGGTGGACTGCTGCTGGGTGGTTGTTGGCTTGCCAGTGGTCACTTCTCCAATTGGCAGGGTGGTTGTGACCACTTCACCTGCGATGGTTGTTGTACCAGTGATAGCAGTTGTTGTCTCACCAGTTGTCATGGGCTTGGTGGTGGTTGGGTTGCCTGGCACAGTGGCAGTAGCTGTTGCTGTGGTAGGCTTCTGTGTGGTGGTGGTGACCTGCTGGGTGGTTGTAGGCTCACGGCAGTCACAGTGGACGGAGACGGAATAGTCGTGGCAGATCTCGCCAGGCTTCTGCATGGCATTGTCACAGTGGAAGCCGTTGACAATGTCGCAGGTGACCACCTGGTTGGTATCAGTGTGGAGCAGACCTGTGCAAGATGCAAATGCAAGTATTATGTAAAATTTTAGGCAAAAGGCTAATGAAAAATCCAAGGAAAGACATCCCAGTAAATGCTACTACTGCAGATCTACGATAAAAAATGTTTGAAAAGCATTTGATTTCAGTGAAATGACTGACCTGTAACAGTCTCCTTGCAGACGATGTCATTGATCATCTCCTTGTCACAGAAGTGGAAGAATGCCTGCAGTTGGTCCATGGGCTCGTGGTCTCCGTTGTCGCTACCAGCATCAGGCTTGTCGATGTTCAGGAACGGAGTCCAGTACTCTGCACCATCAGGGCAGGCTGATGCAGAGGAAACAGAGGAGGTAAGTGACACAGAAATTTGTTGTACAGTTAGTATTCCATGCTACAGCAGAAGCAGAGTGGACTTAGATGTAGTAGCCCAACATGATGATGCAAAAGCAGATTCTGGTCATCAACAGACCAAACAATGAAGCAAATATATCGGAACAGGTATCTCCAACAGGTACAATGTCCTTAGCAGCACAACATGATGAAGCAAAAGAAGATTCTATTCATCAACAGCTCAAACAGGTATATTGTAGTAGGTGCCACTAATAGGTACTGACCAGTGACTGGGAGTGTCGGGATGGTGCTGAACTGACTAGTTGTGGTCTGGCCAGGGGTGGTCACGGTGGCAATGGTGCCGGTAACCATGGGCTTCGTGGTGGTTCCAGTGGTCTCAAAGATACCGGTGACCAGTGGCTTGGTGGTGGTGGTGGCCTGGGTGGTAGTGGTCTGGAACTGTGTTGGCAGATGTATAGAAATAAGTATAATTCAAGTCTGCTGGAATATATGGCTGAGTTTTCACAGGGAAAAAAATAATTGAAAAATCCCAAATTCGTTGGTGGCAAGTTGATAAATCTCAATGACATGACAAAGTATCTGAAACCACATTTTTAACATTACTTTTTTCATGCAGGATCTTTAACAATAGTAACAGCACTACTTACCTCAGTGGTCGTCTCGCCACAGTTACAGAGAATGCTGATCTCGTAGTCGTCACACATGACAGGGTAGTTGAGAGAGTTGGAGCAGTAGAAGCCGGTGGTGGTGTCACACACAAGGCCTGCTGCACCAGTGCTGTCCCATGGAGCAAGACTGGCAACCTACATGGAGAGAAATGGTTTTGTTAGAATGTATCCATGGACATAATTTCTTATGTTGTCATTTTTCTTATATGAAAATATGACGAGCAAGCTTGAGAATTCTTGTGGGTTTAAAAACTTAAGAAGACTTGATCTTGGTACCTCGCGGCAGTTGATGGCCTCGACCATGTCAGGGTTGCCACCACAGAGGTTGTAGGTGGTCACAATCTGGTCCAGTGGCTCAAAGTCACCATCCTGGAAGTCCTGTGGGTTTGGCTCGTGGATGTTGTAGAATGGCGTCCATCCGTCAACACAGAACTCGTATGTGAATTGAGCTGTAGAGTGAAGACAATAATTTTTGAAAAGGTAAGGCAGACAAAACTACAATAATGTCGACTTAAAAAGTCATGAAAACTGGCAATTATAATCCATATTGCAAAATGCTGTCAATTTCATATTTTCAAGGTACTGACTAAAGTTTGGTCAGATTGATAATAACTATTAGAAAATCTTTTTGTCTATTTTGATTTGGCTGTTCAGGATGCACAGCTAAGGCTGTAAGGCATACCTGCAAGGAAGTGTAATGATTGTTTAGCAGTTGTTCTAGACATTAGAAGAGAAACTTACGCTTGGTGGTAGTCACAGGCTTGGTGGTTGTGGTAGCTGTGGTACTCTGTGTGGTGGTGAACTGCTGGGTAGCAGTAGTACCCTCAGTGATGGTGACAACATCAGTACCTGGAGTGCCAGAGCCAATGGTAGTGGTGACAGGCTTCATGGTGGTGGTAGCCATGGTGGGTGTCAGTGTACCGATGGTGGCAGTGGTGCTCTGCTGTGTTGTACCTGGAGTCTGACCAGTGGTTGTTGTCTGTGCAACAGTCTCGGTCACCATTACTGGCTTGGTGGTAGTACCAGTGGCCAGTGTGGTGGTGTCGGTTGGGAAGGTCACAGTGCCGAGGGTGGTGGTACCAGTAGGCTGGGTGCCAATGGTCTGAGTCTGGGTCTGTGTCGGCTTGGTGGTGGTCTGGCCGATGGTTGTTGTCTGGGCAACAGTCTCAGTCACAATGATTGGCTTGGTGGTGGAGGCAGTGGCCAGTGTGGTGGTGGTACCAGTAGGCAGAGTGCCAATGGAGGTCTGGGTCTGTGTTGGCTTGGTGGTGAACACCTGTGGGAAGATGTTAGAAACTTAACAAAAATGTTTTCTGTACTTGGAAGAAATGGTTGATTTGATATGGCTCCTTCAGAGAAAATAAAGGGCAAACATGTACAAGCAAAAAGGAGCCTGAATTGTAAAGTGACAAACAATGTATAGTTGGCTTTGCAAAACAAATCTTAGACTACCAAAGTTTAATTTTTTTTGAATGAGCAAGGATATTCAACGATAGTAATTGTATAACTTACCTCAGTGGTGGTCTCGCCACAGTTACACAGAACGCTGATCTCGTAGTCATCACAGCCAACTGGGTAGTTTTGGTTGTTGGCACAGTAGAAGCCATTGGTGGTGTCACACACAAGGCCTGCTGCACCAGTGCTGTCCCATGGAGCCATGGAGCCAACCTGGACAAATAAAAATCAATGCTTAAAATCTAACCAATCTGGATTGGACTGGAACTGTGGAGTCCAAAATACTTCAACCTATACAATGACAGTTGGTGCAGAGACAAGTGCAGTTTTGCAAGATTCACAAAAAATGTTTGGACATACATTGTACATGTAACATACATTGTACTTTATGTTATGGGTAGTTTCCTTACACTGTACACAAAAATGATGTACATGAGTTCTACATAGAATTTTAGCTGAGGAAGCTAGGAATAATCTCTGTACCTCGCGGCAGTTGATGGCCTCGACCATGTCAGGGTTGCCACCACAGAGGTTGTAGGTGGTCACAATCTGGTCCAGAGGCTCAAAGTCGCCATCCTGAGGGTTGAGTGGGTTTGGCTCGTGGGTGTTGTAGAACGGTGTCCATCCGTCAACACAGAACTCGTATGTGAATTGAGCTGTAGAGGAAAGATATTCATGATCATTTAGAAAGTGTATGTCAATGGAAACTGTTCCATTTCATCATGACAATCAATTACCATTCTACAAACGAAATGCTATCATTTTCAACCTAGTAACTTATCAAGTAGAGCAGTACTAGTAGAGTACATGTTGCTATCTAAAAAAGCTGTTCAAACTCATGTTGCTTGATAATTGATGCACTTACGCTTGGTAGTAGTGCTCTCTGTTGTCGGCTTGGTTGTGGTAGCTGTGGTGCTCTGTGTGGTGGTGACCTGCTGGGTAGCAGTAGTACCCTCGGTGACGGTGACAACATCAGTACCTGGAGTACCAGAGCCAATGGTAGTGGTGACGGGCTTCAGAGTGCTGGTAGCCATGGTAGGTGTCAGTGTACCAATCGGCTTGGTGGTGGTGAGTGGCTTGGTGGTGGTACCGGCAGTGCTCTGGGTGGTGGTAGCCTGCTGCGTGGTGGAGGCAGTGAACGTGACGATGTCTGTGCCCGGGCTGACTCCGCCGATGGTGGTAGTGACAGGCTTCATGGTGGTGCTCTGAGTTGGAGGTGTCAGCGTACCAAGTGTGCCTGTGGTCATCTGTGCGGTTGTCGTAACCTGAGCTGTGGTGGTTTCTGTAGTGTAAAAATGGCACAACAACATGAGTATAGACAAGACCAGGAAAAACACGAAACACATAGAAATAAGGAATATATTACTACATTGTAGGTAATTTCAGTTATTACTAGCAGCTTACAGCCAAAGTTCTGAAACCCTTTTCTGTCATAAGTCTTAATTATTATTCTAAGGATCTAGAATAAAGAATAAAGGTAAAGGGTTATATATCACCTACCTGCACAGTTACAGAAGACCCTGATCTCGTAATCGAAGCAGTTAGGCATTGGACCCATCTGGTCATTGTCGTTGCAGATGAGACCAACAGCGGCGTCACAGGTAACTGTCTGTCCAGCCATGGTGTAGTCCAAGTTGGCACCAGTCACGCGGCACTCGATGTCTGTGATGGTATCCTCTGGACAGAAGTCGAACCTGTACAATGCAAGTGAACAAAAGTAAGAATCCCACACTAGTACTGTAAATGCTTTTTTCTTCAGATGTTTTAAAGGTGATAGTAAGACTAAGGACTCAACATCATCAATTAAGGCTTCTTGTTCTTGTCCATAACAAAAAGAAAAGTGACTGACAAAAGATAGTGGATGCTATCTGAAATGTCTGACCCTTTACAAGATTTAAACAGTAACTGCTGCTTGAGACGCTTTTGTATTGTGAATCCATCAATAGGTTTAATGAACAATAGTCAATCTAACTAACTAACTAGTAACTGAATCTCTGTAATGCAAAGCTGAGTACGTACTTGTCCCTGAGGTTGTCATAAGTTTCGAAATCTCCACCAGTGAGAGGGGTCGGGTAGTGCACGTTCATCCAGTCAGTCCAGCCATGCATGTCGGGAGTGCACACTGGCTCTGGCTTCAGGGCTGTAATGGATCAAACAAAGAAACACAGTTACATGAGGTCTTTGCCATAATACATGTAGTATAGAGAGGGTACTTTATCAACTTAGTTTTTTAGATCTAAGTGCTTAAATTACTTTTGATAAACAATGTATGCCTTACGATGGCTGATCCAGATTGTGACTGATTAAGAATGCTGATGAAATTCCAGAATCCTATCAATTTAAAACTGGCTTCTTTTTATTTTCCAAGATTCTATGTAAGTCTGTATTAAAAGTTTTCTTGGTTGGCATATATCATATTACTGGGTATAGTTTTCAAAGGCTTACTTGTTGTTGGTGTTTCACCATCAACATTACCCTGTGTTGTGGTTGGCTTGGTTGTCGGTGTGGTGGACAGGGAGATTGTCACTGTGGGCACAGCTGTAGTAGCTGTGAGAAGAAGAATGATTACTAAAACTTCCAAACAATGCATCACATTAAAAATTGGTTAAAAACACATATAAAAGCATTCGATAAAGGAATTTATGGCATTCAAAATTAAGATGGAATTGAGTATTGAAGTGCATACTTCTCTTGTTGTCCTAATGCTACATGCATCTATTTTTCAGTTGAGATCAGTATACTTCTGAAATTACTTGATGTACTGAGCTGCCATGTTCAGTTTCCGTCTCTAATCTGTTATTATCCCAAAGCTACGAATGATGCATCTATTTTTCAGTTAGATGTACTGAGCTCATCAACGTACCACAGACGCAGAAAGCCCTGATCTCGTAGTCCTGGCAGCCGACAGGGAAGTTGTTGGAGTCGTCGCAGATCAAGCCGGACGCTGCCTCGCAACGCACGCCCATGTCTCCAGAGGAGAACCACGGTGTCTGGGTGCCGACAAGGCGGCACTCCACATCCCTGAGCATGCCCTGTGGGGTGGAATATGTGATTCAATGATTAGCTCTGGAAATGATTATGTCAAAAGAACAATGTACATCTCTATATAATCTAGGTATCACACCACTGTTCAATTAATATGATGTAGTTGATATTCTTGATTTTACAAAATAACATTTTGATTCTATATGACACAAACTCTATATGGAATGTGAAATTCAACGGTCAAGTCTAGCAATAATCAAGAGAAGAGCCAATATACATTTTTGTACATTCTCTGTCTCATCACACCAATGCTAATGAAGTTGACAACTCTGCATTATTGACCCACAAATGCTTTAAAGTATTGGATGACACAAACTCAGATATTCATACCTGACAGAATGGGAAGAGCTGGACAAGCTGAGCAACTGTCTCATAGTCTCCACCATCAGCAGGGGTATCCATGTTCACCCACGGAGTCCAGTCATTGCACACAACAGGCTCTGTCTCAGTGACCACAGCCTGGGTGGTGGTGATGGGCTGGGTCTGTGTGAAAGCACCAGTGGTGGTTGTCTGACCGGTTGGCACAGTGGCAATGGTGGTGGTAGCGGTTGTGCCGGTGACAACGGTGGTCTCGGTCTGAGCTGGCTTGGTAGTTGTGGTACCAAGAGTCGTGGTTGCAATGGTAGTTGTGGTCTCTGTAAAGTTAACAACAAAACAATATTTTGGTCAAAACTTTCAAAGTTAAACATTTACAAGGTAACATTTGAATTAATCTTCTATTAGAATACAAATACACAAAGAGAGAATATATTCAAAATAAGCACTTTTTCAACCAGACATGACTGTAACTCACCCTTGCAGCCAAGAATCTCAACCTGCATGGCGATGTCCTCATTGAAGGTTGTTGGGTGGATCTGGAAGTACTGAGCTGTGATTGGTCGGTTCACATCCAGCAGGTTGGTGACTGGAGTGGTGCTGTCACTGTTGGCAGTGAAGGTCTGGTACAGAAAACGAGATTTAGAGTTAGAATAGAATTATTTTATTTTCTATCCACCTTAAACATAAAAATGTACAATGATGTATGACTGAAAATATGACTGCTTCACAATTGAATAATATCACCCAACTTACCACAGGCCTGTTGAACTCATCAGTGTATGGCAGGAAGTTGACACCATCGTTGCTGTAGTAGACAGTGTAGGTGGTGACAAACTCATTGGTCTCAGGCTTGCCCTGGGTGATGAAGCCGGTCACGTGGGTCGGCTCTTGCAGGTCAATCTGGGTGAAAGAAATAGCAAAGTGAACTTATTTTCTATGACATACTTTTCAAAAATTTTGTGAATGCTTCACAGCTCAACTATCAACGTTATTCTGTGGTAGAGCTATTGATACAATAGGCATACCTGGATGTACGGGTTGACATCAGTGTCATCTGGCTTCCAGGCACTTGGGCTGTTGAGGACACCATCCTCAGGCTTGTGCTGGTCATCCTGCTGAGAGGAGGCGGTGATCTGGTCTGGCTTGATCAGACCATTCTCCATTCCCATAGGCTCAGTGCAAGGCTCATTGTGTGCTGCAGTTGTGGTCACAGGAGTTGTGGGCTTGGTGACACCAGTGGTGGTGGTCTCTGAGACAACACCAGTGGTGGTGGTGCCAGTTGTGCCGGTGACCAGAGTGGTCTGGGGAGTTGGCTTGGTAGTTGTGGTGCCAGTGGCAATACCAGTGGTGGTGGTGCCAGTAACATCAGTGACAAGAATGGTCTGGGTCTGAGTTGGCTTGGTGGTAGCCAGAGTGGTGGTGCCCTCAGGCTTGGTCGTCTCTGTCACAACAACACCAGTGGCAGTAACAGGCTTTGTCGTTGTGACCACCTGAGTTTGGGTCACTGTGGGCACAGTGAAGGTACCAGTGGTGGTGGTGCCAGGTGTGCCAGTGAGAGCCTGGGTGGTCGTCTCACCAGTAGGCACAGTGGCGATGGTCTGTGTGGGAGTCGGCTTGGTGGTGCCAATCTGGGTGGTGGTCTCAGACTGGGTCTGTGTCACTGTGACCAGGGTTGTTGGCTTGGTGGTCTGAGATGCAGTTGTTGTCTCTTCTGCAGAGAAAGAAAAAAAAATCGTTATTGGCTAATTGTGCAGAAGGCAGCATGACTGCAGGTTCATTCAACCATATACCTTTGACAGATATACTAAAAGTCATTAAGATTTTAAAATGACTTATCTTCTTAGTCCCTTTTGATATAGGACATCAAGAAAGGCAGGCAATAACTGTGGGGAAAAAAATTAGCATGAAACATACCGCACACACAGAGGACACGGACTTCAAAGTCACTGCATGGGATTGGAGCATTGTTCTGGTACAGACACTGCAGACCAACATCGGTGGAGCATTCCAGGTTCTCTCCAGAGGTCTGAGCCATGATGTCGGTGCCGACGATACGGCACTGGATCAGCTGCAGCATGTCCTGTTGTGGAAAAGGCAGAAAACGTTAGATAAGGTTAAAGAGCTTCTTTAAATTAGGAACAAAATGCTCATCTCTTAGTTGGCATCAAAAAGCTGATATCGAAGATTAAAAGGACTAGAGCTGACCTTCTCACAGAAGCTGTACTGAGCCAGGATCTGGTCAATGGGCTCGATGTCAGAGCCATCATCGTTGGGAGTGTCGAAGCTGGTCCAGTGAGTCCACATGTTGCACTGATCCAGTTGAGAGGCTGTGGTGGTCACAGGCCTGGTGGTGGTATCAGTGAACACCTGGGTGCTTGTGGGCTTGGTGGTGGAGAGAGTTGTGGTTGGCTTGCCAGTTGTTCCGATGGACACAGTCTGGGTGGCTTCAGTATCAATGACAGTAGCTGTGGTGGTGACACTTGGCAGAGTGGAGGTCTCAGTAGGCAGGGTTGGCAGGGTGCCCAGAGTCTGAGTCTGCAGGGTGGTGGTTTCTCCAGCAGTCGTGGTGATGGGCTTGGTGGTGGTCGGGTTGGCTGGGACAGTGGCAGTAGCTGTTGCCGTGGTTGGCTTAGCTGAAGTGGTGGTGACCTCTCCAATGGGGAGGGTGGTTGTAGACTCAACACCAGCAATGGTTGTTGTACCAACAGTTGTTGTTGTTCCAGCAGTTGTTGTCTCTGTAGTTTTGATAAAGGACAAATGTGAGTATAACATGTTTCTTCACTGACACATTTGCCGTTCATAAATGAAACAGGACAGAACAGGAAAAGAAACATTCTTACATATTCTAGCATCGCATCTACAAATATAAAGAGCAATACAATGATCTACGCTCACCAATGGGGTTGCACTGGCAGTGCACAGAGACTTCGTAGTCCTCACAGCGGCCATCTTGCTGCATCTGGTTGAAGCACTTCAGTCCGGTGAACTCGTCACAGATGACGTTCTCGCCAGTCTGGAAGGAGTAGGTGGAGTCGGTGCCAACCACACGGCACAGGATGTCTGAGGGAGGGAAAAGATTTGAAATTTACTTATTGCAATTCCAAAACAGGTTTCATCCAGAAGTTTGGAGAAATGTTGAAAGTGAAAGAATACTATAAGTTATCTCGGACCAGTTCAGCTCACAAAAGAGCTACTCGTTCAACTACTTGTGACAGAGACAGCAGATGTTACCTACCACTACCTCCTAGTACAATGAACAAAGGGTTACAGTGGTCATAAGGACTGCAACCCTTTCCAGCCTCATGAATGTCAGGTGTGCAAAAATAGCCAAGATATGAAATTTAAATTTCTTGGCAAAGAGGCCGGGTTGCTTTATTGATGGACTATGCACTATAGGAATGTTGACAACAAATTACATGGTATAATAATAAACGATTTCTCTCTCACCAGTGATCATTTGGGTGTCACAGAAGTAGAACTGATCCCTCAGGGAGTCCAGGGTCTCGAAGTCGCCATCACGGCCAGTGTCTGGGGAGTCCACATCCATGTATGGAGTCCAGCCATCAACGCAGACGCCGGTTGGCCTGGTGCTGGTGGTGGTGGCCGGGGTAGCGGTGGTGGTGGTCAGGGTGGCAGTGCCGGTCACTGGCCTGTGTTCAAATAGAAGTTTTAATACCGTAAGTTATGATGACAAAATTAGTATGCAGACAACAGCGTACAGCAGTTTGATTACAATTCAACACCTTGGTAGTCCTTCAGTATCGAAGATCAACATCATAATCATTAAATTCTTAAAGCGGTAAATTGAAATAAATGGAAATAAATGGTTATCAAAGTCTTACTGAGTTAGAAAAGGCTAGAGGGATACAGCCAGAAGAACACAACTGATATCCATTTAAGGAAGAGACAGCTAAAATAAGACTATGTAAATGACTGATAATTGCCATCTCTGGGAATCAGCCTGTCTTACCTGGTCGTGGTGATGACCTGGGTGGTGGGGCTCATGCACTGGATGTCGTTGTTGAAGCAAGTACACCTGTCATCATCGTTCATCCAGGAGGAACCAGGCTGGAGGAGGTCAGAGAAAAAAATTCTATTAACGTTTCTTATATTCTGAAGGATTTATGCAGATTTTTACTCTCAGTTGCAGTTGAAACATGTTCCCATCTGTTGTGTTGGGTTTAAGTGTCTTAAAACTTTCAGTGTTGTACAGATTTTCACTGATATATTGGAAGCCAGATGAGCATCATGTACTAGTTGATCAGTCTCTTAGACCCTAGTACTTTTACTTATCAATATTCACTGGAAATGTTTGAATATGTTACACTGATTTTCAGGCAGCATGAAAGCGATTTTCGAAAGCGATTTACTGCTTGTTAAGTACCCTTGTTTATTCATTTCATTTTACTAAAAGGTTCACACTCTGATTTGGCCTTACAACACAGAAAACTTTGAGGATCCATTGCTTGCACTAGCATCATGTCGAGCACTGCACAAAAAATGTGATTTAGCAATAGTGGTAAATGCCAGGTAAGCCTGGTACAATTTGACACAAAGCAAACATGCAGTGATCTGCACAGGTTAGAGTACTCACAGGAACAATGGTGCCATCCTCCAGCATACATGGGCAGGCACCCTCAGGCTTGCAGGTCAGCTGGCCGTTCTGGTTGTCCATGAAGGTGCCAGGTGGGCACTTGATGTCGGTGCAGGCAGCGATGCAGTAGTCATCAGGCTTGCCGTAACACTCGGTGTACATCATGTACATGGAGTGACAGATGGAGCCACAAGTGAAGGCACATGGGTTGTAGTCTGCACAGATGGCTATTGGGTGACAAGGGTTACAATCGTCAGAATAGGCACACTCCAGCTCGAAGGAAACTCACATACCAACCAATGTTGGTAACTATGGAATCACAATATGTTTGCTGTTCATCGATGTGTTAGCCGGCTGTGTTTCAACAGTACAGTGTGGAAGCAGAGTATGTAATCATGGCAGATACAATGTACATGTCACTGAATTTGGTAAATGCAAGAGCCTCAACAATACATATGTCAAACAAAGCAAACATCTAATATATGCAATAATAGATACCAAGATGACATCCTTTCTGCAAAGCACTCCTAGATGGGTTTATTGCAAGGTGTTCCTAATTCATGAAGAGTGGAATAAAAGCATAATGCACATACTGGTCACGCCAGGCTTGATGGTTGTTGTCCCAGTAGTGATTGGCAGAGTGGTGGTGGCAACAGTCTGGGTGGCAGGAGTCTCAGTGGCCAGGGTGGTTGTAACTGGCTTTCCTGTGGTTTGTGTGGCTATGGAGATAAAAGACGATGCAGCAAATGAGACACAATCATCATGTGACATGCCTTGATCACTGTTAATTGCACATGCGTACAGTAACTATCTCTCAGCACCGTAATAACATTGTTTACTTACATGGACTTCAACTTCTTACAGTGTCTTACCTCAACTTAGTCTGCCATTGTGTATTCTATCACTTTATGTTAGAAATTTAAAGTCTTGTTTGTTGTGACTCTTCAATGCAGCTACAAAATTCTTACCAGTTGTGGTGCCAGGTGTAGTGGTGGTCTGAGAGGCAGTGGTGGTTTCTAAGAAAAAAACCAAACAGAATTTTATTTGTCATCAGCAGTTTGCAATATTGTACTAACAGCAAAAATGAAAAGAAGGTTATGACAGACATTAGTATCAAACCAACAAGGTTGAGAAAAATGTGACACAAACATAACTGTAACACACAAGTGATGGCCTAAATAAGGTTTAAAGTTAACAAAGTTTGTTCTTTCCATGGGACACTTAATAGGAAAAATCAAGTGTGGCTTTTCATTTTTACAGACCTGGGCCACAGGCACAGTGGAAGCTGACTTCGTAGTCCTGGCAGGAGCCATCAGGCTGAAGTGCGTTGAAGCACTGCAGACCGGTGTGGAAGTCACACACAACCATGTTCTCTGTGGGCATGGCACCAGTTCCTACCTCCCTGTATAGCAGAAGATGGAAATGTACAGCGTTTACATTTACATGTATAATTGCACTGGTTCGAAGCTGTTGAGTCATAACATGTCCTATCAATAACAAAGAAAGAAAGAATTAAATGTGTGAGACTAGTGCATCATTAACCAAGACAAATAGAGAGATTTTCATGTACATGTACTTATGTCAGGTCACAATTTCTACATATCCAGGTCAACATGTTTATACCTAATGCAAAAAAACGACTAACGAGTATCGACATATGTAGCTGTTTAGTAGACATACAACACCTCATTGTATATTCTACCAATATTGAATAGCTTAAAATCCATGTGCAGATTGTACTAGATTAATGTACCCAGCCAGAAGTCTCAATAATATACAATAGTTTCACTAAGTCTTGTTACAATTGTTGTGCAATAAACTTTGAATTTCATACCTGCAACGGATGTCATCAATCATCTCAGTGGGACAGAAGGTGTACAGAGGACGCAGAGAGTCGATGAGCTCGATGTCACCATCATTCTGGTTCTCGTTGGGCTTGTCACCGTTCATGAAGGGAGTCCAGTATGGGTAGTTCTCAGCACACAGTGGAGCATTGAAGGGCTTAGTCGTAGTGGTCACTGTAGTTGGCTTGGCACTAAAGAATGGAAACCAACAAGTTGATGAAGCAGAGATAGTTGATGAAATAGATATAAGGATCATCTAATAGATGTTTTGATATTTGTTTTGCAATTAGTAGTACATTTTGATGATACATTAGAAAATGCAGTATGGAACTACATGTAAAATCCAATACAAGGAATAGACACAAAAGGCAGTCTAATCAAACAGGAGCAACATGTTTTGGTTTGTATGTGGTTAATTGATGCCTACCTAGTGGTGGTGGTTGCTGCCGTGGTTGTTGTCAGGACCTGCACCTCAGTGGAGTGCTCTGTGGTTGGTGGCTGAGTGATGATCTCAGTTTGGATGGTTGGTGTGGTGGTGCCACTGGCAATGGTGGTGGTGGTTTCTCCAGCAGTGGTGGTGAGAGGCTTGGTTGTGGTCGGCTTCTCAGTTGTCTGCTGGGTGGCTGTTGCAGTTCCAATGGGCAGGGTGGTTGTACCAGTGGGACCTGCAATGGTTGTTGTACCAGTGACACCGGTTGTTGTCTCAGCAGTGGGGATGGGCTTGGTGGTGGTTGTAACCTGCTGGGTGGTTGTACCAGTGGTCACTTCTTCAGTGAGCAGGGTAGTTGTAGGCTCGCCACCTGCAATGGTTGTTGTACCAGTGGTCACTTCTCCAATAGGCAGGGTGGTTGTAACCTCGCCACCAGCGATGGTTGTCGTACCAGTGACAATGGTTGTCTCACCAGTTGTCTGGATGGGCTTGGTGGTGGTTGGGTTTTCTGGCACAGTGGTGGTGGCTGTTGCTGTGGTTGGCTTCAGTGTGGTGAACTCAGTCTGTGTCACCGGCTTGGTGGTTGTAACCTCGCTGGTGGCAGTGACTGGCTTAGTTGTTGTCTGCACCACACCAATGGTTGTGGTGGTCTGCTCTTGCTGTGTAGTGAACTGACTGGTCTGTGTGACTGGCTTGGTGGTGGTGACAAATGGTCCCAAGGTTGTTGTGACAACTGCAGTTGTTGTTGGCTCGTTCACTGATAAAAAGAAAGAGTTGTGTTGAATGTAAGGATTTTTGGTCACTTGCATACTGACGGAAGATGCTGGAACCTTTGGTGCTCATTGAAAGCCAATTTTATCAACTTGTAACTTTCAACCTAACACTATGGACATCACAAGAAAAACAATTGTAAGATGAAACAATCCAAGCCTCCTAAGATTAAGTCTATAAAATATCACAACTTGTAGCAAAAAGGAGAAGCGTGTCATTGCCATGTACTGACCTCTGCAGCCCAGAATCTCCAGCTGCATGCTGGGATACTCGTTGAAGGACTGAGGGTGGATCTGGACGTACTGTGCCAGGATTGGTCTGCTGATGGACACCAGGTTGGTGACAGGTGTGGTGGTGTCAGTGTTGGCGTTGAAGACCACAGGAGTGTTGGTGTCATCAGTGTATGGGATGAAGTTGACGCCATCGGTGCTGTAGTAGACAGTGTACTCGGTGACGTACTGCTCAGGTGTGTACTGTGGACGGCCCTGGGTGATGAAGCCGGTCACCTGGACAAGCTCGCCAAGATCAACCTGTAGATGAAAGACAGTGAAGGCCATTTAATTCTAAACTTTTGTGCATTGTATGTGGTATTCCTACACCATTATTTCAGACACTGTATTATGGCTGTTATAGGAACTACTGCCCTTTTTGGAATCCTTAAACTTAATTTTTTACTACAACGAATGGCTCACTCCAGTACTGAAATTACAGTAGTACATTGGCTTTTATACAAGATATAAATCTGAAATGTGGTTATCATGACATTTAACATGTTATTACTAGTATGCTCTCAGTTCGTGTTTGTGATTCCCAAAGATATGCAACAGTATAAGAGTCACTTTGGAGAGATAGGATGCGATGCAGTGCTTAATGTTGAGAAGCTGTTCTTAGCTTTCATTGCTTTCAAGTATCAAATGCTTTTGACATCCAATTACCTGGAGGTATGGGTTGACATCATCAGGAGAAGGAGACCATGCGCCGATTCCGTCCACATTGGGCAGGTTGTTGAGGATGGCCTGCTCGGGACCGTGGCTGATGATGGGGTCTGGGTACACAGAGGAGGCAGTGATCTGCTCTGGCTTGATCTCCCCACTCTCCATGCCAAGAGGCTCCTGGTTAACAAAAACAAAGACAATCATTTTAATGCTTACCATTATATCATTGTTGCTGGCCAAAAGTGTTCTATATTTAATAAAAAATGCTTGTGGGAAAAGCAAAACAAAGCACCACTTTGCAAGAGATGGATTTGTAATGGAAAGGCAGTGTCTCTTCAAGGCTCTACAACACAATTATGGTGCTCTTAAAAATCAAACATTTCCTCAACATTATAAGCTGAAACAAGGTATAAAATCAGGATTTCTCCATGTTTCTCTTTCTACTCATAGACAGATATAGAACTATAGAAAGATTATCTAAGACAAACCTGGCAGGGCAGAGGTCCAACAGGTGTGGTGGTGGTCATCACAATGGTGGTGCCAGTGGTGGAGCTGACCACAATGATTGGGGTGGTGGTAGCCTGGGTGGTGGTAGCCTGAGTGGTAGTACCCTGAGTGGTGGTGGCCTGAGTGGTGGTAGGCTTGGTGGTGGTGCCAACTGTGGCTGTGGTGGTGGTAGGCTCTGCCATGGCCAAAAAATATAATCTTATTTAGAGTTTGAAAAGGCAGTAAGAAGCTACCCGTATTGCAATGAATAAATGAATGGTTTTCATTGCACAAAATCTTTTGCATCAAAACTTTTTGGAGCCCGTTGGCTTTTGAAGCCTTGTACTTTTATGAAAACCTTACTCTAGCTCATAAATTCATAGCTCAAGACTAATAGAGCCAAATATGATAAAAACTCATACTAGATACATGTTATGTAGACCTAAGATTGCTTCCTACATCTAGATGTATTGTAAGAACATTGTTCATGTTCAGCAGAACACAAGAGACTCACCCTTGCAGCCGAGCACCTCAACCTGCATGGCGATGTCCTCATTGAAGGTTGTTGGGTGGATCTGGAAGTACTGAGCTGTGATTGGTCGGTTCACATCCAGCAGGTTGGTGACTGGAGTGGTGCTATCACTGTTGGCAGTGAAGGTCTGGTACAGAAAAAGGAGATGAAGTGTTAGAATAGAATATTATTTTCTGTTCATCTAAACACAAAAATGTACAATGATGTAAATGGCAAATGCTTCACAAGTGAACAATGTCAACCAACTTACCACAGGCCTGTTGAACTCATCAGTGTATGGCAGGAAGTTGACACCATCGGTGCTGAAGTAGACAGTGTAGGTGGTGACAAACTCGTTGGTCTCAGGCTTGCCCTGGGTGATGAAGCCGGTCACGTGGGTCGGCTCAAGCAGGTCAATCTGGGTGAATGAAAGGGCAGGTCAATATATATTCTACAACAAAGAACAGTCTAAAACTTGTTGATTGTTACTGTAATAATAAAATGTTAAAAGAAGCAAGGCTTATGGCAATTTCTTGCTTAGTTACCTGGATGTACGGGTTGACATCAGTGTAATCAGGCTTCCAGGCACTTGGGTTGTTCAGGACACCATCCTCAGGCTTGTGCTGGTCATCCAGCTGAGAGGAGGCAGTGATCTGGTCTGGCTTGATCTGGCCGCCCTCCATTCCCAGAGGCTCTGTGCAAACCTCATTGTGTGCTGCTGTGGTGGTCACGGGAGTTGTGGGCTTGGTAACTCCAGTGGTGGTGGTCCCTGTGACAATACCAGTGGTGGTGGTGCCAAGAGTTGTGCCGGTGACCAGAGTGCTCTGAGTCTCAGTTGGCTTGATGGTTGTGGTGCCGGTGACGATACCAGTGGTGGTGGTACCAGCAGTTGTGCCAGTGACAATGGTCTGGGTCGGAGTTGGCTTGGTGGTAGCCAGGGTGGTGGTGACCTCAGGCTTGGTCGTCAGTGTGACAACATCGGTGTATGTCACAGGCTGGGAAGAGGTGACAGTCACCACCTGAGTCTGGGTGACAGCACCAGTGGTGGTTGTACCAGTTGGCAGAGTGCCGATGGTTGTACCAGTGACAATCTGGGTGGTGGTGTCAGGCTGGGTCTGTGTGACAGCACCAGTGGTGGTTGGCTTGGTGGTCTCTCCCACTGCAAGGGTGGTGGTGCCAGTTGTCTCGGTGATAGCACCAGTGGTGGTTGGCTTCCCTGTGGTCTGGATAGTGGTACCCAGAGTGGTAGCAGTGGCTGTGCTCAGGGTGGAAGTGGTCACAGTACCGATGGTAACAGTGCCAGGAGTGGGCTCAGTGCTGAAGATGGTTGTTGCAGGTGTTGTTGTCACTGTAAGATAAGAGAAAGGAGAGATTTTGCTTTATCAATTGTACAAGTCATTAAAAACATTTGCACCACTGTTGTCAGAAAAGGGATGAAATGAGACTTATTTTGCTCTCCTATTTTGGACATAAGCACACACAGATACAGCAGGAGCGGTTCTTACCTCCGCAGCCGAGGATCTCTGCCTGGAGGGCGATGTTGTCATTCCAGGTCACTGGGTGGATCTGGATGTACTGAGCTGTAATTGGTCGGCTCAGGTCCAGCAGGTTGGTGACTGGAGTAGAGCTGTCGCTGTTGGCAGCAAAAGTCTGGAAAATAGAGAAATGATACAAAAATTTACTGAATGTTGAAGAAAAACATGTTTCTGTACAAGTCTGCATCTGTTTTACTTGTACCTCTATTTGTTGCTACATGTAAGTCAAATCATGCCCTTAAGAATGAAATAAGCACAAAATTTACCAAACTACTACTACTGGAACAGTTTAGCATGTCTAGCATATCTTTAAAGTTTCAGTTCCACAATCATTTATCAGGCACAAGGAAACAAAAGAAAAGATGTTTCCTTTCTTGAAAGAAAAGAAAGGCCAACTTACCACAACCTTGCCATCATCAGTGTATGGCACAAAGTTGACACCATCAGTGCTGAAGGTGACGTAGTAGGTGGTGACAAAGTCAGTGGTTTCTGGCTCACCCTGGGTGATGAAGCCGGTCACGTGGACAAGCTCTCCAAGATCAACCTGAAAGAATCAAAATTATAATATGTCATTCTTAATACAACAATTAGGTAAATTTACATTTCAAACTGAGTTCATGGAATCTATCTATCAGATGTATTCTGTCCTACTGCTGCAGATTTTCCTCCCAATTGATGCAGTTTGTTGCGGTATGCCCCATTTAAGTGAGAAATACCCCCAAACCATAAAGAGAGTGGACCCACGTACAGGCATTATACATGTATTATGTGCAAACTGTAGATATATGGGCTCAGCAGGATAAGGGTAGCATTTCAGAATTAAAAAGGATAGCTGTGATTTCCCCATGCTCACCTGGAGGTACTGAGTCTGGTCATTGGTGACTGGTCTCCAGGAACCAGTTGGGTTGTTCAGGACACCGTCCTCAGGCTTGTGCTGGTCATCCAGCTGGGAGGATGCAGTGATCTGGTCTGGCTTGACCAGGCCGTTCTCCAGACCCATCGGCTCCTGTTAGCAAAAAGATGAAGATGTAAAAATTGAAGAAAGATCATGTGAGAAAGTAAAAGAGATGAAACAGACTAAGATGACCTTGTCAATCCTCCAGAATACATGCAACGTATAGAGACATGCAAGGAGAATAAATGTGACAGATTTTGATCCCGAATACATTTAATTGTAACCATGTTTTTGGACAGGGTTTGAACTCATTGCTATATTGTTAATGGCCCTTTGTAATGAGTATTTCAATTATTTATGAAGATTTATTTCTACCAAATCATCTTTTTCTACAATTCTTCTAAGTGGTAAATGCATGTTCTTATCTCTGTCTACTACCAATTGAACCATTATAAACAAAATGAAGGAAAAAACCTTACCCTGCATGGCTCGTTGTTTGCAGCGGTGGTTGTGACTGGAGTGGTTGGCTTGGTCTGGATGGTGGTTGTTCCAGGTGTAGTCACACCAGCTGTAGTTGTGGGCTTCTCAGTCACAATGCTGGTCTGAGTAACAACACCAGTGGTGGTTGTCTGCTCAGTAACTACACCAGTGGTTGGCTTGCCAGTAGTGGTTGTCTCCTGGGCAGTGGTGGTGGTCTGGCCGATGGTGGTCTGGGCGGAGGTCTGTGTCACTGGCTTGGTGGTTGTCTCTGTTACAGCAACAGTGCTGATTGGCTGTGTCCCTATGGTGGTGGTGAAGAGCTGGGTTGTTGTTGGCTCGTTCACTGAAAGAAGGAAGAAGAAATGTTGGTTGGTCATTGGTGCACTTGTTTACTGCAAGAACAAGCAATATGGAAAAGAGAAAAAAAGCTGTGGCAGAAAGGACGCCGCACAACCATATACTGACCTCTGCAGCCCAGAATCTCCAGCTGCATGCTGGGATACTCGTTGTAGGACTGAGGGTGGATCTGGACGTACTGTGCCAGGATTGGTCTGCTGATGGACACCAGGTTGGTGACAGGTGTGGTGGTGTCAGTGTTGGCGTTGAAGACCACAGGAGTGTTGGTGTCATCAGTGTATGGGATGAAGTTGATGCCATCAGTGCTGTAGTAGACAGTGTACTCGGTGACGTACTGCTCAGGTGTGTACTGAGGACGGCCCTGAGTGATGAAGCCGGTCACCTGGACAAGCTCGCCAAGATCAACCTGTAGATCAAAAAACAGTTGTTGGTACATATGCCTACATACAACACAATCTTCATGAAAAACAGTTGCACTCAATGTAATTTTCTGTGGCATTGCTGCTTGTATTTACAGCAAATATAAAGTTTTAACATCTCAGACCTGCTAACTGAATTTATTTATAATGTAGTCTCTGTTTTATAAATTTCATTCTGAATAATATAATGTCATGTACTGTATCTCCTTATCAAAAGTGTCTCAAAACAATGCTTATTTTTCAAACGTGTTGGAACGTACCTGGAGGTAAGGGTTGACATCATCAGGAGAAGGAGACCATGCGCCAGTTCCGTCCATATCGGGCAGGTTGTTGAGGATGGCCTGCTCGGGACCGTGACTTTCGATGGGATCTGGGTACACAGAGGAGGCAGTGATCTGCTCCGGCTTGATCTCACCACTCTCCATGCCAAGAGGCTCCTGTTTAACAAGAACAAAGACAATCAGAAATGGTTACTATTACATTACTGTTAGCTGCATTCTATATGTTTCACGTACACGGAAACATGACATTGACAAGTAGGAACTAATTATTGCAAGCTGTGGAGATTTTTAACAATCTTGGAAATATCAGGACAGCTGAGAGCTAAAGAGACCCATGTATGTGACATTGTTATAAATCTAGCAATTCTTCTCAGCCTAATAAATTTGTTTCCACTGTCTTTTTGCTAACCAACCATTTTTAAAGGCAATAAGTTGATAACAGATAGTGTACCTGGCAGGGCAGAGGTCCAACAGGTGTGGTTGTTGTTGTGATCATCGTGGTTCCAGTGGTGCTGACTACGATGATTGGTGTAGTAGCCTGAGTAGTAGTACCCTGAGTGGTAGTAGCCTGAGTGGTAGTAGCCTGAGTAGTGGTAGGCTTGGTTGTGGTGCCAACTGTGGCTGTGGTGGTGGTAGGCTCTGTCATGGCAAAACAATATGATTTACAGGCTTTGTCTTCAAGTAACATTTTACAAGTTAGTCTCTGTGACACAGTAGTCTCGGCCCTGAAAATGAAAATTCAAGCTAGCGACTTATTCTTCAGAATGCTCACCCTTGCAGCCGAGCACCTCCACCTGCATGGCGATGTCCTCATTGAAGGTTGTTGGGTGGATCTGGAAGTACTGAGCTGTGATTGGTCGGTTCACATCCAGCAGATTGGTGACTGGAGTGGTGCTGTCACTGTTTCCAGTGAAGGTCTGGTACAGGAAAAGAAGATTAAGTGTTAGAATAGAATATCATTTTCTGTCCACCTTAAACATAAAAATGTACAATGATGTATGACTGTATGGCAAATGCTTTGCAAGTGAACAATTTCAACCAACTTACCACAGGCCTGTTGAACTCATCAGTGTATGGCTCAAAGTTGACACCATCATTGCTGAAGTAGACAGTGTAGGTGGTGACAAACTCATTGGTCTCAGGCTTGCCCTGGGTGATGAAGCCGGTCACGTGGGTCGGCTCTTGCAGGTCAATCTAGTAACAAGGGGAGGTAAAACAGTTTATTGTGGTAAACTGTAAGACTAAGCTTGAAATGAGCTCAACATTTCAACAATTTAAAAAGGTGTATAATATGGCAGGGCTAAAGACAAGTCTTACCTGGATATACGGGTTGACATCAGTGTCATCAGGCTTCCAGGCACTTGGGTTGTTGAGGACACCATCCTCAGGCTTGTGCTGGTCATCCAGCTGAGAGGAGGCAGTGATCTGGTCTGGCTTGATCTGGCCGCCCTCCATTCCCAGAGGCTCTGTGCAAACCTCATTGTGCGCTGCTGTGGTGGTCACAGGAGTTGTGGGCTTGGTGACACCAGTGGTGGTGGTCCCTGTGACAATACCAGTGGTGGTGGTGCCAAGAGTTGTGCCGGTGACCAGAGTGGTCTGGATCTCAGTTGGCTTGATGGTTGTGGTGTCAATGACAACACCAGTGGTGGTGGTGCCAGTTGTGCCAGTGATAAGGGTGGTCACAGGAGTGGGCTTGGTCGTTGTGGTGCCAGTGACAAAACCAGTGGTGGTGGTGCCAGCAGTTGTGCCAGTAACGAGAGTGGTCTGAGGCTTGGTAGTAGCAGTTGAGCCAGTGGTGGTAGTGCCAACAGTGTCAGTGACAAGAATGGTCTGGGTCGCAGTTGGCTTGGTGGTAGCCAGGGTGGTGGTGCCCTCAGGCTTGGTTGTCTGTGTCTGTGTGATAACATCAGTGTATGTCACAGGCTGGGACGAGGTGACGGTCTGGGTCTGGGTGACAGCCTGGGTGGTGGTCTGACCAGTTGGCTCAGTGACAACACCAGTAACGGTAACAAGTGTACCAGTTGTGTCTGTAACCTGGATGGTCACTGTTGGAGTTGGCTTGGTGGTGCCAGCCTGGGTGGTGGTGCCGGGCTGGGTCTGTGTGACAGCACCAGTGGTGGTTGTCTCACCAGTGATACCCTGGGTGGTGGTGCCAGGCTCGGTCTGTGTGACAGCACCAGTGGTGGTTGGCTTGGTGGTCTCCACCACTCCAAGGGTGGTGGTACCAGTTGTCTCGGTGAAAGAGCCAGTTGTGGTTGTGCCAGGTGTCTCGGTGACCAGAATGGTGGATGGCTTTTCTGTGGTCTGGATAGTGGTACCCAGTGTGGTAGCAACAGGTGTGCTCATGGTGGTGACAACAGTGGTGCCAGGGGTGGTCCCTGTGCTGGCAACTGTAGTTGTTGCGGTCACTGTGGAATAAAGCAAAACAAGTTAGTAAAATGTACGTAGTTGCAGTTGAAAGGTATAATACTGGTCAGAATGGAAGAAAAATGAAAGGAAAATATGGTGAAAAAGTCATTTTGCATCCTCTTTTTTTGTTTATTATCAGGAGCGGTTCTTACCTCCACAGCCAAGGATCTCTGCCTGGAGGGCGATGTTGTCATTCCAGGTCACTGGGTGGATCTGGATGTACTGAGCTGTGATTGGTCGGCTCAGGTCCAGCAGGTTGGTGACTGGAGTGGTGCTGTCGCTGTTGGCAGGGAAAGTCTGAAAAATGCAAAAATGGTAAATTCAATAACAACTATAATCAATAGACATACCTTGTAGACTAGAAATATACTACTAGTGACACCAGCATTCGGGTTGGCACACTCTCAAATCTAACCCATCTCCACTATTTCATCCTGAACGCCAACAAAATAAGCAGCATTCAGTCTGGCACACTTTCAAATTGGTCCCAGCTCCTAGCCCTAATCCTAGAATCAGCAAATAAGCAGCATTTAGACTGATGCAATTTCAAATCTGCCCCAGCTTGATAAGTTCACCCTGACACTGTTAAGGTTGTTAACAGTAATAACGAAGTTAGCAGACCCTGTCATAAAACCACTTCCATCGGATCCTTTTCTTCTATATACATTTGTACGTTTATCAATTAACTAGTTCTACACTGTGCATCAGGCATGTCTTCTCCTATGTTTTCAAAGCAGACCAAAGATATGGTAAATAAAGCTTGACTGTGCTCTTTAGTAAGATGTCATACATGTACATGTACATACATGTATTTCTATGTGATGATGATGACAACAGTTAGTAGATTGAATCAAGAAAAGGCCAACTTACCACAACCTTGCCATCATCAGTGTATGGCACAAAGTTGACACCATCAGTGCTGAAGGTGACGTAGTAGGTGGTGACAAAGTCGGTGGTTTCTGGCTCACCCTGGGTGATGAAGCCGGTCACGTGGACAAGCTCTCCAAGATCGACCTGAAAGTAGAAAAATGAATATGATAAATAAGCATCTTCAGACATTTCTGACTAAAAGTTGAAATTCGAAATGAGTCACAAGTTATGGGATGTATATATATATTGTATACTGTCTGTGGTTAAAATCCTTAAGAAAGACACAAATTGGTTGATAAGAATTGTGATTTTAGCTGTCTTTACCTGGAGGTACTGAGTTTGGTCATTGGTGACTGGTCTCCAGGATCCAGTTGGGTTGTTCAGGACACCATCCTCAGGCTTGTGCTGGTCATCCAGGTGAGAGGAGGCAGTGATCTGGTCTGGCTTGACCAGGCCATTCTCCAGACCCATAGGCTCCTGGAAATTGATATAGTAAGATTTAGAATCTGAGATTTTCAAAACAAGACAATGTTGATACATGTATCTAGCAGCAGACAAACTATCAAAGCATGCACATGGAAAAAGTAAATTTCAATATTTCTATTTTGACACAATTACCATACAAATGGCTTGAGACTTTTTTGGTGTGTTAACTTATACATAAACATTGCATTTTACCTCTTCATTTTCAGTTTGCCTCTTACCATTACACATACATCAAGCAAATTAAAACAAAAAAAACCTTACCCTGCATGGCTCGTTGTTTGCAGCGGTGGTTGTGACTGGAGTGGTTGGCTTGGTCTGGATGGTGGTTGTTCCAAGTGTAGTCACACCAGTGGTGGTTGTCTGTTCAGTCACCACACCAGTGGTTGGCTTGCCAGTGGTGGTTGTCTCCTGGGCAGTGGTGGTGGTCTGGCCGATGGTGGTCTGGGCAGAGGTCTGTGTCACTGGCTTGGTGGTTGTTTCTGTCACAACAACGGTGCTGATTGGCTGTGTCCCGGTGGTGGTAGTGTAGAGCTGAGTTGTTGTTGGCTCATTCACTGAAAGGGGGAAGAAACAGAGCTGTAAGGACTTGGTCATTGATACACTTGCTTACTGCTAGAACACATTTGTCTGAAAAGTATGCAATATGCAAAAGAGAAAAAACCTGTGGCAGAAACGAAGCCGCACAACCATATACTGACCTCTGCAGCCCAGAATCTCCAGCTGCATGCTGGGATACTCGTTGTAGGACTGAGGGTGGATCTGGACGTACTGTGCCAGGATTGGTCTGCTGATGGACACCAGGTTGGTGACAGGTGTGGTGGTGTCAGTGTTGGCGTTGAAGACCACAGGAGTGTTGGTGTCATCAGTGTATGGGATGAAGTTGATGCCATCAGTGCTGTAGTAGACAGTGTACTCGGTGACGTACTGCTCAGGTGTGTGCTCGGGACGGCCCTGAGTGATGAAGCCGGTCACCTGGACAAGCTCGCCAAGATCAACCTGTAGATCAAAAAACAGTTAAATCAGTGGTTGGTACATATATCCCTATATACAACAAAATCTTCATGAAAAACAGTTGCACTAAACTTCTGTGGTATTGCTGTTCTGTTTTTTAAAGCAAATGTACTTCTCTAAAAATTTAACATCTCAGAACTGTTTAGTGGGTTTGTGCAGTCATAATGTAGCCAAAGTCTCTGTTGTAAAAATTTCATTCTGAGTTAGACAATGTCATCTTTTTACCATAAGTTTCTCAAACATGTTTGTTTCACTCACTCTAACACACAAACACTTGCTTATTTTTCAAAAGTGTTTGTAATCACCTGGAGGTAAGGGTTGACATCATCAGGAGAAGGAGACCATGCGCCGGTTCCGTCCACATTGGGCAGGTTGTTGAGGATGGCCTGCTCGGGACCATGGCTAACGATGGGGTCTGGGTACACAGAGGAGGCAGTGATCTGCTCCGGCTTGATCTCACCACTCTCCATGCCAAGAGGCTCCTGGTAAACAAGAACAAAGACAATCAGAAATGCTTACGATTACAATTGTAGGTTGTACCTTTTATGTAAAACAAAACATGTAATTGACAGGTCTGTACTAAGATCACATTGCATTGCAAACTGGAGATTTTTAACAATCTTTAAAACAGATGGCAATGATGGTCAACCAAAGGAAATGGAAAATGTATCCTATTCAAATTTGGAAACAAGACCTGTGAAATCCTTTGAAATTGACATTATCCCCCTAAATGTATCTTGGTTAATGCATAAATGTCTTAGAAGCATTTTTGCTAAATTATTGTGTACATTAAGACAACAGGACTGCGGTGAGCGAAATAAACCCATGGAGGTGACATTGCTTTACAAAAATGTTTTCACTGTATTTTGCTGACCATTTTCAAAGGGGATTACATGTAAGCAATATAGAGTGATTATACAGTACCTGGCAGGGCAGAGGTCCAACAGGTGTGGTGGTTGTTGTGATCATCGTGGTTCCAGTGGTGCTGACAACGATGATTGGTGTGGTGGTCTGAGTGGTGGTGCCAACTGTGGCTGTGGTGGTGGTAGGCTCTGTCATGGCAAAACAATATCATTTACAGGCTTTGTCTTCAAGTACCATTTTACAATTTAGTTTCTGCAACACTTTATTCTCGTTCATGAAAATAAAAATTCAAGTGAATTATTCTGGATGTGAGAGACTCACCCTTGCAGCCAAGCACCTCCACCTGCATGGCGATGTCCTCATTCCAGCTTGTTGGGCGGAGCTGGATGTACTGAGTTGTGATTGGGTTGTTCACATCCAGCAGGTTGGTGACTGGAGTGGTGCTGTCACTGTTGGCAGTGAAGATCTGGTACAAAAGAAGTGAATAAAAGAAATTGTTAGTAAATTCAGTTTTTGTCCAGTGCATGGAAATATTAAGTTTTTAGGGAAGTTAGGAATTCTGCAGGAATGTTATAACACAATATCCTAGACTTAGTGTTTCAACATACCACAGGCTTGTCGAACTCATCAGTGTATGGCTCAAAGTTGACCCCATCGGTGCTGAAGTAGACAGTGTAGGTGGTGACAAACTCGTTGGTCTCAGGCTTGCCCTGGGTGATGAAGCCGGTCACGTGGGTCGGCTCTTGCAGGTCAATCTAGTAACAAGGGGAGGTAAAAACAGTTTATTGTGGTAAACTGTAAGACTAAGCTTGAAATGAGCTCAACATTTCAACAATTCAAGAAGGTGTAGACTATGGCAGGACTAATGACAAGTCTTACCTGGATATACGGGTTGACATCAGTGTCATCAGGCTTCCAGGCACTTGGGTTGTTCAGGACACCATCCTCAGGCTTGTGCTGGTCATCCAGCTGAGAGGAGGCAGTGATCTGGTCTGGCTTGATCTGGCCACCCTCCATTCCCAGAGGCTCTGTGCAAACCTCATTGTGCACTGCTGTGGTGGTCACAGGAGTTGTGGGCTTGGTGACACCAGTGGTGGTGGTCTCTGTGACAATACCAGTGGTGGTGGTGCCAAGAGTTGTGCCGGTGACCAGAGTGCTCTGCGTCTCAGTTGGCTTGATGGTGGTGGTGTCAATGACAACACCAGTGGTGGTGGTGCCAGTTGTGCCAGTGATAAGGGTGGTCACAGGAGTGGGCTTGGTCGTTGTGGTGCCAGTGACAAAACCAGTGGTGGTGGTGCCAGCAGTCGTGCCAGTAACGAGAGTGGTCTGAGGCTTGGTAGTAGCAGTTGAGCCAGTGGTGGTAGTGCCAGTAGTGTCAGTGACAAGAATGGTCTGGGTCGCAGTTGGCTTGGTGGTAGCCAGGGTGGTGGTGCCCTCAGGCTTGGTTGTCTGTGTCTGTGTCTGTGTGATAACATCAGTGTATGTCACAGGCTGGGAAGAGGTGACAGTCTGGGTCTGGGTGACAGCCTGGGTGGTGGTCTGACCGGTTGGCTCAGTGACAACACCAGTAACGGTAACAAGTGTACCAGTTGTGTCTGTGACCTGGATGGTCACTGTTGGAGTTGGCTTGGTGGTGCCAGTCTGGGTGGTGGTTCCAGGCTGGGTCTGTGTGACGGCACCAGTTGTGGTTGTCTCACCAGTGATACCCTGGGTGGTGGTGCCGGGCTGGGTCTGCGTGACAGTGCCAATTGTGGTTGGCTTGGTGGTCTCCACCACTCCAAGGGTGGTGGTACCAGTTGTCTCGGTGATAGCACCAGTTGTGGTTGTGCCAGGTGTCTCGGTGACCAGAATGGTGGATGGCTTTTCTGTGGTCTGGATAGTGGTACCCAGTGTGGTAGCAACAGGTGTGCTCATGGTGGTAACGACAGTGGTTCCAGGGGTGGTCCCTGTGCTGGCAACTGTAGTTGTTGCGGTCACTGTGGAATAAAACAAAACAAGTTAGTAAAAGTTATTTAGTTGTAGTTGAAAGGTATCATCCTGGTCAGAATGGAAATAAAAGAAAAATAAGGTGAAAAAGTCATATTTCATCCTTTTTTTTTTTTTTTTGTTCATTATCAGGAGCGGTTCTCACCTCCACAGCCAAGGATCTCTGCCTGGAGGGCGATGTTGTCATTCCAGGTCACTGGGTGGATCTGGATGTACTGAGCTGTGATTGGTCGGCTCAGGTCCAGCAGGTTGGTGACTGGAGTGGTGCTGTCGCTGTTGGCAGGGAAAGTCTGAAAAATGCAAAATGATAAATTCAGTAAGAACTATAATCAATAAACATTCCTTGTAGACTAGAAATATACCACTAGTGACACCAACATTCAGGTTGGCACATTCTCAAATCTACCCCATCTCCGCTTTTTGATCATGAACTCCAACAAAATAAGCAGCATTCAGACTGGCACACTTTGAAATCGGTCCCTGCTCCTAGTCCTAATCCTAGACTCAAATAAAATCACCAGCATTCAGACTGACACATTTTCAAATCTGCCCCAGCTTGATACATGACCCTTACACTGTTAAAGTCATTAATCTATTAACAATCACAACGAAGGTAGCGGACTCTGTCAAGAAACTATTGCCATTGGATCCTATTCTTCTACAATGTATATTCATCTGCAAGTTTGTCAATTAACTAGTTCAACATTGTAAGTAAAGCATGTATTCCCCTAAGTTTTCAAAGCACTGACAAAAGATAACTTTAAGGTAAAACAAGCTACATCATGTTTTTTAGTTGAAACATTGTGACACATATTTTCTCACGCTTGACGGCAATTAGTAGATTGAATCAAGAAAAGGCTAACTTACCACAACCTTGCCATCATCAGTGTATGGCACAAAGTTGACACCATCGGTGCTGAAGGTGACGTAGTAGGTGGTGACAAAGTCGGTGGTTTCTGGCTCACCCTGGGTGATGAAGCCGGTCACGTGGACAAGCTCTCCAAGATCAACCTGAAAGAATCAAAATTATAATATGTCATTCTTAATACAACAATTAGGTAAATTTACATTTCAAACTGAGTTCATGGAATCTATCTATCAGATGTATTCTGTCCTACTGCTGCAGATTTTCCTCCCCAATTGATGCGGTTTGTTGCGGTATGCCCCATTTAAGTGAGAAATACCCCCAAACCATAAAGAGAGTGGACCCACATACAGGCATTATACATGTATTATGTGCAAACTGTAGATATATGGGCTCAGCAGGATAAGGGTAGCATTTCAGAATTAAAAAGGATAGCTGTGATTTCCCCATGCTCACCTGGAGGTACTGAGTCTGGTCATTGGTGACTGGCCTCCAGGAACCAGTTGGGTTGTTCAGGACACCGTCCTCAGGCTTGTGCTGGTCATCCAGGTGAGAGGAGGCAGTGATCTGGTCTGGCTTGACCAGGCCGTTCTCCAGACCCATAGGCTCCTGGAAATAGGTGTGGTAAGATTTAGAATCTGAGACTTAAAAAAATAAGACAATGCAGATGTCTTATATCAGCCGAACTTTCAAAGCATACACACTCATACACAAACCTAATTTCAACTTTGTGAACAAAAATACTTTCTTTGACACAGTTAACAAACAAAAGGCTACAGACTTTCCAGTGTGTTGACATAAAATTTGCCTTTTACCTTTACATTTTCAGTTTGCCTCTTACCATTACAAGAAAATGAAAACAAAAAGGACTTACCCTGCATGGCTCGTTGTTTGCAGCGGTGGTTGTGACAGGAGTGGTTGGCTTGGTCTGGATGGTGGTTGTTCCAGGTGTAGTCACCACACCAGCTGTGGTTGTGGGCTTCTCAGTCACAATGCTGGTCTGAGTAACAACACCAGGCTTGGTTGTGGTTTGCACACCGATGGTAGTAGATGGCTCTTGAGAGGTGGAGGTTGTGAAAGTGACGACCTCATCTGTTGGTGTGATCTCACCGAAGGTGGTGGTCACTGGCTTGAGAGTGGAGGTCTGAATAGTCGGGGTGAGGGTGCCAGGCTTGCCAGTGGTGGTTGTCTCCTGAGCAGTGGTGGTCTGGCCAGTGGTCTGTGTAGCTGTGGTAGTCTCTGTGTACATACAAGCATAGAAGATGATCAATAAACCTGGAGCAATGTAATTAAGAAATTCAGATTTCTGGCCATAGCAAGTCACCAGAACCTTTATTTTTTCAAGGTTGCTGGAACTTTAAGTCATTTGTTCAATGCACAACTAAAAAAAGTCTCTGTCTTAAAGCCTTGTGTTACGAAACTTTAAAAAAAGTTAAAATTCTGTCTACAGGTGTGATGTCATCTTCCATAGCCCACAGACCACTATGGTAGGGTCACAGTAGACCACAGCAGTCTATTCCACTGGTATAGTGGAGTGTGTTCCTCTGGCATACTCTTGTGTGCTAAGCACAGGAAGCAGTATGCACCATTTTTCAGGTCTTTGGTATGAGCCCCTGACCTTCCATATGTAAGGCAAACACTGTACCCCAGGCCATTGCCTGGGCGTTACTATTATGAAAGACTAACTAAAAAGTTGTTTCTCACCTGGTCCACAGGCACAGTGGAACCTGACCACGTAGTCCTCGCAGTCACTGTTAGGAACCATGGAGTTCAGACAGATCAGACCGAGGGTAGGGCTGCACATGACGGCACTGCCCTGGGATGGAGCAGTCATGGTGGCAGCCTCCAGACACTCCACATCATCGATCATCTCAACTGGACAGATGCTGTAGCTGTTGGGCAGAACATGGCAGGAATATGTTCAGTATTCAGTTTAGTTTGTCAACCTAGCTTGTTTGGTGACATTGTGTCCAGTACTGCACTGCGCATGAAAAAGGTACAGTAACTGCATAATTCTAATTAAAATTACCTGTGAGGCTACTTATACAGTACAATTTGGTTTAATGTCTGTGAATATATTATACTATAGTCTATCTTATACCAGGATAGATTTTATACAAACCTCCTGCTCCTGATCAAGTATTCTACAGTATGGACCACTTTGTGTTCTTTCAACAGAGCCAAATTCAAGAGGCAGAGGTAACTTACTACTGACGAAGTGCCTCCAGAGTTTCGATGTCACCACCGTTGTTGTTGGTGTTGGGACGGTCCATGTTCATGTATGGTGTCCAGTAGGCCACGTTCTCCAGGCAGAGGGGTGGCAGGGTGACAGCCGTGGTGCCCGGTGTTGTCGGGACGGAGGTGACCTCTCCAATGGTTGTGGTGGAGACAGGCTTGGGGGTGGTCTGCCCTGTGCTGGTCTGTCCAATGGTGGTCTGAGTTGCTGTGGTCTGGGTGGTGGTGGTCTGTGGAGTGGTGCCTAGCATTTGTAAACAAATGCGAAAAGTTATGAAAATACATAAAAAGTACAATTATTACTAGTAGATACTGTTACGTATGGATTTCAAAACTATCACAAAAGTCTGTAAATTAGTAGTCATTACAAGCCAGAGGAACGTACTACCCAAATTATGGTAGGTAAAAATCATGTGTTTGTATACAAAGAACTAAAATATCCAATCAACATGAAAATGACTATGGTGGAATGTTGGCTGTATCAACTATAACGGAAGAAGGTTTCTCTCACCGCTGCACAGACAGTAGAAGCGGATCTCGTAGTCGTAGCAGCCGGTTGGCTGGTTAGCAGCGTTGAGACAGGTCAGGCCGTTGGTGATGTCGCAGGTGACCTGCTGGCCGGTGTTCTGGGACGGGATGCCCTGGCCATTGCCCATGCTCATCTGGCACTCAACCTTGGTGATCATGTCATCCTCACAGAAGATGAACTGCTCACGGATCTGGTCCAGGGTCTCGATGTCACCAACATCATCTGGAGACTGAAGTTTGACAAGAGGGTTTAAAATCATCTTTAATTCTAAAAATCCTAGCCCTTTGTCTCATGACCCTTCGTTAGATGGGTACTAGCAAGGAAATGCCTTGGTGCATCAGACTTTGTAAGACATTCTTAATTAAAGATTATGTATGTCATTATCTATATGTAAAAGAGGAAATATTTAATGTGTTAGGAAATCTATTGGAAAGAAACAGCTGAACCAAGTACAGCCACTAAGTCTTAACAACTTCTGCTGATGACACTAAGAACAACTACAAGAAACCTAAGTATTTCAGGACACGTAAAGAAATGAGCGACTCTTTCTTGTGAACAAGGAAGCAAAAAAACAACAACATGCAACTGATAAAAAAAGCTGTTACCAACCTGGTTTGGCTTGTCCAGGTTGAACCATGGAGTGTAGCCATCCTGCAGACACTGAGGAGCGAAGGTGGATGCTGGGGTGGTTGTTGTGGAGAACGTCTGTGGAAATGTGAAAAAAAAGTCATTTTGAGCCTTCATGAGCATTAAAAAAAGAACACAGAACCCACAAACTATAGAGAAAGTAGCGTAAGGGCTCTTTGTCTTCCTCTGCTTCCAATTAAGTAGTCAAACCCAACCTGCCCAGATAGAGCTAACACTGGTATTCAAGTAGTCTCTTTTTACAATTATAACAGTAACTGTTCATTGTCACATGTTCCCTATGCTTCTATACATTTGTACTTGGAATTAGCCTCTAGGCATGAACTTGTGTTCAAATGCATTCCCCTTACCAACTCTGACTCATAGTCACATAATGGTGAACCAGTAACAATAGTGTATGATAATCATTTTGAATATTCCTCAGTAACATCATTGCCCTTTTTTAATCAAATTGTTTTGTACTCTGTTACTATTGTGTGAAAAACCTCTTTGAATGGCATTTTCTTGAATTAAGGAGTGAAGTAATAACAAGTGCAGCTTACCTGGGTGATAGGCTTGGTGGTTGTAGCCTCCAGAGTGGTAGTCTCCTCAGAAACAGACTGAGTTGTGAAGACCTGAGAGCTCGTTGTCATGCCAGTGGTCGGCTCTGTGACAACCTGGGTCGAGATTGGCTTGGTGGTGGTGGCTGGCTTGGTTGTGGTGGTTGCTGCTGTGGTTGTTGTCAGGACCTGCACCTCAGTGGAGTGCTCTGTGGTTGGTGGCTGAGTGATGATCTCAGTTTGGATGGTTGGTGTAGTGGTGCCACTGGCAATGGTGGTGGTGGTTTCCCCAGCAGTGGTGAGAGGCTTGGTTGTGGTCGGCTTCTCAGTTGTCTGCTGGGTGGCTGTCACGGTTCCAGTGGGCAGGGTGGTTGTGACCACTTCACCTGCGATGGTTGTTGTACCAGTGACACCAGTTGTAGTCTCACCAGTTGTCTGGATGGGCTTGGTGGTGGTAGTAAACTGCTGGGTGGTTGTACCAGTGGTCACTTCTCCAATGGGCAGGGTGGTTGTGACCACTTCACCTGCGATGGTTGTGGTACCAGTGACAACGGTTGTCTCAGTGATGGGCTTGGTGGTGGTTGGGTTTTCTGGCACAGTGGTGGTAGCTGTTGCTGTGGTGGGCTTCAGTGTGGTGAACTCAGTCTGTGTCACCGGCTTAGTGGTTGTAACCTCGCTGGTGGCAGTGACTGGCTTTGTTGTTGTCTCCACCACACCGATGGTTGTGGTAGTCTGCTCTGGCTGTGTGGTGAACTGACTGGTCTGTGTGATGGGCTTGGTTGTAGTGGCCTGAGAGGTGGTGAACTGGCTAGTCTGAGTGACTGGCTTGGTTGTTGTGGTCAGGACAATAGGAGTAACAACAGTTGTCTCCTCTGTAAAAATGAACATAAAAAAGATTAATTTCACACCAACCAGGACATACAAATTTAACAATAAAATGTATTACTTTATCAGGAATGATTCCACTTTGTTTTTTTGACCAATACACAATATTGTAACATGATACATGTACATGCATGGCATGTGACTTGGATTAGATCAACTAAATACTTTTTATAAGTTGAAATTTTGGTAATCAATTCTTGGACTTGCTGGTCTATATAGCCTCTACATATACTGGTACTTTTATGGTTTGATGTGACCTACCCCTGCAGAGACAGTAGACCCTGATCTCGTAGTCAGCGCAGGCTGGGATGGGGAACTGCTGAGTGTTCAGACACTGCAGACCGCTGTTGATGTCGCACTTCACGCCGTTCTGGCCGGTCTGGTCAAATGGCAGCCCAGTGGCAGAGTCACGGCACCTAGACAACAAAAATTAACAGTTTTATGATACAAGTTTGTTCAAATTTTAAATATTCAAAGGAAGAAAATGGTAGTGTAAATCACATTTTGCTTCCTCTTACAATTTACTTTAGAAGTGATTGAAACAATACAAAAATCTGACTGTCATGTTCAAGGAGTGTATAATTTCCCCCTTGTAGAGAGCATAGCAAAACAGATAACATTACTTATTTTCAACTGCAGTACTCACTCAATGCTGATGATGTCCTCGTTGGCACAGAACTTGAACTTCTCCCTCAGGTTGTCGAAGGTCTCGAAGTCACCGCCAGTGGCGGGGTTGGGGTAGAAGGAGTTCATCCATGGAGTCCAGCCGTGCATCTCATCGGTACAGATGGGGGCAAAGGTGGAGACTCCAGCAGCTGTGAGAGTAACGGAAATGTGTTATGGATATGGTGCGACTGAATGACACTGCTGGTTATGTTGATGAAGATTAGGCATCCATGTAATAAGCTATGCGAAATAGCAGTTAATCAAGCTACTGGATATGATTTGGGAAACATCAGACGTTTAGGTAGCAGTCACTGCCTTTCGTCAGTGACTGTTAGTTATGCTTTATTTTCATGAAATCAAACTCTACAAAATGCACAATGACAGCCATTTCTTTGGAGCCATAGACTATTCAAACATACACAAAATTTATCATGAAGCATACTTTTCGTACATTGAGTTTTAAGCCATTCTACCTTTTTGTTCTACCTTCACTGATAAACAATTATATATTACCCAAAGACATTAAATGACGTTGAGAAATTGAGACATACTTGTTGTTGTAACTGGTGTGGTCTGAACAGCAACAGTCGAGGAGACCACTGGCTTAGTGGTGGTGCTCTCTGTGATTGTGATGGGCTTAGTGGTGGTGGTAGAAGTAGTGGTTGTCTCGCTACCTGTATCATGTCAAACAAAACAAATCATTCATTATAATGACATATCTAAGCCGAAATAATATAATTGTACAAATCCAATATCAATTTTATTAAAACCATCAGAATATTTAGTCTATTAGCAACAAAGGCTACCTCTTCGACAGATACAAAACAGAAAAAAAGTTTTCAAGCCACTCTTAAAATGACAAAGTGATTAGTAATACTGTACAACTATTGTACAAACAGAATTCTGTAAGTTGTTTGGAGGGACTTACATTGACAGTACACCCTGATTTCATAGTCCTCACAACCCACGGGGTAGTTGAAAGCATTGCGGCAGTAGAACCAGTTGTACAGGTCGCAGCGCATGCCCAATGCACCAGAGCTCTGCCAGTCAGCACCAGTAGCAATCTACAGGGATACAAATCCATAAAAGTTATCATATGAAGTAGGCAAAAGACCATAAGTGATGTTACTAATGTTAAGATGGCTAAAATCTTAAGTTAGCATGGCGATTTTGAACACTGATGCAAACCCACCAAGTTATCATATGTAGTGGGCAAAACACTGTAAATGATGTTGTTGATGTGAACATGGCTTACCTGAAGTTTGCGTGATACTTTTAAACACCAATTTCAAAATAAACATAAATGTAACTCTCAATACAATAACCTATGCTAAGTACAGACAAGTAGGATCTTGCATTCTAGAGAGACTAACTGAAAGTATTAAAAATTTTTTTTCCGATTTTACCTCGCGGCACTCAATGGCAGTAACCATGTTCTGGTTGCCACCGCAGATGTTGTATCCAGCGGCGACCAGGCTGGGGAAGGTCTCCTCATCTCCCTCTGTGGTGTCGCTTGGGCTGCCTGGCTCGTCAGAGCTCATCCATGTGGTCCAGCCATCCACACACAGGTCTGGGTTCTGTTGGACTGGAGTGGAGAGGGGGGGCAGATCAACATTTGGAACAATTATAGCTATCCCTCTGTGAGACTAAATATAGAACTGATCTATCTCCTATCAAATTGTAACGATACTTAAAGAAACAATGGCATACCAATTCTATTCATAACCTTTTGAAAAGGTAAATGTCTTATTGACAGTAACTGTTGTTTTTTTTGCTGTACAAAAAAGGAATATAGAACTTACCAGTTGTAGGCTGCTGTGTGGTTGGCTTCTGGGTTGTTGTGACAACAGGTGGCTGAGAGGCTAAAGGAGAAAAAGGATAAGACTTAGTCTGATTTTCTTCATGCATAACATGGGCTCTTAAGATGCCATGCTTACATATTCTAGTCATTGTGACAACTTGAAGTTGATTCTCTGGACAAGTGTATTGACTGTTAGTAGTAGACATAAAATTTAAATGACAATCAAAAATCACTTTTAACATTAACGATGCAATGTCATGTACCATAGATATTCCGTTAAACTGCAGTTTTCTTGCACCCATCCCAAGTCATTGAAAAGTGAAAGCATAATTTCTGGGTGGCTTACCTGTGGTCATGGTCTGTGTGGTGGGGAGAGTCTGGATGGTAGTTACCGCTGTAGGAAATATAACATAAAAAGGTTAGTTTAAGTTTTGAACAACCTTTTTCATAATTTGGATTGCAAATTACACACTTGGTCGATAAGCCAAGTGCTACTGAAATGATGGCTACTAAAATGCCAGAAAGCAATTTAAAAGCTAATTGACTTACGTTGGCAGTCGCAGTAGACGCTGACTTCGTAGTCGGAGCACATGGCGTCCCACTGGAAGTCGTTGGTGCACTGGAAGCCAGTCACCAGGTTACAGACATTTCCGCCATCACCAGTGGCACTGCGGGAAAAATGCACACGTCTCATGTTAACGCCCAACAAACAGTATCAAAATTGATCAGCCGACCAGCCCTAAATGACTAACGACCCTGGTGTTTTCCTGGTAATATAGAAGTTCAGGTAGCATTCACTGCCTTTCAGTGGCTGTTAGAAAAGAAGTTCCAAAAGAAGTTACCCAAGCAACTGGATATGATTTTGGAAATGGTCAGACATTTTAGATAATATTCACAATCTTTTGTCAGCGACACTGGTGGAGGATAGAAGAAACATCTGACCATTTCCAAAATCTCATCCAGTTGCTTGAGTAAGTGCTTTTTGGCATATCTTTTTATCTGGATCTGACCCTTCATTGATGCTTCTTGATAACAACACAATTATATAGACCAGTTGAATTTTGCAATTCCCATAGCCCTGTCAAATGTGATGGGGTAGATTTTCAGGTGAAAAATGGACAAACGAAAGAGCATGGAAGCAAGAAAGACTGACACTTACTCGTACAGTGCGTTGGTGCCCACCTCCCGGCACTTGATGGAGGTCGGGTTGGCACAGAAAGTGTAGTACTTCCTCAGCTCATCGATGGACTCGATGTCACCGGCATTGTTGCCATTGTCGGGACGATCGACGTTCATCCAGTCAGACCAGCCATGCTGGATGCAAGCAATCTGCGGAGCTGTCTGCATCGTCTAGGGAAAGAATTAAGGCATTATTAGTAGAGATATGTAGAGTTCTCAAGTCATGGCTGATTGTTTTGGACTGACAAAAGGCCACATGCAAAAATAACAGGACCAAAGTTTACCTGTGTTGTAGGCTTGGTGGTAAAAGTACCAATGGTGGTGGTTGTTCCTTCAGTACCAGGGACAGTGCCTGTCAGGATGGTGGTTGGCTTGTCGGTACCAGCAATGGTGGTTGTCTGAGAAGTAGGTACAGAGACTGTACCAATAGAGGTGGTTGGCTTGGTGGTAACAACAGACTGGGTGGTTGTCTGAGAGCCCGTCACGGTACCGATGGTAGTGACTGGTGTCTCAGTACCAGGGACAGTTGCCGTCTGGATGGTGGTAGGCTTGGTGGTACCAGCAATGGTGGTTGTCTCAGAGGTAGGTACGGAGACTGTGCCAATAGAGGTGGTTGGCTTGGTGGTAACAGTGCCAATTGTGGTTGTCTCAGAGCCTGTCACGGTACCGATGGTAGTGAGTGGTGTCTCAGTACCAGGGACAGTTGCCGTCTGGATGGTGGTTGGCTTGGTGGTACCAGCAATGGTGGTTGTACCAACAGCACTGGTGGTTGTCTCAGTCTCAGGGTAAGACACAGTCTGGATGGTGGTTGGCTTGGTGGTAGCTGTAGTAGCCTGTGTTGTTGTCTGTGGCTTGGTGGTGGTTGTGGCCTGGGTAGTCATGCCGGGCTTTGTTGTTGTTGTAGCCTGGGTAGCAGTTGTAAAAGGCCTGGTTGTTGTAAGCACCTGGGTGGCAGTCACAGGCCGTGTTGTTGTTGGTGCAAAGGCTGTTGTGAGCACTGGAGTAGTTAAAAAACAAAAGAAATTGAATGAGTCCACATTTTAAGAACCTCCGAAAGTGAGCATAATTTACTTTTTTAAGTATTCTCTACTAATCTTTTCCACAATTATTCATTGTTTGTGATGTAGAAATGTAGATAAAGAAATTCTTCATTGTAGAATGCACATTAAATTTCTTTGTTGGGTACAGTTTATGCCTTATTTAATGCCCTCTGATCACCACTCATCATCAATTTTTACATATCAAAGCCACATAACGATGATATCATAAGGTGAAATCAATCTCAGATAATCAGTTATCCAGTTGACAGACATAGCAGCATACTTACAGTTGCAGTCACAGAAGAAGGACACCTCAAAGTTGTAACAGTTCTGTCCATTGTTGTCATCAGAATAGCAAGTCAGACCCATCTGGGGGTGGCACAGCACGTTCTGACCAGTCTGGGAAAGAAATAGACACGAAAAGTTAATTTAAAAGCATTGTCAGTTCTTAGTGCTTTAGGAACCAACCATTTTTTAAGTACCGAATCTACAGTGTAGCTTTCCCAACATCGACACATTGGGCAAAAACGAGTGTCTGGTGGTAAAAATGATTTTACTTAGAAACCGGAAATCAGTCACTAAAAGGGACCATCCTTAAGATTCAGAAATAGATAACTGGAGGTTTTATTTTCTTGTTTCTTTAGTATGTCGGATGTGATATAAATTTATGATTTTGTAAGAGCTCCCTTGGAAATCAGTTACTCAGTTAACAAAAGGGACCACCTAAAAGATTCATAAAAAATATATGGACTTCTTGTTTCCTCACCATGTCAGCTGTGATGTGGTCTCCCTCACGACGGCAGGCGATGTTGGTGATCATGTAGTCCTCGCAGAAGGAGTACTTCTCACGCAGGGCGTTGATCGTCTCAACGTCGTTTCCATCCAGCGGGCTGTCGGCGGACATGAAGGGTGTCCATGCAGAGGAGCCCGGAGGACAGTAAGCAGGAGCCAGGGTGCTCACGGTGCTTGTCTGTAGGAGAAAAATAAGCAAATTACATGTAGCAATTGGTTTGACACAAATAAATTCTTAGGCTACTACGTCAAAACAAAATTGTTGTACATAGTATTACACAACTACATCTTTTGAACTGAAATGATTCTTATTTTGGAATGGATAAAACTTTGAGTTACTAGTACATACATCTTAGGCTATTACGTCAAAACAAAATTGTTGTACATACACAGCTACATCTTTTGAACTGAACTGATTCTTATTTTGGAATGGATAAAACTTTGAGTTACATACAACAATTTTGTTTTGATTTCTATCTCGGTAAACTAACGTGTTGCTTAATGTGAGCATTTATCACCAGGTCAGATAAATGCTTATCTCACAAATAGGAAGGCTTTATGTACGAAAAAGAAGTTTATAAGTAATTCTATACAGAACTACGAATAATTCTATCATCATCTAGAATTGTGTTTGCAAGCAATTCTCAGAAGGCACACCTGTGTTGTCTCCTCAGCTGGCTTGGTTGTGGTGACCTCCTCAGGCTTGGTGGTGGTGCTCACCTGGACAGTCGTAGGCTCGGTTACAGGCTCAGTGACCTGAGATACAGACACATTATGTTACAACTTGCTTCATTGCCCAGACAATAAAATTCAGAAAGCTAGCTCAATCCCTCTACAGTACAGTCCAATTCTTACGAGAACAAAGTATACTGCTGAGTGACTAAACCCAAATAATAACTTTGACTTTGGCATCTACTACCTATGTTAAAGCCAATTCATGGTCTATGATAACTACTGGTGACAAATTTACATCAGTGCAGTGCAGTGGTAGTTACTGTCAGTTAGAGTCAGTATACATGACCGAGAGGACTACTCAAAATCACTATGTGATGAAACATCTTAAAAATGATCATATCAAACACAGTGGAGGACATGTCAGTAGCTGTACAAGTCCGCAAACTATGGAGGAAATCTGCTAAGCGTGTCTATGCAACAAAGTTGTGGAAGGGTCTAACGCCTAAGGTAGGGCAGTGGTAGAGGTACTGTACTTACCACACCAGTAAGGGTGACCTGACCGGTGGTACTGATTGTGACAGTACCAGGGGTAGTCACAGGCTGCTCTGTAAGGGGAGAAACACAAATCAAGGCAGTTAGAAATAAGTCACTATATTAATTTAGTCACTACTACAATAATCTCATGAAAAAGAAGGTTACCAAAGTCTGCAACAAGTGCTAATAATGACCAATGAATGGCAATGATCATTCAAAATTTAGCATACAGGAAGAAAAAATCTTAATAAAAGTACAAATAAGTACACTGAAAATCTTAAAAAACTTCTAAGATTATCATACTTAATGCTAATAACTTTTTTGGACACTTTTAATTACATTTTTTTTGTATACTTGCAGGTAATAGACAAAAAAAGTAAAACAATGTAATGAAGACAGCAATGGGTGACATTAATTTTTTGCTTAATGGAAAATCCTATACTAAAGACAAAGTATGTGTCAAAACTTTGACTTCCTTTTTGAGTTGATGGATGGAGAATGACGTTGCAAACTTACCAGAGCATCTGCAGTGCACCCTGATCTCATAGTCCATACAGGTGCCGTCCTGCTGAGAGGAGTCACAGAGGAAACCAATGTTCTCGTCACAGAGAACACCGTTCTGTCCCACCATTGCGTAGTCGAAGTTGAAGCCTGTTGGCAAAACAAAGATGAAATGAAATGAGAAAACAATTGATGAATGAAAAAATGAAATTTGATTTGACATGGAAAATCAGAAAGCTCTTTGGAGGACAATTCTTGAACACAATGTGTGTAAGCAATGGTGGAAGGTACAATCTTCTGACATTGAAATTTCAAAACTGTTCTATGTGAACCAGGACATGAAAACAAATCTAAAGATGTCTGACCAATTGTTGGGAATCATAGCCTGGTATCCAAACCTATCTAAGCTGCCTATCCTCTTCTTCCTATCACCAAAGAAGATGGAGAGGCTTGGCAGTAACATGTATAGGTTTGGATGCCAGGCTAGAATAAGAGGAGTTGGCTTACCTGCGACACGGCATTCAATGTCGTCGATCATCTCGACTGGGCAGAACTCGTAGATTTCCCTGAGGTTGCTGAAGGTCTCGATGTCACCCACGTTGTCGGGGCTGTAGCTGTTCATGAACGGAGTCCAGCCATCCACACAGTCTGTGGTAGCACATTGTATCATTAGTTATCCCTCAAGTCTAGCAAGAAATGCTTCACATAATAATAAGCCACAATGTTATGCTCTGTTACATATACATTGTATACCCCAAGTATCTTTTTTTAGGAACAGAGTATGCATATATCAGTAAGCTTCTTTAAAGAAAGAATTCAGGCATCATTCTGGAATGTTTTACTTACAAAGTGGGTTCTCTGGCACAGTTGTGGTCTGAACAGGTGTGGTGGGCTTGGGTGTCGTTGTAGTGGTTGCAGTGACTTCAATGCCAGTAGACATTGGTGGCTTGGTAGTGCTAGCTGTGGTCACCACACCAGTAGACATGCCTGGCTCGGTGGTCTGAACACCGATAGTTGTAGAGGCAGTGGTTTCTGTGATAGACCCAGTTGTCATCAGTGGCTTGGTTGTAGTCTCCCCAATGACGATGGTTGGAGTCTGGCCAGTGGTGGTGGTGCTAGCTGTGGTTTCAATGCCAGTAGACATTGGTGGCTTGGTAGTGCTAGCTGTGGACACCACGCCAGTAGACATGGGTGGCTTGGTGGTCTCAATACCAATGGTGGTGGATGCAGTGACTTCTGTGATTGACCCAGTTGTCATCCCTGGCTTGGTTGTTGTTTCACCGGTGACGATGTCTGTGAATGTTGGCACGGTGGTGGTGGTCTCGGTGAAGACCTGCTGGGTGGTGGTAACGCCGGGAGTCTCTGTGATGACGACGCCCTGAGTTGTCTGCGGCGTGGTTGTGGTGAGGTGACCCAGGGTGGTCAGCGGACTGGTTGTGCCGATGACGCCGGTTGTGGCGACAGGGGTGGTGGTGCTGACGGCTATGGTTGTTGCAGGTGCGCAGTTACAGCGGAAGGAGATCTCGTAGTTCTCGCACATCCCGTCAGACTGCATGTTGTTCAAGCAGACCAGGCCGTTCTGGAGGTCGCACTCAACGTGCTCATCGTTGGTCATGATGGTCAGGAGATGAGAGTCGGCCTGAGAGTGTGAAAAAATGGTTGCCACATTAAGGAGAGCCTCAGAGTCAGTAAAAATATCAGGAATGTTACTAACTATGGCACTCTGTCACTGACAAAAGATAATGGCCGTTTCCACGATCATATCCAGTTACTTGGTAATTGCTATCTGACGTACCTAATATTTTCTTCCAAAAGAATTTAAAGGCAGATGAGCTATATTTTGATCTCAAAATATGAAATTAGATGCTATGAAAGATAAAGAATAAGGCGCAGACTATCGCAACTTACATGGCGACACAGGACTTTGTCGACCATAGCTTCGTCACAGATCCTCAGCTCATCGCCGTAAGCCTGCACGATGCTCTGGTAGGTCTCGTGGTCTCCGCCATCAGTGCCAGTGGTCGGTGTGTCGGAGTTGTAGAACGGCGTCCAGTAGATGGTGCCTTCCGGACAGTCGTCGTTGTACACGGGGGTGGTTGTCGGGGTGGTGGAGCCAGCTGTAAAAGAAGATGCAATGAGTGCATGCATGTACAATGTAAACATTTGGTGAAAAAAGCATTGACTTGTATTTTTCTTGCAACTCACAACTTTTGATTCTGACTTCCAGACATCTTTGAAACCGAGGAAAAGAGGGTGAGTTACTTTCTTGATGTAGATCAAGTTAAAGGTATACATTTACAGGCACAAATGAGTCTTTATTTCCTTTTTAGTGTGTCATGTACTGTTGTTGTTGCTTGTAGAAGGGAGCACTTGGTGATGTTTTTCTGTGGGGATTTTGGAGAGACTATGACTGACAAATGATCAACAATACACCAAAACATGGTAGAACATCAATACTTACTAGTGGTCTGACTAGATGTCTGGGTGCTACCGACAACACCAGTGGTCTGAGGCTGGGTCATGGTCTCGTGGCTGAAGACGTCGGTTGGTGTGGGGGTAGTGGTCTGTGCCAGGGTGGTTCCCTCACCACCTGGAAAATGGGAGGGTGGGTGAGCTACATTTTTCTCCCTTGTCACAAGTAGTTACGTACAGTGCCTTGTCAATAGTGCTGATTTAACAAGAATGTTACTCTGGAACATTTTTAAATTAGTCCTTTTATCAGTAAGCTATCATGGGAGGTAAGTGAAACCTCACACAATCTCTTTAAGATTACATGCATGTACCTCTGTTGGGTCACTCTTGCCAACAGAATTAATTCATAGATGGTCTAAATAAAGGCATTCATTGTATTGTTTCATTGCAACAGAAGAAAATAATGTGTGCACTGTTGGGTCACTCTTGCCAACAGCAATACATGATAATGTTAATACATGATTTAAAGGCATTAATTTCTATTTTAGTGCAACAGAAGGGAAAATGAGGGCTTACATTGACAGAGCACACTGATCTCGAAGTCCTCACACCCGACAGGGTAGTTGAGAGAGTTGGAGCAGTAGAAACCATTGGTGGTGTCACACTGCAGGCCTGCTGCTCCTGTGCTCTGCCAGTCAGCCTGAGAGCCAACCTGGAGATGTTGCACAATAATATATGAGCTTGGAAGCATTCTCTTGTTCAGGCCATAGGTCATCTTTTAAGGGAAATCCTGAAAAGCTACTTAATAGAAATCTCAAAGCTTGTTTTGCAGCTGTGAGCCCAGACTTCTAGAAATTAACATTTTTAATATACAAAGAAAGAAAGCAGGCATTGCTATAGAGGAGACAAAATATAATGTATGAAAATAGTTGTAGTTTAAGAGTGCGCTGTCATTTATAAAATGCTGGCCCAATTGCAGGGCTCGAAATCCTTTTTTCTGCATAAATTGAAAATGACTTGCACCAGACAAATTTTACCTGCACCACTCTGAATTTAGGAAGAATGGATCATACTAGAATTGTTGAGGAACTATTGCTATTTTTCTTTTATGCTTATTAGGTGGTAACAGTCAATGCAGCTAATAACAATCCACATACACCTAGTACATAATAGGACATTTATGTATAAAACCCAGAACATGGAGCTATGCAGGCTCGCTGCAGGTGGACTTTAGAAATAATTGCACAGCTCTAATTTCACCTGCACTACCCTGCATATGCAGGTGGTATTTTGAGTCCTGCCCAATTGTGCTATTATGACTGTAACATTTTTCAATACCTCACGGCACTGGATGTCGGCAATCATGTTCATGTCACCACCGCAGAGAAGGGCAGCGTAGTCTGGGTTGCTGGCGATCGCGGCCAGGTTCTCGGTGTCTCCACCCATGAAGTCATTGGCATCAGCGGGCTCGTTGGTGTTGATCCAAGGCGTCCATCCGTCCACACACAGAGGGTTGTTGGCCGGCTGAGTGGTGAAGGCTTGGGTGGTCGGCTTGGAGGTGGCAGTGGCGGTTGCCAGGGTGGTGATGGGAGTGTTGATGGTGGTCACCCCGGTGCCACCACAGTTGCAGTGGAAGGAGACCTCGTAGTCCACGCAGTCGTGCTGTGGCTGCATGGCGTTGTTGCACACCAGGCCGTTCTCGATGTCGCAGGTGATCATGCCTCCTGTCTGGGCCTGCATGTGAGTTGCAGACTGAGGAAGAAACACAATATTAGTCAGAATATCAGTATCAAAACCTTGACCATAGATGCTTGCAGTGTTCAACTTTTATACAATGAGTCTCATTTCGTATACGTACTAAAACTATTTGCACACTCAATTTGCCATAATTTTTCAGAGCACCTACTGCTGACTGATTTCAAAGTTAAGTGTATCATTTCTCAAGTTTGGTTGACTATGACAGATAGACGTCTGTTGTTGTAGAGATCTTAATTGATACGTATCATTTCAATGAATAGCTTTACGTGTAACATTTTAACTTTCATCATCATCATCCTTACTGCATGTCAGTCAATGTTTACTGAGGCAAGCCATTAACTTTGCTTGTATATTTGTAACTATTTTGCTTTACCTTACTGAATTTTGTAGCAATTAAATGCCATCCAAGGCTTACAACTGTGCTTTCTTTGCTGATGTTAAATAGATCATCACATTAGTACCATCATTATGACACTATTGAAAAACAGAGATCTCCTGCTCACCTCCCTACAGATGATCTTGTCCACCATGTCCTTGCCACACAGGTTGTAGGCCTGGCTGAGCAGGTCGTACGTCTCTGTCTCCTGCACACCGGTCTGGGCGGTGTCAGGGTTGTGGGCAGACATGAAGGGTGTCCAGAACTGGGTTCCGTAGGGGCAGATCTCAACTGGGCTGAGAGTCGGGGTGGTAGACTGGGTGACTCCGTCTGGGATATCACCTGGTTTTGGAAAGGAAAAAGACTGTCTCTATCTCTTTGATGCAATTGACATATTAACATCTTGTCCTGATACAAAAAAACATCATGATCAGAGGAATTATAAAGTTTCACAATGTCAACCATTTCTGAAATACTTTTGTAGGATTCAGGTTTCACTGGTCAGTGTTTTACTGCTGTAGGCAGGGCTTCTGTTGTTTTTGCCTTCAACTTAGGAGCACTTTCCAATCTTCTTTCATGCAAAATATCTAATGCTACTATGTATAAATGTATCTTGACAGTCACATCTGAGGTGAATTCAGGTATGTGAGACTTGTCATGAGATATTGGATTGAACTATGCTGAAGCCCTATGTTTGTACAGCGATGGTGCTTGATTTGTGTTAATGCTACTCACCGAAAGGCCTGCATCCCAGCAGCTCAAACCTGAAGCTGAGGTATTGCTCCCAAGCCAGAGGCTGGATACGGATGTACTGAGCCTCGATGGGTGTGTTGAAAATGTGCTGGACATGAGAGTCACTGTCATAGTTGCCCTGGAATTGCTGCAGGAAGAATATAAACATGATGATTAAGATTAAGTTTCTGTCACAAACAAGTCATGGAAAATTGATCATGATACCAACATCTGTTACCTGTACAGTTGCAGAAGATGGTTTTAACAATAGATGTTTTTCTCATTTAAGCCTATAATAGTATCTCACAATGTATTGTGCTGCGTCAGTTAAGCAGACAAGGATTGCAAAGGGGTCCCTCAGCTCACATAACCTGATTAACATACTGAGGTATACTGAGGTAGTGCTGGAAATTGCCTGGAATATTGTATTTGTGACATCAAATAGATTTTCTGAAGCGTTGTCTAACCTGAGGGTTGCCATAGAGGTCAGGCACAGCAAAGAAGTTGGCACCATCGGTGCTGTACAGGACAACGTAGGAGGTGACCCAGGCAGGCATCTCAGGGAAGCCGGGCTGGACAGCAACCTCCTGACCCTGGGTGATGATGCCTGTCAACTCAACCTGCAGGGTAAAAAAATGTTTGTAAGTTTAAAGTATAATCTTTTTTAAAGAGTTAACTGCTGAAATGTGAAAACCAGACGTAATACGTAGCAAGTCTGGATTTACATGGAACCTTCTGTCAAAATATTGTAAAAAAAATGTTGACCTCTTCATCATAAATCTAAATCCATTGCAAAAGTATGTGCTCTGTCTTCTGCCCAGCTAGCCCCTTGTTTCAACATTGGACTCAACTCCTAAACACTCCAATTATAAATACCCACCAACTCAAAGCCATTGGCTATTGGGAATGATACCGATGCCTGGGATGTTTGCATTAAGCAACACACAAAATGCTAGTAACTTTAGCTTTGTATACTTGATAATCTAAAGTATCGATCTATAAAAAAAGTATGAATATTGAAAGTATGATTTTTTTCTGACCTTCTCGCCAAGGTTCACTTCGATCCACTGGTTGGCATCCTGGACGGACGGAACCCAGGAGCTGGTGGGATGGTCCAGGCGACCGTCATCAGCTGGCCTATCAGGACGCTCGGAAGAGGATGTGATCATGTTGTCCCTGATGGCGCCGTTGTCGGCAACATTCATTGGCTGGTCGCAGTCTGTAATCGCCATGGTAACAATAAGGTTAAGATCCATCTTACACAACTTATCCCCTTCACATTTATAGAAAAAAAGATGTTCCCAATGGTTATTCACTATGTAAGTTTTATTACATTCTAACACGCTTTTTAACACTGTCTACAAATGGTTTATGTGTTTACAGGTTTGGGTCAGTAGTGAATGGTTGGAAAGGAAATATCAAATGTATTCTCTTACTCTTTACATAATACCTAACAAATTGTCAACTTAAGTTTAATGCATCTACAAATAAAAGGAAAGCAAATGATCAAAGATAAAAATTTTTTAAAGAAATTCAAGTACAAAACTGAATATGAAGTTTTAGTCAACAATAATATACTTACGGCCTTCGCAGTTACAGTAGAACCTGACTTCGTAGTCTGGGCACATGAGGCCGTTGTTGTTGAGGCAGTTAAGACCGAGGTTTGTGTCACACACGACCTCTGGCTGGTTGGAAGTGTAGACGATGTTGGTGCCGACCTGGCGACACTCAATGGCCATGGGAGCCTCACAGAACTGCAACAGATAACAGAGACATATAATGTATTTAGTCAGTATTGTATGCTGTATACACAATTTTTTGTATCTAATCAGCAAACAATGGGTTAGCCAACAAATTTGCAAAGAGAACGTTTGTGATACATTGTACTGTACTGAACTATGCTTGAATCATCAAACTGTCTTTCTGCACACTTTAACTGTTGAATGTTGATATTTTGTGTTGTATAATTTTGATGTGCAGGAACAAATCCTAGTCTGTTCAACTGACTGTAGTTGTACTGTCTACAGTTATAAAATTTTTATGACAAATTCAAAGCACAGTGTGCTTTTGTTACTCATTATGAAAGACTTAGTATTATTTTAGACCTCTATGGTTCTTAGAAAATTCATATCATGGTGGCAATTTGACAGCAGGAAGTAAATGCAGCATATCTTACAGCGTGATGGGCGCGCAGAGCATTGATGGTCTCATCATCGCCGGAGCCGGTGGATGGAGTGTCCTCGTTCATCCAGTCTGTCCAGCCGTGCCTCACACACTGTGGGGGTGAGGGGTGGGGGGTGGTTGAGGAAACAGTAACATTTAGTCAAGTGATACTCAGAGTACATGTACATGTACATTCTGTAACAATGTAGCTGCTTAAGAACCACTTTAAACTCAATGACACCAGGACTTTAAAATAAGACTTAAAAATCAAAAACACAAATTGCTAAGAGGACTTTGGAAATTAATGTATTGTATTGTCACTAGCATCATATGACCCAATAACAAACAGGGTTACAAATGATCATGATATACTACTCATACTACCTCAGGAGGATTGGTGGTGGTGATTGGTGGAGTGAGGGTCTCTCCATCAGGCATAAAGGGTTGAGTGGTGATGCCGCTGGACACAGTGGTGACGCCGGGAGGTGTGGTTGTCACAGTGAAGACAGGGACGGTGGTCACGGTCTGGGTGGTGAACTGTGTGCCGGTGACAATGCCAGGCAGGGTGGTGACTTCTGTTGGAAAAGAATGGGGGGAAACATTGGTATTTAGCATGTTTAGCAAACAATTCACAAAATATTCACCTATAAATTGAACCATAGAAAAGATAGGGACAGAAATAGTCTGCATTTGCCTGTAAATACTTATTTTCCAACTCTCATCAGGCTTGTTGTCATGTAGAGACATGACTATTACCTGTTTCTCCAGATTAAAACCTGCAGGAGCAATAGTGACAGCACCTTTTGGTAACGCAGGGTAACCTATATCCTTTGTTTTCAAAAACAGAGTATCTTGGAATATAAAGTGAAGGACAGTGGTTCCAAACTGTAATATTTTCAAAGTATTGCAGCTTGAAACCACCGTCCATCAACTTGATATCCCTAGATATGCTGTCTTTATACACAACGGATATAGGTTACCCCACAAATAAAGGTAAACTAGCGTTAAGTCCTAAATGAAAACTTACCTGGGCCGCACTCGCAGAAGAAGCGGATCTCATAGTTGGAGCAATCCTTGCCCATTGGCTGATCGGCATTGACACAGATCAGACCATTCTGGGTGTCGCAGGTCACGACCTCGCCAGTCGCATGGGCGGCCTGCATGTAACCGATGGTGCGGCACTCGACGGCTGTCAGCATAGTCTTCGGGCAGAAGCTGTACTGCTGACGGATGCTGTCGATGGTCTCGAAGTCGCCGCCGGTCAGGGCAGTGGGGGTGGACACACTGTACCACTGAGTCCAGTGGTCAGTTGGCTCCTGTGGATGGAAATGCAAACAGGTACATGTAAGCAAAATGTCTCAAACTGATATGGAGACTGATATGAAAGTTCAACGGAACATAATGTTAAGAAGAAGAAATATAAGAAAAGAGTGTGTTCATTGGCTTAGTACCCTGAAGAAGATGGGAAGACATGAAAATGTTCAAAGTTTACACTTTTGGACTGAAAGTTAGATTTCATTTCCGTGATGATACAGAGAGTTTTTATGAATAAATACTGTAATGTATTTCTGTTGAAAGTCTGAAGTGGATTGATGTGGTAAGTTTGTGTCTTGATGACGATACTCACCCTACAGGCCTGTGGTGGCAGCTCTCCGATGGGCAGTGTGGTGGTCTGAGTTCCACCGTTGATGGTAACAGTGGGGGGCTGAGTGGGCTTCTCGGTGGTCTGTCCCACTGTGCTGAAGGGTGGCACAGTGCCGGTGGTAACTCCAATGGAGGTCTGCGTCTGGAAGGTTGGCAGAGTGGAGGTTTCGCCGGTGGTGGTCTCACCAGGAGGCAGGGTGAAGATTGGCGGAGTCTTGGTGGTGGTGTCGGTAACCAGAGGTGGCACAGTGGCGGTCTGAACTCCCGTGGTCGTGTCGGTCTGGAAGGGCGGCAGGGTGCCGGTGGATCCAGTTGTGGTCTCGCCAGGGGGGAGGGTGAAGAGGGGCAGAGTGCCTGTCGTTGCTGTCTGGGTCTGGAAACCTGTGGTGGTCTCGCCAGGCGGGAAGGTAAAGATCGGGGGGATCCCGGTCGTGGACTGTTGGGGGGTGGTGGCGCAGTCTGGGTTGTACGCACACTGGATGTTGTGTGAGATACAGTAGCTGTGGGGCAGAGGAAAATGTAAAATATGCAAATTAATAAAGATTATTATTATTATTATTAATGGATAAAACCTGGTAAAGATTGATATTCTTTGAAAATTCAGTCATTTTACCTTACATTTATATACAAGTGAAGATGTTGTTAACAGAGCCACCAAGTAGTTTTCTGTTGTTTGACTTGCAGTTCAAAATACTAAAACAAGTAGACAGCCACAAAGCACAGCCATCACAAACCTATAGAGAACCTAGATACACATGCTTATTATAAATATTCCCAGCTTGATATATTACAAGGAAAGAAAAAAATGGGCAAGAAAGAGATGGAAAATGCTGATACTTTCACTTGAGTCACATTTCAGGACCAAGGACAGACCCAAGTCCAGTATTTCTCAGTAGTTCTCCTTACAATATTGTTTTATTAGTGTTTTTAGGAAAGATAGTATTGGGGCTTAACCATTTGAAATATTCTAATGGCTAAGGTTAAAGGATTCTACATATTGTATTTCTCTAAAAACAGTCTAAGCATTGTTCCTACAGCATACAAAAAATTTTGAAAACTGACCTAGCACACAAATCGGGTGTTTATTGTTTGTAATATTCACAATAACCAAGTATCATGATCCAAAAATTCTGACAACTCAGCTTCATATATAATGAGGAAACAAATATTGCGTGGATGCCAGGCTAACTAAATCTGAGCCTTTACAGTTTGATCTAGATGTTCTCAGACTGGTAATGATAGATGCCATAATTACCATGTCTGGCAGGTAGTGCTGAAGTCAGGGATCATGCTGTTCTCCAGATAGCTGACACCATTCACAGTCATGCACACCTGTAGTAACAGACATTGGCAATACATATTATTAAGCAAATGGGACATCAAAACTGGAAGTTCTGCTGTAGTACTGCAACAAGCTGCTATGGGCCAAAATTCACTCATTATGAAGTCTCATAAAGGCCTACCCACATACTAAATATAAATACTAGGCATTCTAGAGTTCAGCCATTCTTGTCAGCTACCAAATGCTACCAAAAACATTACCTTCTTGGGAAAGGTAAAAATGTCAGAAATAAAACTCGTAACAAAATTCATATACTACTGAAATACTACTGAAAAAAGTTTTTGGAGACTATTTTGTTGGCATAATGATGCATATTATATGAAAACATCTGTATGGATGGCTATACAAATGCACGTAAATACAAAGGTATTGACTTAAAACAATTCTTATTCATTGTTTGTATATAAAATTTGGTATGTGACACCAGATAGAATGTAAGTAATGTGATGCTAGTTCACCTTTATCTGTAGGGTAACCTTTATTCGTTCTTTTTGAGAGCTATGTATTTAGGAATATCAAGTCGACAGATGGTGGTTTCAAACTGCAATATCTTAAATATAGTACAATTTGAAACTACCATCCTTCGACTTGATATCCCTGGATACCCTTTTTATTAAAAGCAACACAACAGGTATAGGTGAAAGGCGGATAAAGGTGAATAACGTTATATCCTAGACAAACAAACAAACAAAAACCAACTGACCTGTGTGGTGGGAGGTGTGGTGCTGGCGATGATGGTTGGTTTGATGGTGACAGTGCTGGTAGTGGAGAAGATGGGCATGTCTGTCCCTGGGGTGGTGGTGACGCCTGAGGTCGTGGTGAACACACCAGGAGTCGTCTCAGGCTTGGCAGCTACGATTGAAAAACATGACGTTAGCTCAAAAGTACTGAAACAAAAGTAATTAACCGTTGCTTTGCCTATTGAGTCAGTTAGTCAAAATTGCCAAAGCTTGATATTTCTGACTTAGGGAGAAAAGATGCTGCTACAGTGAGCATAGTTCAATGCCTAGAAGTGGTCTTTGGCCTTGCACTAAGTAAACTCATTGAAAAACAAACAAAAAAGAAATACCTTTTTTAACTAGCAAAAATGATACACATGAGGGTTAACCTTTATATGGTAATTAGATTAATAGACATAACAGGGAAAATTGAAAGAACATTTTAGAAAAGTTCTTGTCTTATTCTTTCACTAGGATACAGCCAATAAATATTGGAAACTTACTGGTCTCAATCAAGGTTCCGTCACATGGCTGACCGATACACTTGATCTGGTGGTTCTCACAGTAGCTGTGTGAAGAAAAGGCAGTTAAAGCTCAGATCGTAAAAGAAATATCTATGATACGCCGTAACTTTAACACGATATGACCATGACAATGATTCTACCACATATCATATTTAGATTCTCACACAGTATTACAGAACGATTGTAGAAAATGGTACTCTACTTGTAGTTTGCTTATTCTCAGCCATCTTTAATGCCATGTAAAAGTCATTGAAGACAAAGAAATAAAAATCTAGTGCCAAATCTAACGTTTACTGAAAGGATATTGCCCATTATGTGAGGAAGTTGCAACAAGCTTCTTTCCTAGATATCCACATTATATACTGTGTTTGACATCTATGTTTCCTTTTAAGCTTTGAGGTGCTTACCAAGTCCTGCAGTTGTCGGACATGAACGGGATCTGGTCACCGTTGTCATATGACACACCCTCGATCATCAGACAAGCACACTGCTCCGGACGCACACAGCTCTGGCCATCATCACCGATCACCTGGAATGGAAGTCATTTTTATTTTTCTGTCTTGATAATGTCATGGATAAAGCTACCAGGTTTACTAAATAAGAACAAGCATTTTCAAATGAATCTTTACCAGTTCTGTAGCAAAGTCTATTAACAGAAGACAGGGTATACATTTTCTTGCCAAAAATGAGTGTAATTTTGTAAATTGTGTGTATGGTATATATGCTGAAATTTGGAAGTCAGAATAGATAAGGTGTCATATTCTTTCTTGAGGAAAACATTGTCATAAAAAAGGGCACAAAACTGTACTGAATGCATACAAGTGTGTGTGACTGTCTCTGCATTGCAGTTTCTATATGTTCTGCCAGAGGGAGTGGCGAAGTTTCTGTATGTTCTGCCAGAGGGGTGAAATTTTAAGTATACTGTCTATAATTTCCTTGATATGCTTATGTTCATCAGTTTTTACTTTAAAATAGGATGTTAGCATACCAAGCCATCTGGGCAGCCGCAGCCTTCCACGCAGGTGTCGTTGCAAGACGGGTAGAGCTGATCGTACTGGGCGTAGTTGGAGCAGGTCATTGGGCAGGGGTTGGCACAAGCCACATACTGCATGCCATGGTCACACTGCATTGCTGTGAACAGAAGAAAATCATGCTATCATCAAGACCCTTAGATTCACAACACACAGGGTGTTTTGTGTCTACTAGGACAACTTACTTTTATGAAGTCTTTCTAAAACCAGAAATACAAGAGTAAAGGCAACAAAATATCATATATATAACTTTATATATATATAACTTTATTGCACAACAATTGTACGAGGTACAAAGTACGGCATCTACATAACTACAGTGCTATAACTTAACTTAGGGCTTATCTAACTAATACAGGAGTTGTAGTATGGGATAAGTTTCTTACAATCATTGGAGGCTTTTACAATCATTTGGGGAATTTCTAATGTCAAAACCTTCTTTGATATATTTTCCTATATCTGCCATGCAGGGATTGTCACATGTCATTATGTATCTGAATTTGCACTTCAGGTCCATTTGGATAAATCCTTGTGTACAAAATGACAGCCTTCTGTATAGAGAATTGCGTATATCGGAATATTTGGGACATACAACCATAAAGTGATATTCGTCTTCGATTAGCTCTGGACAGAATGGACAAACCCTCTGGTCAATAGGGATTTTTTGGAATCTTCCGGTTTCTATATTTAATTTGTGACAGCCAATTCTGAGTTGTGTGATTGCCCTACGAACGTCAAGGCTCTTTATGGTTGAAATGTAATTTTCTTGCTTGTAATGCTTGTTCAATGTAGAAAGAGATGAGAGATATCATATAAGCTGGAACAGACCTATTTTGGTCAGACGATTGGACAGGAAAGTAATGAAAAAATGCTGATACTTTAACATGAGATACATTTCAGCACCAAGGACAGAACCATGTTGTATGTATATTTATCAGGAAAGCTAATCACAACAGAGCTCAGATTCATTGATATTAATGGCTAGGTAAAGAATTTCATATTCTAAGCCCTTTCAAACTTTCTTAACATTTATGGTAACCAAGCATCTCAGTAAAATTTGCAAAGTTATTATAAGTAACTTGTCTTCTGATGTATAACTGCATGTATTGTTTCTGTTCCTTCTGCACTTGCATATGCTTAAATAGTTGAACATGACACTAAATGGACAATAAACATGAGCTGCACTTGGTGAAACTTACGGCAAATCTCCTGCTCTCTCCACAGGATGTAGACGCCGTGCAGGGCGCACTCGTAGTGGTAGGCGGCGATGGCTGTACACAGACACTCGCAGTCACCACCAGAGTCACAACCACAGGCATCATACACACACCTGTTGGGCAGGAAAAACACTGCCATTAGTATATGTTGTAATTACCACATGCAGTATGGTATTCAGAACTGTCTTAAGCTGCCAGGCATCAACCTATGATGCAAGTGAAAATTGATTGATTGATTGATTGAGTATGGTATAAAGTAGAATACTCGCAAATCTTTCACAATTTTCATGTTTCATGTTTCAAGATAAACCAATTGAATGCTGAGTTAAACTTAGATTCTTTTAAAAATCAAGGATATAATGAATGCTCCTTAATTGGCACTACTGTGTTTTGACGAGGATACTTACTTGTCGTAGTAGGTCTGGTATGGCACATGGACGTGGCAAGGCTCGAAGACCTCAGACTTGATGATGGAACACCTGCGCTGTGCCCAGGACTGGCGGTTGGGGTGCAGGGCACAGGTGTCCTCAACAACCTGCATGGGAAAACATGGGTGGGACAATGTTTAGGGTAATTAGTGAACAACCTTTCTCTATTTCCGCAACTGTCATTGAATCTGTTCTCCAAGTTTACACAATTGATAATGGAAGTTTGTGATTTTTTATGACTTTTTTTTGGGGCTGATGACTTAAATTTAAAGTACTTTCAAATAATGACAAAAATGCAAATTGTCACATTCTTCTTTCAATGTAATAGAGAGTAAAAAATACCTATCCTGACATGTCTGTCACAATTAGCAGTTCAACAAATGAGAGAATAGAATTTAGCCTTTCAACCAATGAGAGAGTGGCTCGATGTCCATCAAATATTGCAGTTCAAATCTTATTTTGCATTACTTTTGTTCAGAGTTATAGGATCAGTGTATGGTTGTGTACAGCATTTGATGACACAACTTTTTAACCTGTTTTTAGCATGGAAAGCACAAGACCAATGCAAGTCCCTTACCACAGCATTGAATCAGCATTTTGACCAATGAGAGGATGCATGTCCATCAAATACTTACATTTTATAGGTTTAGATATATAGGGAAATATTTTGCATTGCATTTTGACAGATTGGGCAGGGTTTTAGGATTAGTCTATTGTTGTCTACAAGTACAACATACAACATTTAACCAGTTTTTAGCATGGAGAGCACAAGACCAATGTCGGTCCCTTACCACAGCATTCATGCAGTAGTCATGGACCTTCCAGGAGTCACCAAACTCGTTAGCCAGCTGGGAGGCGGGGCCACCGGATGGAGAGGTGAAGTCGTCGTTCTGGTCATCGTTGAAGTTACCGCAGAGACCCTCAACCTGTTGTCATGGCAACGAGCATTAGGTAAGCTGAGAACTCTACCAATGTATGAATATATACATATGTTTTGATGTACAATGTATACAGAGTTGAGTTAGTAACCATTGCAGAAAAATGTCATAATGTCTTTGTTCAAGTAAAAATTCTAAATGGTCAACTACAATGTAACACAGATCTTTCCCAAATCTCATCTCTCAGTTCAAGATCAACCATTAGTAATTTTAGATTCCTTGAAGAATATCATTATAGTTCCTTGTCACCTAGCAAGAGCATGTCTAACTAAGAGTCTGGTTCAAAAGGACTGATAGAGCAAAGGAATGCATACATGTACATGTCAGAACTACTATGAACAAGGAAAATTCTTCAACTTGTATATCCACAGCTTATCTAGTAAACAAATAGTGTGAAAGGAATGTCCCCTCCAGCTAAGAGAGATAAATGCTTCTCCAAGTGTGGCCATTTCTTCTTAATTTGTTCTGCCGTGACATGCTTACATTTCACGTTGTGTAAACAGTCGAGGAATGCCATCTGTTTACTCCTACTGTTTACACGACAAAATTTATTCCAAAACTTCAAGACAGGACAAATATTTGTTAAAAAGGTCAGCATCATCAATAGCAATTGTTTGAGTTGCCGTGTCAAATATGTTGACATCAGGTCAGTCACCTTTCGGACACTTGCTGCTACGCCCCCTTTTCACTCGAGGTCAAAAATTTGTTCCACAAATTTTATACGAAAAGAACCAATTTTTGCATGTTTTATGTGTTTTGTCCTGTAAAATCAGATCTACATCTTGTGCGTTTTATTTCCATTATAAACTCAAGGGTTGAACTACATGTGTATGCAATTTTGGTCCCGATTGCTTTGAAGTGAAAAGGAGGACTTACTGTAGGAAATCCAGTGCTTCAATGGTATTTGATATAAATCTCTTATCAATGTACCAACCTGAGATATGACTTAAGCATTTTGAAGAAATCTATCAGCAGAGTATACATAATGTCAACCCTTGGCATTAAAGTATTTTTGACTCCAGCTGACAATGGAATTTGACTCCACACATATCATGTGCTTTGATTAATTCCAAGTGAAGGTGACAAGCAGGCCGATTTGAGCTTCTCATAAATAAATAAAGGTTCAAACAAATGTGATTTCAATTACCAACTTGGGAGGGGGCTTAGGTAAGCCATTTAAACTTTTACCCAAAGTAAGGTAAAATTTGCAGACATGAGTTAAAGACAGTTAAGACATCCTTAAAGATATTCTTCTGCTGCTTATCAGCAAATATTGTTGAGTCATGACTGTACTTATCATGAATTGAAATAAATTACTGGCTCATACATTTTGTACATTGAAACACCTCTATACCTTTTAACCTAAACTGTCATACTTAGTTGGCACTAAGAGTATGGTAAACATACTTAGTCTAGTGCTACCTACTGTGGTGTTGTACAGTAACTGTCATGTGTCCCAAGGACTTAAGGAAATGGAGATGGGACTGCCTTGAATATCGTACTGTATGGTGCAAGAAGGGCTTTGATAAACCTTAAAATACATCTGAACCTGCCAGCCTTACCTGTCCCTTCATCTGGGGCTCCAGACGGATGTAGATGCGTGTTCCCTTGTCCCACTGCAGCTCCACACCGATGGGTGTGCTGATGAAGATGAACATGCCGGACTCGCGCACGCGGAAGTCCTGTCCCTGAGTCACGGTGATGGGCTGGCCACGCACAAGGGTCAGGCGCTGCCTGTTGGCGCCTGTACCTGTGGTGCAGAGGGGGAGAGTGGTTCAGTACATTCTCATTTTTAGCTACTTTAGCTACGTTTTATGACCTCACATTTCTCTTGTTTTAATCTATAATATCTAAAACAGACAAAAAATCTTGTTTTGTCAATATATAGTTTGATTCATTATTGCAAATTCCTTGCTAATTCTGTCCTGTGCCTTTTCCTGTCAGCTTGCTGGATCAACTTTGGACCCAGGTCAAGCCAACCATCCAATCCTGCCAACCTGTGAGACCATCCATCCTGTCACCATTTTCTACTGTCACTCTACAACATCAAAATAACTTAAGACAAACAAACAAGAAAACAAACACACACAGAGGCCAAATAACAATATCTTTGATTTCTTAGAAATAACAATGTCTTTGGACTGAGTAATGGATGAAAATTTCAGTGGAACTTACCGAGGGTGAAGACGATGTTCTTGGTGCATGTGACTCCGCTGGTGCCACATGGGATGTTCTCAGCTGTGATGGAGTATGGGTGGGCATAGGTGTCCCTGGTCTTGGAGATGACGTAGTCGCAGTCTCCCTGGAACTCGAACATCTTGCCATCGAAGGTCTTGTAGTGAGGATCACCGAAGACGGAGCAGATGCCGGAGCACTCCTTGGTCTCACAGGTCCACTGCTGGCCATTACAGTAGCTGGAAGACAGGCACAGATTTCAATCTTCAATTTTGAGTAGTACACAAAGAGCCATCAAAAACATTTCCGCACGAGTTGGATTTAAAACAGTATGTACATAGGATATCTAAGTTTTATTTTATACAAGTCTTAGAGTTCCTCTTCATAGCTTCTAAATGGAGTCCTCTAACTGGATGTCTGTCAGTGATAGGCATTGAAACGTCAGGTGAGACATTACTGGTTGTGTAAAAGATAAGCTCCAATATCCTATGTTCTAGCAGCCTGATAGAATCATTTTAAGTAGATACATAGTTCTGTTGGCAAAGTTATTTGTAGGGTCTAAGTTTACTGATTTTGAGTAGTGCCTAAGGATTTAATGAAATCTTTATCTTCGGGTCTTAAAGTGAATAAAGGAGAAAAAGTAGACTTCTTCTCACCAAGTGTTGCAGTCCATCTGGATGGTCTCGCCGGCCTGGTAGCTCTGGCTGCCGTGGTAACAGGGGCACTGGCTGGGAGCGACACACTTCTGCTGGGTGGAGTCCCACACGCTGTCGTTCTTGCACTGGCAGCCGGACTCGCAGGTCACGGTGGTGCACTCCACGTTCAGGTGCATGTTGTCGCAGCTGCGCGGGCACAGGCTCTTGCAGGTGGTGAACTCCTGCAGATGGAGATGATTATGATTGTTTTTAGAACTTCAACCTTAACATCTTCCTGTCAGCTAGATATTGAAGTCTTGAACAAAAGTTTTTAGTCAATTTTACAGAAAAATTCTATAGCTATCTATTTCTTAATGGATTCCCTACACAATGAGATAGCAAGGATTGGAGCTTTAGCACAAGTTGTTTCCTACTAGACTGTAGGCCAGTAGTCAATGAATTACATTCTACTCTTACATTAGGTGTAACATCTTTACAGCAGGATCTTCAATATAGTAAGTGTAGCTTTTTTTATGTTAGCTTTTGAGAACTTACCTCGTTCTCACCACAGTTGGCCATGAGTGGAGCATCAGGACAGACGTTCTCAGTACACTGGAACTGGCTCTGGTGGCAGATGCTGTGGGCAAACAATAAACTCATTTAGCTCTTGATAAAAAAACACAGCAGACGAGTAATAACCATACTGACATGAGGAGTCAAAAAAGTAAAACTAACAGCAAACAGAAGTGAACAAAAAAGATTTGATGTGTAAGGACTTATGAGTAAATTTGAGAGTCCATGCAGCAAACAGCAGACATTTCTTCAAGATAACAAATTGAAAGATAGAAAATATTCATTGACACAACAAAAGTACAGTGCCTTTTGTAAGGTCTACAACAACTACTTACAGTACATTGAAAGATCTGCAGCCATGCAGCATGAAACAAACAACTTATTTCCTAGTTCACTGTGTACATGTTAGATGATACTTCTACTTCAGTGTTGAACTTTGAAGAGGGCCAGAGATGGTGACTTACCATGTGTTGCAGTCCTTGTTAATGGTCTCACCATCAGCGTAGTGGAGGCCGTTGTGCATGCAGCCGCACTGATCGGGGGTGACGCAGTACCCGCTGTGGTCCAGCACGGTGCCCGGCGGGCAGTTGCAGCCCTCCACGCAGTCGTCCTGGCAGGCCAGCCCCTCGGCGAGGGAGGCACAGCTGGTGCCACATGAGGTGGCGCAGGACTGGTAGATCATGTCACCCATACAGTTCAGAGCTGGGGAAGAGAAGATAATGTATTATGTTTAGAATCAAACATGTAAAGAATTTTATTTCACAATTCTGTATACTTTGATCCTTGTGAGAAATAAAGAATTAAGTCCATGTTTGTTTGTATCTATTAGGTGAATTGGCACGGCCAATTGCTTATGTCGCTTTTTCGTCAGACAAAAAACTCGCAGATCAAGCATATGTTGTTACAGTACTAGAATTAATCATTGTTTCTTTTCTTGTCATGTGATTTTTCTATACTTTTGTTTTTCTACAGTGTGTTTTGGGCCACAGAAGCTCCAAGTGTGGCCATCTATGTGCTCCAGGAGCCAGATAAGGTTAGCTTTGTAACCATCTTTTGTAGTACATGTGGCCACTGGCTGGTCTTTAAATTTACCCAGGCCAACATGAGGTCTCACCCCTCTGTTTCTGATAAGACCACACTGTCATCTTTGACAAAGAAGGGAACCAAGAGAGTTTTTCGTTCTTTCTATTATGCAGTAATTCACTTTATCTTCTCGGCACCAAATTTTCATGGTGTGACAAAAAATTCACAGAACATAATGTTCACGGTGTCAACTGGTCCATGAAAATACTAGTACTCACCACAGCCTGGGACGATGTCCCTCCAGTCCATGACGACCCCCTTGCTGGCGCAGGCCATGGCGTAGTCAGACAGGGTGCTGCACAGCTGCTCCGTGTTGGTCTGACTGGCGCAGAAGTCGAACAGGCAGTTCTGGTAGAACGGCTGAACGTCAACAACATCGTGGCAGGCTGTAAAAACAAAGTATACATTAGTAAATGAGCATTTATTAAGTACAATTTCAATTCGTTGATTACATGTTGTGTACATCAAATGTAAAACAGTTTAAGGAATATTAGACATCCATTTTAAAAAAGTTCTGAAGACAACAAAGAAATATAGCTATTGAAAGAATACAAGTTTTTGTATATGGGGAATATGAAACTATCCTGCAATGTATCTTCAAAAGAAAGTGGCTTGGCATCTTTTCAGGGCAGGAATGTCAGAAGCAAACTTTTCTAGAATTTAGAGTAAATCAGCTTAATCTACCAAGTTGACTGATCCTGATTGTCCATCATAATTAGCTGTTCAACTAATGACAGAATGGCTATAAGTGGTTTGACCAATGAGACTGCAAAAACTTGGATTTTTATATCTTTGTTTTGCATTTCTATTTTTTGACCAATTGCAAGGTGGTTAGGACTATGGCAGTGTGCGATTGATTGTACACAGTTTACCAAAAAAGAACTGCCTGTTTACCTGTGAAAGGTAGTTATTTACAGAATACAAGTTTTTAAATATTAGGAATATGAAACTATCCTGCATTGTATTTTCAAAACAAAGTATTTCTGCATTTCTTAACGGAATATTTACCTGTGAAAGGTGCCTGCATGAGGTAGCCACACTCAGCCTGTGCTGTAGCCTTCAGCTGGGAGTAGATGTCACATGGGTGAGCGATCTCCTCGCTGCCCGGCATCAGAGCCTGGTCCATGCACGTGTCGTCAGTCTTCCACTTGTTGGCGAAGGAGACGGCATTGGTCTCGATGTCACCCAGTGCTGTCAGGAAGTCGTTCTGAAAGGGGAGAAAAGTTGTGCTCTTTGTTAGTCTGGAAACTTTTCTTGTAAGAAGATTTCTCCTTACAAAATATTGTCAAGACCAGGACTCAAAGCTGTCATTTTTGTTACTTGTAAACTGTGCAATAGGAAATCATCAGGAAAAACTTTACATGATGAACGTCTGACGAGAATCTGTACACTCAAGAAAGATCTGTTTTCTGCCAGAATATGTCTATTAACTCCTATGGTAATGTAAGTACTGTTATATGCGATGTCTTACATGTAAATCACTGTGTTTTGTATTTCCTGGGAGCCAACAAAAATCAGTCTTTAATGCCTTGGTTACCTTAGACTATATTGTCTTGTGTGACATTGTACCAACAATTGCTGCTAGGCCAGAGAGACTAAAACAGTGTCCCACAGAAGTGAAGAGACTGACTTACGTTCTGGTTGTTGTCGAAGGTACCACAGAGACCGATGGTCTTCCCTGAGAAGCTGGCGGGGGAGGTGATGTAAGCACGCATGTTGCCATCCCACAGGATGGACATGCCGTTGTCAAGGGTGACCTGTGGGGGGGAGGTAAAAAAGGACAATGATTGTAAGACTCACTTTTCCAACAAATGGAAAATATCAAAATAATGATTCATTCCTTTTCTTTCTGAATCCATTCCTCTCATCCATCCTTCCTTTCTTCCTTCCCTCTTACCTTCTGGAAGATGGAGGAAGCCCACTCGATGTACAGCCCGGGAGCCCTGTGTGGCAGGCGCGTGATGTCCTGTCCGTTCAGCAGGAGTGCCAGGTTCTGCTTCATCTTCAGCTGGGAGCCGCCGTGCATGACGGAGATGGACTTGGTGCAGGAGGCGAACCGGGCGGAGCTGGTGCCGCACTCGATGTTCTCAGCAACGATGTGGAAGTCCTGGGTAAGGAGACAAGTACTCAGTAAATACCATCTTGTATATGTTATATTTCATGCTTGTACAATTCATTCTGTAAATTGATCAAGTATGAATGGGGATATGATTATGTTTCCATACTCTTCTATACATTTATGTCTGTAAAATAGTAACATGATCATGTTTCCATACTCTTCTATATGTTTTGTCTGTAAAACAGTACATGTAATGTTATGTAAATATGCTCTATATCAGAAATGAAGCAATTTCTATGCCCCAACAACAATGGGCAAAAGAAATTTGAGGGAACTAGCAATAGCTATTCATGTGAAAGTAGATAGAATGTAGAAATACATTGTAGACATCTCTAATCTACGACAGGTGTTTGATGTACTTACAGCCACACTGTTGTCGATGTTCCTGGCCAGAGTGTAAGAACAGTCTCCCATGAAGTCATAACGCTTTCCGTCAAACGTCATGTAGTGAGGATCACCAGTGGCACGGCAAGTGGCTGTGGAGGGAGTACAGAAAATACAGAAGACTCAAACAATGAAAAAAAAAAATTGTCAACAAAAGTTTTAACTGCAACGATATTAGAAAAGATGTGTTAAGCAGAGATTTTTAAGTGAGATTGTAAAGTTAAAGTCATTTTCAAGCATTTTCAGGCTGTACGAAAGAAGGAAGTGTGTTGTACTTACACTCGCAAACGTTGTTTGTACACTCCCATCTGCCAGACTTGCACTCACTGTGGAAGGAAGAAACAATTAAATAAATACCACACCAGGATAATTGTAAGACAATTCTAAGACATGGATCTCCATTTACCTTTATATGGTCATAACCTCTATCACAATTGAATAAAGACTCTTTTTGCACAACCACCAACCACAACTTTATTTTCACCGAAAATAAAGCTTTGGTTTAAATGGTTGTGTAAGAAGAGAATTCAGTGACATACCAGCCTAATGAAACTATTCAAGGCTCTATCACAATTGTCATCAGATGGCAAAGAAAGGTAACGCACCAGTCGTTACAGTCAGACTTGATGGTGGAGCCAGGTGCGTACTCCTGACCATGGCTGAGACAGGGACACTGGTCCTGCAGCAGGCAGTCATTGTTGTGCAGGAAGTATCCGTCGGGACAGTGGCAGCCGTCGATGCACTGCTCGTCCTCACAGTTGTACACAGTCTGACGGCAGGTCTTGGGGCAGGAGCTGCCGCAGTCCTGGTAGACCTGGCCAGCAGGGCAGGACACCGCTACAGGGGTAAGAAGTCATGACTATTGGTAAAAAGGTAAAGTTGTCTTAGGGGCATGGTATTGGAAGGCAGAGCCCATGGTCTCCTTCTGCTGCCATTTAACTCGCCAAACAAGGTGAGGTAGCATTTTACACCTGGGTGAAACGACAGAAGTCATGTAACATGCCTTTCCAAGGACATAACATCCAGGAATGCCAGAAATTAAACCTGTAACCTCACAATCGTATGTCTACTAGCATAGCCATCATATGACACACATGTACTTCGTGTATGTTCAATTGACATATGGTGACCATTTACATACATTTGTACATCCTATCTTCTGCCACTTACAGCATTAGACTGCTCTATTTGTTTGGAATACCTTTTTGGACAACCATGTAGGCAACATACTCAAGATTAAGTTCTGTTTTTGTCTATTTTGTTAACAAAAGAAAACTAATTGAAAGATGAAGACTGTTATAGTGCACTAAGATGTCATTGTTACAACAGCCATGGCAAACATAGTTATAGTTACATGTATAGTACACATAGACAGAATAGCTTACGGCAGAAGCTGTTGGTTCTCCAGGTGAAGTGGATGTTCTGGCGCATGCACTCGCGAGCGAAGGCCTCGAAGGTTCCGCACTCGCAGCCGGCGCGCTGCCCGTTGCAGAAGCAGACGTCGTCCATACAGGCCTGGTAGAACGGCTGGGCATCCACCACCTGGGAAGGGATACAGAACAATGCGTTAACTAATGTGAGAGGCACTGAACTTGATACAGAATACATTAATACAGTAGACGTTTTCTCATTTTTTATATCGAGCTTGTTTTTCAACAATCAAAACATACTAAAATGTAGTTATACTGCAGATGGATACTGTATGATATCTAATTTAAAGATATACATAATGTACATAACAAATAGGAGGTGACACAGCAGGCTGGACAGAAATTACTGACATGTAACATGATTATATTTCTTTCAAGTCACAGGACATTAGTGGGTAGGGGTATTCTTAAACACATTTTTAAACCTTTATCTCACCTTGATACATCTTCGGCTTAAGGCTGTGTTAAGTGTATGTTAATCATTTTGGCCAGAAAACTTAACCTTCCTACTAAGTTCAAGGAGTACTATTTGGGCCAATTTGATGCAATAGCTGGTTGATTGGCCTGTGATGCAGAGAGAGTTCAAGTTTTTTATCGTGTTTCACGCACCTGGCGACACGTGGCGAAGGTTGGGCTGTCCAGCAGCGACCTACAGGTGGCTTCAGCGGAGGCGGTGACCTGCTGGTGCTGGGTGGTGTCAGACAGGCAGTGGCTGCTCTGGCTGGTCGAGTCATGGCACGTCTCTACAGGGTTAGTAGGTTAGTTAATTGGTTAGTGATAGATTAGATGAGTTGAAAAGGTACAACTGTAGTAGTTGGTTTAGTAGATTAGTTAATTGACTCTTGATAGATGAGTTGAAAAGAAAGGTTTAATAACCTAGTTAACAGGTTAATGACATGAGTTGAAAAGGTAGTAGTGGGTTTAGTAGGTTGAGTCATGGCATGTCTCTAAAGGGTAAGCAGGTTAGTTAGTTGGTTAGTGATAGATTATTTGAGTTGAAAAGGTTCAATAACCTAACTAATTGGTCAATGATAGATTAAATGAGTTGAAAAGGTATAGTAGCAGAAAGAAAAACTTTACGGTTTCATGTCAGTCACTGAAATAATTTATGACGTTTGACATTTTGAATCAAGTAATGCATGATGAGTAAATAAAGCACAACAGACTAAGTCCTGTATCAAGTTATTGAGTTATCTAATAATGCAAGTTAATCAACTGGACTACTTTTAGGTCACAGGAATGGAGGACAGACAGCTACATGTAGGAGGTACGTACCACCATCGCCCAACATCTTGTAGCTGTTAGCGAAAGCTGTTGGTGTGTGAACGATGTGGCCCATGATGTCGGTGAAGTCGTCGCTGGGGTCGCGGTTGAACTTCCCGCAGAGACCGCAGGTCTTTCCACTCAGCTCGTCTGTGACCTACAATTGGCGGAAAACAGTTTTGTTTTATCTACATATAGGACTAGCTAGAGAATCAAGCTCACAACTTAAAATTCTACGTCAAAGTAACTTCTTACTGTTGATTCTGAGTCTAAATACATAAGACTATGAGCTGCGACAAGAAGTTATAAATTATCACCTTCTTCTTTACATCCTCAATATCAGTTAATAAGAAAACAGTGTACCTAGAGAAAAGGGAAACTTCAATGTAACTTCTAACTGTTGACAATGAGTCTGAATACACAAGATGAATTTTCATTTGTTTATTCTTAAAGCTAGTAAAACATAGTAAATAGATTAACATCGTGTAACGTTACCTGGATCTCTCACTTTCGTCTACATGTAAAGGTTTACACTGATAACTGAAGTGAAAAATGTTTTTTCTGTGCTTACATCAATGAAGATGGCCTCATCGCCGTCCCACTTGAGTTGGAAACCCAGCCCAGACTTGACTGTGACGTAAGTTGCCACCTTCTCCACCAGGAGACCATCTCCAATCTTGGTGGGGATGGTCAGCTCAAGGTCATTGTGGAACACAATAGGGCCCTGTGTATGGGGGGGGGGGGGAGAAATCCATTGTCATTAGTCAGGCTTAGATAGTATAATGCATATCTTTTATGTGCACTTGCAAAAAGGCAACCCCCTTGACAGAGGTGGGTAGAGGGCAGCAATCAGACCGAAAGAGTTGACGAAACGTCCAGCCCTTGCAAGACAGGGAACAATGGACGCTAAACCGGTTAGTGTGATTGTGAGTGTAACAGTTACTGAAGTGCTAAAGGTGGGCAATATCTGTTTTGTTGGCCTTTTCATTGACAGTTTTCAAAATTAATGTTTTTCACTGTTACAAGTATGGCATGATACTAGATTACACAGTATAATACACAGTCACACCTGGTCCAAAACTACAGAGTTAACTTTAAGCACTGTGCAATGATTACATGTTATACTGTACTGTAAGATGTAAGTTACCGTTGCGCCCTTCTCGATCCTGATGACCATGTTGCCCAGGTAGATGGTCAGGAAACGGTGACAGGGGGTTGCAGCACTGCAGTCCCTCTGGTTCCTATGGCAACAGCCAATCAAAACAGTTGCCTGTGTTACTCAGTTGTTAACATCTAAGCGTCATCTGATGTAATGTTGGAGATGACTATGTTCTCTAAAGACCATGTACAATGAAAGCAGAGGTACCTTTGCAATTTGACTTTATCTTCGGATTTATTCTTAGTTATGAATTGAAGATACTACAATAACTGCTCAACAAATGCAGGTAAGTGCTGACAAGGCACCCTAATGATCAGCCATCAAAAGCCAGACTTAATATTTGTCTTTTTGCAAAGATTGACCATGTACAATGAAAGCAGAGGTACCTTTGCAATTTGACTTTATCTTCGGATTTATTCTTAGTTATGAATTGAAGATAGTACAATAACTGCTTAACAAATGCAGGTAAGTGCTGACAAGGCACCCTAATGATCAGCCATCAAAAGCCAGACTTACTATTTGTCTTTTTGCAAAGATTGACTATTGGATGCTTTGGCCTTTTACCAACTCTACGCAACACCAATACTTAAACTGTCACCCAAATCCTAACATAAACCCCTACCCTAACCCTGATCAAGTTGACCAGGGTGTTATATTAGGCCGAGTTCACTGAGCTGAGTTGATAAGGACCAAATCGTGCTGATCCACTACGACAGACCGAGGGTTCAGACTTGAAGTGAAAGTTTTACCTGACGTGTATCTTGAAGGTGTTGTCAGCACAGTCTCCTGCCAGCAGGTAGGTGCAGCTCCCTCTGAAGTAGTACATCTGCCCATCGAAGGTGCGGTAGTGGCTCTGCCCAAACGCTGTGCAGTGACCAAACTGATCGGCAGTCACCACAGCAGTCTCCACTGTTCGAAGATAGAAGAGAGAAAAATTGTTGGTTAAATCTATCTATTTATTTGCATCGGGCACATGGCCTGAAGCCAAGAAACACTGATGCTAAAATACACGACCAAATTACTTAGCTACATGTATAAACAAACCACAGGATAAACACTATTTAAGTCTGAACCTTGCCTACAATACAAGAATACATTTCCATGTCAAATTGGACTTCTAATAAGCAACACTCTGAAGACACTCCGGAGGCATACCCAATTGAATACTTCTGAGCCTATAAAGTATAAAACTGTCAAAGAAGAAGGAGACGTACTGACCTTGCATGATGGAGGACTCGGTAGAGCCCGGCAGGACAGGGAGGATGACATCACCTCCACCTGACCCATCTGGGAAATGAATCAATGATTGTTCATTAAACAGGGCTGAATTTCAGTCTCAGCTAATGAATAGAGTCAGGTGACCAAATAACATACTAGTACCAAGGATGTTATGTTACGCTGAGTTGGACAGCCAAGCATAGTTCTTCTGGCAACTAACTGACAATTTACATCAAAGAACAATTTATCACCGTTATCATTATCATTCTAAGACAGACGTTCAGGCTAGTCTTGTCACAACTAAGCAGTATTGATTGTGACTAATATCATACTATGGTAAATGACAGCATGTAACACGTTACATAAAAAAGAAATTAAACCAGATATCACTGCCCAAAAAGTCTGAGTAATACAAAGTGTAAACTATTGGATTATATTGATGGCAGTTGGACCAATCAGATTCATTGTTAGGAGTCCGTACCCTTCACACAGTTGGGGAAGGTTGCTGTGGGACTCCAGGCGCCGTTGACGCAGACGTACTCTGCGAGGAACGGCGTCTCAGGGTGGTACCCGGACATGCAGCTGGGCGTGGCTGTCTGCTTGCCGTCCATGTCCGTCGCAGTTGACACGTGGCCAAACATGGGCGGAGAGGGCAGGGCGCAGATCTGAGCTGTGGCTGTGGGGTGGGAAAGGGTGGATATATGATGAGTACTTACTCTCTCTTAGTCTTATGTGAATCATGTCTAAGTCTTATGTGTGTGAACATTAAGACAACATGTCTTGGAATTTTAGTTCTTAACTACTGGAAACAATAGAAATTGGATCTGCATATTAACTTGGGAAACAAAGGTAAAGTAAACACAGTTTCAACTTTCAGTGAGTACTGTAAGAAGTTGTCCTTTTTTCGTTTTCTTCATAATTTGACCAATTTTGATAGTTCTTTGACTTCCCAAAAATAACATGTTGCAAGGTCAGGAAAAAACACTATAAAATGAACAAGGGTGGGCTCACCGGGTGAGTGCGCAACATTGACCATATTGCATAGTCAATGCATAATCTCTAAGGAGATATAGAAAGCAACATAACGTCTTTCATGCTCCTGCTTCCAAGGAGCAGTGAGCCTTTTAGAAATGTAACGATTTTGACGTTCTAGCTTAGAGATGAAGATGATCACAAATAGCCAGGGATGTTGGGGATACAAAAAATGTGGAAGACAGGACTTGGAGATGGACTGGACCTTGGAGAGAAAGAGAGATGACAACTTACCCACACACTCTGGGAAGGTTCCATCCCACGTGCCGTCCATGTTGCAGTATATGTCTGCTTTGCCGGCACCCAGGTTGTATCCGTCCGCACAGCTGGCCGTACAAACCTCTGTGCCGTCCCAGTCTGTGTTACAGCCCACCATGCCGTTCATTGGGGCTTGTGGCATCGGGCAGGCTGGAGGAGACATTGGTGTGTTACTTGATTTTTCTTGAATATTTCTTGATGGTATTTAGAAATACTTGATTTTGCAAACATGCGATGAGCAAATATCATATTACAATACTTTATTCTGATGCTTATTTCATAAAGGTTGAAAAAAAAAAGTTATGCCAGCATACTGAGGGTCAAATATTTTATAAACTGTGCTTTATTTTGTTTGTAATATTTACACCCTAGTTTTCCAGCTACGTATTAAAGGGTAACATGACAAGGGCCCAGAGAGGGTAACCTGCTGAGGAAGCCCACCCAACCTAGCCTAGCCCAACGTTTTCGGAAACCCGCAAATAATGCATGATGGGACAGTTTCGGACCAGGGCACAGTGCACGCCACATCAGGTTGGTATAAGTTAGCTGATAATAATAATAATAATAATAATAATAATCACCAGGTGTATTTGCCAGCCAGTAGGTACGATAATGTCAGGTTCTGTACAGTTCAGAACAATTGTGAGTCCAGGGTGAGCTATGCTTGCTATCTTATATCAGTTCACAGAGTTGGTTTTAGCTAAATCTTGTAACGTTAAGTTAACGTGTTTCTAGGCACGTTATAATATTGTCGACTGTGACTTGGCCGAGCTCCTTGGCCGAACTGACTCGTAGTACTCAAACTACTGTCACATATATTTTACAAAAGCCATAAGAACTGTCTTACGTCTCTAGTCTGCACGCAGAACTTGCCCATGGTCTTGCCGAAAGCTGATAAATCGCGGGAAAATGTTGCCACGTCTTAATTTTCCCGCCACTTTGGTTGGCAGCCATTTCTTGGTATGTGGGACAATCCATTGCCACTACGATATGCACGTTTCGAAAATTTCAAGCAGTAGAACAAGATGTCTATAACGTTTTGTAACCTAGTCTACCGTTTTCAGTTAAAGAATTATGAATATGATGTTCTTGAAAGCAGCAATGATATTCTTGTCGATTTACAACAGAGATTCTGCAAAAACTCATTTCATTCCGAAGTGGAACGTTCCAAAATTCCTTGAATGTTTTGGTGTGTTCCCCAGGGAATGTCCCTCTGGCCGGGTGAACCGCTACGTAATGCCTTGCATCAGCGCCGTCCAGCGACAACACCCGCATTGCACCCTACTTCTCTCGAAAGTTGTGTGGTGAGTACTTTCTTAAATCCTCAAAGTATTAAAGTTAAGCTTTTCAGTTATTGTTTACACGAGGCGCGATTCGTTGACCAAAGAGTCTTTTTAAAGTTAGAGTAAAGCGGAAAGAATAATCCACATATTCCCAGATGGATTTTCATGGATTTTCGACTTTGACGTAGAGCGCTGCACAAATACTTCCACAGACTGAAAACAATACAAACCATAATAGAACCATTGAATAACGGGCATAAGACTAAGAGGCACAGGTGTGCGGGTTTTGTTGGTTTTGTACCAGGTTTTGGGGGACTGAACAGGGATTACCATTTCTTCCTTTCTTTATTCTTTATTTGTACCTTAGCTGAATGTATAAAGCCGATACTTTTATTGATATTATACCCTAACAGCGAGAAACTGTCTATTTTTATCGTACCTAAACAATTGCTACAATGAACTTGGATTTATGGTAAATATGCTGATAAACGTCTCAGACCACGTCACTGTATTCTAATGCTTGCGCATTGTCTCTATCTGCACGAACTGTCTATCAAAGATTTGGAATGGACTTCAAGTTTTCGGGGTTAACTTGATGTAAACACATCCGAGACATATTAAACAAACAAATCGCGTTTTCCAATTGTCCCCCGCCGAGAAAGAAAACAAATATTATCAATGACTAGCAAATATAGCGTATCGCTATGATATACACCACTCTGAGTACGGTGAAGGTCTTTCGTAAGCCACATTTGCATACAACTAGTGGGACTAAAAGTAGGTTACGTCCATTAGTTATGCTGTCTTCCTAAGTTCCTATTAGAAAACTTCAATATTTGTAAGCCGACAACCTGACACGTCCTCATTGTGGCAAGATCTGATTTTTCAAACAAAATGTCACGGACTTGGCAAATTAGTAACCAGAATGGGGCGTTGTTTTGCACCTGAATGATATCACCCAGTCTACCACCTTTCCGCTATGGAATGCATGAAATAAAAGGCTCCATTGACATGACATGGTCATACACGGATTAACTTGCCACAATCTGACCCAAGAACAAGATGTGTAGAGAAAGAAAAGACTTTATTATCGTCTTTTACAAAGGCTGGCGGTGACCTCATACAGTATGTAATGCGATCCGGGGCACGCATGAGGCACCTGCCTTCACGCCCCTGACGGTGCAACCGTGCACGTATCCTCAGTCTAAAAGTGGGCGGACTAAGGAATTCACGTCTAACTGAATCACGTACATAATAAAGAGGGCCGCTTTAAGTTGGTACCCTCCTTCTCTGGCCTTCACACTGAAACCGAATCAAACAGAAACAGCCGGAATGAAGAATTTGCCACATTCGGGTCGGAATTCCAAATGGACCTTATTTCCTATTCACGCGAGACGGAATGAGCCGAAATACCTGACTAACTATTCTTTGTTTATTGCTGGGTATTTGTAGCGAGTTCTAGACATTCTCACTGCATTCCAGATATTCTTTTGATCACATTCTGACAGGACTTTAAGTCGCTTGCTGTTTCGATTCTCCTTCGAATGAGATCAGAATGTTTGGAATAGAGTTGACATGCCGTAGAATGCGGTCATAATGCAATTTTAGAATACACGTTGAATGCAGTTCGATAACTCTCCACTTCAAATGCACCTTGAAAGTTTTGAGCATGACAAAAACATTCGGAACGGCCCTGACCCTTAGAATGGGGCGTGAGATAGACCTGGTCACGCGGTAGCAAATGGTAGAATTATGGCTAAGCTTAAGTCTGTGTTCTGAGTGTGAATTAGGTTGAAGGTTTTATAGAAACAGCTTTTAATGAAAAACTGCAACAACGAGAAAACGATTGCAGCTACAGGTTATGTTCATCGCTAAAACACTAAAACAATGTAGACAATGTTGCCATTCTATTTAAGACTGAAATAGAGCTATTAACATTCAGGTTTTCCCTTCGTCAAGAAGTTTGTTTTCGTGTTTATTTGTTTGTTTGTTTGTTTGTTTGTGAACAGAAAAACTCGAGATGTCGTGGATGGATCTTTCTGGTACACTGTGCCATGACCTGGCAAAAGAACAAATGGTTAGATTTCGGGAGCCCTGGCGGCTGCGCACGATACTGCGATCGAACTTCTGTTTTTGATATCACGTGTTCTGGACATGCTACGGTCGTGTTTTCTAGATTTTCTTGCTAGTCAAATCAAATGTCAGGTTAGATCAAGCAAACTTTCCTAACTCATGATCAGGCGACCAGCGTCTTTGGTCTCACGTCAGACCACCGCACCCATGCTGACTAACTTCTAAACATCCTGCTTGTCGTCCTCTGTATTCAGACTAATTGGTTCATGTTGACGGAACCCATTAATTTTCAACAACACCTGTTATAGACATGTCTAACCAGGACGCCGCATATACACGTGATTAAGATAGGGCGATGACAACCGAAGAAGTGGTATCTCACTGCACGTGGGGTACCGATGCGGCACTGCGGGATTCAGGAGATATCTCAACGAATATGAGAGATAAAGAACGAATTTTCTTACTTTTTGTGTATTTTGCTGTCTTCTAAGTCATACTTTTACGTGTTACGCTATATCTAAATTATTAAAAAAATCGGCGAAAATAGTTCAACAGTGCCGTAGTGAACAAACCCCGCAGTGCCACACCCGTGCCTCAAGTGCATTGAGATACAACCTAGAGATATTCATCTTAGATGATCGCGATGTTTTAGTATCTCATTGGTGAATGGAATCCACTGCGAAGTATCTTAGTCGGGCATTTTCCCTCTGTGACGGTTTAGCCATGGATCTACTATCTACATACCTTTTTAGGTAAAACATTGAGGTTGTTGCCCAGTTCCTCTGGAGGGTGTATAATTAAATCGAGCATCTCCTCGTCAAGCTTCAATATTGACTTGTATGCGGCCTTTATATTAGAATTTGTACTGCACACACTCATTGTATTTGCCTTTATATGCAATGACCATGCGCCCGCTGACTGAAGTCCAAGCACTGTTTGCAAATTTCCTGATGTTGCACAAGAAACGTTGGTACTTTCTGACTAAACGCACGTTTGAAAGTCTGACAACTCACGAAATATTGTATTGATGTTTAAGATTATACACTTAACCCAAGAAAGGCATTGGATTGTTATTTGAACTTAGACTTAGTGAATATATTAAAGCTAACGTTCAACCCCTTTCTTCGTGGCATTGTATATATATATATATCCTTATTCTTCATTACGTTTTACATGTATGTGCGTGAGACATCAATGGCATCTTTGGCTTATTAGGTGCTGGGCTGTCGGCTCTGTTAAGATGTGTACTTTTAGATTAAGAGCAGAAGACTGCTTAGGTTTGGTTTGAAGAAGATGGTGTAGGTATAGAAATTAACCGACAAGACCTGGTACCTCATAAAGACTCAAGTCATGTGTCCAAGCCGTGTTCAAAGGTTTTAAACGCTGCACGTGGTCGAGGCATGATTGAACCAGATTCCAGCCATAATAAATGTACTAACGATACCTTCGCCAAACTGACATCGCAAACATTCTCAAGTGGTGTACCACTTGAATCAACTTTGTTCACCAGCCATCATGATTATCGCAACCTTTTTGTTTCCTGCCGAGTTTGTATAGTAAATACCTGTGTGTTTTTCTAATACTAATTGAGCAGTAGGTGTGCCGGGTATTGGAATGGTTTACTAATTACGCAGGTTTTATCAGGAGGAGTCATCCGACTGGGCAGAGTACAATGCGGAGAAGGCGGGGTTATCTCTCGTGGGGTGTTGCTGTTATCAAAGTCTTTTATGTTCCCGTTGTCCCACTGTTTAGCAATCGTGTTCACTGTAGTCAATGAAATGGGCATCAAAGACCTTTTGGACGTGTTCCGCTCTCCATCAGATAGTTTTAAAGAGCTTGACGAGTTGGCTGGTCATCTGTCAATGGTCGGGATTATCTGGCTACTTTAGTCATGAAGTTAACTTTTCCATACAGGTATGAAATGTGTATGTTTATGAATCCTGTGGACTACCATCCACTGGAAGATGCCTAAGTAGGTAGAACAAATATGCAGACACTCGGACTAAGCTGGGTTACATAAGGTTGCCATGACGTGGTGAAGGCTGTTTGTTTTCATACTGCTCCAAGCTGGTACCTCTTCATCAATATTTTCTATACATCCGCCTGAAAGAGTAAAACTATCTTTTAAGGCAGAGAGAGATTGCTGATTATACAAAAGGAGTGTCGCCAAAGCTGTGCAATGCCGCGTTCCTTTACTTGGCGACTCCAAGCAAGACCGGCGCAACATCCGTGTAAACTGCAAATGACTTTTGACTTAAGTCAACAGCGGAGGAGGCTATGACGCACTACGTTACCATGGAAACCGTGGTTTATGTGGACCATTTGTACAAACTTGCCAATCGCATACACGGATTTCGGCGCTGGGGAACGATGACGATGGAATTTTATCAAAGTTTTGGCCAAAAAAATCGATACTCTGGGCAAACAGTCTGCTAGACCCACATGGGGAAAGAGCAAGCAAACACCATTTACCAGCATCAAAAGTGTTGACTTGGTCGTTTCTAGCCGAGGCGTGTTTGCTTTGTTACCATGGGGAGTCTTTTAAACTCTAAACATGCCATGGCTAATTGATACAGTCGGATTCTACATCCCTAAACTAGTCTATTCCGAAGTGGGCTTCAAGTGTGTTTATCGGGGCTAATTGTATAACTTTATCTATGTCTAGATCGGACTTGTCCATCAACCAATCTTAATGGACTCTTCAAACAGTTGTGTTTATGATATATATGACCGGATCTGGCCCAAAAATATAAAACGGCCTTGAACTTTGCGATAGTGGATGACCAATTGACCAGATGGTCGTTGCCTGTGAAGTGTAACCTTGCCGCAAGAATGACCGGATATTATAGATAATGTTGGAGATAGCGTCCCACCCTAAAGTGGAAATCTCAGCCTTAAAAAGCAACGAAGTATGCGTGGTACTGTACAACCTGGCGCAAAGCTACAACTTGTAAGAGAAGACTTTACTCTTGCTACAGGGCACACGATTTGTTGATTGAAAACAACTTTCTGATGTATTTTTCGCTGGGAAAATGGCATAGCTGAAATTGCAGTTTCTCTTGCCAGGAGAGTAAAACTGCCTCATACATATCTACGAAAGCTAGTGATGGCATTCGCTTGCCGCTCGAGTGGGCGTCAGAACATAATACTTAATCCAAGGCGTCAATAATGTCACCAACTTTGTTTAACATTGCATTCACCTCTATTTCCATATGTGCTGTCTCGCGACCACTCCCTACATGTTAACCCAACATCAATAGCTTCCCCGCCACGGACAATACAACTGTCACACGCTTACTAGTGAGCAAATAAATGATTGCCAAACTATTTGCTGCCACAGGATTGGCTTCAAATAAGATATAAAAGGTGATGGTATTACTTACGGATTCGGAGTTGTCCTTGAGCTGTAAGAGGGAGAGAGAGAGAGATTAAAGTTAGTTCATACTTCGCCACATGGTCATATCTTTACTGTACAACAGGGGAAAAGTCACATGAAGCTTATAGGTCTTACTAATACTCACAAATGACAATGAAACAAACATTTTACATTTGTAATTGTTAAATGATATTTTGCTCCAGGACATTTGCGATTCCACAATACAAAGGAGACAACGAGGCGTTACAATCAAATCTAATTGAGTGTTTCAATCAATTGTGACGGAGTGCAATGGCACGGGCATGTGCATTTTAACACAATGAGAACGTCACTGGTATTTGAGTAGTGTTGTGGGTTGGTTCATGACCTGTTATGTGGTACCGTCTCATTAGACAGTCGCGACGTTATGCAAAGACACTTTTTATTAGCCTGACCAGAATGTCGTCCGTTGCCTCGCGAGTATAGTCATGTCATAGAATATTACTGACCGATCGACATGTTGATTTCGTCATATTTGTCCTTCAAACGCTATGCAAGCTTTAATTGACACCTCAAATGAGTTTAAGGATAACTTGTGCGTCACTCTTCCGGAAAACTGTGAAAGGACGTCGAACAGAAGGCCACTGCGGTTTATACTTGAATAAACATTTTAGAAGAGACTCTCTTGACGTTACTATGATTGCTGCCCTCTATAGAATCTAAAATTGGACATTTAAACGTTATTAAGCGTTCCCGTGAATTGAGAACGTTAAGCCCATGCTAGACATTCGGGACCTTTAAGACCTTGCTCCCGACCCCTTCGTTTGGAGTAGCTTGGAGTTTGTGAGTTTTCAAAATACTTAGTTGGCTGGCGCAAACCACTTTTAAAGAATAAGCAATCTCGCTGCCTAACCCTCAACCACAGATAACCTTGCTCACACCTAGCCAGGAAAAGGTCGAGAGGCCATCCGTGGTCGGCGCCATTTGGATATCTTTACATACTAGATAAAACAAGCCTCTCTGTCGTCTATAGAAATATGTATGTAGGAAATTTACTGTCTTTTAGTAAAGGATAGTAAGATATTGGGACGGTCGACATGCAACAGCAATTTTTTTATTATTTTTCAGGTAGCAACAAGAGTACAGTTCTGGGAATCGGTTGCTTTAAAAGAAAAAATAAATGAAACCGGGCTAGTTATACATATCAGGACAGCTAATTTTTGTATGGCAATGCAATACGTTCTAAGAGATATGAAAAGGGTACTTACGAATCATCATCGCCGATCTCTGCTGCCTCCTGTAATATAAACAGAATCATTATGTTTTTGATGTGAAAAGATATATCGTTTCCTACTAGCGTGCCCTATCACTTTTGATGTGAATTTTTTTTCAGATTAGCTACTTTTAATGCCGCATTCAAGTCATTGGCAAAGTCGAGAACATTGTTTCATACAACGGCTGCTTCCGTTATGTACTATAGGTATCGTTTTTTTACCTCTCGGGTAGACATGGCTATGCAAACTTCAGAATTCCTGTAGAAAGCAAGTAGAATCTAAAAAAAGCGAATTTCACACGGTGTCCAATCTTTCGACTGAGCGGTAGGAAAGGAAAATCAGCTCGGTAAGCTCTGCAGATGACCAGAGCCGGGGAGCACCCGAAATGTAAAAAGTTCGATCCTACCTTTCGATGGCGAACTATCACTCTACATAGCGGCAAAACTACCAACTACGGAAGCAAGGCACGGTGCTGAAATAGCGCTGCAGTCCACTAGGCTTTTCTAGAGGGGCATTGGGATCCATTTCCCCGTCTACGATCGTGCAACTTTCCGGCTAAGGCAGAATTTGGCGACCACGTTTTGAAGGTGCTCTTGGTCTCATGCCGCTCAAGCAGTAGCACAACTCTCCGGAAAGGGTTCCTTACCCGGCTGCGTCGGTCCCGCCGAGGCAGAGAAGGGCGAGGCAAGTCCATAGTTGGGCTTTAGTGAGCCCCATTGTTGCACTTTGTGCAGGTAGTTTTAGTATTGTCCAGGTCCTCTTGAATCGTTTCTTGATCTTTCGCGAGGATCTGATGAGGATGGTACTGTCTGCAGCTATTTAGCTACAGATCCTTTTACGATCTGTAATCAGAGCTGTTTCAGTCCTCCGGTCGCCGTTCTCACCTCTCATCGCCCTTTTATACCCGAACAAAGGCCGTCATTTATCAGTGACCAGGTACACAGATTGCCCACACCAATCACAGCCTGGCCTGTCCGTCCGCAGCCAATGCGAGCGCAAAGTCCGGGCAAAAGTTTGAGCAACACATAGCGACGCTGTCATCGTATGTAAGCATGACGCAGAAGGATGTTTCATAAACCGCAGGAACATGACTTACGAAACCTGCTATGTAATACACCTTACACAATTTGATTGCCTTCACCTTAAACTGTTAAAATCCTAACAGTTTTATTCTTTTGTTGAAGATATTATTTTGGTCCACAAGTTAGACAAGAGAACAATCGGGAATCGTCATCTATCTAAAGACAATAATCTGGAACATGAGTGTGTTTTGGTCGGTTCCTATGCAGCGAAGAAACATGTAGACTCGCCCACCATTCCTACCTGCCTTTGTTGGTAGGTGTAGATGATGAAGCTATGACTTTTAGGTATGTAGTATTTGCAAGGCATAATTAGCGAGCGAATAACACATAAACTAATGCCAGACTCCGTCCTTTGTATCTCTAGTGACATAGCAATTGTCATCTCAGTAGAAGAACGCCATTTCTTCATTACAAACTTTTTCTGAGCAAGAACCTTGCATATCTTTATTTTCTATGGACCTTATAACTTAGCAGTTTACGCAACTATCTACTACATTTTTGAAGTACTTTAAAAAGTCTCTTAAGATACCGATCCTACAAGATGATATGTCTTGAAGATACGTGATGCCCAGAAGGCAAATTAGGGTTTCTTGGATTCTTGTTAAACTTTGGAAAGGCGATGGTCCATTTTCTCGTTCCTTTGTTATAAATGTTTAAATAGACATCTGTGACATAAAATGCAAATTTTTCATGCATTTTTCGTGTATCACAGTTCACACATCCATCACATAACTGGGCTAACATTTTAGTTATTGTGTGGGGACACGTTCGCCGCAGGTCGCAGTGCGCTTTGGATGTTGTAGAATTTTCAAGTGGGCTGTAAACGAACCAACCACAGCTACGGTTTCCGTAGAAAGACGGCTAAATTTTGCAAGACACATACATGGGTATCTTGAGAATACCCTCAGTTTGCGATCTTACGATGTTCGATCGCAACTTCTCTTAGATAACCACACGCAAGAGTCCTGATGTAATGCCGTCGAAACTTCTAGACCACAGGGGGCGTCAACATCCTTGAACACTGCGCTGATTAAGTGATATTCTATAACAACGAGCATTAGAAATACCGCTGACATGCGCCAAACTAATCGATATTGGGGGGATACCTTAATACATCTGTAAACAATTCACTTTGTTGGAAGTGATTTTTGGATGATGTTCATTTTTTTTTACTCTTTTGTTTGTCTGAGTGTTCCGGGTCTAATACCAATACTCCGTTCTAAAATTAACAAAGAGTTGTTAGCAGTTAAAGCTAATAACCTTTCAAGCATGTTGCATCATACAATCCGTTAAGCATGTTTAAGTTCCAAGTTCATTTTCCTTGTTTACTGAGACATTATGCCAACGAAAGCTTGCAGGTGTTTCTTTCAACATTTAGTACCCAATGGTTTTCTTCTTGATGCGTGATGCCGTTTTACTAGTATGAGGATGCTTTGGGTGTTTTGATGTTGTGATGATTCAATATAGATAGTCGTACAGATTAATGACTGGTACTCTGTGGTACAGAACAAATGAGGGCCTAACGAGAATATCATCAAAGGCGACCTGACAAATGACAGCATACGTCGATAAGCAGGCTCATTTGTCCCACCTTTGTGTGCCTACCAGTGTTCGGGTGCCTCCCCTTTATATCATTAGGGTCCTAGTAAATTACTGTGGGATTATCTCAGGCGAAAAGAAGCTTTTGTCACATATCGTTACCATTGTGTGGATAATACTGTACTACCAATTGATGAAGTCTACATGATATGTCTGCCAATGGACTATGAGTTAACGAGAATCAAACTGTTTCTTAGATTGTAGGGTATGTGCAGTATAAACTACTGAACATCTTCTTTAATCCTCTAGTGTGCTGGTTTTCACCACAACTAATCTGTGGATCACCAGATAGGTATTTGTCATAGAGCTACTAATATTTGGATCTCAAACAACTAAGGCTTGGTGATGGTTTCTATTCGTTTTATATGAAGTAAAGGGAAATGGGCGGACTTGCTTATCAGAATTTAGCTCCCCGTTTGGTTATTTGTTTGCCCACTGCCACCACACACAAATAATGTCGCTGATGTTTCGACATCCTTTACATGATAGATGTTGTCAATGATTCGTTGATAACGAATTGCTTGGACAGTAAGTCTACTTTAGATACCATACAGACAATATTGCTCTGCAGCTGGTTATCTATCTTCATTCCTGACAGATGTTTTCCTAATAGACAGAATAGAGACAGGGACGAATAAATCATGAATGTATTTTTCAACATATGACTACATCATCTTCATAAGATTCAATTACTATTCTTATAGCGTATATGTCTCCAAGTACGAAGTATACTGCCAAGATCAGGTCCCCTGGACTTATTTGTATCTAATTGCATAATTTTAACGCCATTCTCACGGCGTTACATGTATACACACCAAGTTTGTACTGACGCGTGCAAGCTGCAGATCCGGACAGATTTATTTGCTGTACTCACACCGAAAAGTCATCAATTTCTACCACAAGGTCACTGTGCCACCCGGATCTTTAATCCTTATCTCTTTATCTCTTTGGGGGTGGGGGTAGGGCATGTTTGGAATTCACGCACAATTTAAAAAGTTGTGCGGGGACCACATATGTGCCCAATGAGTACCCCCTGCGGCCCAGTAATGTTTATTTGATGCAGGTATGTCCGGCAGGTGATTTAGTAACATTGCAATGTATCTACGGCAAACCCACGTGTTATTTGCCTGTAGAAGATGGCATGTAGCGTTATGTAATGAGGTTATATCATCTTCATGTATCCTTTTTCGTAACAGATCATTTATGCAACAAACGGCATATTCTGACTGCTGACAGTGCTTTTCTTTTTATACTTAGCAAAGAATGAAGAAAAACTTATTTCACAGAATCGGCATTTTTTTACCATTTTCCTTGATACGATTCAACTTCTATCCATAAATGTCTATTGAAGCTATATCAAAATTTGATAGCACCTTATTGATCTTGTTCTAACATGAAGATTGTGACCCTTATGAAGGTTTTAAAAATACCTCCATACTAGACATGAAAGACAAATGTTGCTTTTTCGGGCGAGAAATAAAACCAGGGCGGTTACCTCCATGTCTGTCATAGACAAGAGCTGTTACATTGGAAAACTACCACTTTTGCTGGGGAATGTCGACATTATTTTCATCAGTACCAGCTGTACATGTAAGACCAGGGTGAGAGGTACTGATGTTTTGAACAGATCTGATTCTGGATATAGTCAGACCGAATATATACTTATTTATTGAGATTCATTATATATTAATGGAAGGATTGACATCATAGGTGACTATCACCTTTTCGAGATGTCAACCCGGAGAGCAGACTGCAAGGTTTTAACCACTCACACCGAGAAGAGCCCCTACTCTTTTCGCAAAGTGTGGTGGGTTCGTTATCTCGTTCGAGGTGTGGCTCTTTCCACGGTACCTCTGGGTTTTTGTCCCATCATAGAGTGTCCCTAACCGAAGTTGGGTATTCATTTTTATCCGAACCTTTCCCAAGGGCATCACACCGGGACCTTCCAGACCATTTATAAGTCAACAACACTAACCACAAGACCAAATCTCCACCATTTCCACAAAAGCACACTTGTCTGTTTGTAAATGCTTTCGTTTCAGCTAAACTTATCATTTTAGCCCATCGTAGTTTCGTCAGCTCAATATTATCAATTTGACCAAAAAGTTCTCCTTGTAATAGTGTTTTTGTGTTTGCACTGTGAAGTTTTGCGGCGCCAAGAAAAATGCTGTTGGTCGAGGTTGTTGACCTCCTCTTGAACAGGATGTTTGGTCACATACCTCCAGTCGTGTGTACCGAACTGCTTCTCTAGAGGTGTTTGTGTTAGTGGTCCGGTGAGCTCCTGGCAATGATCTCTCGTGTGTATGCAGAAGATGGAGATCTATCAATCATAAAAGTACGTAATGTGTTTGCCTTATGCATTTAAAACTCAATTTGAGACAACGGCAGCATTTTAGAGACAATGACGAAGCCAAAATGTCATGCCATGCATGGTAATACCACAGTAAACATTGTGACAGTCAAGCAAACAGGGACCTGAAATTCATGATTAATGCGTGTCTTTTTGTTGGATGATATTGTTTCTGCTCTCGTATCTTTAGGATAAAGATGAATATTTTGACTCTTGCAAGCGGTCATGTATGATATACGTGTCTCTAAATAATATATACATGTAGTGTCCCTTTTATCCTGTTCATTTTGATATTTATCTTCCTCGGTCCTTAACCAATTTGCATAGAGTATACAGTGCTTTTGAAATATTTCGTTTATCATCTACTTTCTCAATTTGCACAAACCCACACTCGCAGACTATTTGGTAGCATGTGCTCCTGTTTTATTGTTCATGGTTAACGTTTACAGTGATGTTTTCTAGTGCTATCGGCAAAGAGAGGTGTCTTTGTACCTTTATGAGCTTGCTTTTCGTTGTTAGGAAGGCAGGTAAAACTGTTATTTATATTTGTGGTGTTTACATGCTATAAAATGAATTCATGCAGTCAATGTAAGACACCTTCAAATGTATTTTTATTAGTTTTCAACAGTCAATGACGTTGTATATTTCGAATGACATTTTGTCTAGTCACTGGTACTGGCGTTAGAGACATGTTGCAATACCTATGCAATCCAACAGTTGTATAATACATGAAACTTGTTTGCATTGAGTAACACTGCTAAGCAGGGTTGTGTAACGTTGTTTTTGTTTATAATGTCACAAACAGTGAAAACTTCATTTCAAGAGCTGAGTAAAATTGATGAGTATGTACAACATCTGCGACTGCAACGGGGCCGCCCGGTTGGTTCTGGTGTTTTCAGCGTTATCAGCATTTCAGTCGTTCTACATGCCGAAGGAACATTTGTCCGTCCTTCCAAGATATAAGATACCTTGTAATTAAGATTTTGGAATGTGTTTGATGGATGATATTTTTCTTATACAGACAATAAACACACAGCGGAATATGAAAGAGAACTGTGCTGTTTCAGAATTGGTGGCAACAAACTCAAATTGTCATTTTTGTAATCCTCACGACCTTCACCCAGTTTGTAACGTTTGATAACATTTCAATCAGACAATAAGACATACAACACCCAACTATTCAATACACAAAGTTGATTACTACTACTAATACTACTGTCGGCCAGTCTATGCAGACTATGACACTACGCAAAGGAACTAAAAGGACAATGTATGATGTAGACATTGGATACAAAATACATAAACTTAAGGATGTAACTTAGCAATTATTAATGTTGATTAGTGAAGCCAATAATATCACACATATTAATTGTCAAAGCTAATTTTTCAACGTATGTATCGTATTTTTTCAATGATGCGATGTTGTATCACTCGTATGCAGTCACTTTATTCCTGTGTCTCAAAAATGATGAAAGCATCTATGAGAAACTTGTTTCCTTGACTGACCTTATCTTTGACTTATCAGTCACGGCTACACAACGTGAAGAGCACGTGATCAGTGCATGAAGCCCGTTGGCCACATGATGTTGTATTTGCCGACAATTGTTTGTCAGACCTCCTCATAGATGGCCCCGCAGATGCTCAGGTTCGCGACAGTATGACCCTCACTGTACCGACCCGCTAAGGCTTAGCCAATTTCCAAACCTGGGCCCGGCAGGGTAACTTTTGGAAACGAAAAAAAATATGATAAGAAAGGCAACAAAAGACACGGAACGAAAATAATTAGTCAGGAGCATAATTTGTGTATATTCCTTGGTAAACACTTTAATTTTTCGTTTCCGCAAACATCCCGACCGGGCCCCGTTTTGGAACTGGGACCTAAGCCTAACAAAATCATTGGCTCATATTATTTAGTGCGTCTAAATGTAATTTCATTCGTTTTTACTCAATGGTCACCACGTAAGAGAACCAGAAGGCCACCATAAGCTTGAGACGAAGGTCACTCCAAGAATGAATAGGAGCAGCATCTCTTCTCCCTTAGTCGTAACATTGTATCTGAGACCAGCTCAACTGCTCACCAAGAGTGACCCAACATGAGTAGCAGGGGTTGCGAACGCTGCTCGGGAAATGTCCCATTCAGACCGGAATGATGTTGATTCTGTTTGATCTTCTTATTGCATTTCGTTAGGCTGACGTCACATTTCCATACGTTAAACTGGGGCCCTGCCGAAAAAATGTGTGCGTAGAAATATGCACAAATTATGCCCACAACTATTTGCTTTACGACTTCTGAAGTTTTGTGAGTTTTATATCATACTTTCTGTTCCCAAAAACTGCATGGTCGGGCCAAGGTTTTGGAAGTGTAACGTTGGCCTTAAACTGATCAATTAATTCTCAACAGTCATCCTTTTCAGTGACCAACAATGGGACATTTTCGTCATTTACATTGTTTAATAGCTAAGATAAAAGTATTCTCGCAGTTGGACGATGCAACTTAATCCCATTGCACTATACACGTATAGTGTCAAGGTTACAAAGCTTTGATGCAGCTTCACACGTAGATTCCAATGCTACCCAGTTGCAGAAGGGCGCCGAGAAAAGGACTGCTAAGGCTTAGGTCCCAATTGCACCGGTGCCCGTCAGGGATGTAGCCTTGGCCTAGCTCATAAGCCAAAAAATTTTCCCGGTGGACTGTCTTACAATGTGTGTTTGTGTGTGTGTGTGTGTGGGGGGGGTTACCCCTCGGTGTTCCTAACGGGTAGGTCACGGCGTCGTTTTTTTGCCAGGTCCCGGGTTCATTTTAAGTCCGCCTTAAATACAACCCTGTGCCCGGCTGGGCCAAAAACTATCCCGAGAGCCGCCAGGTGTACCACGCGACCATGTGGGGGTCACGCCCGAAAGTGCCAACAGCCCGTGAACTGCCTCCATTTCCAATTGGGACCTAAGCCTTAGATGACTCTGATGACCTCAGTGTCCCCATTGCTGTCTGACGTTCATCGAACTTCCATTACTTTCAGATACATTGCAATATGAAGGCAATGTTCTCAAACCCTCCCCGTCAAACGTTTAAACATGAAGTTCGAGAGAGTGCCATGGGATATGAAAACACTCTTTCCTTCCAGTGTTTTTTTCATGACCTGTTAGTTACGTGACATGTGTTTGTATATTCATTGTTAATAACGAGTAGCCCTCTGGTAGCGTGTATTTGTTGTCCATGGTGCTGGTATTGAAGCAATGGTATCCAAAATGCTTAACAACAAGACGTTTGACATCTGATTCTATCAATAGGTCACTGTAACGAGATTAAGCCCGGCAGTATATATAGTCCTTCACCTTAGTTTGATGATTTGCATCATTTATCAGTGTACAAAAGTGTTGACTAACATAATCCTACATCGTCAACAGCGTGCGTACGTGCCATGTCACAGTTAACCTGGCCGCTGGTCCGTCTTAAGCGGCAAATAAGCAAACTTGATTGACGTGTTTGTACGCGAAGTACCGGCGAAGTGTGATGATATTGGGCACGTACCCGGATCCGCCACCTCTTTACATGTTGCAAAAAATGCTGTATCATATAAATCGTCTTCTAGTGCAGCTATTTACTTCTGTCCTTATTACATTAGTGGCGATATGTTTGTCCATGGATAGATGAACATGACATGAAATGAACAATAAAATGAAATGATTACCGTATGTCTCCGTGAATAGTTTCCAAATTGTTAAAAATGTCGTGTGAAAAATCTGTTACTGTATAAGCTTGAGTGACTTTTTATAGATCATTTATACTTACAAGTTTGACACAAAAAAAGAGGAATTTTACAATGAGTTGATGGTCCTTGGATTTGTTTTTGGTCATGGATTCTGCGTCATCTCCATAACAAGTACACGCATGAGAGAGAAGAGGGAAATGTTTTATTGACATTAAAAGCTTTGCAGCAAAAAATGGCTAAATTGTCATTTTTTTTTACAGTCAGGATTTCAATCACTGGCTTGGCATCATTAAAGGCGTTCTGGTGACAAATAACATCAAGTTCTTTAGAATATCTAATTTCGGAGAGGAACACGAGCAAACTTTCACAAATTACATGGTGCAGTGTAACATTTGACATGGATTCCGTCCCGTCGTCGGAAGAAAAGCTTTTCTTCTGGTAAACAATACACATTTCAAGAGACAGACGCACACACTAATCTTTAATAACACTAGTTCATAAATTCTAAAATCCAGATCGGATGTCTCAAACGTATCCATTACTTATTTTCAGAACGCAAAACCCTGAACTGGCTGAGTTTACAATATTCTTTATTACGTCAAATCCTCCTGTTATAAAAGCCAGCTAAAATGGATCCACTTTAATGCAACTGTTTACACTAGGGCTGAAAACAGTTACTGGTTCACCACAGCAGCTGTGATGGGTTTAACCACACAGAAGCTCATGCCTGCAAAACAGACCACACTTGTCATGGGGTGCGGCTTGATCAAACAAAGGTTATTAATGTCATAGCAACAGTAGATACTACAAATATTCAAACCATGTACTAAAGGACCTATCTGAAGGAATGCTGTTCATATTGTTACGGGGATGTGGTGGTTCTGGTGGCAAAAATGTAATTACAGTTTAACCAGGGTGATGTCAGATGGCTTTGACAAAGGGACGCTCGCACCAACGTTTACGGGTCGTATCATTTAAGCTACATCACATTCCAAACCGGGGCCCGGCTTTTGGGAACATAAGGTATGATATAAAAGACACCAAACTACGCAAGACGTAAAGAGAATAGTCGTTGGCATTATTTGTGTATATTTTTACGTACACATCTCTATTTTTCGTTTCCACAAACAGCCCGGCCGGGCCCCGGTTTGGAAATATGACGTTAGCCTTACAGGTGCATGGTTTGTTGTCGAGGACGTGAATGAGTTTTGTTAGGCGTTGGTCACGTTTCCAAACAGGGGCCCGGCCAGGCAGCTTTCAGGAGCGAAAAGAATAATATGAATGACATAAAAATCACAAAATGTTAAAATAAGATTCAAGGGCATGACTTGTGTATTTTTTCTCGTTGTACAATTAGATTGTTCGTTTCTTTTGGTTAAAACATCCCGACCGGGCTCCGGTTTGGAAATGTGACCTAAGCCTTATGGGGAAGCTCATCTCAAGAGCCTCGACATGCTGAACATCCAACATGGCCCACATTGACGTTGTTCACATGTTTGATTGTTTCACATGTTTCAGGCATGCGCAAATATCGCAACTTTGCAGTCAGGAGAGGGCACTTGGACTGTAGCATGCCAATATCATATGACACGGATGAGGTCAGGGGTCATGGCTTTGATCTTGCCGCCTGTACCGATGATTTAATAAAACGTGCGAAGTTTTTCCCGTCTTTTTGGCTACGCGCATCGTCCCAGGAGTCAGGACACTATCAGTTATTAGGAAATGATTTTTTTTAATTAGATGAAAACAATTATTTTCTAATAACTACAGATCATTAGGAGATATCAAGATGTGCGAACGTGAGTTTGTAGCTTTCAGCATTATGCACATGAAAACATAGCTTCATTGCATTGTTATGTATTTTCTCATAGAAAATCTAACATCAGGGGCAATAAAACGTGATGACATCATCCATATGGTAAAAAAAAATCAAATTTAGAATTCTTTCATGCCCATCTATCAATATTCATTACGGCTCCATTCTTTCTTAATGCATTGATAACAGTGGAAGGTCAAAATGCCAATTAAGCTAGGTAGGAAACGTTTAAGTGGAAAAAACTTGCAATGAGAGCTTTATGCTGAAACTGTGAACCCGTTCATCGCTTAAGTGGAATAAATTAGAGTCTTTGTAATGTAAATAGAAATGTGTGAGAAGTGAAAAATGAAATATATTTCTTATCTGCAAATACCCCAAAATCCATGTGGAAAGAATACATTATTCACGAGCCTGCCTATCATTGAACATGTGATCTTTATATTTTCTGTTGCTTACAAAGGAAATGTCAAGAACATACCAACAGCGTAGTTTGAGATTGTCTGTCTCACATGAATACTCACTCACTTAATTATTATTCACTGTCATTACCCGTGTTCTCAATTAGACTACGTTCTCGAATTGCGATATACTTTAATATCAAGAATTTTGTAACGAAATATTAAAAATCCAGAATTCCTGTGTGTCTATCACGGGTCAGGTGGTATTCCAATTCTTTAATGTGAAATTAAAAACATGACTGTACATGTATGTAATGGTGTATTTATAGACCAATGTTTGCTGATAATAAAGAGAAGCTTTATTTGTCAACATACATCACAATATTTTAACGACAGATCTGGTTATTTTTCTCTGTATTGTCGCAGAGAATATTGATGATTCAGCAAATTTGTACTACAGGTCGTTCTTAAGAAAAAAAAGTCTGCCTCGTCATTCGGGTATTACTTATCAAGTACTGTTCACATTTATCAGACAGAATGTATTGAATGTTTATAACTTGAAGCACTTCAAAACCATTTTTGGTGACGTCAGAACTACTTTTCTGTGTTTAAACAATCTAAAAATATCCATGCCTTTTTACGGTTAGAGATAGAACTTTGCTAAACGGTGCAGATTTGTAATCCGCGGGGTCAGCATAGGATTAGTCTTCAATGAAGTGTTTCAATGTAAGTATTAAATAGGTTGCTATTACCAGAAGTTGTTTTAGTTGGTTTGTATAGGTAACGACTATAAGAATAGAACGCTCTGCAACACACACATAAAACATTGTGTTGTTTTTTTAAAGTATATTGTACTGCCTAAAAAGAAGAAGTCAAACCCAACAGAACTAGCATCATGTACACTTAAGTAGCAGAACATAGAATGTAGTTCTTAGGACCACTTTTCTTTATTATACCTATTGTTTGTACTTGCAATTAGGCCTCGGGCATGAAATTACAATAAACATTTATAGAGGGGGGGGAGGGGGTAGTAAGGGAATATGTACCCGTTCTTATATACACCAGGTATTGTGTATTTTCTAGAGTTGACGTAGCGCATATTTTTTACATCACATACGTATGATTATTTTCAAGAGAGGGGTTTGAAGTTACTCTCCTGCCCGTTTGTGGTACTTTCTATCTCACATGTATCTTTTCACGTTATCTGAAATTTTTCTTCCAAAGCCTCTTTCGTTATTGTGACGTAAGTGTATACGTTTTTGCAACTTACATTTTGATGTATTATTAAAGTGTAAAACAAAACACAGCTTCTATAGCTAGCATTAGTTATTGAATCGATCGTCTTGCTGAACTCATGACTCTTTATCCCACCCCATCAGGTACACATGATAGCATTCTCACGATCCTGATAGTGAACCCCCCAGATAGTTTAACAATCGATTGAACATGCACAGAACCGACAAGGTCAGGCCTGACCCTGTTCTATATCAGGGTGGCACTAGATTATAGTTCCTGTACCACACAGGCTGTTTTCTTTGGAAGATAAAGAATATTTTTATCACGCTACAAACACTTCAAGTCCATTATATATTGACGTCATGACGTTATCCTTCATCTAAGATGAAAAGCTCAACGTTAACAGTTTATCTCACTTGTTCTGACAAGTGCGATTAGGGACCTTTGTGTAAGGATTTAGGCGGTGGAACTATTAACGGATATCATGCCTTGCATGACTCTTATGTTTCCCGGTACGCTAGGAAGTCTATTAATTATTATCACTGTTACTGCGAATTTCAACATGAATTTACAACGTCATGTATCCATACATTGCACCCCCACCCTTCCTCTAGACCCTGCGTCCGCACTGCGACCACTGAGCGCCAAAAGGTTTGAGAGATCGCTGAATGTCGTAGATAAAGAACGGATCTTTTAAATGTCTTGTCTGTTCTGTTGTCTTTTACTTTTAGATATTACGTCATACTCCAATTGTGGAATGAAGAGTCGCACAAATCTAAACTTTATCGCTCAGCGATTGACGGTCAGTCTCTCTCTCTGTCTCCCCCCTCTCTGTCTCTCCCCCTCTACGATCTCTATCTGTTTCTCTTTTTCTATCTATATTTCTCTATCTGTTTCTCTATCTCTGTATCTATCTACCTGTTTTTCTCTCTCTCTCTCTATCTTTCTCTCTCTCTCTCTCTATACAGTCAAACCTGCCCAAGACGACCACCCGGGGGACCGGAAAAAATCGGTCGATTTGGACAGGTGGTCGCTGAGAAGAGTATCGACTCAAAACATGCCCGATGCAAAGTATAAATGGTTGCCGTTGTGTTTAATGGCAAATAGCAAGCCCACTGCACGCACGCAAAGAAGCGAGGTCTTTAATGTCAAATACAACACGCACACTGTAAACTGTAAATTCAACCTCAAAATCCGACGCAAACTGGCCGGTTTCGGTACAAAATCGCGCTAATTATCATCAAAAATCGATGAAAACCTCAATTTTGTGGTCGTTACGGGTCCCAATTTGGGCCGGTCGCGGTCGCGTTGGCCAGGTGGTCGTTGAGAAAAGGTCGCTTAATGCTTACGTCAATGGGAAAATAAATCGGGACCGAGAAAAAGCGGTCGAAATGGCCAGGTGGTCGCTGGGAAGAGGTGGTCGCTCGGGCAGGTTTGACTGTATATATATATATATACATAATTTATATGTATTGATACATGCAAACACCCATTCCTGTTCATGAAGTACACCTTAACTGTTAGCGTATTTCAACATACTTTATATATATAATGTAAATAATATACATGTATTGATACTTGTCTTGATACATTTCATGGAGCTGTCAGTACGTATTAATTCAAAATTTGTAGAGGATTTGGCAACAGGTTCTCAGTCCATATTCTGTTTGCACTAATTATACAGGAGGACAAGTTGAGAAACAATTTGCTGCGTAGCAAAAGTCCCAAAGTCAGCGGTCAACGTTCGATGTTTGGTCACTGCTAGTTTGACAAAAGATAACTTTTCGTTAAGTAAACGTGGTCTGAACTAATTAGTTCAGTCTTTGTGAGCGGCCTTGTCTCCGACCTGTCTGCACATTTGCACCTCCGGTTTATTTTAGTTCAAGGGGAATGCGTCATAGCGAGATTTCTGTATACGGTTTAACTCTATCAACATACTTAAGGTGTATTTCAGGAGGACAAATTTGTACAAAGCGACAAGTAGGTGTTAGAGAAATGCATGTGTCAACAGCTTGTAATCGCAACAAAGGGAAGGGTATTGATTTGCGGCTAGTGTGACGTAGGTAAAAAAGATAATATACACGCTCTTGCTGACATGAGTTAACCGGTAGGTACATGTACATAAGGTCAATTTTACTCAAATTAGTCAAAACCTATAGATTTCTACGTTGAAACCAAATTAAATCGTTTTTTATTATAAAACTACTAGTGTGTTTGTATTCTAACAGCGCGCCTTAAATCAGGATGTTTGACAATACTTTGTTTGACAGATCTTAAAAGATCTTTAGTTTACTTTGTTAAATCCTGGGAGTCATGACTTTTTGTGTTTTGAACACAGGTGAACGTTACATCCTGGAGTTAGTTGAAGCTTATGTAAATCTTTGCCAGGATTGACGGTAATACCTTCAAAGCACAAGTGAATATACCTTTCAAATGGTCTATTGTTAAGTCATCGTTACCTGTTCAGCCTATACAGATTAGTACGTCAGTTTATAAATCCTGTCATGATGCTGAAATATAGTTGTGCAACAACCTATCTCATCCATGACCGAGTGAGAACTACACTGCCAGTTAAGCAAACATATTACAGTATTATTACCTTTGCCAAGAAAGTTATGTAGTCGGTGGCGTTCTTTTGTGTCTGTGTATCTGTGAACATGATGATGACGCAAGAAGTTGGGGATGGACGACTGTCTTGATATGTTATATGTCTGTAGAATCAAATCCCTGTCCAATATTTGACACTTTAAAAAGGCAATCCGCCATTTGTTCTCTCAAGTTAAGATTTTATCTGTAAATTTAGATTTGATAGATTCTATCTGTAAATTTTGTGTTATGACTGTGATCCTTCTTTTGATCTGTTGTCTAAATTTTATATACATGTCTGTGCTGTATATGTATGTTTTATTGTTCGAACCTCGAACCCTGGAAGACTAGCCCTTAAGATGGTATCTTACTGCATTTGGGGCACCAGTGCGGCACTGCTGGGTTCGCTCACTGCGGCACTGTTGTGCTATTTTCGCCGTTTTTTTATATTGTCTAAATTAGATATTGCGCAATACTTAAAAGTATGACCCAGAAGACAACAAAATACACAAAACGTAAGAAAATTCGTTCTTTGTCTCTGAAATTCGTTGAGTATCTTTCGAACCCTAAGTGTAGTGAGATACCACCTTAAATATGGCTAAAGGGCATCGCAATAAAGGAATTAAAGGAATGCATAAACTGTTCGTGTATGCAGTTTCTTAAAGGTCTGAGTTAGAAACGTTTAATGTGAACCTTAGAACTTTAATTTCAACAATCACAGCTCAATCTATATATATTAGGCGTACCTTGTGACAAAGAGAACTGACATGAATTGACACACCGACTGTGAAGTTCACGTTCGACTTTCAAAACTACAAAAGAACAAAGCTACTCGGGTGTGGCTAAACGTTCAAGTTTTCTCGACATGAAATTTACTCTCCTAATAGTTACATAGGAGTTTGATCTCCATCTTGTATAAACATTGACCTCGATTTACCTTAGAATAACTATAGATGCCTCTCGTTGCTGCAGCAAGTGAAGAAATTTAATAATACTGGCATCCCGCTATGTGTGTGTAGGTGCTTGTGGGTCAGCAGAACATAACTCGGTTGCATGGCGTCTCACCATTCAAGAATTTGAGTCATTCAACTTTATTCACAGAAAAGATCTTGAACTGTGCTTTTTTGTGTTGGTTCACTTGTGTAAGAATTGACATTGGTGGAAGAATTGACATGACAAATGGCTATTGCCTTTTTAAGATGTCAACTCAAAAGGCTACACTGTACGGTTTGATCCACTTACACTGAGAAGGATCTCAATTGTTTTTGATAAGTGTGGTGGGTTCTTTAATGTGTTAGCCTCACACACGGGACCTCCTGCATTAGTCGCATCCGAATGGATAGTTTGAAAGCGATCTGCTTCTCACGTGTGCGGCCTTGATTACATTTATTCTGTATTATCGCATTTTTGCAGTATTTTGCATTATACTTTTTGTTTTTGCGCAGTTGATATGTCATAGTCCGTAAAGACTTACTAACAGTAGTTCATAAAACACAATATATTTCCTTTATGGAAAAGCTACACTACAAATGGAAAAGCATGCTATAAGTTCTCTTGTTTTACATATGTATGTCATAGTTTAGAGCTGTCTCATGCATTAGCTAACGAAATATGAAGTGATCTGCCACCTATTTTTGCAATGTTAAGAAGAAACAAGACAAACGAATTGCGGAAAGACATAACTGTATTGTACAGATGTGATGTTATACATTGCTGGTACATGTAGTAGTAGTAATGTTGTTAACTTGGTGTATATGTCATCCATTTTTAATGCACTACGGAAGATAATGCTTTGGTAATGATGCCTTAACCTACTCTCCTGAATAGAAGTAAAAGAAGTCGTCACGACGAAAGTACAGGGGTTTACTTATGATACGTGTTACAAGTATCGGCTTAGGACCATGAGATGCTTAAGAAAAATAGTTTATGGAGAAAAACGAAGGCGGTAGATAAGGTTCGACAAGTTACAAGTAAAGAACTGCCATAAAAATGCCGAACACGTAGGATATAGACTAGTTTCCATCGTAAACAAATAAAGGGCATAGAATATTGACTACTCAAAATTTTTAAGGACGAGTAAATCTACTGTCACGGAAACAGCATTTACGCATGCATAAAGATAGGATTTCGTGTAGCTATACAGATACTTAAAAGCTATACAGATACTTAAAAAACGTCTACGACACTAATATTACACAATTGCCCATTAGGTCTTCTCCACACGCTTAAGCAATAGAAATAGACTACCTGGTGTCAATAAAAAATGCTCGAACTGAACATGTCTATATTGATACATGTAGCCGAAGTCTTGGTTATATTACGTGTAGAATCTATTGGTAAGACTTGTCCAATTATCCGTCCATTGATATCTCGTTAGTCCGTCCGTCTGGTACATAGCTTGTTCAAGGCCAACCTGAGAAGAAAAAAGCAAAGGCACAAGTTATCAAATCTCTTCAGCGTAGAAGGGGGTATGAAACAGTAAAAATATCACTGAACTTGCATTTAATGTTCATCGAAGATTAGACTCAAAAATAACATTTTTAAGTTTTTTTAGAGAGATAAACGTAAGGTGTATGTTATTTCCTAACGGAGTTACTACAAGAAAAATCTAGAGATTACACCAAACGGTGCAACAATAAAAGAATCTGCGAAATAATTTTTTTTCTTTTTTTCCACATTTTTATTCACAAGTGAAAAATAAAATATAGAACATTGCAAGCTATTTACACTGTAATTAACCTACACACGAAATAATTTTTGTAAACGTGTGAAGTTTAATGGAGGAAGGAATGAAGACTTTTGATGTACATTTTTGTCCAGTACAGGTCAAAAAAAAACTTTAAACAAAGACATGTATATAAATACACACATGTTGGTACTGGCACATACGATCGTCGATCGACTTCTCCTCTAGATCTCTTTTTGGTGATGGTGAAAATGTACGATTGTATGGGTTTAGCTATAATCAGTTTATCAGAACACTTTAGTTGAAAGTTTATTTGCAGGTTTATGCCCGGCGGCTGCATGTGCATTGTAGAAACATAGGGAAAACACATGAAAATAAATAGTGATACGCATAATTGTAAAAAGATGCTTCTAGTGATGGCTATTTCTAAACAGGTTGGGTTTACTTACCGATTCCTGTGAGTCCACAGTCGTAGGGCCTGCCGCACTGTGAGCAGCGGTTGGGGTGTGCCTGGTCGCACAGACAGCCCCTGTTCCTGCAGCAGGCGCAGGCCGTGTTACCCGGCTCTCCCCACGGGCAGGCGCACCCGCTCTCCGTCAGCGTCCAGCCGTCTATAGCCTCCTCAGCATCTGGAGTCAGGGTGGAAAATGTGCAGTCAGGTTATACACTTTTTTAGAGTCTGAGTATATGATCTTTCTTTTCATAGTGTTATACTGTGCAGTGGTTACAGACGTAGCTGCGTCTGAATCAGTTCTTCCGTTCTTCTTTAAAGTCACTGAAATATTGCGTCCTTATTGTCTTCGAAATGCTTTACAAAGGCCTTTTTCATTGAAAATAACGCGACAGTAAAACTGATGTTTTTCCATCAAACACGAAACCAGTCTGAATACGTTTATATTAATTATCTAGGTTTAATATTAGTAGCACATTTGCATCATATACTTCCTGTGCATAGCTGGGGACTGAATTGCGCACTTCAGCTACATAAAATGTTGAATGCAATTGTCAAAAGTAAGGTAAGTATAAACGATTAAAAAAGATTGAGAAATGCATCTCGAATTTAAGTAAGATATCAAACGGTATCAAAACAAAACTGTAAGAACGCAAAAGTGTTCTTTCTTTGCATGCAACATAGTTTCTTGTCCACACACAAACTTTTGTACCAGTAACTTTTGTCAGTAATTACCAAGAACTCCGCAAAGGTGCCCGTATCCACACTGTACACACAGATCTGGGTGTTCCTGTAGGGAAATGACACAACTGGATTAATGTCCTGTTAAAAAGAAGAAGAAAAAAACAACTAATTTCTGCTTGATCTAAATCTTGATGCTTTGTGCTGCTAGTACCCATTCCCAAGCTTTCCGAGCTACGCCTAAGAGTGGCAATATCGGTCGCAATTAAGTAATGGTAATACACAGAAAGTGTGCTATGCCCTTCAGTACGAGTGGTAATACAGGCACTAGTTGTTGAGTAATACTAATGCAGAAACGGAATAATCTATCTATCTATAATGTGGAGCATATACACCTTGTCTACAGATATTTTTTTGCTCTTGACTAGTTTTTGCAGTATCGGCGCGATTCGTCGTAAGCCGTCGTACGATTTTGGTGTAATAGGATGTTTTGCAGTCTATGGCAAACCCAACTGACAAGGATCTAAGACAGCCTTTATAGTAACAAGGCGGCCTTGAATAACACACGCACGACCACCTCAAGAATTCCAGTTTACTATCGTACAACAAATGTTACCGAGCCCTTAAGAAACTTGACTTAGTCTCACAGTGACATAAAGCTTTGTTGAGTCTTCCTTAGTTTATAAACAGTGGTAGGATTCTGAGATTGATTAAGATTTGATGAGTCTTCATTAGTTTGTAAACGGGTAGAATTTAGAGACAGATAACCCACGTTAGTGCACTGGCAGGCGCCTGGTGCACAGCAGCCGCAGTCCGAACGGCTGTAGTCGAAGTAGCACATACAGGTCATGTTCGGCAGGGTCCACTTGTTCCCTGGTCGTCCATCGGCCGGACCTACCCTGCTTTCTGTCAAGGAAATAGATATAAGGAAGTCGTTTTCGATGGGTGCAATACGAATTTATAGGTCTATATATATATCTTAAATGAATGAATAAAAGATATTCATTGCACGTTTATGCTCTTATGCTAAGGTCACATGTCCCAATCTTGGCCCGGCTGACCTGTTAGCGGAAACGAAAATGTAATATATAATAAAATAGGCACAACTTATGATCTGGAATAATTATTGTGTTTTTGTTGTCTTTTATTTTATACTTTAACGCTAACGTTACAAAGTAAAAGGCCAAGTAAAAAAGGACAGTTACAGTGATATAAGAATGTGACATTTTACTACATGTTCAATGACTAATGTATTCTAGTATGTACAGGTTCAATATCTTCCCGCTACCCGCTGAAAGAAACTGTACATGTAAAGACAGACGGAGCTTATACAACATGGTTTACGAGATTGCATAAGGTACATTGTTCTGTGCCTTGTAATCTATTGGAGAACGTATTGGGGCTATATACGCCATCTATATGTATAGAGACCGATTGATTCAGCGATTCTGTGCATTATGTTTGAGACATTAAGCGAGATATTGAGACATTATACCTGACTCGCAGTGTTCTCCACCAAACCCGTCAGGGCACTCACACTTGTCCTGAGCCACACACGCGCCGCCATTCTCACAGGGCACGCTGCATGTGACTGCAGGGAGGGAGACAATGCCATAAAATTCTCAGTGAATAGTTTCATCAGGTTGGAGAGTCACTGAATAACATGGTTTTTGTACACAATCAATTGATTTATTTCCTCGACGTTTCGGCGACCGTCTGTCACCTTCCTCTTGGCGATTCTCATAGAATTGGGCATTAGAATTGCTTTGAGGTAGATGGCAGACGGTCACCGAAATTTCACACTTCGTTGTGTGCAAAGATGCCACAAAAATTTGACTGCACTTTTCACATCATCGGTCTGTAAGATATGTGCCCGCGCGAATGCGAGTGGGGAAAATCCAAAAGATTCTGTTCACCATTGTTACTTATATTACACATATCTCGATATCTGCCTTGACTTCTGCAGTCAGCTTTGCTACAAATCTTACATTGCACGATACACAGATCTAGTAGATCAGACTTATAGCACACTATAGCACATAAAAGCCGAGGTCACGTGATTGAGCAATACATATTAGACGTATTCACATTTCTTAAGTATACATATAGCTTGCTGTGTGGCTTAGCATCCGTGCTTGGTGCCATCTACCTGAATAAGCGTAAACTACAGCCCCCTAGTTGCGCTTCACATACAATGACGGTGCCTCTGGCAACTTAGGCACTCGTTCAAACATGGCTGTAGGCAAACTCAACCGTCCGTGCTGTTGCATGGCTACACATAATACGAGTTTTACCTCGACTTGATATCTGAATGGCATGACTGAGTTACTAATTAATGATGTCTTAAGGCTTATGTGAAAGCACACTATGGATAAGGATGTGAAGGTACACTAGAACCTTAAGGCCTAAGTTAAAGTACACTAGAACCTAAGATGAAAGTAAACTGGAACATGCTGAGTCGTGTCTAAGATTAGCGTAGTGTTAGAAACTCACATTCGGGCCCTCCCTCTCCTTCTTGTCCGCCTTCTTCGTTTCCTAAAGGGTGTAAACGTGATATTAAGTACGCGTTGGACTTTCATAAGTAGCAACAAGCATGGAATAGTTTGAGAGAACTTAGTGACCCATTCATTAAAGGACATCCTGTGACGCAAAGGACATCACATTCGTAAAGGACACTCCTTATGTAAGGACAGACAATTTTGTAAATGAGAGGCAAATCACGTACCAGGTGCAAAACCGAAGGATCCGCCCCAACTTCCGTAGCTGAAATTAGAAGCAAATAGAACAATAAGACCGTTGGTTTTAAGGTAAGTGCAATTGGTATTGAATATCCAACTGTACAGATTTAATTTGGTATTCATGCCACACTGCACGTACGCATTGCAAAGAGACGTGGCAGAGTTTGATGTTTAGAGAATGATGACAACTACTGATATCATCTGCTCAGAATAAAGTACATGTAAATTTTGCATCAAACAAGAGACAATCGCCCTTACTGAAGACTGGAAACCCCGTTCGACTCGGAACCTTCGTATGAATCCTGGCCGTCCAGCATGTAAACTGTCACCTCTCCACCACTGTCTTCTATCCGTCCGGCATGGATGGCAGCACGGCACACACTGGAGTCCTAGAATTAGAATAAAGCCATCGGTCAATAGTTATATATATATAGAAGATGAATTCCACTTTGTTATGAAATTTCCTACCTACAGTGAAGAGAGAGAAACATTGTTTAAGAATTTTAGAACCAAAACACACATCTCTCTTGCTGGTACAGAAAGCGACATTTTCCATGTATTGCTCATGTTCAACTCATAGATCCGTCTACGTAGGCCAGTTTCTTTATAATGTATTCCAAATGCGAGACCAGATTAATCATACATAACTGTACTGTTATCGATAATGTTTTGTTGTTGCTTCGTATGTAGCCTCTTAGTACTATTGTCTGTATAGCTATTAGTTGTTATTAATTGCCATACATTGTACCCTGTGCGATTGCTGAGCAATAAAATTCATTCATATCTGCCAATAGTACCATAGCAGTACATTCTAAATCCTTACACCACTTTTCGTTGGGCGACCAGGTCAAATGGCCAGGTGAACACGAGATGGAGAAGTCGCGCGTTCGATTTCTGACATTCCTAACTAGACGTTATATTCATGGGAAAGGCACGTTACTCAACTTTCCCCACTCAAATCAATGGTACCTTACATTTTGGGAGCCAAAGGAGAGGGATGAGCTCCGTCTTCCAATACCGTGCCCTAGACACGATGGATAACAACCAACTGCCACTTCGGTCTCAAAATGGCTATGGAACTGCCTATACATTTTACTCTTCTTCGTTTCGTCACAGAATCGCGATTGTTCTTGTCTCTTTGGTAACATTGCCTTTAGTTGTAATTGGAAGGAAGCATTTATCATAATGTATGCATATCTACCGAAGTTTGATGGAGATATATGATATGTACAGTGAAAGCTAATATATGTCATACTCATTTGTATGATCACTTACGTCTGTATAGATGCCATCTCCCCAAATAGTCGCCCCAGTAGACGCACAATCGGCGGGACAAACAATCCTAACAAACGACAACACGTCAATGAGTCAATCTGATTTTTGATAGAATTAGGCGTGGCCGGATAACTCTCAATGACGTCGTCGTGACACCGTACTAATTTACATAAATAAGTACATTGCATATTTAAAACGTCCCCCAAACTCATCAGCTACCCTTCAATACTACCTTAACATGGGTTTGAAAATGATGGGGTATGATAATAATGCCTTGTATGTACTGAGGTTATGAACTGAAATATCAGCAAAGTATCAATGACTTTCTCACGTGAAAGACTCCCCCTCCATTTCCCTAGCCTCTGTAGAACAGGTCACCGTGTCTGAAAAGGTGCATTATTATTGATATCGCTTGTAAAATTCTTTGTGTCTAGAAATAAACTCAAATCAAGAGGTGAAGAGATAAAAACAGTTTTTAATTGACTTTTCGTGAATATTAATGAGTACCAACCTTCACCTGGTTGCTCCTCGGGTATTACTGGATCTGATAATAGAAATACAATTACAATTAAAATGCTCATTCTAGAATAGAAGTCTAACAAAACATATCTCGTATTTCAACAATCGCATAATGAAGAGAATAGATTTACGATGGCAACCATATAGCTGAATATTGTCACATTACTGTATTTGCATGTATATATTGTCTAAATGAAATTTAAAAAAATGAAAATCTAAGTATCAATTATACAAATCGGTATTAATGGCATTCCTGAATTGTCACATGCAATGTAAACATGTCAAAATTGAAAACCTGCAGCTGCTTTCGTCTAACGTTAGTACAAGCTGATAGAGGTAAATACATTCGGTTTTTATATAATACGTACCTTCTGTGAAGGCGAAGGAACCACCCCAACTGCCATAGCTATAAAGAGAATGCATCATTAACAAGATTAGACAAACAGTTACTTAAGCATCTTATTGTATCCGAAGTCTGACTCACACTTGTGCCCATCGGACTGTTATGAGGCAATGTTTCTTTTAGCACATGTATCATTTACCTGTACTGTTATTCTAGCTAGCTAATAAAAATGATTTCATAATCTCCCGGTAAGGTAAATTTATAGAAGAAAAAGTCCCTTACGCTGTAGTGGTGATTCCATTCTTCTCGGAACTCCGGTAAGCGTCTCGCCCAGGCAGTTTGTAAATGGTGACCTCCCCACCCGTGTCTGCGATCCTGCCGTCGTGAATCGCAGCTCGGCAGATACTCGAGTCCTAAAAGTTTTTAAAATGATAAACCACACATGTAAGAGGAGAAGTTCAAAATATGATTAATCTTACGCCATCCGAATCATAATCAAAGCGGTTACTTACATCCGTGTAGATGACAGTTCCCCACACAGCACCTCCCGTTTGCTTGCAGCCGCCAGGGCAAGTCAAACTGTAAGAACATAAAACATGTTTGAGACATTAAAGTAATGGTCAATGTTGTAGTGAGGCACTCATTGGCACCCTGTAGACTACCTCGTATGTGATCAGTCTAAAATGAATGACGAAAGACAGTGGATGCTGACTGACTATCTGCAAAGCTCATCCACTTTCTTGAGTTAACTTTTGTATTGAGTATGATCTCATTATCTAACCTTCGTGAACATAGACTAAATAATCATTTGCGTATCCAGATAAATTCCGATGACTTACGTGGCAGTGTCACCATCCAGTTGACGTGATTCCGTATTGCAGTCCGCGGTGGCTGCATGTGAGATAAGAATATTGTTTTTCTAAAGATATTGATGTTCTGATATTTCAAGGATACCAGTTGCACGAATACTTCACAATATGCTTTTAATCGAAGTCTTCGATGTAGATTGGTCAAGTTTATGTTAAGGTTAGGGGCAAACATAAGGAGAAACTCACGGGATCCAGATCCGGGCTCCTGTGGTTCGGGTTGTTCTTCAGGTGGAATGACTGGATCTGTATCAGAGAAAAGTTTTAAAATGTTATCTATAAACGATCGCTGGCGCTTCATATGAAAATCAATCAACTTAAGATTGTGAATGTTTTACCCTGCCCCGAAATGATCGTTGAAAATGCGTACACGACGTATATTATGTTACATAACGTAGATTTTGCAACTGATACCATAAGAGAAGAATGTTAAGAGGTACTCAGACCTGCAGTAAAGGCAAAGGAGCCGCCCCAGCTTCCATACCTGTAACAGGAAGGAAGGAACAACGATCAAACATCTGTCATAGTTAAGATGTACACGCAAAAACATAGCATAGCATCATTGTCACTATCTATTAGTATCTATCTATTAATATCTATCATTACAAGTTATTGACTTATAGATGGCGCAGACAAAAATGCCTCTGATTCGAAGATACCTACTTGTTTTATTAAGTTGAACAGTAACTCTTACCCAAGAGTCTGGATGCCGTTCTGGTCAGAACCTCGGTACGAGTCCTGTCCAGGAATTTTGTAGCCAGTCACCTCACCACCGCTGGCGGGGATCCTGCCGTCGTGGATGGCAGCACGGCAGATACTCGAATCCTAAGATACGCACAGAGTAAAAGGTACAATTTCGGCACTACTCATTTTGAAAGTGTCTTGTACATACAGATGAGGACACAAAGATGCCATTTAAATGATGCGTATGAGTCAAGCAGATGCATCGGTGGTAAACATGTTTTAAAACATTTTATCTATTGACAAGGCTTGGTGGTGATACACTCACGGCAAACGTTTGTGATCGAAATAACAGTGATACAAAATATGTTGATATCTATTTATACCAAAATGCAACAAGACCCTGACCCTCGAGGCAGCGCTGCTGGTATTTGAGGTTCAACATATAAGACGGACAGTATTATACATATATTATACATAGTTCCTTCATTACTCACATCTGTGTAAATGATTTTACCCCAGACTGTTCCTCCCATCTCAGCACAACCGGCAGGACAGTTAATTCTGTTGAAGAAAGAAGACAAGATGACGATTTTTGTTCACAATCAATTGTCCATGAAAGAAACCCAAAAGGGTACAACTCATTCGAGAAGTCTTACGTGTAAGATTCTCCTTCCATGTCTCTGGACTCTGTGTGGCAGGTCACGGTTTCTGTAAGCAAACAACGGAGGGATAGTTAAGGCGTTGTACTGCAAGTTTCCCAAGTTACAGTAATTCTTCTATTCATCACGCCGAAATGTTTGGCAAATTGCTTAGTTAGGTCACATGAATGTTTGTGTATATAATCAAGTTACATTTATCGTTTGTGAGAAAGAGTTCTAGAAAAGATGCTCACCTTGAGCTGGTTCCTGCTGTGGTATGATAGGCTCTGGGACAAGATACAAAATTGAATTACATTCTTGATTTGCAAAATGTGAATTAATACAATTTAGATGATTTCAAATAGTGTAACTAAAGTAAAACGAGGCACGGTTTCTTGTGGGGATGTAGTCTCCATTTCACAAAATCGTGATAACGTTGATGGATTGTCAGATCTATCTTTCGTCAATGTCTTGTCATTTAGCTAAAATTGAATTCTGCAGTACACGTATGATAGACAAGATCTTGCAGCTATAAATGCTTCATAGTTGCGAAAGAAAATTCAGTGGATATCCTCTAAACAGGCCGCCTATTTTTCAAATGGGAAACAGATTAGAATCACTACTCACCAGGCGAGAAGGCAAAAGAGCCACCCCAGCTACCATACCTGCATATTGGGAATATGCATTCAATGTTTAGGTTTGCATGCTATCTTCAACATGAGGAGTAACGCTAGCGCTGTTTCTGAACACACTTGCGATAGACATATAACATTGAGCCTTAAAGCTAAGTACACACGCTACTTCAATATGGACCTATAACTCACGGATTAGTCTGCATCCCGTTCTGTTCGGACCCCAGGTACGAGTCCTGTCCAGGCAGTTTGTAAAGAGTCACCTCACCACCGGCGTCTGTGAGCACGCCGTCATGGATAGCGGCGCCGCAGATACTCGAGTCCTGAAGCATATGAGTCATATTTTTGTCACAGTACTCCCATTTTGATGGTGCGATGACATACTTCATTTTCTCAACTAGTTCCTGTTGTGTTTATTTTTCATTTTACAATTTGCAATACCCTGTAGCCTGACTAACATCACGCTTTTGGCAGCCGGCCCGACAGAGGAGTGGTCATTAACCCCAGCCAGCGAGATACTATATAAACACGGGCTATAATACCCTAGTCTGTATTTTCTCATATTCTGGACCATTATTGTAGCTGAAATTACCGATGAAACGCAGTCTAATACCAAAGGAATTTTAGTGATGTTTAGATATATTCAATTGATAGGCTACTTACATCAGTGTAGATAACCAGACCCCAGATGGTGCTCGCACCCGCCAAACAGCCGGCAGGACACGTTACACTGTTAGTCACAATCAGAGAGAGAGGATCATATCAGCCATCTTCATCAGCCATTGTATCATGAATCATGGATGGATTGGTTTTGATACACTGTTGACAGGCTAAATATTCTTGTGAGCATGTGATCGTGATACCATATTATATCTCAAGCGCAAATATTGTTCACTATCGTGTTGACTTTTACTTCATAAATAACTGACAAAAAATGATGATACTACTAAAGTAATCATATTACAGAGAAGTCTACCAAATATTTTGCCATGGCCAACTTGCCGACTATATAATATAACAATAACTATATATATTGGTATGTCCAACATACGTGAGCGTGTCGCCGTCCAACTGCCTTGATTCCGTGTGGCAGTCAATAGAACCTACAAATGAGGTAGATTGGGACAAATCTCAATTCCATGAATACCACTACATTGATATGACGACAGTCACTGAACCTCCATGAATAGAAAGATGACAGACCATCACCAAAACGCCGGTGAAATAAAGCAGTACTTGTGTAAAAAGAGTCTATTTATCCACAACATTGAGTCAAATAACATAAAATTAAGATTATAGCCCAAGTGTTTATTTGAAGGTAGATCTATAAAGGCACCTTGCTCAGGCTCCTCCTGCTCCCCTTCCCCTTGCTGTGGCATGACAGGATCTGTAAAAGTAAAGTGTAGTCAAATCATTAACGGTCATGTTTTCCTAAACGTAGAATACAATGTATTCACATCTAACCCTGTCATTGTGTATCGTTAAACCTTGTTGATGCCATTTGTTTCCTTACATTGTACGTTGGCTTTCTTGTGCAGTGAAAGGTCTATATACATCAGAGCATCATTGAACATTGGAAAGTAATTCAGTGGTCAATCTATATATGATATGATGCTTAAAGAATATTGATCACTTACCTGGTGTAAAGGCGAAGGAACCGCCCCAGCTGCTGTACCTGAAAGTGGAATGTAGACGGGTCAGCAACACAGGTTGAAACAATTTGCAAACGTAACCAACTAAGTCACATTATCAACTGATACTGATACACGATAATCATACATGTATTACTTACTGGAGAGTCTGGATTCCATTTTGCTCAGACCCTAAATACGAGTCCTGTCCGGGTATTTTGTAGACAGTGATCTCTCCACCGCTGTTGGTGATCCTACCGTCATGGATAGCAGCACGGCAGATACTCGAGTCCTGTAGAATAAAGATGAATCAAATTCTATAGTGACAAATTGTTGTAAGATATCGTAGTTTAACAACGCTGTCGATCAAAGCAGTTTTCTCATGATACTCGCGTGATTCCTTTTTACTTGTCTTTTTCATTCTACATACTATATAGTATACGTGTACTCACATCTGTGTAAATCACAAAACCCCAGACAGTTGCTCCTGAATCACAGCCTGCGGGACAAATCACCCTGTGGAATTAAAAGAAATACATGATATTGTAATGATCTTTAAAATACTGGCATTAGACACTTTGTAAATTGTTTTCATGATTTCTTAACTCACGTGTAGGAATCGCCATCCCTGTCTCTGGATTGAGTATGGCAGTCAACGGTATCTGGCAAGGAGAAGAAAATAAAATCATACAGTTTCTGCCTGTCCTTTGTATGTTTGTTTTGGATACGCTCCAAATCATGAAATACGACTTTTCTAATACAGACGTCTTGAACCTTCTGAACACAACATGTATATGTCCTCTCCAAAGGCTGAGTAAACAACATCTAACCTGCACGTTCCTCCACCTCTGGGACGACTGGATCTGAAAAGACAAACGTATCATTGTGCATTCTTAGTAATTCAGAAAACGGTAAACATTGTAACTAACGTCGTGATAACGGCACTGACTTCTATAAAACAAATGATAAACTGTACTTACTAGGGGAAAAGGCGAAGGAACCACCCCAACTGCCATACCTGGGGGTCAGACAGAAAGATCACTGTTACTGTTTGTCCTTATCATACCAACAGAATTACCGTGTGTGGAACCTTACAAGTTACAGTCTAAATCACCAGATGATGATAGAAGAACGACGTTTATCAGTTTACTTCACCGATGTACTTACTCTCGAGTGGTGATCCCATGTTGTTCTGCCGCCAGGTAAGAGTCCTGCCCGGGTAGTTTGTAGACAGTCACCTCCCCACCGCTGGCTGGGATCCTGCCGTCATGGATAGCAGCACGGCACAGACTCGAGTCCTGTATACAAGACAAAATCACCCCGATGTAATAAATCCTAGCATAATTGATAGATCATCGTAAAATCTAATTTCGTCATTCGCCATTCGTCTTCCGTCATGGCTGTAGAGCTGAACTTTAGATAAACCAAATAAAAGTAAATGGTTTTATGTTCATGGTTTTCGAGGCGACCTATTCAGTGCGAACTCCACCACCGCCAAATATTTTTGTTCTATCTTTTGCCCGTCCACCCCATTATCTAGGCGATACATTAAATACAGCATTTTACAGTGTTGGAGGCACCTGTTAAGGTGCAGTCGCACGGATACTAACAAGGCACAATTAAACACAGGCCCAATCTTCAACATTGCATACTAGTACACCATAGTTAGATCAGTGGCATATGATAGTGATAGCGCTATAGCGAGTAATCAATTTTCTTCTTACAGCAAAATTAAAGCACGACGAATGTAAATACATTTACAGTATGTAAGAAAAGTGACGTGAAGTACGCACATCTGTGTAGATGACGAATCCCCACACAACACCTCCTGTTTCAAGGCAGCCATCGGGACACGTAACACTGCAGAAAATGCATTTATTCTTTACATGTTTCCATATCATAACAATGATCATTGCGTAATGTTTTTTGTTTCAAAACTATTGTATGTAAATGTTGGTAAAAGTATATCAATGACAGTTTGGCATTTCATATGCATTACAGAATAAGTAACTGCTGGTGTTATCATTATCGACATGTGTACTTTCGCACAGAAATCATAAGGCATGCACCAGGTTTTCATGACTTACGTGATATCTTCGCCATCTAGCTGTCTCGGTTCGGTATTGCAGTCCATGGTGGCTGCAAAGAGAGGGAAAATAAACTTTGAAGAAGAACATTCCAGGTTATATCACATCAAGTTACACCATTCTGATATTGCATTCGACGTCTAGACTATACGAAGCGCCATTTACTATTTTAATGATGATACGGAAATAGAATTTACCGATATACTGTTAATCAATCACAATAATTTCTCCGTTCTATCCTTTGATTTTAAACCACCCGTAATGCAGTATACTAATTCAGTCAACTGCAACCGCCACTGTTCTACGCGACGAAATTTTAGTTTTACTCAATAAACCATTATCGTAATAGCTGGACTCACGTGGCCCGGGTGCCGTTGTGGGCTCCGGTGGTGCTTGCTGGGGGATGTCTGATGTGAATGCGAAGGAACCGCCCCAACTTCCGTACCTGAAAAACAATGATGATACACCTTTGACTGTTGAACTAGATTGTGTATACCTACCATCCTCCGTAGTGACCGCTTGCTACAACTTTCCGTGGTTAGCAAGCAAAAAGATTGAGCCAGCGATTACTACGAAGGATGGGACCCAGACCATTATTGAACAACTTGAAGAAAAAATGCTTGGCGAGTTTGTATACGATATGTCCCTACTATAACTTAGGTTAACAATCAATATGACTGAAAACAGTTGCTCTTTTTAATGAGAAGGGTCAGTTTAGTGCACGTATAGTACTTACAGGACAGTTTGGATGCCGTTCTCCTCTGAACCTTGGTACGAGTCCTGCCCGGGGTGTTTGAAGACCTCCACCTCCCCACCACTGGCGGGGATCCGGCCGTCATGGATAGCAGCACGGCAGATACTCGAGTCCTAACATATATTGATGTGTTGAAATCAAATTGACATAAGCGTAACACTCCATTTTCACTAGCGATTGCGACCGCTGAGCGACCAAGATTTGACAGATCGCTTGGCGAATTTTATAGATAAAGTATAAATATTTTTTACGTATTGTATGTTTTCTTTCCTTATTAATCGTACGTTTATATCTTGCATCATATTCGAATTTGAAAGCAAGGGTATCAAATACAGTTTTGGTCATCGTAAGGTTGCTCAGCGCCGTCTAGTGGAAAGGGGGCCTAAGTCAATGCACAGAAGTGTTAATGTTAATGTGGTATACGGCTTCCTATACTGATAGTGGTACATTGTATAGCTCCCCACTCACATCCGTATATATGCCTTTCCCCCAGACAGTTCCTCCTATCGCAGTGCAGCCTGAGGGACAGTTAGCTCTGTATCAAAGGAAATATAAAAGTCATTTTGTTAATTTGTCGCGGCTTAACTTACACATACGTACTTTACTTTGGTCGAGCTTCATATATTGAACCAGAATTTCAAGCGCCATGCACTTTAATTTATCCTCCATCAGGGACTTGACTTACAAACGAGAATATACCATATCTTAGACCTAATCCCTTAGGACTATAACTAATCTCTTAGGACGCATATGAACTTAAGATTGACTTACGTGAAAGACTCCCCTTCCATGTCTCTGGATTGCGTATGGCAAGTCACAGTGTCTGAAAAGTAATAACGCAGGTAGTTGTGATGTCAAGACGGCCATATACGAAGAGTGGTCTCTATGCTTGGAGAAAAATTGTCTCATATATTGGTAGAAGTTTCGATCATTGTGCTAAATCTTCCTTTATGTTTGCACAGAAAAACATGTTTTGTAAATGTAAAAAAAATGACAATTTCATGCTTACCTTGGCTAGGTGCCTCTGGTACGGCAGGCTCTGTAAAAAATTGAGGTAATTAATAAGGGTACGGGTGAACGTTCGTATTACAGGAATTGTATTGATAGCTAAGACGGGTCTCACTAAATACCGAAAACAACCGAAAACAACCGAAAACAACTTTCACTAATTACCGAAAACAACCGAAAGCAACTTTCACTAATTACCGAAAACAACTCGACACAACCATAAACAACAATCATTTCAGTGGGCTACTATTTAATAATTTTGACTTTATTTTGGACAGGAGTTATAGGCTACGAAGGATTTATTTGTTTGACGACCCCTGTTATTAATACAATATTAGTAAAGTCAACGATCTCATTTGCCTGTTCGAATATATTAATGATCGCATTCAGATTCACGGACCCTGTACGTTATAAACGGGGACGAGGACTGCTTGGTCAACTCGCAATCTCATCAATGGATATCTATATTACTTGGCATCTATTGTGTAACTCCAAGCAGAGGTAACGGTAGGGGCGGGATGTAGTATTGGCCACAACAAGAAATAGCAGTCACTGCTATACCCCGACGAAATCTCTGCTTGGAAAATAGGTTTGCTTATTAATTACTGCTGGCAAATTTTGCTACCTATTTAGCTAATGTGTACCACCTTTTTTTTTTCTAGCAACCAAAACAATCTAGTATATTTCTTGCTCAATTATGACGCATTTCCGCTGCCATAACAAATCGATTTATATGGAAATACCGCAAACGTGTATTACCACAGAGGCCCCAGATTGAAGTAAATGATCAAAATAAGGATTCTGCTTTACACCATAAAACAGCGTGTGATCGATAAAAAGGTGTTTTCACCGGCTACATCCCCTTTGCTGAAAGAATCCTTCCTTCAGAATCACCCCATTCTCTCCCTCGGCCTTAGAGAAAATAATTCAAGGGATAGGTTCTTTATGATTGCTTTGATATTATTTAGGTGGCTTCGAGTTGTTTTCGGTATTTGTCGAGTTGTTTTCGGTTGTTTTTTTGTATATTTCAAGTTGTTTTCGGTTGTTTTCGGTTGTTTTCGGTATTTAATGAGACCGGCTAAGACCATGTGGCCAAACCTGGCCAGCTGTGTAGTTAGCATAATGAAGATAACAACTTTGCACTAACCTTCAATGGGCTCCTGTGGTACAACAGGCTCTGTGAAAAGATACAAAAAATATATGAAAATAAACTATTACACTGGAGAACCTGTACGGAATAGGACATTAGAAGAACTGCGTCTAATGTAAAATGTCAAAGGGTGATATCTAAGTTTTCTAAAAGCAGTTTCATAGAAAGCACCTACCAGACGTAAAGGCAAACGATCCACTCCAGCTACCGTATCTGAAAATGTAACAGCCCAAGAATTTGATATGCTTTCTTCTTTCACTTGCAATACGTACTGATACGTACTAATACCTACCAGGTCCTAAATTGATGTGAAAATGTAACTTAACGTGGGAAGATATATTACTACTAACGTATTCAGATCTTTACATGCAGGTGTTGGAGCTTCACAGACGATGGCTTATACTATTTCAATGTGGGCCTTGTGAATGTGCTGTACAGAGCATGATAGAGGAATTGTCGGTGGTCGCAATTGAGAACAACTAAGTCGAATCTGTAGCTTTTTTTTGCCCTACCCTGCTGTGGTGATCCCGTTCTGCTGAGTGCCCAGGTACGAGTCCTGTCCAGGTATCTTGTAAAGAGTCACCTCCCCACCGCTGTCCTCGAGCCTGCCGTCATGGATAGCAGCGCCGCAGATACTCGAGTCCTGAGCGAAAATATTGTACCTTGTGTTAGTGTCTTCTTTGGTTGGGTTGTGATAGTAGTTGTTTTGTATCTATATGTATTTTAGAACCTAAGCAAGAAGAAAAGAAGCCAATTGCATCAGGACTCTACAACAATCGTCAACATAGACGGGGGCCCCGTGGACTGCAATTGAAACTTAGGCCAGCTGACTCCCTTTTGCTGGCTATATTCCTAGGCCAGTGTTGATGCTATCTTATGCCATGGTATATCTGCCTGGAGATTACAACTTATGATTCACTGCTCACCGAATCCCGTGTTCTATCTGCATAACGTGACGTCACAGAAGCAGAGGACACATTCCATGACAAAGGCAGTCGAAAATCTGAGTAAGTCCATCTTTGGTGTTTGAAAATACAGTTCATGTTTGATCCGGCATTTTCTAACTTGGCAGTAACTTTCACTATTCAGACGCTTACTGTGACAACCTACTCACATCAGTGTAGATGACCGTGCCCCAGATGGTACCGGCGCCTGCCAAACAACCGGCAGGACACGTCACACTGTTGGTAGAGAATTAGAAATAAAGTTAATGCATGATGATACATAGTCGTATATTTCTATCGATTTTCTACTGCTTTGGCTTTATCTGGACCCAGACAAGTACAACTGTTGTTTCTAACGCTCTGTACGTTTACGATGTATGTATGCATGTACATGTTTATGTCATAGCACACTCGTGAACTTTCCATCTGTACGAACAGACTTACGTGCGAACGTCTCCGTCAAGTTGCCTTGATTCCGTGCTGCAGTCAATCGAACCTATGGAATACATACGAATTAATTTATTTACGTCAGATTTACCGGAAAACCAGGCTCTAAGAGCCTCTCAAAGGCTTTGGGTAACCGTATTAGAATTGTGATGTCCGATATTTTGAACCAGGTTTTACTTGAAAAGTCAGAAAAGCAATCGAGAAGATGCTTCTCTAATCATGATATAGTTCTAGGAGAGGAACTTCCTCCTGGGAGGTGGATTACGGAAAAGCGAGGCAAGGGTCTTTTTCTTCCATCGAAGTGGTAGCGGGAGCATGGTTAAGTCCCATTTATGCAAATGAACCTACCTACATATGGACACATGTTAGTATACATTACCATAGGTTAGTATACAAATGATTTATTTTACTACTTTAGTCACTTTCACAACCACACAGACTCTCTTATTTACTCTCAGTCATCCTACCTGTGTATGATAGATCCTCATGCATCCCTGTGCGTAGGATGAATGGGAACGCACGGGGATGCATGAGGATGCGTAGGATGAATGGGAATGCACAGGGATGCATGAGGATGCGTAGGATGAATGGGATCGCACAGGGATGCGTGAGGATGCGTAGGATGAATGGGGGTGCATGGGGATGCGTAGGATGAATGGGGATGCACGAGCTAGGATGCATAGGATGAATGGCCGCACGGGGATGCATGAGGATCTATCATACACAGGTACGATGACTGAGAGTAAATAAGAGTGTCTGTGTGGTTGTGAAAGTGGCTTAAGAAGTAAAAATATGTCGTTTGTATACTAATGTGTGCATGTGGTACTTATGTAGGTAGGTTCATTTACATAAATGGGACTTTACCATGCTCCCGCTACCATCGAAGTGGCAAAACGTGTCCTTGCCGAGAGGTATATATACGTGTGTGAAGTTCCACGGAACATTGGTCGCGGTAATAGCGAAAGAGTATTACCGGGTGTGAAAAGTGAGTAGATATACGGACCTGGTGCAGGCTCCTCCTGTGGTTCTTCGTCTTGCTGTGGGACGGCAGGATCTACAAATAATGCCAAACGCATGAGTTAGATTGTACGACAGCAATGTTTCAATTAATTTAGAAAATATATTTCTCCATAAAGTATCAGTAACATATTTGCTGTTAGAAGTCAGCTCTCGATCTCTTTCGCTGTACCAGACTTCTGTGTGTCTAATATGATGGTGAAAAATCGAAATGAAGTAGGGCAAGAAATGAGTGTCGTTTACTTCTGGTCATGGGATAGTTTTTCTAATGGATTGCTTTGAATGATGTTTTGATCACTTACCTGGTGTAAAGGCGAAGGAACCGCCCCAGCTGCTATACCTAAAATATGAATAATTTCGTCGTCTTAGCACAATATGTATAAATGTACATTAGGTATCACTTTGGCAGTTGAAGTATGAATTGATAGCGTTTTATGAATTGACACTTTTGAGGATAAGAGTCCAAACTTACGGAAGAGTCGGGACCCCGTTCTGTTCGGAGCTTAGGTAGGAGTCCTGTCCGGGTATTTTGTAGACTGTAATCTCTCCACCACTGTTGGTGATCCTACCGTCATGGATAGCAGCTCGGCAGATACTCGAGTCCTGTGAAACATAGGCAAAAACGAGTTCATCATAACTTTGATTAGGTAAACACCTTATACTTCAATCAATGCAGATTATAATTGAACCTATATATACGGATTTGAACTAAGTATCAACTTACATCGGTGTAAATCACCAGGCCCCAAACAGTCGCTCCCATTTCACAGCCGGCAGGACAAACCACACTGTAGAATAAAGAAAATGTTTGTTCGTTATTTAATTTTTCAAAGAAAAATTACAATTGAGAGGACCATACTACAGAAAATAATAAGCCATTAGTTTTAATGATATTATAATACAAGACAGTGTTACGTTTGCAATTTTCTGTCTACACGAAAATGCTGCATTTGAGGGTATTGTACGAATGAATAAAATTACCAATGTTAGTTGGGCATATCTTACGTGTATGAATCGCCGTCCATATCCCTCGACTGTGTGTTGCAGTCCACAACAGCTGGAAAGGAAGGTGAAATGTACTTTTAGGTTGTCCGTTATAGGTATGCATGATACTAGTACATGAAATGACGTGCCCGGACTGAAAGAGGTTAACTTTGTTGGATCATCGCATTACCTTTCGTAGTAGTCAAGATAATTGTCTTGAACTATCTATTCTACAAAAGATCAGGGAATAGCAACCAACCTGCGCGTTCCTCTACTTCGGGGACGACTGGATCTGAAAGCAGAGATATTCTACATTTGAGATTTAACATTGTTCATATTGCGGAATAGATTATTACATCTTTGCTGACCATTCTGACGATGCCATTGACAAATCAGATCCCTGACGTCATCATGGTTCATTACAGGCCAGAGCGACGTTTGAAAGTATGTGTGACAATCAGGGAACTTTCACGTAGAGCTACGAGAACACAGTATAGAAACCAGGAAGTCGGATAGTATTAGTGAACTAAATGGCACCCTACGTCGTCAAAAACAGTTACTCAAGTAACTGGATATGATTTGGAAAAGGTCAGACGTTTCAGACAACCATCCGATGTATTTCGTCAGTGATACTGGAGAGATCTTTTGGAGAGAGTTTTTATATCCTAGCTGTAAATTGATATGCATAAGAGATCCAGTGAAAGAGTTAAATGACATGCCTTGTACTTACCAGGAGAAAAGGCAAAGGATCCGCCCCAGCTTCCGTACCTGTTGGTCAGATAGAATGATAAGTACCGATGATACGATTATCTGAAAGCTGATATGTTTGGAACGACACTTTCTTCAAGTTCAAGTAACTGCCAGTAACTAAATTCAAGTAGAAGCTCGACGAAGATCGACGTTCTATCAGTTTACTTCTTCGATGTACTTACTCCCTGGTAGTTATCCCATGTTGTTCTGCCGCCAGGTAAGAGTCCTGCCCGGGTAGTTTGTAGACAGTCACCTCCCCACCGCTGGCTGGGATCCTGCCGTCATGGATAGCAGCACGGCACAGACTCGAGTCCTGTATACAGAACGTCGATAAAGGTATGTAGGGTATGTGGATAAGATTTGATCCTATGTTATTCTAAAGTATTGGCATTGTAAAAGGTTACCAGCATACAGAGTAGGTCTTTAAATGATATGACTGAATATCTGTGAACGGAGCACTCGGTTGAAGCTAGAATATTTGACACACCGACAACTACCACGTTGACAGTTTTAACTATCATGTACCATGCCACGGAGTAGCAAAATATGATGAAATGGTGGCAGAATGCAAGCATTTGAAAAGCAGTTGGACAAAACACTAGGAAATTGATTACAACAACCTGCAAAATTTATTCTACTCACGTCTGTGTAGATGACGAACCCCCACACGGTGCTTCCTGACTCAAGGCAGCCTTCGGGACACTGAACACTAATAGAAGACACAGTATCTTTGTAAAGCTTTATGAAGCTGAGAAAAATGTTCATATACAACTGGGCATCTTATGTCCAACACCTCGTATAATGCCGTACTATCCATTACCCTTCTGCAATAGGAATATCAATTGTTAGGGGACAGATAATATTGGACTTTGTTTGTAGCTCACAGTTAAAAGATATGTTTGTATTCTTAGCATATACATGTATCGAAAGCCTAAGGCCAGATGACTTACGTTGTACTCTCGCCATCTAGCTGTCTTGGTTCAGTATTGCAGTCCATCATAGCTGAAGATGGGGCAGAAAAGGAAGCAATGAACACGATCTAGGACTATGAAGGTCGGCGAGTTCGACTGAAGTGTCATGGTGAGTGTTTCTTTTGTGTTGGAACAAAGGTCAACTTCTACCACTAATGATCTATGACTTTTACTAGGAGAAATATGTACAGATGTATGTTTCTCTGTGATGAAGTAAGATATGTAGTATATGACCAATGAGATAATCAAGGTAAAATTGCAAAGGTAGACTCACGTGGACCTGGTGCCGGTGTGGGCTCTGGTGGCGCTTGCTGTGGGATGGCTGGTATAGGACAAAATTAAGCAGTTAGTTTGCTGTCAATGTTAGATCATTCATAGGACAATGATATTTTATGACTGAATCAACAGAGTCTTCACTTAAAATTTCATTTCCGATCATTGTTTTTTCATGCAACGATTAGACGAGTTACCTGCTGTGAAGGCAAAGGAACCGCCCCAAGTCCCGTAACTGAAAAATAGACACAGATAAGTCACATTAACTTCGAAACAGTTTTTATGTGTCTTATTTGTAAGCTTACCTTTAAAGATATTTGCAGAGGCCTTGCACCTCCCAGCATGTTTAAATTGTCAGCGATCATATTTCTTCCACTAAAGGAATGGTAACTTTTACTTAACTTTAACGGCAAAAGACGACAGATCACCATACACGGCTATCTTGACAGTATGTTACTCACGCAACCGTCCGGATGCCGTGCTGATCTGAAGCGGAGTACGAGTCCTGACCCGGCTGTTTGTACACTGTCACCTCCCCGCCAGCGTCACTGATTCTCCCGTCGTGGATAGCAGCACGGCAGATACCCGAGTCCTGTCAAACAATAGCGTCTATGTTTTTATTTATTGTTTCAGTAGATGTACGTATCATGGCAATTGCAGGAAGGCACAGTGCAATATTAGGTATAACTACTACAAATAATTCCATACGCTCTTTTTCTAAGTTATAGTGTTGTGTGCAGCCACAAGGACGGCGCTCTCGCCGCGCTCTCTCTGTGACCTAAACTTTGACAGATCCCTCAACGAATTCTATAGCAAAAAACGAATCTTTTACGCTTTGTGTGTTTTTTTGTCGTTTAGTCACATTTTTGCATTTTACATATATACTCAGTATGAAATCGATGGTTACACACATCCGTTCTAGGTCGCAGTGGAAGCGTAGCGCGATCGCCGTCTAGTGGAAAAGGAGTCAAGCACTACTAGTACTCACGTCCGTGTAGACGGCAGACCCCCAGACGGTCGCCCCGATCGCAGCGCATCCGGCCGGGCAACTGGCACTAAGGGGAAAAGACATAATGTTTTACTCATATGGTAAGTATCTTAAAACACAAATGGCTGGATCTGCTTCTCCCTGCTTCTTATAGCCGATGTAGAAGCAGATCCAGCCATTCTAACCCTGACAATGGTGTCTGAAAAACACCGAAATGTTGGAAGTGAGTACTATTTTGGTTGTGTTTTAAGAACCTTACCATGTGAGTAATTACCAACCTGATTAAATTATTTACGGACAATGGTTCACGGTCTGATTTTCTTACAAACGAATCGAAGATTGGCTATACAAATAGATCTGAGTTTCAAATGAATTTTGCCTGCGGCTTACGTGAAGGTTTCTCCGTCCACGTGTCGGGATTGGGTATTACAGTCCGCGGAGTCTGGAGAGGGACAAAGGTGTTTTTGTTAGCGATCAAGATTTTGTGGCTATCCGAACGAGAGCAATTGATATTGAAGACCTTTATGTTATACATATACCCATTGGGTTAAGTACAGGTCGCAACAAAAAATAGTTGACAGATACATAAAATGTATACAATGTCAACCAACACAAGAAGTATATTCTCTTATGTAAATTAGACTCCTAGCTTTTTTGTGATACTCAACATATAGAAAGTGATATGTTTTATGACTGAGGTCTGATTGTCTAAATTCATTAGGAATCTGAATTCGTCTGTGTTACTTATGACATAGGAAACATAAGTTCTGTCAGTCTATAATATAATGAAAAGCTTAGGATTTCGAAAGGTTAGGCAAAATTCTTACACGCAGCGGACTGTTCAGCTGGTTCTTCCTCGGCTGGATCTGAAAAGGGAACATCATGTGACACTTTTACAGATATGTTCATTCAGCAATGCTATCAAAGATATATCCACACATACATTTTTCCAACAGTCCGCAACGAAAGTTCATGAGTGAAATATTCAACTTCTTACTTTGCGAGAAGGCAAAGGAACCACCCCAACCGCCATACCTGTAAAACAAACACCACTACCGATATAACATGTTGCAAATGTAGAGAATCTGATAAAGACAAAAAGGGAAATAATGCAAACACTGGGTAGCTGTGGTATTTTGGAATCTAGGCTAGAAAAGCATCATCAAAACAACTACATTGTACAGCAATGCCAATGACTATAAGAACATGCGTAATTGGCTGTAATATGTTATAATATGCCCAAGTAAAACTGGCGTAAAGTAAACTTATCGGCTTGTATAACTTTTCATACACAACGTAAGGGCCAGTTGTGACTTACGGAAAGGTCCGCACCCCGTGCTGGTCAGACTCCTGGTACGAGTCCTGCCCGGGTAGTTTGTAGACTGTGACCTCACCGCCGTGAGTCGGTATCCTACCGTCATTAATAGCAGCACGGCAGATACTCGAGTCCTTGAAGAGCGAATAAAGACTTTTAAGGTACATTTTTTTGTCTAACGTGGGTAAATATTTGTCACAGCAAAGACACGTTTACAGATATCAATATTTTGGTGCAAGCACCTTGGTCTAACATCACAGTGGTCTAACATATAGGTTCAGTGCCTCGCTTCTTGTTCATGGTACTTGGTAATGGATTGTTACTTCCCTTCTAACAGGATCATTGTATCCTTAACATACATATATTTAGTATAATCTACAATGAAATGCACATCGTCCTCTATCGTAGTTACGGTACAGAATTGACAGATTCTTCACTCTCAAGGAGTGTGTTTATGCCTTCAATTAGAGGAATAGAAAGTAATTATATTCATAATTAATGAATAGTTGATCTATTGAAATCGCTAACTGAAGACAATGCGTGAGTACAATGCAGCGTGGATTACACTTACGTCAGTGTAAATGGCAGATCCCCAGACATTTGATCCTGCAGACGCACAGTCGGCAGGGCACAGCACTCTGCGGATGGATAGCGTTAAGATCACGTAATCGAGGTCAGTCAAAAAGTGTTTAACCGAAGAAGTCGTTTTAACGTGACAATATCATCATAAACAAATCGCACATGTCTTAACAGTGTCATTGTGATAATGGTATTCAAACAGTGTGTCTTTAACGTTGTACTACTACATAGTTATCATAGCTTACACTGTTGTTTAGCTAAATTCTTCTACATAACAGGATGAAGTGAAATGAGGTACTTCGCTGTATATTTTTGGCTTACGTAAACGATTCTCCATCCAGCTGCCGGGACTGTGTGTTGCAGTCTATAAACTCTGAAAAATAAAAAGTATGTCTACTTGTGATACCCTGGTACTGTTCTTCCTGATTCAGTTAGCATAGAATCTTTTGGATGATGAAACGTGACGTCGTCACTTTAGTTAGTACCTTGTTACTTCGTACAATATTTAGTACATAAATTTTGCTCTACTCTTCTCTTCTCTACTCTACTCTGCTCTGCTCTGCTCTGCTCTACTCTACTCTACTCTACTCTACTCTACTCTACTCTACTCTACTCTACTCTACTCTACTCTACTCTACTCTACTCTACTCTGCTCTGCTCTGCTCTGCTCCACTCCACCCCACTCCACTCCACTCCACTCCACTCCACTCTATTCTATTCTTATTCTACAGATATCGCGTTGACAGCACACAGCTAGACTGTTACTCACCAAGCCCTGGATCTACTGCAGGAGCTTGCTCCTCCGGCTGACCTGCAACATGGTGACAGAGAACATGAAATGTGTAGATCAATATGGAAGGTTTAGGGTTAAATAGACGTGAAGAATACAACTTTTAACAGAAGATTAATTGCATGAGAATGTTGACATTAACAGTTCTCCTACCTTCTGCAAACGAAAAGGAACCTCCCCAAGCGCCGTACCTGGAAAGAACAATTCGGCAAGTAAGTCTCTGATCTGAAACAACTGTTTGCATATTCACGAATTTTGTCAAGTTTAAAAATTAAATGGATACCTATAGATTTATATATATTTGACATTAAACTCACGGCGCAGTCTGGACACCGTTCTGTGTAGTCCCGGCGTACGAGCCTTCTCCGGGCAGCTTGTAGACAGTGACGTCACCGCCACTGTCCGAGATCCTCCCGGCATGGATGGCCGCGCGGCAGATACTGGAGTCCTAGATATACAGCATCATTATTACCTCCATGAAATGTCATGGAATGGAGGTTATATTTTCTGTTATGTGTCTCTGTCTGTGTAGATGATTACTCAAGAACGGCTGGATGGATTGTTCTGAGGCACATAGTCGAACCTCAATAATGCTGACAACCTTAGACAGTTTAAATGCCAAACATCAAGCTTAAGGAACACCACGCTACCATATGCCGTCGACCTCTTAAACGCACATAACACAATTAAGTGTCACATTTTAATAATTACTAATCAGATGGACATCCTCTGTGTCATTAAATAAATACACCACTACTTTCCCATAACATTTATAACCATTACTCTCAAATGCAACCGACTATAAACATACATACCATTCACAAAAAAAGCAATAAATATTTAATGGAGGTATGAGGTCCCCGAACTCTAGTTTAGTAAGAGAACTGGAGATTTTGGCTGGACGAGATTAAAGGATGCCTACTTATGCTCTGGCTCCATTTCTAAACCGACGCCAGACCAGGCATTTTGCGGGGGCGAAGGGTATCATACAAAAGACAACGAAGCACACAAAAAGTAAAAAAAAAAGAAGAAATAATGAGTCAAGAACAGAGTTTGTATATATTTAATCATAAACACTTATTTTTTGTTCCCGCAAACAACCCGACCGGGCCTCGGTTTGGAAATGTGACCCAAGCATGACATTATTAGTCTACTTATACATGCTTGTATTACCAAATGTAAAGGTGAACTGCAAAGACGTCAGAATGACGTCTCTTCCTAAGCTATTGATTGCAATCTCTCAAGATTGATGAATTAGTGAGTTATGGTATTAAAAAAAAATAAAAAAAATATTGATATAGAAAAGAAAGTTCAACAGACAACTTACGTCCGTGAAGACGTCGGTGCCCCAGACGGTTTTGCCGTTCGAAGCACAACCGGCGGGGCAAGTGACGCTAGAATCATAGAAAAAGCAGTAAACGGTAGTCCAATACTCAGTATAACAGTTGCCTTAGACCAATGCTAGTGTTGCCATAGTGTTCATGTTAAAACATATAACTGCACAAAAACAAAGATTGCTTTCAGACGTAGTTGTAAGCCCAACATTTTGATAATGTTACTGTTACTGTTTTCAATGCAAAACACCAAAATGTGATACAATTAAGTACAAAATAGATTATATCATAGAAATGTAAATTCTTACGTGTATGTGTCACCATCCATATGCCTTGACTCCGTCCCACACTCGATAGGAGCTGTCAAATTGGAAAGGAGTGATTCAAGTAGTTATGTATAACGTTTTATTCCACTTGAGAAGTTGAGACCTTCCAAGAGGCATAGAATATTTAAAGCAAACATATTTAATTAGTTTCCGTCACATTTTTCTTATTTTGTCTGAAAGAACTTACTAATAGCTGAATCATATTCAAGTCAAAACCAAGCTTTTATAGTAATGATGGAGAAGATCTTGAATTGGCACAATCTTTGATGTTTCTTTCTCTTCCTTTCTTCCTTTCTTTCCTGCTTCCTTCTTTGCTTCCTTTCAGTAAATGTATACTGTACATTTGAATTGTAAACGAGGTTTAGGGTGAGACATTTGCATCGTTAATAGGCATGCTCTCATCTCAGTTGATAGATCGTCTCGCTTTCTACAACCTTACACCCTTTCTTCGGCAGCAAGACAAGTCACTTAACATCCCTGCCACGCAGCCTCTCTAACATGGGTGACTGGGATGTCGGGCGTCACACTTTATGCGTTATTTCATCTGCTGTAAGACTCACCGACAGAACAGATAAGAAAACGTCATTCGGGCGAAGCGCTTACTTTTTATAGACCGTGTCATGTTTGACCAGCCCTTAACGTGTAACAATGGTCCTACTGTCACCATAGCAATGTATGCTCATGACACGGTTGATTATAAAACAGCAAAATGACAGATTAGCCCTTTCTGAAGTTTTGAAATCTTTTATTTACCTTCTGGAGCTTTTATTTACTATTCGGTCTTTACCAGATTATTTGGGTTTATGCAAAAGTGAGCTGATGATCCCACGATGAACCAATGGATAAGCTGCCTTGATATCCGTTAAAGACAACGATCTTACTCGAAATAATTTGTTTTAATACAACAGTTGTTCTGTTTTTTTGATCAACGGGATAACAGTTGCAACTACGTCACGAAAAGCTTTATACCAGAAGATATGGGGCAACGATCAAAAGTCAACTTATTAATTGGGTAAACCTCTCACATGTATAGTAGGAGGCTGTCTGGGTTGGGTTGGGTTGCTTTCTTAGAACATTTAACCAACTGCAGCAAAAGCGTGTTATGTTGCTGTGATCAAGGTGTTTGACTGTGTAATTACCAATCCCACCCTTTCCATTTGTTTTATTCATGTTCAAGCGTTTTCCAACGTTTGCTGGAACGTGTACACATATTTATTTGTAAGTAGGATTCCGATATTTAGTCGGATATGAGAGAATCACGCTTTTTAGACATGATAGCTCGAACGTTTGCGATGTTTCACAGTTTTGCTTTTTAAAGACTAACGGGAGTGTGAAGCCCGGGCGTTTACCGTATTTAATGGGGAAACACATCACAGCAAACAGACGTAATTTGTGGACAAAACCTCAGTGGCACTGTTTGGGTTGTCTTCAAACAGGAATCCCCTTCCACGTTTGGGTTAGCACTGTTTGTCATGAAAAATGTTTGGGTGGAACACAAACTTAAGAGGGGGAATGTGCCTCTTGTGATCCCAGTATACTTTAAACAAACTTGCATGTGTCCGTCCTTCGTTTGGACCCTTCTGGTGCTCATTGGCACAAACATGTAGGGCAGCAAGTTTGGTTGCTGTTTTAGTAACAGGGTATGTTTTTACATGGATGAGTTGCTTGCCCTTCCCCTTTTAACGTACTCTAGGCACCTCCTCGAACAGGGGACCACCATTTTCGTCTGTTTCGAGACAGTGCAGCCCCAATCGACATGTCCTACGTAGAATTAAACCGAGATCTCCATGATCTGAACTGTGAATCTACTTCAGGGACATACCTACTTGCATATATCAAGTAGCTTTTAATCAGTCATCAGCGCATTTTAAGTCACACTGATTTACAAATTTTCTCTCACGGGCGTTTTTAAATCAAACTGGGATGTGACTGGATTTTGAAGGACGACAAACAGGGCAACATCCTTCCAGATCAAAATGTTTGATTGCAAGTATAAAAACTTTATAGTAGCTGTATGATGAATTCTGCCAATGTAAACACTCATGTATCACCCTTGTTCCAGAGAATGACGCCGTAGTTTAACTCTGCTATGACATCTCGACTCATCCTCTCTATACAGTGCAACTAATTTCTATTCTTATTATACTTAAATATTACGAAGGGAGTTTAAAATTGGGCACATTTACAGACGGGCTGGTTTGTTTTTGCTGTCTAAGAGTTACCCTATTGAGCCTGCAATTGATTAAAACAACAGTGGACTAATGTCTACTGCATGGGTTTAAAACATATCCTCATGTTTGTCTGCATTTTGTGCTTTTTCTGTTGCTGCAAACAAATAATCGCCAACGTACTAAAATAGCTTGTTCCATTTTGGGAACGCGGCTAAGTTTCACAAGAAAAGCACATCGCCACTTCCAGGGTGTTCCAACCCGCAACTGTTCAAACCAGCAAACACGCTGAGTGTTTTTAGTCAACCTGTGTTATTTTTAACTAACAGGAAACGCAACGCCACTTTTATTTTATAGCATTTCAACCAGGCAAGATGACCATCCTCCCAATCCACTATCATGCGTAGGAAAAACACAATACATAGAGCATAGATCCTCAAATTAATATAAGTACTTCTACTTAAGACGTTAGAAGTACTTACTTGCAGCTTGGCGGACGTGCAGGACATGTACAGGACTTCCCGCTGCCAACCCACATACAGCTCCGAGGAGGAGCACTGTCCAATGCGAGCCCATGGTGTAGCTGGATCCTCTACGACTGAACTCCCTCACACTCCGTACGGAAGCTACCCGAGACCTGTCGCTGCCGTGCCGGCCGTCAGGTGATTCTCTCCGGTCGAAGACACTAATGAATCGTCGCTTGTTAAAACCCCGCGGAAGGTGGGGCGCGAGGAATTCAGGAGAACTCAAGCGAGAACGTAACGACAAACATACCTCGTTCCAAAGACGTCAGTGGCATGGTAACAGCGCAGGTGGTGTAACACATACCGTCTTGTGGGACGTGCGCTTTTTCACAAACATTTAAAAAAATTATGAACGTATCAGATTTACCAGGCAAGCGCTACGCAACCGTCTAAGTGCATTTGCTAAGCTTTTGTGTGCTTTAAAACAATTACAGGTGCAAACCCTTTCTGTACTCTCTATCTTTTCAAACTTGGACTTGTCTTTGGGTGTTTGTTTTGCCAGTAAGCAAATTGTTTGAAAGAATGGATGGAATCTTTTATCAATGGGATGCTGAGACCCTGTTAAAGGCAATGGTGCAGTCATTCTTTCTTGCTGAAAAGGTCCATCGGTCACACATGAGTACAGTTACCACAATATTCTTTTAACAGTGACGGGTTTGTCATTCTTTCTTATTTTTCTCACCTAGTTTCTTTGAAGTCATTGAATCATGAGAAGCATGGATGGATTTGATATCTGTCAATCGATCTGTATGAAAGGTAAGGCCGTTTCAACTGAAGGAAGCCGACATGAGCTATCTTTGCTGAATAGTTGCTGCGATGAATCCGTTTTTTATCCTGTTGTAAGCCCCCAGTTTTGAGCTGTAAAAAGTTGGCTTTGAAGGAACTCAACAGATTTTAGGAGTGGAAAACCGCTGTTACAACACGTCTTTGAAATCTAAGTATCCTTAAGCTATAACTTTGTATTTTTAAGACAGGGTTTATGAAAGTTTATCCCCATGCCTTATTCAAACATTTTACATTAGTCTATAGTGAAGGAATGTCTTTGTGGTATTATCTATGTTGAGCCACAGTTGCGGTGAGTTTTCTTACTAAGTAGTCTTAAGCATTTCGATTTGTTGGAAAATTCGCCTCTTTAAAAGCAGTAAGCCGCCATTGCAATGGGGTTTCGTGGTCTCATCGTCCTAAAGCTTTTTGGATAGAATACGTCATGATTTGTAAATAATGTTGTGTGTAGACATAATGCCTAAGGCTCAATCAGACTTTTAACGCCAGGTAACTGTAAAATGTTCTTCTTTTCTCATGAGTGTTAAGTCATCGCTCTAATGAGTTTGTGTACGCTTGGGTTTTGAAACAGAAGTCCGCGTAAGAGTTTTCAAATAATACTGTTTGTACTTTAAGTCGCAAGGTTTAGTCATGTACCAGTAAAAACTAAGTTTTTTTTTAGAGCTAGCAAGCCCCAGCTGCAGTCGGTTTTCGTCGGCTAAGTCCTTTTGAGTTTTTTACACAGAACAACTCGAAGTACGTGAATAGCATATTCACCATATCATCATCGTCGAACTACCTGCCCGACTCAAGTTAACGTCACATTTCTTAACCGGGACCCGACCGGGCGGTTTGTGGACACGAAAAGTAGAAATGTATACGTAAAAATATACACGAATATTGCCCATGGCTATTCTCTTTACGTTTTGTGTAGCTTGATATCTTTCATAACATACATTTCATTCCGGAAAACTGCCCGGCCGGGCCCCGGTTTGGAAATGTGACGTAGTTGTTGTAGAAGAATTTTCAAGTAGGCTGTGATAGAGCCAACCACCGACAAGGATCTCACACAGCATTTTCTCGCTGTAAGAATGCTGACTTTTGCTGGATACTAGTATATGTAAGACTATCTAGAAATTATCGCTGGTTTGCGATCGTACGACGGTCGCACGACGAATGTGACTGGACCCTGAATGGTTGTCAAGGACAGCTATCCGTTGACGTGTAAGCCGAATTGACAGAAACTAGTCGTCCCTGTCCCATTTAGTAAACGAAGGGCAACTTCGTTCAACCGTAGTGAGTAAATAGCAAACTCAAGCGTTAGCGTGACATCCACCCAAGCCTAGCGCCTCCCCATTATGTAGACCCACTGTACCCCGAGGAATGTATTGTTCTCTTTTCTGTAAGCAACCCTGAATGGACACATAGTTTATTGGTCATTTAACCACCACAGTGCGAGGACAAGATTTATTTCCTAAATAGTGCGTACACAGCGGGTTTCTATCACCATCAGGGTCATTTCACTTGTCAAAGTTGCAATGAATGCATGCCAACCTTACCTATTGTAATGGATAAATGTACTTCAGTTTCTTCGTACCTTAACATATTGAATGGAAATAACAAAACTCCAGTAAAACATGTGAAGGAGATCAATATGTTTATTAAAGCGAAGCGGGTTACCCTGGCCATGCAAGTCCAGAAAATTACAAAAATATTTGACATACCATTCTATCAATCACTGGCGTGTTCTAGACACGGTGTATAAAGTCCCAGTGCCTATATGCCTCAAAGACTATGGCGCTTTTACATTTTTACTGGCCAATTATTCAATCAATTGATCAATCAATCAATCAATTAGCTTAATTAATGTTTATGGTATCAAAATATATTCAAAAATCAATATGAAAATACGTTCTGTTTTTGTAGAAGACTCTTGCATGGTCATAAGTTTCTTACGAAGTGAAAATAGATTTTGTCTACATTAGATAGCGTTATACAACATGAAGTACATACAAGGTGCAGCAAGGCCACCCTCCATTTTATAACACACGTGCAATACTTAAAGCTGTAGAACATGACCCCCAAATTCTTCAATCAATTTCTTTCATATTTTTGGTAAAAAATTCTGATGTTCATTTACTGATAACTTTTCTCGATCAGCTCAGAATGTTATTAAAAATTTAATTTACTGTTACAAAGTCAGTGCTAAAAGTTTTCAAACTGTCAAACTGTCAAACTATCATATATCATATCTGACAGAATTCTGTCCAAATTTGTAGAATACCGAATGCAGAGGAAAATATATTCTGTCTATGATCATGTTATATAGCTTTAAGACGATATCAATGATATAACTTCTTGGCTATGGTAGTAACTCGATATAATGATAAACTTCTTGCACAATACCCAGATAGAAACTCAGAGTTCAGTTAAGATACATGGTAGAAACCAGTTTGACATGGTCAGAATGCAAAAAAATATAATGAAGTAACAAAATTTATGCCCCCCTTTAGTTGCTACTGAAAGATGGTTAATGTCAAAGAATTTCAGAGACAATGTTAGTAAGTTGAACAATAAGATTGAAAATAGATTAGAACGAGTGGGAAACAGAATTATCATAGTACTAAGTTACTGCAATTTCATCTAGAATTCCCAAACTTGTGAATGACAACACACAAATGTCTGTCCATGACTTTTAAAGAATCCAACACTAAAGATAATCTGTATCTATGTACAGATGTAGATACACTAGAAGAATTACTATATTTATTGCAAAAATATATATTGCGAAACGTTCCTGACACGTGAAGGGTCGTGCTTTCTGTGCACACAACAATCACACTGTTCTTGGTTAGGGTAAAGCTATTCTACTTCAAGGTCACCAGTCTGATGTCACGACGTTCATATGATCCAAAGGTCCTGGGTGTTCAATCCTAGCAGTCCTATTCGGGGCCATCTGAAAAAAAAAAATTCGTTAAGTATTTAAAAAATTGAGCAGCTAGACAAATCTATCCTACAAGTGCTTAAACGGCACTTGGACAAGTGCTTAAAAGTATTTGATAAACGTTATTTGATTACTGAAAAATGAGCCCAAACTGCAATGAGGCGATAGAAATCATAGATATCAGAGCCCAGATATCTTTCCTACTCCTTGTTGTATGTTGTAATCAAGGCAACCCCCATACAGCATGTACTATTGCCTGTATGAAAAATAGAGGCATCGTTTTTGATATGCCTGTGTGTTTCTGTTTCAAGATATTTCTGGTCAGGTTAACTTAAGAAACTTAAATATTGTGATGATATTTGGTATGTGGGTAAGTTTTTGGAAAACGAAGGCCAAGGTGGATGTGTGGGGTCCATGGTGGCTTTTCTTTCTACTGCAGCTACTTCTGATTTTTGAAGACACGAAAACTGTTTCCTAACCTCCCTCACAGAAGGCCTCCCGTCCACACTGGGTACAGCGGCCGGGCACGTTGGTGCAGGGGCAGCCCCGGTTCTGGCAGCAGGGGCAGGTCAGGTTGATGTTGTTGTCTCTGGGACACTGACATCCGGTCTCCTTCAGTGTCCAGGCGTCAACCCCAGCTGCACATTTAGGACGTTTTACAACGCACAGTCAGTATTCGTGTAAGCTACCACAACTGTGCGTTTCAAACAGGGAAACAATAAATAAATAACCAAGCAAATAGGCATAAATAGATAGGCAAGCAGCAACTTACTTAAGTCCAGAAGTCCACATGTGTGTCCGTACCCACACTGCACGCATTGGTCAGGGTGCTCCTGCAGAATGGAAAACAAAGACTTATACTTTTGCTAACGTCACGTATCCGCAAAATCACGTGTTAATAAGATCAAACGTCTTAACTCTCGCGAGATTACGTTCTGAAGTGATTGGTAATCGATATTGATCCAGACGAAGGCGACAGTGGTCTTTGAAAAATTGATCTGTGTATACGTTTGTGTTGTACTATGATTACTACCAACACAGACGATCTTGCATGGTAATTAAAGATTTAAGCTTTTATTGTATGGAAATATGGTTTACATTGGTGCACTGGCAGCCGCCAGCCACACAGCAGGGGCAGTCAAACCGGGAGTAGTCATAGTAACACTGGCAGCCGGTGGAGTTCTTAGTCCAGTGGTCTCCAGATGTGCGAAGCCTTGCCTTAATGTCTGTAAACAGATAGACGTGCATGTGTTCATTTGCAATGTAACATACAGCTAGTCGCTACTCAAAAGTACAGTAATACAAATAAATAAAGTAAACCTAAATTTTCATATTAGCAATGAAATGTTTGACTCTTTTGACAATTGTGAAAATATACAGTAAAAGCAATGTGTTTGACGATGATGACTAAACGAGGGACGACAAATATACATATGTGTCTATAATACTCACCGATTTCGCAGTAGGTCCCGGCGAAACCTGGAGAGCATTTGCACGTATCGGGAGCGGCGCAATTCCCTCCCGCGGCGCAAGGGGGATCACAGACAGCTACAAAAGAATAAAATAGAGGATTGACAAAAATTTCTGAACAACAATTAAAGAAGAAACAGATTATCGCATGAGAACAAAAAAATTAAACTAATGCTAAAAAGAAGCTTAAGGCAACCTAGAACAGTTGTTATTTTAATGGTAGTAATGTCTTTGGCCACATACACATACACATACGCATACGCATGCACATGCGCATACACATACGCATGCGCATGCGCATACACTTGCACATGCACATGCACATACATAGGCACATACACATACTCATACACATACATATATATAATGCATGTTAAGCACACACTCCAATCGGTACGCATGATAATATGTCTTTCGTTCAACAAAAGTCCACTTCGGACACGATCAGATCAAATGGCAATATGGCTATTGCGGAGTCACAAACCAAGTATGATAAAGAATTATGTTTGATAATTCTAAAGTATGATCAAATAACTCACGTTCGCACAGTCCAGGCTCTTCAGGGTTCAACTGATACCCTTCCTCACACCGACACTGGTACCCTCCCTCCGAGTTTTCACAGATCTGCTCACACGGGGGCTCCTCTGCAGCACACTCGTCAATGTCTGTAAAACGTTAAACAGACAAACTTACTGTGTTTACAAGTGCATTGGCGTGGCGTAACTGGTAGAGCGTCGGCTCGGAATCGAAAGGTTCCGAGTTCGATTCCCGAGTTCGATTCCCACCTTGCCCCGACGTTGTGCCCTTGGGAAAGGCACTTAACACGACTTTCCCTTCCGATGGAGTAACGCCCACCGAGCCTCTTCGGTTAATCTGTCTAACTGTGTGCCAAAAACACACTACGGATTTGGTGCGTCGATGTGCCAACATCTGCGCTTTGACTTCCACCTAGAACCGTTTTTTTTTTTTACCTGCATGTATGCAGGTATGGTTTTGATGCTGGTGGAAACTTTTCGGTAGCCGGGGATGTAGGGCGCTGTATCTCGTGAACGGATGGTGCGAGCACGACGATTTTTGGTACGTGGGTTGGGGGTGGTAGCCTAACACTCAGGTTTGATTTTGGGCCTCCTGGCGCTTGAACTTGACATTACAGGTGGCATTTTTGGTGTTTTTGGGCACTTTTGGCGCTGTGTGTCCGGAACGATACGCGCGATTGCGACGATTTTTAGTGCATGGGTGGGGGGTTGTTGCCTGTTGCCTAGGATTGACTTTGGGCCTTGTCGCGTTTGAACTTGACCCGGCAGGTCGAATTTTGTGTCCGGGAGGGGTGTTTCCGGAGTTATATCTTCTGAACGGCTGGTGCTGGCGCGATGATATTTGGCACATGTGTCGGCGGTGGCTGAATAATGCTCAATTTTGATTTTGGCGCCCTTGGTGCTTGAACTTGACATTTTAGGTTACCTTTTGTGCGGGCACGGGGCGTGCGCTGTATCTCCGGAACGCAAGGTACCATTGTGTTGCCATTTGGTACGTGAGTTGTTTGTGGTGTCCTGGTCGTCAGGTTTGATTTTGGGCCTCCTAGTGCTTGAACTTGATACTGTATAGGTTGACCCTGTTTTAGTGTGGTTGGGGCATCCTCCCAATATCTGCTTGGTTTTAAAAACAGATTATGGTTGGGTGTAGAACCATCATCTGGCCTGGGCCACCTTCAATGTATCAGGTTACTTAGTGGCACTGACAGTTTGCCAGATGACAGGAGTGTACAAGATTATATATCTGTTGGTCAGGTATAATTGGAGTTTGCTTATTACTCTTTGTGGTGTTTCTAGAGCTGTATAGTACTGAGTTTTAAGTTCCGGTACAAGTTCCTTTACCCTGTTGGCAATCATGGTTGAACTTGAACTTAAACAGAAGAAGATGCAATTTTCTAATGTGGAGGAGAACTGTATAGAGTGTGGGCATAAGAGAAAGGTATGTGTATGATTTGTCCTGTGTTTCTTTTTGTTTCTTTGGTAATGCCATTTCCATACTGTATACAGGTAATTTGTTGTTTTGGGCTAGTCATATTCGCTTGGATTTTGGGCCTGCTTAATCTATGGTACAGGCAGGGTTAAGTGGTGGAGGCTTAGCTTTGTTCTGTTTTAAATTCAGTATCGTTTGTTGCATTTTGTCGCGGCAAATATATGATGAAATTCCCCTTCTAAGCAACTGCTCATTGGTTTGCGGGGATGTTTGCTGGGTGTTTGCTTTGACTACAACAGCTTCTGAACTTTTCAAAGCTTCCATTGCCAGCAGCTTGCCATCTATAAATGGGATTGACAAGGACATTTTTCATAGTAAATTATGCTGTTAAATTTGGCTTAGATACTACAGGAGATTTAGGTTTGGGTTGGATGGATTGAATGAAAATATCATACCACCCTGGGGACTAACTGTTGCTGCTGCATGGGGGCTACCACTATTCATGTTGTCTAATGTCTATGGAACTACAGATAAAAGTATCATTGGTCAAATTATGCGAGTAACATTCCGATGTCAAGTGAATAACACCCCAGAAATAAATCTTTAATGAATATCATTGGAAGAACACAAACCAAGGAGACTTAGCAGCTGCATTAGGTCAGTACATTGAAATAGGAAGATATTAGTATATCATGTGACAGAGTAACTACATGTGCATGGGCCATCTGAGACAAAAAAAAAAGGTAGCGTCTCAACAACTTCAAAGTACTGTGGTTGGTTACATACTTAAGAAATCCAAAATAAGTAATGTTCATCCATGTCCAAACTTACAAATTCAGAAAATGGAATTTCAGAGTCAGACTTTTGCATGGTGCACAACCAACACAGTAAAAAGCTCATTTTTCCAACCACGTACCACAGACAAAAAGGCAAAAATACACAATAGGTCTACAGAAACCCAATACATTTCATGCACGCCTGAGGTCTACGAACTCTTGTTTTTACTGTGTTTGGTTTCATCAGGTTGGATAGTCATTTTTATATAACCCCAGACACGTTTGAGTCTGTGTTCTTGCTGACAGTAGCAGACATAGATACTACAGAACAGCATACTGATCACAACTACAAAATTACATTTAAGTTCGTCTTTTGTAGTTCACTTTGTATCCCCGAACTGAACTGACCCAAAAGGTAACTTACAGCTGCCAAGACGTCAACATGTGAGAAGATTGTGGTTGTGTTTTACGAACTTAACGTTCAGACATGCGTGGCGTTAATCAGTATTTTCAGGTCATCAAATTTCATGAGTTAAACTTAAGCTTCAGACCCCACGTTTATCTTAAGCTTCAGTCAGGCGGCTTTTGTTTGAGAGATTCGCCACGCATGTTGGTTAAAATCTGATATATTAGAACGTGACTTCGGAAATGTCAGCAGTTTTGGGCACCAATTAGTTGAACAAAAGGAGAAATTCTGATGTGCTGTCACGTAGCGAAGATACAACAAGAATGAAGTTCAACCTTCAGCTTGAAGTTCAAAATCGCTCGCTCTAAGTCTTCCCTTAGAAAACGGACGTATTGTTACCACCATTTTCCTCTTCTCACCTACATAAGACCTGAGGTATCGCTGTTATCAAAGATGTTCTAACGCTGTACAGATTCCTTCAACAGGGGTATTTATTGTCAATACCATTATTACTCACCAACACAAGACCTGAGGTCGTCCTGGAGCAGGAAGCCATCGTGACACTCACAGCTGTAAAACCCGCGGGCGTTCACACACTGGTGCTGGCACCCGTGGTCGTGGGTCGCGCACTCGTCATGGTCTGGAAGTGGAACGGCATGTTAGATCTCGCGAGGCTACGCGTGAGTAAAAGGGAACGGATGCAATGTTCAAGGGCAAATGTCACTAATATACGCATGTGGACAGATTCTTATTCTATAACTTTTAAAAGCACTTATCTGGGGGAAATATAGGTGAAATATAGGTTATATCTTGATAAGACGTTGCAGGGTGTATACGTTACAATTTGATCCAAAAGGATCCAAAAGGATTTGGGGCCAATTTCTGTGCCTGAGCAGTCATCAAACTGACGTCATCCCATTCAAAATGGTGGCATCATCATTCTGCCGTTTAAAATTCTTTTAAATTGGACTTTTTGGACATTTGACATACTGGGCTACTGTGTAGGATGAGTTGTTTGGCGTGGAGTGTTCACGGCTGAAATCTTAACAACCTGAATTTGCCTATTTTTTACATTATCCTAAATACAGCTTATGAGTAGTGGCCATTAATCTGAATTCACCTGTTTCTTGTCAATAAATATTTCTTTATATGTTTGGTAAAAACATCAGATGTTCGAAAGTAGTAAACCAAAAGAGATAGTGTTGAGAACGACCATGCGTATATGGGAAACCAATTCTAATTTTAGGCATTAAAACTGAATGACGAAAAACAGTCTTACCGAGACAGTTGAAACCGTTTCCATCCAGATAGAACCCAGGCAGACACGCGCATGCGTAGCTACCGTTGGTGTTCATACAGATCTCTTCACAACCATTGTCGCCTTCGCACTCATTGATATCTATAGATGCGTCAACATTATAAGTCAATGTTAAGAACAACTTTATCAAAATGTAACTGTTCAATCCAAATACGTGTGCGTTTGGATATCGTTCATACATGTCCTAGATGTAGATACAAAGTACATGTAGACCGACAAAAATGAGCACACAGGAATCTTATAAATTCGATCACCTAAACACCAGTCAAAATCACTCTATCTACTAGTAAAACAAAGGAAACAGCGAGGATTTAGCGAGCCAGTCAACAAAAGTAAGATATAGTTTTGTGAATTGAAATATAATTTTGTGTAAGCACTCACCAACACACTTCTTGCCATCGTCGGCCAACAGGTATCCATCCTCACAGTAACACCTGTAGCTTCCCGCCATGTTCTCACAGAAGTCACAGCCGTGGCTGTTGGTTGCACATTCGTCATGATCTGCATGGGGGCGTGATTGAAAATGAGATACTGTTTATAATGGCAGCTCATCTGTGTTGGTAGTAATTGTCATTGTCATTGTCAGTAATCCTAGTACAATGCTTAACTTTCTTTGCCTGGGTACCATCCGATTTCTATATGCCTTGGTGTTGGAAGAAAGTTAAGCATTGTACTATGAAAATGAGAGATAATCAGAGACACATTGACATAATATTTACTTCGATATAGAATACAAAAAACGTTACTTCCAATGTTTAAAGAAAAGTGATGAAGAATTTTACCTGAGCAGCCTCTGCCGTTGCCGTCCAGGACCCAGCCGTCCCGGCATTCACAATGGTAGGAGCCCAGTTCGTTGACACATTCGTGTGCGCATCCCCCATTGCCGACCACACATTCGTCAATATCTGTAAAAAAAAAAACGCGTATCGTAGTCGGTCACCTTTCATTCTTGTTACACCCTTCATACCATAAACTCAAACAAGATTTAGTGAATAAGATGTGATGTAAGCACATGTAAGAAAATGGTATTGCAGCTTTACCATTCTCACACCGATCTCCGTTGAAGCCGGGCTGACAGAAGCAGACATCCGGGGCATCACAGACTCCGCCATTCTCACATGGAGGGGCGCACACAGCTGTCAGGGAAAGAATAAAAGATACAGCAATAATGTAAGAGGCTCTTTTAAGGTTTTCCGTGTGCGCGTATTGTTAGTCTGATGAATGAAGTCTATCAGCCCTAACAAATAGATCATTGTGTCGCGTTAAAATCTTAATCCCTGTTTCATCATTTGTGCTGATGTATTACTATGTTGAGAATTCTTAGATACGGCAAAATAGAGATATGATCATGATGTTACATTACGCGTGGTTTGACGATTGTCCCTATCGGACTACCGTACTTACGCTCTTGGCAGGCATCTCCAGCGAACCCGTCCACACATTCACACATGCCCGGACTGGCGCAGCGTCCGCCGTTAGCACAGCCCTGTGGGCATTGGGCTACAAGGAGAATAGAAATCATTAGCTGGTAAAGGCACATAAACTACAGGATGATGTATTCGGTATAATGTTGTTTTAGATTCCATTGAAAGGTGAAGTCGCTATGTGTTAAACTTTCCATTGAAGGCAGGTCTGCTATATCTCTCTCTATATATCCATCTATTATGTCGCTGGCCCAATGATATAAATTTCATGCGCAGAACTATAGCATAATCTGATAGCATTTTTTGATTGGCAGGGAAAGGCCAAACGGATTCAGCCTTTATTTTATCGTTTTCGTGATAGGCACACAGGGCAAACCTCAGTATCATACGTAAGGCTCATTTTTTCAGCTTACAGATCCCCTTGCTAAAAACAAAACAAAAAAACTTTTTTCTTTGACTATGTTGAGATTTCTAAGCGTTGTGTTACAGATCATGGGTTTTCTTGAAAAAATTTCATGTTTTGGGGAAAAAATCCATGTTTGCCGTGTCCGGTACGTTCTGAACTAGCGGCGTTTGTGTTGCACAGAAGGGTCACTTTCTACCGTATAGAAATGTCTCATTATGTACTAGATGGACACTTATGTGGTTAGGTTATAACCTGTCAATGTAAGCTTTTCACGGACTTAAAACCCATGTGACACTCACGTTCGCAGGACGTCCCGTCGTCCCCCAGGATGTAGCCGTCCCCACAGGAACACTGGTACCCGTGCCCCGGTGCGTTCTGGGTACAGGTCTGACTACACGGGTTACTGGCACATTCATCGATATCTGGAACAAACCGCGAAGGGATTTTAGATCTCATATGTGATACCAAGGGACATGAATCAAACTTAACACAATGGACATGATAAGTATGTAGTAACTACTCAGAGGACCCTTACGTAGCACAGCAATACATCGCATTCACCTGATCTGCAGCATGCTCAATATAATTGAGAGTTCTTCGATAAACATTGTCGCATACGATATTTGAACTTCCCCTTATTTCCCAGAGCGTTTCAAGAGATAGATCTGTTTTAGTTACGAAGGATATACGCATAGTTTTAAGTCTCTCGTTTCTTGGAATGAGTTTCTGCAGTACAAGAAATGTGAAACAGCCCTACTCACCGTTACAGTTCTTCCCGTTACTGGCCAGCTCATAGCCGTCCTCACAGCCGCAGCTGTAGCCGCCGTGAGAGTTCTGACACTGCTGCTGGCACCCGTGGTCATTAGCCGCACACTCGTCATGGTCTGAGTAGAAAACAGAAGAAAATATGATTAAATCATAACCAAGACTTTAAAGGCGACGTTGACTACAATTTCTGAAACCTTATGTATGACAACTGCTAGGATTCTGAAACCTTTTTTTATATGCACATTAAGATAATTGTATAGACTACATAAGCTCGTGGCAGATATCAGCATTGCAACAAATTTATCAAGAACAATGGGTTCAGAAATTTGTCAGTTGCCAGCGCACTCACCATAGAACTCTGTAGTATTCTTTACATATCTAATGGTATGTATTGAAATATAAAAAGACCAAAACTAACTTATATTACCAAGACAAACAGTTTTCTTTCTCACCCGAGCATCCTCGCCCATCGCTGTCCAGCACGAAGCCTTGTCGACAGGAACAGGTGTAACTCCCCCTGGTGTTGGTACAGGTTTGGTCACAGCCTCCGTTTCCACTGGAGCACTCGTCCTTGTCTGTCAGTTGCCAAATATGAATATTTAAGAAATCGTATTCACATGAAAGAAAGAGCAAGAAAAATTCAGGAGAAAATAAATGACCAACGTCACTAAAATCTCAATACTAGATCTTACTAATGTCTTCTCACGACATTGCAGAGCAAGCATAGACAGGTAGAAGGCATTTTGTCTACTTGAGAATATGATAAATGAAAGTGAAAAAACATAGCTGTTTTCTTTGTCTTTTCTCTTTCAAATTTTGAAACATACACAGTCGGTCCGATCAATTACAAAATCCGGTAGGTGACCTAAACCTAAACCACTTATTCTGCAGTAGTGTGGATTGCCGCTAGGAGGCCAATTTTGGAAATTAACCTTAGTTTTTCCGACCCCTACATACATCACAAGGATCCATCCATAACATTTCGGGTTGTGCTATCCATAAACGGACAACCAGCACCGGAAACATAGCCTTCTTGGCGAAGGTAAAATAATTTAACTAACATCACTCACCTGTCTGACAGCGGCTCCCCGTGAAACCTGCAGTACAGGTACAGACGCCAGGAGCAGTGCAGGCCCCGCCGTTCTGACACGCGCTGGAGCAGATCGCTGGATGGTGAGATAAAAGTCCATTAGCTGCTGTAGCTACTTTTCTAGTGCCAGTTAGATACAATTTTTGCAAATTTATGCGGCATTAACTCTTGATAACGTTATACATAATAAATATACTAGTAGTAGTACTTCCGTCCTTCATGTTTAGCCATGTAAATTGGTAAATTAGGATCAAATCTCAATGTAGGTATATGGAAACGATGCTGTAAATTTCCCCAACTCACGTGTTGGGCAGGAGTTGCCTGACTGCTGCCAGCCGGTACAGCACTCGTACACAGTCCTGTACACCGTGCGCTGCTGCTGTTTGTACCGGGTATAGTACACCGTCCTGGAAACAACAGACAATGTGAAATTGCCCTGAAGAAGGTGACAGACAGTCATCAAAACGTCGACGGATATAAAGCAGTGGTTGTGTGAAAAAAAGAGTCAAGTAACAGTAACAAACCGACCTGATGAAACTATTCTCATCAACAAACTTAAAACAAGAATCTCTAGGACACAAACCTCCGTAAAGTAATCATTGTTTTTGTCGCGTGGGCAAAGGTGTTTCATAGCCTCCTTACGAAGAATAACAATCCATGACAAGGGTCCCGAAATGCGATTTCAAACACAGACAGAAACGATACCCCCGTTTGAGGTCACTAACGCTCATAGAGCGACATACTGTTGTGTGGATGAAAGTTAGACATCCAAGTAGTAAGATATGCCAAATAGCAACTATTCAAGCAACTGTATATGATTTTGGAAACGCAGATATTATCCGTTATCTTTTATCTATTCGCTGTTTTGCACTTAATAACCCATGTTCCGCTTTTCCTTATCATTGTGAGACTGACCTTGTTCTGGTACATTGAAAGAACACCCAGCAGCTGCTGTAGTAGACCTGTGTCCTGGACGCACGCTCCGATACGGTGTAGGGCTGCTGGTACCCCTCCTGGCGGGAGCACACGTGGGCACTGAAAGGTAGACGAGATGAGCGCTGGTAAACAAAAAATTTCTCCGCCCCGGAGGCGTCGCCAAAAAATTAAACATGTTTCAAATGGGAAAATAATGGCGGTAAAAATATTACGTTACAACTGTGCTATGCGATCAAAACTGACATGGTCTCAATGATACAGGTAAGTTACTACAACATGTACTAGTAGCTCCAAGTTTGGCATTAGAAATGATTATGCACACTCGTGCTATGTGTTTATGTCACTTGTGTATCTCTCTCTTTTAATCTCGAAAACGTGTGAAGGTCCATAACAAGTGATAAATGATAACGCCTGGTGCTCGTACAATCGCATAGGAGCATGAATTGGTTATTTTGTATCAATGGTGACCCGGTCGTGTTATTTTTGTATATCCTCTGCAGGCACTCCGTACTACTGGGGTAAGACTAAGACATCGTCCGTCTAAATCAACATACCCATTAGCGCACACCGTCAGCATAGTTCAGCATACTTCAAACACAGCGTTTGTCATCACGACAAGTCTTTAAAATTGAACTTAGCGAAAACGTTGAAAATGTGCATTTTTCTGTTGTAATGCGGCGTCAAAAATAGATGTGCCGTCGTAAGAGGAAATGTAGCGGGGCGGTGCCTGCGAGGCGTGACTGCGCTGACATAACATCCCGCCTGCCTGCTTTGTTCTGTTCTTTCACCTGTCCGTCAGGTAAACACTGCGCTAACAAAGCGGCCTCGTGAGACAACAAGGAAAAGCATTCCCTGTCTTGCAGAACAAGCAGGAACAAATATTGCCACAGACACGCGCCGTGTGACGGCAGCATCGGAAAGGTCTGAAAGTGTGCTATTCTGCTGAGCTGAGTTGGCAGAAAGAGCTATGTAAAAGATCTTGTAATCCAGCCAGCCACGAATAACCAATCAATTAATTATAAACTGCCACTGGGAAAAGTCCTACCAAGGAGGTTAAGAAGGTTTTTTTAACCTCTTTGGTCCTATCGTGTGAAATTCTAAAGAGTATAGATGATTACACCGGCGGCAGAGAGCACCATCTGCCCCGTAGAGAACCCACGCTAGCTACGTAGGCCAAGTCACGAGTGACTGGATTCTAGGTTATGTAAAGATATTATTTTAGTAAAATGCGACATTCTATCATGGTATGTCATGTCCTGTAAACTAATACTAGTACACTTATTTTCATAGGCCCAACAGATCTGAGCGGAAATCTCCCGTGTGAATTTCCGAATTAGCAAAGTCTCAAGATAATTACATTTTGTTTTGACTCGTGTTCGCCATCGTGCTTCTATTTTGTGCAACATCGTTATGAAAATCAGCTAGCACAGGCCATGTTGTCGGATGCCTTATATGTAAATACAACCAGTCACTTGCTTATTTATTTTCGCCCTTAACGGAGGTGTTATTTTAAGTCAGGTTGTTCCTACACGGTCTTCTGAACAGGTGTTGTTGAAACGGTCAAGAGATGTACACAAACAGGGCACGGTCACAAAGGTCGTGCGGTCGTCGTACGATTGCTAACTTCAGGCGTTTTTGGGAGGACAACCATGAATGTTTCCTTCAGAGTACAACTGTCTTGCAACACAAAAGGCTGTCTTAGGTCCTTGTCGGTGGTTAGTTCTGTTACAGTCTGCTTGAAAATCCTACCGCATCAAGATAGTACGACGAACGTACGACCCATGTGACCGCGCCTTTAAATTTATGACCCCCGCCCAAAATAAGGGAGGTATGTTTTTTTCTATGAAGGGCGTCGTTCACACCCAGTGTATTGAATTTGTTGAGGATTGTGCCGAAAGTTCTTGAGGATTGGGCCGACTCTATAAATACATAGTCAGACTTGCACACGTTGACAAATTCATGGTAACTCTAGATCTGTTGCTGGGGTATCTAACGCACGTCATTGCTCAAACACATGACCTCACATCGCTCTGCTCATGAAAGAAGCCTTGTAAAGTCATTTCGTCTATCAACATGTCCGCAATGACATCATATGTCACCCTGGATACTTCCTGTATAAAACACGTTAAACGTAGCGAGACATTCGCAGACACGATTCATGCATAACTGTGTACATTCCTTGGTTTATGTACCGATTACAAGTGCGCAAATACTCCACATTACCCTGAATTCGAACCCTTCTTTTCGTAGAAAAGCAACAAACGCAACACTCAATGGCACACGCGCGTCCGCCACCTGTGAACTATTGTGATTTCTTTACAATATGATTGGTGCTGTAGAAATCTAAAACTCAATACTCATGCCCTGTAAAACCGTATCTCTTATTTGCGGCCTCCATACTTATAAATGTTGGTTTGAGTGTGAATCTACTGTATTGTCAGAAGCTTAGAAATGGCACACAGTTGTCAGAAGTTTGGAACTAGTTGGCTATGTTATTTTTAGATCGCAACAACGACTTTTTGTCAGGCTACATTTGTCCATTTTGAATCTTTCTTTGAGTCAAGTGTTTGTTGTTTTCATAAGACAGCGATTCCTTGTATTTGTCCTTGTTAAGTGTTCAAGTCGAAAACACCTGCCGACAACAAAATGGAGTGAAAGAAGCGAAGCGGAGCGTGGCGTTTCCTTGTGCGTCCACCCCTCCCTCTCCTCCGCAGGTCGTTACGGGTTAGGTAGACAGTATAGTGCAGAAACACTTATCGACAACAAGACGGTGTGTAGGAGGATTTGTTGTCACCAAGGACGTTACATGATGTCATTATTGCCAAGAAGGAGTCTCACTAAGGTCTTGTAAGATTATTTAAGGAATACCATGCCCATAGTATAGTGATGGTCAAGACAGCATCTTGTACATGAAGAAATGCGTTGTTATAATGTAGGCCTCCCCTATCTATAAGTTTGTGTAATTGTTTTGGCAGATTTTTCACGTTTCTCCACTGTTTTCCATGATCTGCAAGATCAGTATCTGTATATGTATATCCAATAAAACCACCAATCATAACTTTGTGCTTCACAGTCACGCTGCGACAGCTGCTTATGTTACACGGGACAACCTGCCACACCTGAACATTTGCACATTGCACATCAATCCTCAGACGCACCCATTTCCAATGGGTGTTGCCGATATGTATTCTGTAGAACCCAAACATTACCACAATGATTACATCATGGCAGAGTTTACACATCGCCTGAGTTTCCTCTTTTCCCAGAACACGGAGTAGTGACCTAAGTACAGAGAAAACAGAGACTTCCTTTTAAATAAACTCACATCACCTTACAAAGGCTCAGATCACCTTACAAAGTACTAGATCAGCATTCCATCGAAACTAGGCCTGGTTCACGTAATGCTATTAAGGCACGCCAAGCTCATGTGAATGGGGACGATAGGATTTGTGGTCTGCATATGAATACTCTGCAGTATGTAGGAAAGCCACCAGGGGCCTCACAATCCAATGATTTCCAGTTTTTGCCGCGGCCGCACCCTACCAACACACTAAATTTGAATTCAATCCACCCAGTCGTTCTTGAGATATCCTGTTTGCATACAGACAGATAGACACACACACACACAATACATACACACACATACAAGCACGCGCACACACACACACACACAACACAACCTCCATGACATACATCATGGGGATGAGGTGAAGGAGGTGTGTAAAGAATGTGGCTTTTTACTTGAGCAGTTCATGTCATTTCTTTTTGTTGATTGTTTCCCCATAACAGATCAGATCAATCCTCAGGCGGAGCCATTTCCCGTGGGTGTTGTAGTATGTATTATATAGAACCCACCTGTAAACATCACTACACTGATTACATCATGACAAAACCGCGTAACTTCCTCTGTACCTAGAAGTACTGGGCGGGTCAGAGTCGTTAAATCGTTTGCTATGTTAGAAATGTCGCATGTCCGTCTCTAGGATAATTTGTTGGCCTTTTGAAACAAAGGCTCTTTTCTTGCCAGTAGTAAGAGCAAGCACGTCACATCCACACCTGGGTGCCGTAAAACATTAGCAGACATGACTTTTAGCTTGGGAATTGCCACCCTAACATTTCTCGGCGCCCACCCTCTCACCATAATGCTCTCAGTATTTCTCGAAGGCACGCAAGGCTGTACATGGGTCTAATCGCAGAGCAAACGGGACCTCTCCTTTTAATAAACCCAGGGCTCAGATCACCTTACAAATTCTCAGAACAACGTTCCACAGAGGATATATCCGCTAAGACAAGGAAGTGTCCTGGCAGGTCGAGCGTGTTACCCCCGTATGCAGGCACTGTACAAGCCTTCAGAACACCTGTTTTCTGCACGCGTCTTTCATACATCACCGCGTTCAGGAATATCATTTCCACACTGCGTCGTTTGTAAATACAACCCAACAACATCGATTACCGATATTCTATGTCGATTATGAGGTAAATTCTTCGGGTATTGGTTAGATACTTTTGTTTCTTTGTTCTTTCTTTGTCAAGTTGTTGAGAGTTTCTGTCTTTTCTACAAATCACAGAGAGGAAGAAGGACATAGATAGAGGGAGAGAGAGAGAATACGAACAACCAAGAGAGCGAGGAAGAAAAAGAGAGAGAGAGTCAGAAATCCAGTAGGCTTTTGGCCATACTCAAATACATGTTTTTGTTCTTGTTGGCAAGGAAGCCCTGGGGTACAGATAACCCAACCTTCAACGACGTGAGATTCTGTTATTGTCACAACCGAACGAGATATCATGGAATCGTCATGAGAAGTAAAACTAGATGTACTCTTGTCCTTGACATTCAAACTTCTGGTCGGTTCCCCTACTAATCCTGTGGTGCCGGCGGGTATAACATGGTTTGCGTTCTTGCAAATCTTTTCTTTTTCCGCCTTGTTCTATGCACGACCTGTTGCGGTTAACTGTAAGAGATTAACTGCAAAGGCAAAGGGTGGCCATGTACAATACAGTGTAGCAGAAGCCCATGTCTTGTTGTGCTGAGTTTAGTCTTCTTCTCACACCACTTTGCATGTACTCGCAGCGGCACAAACAAACTTGTTATGTTTCAGACATTATGTTCCCCAACCGCATAATGCGATTATTGCCGTGTGTGAAGTATTTGTAACTCTACTCACCTCTCTGGTTTTTCCTAGACTACTTACTTGTAAGCACTGGAATGTTTTGCTGTGACACGACTAAATCTAGAATTCAGGATAGGCCTTCTCAACTTCGAAACAAGTTACCAAAAACGTTTACTTTACATGGCTGTCTTTGTTCTCAGTGCCTGTGCCAAAATTGTACATTCGAACAGTTTTATATGTTCAAGGCGAGACACTCTGTTGTTTGTTTTGCGTAACAGGTAAACCGACTTAAGGTACAACACACCACATTATATACAAACTGCGTAAAACTGGATTGTAAGATTTGATCCAGTAACACCGGGACAGACGCTTACTCTTTTCGGTAAATGTGACTCTCCCAAACACGAGATCTCCGGCTTTACGCCCCATACAAGAGGACGTCCCTAGCAGAAGAAAGGTACTCATGTTCACCTGAGTCGTTTGAGGAGTAGGGTCTCTTCCCAAGGCCTGCTAGGTATTTGTACCGAGAGCCTTTAGAATTATTAGGCCCTAACTCAACCAAGAACCCTAACTACACGACCACCTTATCCTTGCACCGTTACGTTTTATCTTTTACTATCACCCAGTATCTAAGAAGGTGATTGGTAACGTGTACTTACCCACTAGCACTCAGATCAGTTCCTGTGACGAACGGGGCCGCAGCCACCACTATCCCCACAAGCATCAAGACAAGGCGACCCGCCATCTTGGCACCTTATAGCGCTTCTGTAAGTTGAGAAAGACCCTCTTAGCCGTACAGCGTGTCTTCTCCCCTTACTGAGTGGGAGTGCACAGGTTGGCTGACTACGGCGTAAAGTCTTGACGTACCGGAACGTAAACAAGAAACCTGTTTCTTTGTTTAGCCGCCAGCAAGTGCACGGATTGGCAGATGTAGAACAACAATGTGTACGTCACACGATATGCTAATTATCTACCGTTCATTGCATGGCTCAGTTGAGTCTTTTTAAAAGTGACATAATCATGGAAATGCCTCGCTCAAGTTCACTGCGTAGTTGCTCAGTTTATGGTGTTACTTTTCCACTGGTATATTTTGGGACTTAGGCTAACGTCATTTTCAAACCAGGGCCCGGTCGGGCTGTTTGTGGAAACGAAAAATAGAAATGTATACGTAAAAATATACACAAATAATGCCCACGACTTTTCTCTTACGTCTTGTGTAGTTTGGTGTCTTTTATATCATACGTTTCGTTTCCGAAAGCTGCCCGGCCAGGCCCCGGTTTGGAAATGTGACGTAGTTTGTCCCATCGTCCCATGCCCCTTTATGAAGCACATCAGGGCCGACCTTTTCTATCAGTGTGCCCCCTTCATCCGTTCCTAACAGCATGGTGATACTGTTAACGTTATCTGGATACATTGAACAATTACAACTGAAGAAGAAACGTGTACGGAATGAAAAGGTTCCTTGATCCAACTCCATTGCCCTAGATTAAGTTGAGTCGTTTTTAAAAACATCGCAAGATAATTGGATTCTCTTGTTTACCCCCATTTTCCACGCACATTAAGCGATTTTCACCCAATGATCTGTCCGCCTATGGACACAATAGCTGACCCATATGTACCCACCAAACCGACTTTTGCAGGCATTTTAGTCTCTACCAGACTAAAGTAATTACGCTGACTACAGAGTAATTTACCAGGTCTGGCTACCAAATGGTATCATTTGCCCGCGTGTAAGAGTTTTGGGTTTCGAACATATCTCGATACGAGAGACTAAACTGTATTGCAGGGCATCTTCAAACCGCATGGTGCTGCTGTTGTCAGTACGTGCATGACGCTTTGACGTGCCCCCGAGAGTAAGGTTACTGAATGGTACGGTGAAGATCCGGAGACCTCAAGGAGGTAATGATGAAACCAATGAAGATATCTTGACCAATGAAAGTCAGCAAGCGGTGTTACTTTAATTTTTGACTGCGTCAAACTTATCCTATATCTTTTCTTCAAAATAAACATACGTTCAATATAAAAATACTGTAAATGCAGGGATTCAGTTTCGCGGTAGCGGGAAAGGGACTTTTCGCGGTGGTTTTAAGTTCGCGGTAGCACCATGCACTGTAATCTCTTACTGCCATGGAAAATGTACGCGGTGGTTTTAATTAAGTTCGCGGTGAAGCGGCCACCGCGAAAACCGCGAACATTAAATCACCGCGAAAGTTCCTACATTTACAGTATTTTCTCCTTTCCTAGAACACTCTAGCATAGTTATTAGCCTCCCATGAAGTGAAAAATAGCTCTCGTCTATTTATGCGTAATAGTAGCGTTATACAAGATTCTACAACGACAATCTCCATTTTACAACACGCTTGCATTGCTTAAAACTGTAAAACATAATCCAAAAATCCACATCCAAATGATAATATCTACCATACCTATCAGCCATCATTGACCTTCAATTAATCACACAGCGATCTTTTTCTTACAACATTCTGTCCCAGATTTGCCTATATAGTGCAAACTGCAAACGTAATATAAAAAGGCACACAAATGTGCGTTTCCTTTGTATGTAGGAATCACACTGTTCTTGGTTATGTTAAAACTACTCTGCTTAAAGTTCGCCAATCTGATGTCACGGCGTTCAGATGATGCCAAAGGTCCCGGAGGTATCACTCCACAGCAGCCCTATTTGCCTCCTCCTAAAAATTTGCAAGATATCAAAAACAACTTCACAAATTTTATATTGCCGTTTAGCAACCACGCTTAGTACTTGGTAACCGCTACTTCATATTTCTCTAAACAAACTGCGATGAGATATCAAAACCTGGAGGTCCACTGTAGTTCCAGGGAAAGCTACCAGGGGACCCAAAATCTAATCATTTCTTTGATAGGACAAGACCTAACTTCATATCAATGTATGACAATCCATCTATACCCTTAAAACCAGACTTTTAGCCTAGCCATAGGCCGGCAAACTCTCCATCAATTACAAATCCCCGGAGTGCTTATCTAAGGTCCTCGGGAAGACCAGCCTTCGCTGCCGAGCACATTCTCTGAAGGCCCTGGCTAAAAGTGTGGTTTCCAGGGTAATCCATCTATATAGCTTCACGGGTATTGCTACCAAAAGCATAGCCCCGACAAAGGAAATGAGATGATTTTATAGATATCGCTGTCTACCTCAATTTCCTTGCATAATTGCTGTGTGTTGTAACCCGCGTAGCTATCATACTGCTTGTTTTACCATACAGTAATGCGTTGTCGTCTATGGTATAATAAATCACAAAAATACAAACATGGTTTCCTCACCTCCCTCACAGAAGGCCTCCCTGCCACACTGTGTACAGCGGCCGGGCACGTTGGTGCAGGGGCAGCCCCGGTTCTGGCAGCAGGGGCAGGTCAGGTTGATGTTGTTGTCTCTGGGACACTGGCAGCCGGTCTCAGACAGCGTCCAGGCGTCTATCCCAGCTAAAAAATGACGTTTTACACACACACGTATTTAGTATTCTTTAATATAAGATACCAAACATTTCAGATACACAAAATAGTAAGCAAATTAACAAATACCCAATCTAGTTGCTTGAGTAACTCTCGTATTGTGTACATCGACAAATAGATTATCATTAATAGATAGACAAACAGGAACATACTGTCGTCCAGAAGTCCACACTTGTGCCCATACCCACACTGCACGCACTGGAAAGACTGCTCCTGGGGAATACAACGTGTCACATTGTCACTTGGTGTCAATCATATCTAAACAAATATTATACATTTTAACTTTAAATTGTTGCCTGATTTGGGAGATACGCCGCTTGAAGCTTTATGGGGATCGACTAGTGATGATGCTGTTTTTGAAATATAACGTTATAATAAGAATGGAAGAATAATGCATTACTTTCTGATTAGGGACAATGCCTACAGGACAGTGAAGAGTGCTGTGTACATGTACCTGGGTGCACTGGCAGCCGCCAGCCACACAACAGGGGCAGTCAAACCGGGAGTAGTCATAGTAACACTGGCATCCGGTGGAGTTCTTCGTCCAGTGGTCTCCAGATTGGATAAGCCTTGCTTTAATGTCTGTTAACAGAGAGATGTGCATGTGTTCATTTGTAACACACACAAATATATATATATATAACTCACTGTTAATCGACGGCTTAAGTCTTTGTCTATACACGTTTGTCTATTAACCTTGTCCAGGAAAGACAATATTACTTCTTTTATTCCTTCCTCCTAAGATTGATATACAGAAATAGATACTAAACAAGGCCAATATATAACAGCCTATTTCTGAGCTATACATTGACAAATGTTGATGACACTAAAGTGTAGACAGCCGATGTGAGTGCAATATATATGCATATACAAAGACGTGTATAGTCACCGATTTCGCAGTAGGTCCCGGCAAATCCTGGAAAGCATCGGCACTCGTTGGGGGCAGTGCATTTCCCTCCCACGTCGCAAGGGGGATCACAGACAGCTGCAACATGTTCAAACAAAGAGCAACAAGAATGCTGTAAAAAAACTCGGCGACGTATGGCATAAGTACATAACTTATGTATGATAAGATATCCGCAACCAAAGTGACAAAAGTGTCACAAAAAGGAAAATTTCATCGTTTCTTCTAGGCATTTTAGACGTGTCTAATTAGATATGAAAATAAGCTAATCTGCATAAATCACATCGTATACACCAAAACTACAAATGTCTCAAGTTTTTGATTCTCCTGTCGATTTTTCGACGGATGAGCAGGCAAGCAGGCACTTGCCGGTGGGTTCGGCAACCTGTTTGCCTGACCTGCACATGACTTTTTATGTTGAAGGAGGGGTGTCTCATGTATGAAAGTCCTATCCGTTGCACATACGAAGAATGCTTGTTTAAATGACTCACGCTCGCACAGTCCAGGCGCCTCAGGGTTCAACTGGTAGCCGTCCTCACACAGACACTGGTACCCTCCCTCCGAGTTCTCACAGATCTGCTCACACGGGGGCTCCTCTGCAGCACACTCGTCAATGTCTGTTAAACGTTAAACAGACAAACTTGCTGTGATAAGTGTCAGGTCGGTAAACCATTCAGTATTTAAGTCTCACGTTCCAAAACAAGTATGCGGCAAGCAGTCTAGTAGCAGAGTTTGTTTCTTTTCCATTCCTGGATGAACTTTAGAAAACTCATTAGTATATGGTGCCAACTTCCGGTCCTAGAAAAACAAAGAAATTTTCTTGTGTTGTCACGCACATGTTCTGTCACGCGCATAGTACATTTCGGGATTATAGGATATCTCTGACTGTTATCAAAGATTTTCTAACGGTGTAGAGATTCCTTCAAAAGAGATAATGTGAATGCAATTTTTCCTCACCAACACAAGACCTGAGGTCGTCCTGCAGCAGGAAGCCATCGTGACACTCACAGCTGTAAAACCCGCGGGCGTTCACACACTGGTGCTGGCACCCGTGGTCGTGGGTCGCGCACTCGTCATGATCTGCAAATGAGAAACGCTCGTTTCTGTTACATCAATCTTTGGGTTAGATCTTGCAAGAAGACCCAAGAGTCAGAGGAATGGATGCTAAATGTAACTCTAACTAAGAGACATTGACACTTGTGCCGAATAACTAAAGTGTATAAGATTTCACAGAGAGAAAATGTCAGATTCTAAATGAGCGAACGAAAAACGACCGGATAGTTAACGGAAATGAATTATTTTAACTCAATTCGCAAGAAGAAGAGAAGCTAATTTTGATTTGGAGGAAAAAGGGAAAAAAACTCATACCGAGACAGCTGAATCCATTTCCATCCAGATAGAACCCAGGCAGACACGCGCATGCGTAGCTGCCGTTGGTGTTCATACAGATCTCTTCACAACCGTTGGCGCCTGCGCATTCGTTGATATCTAATGTGATGAAAACCAATTGATTCCGTATCAAGTCAATGATGAACACGATGACTTGACAGCTTGACAGAATGCAGAGAGTACAAAGAAATGGATTTTCAAACAGGGGAACCAGCAAGAACATGTGCTGGTACTTGGTCGCATAGTCATAACGTAGTTACCCACCACAATAAGCAACAAAACAACAAGACGTCATTAGTTATAATAGCACTCACCGACACACGTCTTCCCGTCGTCGTCCAGCAGGTAGCCATCGGGACAGTAACACCTGTAGCTTCCCGCCATGTTCTGACAGAAGTCACAGCCGTGGTCGTCAGTTGCACATTCGTCATGATCTGCATGGGGGCGTGGTTGAAAAAATAAGTGATGCTCCGAGACAAGTTAATACGACTTATCCTCAAAGGTATACTATGAATAGACCAAAATTAGTTAAAGGCAAGAAGTATGGAAACTTTTACCTGAACAGCCTTTGTTGTTACCGTCCAAGACCCAGCCTTCCCGGCATCCGCAGCGATACGAACCCTGTTCGTTGGTGCAGTTGTGTGCACATCCGCCATTGTTGAGCGTACATTCGTCAATGTCTGAAAACACACGCGTTTTCGATCACCTTGATTAATGCCATAACCTGAAATAAGCCAGGTTGATCATTTAGAATGTTACCTTTGATGAAGAAAAATGGTGTACATTTTGCACTGCTAGCTAATATGTTACAGAATAAGAAGTTACAAGATGGTGAAGTTACTATTGCATGTACCGTTCTCACACCGATCTCCGTCGAAGCCGGGCTGACAGAAGCAGACATCCGGGGCATCACAGACTCCGCCATTCTCACAGGGAGGGTCGCACACAGCTGTAGAGGAATTCATATAGCATTGGGGATTTAGTGCATGTGATTTAACTTACAATAAGTACAGTTGCTTTCTTGCTACAGGCACTTGTACTTATCGTAACGCCAACTAGATAGGTCGTAATATTTAATTAAGTTGGTACATGTCTTAATAACATAGTAGCTTAATATAACTGCCGACGTTTGAATGGAGGCCGTCTGCCACCTTCTTCAGGGCTTACAATACGGTCCCAAACGTAAAGTATTGTCACATACATGTCATATACCCTAAATAATGTGACAGACGGTTACTCCTTGGTTGTGAGTAATTTGCTATTCACTATAGCGATACATGCATCTGTGTAGTTGTTGTACGTTGATAATTCACAATGTACAAGGTGTGCGCGTGTCATTATCTTCCAGTACGCATTGTTTGATGACGATGGTATCCTCAGTGTTACCGTACTTACGCTCTTGGCAGGCATCTCCAGCGAACCCGGCCACACATTCACACACGCCCGGACTGGCGCAGCGTCCGCCGTTAGCACAGCCCTGTGGGCATTGGGCTGCAAGGAGAAGAGAGATCATATACTTTACAGTTGACGGTAAACGCATGTTAAGCACAAGATTTTGTATTTGAAACAAAATTATACATGGTAGATTGTACTCCAAAAGATGCAGCCGTTCTTTACATTCCGTTTATTTTTAAAAGTCGGGTCTACTATCAACATCCGTTTGGCAAGTTGCTTGCCCTTTTTTACAAAGTCCCTACTGTATACATGATAACTTGTTCAGTGAAAGGCCAAGCTCCTTCCGCCGATACGTAAGTCATATTGTAACTGATCGTATCATGGTTTTATGGGCACTGTTTGCTAGGCACAGCTACGGTTTATTTTCACGTAAACACTCACGTTCGCAGGATGTCCCGTCGTCCCCCAGGATGTAACCGTCCGTACAGGAACACTGGTACCCGTGCCCCGGTGCGTTCTGGGTACAGGTCTGACTACACGGGTTGCTCGCACATTCATCGATATCTGGAACAACGAACAGTAAGTTTACATCTCCTGATCTCAGGGAGGGAGCGACCTTCACACAGTTAGTATGAACAAAGTACACAAAGACGCCCACAAAGACAACACAGCGATGTATCTATCTACCTTCTACTAGTGCATATATACACGTGCGTCTACTTCTTTTAGGCTAACGTCACATTTGCAAACCGAGGCCCGGCTGGGTTGTTTGTGCAAACGAAAAATAGAAATGTATATGTAAAAAATATGCACAAACTAGAAAGGCCGACATTTGCTTAGGAGCAAATACAGCATATTGCAATCCATCCTCATCCTTGAAAAATCCCAAAATTCAACAATTTGAAGTAATGTTTGCTCAAAGGGAAAATGAAGTACTGTGGGCACTTGTCCTACACACCTTCATGCCGAGTTTTAGGTCATTTGGTTTCAATATAAGGGCATAGGAGCCAAAAATATACATTTTTAGTTAAAAAGGGCTAAAAATCCCAAAATAACTCATTTTATATGTGCTCTATGAAGAAAGTGTTGATGGGGTCCTGTTCTCATATGTCCAATTTACCTTTGTACCAAATGTCAGGTCATTTGGTTTGCATACAAGGGCATAGAAGCCAAAAATATACATTTTTAGTCAAAAATGACTGAAAACCCCAAAATAACTTATTTTTAAAGTGATCTATGAAGAAAGTGTCAATGGAGTCCTCTGAGCATATGTTCAATGCGCCTCTGTATCAAATATCAGGTCATTTGGTTTCTATACAAGGGCATAGGAGCCAAAAATATACATTTTTAGTCAAAAATGGCCAAAAACCCTAGAATAACTCATTTTTGGAGTAAACAATGAATAAAGCGTTGATGGGGTTCTGTGGTCATATGTCAAACGCACCTATGTACCAAATTTCAGGTCATTTGGTTTTAATACAAGGGCATAGGAGCCATAAATATACATTTTTAGTCAAAAATGGCCAAAACCCCTAAAATAACTCATTTTTGAAGTGATCTATGAAGAAGGTGCCGATGGTTTTCTGTGCTCATATGTCCAATGCACCTCTCTACCAAATTTTAGGTCATTAGCTTGTAATACCAGGGCACAGGGGCCCAAAATATACATATTTTGTCTAAAAATGACCAAAAACCCTAAATATCATAAATTCTAAGGCCTCTATCAAGAAAGTGAAAAAAACGCCTGGGGGTATTTGCTATCCCTACCACCTTGCCAAATTTCAGCTCATTTGGCCCAAAAATGAAAAAGTTGAATCAACTTGAAGATTTTGACAGGAGAAGAAGAAACTCAGCAAAAACAATATATTGCAATCCCATACTATGTATGGATTGCAATATAATAATGCCCAAGAGGATTCTATTTACGGTTTGTGTCTGTTATTAAATACTTCAGAAAGCTGCCCGACCGGGTCCCGGCTTAGAAATGTGACGTATACGTAGGGCGTACTGGGTGTTATATGTAATGTAGAAATGTCCTACTCACCGTTACAGGTCTTCCCGTTCCTGGCCAGCTCATAGCCGTCCTCACAGCCGCAGCTGTAGCCGCCGTGAGAGTTCTGACACTGCTGCTGGCACCCGTGGTCACCCGCAGCACACTCGTCATGGTCTGGTGTGATATTAAGAAGGAGAAGAAAACAAGAGAGAGATATGTAAGAATATGATTAAAAGGTATTTCGATGGGACAAGGTGAAGCTCACTGCATCCTCTTTAAGCCGTAATCTTCTAAACACTAACAACAGAATTCTAGTTTTCTTAACATGCCTTAGACCGTCTTGTGCTATGTCAAATGATTGATAATGAGACAAAGCTATCATTTAAGTATAAGTTCTACTTATAGAAAACCGCACCAAAAACAGATAAGCTTGACAATACATGTAGGTGGTCCTCACCTGAACACCCTCGCCCATCGCTGTCCAGCACGAAGCCCTGTCGACAGGAACAGGTGTAACTTCCCCTGGTGTTAGTACAGGTTTGGTCACAGCCTCCGTTGTTGCTGGAGCACTCATTCTTGTCTGTCAAGGATGAACGTTCAGGTAAGCAATAGTACACCTACACCAAACAAATGAGACCAACACCAAACAGCAAAAATCTACAATGATTTTCAGTACCAGATCTTCATAATATCTTTTTCTAATATGACTGGAAAGCAGACGTAGAGAGATAAACACCGAATGGTTGAGACCACAACGGATGAATGTGAAAAAAAACACCACTCACCTGTCTGACAGCGGCTTCCCGTGAAACCTGCAGTACAGGTACAGACGCCAGGAGCAGTGCAGGCCCCGCCGTTCTGACACGCGGTGGAGCAGATCGCTGAACGGTAAACTCTTTTTTTAGAGTTGAATGGAATTTTATATCATTAAGAGTTAATGTCTTTCTCTATCATTCTACCTTACAATTATACAGTAGCCCTTTCGTCCTATTACTCCGTCTTCAGCTAGACAGGTTTCGATGAAAGTTCAATACACGTATATGGAGTTTTAGCCTTCTGAAATGAATTAAAATGTAAAGTCTCCAACTTACGTATCGGGCAGGAGTTGCCTGACTGCCGCCAGCCGGTGCAGCACTCGTAGGCAGTCCGGTACACCGTGCGCTGCATCTGTCTGTTCCGCACACTGTACACGGTCCTAGAAACATATCAGCAGATATTAACATAGATAACTGACGTGTAGTATAATCATTAAACGCAGCTTGTCCCGAATATCCAGTGTAAGTCCTTCAATATTCTGGATGAACTTTTTTTCAAACGATACGTAGCCAGCTGTTTATTCGACGTAAGAATTATTCATACGGCAACTGGCAAATCAACGTAGTGGTGCCTTCTTTGAAATTCGGATATAGTATAGCCATCTCTAGTTGACTTTACAAAAGATAAAGAGCGTGACACTGTCTTTTTATGCATAGAGCAGTTGTGAAGACTGTGACACTGACCTGTATTTGGTACAATCACGGGTAAAGAACAACCATGTCTTGCATTTACTGGTGTATCGCTGACTCCTGCTTGCTCGCTCCGTTACCGTGTAAGGCTGCAGATACGCCGTCCGGCGGGAGCACACATGGGCACTGGAGGTAAGGATAAATAAGTGCTTGGCAGCTTGCAAACACAAAATACCACTGTACTTCCCTGACGCGTCGCCAAAATATGGCAGACATGTCAAGACGTGTATCATGTTGTAGCCAAAAAACAAAACAAGCTTACATAACGTTACATGTTTATTTTTCATTAATAGAAATGGCATTGAACTCCAGGCAAAAATTGTTCCGCAAAATGAAAGAAGTATCGTTTCAGAGGGCGACAATTCAAAATTATTCCGGTTGAGTATGCCTCCAAAACCCCATGGGATCGTCGCCCCTTTGGCGCTTGACATGGTGAAAATTTGGTTGGCAATATATCGACCCCCATACTAAATCTCCTGGCATCACCTCTGTCTTGTGCGTGTCACTGACGAATTCAATTTCTGACTGTTGGTTTCCGTGAGCAGTTTGGTGCCATTGCTTTCCCATGACCAGGTGGGTGTTGCCGATATGCATTGCGTAGAAGTCACTCGTAAACATTACCACAATGAGTACACCATGATAAGGTTTACACTTCAACACCGCAAATTCCTATGCAAAAGCACTGTTTCTCATGGAGGCCCTCTCCTCTTACATGTAGTCATGACATGTATGACAGTAAGATCAACGACTTGATCCTAATCGTAGAGGAAACAGACATTCTCTTTTCGATGAACTCAAGGCTCAGACTTCCTTCAAAAATTCCAAGAACAACGTCCCACCGAAGATAATCCGCTAAGACAAGGAAGTGTCCTGTCAATTCAAGCGTGTTACCTATCGGCATGCGGGAACCCTACAAGTCTTCAAAACAAAACACCTGTTTTGCATACGTCTGTCATACTGGTGCGTCGATCGGGGTTACAGTTCCAAAACATATTTTACCGATATTCTATGTCAATCATGAGGTCCGTTCTTCGGATCTTCCCAAAAGTATTGTTTTTTTTTCTGAAGCCTGTAGTTTAGTGGTTGGGTACGCAATGAAAGGGCGCCCATGGACAGCCATGTACCATAAGTGGCAGACGAAAAAGGCACCAGATTGTTAACACCACGCACTTCACATAAACAGAACTGTTATCACAGTTGAACATGACTGAGCATATACATGTATACATACATATGTATGTGCATGCCCCTGTCGACATGTCACACACATCGTACGGCAACAAGTTGAAGACATTCTTGTGACCGTCGTGAATGTGTTTTACGTACAGAATTCAGCTGTTTTTATACGAAAAAGTATATTATCAACGGCCGTTTTTGTCCTACTCTCGCCGAAAATCGCACCACCAAAAGACGTTGTTGAACTGTTCTTTTGTTTACACACGTCCCCTAGGCGTCGTCGGATAAAGAACTGAGTGGCTGTTCTAGCAGACAAGACATCGAGAGGTCACTGATTTGATTTCTGGCATTCCTGGCGAGATGTAGTCGTAGTACCCTTAGGAAATGCACTGTACACGTACGACTTTGTTCACTCCACCCGAGCGTAAAAATGAAACTGACTTCGGTTGGGGAGGTAAATACCGTGCCCTAGGCACAATGGATAACAACACACTGTAATAACGACTTCAAAACGACCATGGGACTACTTTTACCTACCTACCTTTGCATTTTGCCCATATTAACAGTTAATTAAGGAAGCGGAATTCTAGCTGCAATGTTGCTACAAACGTACCAATGGGGTGTCTTTTTTCCCAGTGGCTTATGCCAGAATTAATCCAACACTTTCGGGCCTTTCAAGCAGACCCATGCCTTCACATTTTATCAAATGGCCTCGTGAAATCATAAGATGACGTACAATGTATGGACGAGTAACCTACCCTCTAGCGTTCAGACCAGCTCCGAACGGGGCCACCGCCACCACAATCCCCACAAACATCAAGACAAGGCGCCCGGCCATTGCTTCCGTGAGTGGAGAAAGACCCTCTTAGTCTCAGTCCTACAGCGTGTCTTCTCCCTGAGTCCTCTCTCTCCTTACTGAGGGTACGCGGGTTGGTTATCTGACTACAGTAGAATCTTGACAGACGTAAACAAGAAACCTGTCTCTTTATTAGCCGCAGGCAAGTCCACGGATTGGTTGTTGCCAAATACCTGTCCAAGTAACAAGGTGTGCGTCACAGGATATGCGAATAATATGTTCCCTGTGTGACCACCTTGAGCCTTTTTTTGAAGTCTTCTGATCAACTTCGCTGTCAGCCGTCCAAGATCAAACGTCGCCTGATCACTCAAGACAGGAAAGAAGCCCTTGGTTTGTGCATGGCACTCACGGACTGGTCTGAAGTGTACAGTGCAGAGACAGTGGATGAGAAAGTTACCACTGTCAACAACATCGTGCATACTATGATGGACACTTGTGTACCTCTCAGGTCGAGCAGAATTCGCAACGTTGAGAAGCCCTGGATGACTAGACAATCAAGGCAGCAGTCAGAGAGAGACAATCAGTGTTTCAGAAGTATGGAAAAACTGATGACAGGTGGAAAAAGCAGGGAAATCACATCCAACGTCTTATACGAACGCAGAAGAAAAAGCACTATGACAGGTGCATAGCAACGTTAAAGAAGACACACCCCAGAGACTGGTGGCGTTTTGTAAATACTTAGCTGGGACGTACTCGAAGGTCAAAAGGGAAAACCACCTGGACTGATGTCTCAGATAACCAAGTAGCGGACTTACTGAATGACTACTTTGCAGAGGCCTGGTCGGACAGCAGCACCTACACTCTGTTCCCTCTCCTCGCTGGCTCTGACGAACTATGCAGCATAGGCCAAGTGAAAGTCAACCTGAAACACCTGCAACACGGAAAGGCGTGCGGACCGGACAACATCCCCAACTGGGTCCTGAGTCTGTACTGCGAGGACCTAGCTCCTGTCGTCAGCCACTTGATGAACTTTTCCTACAACGCTGGCATCATGCCGTCTGGCTGGAAAATGGCAAATGTCTGCCCTATCCCCAAAACGGCTGTCCTCACCAGCAAGAAAGATTGGAGACCGATTTCTTTTATCTCTTTCTTAGGGAAAGTTCACGAACGACTTGTACTGGACAAGTTCTTTCCCATGATGCAACCCTGGATCAAAGGCCAATATGCCTATATGCCCAAATGTTCTACAACACTCGCACTCGTCAAAGCTTATCAAACCTGGCTGTCAAACCTGAACAACAGTAACACATCCATGGTTCGCGTGCTGTTGGCAGACATAGTGGATCACGGAATCCTTCTTCAACTCCTGGCAGTCCGTGGCACTCCACCTAAGATGTTGGCCTGGATTCATTCAACTGAGGATTTTTTGCCAATTTAACCCCCCTAATCAGATCAGTAAAACTTGACCTATTCTGTGCTGCTGCAGATCTTCTTCCCCAATCGATGCATAATTCAGCCCGTTTTGGGGCTGCGAAGCACATCTTTTGAATAAAGTATGAATGACGTAATGAGAAAATGATCATCTTCATTGCACGACAATCGTACAGGGCACAACGTATGGTATTTTCTGCTATATAACTGCAACCACTCTGTGAGACTAATCTATCTAACACAAGACTATATAATACGGGGTAAGAATGTGCTTTTACAATTACCGGTTAAATTGTTAAGAGCAAATGTCTGTAAGGATCAAACAATGGTGGCAAAGGTCAAAAAATCGATTTGGCTCATATTTTGCACAGTGATAGTACTTGGTCCACAACCCCTCAAAATAGCTTTCTTTTAGATCAAAACTCCTTGTTGCCATGGTAACGGGCCAACAAAGTTTTCTGGCCATTTTCCCCAATTTCCGCATCTCAAAAACACGGAAATCAGCATACTTTACGGCATTGCCACTCCAACACCTTTTATTGTATCGTCAAAACAAAACAAGATCTGAATAGACCAACATTTTGGCTTTTTAGAAATTGTTGTGAAATTTCCAACGAGATAAAATTGAGTTCTTGGGCAGCATCAAAACAATACAATGTTTCAAGCTTCAAAATAACGTAATTTTTGGCCCAACTTTGTAACGCCATAAGTGCCGAGCTGGTAATTTTTTTGACTTGAAACTTGTACCCTGTATAGATGATTGATATATCTATCAAATGCATTGTTGCAAAGTTTGGGGTCTTGTTTGGTTGTCACGTGGTCGTCCTCAAAAGTAGGCCAGTTTTTGCGTTTGACGAAAATTGTGAATTTTAGCCATGTTCAAAGTACTACATGTGACAAAATAAAACAGAAATCTAACTCAACTTCTTGTCAAAGAGAGATCTATGTATTGTCTATTTAATAAATGCTTGAAGAGTTTTAGATCGTGACGTTTAGTCACGTGGTTGTCCCTGGAAGTAGGCCATTTTTTTGCGTTTGGCAAAATTTTGAATTCTAGGCATGTTCAAAGGCTTTTCTGTGACAAAGTGAATTTGAATTCTGATTCAACTTCTTGTCAAAGGGAGACCTAGGTATTGCCTATCTAATAAATGATTTCAGAGTTTTGTGTCATAAAATGTAGTCCCGTGGTTGTCCCTGAAAGCAGGTCATTTTTTGCATTTGGCGAAAATTGTGAATTTTAGCCATGTTCAAAGTACTCTACGTGTAAAAAGAAATCTAACTCAACTTCTTATCAAAGGTTAATGTAGACAACGCCTATATGATAAATGTTTGTAGAGTTTCAGATTGTGACATTTAATCACGTGGTTGTCCCTGAAAGTAGGTCACTTTAGATGGAAATTGTAAACTTTAGCTGCATCCAAAGTACAATGCTTAGCAAAGTGGAATAGAATTATGATTAAACTTTTTGTCAAATGTAGCTGTAGGTATTGGCTGTCAAACAATTAATTGTAAAGGTTTGGATCTTGGCGTTGGTTGTCCTCATTGGTTGGTTGGCGTTAGTTGTCCCCATTTTCAGATGTTTATGTTTTACTCCTAGAATTAAAGAGAGCGTTTTTACCTTCGCCCAAAAGGTATGTTTTGGGTAGCGTTTGTATGTATGTTTGTAGAAGACCAGAATAACTCAAGAACGCCTAAATGGATTGTATTGATATTCGGTATGTGGGTATGAGACTTGGAAACGAATAGATTTTGGGCCGCCTAGCGGCCTGTTAAGGTACTGCAAAGGAATTTCCGGGTTTGATATGTCGAGTTCTGAACATGCTGCGGCTATGATTTTTTAGTGGTAGACAGGTCTTGATGCCGAGAGTAAGTGGTGTAGGTTTATGCCTCCTAGCGGCTTGTTTTGAAACTGCAGGACAGGTTTAATGTAGGACTTTGAAAGAGAATAACTCAAGCTTTGAAAGAGAATAACTCAAGAAGGGGTTAACGGATTGTCATGATTTTTGGTATGTAGATAGCTTAAGAGATGCTTTATATAAATACATATTTACTTTACAAATCGGAATCTAATTTACATAAATAATTAGGAAAACAATTAAACACGCCCAGTTCCATTATAGGACCATTAGAAAGTGGCAAATGTAACTGAAATAGGAAAGAATATTGATCAATACATATCATGCAAAATAAAGACCCAATTTGCATAATTGATTAGAAAATGCTCCGATGTCATTGTTGTAAATGACGGGAACTTCTTACTGGTAGCATTTGGAAGTTATGTTCAGGTGAACATTATTGTTGAACATTAGTTATGCAAATGAGGTCCTTACTTGCATAAATTATTACAAAATGCGATGAAAATCTTTTTAACATAGATTGTTTACATCTGTTATTCGGTGGAGGAGATAAAAAAGTAATAGAATCTATACAAATGAAAATCTTATTTGCATAATTAATGACCAAAACAATTAATACAGTAGTTGTAAAGGGTAGAATTATTTGGCGAATGTATGGGGTCGTGGAACTCTAGTATATATTATCTATTTGGTTTTGAGAGATCTGAAACGTTATAAAATGTACTTGAAGTGTTCTTATTCAGGCTTAGAGAAATGATGTTAGAAGACTCTGATACTTTGGAGCAGATGACTTTTGGAAAGTTTGTTTTTGCTAACATTTTACAATGTGCAAATTTCAAACGTTTTTAAACGTTAAAACGATGTCAATGAGTATTGGATTGGCACTACAATGACTGATACTGAATTGAATACAGTGTTTGATCAAAGATTAGTGTTGCATGGCCTCTGTGTCTTTTAAAATAGTGATATGCAATACATAATATGAAATATTGTTTCAGCTACGTTCTGTAATGCGTATCTAAAGGGACGCTCACTAGAATTCATTTGATAGATCTAGATATGGCCTACTTTCAGGGACAACTATGTGACTAAAAATCACTTCTTGAAACTCTTCAAGCATTTATTAGTTAGGCGATACATAGATCTTTCTTTCTTTGACGAGAAGTTGAATCAGTATTCTAATTTGCTTTGTCATGTAGAGTACTTGGTTAGAATGGTAAAATGGCTAGAATTCACAATTTTCGCCAAATGCAAAAATTGACCTACTTTCAGTGACAACCACGTGACTGCATTTCATGACTCAAAACTCTGCAATCATTTATTAGATAGGCAATACCTAGGTTTCTCTTTGAAAGAAGTTGAATCAGAATTTGAATTCAATTTGTCACAGAAAACACTTTGAACATGGCTAAAATTCACAATTTTCGCCAAATGCAAAAAAAGTGACCTACTTTCAGGGACAACCACGGGACTACATTTTATGACACAAAACTCTGAAATCATTTATTAGATAGGCAATACCTAGGTTTCCCTTTGACAAGAAGTTGAATCAGAATTCAAATTCACTTTGTCACAGAAAAGCCTTTGAACATGCCTAGAATTCAAAATTTTGCCAAACGCAAAAAAATGGCCTACTTCCAGGGACAACCACGTGACTAAACGTCACGATCTAAAACTCTTCAAGCATTTATTAAATAGACAATACATAGATCTCTCTTTGACAAGAAGTTGAGTTAGAATTCTGTTTTATTTTGTCACATGTAGTACTTTGAACAAGGCTAAAATTCACAATTTTCGTCAAACGCAAAAACTGGCCTACTTTTGAGGACGACCACGTGACAACCAAACAAGACCCCAAACTTTGCAACAATGCATTTGATAGATATATCAATCATCTATACAGGGTATAAGTTTCAAGTCAAAAAAATTACCAGCTCGGCACTTATAGCGTTACAAAGTTGGGCCAAAAATTACGTTATTTTGAAGCTTGAAACATTGTATTGTTTTGATGCTGCCCAAGAACTCAATTTTATCTCGTTGGAAATTTCACAACAATTTCTAAAAAGCCAAAATGTTGGTCTATTCAGATCTTGTTTTGTTTTGACGATACAATAAAAGGTGTTGGAGTGACAATGCCGTAAAGTATGCCGATTTCCGTGTTTTTGAGATGCGGAAATTGGGGAAAATGGCCAGAAAACTTTGTTGGCCCGTTACTATGGCAACAAGGAGTTTTGATCTAAAAGAAAGCTATTTTGAGGGGTTGTGGACCAAGTACTATCATTGTGCAAAATATGAGCCAAATCGATTTTTTGACCTTTGCCACCATTGTTTGATCCTTACAGACATTTGCTCTTAATGGTCATAAACATCGTTCGATTATGCAATTTGTCAGATATTCATTCTGGACGAAACGGACAAATCCTCTTCAACAGATATTTCCCGGAATCTTCCGTTTTCTATGCTTAATTTGTGACAGCCAATAATGTGTTTTGAGTTATGATTGCTGTACGTACATTAAGGCTCTCTATGTTTGTAAGATAGAATGTCCAGAGAACGAGATACGAAGCCCGAAACTTCTAGAGAGAGCTACCAGGCAAAAATGTCAGGTGGTCCATAGTCGAAGTTGTCTTTCGTTTTGCCGGCACCTACCCAATTACTACTAGGTCCCAATTGGAAATAAAGGGCCCTGTCGAGCAATGGCTGTTTCTTTTAAAGTATGCCCTGTTTTTCCCCTGGGAAAGGCACTTTACACTACCTTCCTCACTTCACCCAGGTGTAAAAATGGGTACCCTACTTTGGTCAAGAGGTAAAAGAAAAGCACTATCTTTACCTTCTGTTTGCACTGTGTATGTGGCACTGTTGATATAAGTCACTACAACTTGAGTGCAGTGCCATATTGCCCTCGTCTGTTCAAAAGCAAATAGAAAAGAATATGAATGTAGTAACACCACTGTATCTAGACCTAGAATTATGGCCGTCGGAATTGTTTTATAATTAGTCCTTGAATATTTAGAACAGTTAGGTTTCTTTGAAATTAATTTTCCTCTTCTGAACGTGCATGTGTTACATATGTACATGTACCGTTTAGACTTCTATAATATCTACCGCCCGTTACTTCTACATGGGGTTATCAACTGATGATTTTTTGCCAATTTAACCCCCCTAATCAGATCAGTAAAACTTGACCTATTCTGTGCTGCTGCAGATCTTCTTCCCCAATCGATGCAGTTTGACAGACAAAATATTTTACAGACATCTCAACAAATTCCATAGATAAAGGACGTTTTTCACGTTTTGTGTGTTTTGTTGTATTCGTAGTTATACTTTCTTGCACCATTTCCCGATGACATCAAGGATCACATATTTATGCCACTGTACGGTCGCTTGGCGATCGCTGTCCAGGGCACACAAAGCGTTTACATAAAGATAATAACGTTTATTGCAAATTCTTGCCCGTGGGCTAATTGCAGGTAGCATAAAATATACAAACAGTGTAAAAACAATTAATATCACAAGTGTCTACTCTAGTCTAAAGCTAGTAGAAACTAACTCTAGATCCTAGGTCATTGGGTTCGACTCCTTTTTCGAAGACAGTGGAAGACGAAAGATCCCAACTTTTCTATTATGTCTGGGTTTTGTGATGTTAGCAGGAAAACTGTTTTCTATTTGTCAGTGAATGTGAGGAAGCTTGGTGGAATTTGATGGCCTCTTTAAACGGCTCTTTTCTTTCGTGATTATAGAAAGAGCAGTTCGACATAAAATGTGTTTCGTCTTCCACCACGTTTGACGTACATTGCTTGCATGTTCTTTCACGTACGGATAGTCTGTGTGTTTACAATCTTAGAGATATCCTGAGGAAAAGCAATGTTTCTCACGGAGGCCCTCTCCCCTTTATTGACAATGATTACAACTCATTACACGGGTCTGCCTAGGCAGCTTTGGGCTGGTAGCGGCAGACCCACAGATATGCAGACGAACATACATCAAGGGTTGACGTGATCGGACATGTTTACACACGGACGTGATCGGACATGTTTAATGTTTACACACGGACGTGATCGGACATGTTTAATGTTTACACACGGGCGTGATCGGACATGTTTACACACGGACGTGATCGGACATGTTTACACACGGACGTGATCGGACATGTTTACACACGACGAGGTTATATCGCCCCTTACGGGGTGACATACCCTGTCGTATGCGACAGGTCTCCCGTCCGGGTGAAGGATGTAAATCACTGTGTGGCTGATACTGTGTGGAGGTTCGCCAGGCCTCCAACCGGGTGATTTGAAGTGAATCACCAACTCCAGACAGAAGGGTTTGCTCCATCTCACACCGCACCATCGCACGTGTGGGGGTTCTTTAACGTGCATAGGGTGTGACTCTCCCCATACACGGGACCTCCATTTAACGTCCTATCCGAGGGACGGCCCTAGCCGAAGCTAGGTACTCATTTTCACCTGAGTATAGTGAGGAAAGCCGTGTAAAGTGCCTTTCCCAAGGGCACAAGATCGGTAACACTGCAGGCGGATTCGAACCCGCAACCTCTCGGTCACGAGGCGTCTACAATACCACTGCGCTACACGGTCCCCCTTACATGTATACGTGTATGCCAGTAAGATCAACAACTTGATCCTAATCGTAGAGGAAACAGACATTCTCTTTTCGATGAACTCAAGGCACAGACTTCCTTAAAAAATTCCAAGAACAACGCCCCACCGAAGATACTCCGCTAAGACAAGGAAGTATCCTGCCAAGTCGAGCGTGTTACCCGGAACCGTCAGTATGCAGGAATCGTGTCAGCCTTCTGAACACAGGTCTGTGTTTTTGCATGCTTCTGTCATACAATAGGTGTGCCATTCGTTGCAATAGTTCCAAACCATGATCTATATCAATTTCTTCTGGTATTGTATAGAATCTTTTTTAATTTCTGACATCCTTATGCCTAAGCTTCATATGGCAGACAAAAATGGCAGATTTCATTGCAAATACCACACACTTGACAGAAAAACGGTCCATCACAACACACATACATTGTTCGCTCCGCCCAGGTGTAAAAATGGGTGCCTGACTTCGGTTGGGGAGGTAGAAGGCGGCAGAAGGAAAGGGATTGGCTCCACCTTACAATACTGTGCCTAGACACAGTGGATAACAACACATTGCCCCTACAGCCTCAAATAAGAATATGGGTCCACCATTACCTACCTTTGCCATTACCTATATGAACAGTTAATGAGTGACGCGGATTGCTAGCTGACACAACAATTGTCTGAAATGTTGCTGCTACACCTTTGTTGGTGTCTTACGCCACAATCGATCCAACAAATTCGGGTGTTCCATGTAGACCCATGCCGTCACATTTTATCAAAAGCCTTCGTGAAACTCTAAGAATATGGAAACGTACACCTACCCTCCAGCGCTCAGACCAGCTGCAGTGACGAACGGGGCCACCGCCACCACCATCCCCACAAACATCAAGACAAGGCGCCCGGCCATTGCTTCCGTGAGTGGAGAAAGACCCACTTAGTCTCAGTCCTACAGCGTGTCTTCCTCCTGAGTCCTCTCTCTCCTTACTGAGGGAGAGCGGAAAGGTTGACTGGCTATATCGTAGAGTCTTGACAGACGTAAACAAGAAACCTGTCTCTTTGTTTAGCCGCAGGCAAGTCCACGGATTGGTGGTTGCCAAACACCTGTCCGGCAACAAGGTGTGCGTCACAAGTTATGCGAATAATCTGTTCCTTGTATATGGCCACCTCTAGCCTTTTTAGAAATGACGTAATGACTTTACATTATATTGTCCAATACGTTCAATTCGTCTTTTATAAGGTCAACAGAATTTTCTGTAATCTTCTGGTTTCTATACTTAATTTTGCAATTAAGCCAATTCAGTTGTGATGTCTGTACGTACATTAAGGCCCTTTATCTTCTAAAGAGAATTTTCTTTGCATAATGTTTGCAAAGAACAATGCTTCAAATTGTTTCGAAGGACGCAATACCAATTTTGTTTGTGAATTATTTGTAAAAGTTGCCGTAGTTTAGTGGTGAATAGTACATGTAGATATATTGTATGGCTTCTGATTCCTTCCAATGGCCGTCTACCATTAAAAGGTGACGATAGAATGTTTAGAGCACGAGATACGAAAACCAGGCCACTACAGTACCACAAGTCACCATGTGGTCTATTATCGGACTTGTCCTTCGTTTTGCCGACACATACCTACTTACCAAATGTCGTATCAATAGCTTCGCGAGTTATGCTGTCAACAAACCCACACGCAGACAAACAAACAGCACCAAAACATAACCTTCCTGGCGAAGGTAAAATTTCTACACAGAGACGAAACCGCCTTGTAGTGCCTCGCCAAACCGCATGGTGCTGATATTGTCAGTAAATGCCTGACCCTTTGACGTGCCTCTGATGGTAAGGTTGATAAATTTAAGTGTGGGGAAAAGGTCATCTCTTGACAAATTTAAAAAATGCTAAAAAATATGACGATACCGTGATCAATAACAGTCAGCAAACAGTGTAAGGTCAGTATTTACATATCATGACCCAGGCAGAGATAAAATGTGCAAATATAGACACTTGTATTACATAATTGTATTTGCGTGGTGACGATAATGCCGTTTGTATATCCGTCAGCCGGTACTAGTATCACAGGCTACCCCCAACACTATTGTTTGCACGGTCAAAATAGCATCCTCCAAAAGTAGCTCGTTTGACAATTGTTAGAAGAAAGTAGAAATTATTTAATCAACATAAATGTATCTATATGTGTATTATATTCCAGCAATGTTTTCTACGTGAGAATTGTGTGTGGTTTTTCTGATGGGTGTTTTCCCATGACCCAGTGGGTGTTACCGATATGCATTGTGTAGAAGCCACTCGTAAGCATTGTCACAATTAGTACATCATGATAAGGTTTATACTTTAACACCGCAAATTCCTCAGTTGGTAGAAGTACTAGGCGAGCGATAGTTATTAACCTCTCCAAGGAACCTTCAACCACCGCACGGCAAAAGATTTGACAGATTGCTCAGCAAATTCCATAGGCAGAAACATAACGTCTTGGAAACATAACCTTCCTGGCGAAGGCAAAAACTCACAGAACGGAAGCCACTTTGCAGTGCCTCGCCAAACCGCGTGGTGCAGCGAATGTTGTCGGTAAATGCCTGACGTCATGACGTGCCTCTGATAGTCGGGTTATTTTTAAATATCTGATGTCATCAACTAACTATGACATATTGGAAGAACTGTGTAAGTTCGTTTACTCTTGTTTTAAGAGGAGGGACGAAGCTTGTAGAAAATAGTTACTGTTAGGATATATCATCTACTTTTAAAATGTTTAAAATATATATATATATTTTAATAGTTACTGTTAGGATATATCATCTACTTTTAAAATGTTTAAAATATAAAAGTAGAAGTCCCACATGTCCTCCGTGGTCCGGCCCTGAATAACAGGTCAATTACAAGGCACACGTATTGTCATTAAACAGTATTGTGGTGAAAGAGGTCATCTCTTGACAAATATAAACAAATGTTTAAAATATAAAAATATTGTGATCAATAGTCAGCAAACAGTGTAAGGTCAGTATTTACTTACAAGTGTAAATATGGACATTTGTATTACCAGTACATAATTGTATTTGCGTGGTGACGACAATGGCGTCTGTATATCCGTCCGCCGGTACTAGTATCACAGGCTAACCTGTCCATGAGTTTGTGTATGTACGATCAAAATAGCATTCTCTAAAAGGAGGCTATGCCATTTGACAATAGTTAGAAGAAAAAAGAAACTGTTTAATAATTACATCTGTATCTATATGTGCATTATGTACCAGCAATGGGGTAAATGGACAAAAAATCCACCTCAAAAACTAGTTTTGACATATATCAACGACGGTATATCTCTTTTAAGATTCGTAGCATACTAGGTTATCATTCTATTAGATGGTGGAACAACTTGCAAACACCAGTCGACTCATAGCAATCACGTGTGCCTTGCTATGATACAATATTGAAGGTCTAAAATCATACTTGCGCTAAACGTAGTTCACGGTTGCTATATCCTACATCACGATAAAGCAATTACTCTCCAAGCAGTTGGGAAGACAGCAGTCGTTTTTTTATCATATGGCCCATTTTCTGTCTGGAATTTCCCCTAGAAAAACGGACAAAAACGAGACATATGATGAATAGGTCGCAAAATTCCCACCTCTGCTTAGAGAGTAAAAGCAATGTGTGGCCGGGCACTGTAACTGGGATATTCTAAACAAAAAGTGACACCATCACAAGGATGACTTCTGAATGCTTTTATTTCTCACACATCTCGTGTCTTTACTTAGAGAAGACCCCATGCTCAGCCAGAGATGATCGGGTCATTCCCCACGATCTCTCCGTCCACAATGGTGTTGATCTGGTAGAAGTCCCACATGTCCTCCGTGGTCCGGCCCTGAATAACAGGTCAATTACAATAAGATATTCTGATACTTCATACCAAATAAGCCTGTGGTAACACCACGGTATCTATAACCATAGTATTTCCGTCGGAAATGTTTTAAAGCTAACGTGCATGTTTAAAACAGCAAGGTTTCCTCTTTTGAACGTGCACATGTCGCACATGTATGCGTAGATGTATTCTCAAAACCCTTGATATTACTATAATCCACACCCCGTGACGTCTACATGAGATACCTTTTATAGGCAACTATAAGACATCTAACGTGTGAAATATGTAAGAAAAGCCCCTACCGTGTGCCTGTAGTGCGCGTCTCTCTCCGCCTTGGTTCTGAACACGTCAGCCTCCCAGCAGGTGGTGAAGGGGTTGACTGAAGGAATCCGGATCCACTTCCAGACGAAGGTGTGACGACCTGATAGAGAAATACAGGTAACTTCGTGATTCTTGACGTTATATATCTTAGAATGAGTTTTTGGCGAACGTTTCTTCTTTTCCCCATCTGAAACATTTGACTGATAGCATCGTCTTTTATTACGATTAGAAATACAGTAGAAGCCAGTAATTTCACAACGGATTACCGCACAATTCTGTAAATTGCACAGAACCCCCAAATCCCAAACCAGGACGGTCCATCTGGATAAATTCGCATTATTGCTCCACCCGGTCCGGTAATAGCATGAAATACGTTAATTGGCAAATGGGGTGTACAATTCAACCTCCGCTGTATTTGTAAACATGTTGTATTAGGCTTAGGTCACATTTCCAAACCGGGGCCCGGCCGTGCAGCTTTCGGGAGAGAAAAGAATTATATAAAAGACATCAAAATACACAAAATGTCAACATAAGTTTCATGGGCATAATTTGTGTATATTTCTAGGTATATATTTTGATTTTTCGTTTCTTTAAGCATCCCGGCCGGGCCCCGGTTATGAAATGTGACCGAAGCCTTAGCAACCATCCAGAACGGTGACTGTGGATCTGACCTGGCGTCAGGTCCATAGGAATTGTGAAGTTGTAGGTCCCCATGGCGTCTTCCGGATCCTCACAGAACTTGGGCGCGTTCTGGAAGCCGACCTTCGGGTATGTCCGGAGAACTTCTTCGCTAACACCGTCACCTGAGAAGAAAGAAATATGACCATTTGTATATGGTATTACTTATTGAATTATGATATAAATGTAGTCTTCTTCTTATTTTAGCATTTTGATAACCTTGCTAGAAAACTACAGCATAAAATGGTTATCCAGGAAAATAACACATTGACTTGAAATCAGCAGCGTGTTGTCGGCAACTAAATGCCCTCGAAACTTCAATCTCTACATAAGTTACACTGGGCTCTTATCTATTCTCTAATCTTTTGTATCTTTTGGCTGTAAAATGCTCAAAAAGAGTAAAACAGACCATAAGGTGAAACCCCCATGTCCATGATTTGGATGAGTTTGTCCGAGTCGATACAGCAGGGGTCCTCGTTACCGTCCACCACGAACATCAGGTTCTCCGTGTCTCCTTGCCAGTTGTTCCTTCTACAGTTGGAGTCAGACACGTGGTTCTACGGTAGATTATTAGAATATAATATGTCATTTTATTATAGTCATTAAAAACTAGAATCATTGTTTTTTTGTGATACAAAAATAAACATGAACACTTGTCATGAATGCCGGGCCAATACAGTATGTTTAGATTGCGTGCCCGGTTAAGGTGGTATCACTTGAGGCACCGGTGCGGCACAGCGGGGTTCGTTCACTGCGGCCATGTTGTGTTTATTTTTTTATCGATTTTCTATAATTCAGATATTGCTTAATACTTAAAAGTATGACTTAGAAGACAAAAAAATACACAAAACGTATGAAAATCCATTCTTTATCTCTGAAATTCGTTGAGTAATTTTCGTACCCCGCTTTGCCGCACCGGTGCCCTAAGTGCAGCGAGATACCAACTTAACCACACGTCCACCATGCTGAGGGCTACACCGGGCCATCATCTAGTGTGACTTACGTTAGTTGGATGGGTGAGGACGACCGTCTGTCCCAGGTAGTAGGCCGCCATGGGATGGACGTCATTGTAGCTGTGCGCGTCGTCTCTGGGGTCGTTACAGAGGGGCAGTTCCTCGGGATGGTTATCCAGGCGGTGAACAAACGACCCGCCGGTCCCGAACTGGCGATACCGGAGGTTGTACCTGGAGCAAATTCGCAATACTAGTAGTCTCTATACTAAAAAGCAGTCAAAGGTTTTAGAACTTTGTCAATTCATGATAATGCGAGATGAATTTATCAATGGCTTCGTAGACAGATATGTAAAACACTCGGCCACACACGATCTGAGACTATTGCAGCTTCAATACACATTTCGGGCAACATATGCATGTTTTACTCGATATGAAACAGTAGCTCAGCAGGCATCTTGTAGGTGCATACATCTATCTCCTTCTGTAACTATGTCTCTGACACGTATCAAAGTCACCCCTACTTCAACATAATTCTGCAGGCATTTGGATTGCAGGATTAGCATATCACTCCAAATGTCTGGCTTTCCCTAGAAGTCGAGAAAACTCACTGTCCGGCATTTCTTGGCCAGGCCCTGCACTTGGCCTCGTCCCAGTACCAGCCATTGTTCTCCATGTAGTCCGTACAGACGATCCAGGAGTGGGCGGCGGCCAGGGCAGGCAGCCCGACAACAAAGAGCGCGACGAAGAGCTTCATTTTCGACAGGACGCAAAACTGCTCACAACTGCCAACTGTTTCTTATCCCCTGTGCAGTGTTACTTTATGTGTTTGGCTATCTTTGTTATGACAGGATGGGAAGAACAGGAAAGAGTCGCACCTGGCTGCGTATTTTATCTCATAAAAAATAGCACATGTTGACAGAACGATTAGCCTTTACCCGAACCGACCCTTGCAAAAACCTGCTGACCGCTAGCAAGAAACACAGGATTCCATGATCTGATATCTGAGCCATAGATCACAAGTGATCTCGTAAAGTCGTAACTATTGTCACAGATTTCTTATATTTTACAGTCTGTCAACAGATAAGGTTTTGATAGCTGGTAATAATGTATAGAAAACATTTTACTTTTTGTCTCGCTTATCAATGTACTTGTGTCTGTATTATGTGTGTTCTTAACGTTATAATTAAAATGCCAGTGTCCTGATCCATTTTGCATTGGTAAACCGTATTTGTTGTTGAATCACTTTGTCCAAAATCTTTTAAAAAAAAGAAATTTTACCTATCAATACATTCTCAAGAGTACAATTGGAAACACCACACCCATTTTCTTATGCTTAACCTTTACCAAAGGTTTGTACAGGATGTTTGAAAACCGACCACAGTAAATTTGCAGAAGCCCAAACCACACAAATTCGAGACTGTGTAAAGAACCTCCAACAGGCCGGCCACAGGTACTAGGTACAGATGACATTAATACGTATACTGATCAATATCACCCGCTCACACCGGAAAGTATACATTGTGGACTCCATAATATTTCAGTATCTCGCAAACCTTAACTATTATTCGGCTGTGTTCAGATAACGTCTGTTAGATAAAAAGCTACACTCGTCTGCATAAATGGCAAATCGTGGGGATGAACTCCACTGGCATCTTATTTGTTTACATATGTCAAATTTCTACTATTTTTCAGTGACCTGTGAAGCCAGATAGAGGCTAAGACTTCCATACGGACCTCATACGGATTTGAATATATACGCATGTGTGAACCCACAAAGTATATACTCCACAGCGTGAATCACGGAGGGTATCTTACTGCATTTCACACTTGACATGCCTTTCAACGTACCTTGACATAACATGTCTCTCATATGGATCATACTCTGAAGTGAAAATGCCTTCTAAACCTTTAATGACAACACAGAAAGAGTTTGAAGCATGTCTGAAATGTTTATTCCTCAACAACACTTTAGCTCTTGCTCAGCCAGAGATGATCGGGTCTACAGGATCCACGGGATCCACGATCACCCCGTCCACGATGGTGTTGATTTCATAGAAGTCCCACATGTCCTCCGTGGTCCGGCCCTGGAAAGCATGTCGATTCGGATAAAATGCTACTATGCTAGAAATACCATGCCAATAGATACTACAATTTGAAGTGAGCATATCTTTCTACGAAGAAGAAAGGTGAGAGTAAGGAAGACCGACGATAGATACAACAAGACAACAGGTTTTATTGACACAACAAAGATTGCCAATGGTCGGTTAGGTTGCTGCCGGATTCTATGGCTGCCTCAGTTCAGTGGAACAATTTGCGCTAAGACTCCACAAAGTCATATTTCTATGTCCCTGATGTTTTGCAATTCTAATACTACATGTCTTCATTGAATAAAGAGACTCTTTTTACACAACCATTGGTTTATTCCACACCGACGTTTCGGTGACTCTTTACTCAGTGACGTACCAACCTGACGAAACTATTCACGGTCTTCATTCCTTGATGCGTATAGGTATACCTTATTCTACTACCCATTACTGCTTGAATTTTTTCAATAGGCATTTCATGAACGAGTTTTAGTGAATACAGAGTAACTCTATGAACAATGCCATAGTAAGAGCCCTTACCGTATGCAGGTAGTGGTGGTCCCTCTCGGCCTTCGTAGCAAACACGTCAGCCTCCCAGCAGGTGGTGAAGGGGTTGACTTCGGGGACACGGATCCACTTCCAGACGAAGGTGTGACGACCTGATAAAAAAACAACAGCTGCTTCAGACCGCCTAATAACTAGTTAATCAATGACTGATTTCAGTGTTTGATACCTCTGATTCTGAAGGAATTTCTACACTATTAACGTTACATAGCGAAAACAAGATCGAGTCCGCAAAATTTTCAATGGCCCTGTGTTGGCGTCCGGAAAGTATTTGTTATCTCCATGAAAAATTGATATATAGTAGTGATGCAAGGAAGAAGTGATGTATGTTTGGGCCCACTAGCAACTTGCATTGGAATGGCAGGGGCACTTTTGTCAAAATCTTCAAAGGAGAATGACGGAACAAAGAAACAACGGATTTTCATAATGTTCAATATACGCAGAGATGTGCAGTACGTCCGTTGTGTCATATCTACCATTTTGTATCATAGTTGTCTTACCCGGTTTCATGTCCATAGGAATAGTGAAGTTGTAGGTTCCCATGGCGTCTTCGGGATCCTCACAGTACTTGGGCGCATTTTGGAAACCAGGCTTCGGATAGGTCGAGAGGAACTCATCGCTAAAGTGTACATCACCTGTCGATTCATAAAATATGTAAAAAAAATCATTAAATGCCTTTTCAATGGTGGCAATTATACATGTTTGTCCCACAAAACAAGTGACGATTTAAACTTGGTGGCACACGTTTCCTAAGTCAACTACAGCTAGTCTGTGTGACACAAAGTCTGCTGTCCAGGGCTGTAACTGGCACCTCCCCGCAGAGGCCGGCGGATGTTGGACGGGCTGCTATAAGCGATATCTAAGCAGACATGTCTACAGTGGCGTATAGATACAAAACAGTTTATGTATAAAGAATGACACCAACCATGGTTGTAAGGCGACACCCCCATGTCCATGATTTGGATGAGTTTGTCCGAGTCGATACAGCAGGGGTCCTCGTCTCCGTCCACAACAAACATCAGGTTCTCGGTGTCCGCACGGCCTCTCATGTTACACTGTGCGTCACTGACGTGGTTCTGTGGAAAAACGATGTATTATGTGGTATTCTCCATGCAAAGGTCTTGGGGATGGTACAAGTATATTGGGATTTCTTACCGCTCAATGTTGAGGGGAGGGAGCAGTAAGAAATCCCGGCCACTTCTTTTCCCCGACCTAACCTTTGCTTAGAGAAGTACTAGATTGGTGCAAAAACAGCAGCTGGCTTCGTAGTGTTGAATTGAAAACAGAACATTGACGCAAGTATTAGTATTCACGGAACATTGCTGTTGATCAGAAATGTAATTAACAAAAAAGGTAACACGTCTATCTTTTGATAAAGTTTTAGATACATTTACCAAGCTAATAAAGCATATGTAAATGGTAAAAAGGTTCGGACTTTTGGCCATTCCATCCAAATGAATAATTCATAATCACAAAAATGCGCACTGATACAGTTGATACAGTATAGTTTTCAGTCGGGGGCTAGCCGCAAATGGTCGCGATTTTTAACGCCTGTGCCCCGAAAGCGCGACCACTACCAGCACCCGTCCGAAACCTTTACTTGGAGACTACATTTTTACGTACAGGCCAAAAGCTAAGTGTAGATACTAGCTCATGTGACTTACGTTTGTTGGATGGTTGATGACCACCTTCTGCCCCAGGTAGTAGGCAGCCATGGGTAGCTGGTAACCGTTGGCATCATCTCTCGGGTCGTTACACAGGGGAGTAAGCTCGGGATGGTCGTCAAGGCGGTGCACATAACCACCAGAGGTCCCGAACACCCTGTCACGAAGGTTGTACCTGGAACCACATACGTTGTAGACACTTTGTAATTTGTATACAGTTTCTTGTACTAAGATGTCTGTCTTATAAAAACGATAGTGACAACATTGCAAATATGCCAAAGTATATATGTGCTTTAGTCAACTTTATACCAGGAGAAATACGTCTGTTAAATGATGACAAAATTAACCACATATACTCATTTTCGATAGATTACCGATTATGTATTTACCGATAACTTGCAACCTTTGCGTTCGTTTTCGTATGTTTTTGCATTTTGCGACTTGCAGTCGCAAAATGCCTTCTGGTCAGTGTAGTCGCCGTTGTGATGTTGAGATGAACGGACCTGTTCAATCCATGCCAAACATTTGTATCCCTGTTAAAACGGACATTTCTTCAACATGTTCGCACTAGCGCAGTGGTAAAGTTTACGCATTCTAAACCAATGCACCCGGTTCGAATCCGGGGAGGTAGATTTTTTCAACTTTTTTTTTCTTTTTTACATCCATTAAAATACTAATTTTTACATCCATTTGGCCACACCAATTTATTTCTTTGGTTAACGGATTCGCCGCTTCGTTTTTTTTGCCGAATAGAAATAAAAATTAAAAAAAAAAAACTTAAAATGCCCCGCAACAGAGCTCACTCAAAAACAGGCAATGTGTAGTGAAATTTGCTGCAGTTCACGCAAATTCTAACAGGTGGCGTCTAGATCTGCTGCAGTTCAGGCACATATGTGAATCTCTCCATGCGCCAATATCAGGTTTAGCTACTCTGTTCTATTTATATGACATTCTAATAACTAGAAAAAAACGTTCACACACGCAAACATTGGCAAAATGTCAGCCTTTTTAAAAGCACTTGTTTTTAATCAGCAGGAAAGGTACAAAAGGAATTACAAACGCAGTGTGAGCTGTTAGAAAACTTCTCGAATTAGAGAACTTAGAATCGTCCCGAAAATCTTTACTCACCTCTGTGCATTTCTCGGCCAGGCCCGACACTTAGCCGCATCCCAGTACCAGCCGTTGTTCTCCAGATAGTCCGTACAGACGATCCAGGAGTGGGCGGCGGCCAGGACAGGCAGCCCGACAGCCAAGAGCGCGACGAAGAGCTTCATTTTCGACAGGACGCAACACTGCTCACAACTGCCAACGGGTCTCTCTTCGTCTGTGCAAAGTGTTGCTCTATATGTACCTTTATCATGACAGGATGGGAACAGCAGGAAGATCTACCACCTGGTTGTGTGTTTTATCATACATAACAGGCAGCACTTGTTGACAAAGATAGAAATTACATAACATCAAGGTTTGTTGCACCTTTGTAACATTAAAGATAATTCGAAATGCTCTTTTTGTGGCGAAGACGAAGAAACAACTAAACACTTATTTTGGAATTGTATTTGTAACATCATTCTGGAAAAACGATCAAACTTGGTATAATACTGCAACAGGACACTATTTGAGTATTAATAGCCCATTGAATGTGTTACTAGTACTGGGGGATTAAGAGAGTCCTTTAGGACGTTGAGCTCCAGGTGTTGTGTTAACACTATGATAAAATCAACAACCGGTGGAGGGGGTGGTGCCCACTCCTTCCCTCCCAAGTCCTACTATCAAGTCAAAGGTCGGCTAAGGTCGGTTGGAAAGGCTGAACACTGTTCATGCTCCGTCTGTCTGTCTTTCTATTGTTCTTTATTCCAAGGGATTTGAGTCGTCGCTGCAATATCACAGCACATATACACACGTATATACGCATAGTACATTAAGTCAGCATTCTAGCACCATTCATATACGGAGAGAATAATTTATTTTACCACAGACTGAGATTCAGCCAAGAGTGGTTCTACATCTAAACTTTCAAACATGACACGGTAAGCTTCTCATATGGATCACGCTTTAAGATTTTAGTACCTCCTCAATATTTAAGTGATGACAACACAGAGTTTGATACGGCTGTACGAAACCTTTATTTCTCGACAATACTTTGGCTTTCACTCAGCCAGTGATGACCGGGTCCACAGGATCCACGGGATCCACGATCACCCCGTCCACGATGGTGTTGATTTCATAGAAGTCCCACATGTCCTCCGTGGTCCGGCCCTGCAAAATACGTCAATGAAATGTACGTTACAATGCTACAATTTTGAAACTGTCAAATAGATGTTGTGTCATTTTAAGAATGAGAAGGAAGGAAAAATGACGCTCAGTGGATCATGTGTCAACTAAACTTGATAAAGACACGTGTCCTTGTTTTGGAATTCTCATACTGCATAATGTATTCATTACACATGTCTACATACACTTGTGACTGTGTGTTAAAAAACAAATACATGTATCTATCTCAATTTCTTTACCGGGCATTTTGTAAGATACACCAATAAAGCTAGATGACGTCCATACAAACGATGGTCATATTAGGAATTACCGTGGCCAGGTAGTGTGCGTCCCTCTCGGCCTTCGTAGCGAACACGTCAGCCTCCCAGCAGGTGGTGAAGGGGTTGACTGAGGGGACACGAATCCACTTCCAGACGAAGGTGTGACGACCTGATTAAAAAAGATCTCAAATGGAGACCATCCAATAATTGGTAGTATTTCCTGACTAATTGCAGTGAAAAACGACTTTTTGAGACATTTTGTGGCCCCGCTTTCCCGTTCATAAGTCTTTGTTTCATGCATTGTGACTGTTTTATCATTTTACTACTGTTCTTTTTTCACGGAAATCTTAAGAACGTCTAATCAGACTAATGTGTTAAATGTACAATAGTATAGGACACACGTAGGTTACACTCTTGTTTGACATATGGCGTCTTTGAAAATGCAATAACAAGACGCGTCTGTGCTATCATTTCCCTATAAATTCTTCAGGGAAATATCAACGTCTGTTTTGTCATATCTACTATTATGTATAATAGTTGTCTTACCTGGCTTCATGTCCATAGGAATAGTGAAGTTGTAGGTCCCCATGGCGTCTGCCGGATCCTCACAGAACTTGGGCGCGTTCTGGAAACCGACCTTCGGGTATGTCGAGAGGACTTCATCGCTGAACTGTACATCACCTGTCGATTCGTAAAAAAATGTCCAAAAATTATTGAAGTAGCAAAAAAATGATGGCATGTGCGCGACACACATTTGTCCATGAAGATAAATGATTATGTAAAGTTATCACCACACGTTTCCAATAGTCTTCACCCGCGTCAAGCTACCTAACAGTATGTAGTCAAAGAATGACACCAACCATGGTTGTAAGGCGACACCCCCATGTCCATGATTTGGATGAGTTTGTCCGAGTCGATACAGCAGGGGTCCTCGTCTCCGTCCACCACAAACATTAGGTTCTCGGTGTCCGCACGGCCTCTCTTGTTACTGATGTCACAGTTTGGGTCACTGGCGTGGTTCTATGTAGAAATAGTGTCACTCGCTATTTTGCGCCTGTATTAGTTCACTATCCACAGGTAGTTTCGTAGTCTTTATAAGTTGAAAATAAAATGCAAACACGAGTATTCAGGACACAAGGCTGGGAAATGTAATCAACAAATAAATGATAAAGGTCTCATTTTTTCATAAAGTTTAGATACATGTACCAAGCATTAAAGCACACATAACTGGTAGAAATGCTCGGTCTTTGAGTTCTTCCATTGAAATTAATAATTCATAAATGAAATGCACAATAGCTTTTTTTTCAACAGAATTTTCAATCAGGTACAACAAATGTCGTACAAGCCAAAAGTTGAGGATAGATACATGTACTTGGTGAATGACTTACGTTTGTTGGGTGAGTCAGGACCACCTTCTGTCCCAGGTAGTAGGCCGCCATGGGTAGCTGGTAACTGTTGGCGTCATCTCTCGGGTCGTTACACAGTGGAGTACTTTCGGGATGATTGTCAAGTCGGTGGACAAAACCGGAGTGTGTACCGAACACTCTGTCACGAAGGTTGTAACTGAAACCACAGATGTTGTAGATATTATGTGAACAATGTTTTGTGCTATCACAGCTATATATTTTGTAAAAACGACAATATGACAAATATACCAGATTATCATATAGCCAGGCACCGCGGACCAAGCAGAAGGCTCCGTTCCACGTTGGTTATGACGCCGTAATACTTAGATTCCCGCCAGCCCGGCGTGTATCGCCCTTCTGATTGGTCAGAATGAATCGACACCGGTGCCGGTGTCGATTCATTCTAACCAATCAGAAGGAGCGATACACAAAGGATATGAAGGCATTGGACAATCAAAAGGAGCGAAACATATTCCAGAGCAGAGGGAATAAGTACAGACTGCAAGAAGAGGGGAATGGCTCCTTCTGTTAACATTGATAATGTTTTGTTGTTCTAAAGAGCCAAAGACTATAATGTTTCGAATATTTTCTGTGGAAATTTTGGTTTCAAAATGCAATCTGTAATCTCCTTTTAAATGTATGTACCAAAGAACAAATTCGACAAAGGAATTCACACGTATATGACCAAGGGATCTATGCGTCATACAGGAGTTTGTAAGTTTGGGTAGGCTATATGATGATAACGTTAATAACCCGCCTGTTCCTCGGTGTACATGGTGTCATAACGCTTGGTCCTTTGCTATAACTACCTCATAAAACCACCTCGTTCGCTTCGCTCACTCGGTGGTTTTATTCGGTGGTTATAGCAAAGGACCAAGCGTTATGACACCATATACACCTCGGGGCGGGTCATTAACCCTTAAGTGTATCATGCCTTGGTCAAAGACAGACGAAGATGGAAAACTTATGTTGATAGAATTGCTGCCCCTACGGCCGGTGAGGCTATGAGACCGGTGAGGTGAGGAGGTGAGGTACATGCATCATGCACTCAACTCTATCTTACAAGGAACAAAAACGTCGGTGAAATGATCGACAGATCTATTTTCATATTTCTTCATTTTCTATATTCATATTTTTTCACCGTATGATAAATTCGTGAAGGATAAACTTAATAAGCAATGTATTCGACGCAATAGCTGGTAAATCTTGTGTTCCCTCTCCGCCATATCTCTGTTTCATTAAGCCTGGATACCAGACCCATGATCTAAAAAATATCTATTGCGTCTCCGCGGTAGATATTTTTTTGAGATCGGACTGGGGTCTGGTATCCAGGCTATGTTTCATTCAGCATTTAACTAACAGGAAAAATGTACTGTGTGTAATTTAACTAAACCCTTACGAATTAGAGAAAATAAAGAGAAGAATCTATAATTACTGCTCTGCATTTCTCGGCCAGGCCCGACATTTAGCCGCGTCCCAGTACCAGCCGTTGTTCTCCAGGTAGTCCGTACAGACGATCCAGGAGTGGGCGGCGGCCAGGGCGGGCAGCCCGACAGCCAACAGCGCGACGAAGAGCTTCATTTTCCGGACAGGACTCAAAACTGCTCACAACTGCCAACTGTTTCTAGTCGTCCGTACAAGTTGCTCTATATATAATCCCTATTTTTGCTATCGCAGGATGGAACGACAGGAAGGTCTCGCACCTAAACGGCAACGAATGTTGACAATGATAACATAACAACAACGGCCAAGGTTGTAGAGGGTGTTGAAAACCGGGCCAGAGTAAATTTGAAGACTAAATTTGACTTTGGTACTTATTGACTTGTTTGTACTTATAGGTCACCAGTTAGGTGTATCTGGACCGATTTATCTGATCCAGTCACAACGGGAGGTACAACACCACACCCCCGGAGGTACAACACCACACCCCCGGGAGGTACAACACCACACCCCCGGGAGGTACAACACCACATCCCCGGGAGGGACAACGCCACACCCCCGGGAGGTACAACACCGCACACCCCGGGAGCTACAGCACCACACACCCCGGGAGGGACAACACCACTCCTCCGGGAGGTACAAAACCACACCCCCTGGAGGTACAACACCACACCCCCTGGAGCTACAACACCACACACCCCGGGAGGTACAACACGACACCCCCGGGAGGTACAACACCACACCTCCGGGAGGTACAACACCACTCCTCCGGGAGTTACAACACCACACCCCCGGGAGGTACAACACCACTCCTCCGGGAGGGACAACACCACACCCACGGGAGGTACAACACCACACCCCCGGGAGGTACAACACCACTCCTCCGGGAGGTACAACACCACACCCCCGGGAGGTACAACACCACACCCCCGGGAGGTACAACACCACTCCACCGGGAGGTACAACACCACACCCCCTGGAGCTACAAAACCACCCACCCGGGAGGGACAACACCGCACCCCCGGGAGGTACAACACCACACCCCCGGGAGATTGTAAACTTCGGTGGCCAATGAACACTCCCATGTCGGCTACACTCCGGCTTTGTCAGCTTAAGATCTGCTTTGAGATTGTTAAGATTAACAAATCCCGCTGCACCGGAAAAGCCTCCGTCCGTCTAAGTAGAGGTTTGATTTGTACCTGTCTGATATTCGGGACAAGAGTGTCCATTTGACAATGACTCCGAAAAATCGTCTGAAACTACTGGAAACTTATGGGGTCTTCATTCATGTATTTTTACAAGTACATGCTGCGATTTCGCACTCCCCTTCCCTTGACAGTATCCATGGACCAGGACCTTTGCAACCGATAGCTGCCTTGAGACTGAAAGGCTCTGAGAAACTTTGCGATATTCCCTTTCCACATCTGCTTGGAGAAGCTTGGAGATGATTACTCTCGGGAAATCTCGCGAGATTGTAAAAAGCGCCCTTATAATCACGTGACCAAACCGGACACCAGCTCACCAAATCCTCAGATCCTCAGCATCGATCAGCTCAGTCATGGCGTCTTCAGCAGATCAAGGTAACAAAATAGCGCTAGAATTGGAATCAGGCGTAATTTTGGTCACCCAAAAGACCAGAAATTACTGCACATAGTGTAGGGGTTATGTCTGTTTGTTTTAAAAGGGGTTAGTTTGCAAATCCGGCGTGGAAAGGACATAGCCAAGCCACACCCGGCTACCCACGCCACTCTCACCGCTTGCATGTGTGCCGCGTTGCAAATTATTTTGGAGCAATCGTTGACTAAAAAATGGACATTTCCTACCATGAAAATAGCCCGGATTGCTCGATGCATGTTCCCAGAACAATATGTTTAGGAATGCGCGGGGAAAAGATCGTAGTTCTTTCCCCACATTGACAGGAAAATGTGCGAAGAATAATTTATATGAACCACAAGATGGCGGCGTGGTGTTTGTAGCCGTGGCCTTTTGTCTTCTTTATCCACAGCCGCGGTGAAAAAATGGGAGTAAAACGAGCTACAAGTCAATGATTCTACAAGCGTAACTGCATAATCTACCTGTGAATGCCCATTGTAGCTTCGATCTTCTTCTTTTTTTTTTAAGGTTAAAAATATCTGGTTTTACTGGCGACTTTTGAACGGCGTGGGTAGCAAGTAAATTAGCAGAACGGGCTAAACCAAGCGGGAGGGGGCATTTTTACCATGCATAGATTATAAAAAGATATGGCACTGGCGTTGTTACTTAGGTTTTCTGATTATGTTTACAAAGGTGCTAAAAATGCTTTCTTTTCCAGGTTATGGTAGTTATGGTGGAGGCTCCGGCTCCCATCCAAAGTAAGTATTTTTTTATAATTTGTGGCTAACGTTACACCTCAAATTCAAAATGGTCTTACCCGTGTTTTAACAAGATTGAGATATTGTACAGTTTGTATATTCATTGCTAGGAACATGTTAAATACCGAATTCTCTGAATGGTCTATTTTTAACTGTTTTTTGTCCCCCTTTAGTTACAGCTATGGAGGCTCAGCAGGCTATGGACAAACTGCACAGAGTGGACAACAGGTAACTATTAAATGAACATCAAACACGATTATGACCCAGATATGGCATGCAAGAAGAATTTAAAAAAAAATGAAGACTGTGACTAGTGTTAGATTTTCTTAACTCGGTAGCTGCATATATTTTGGTTTCTATTCAAGATCAAGCTTTCCTGATTTGTAGATTGCTATCAAACAATGCCCCTGCAATATTGCTTAACCGCTTTGTGTTGCATTATGTGTCTTTATGTTTTACTGCTTTATCGCTTTATGTTTTGCTTATGTGTCTTAATTGCATGTCACTGAGTTGGACACGAAATGAATACTATTACATGTATATTGTGTACATTAGGCATACGCTCAGCAGCAGCAGCCTAGATTGCTATTATTAAAGAATGTCCCTGCAGTTTTGCTTTATGTGTATTTATTGCATGTCACTGAGTTGGACACAAAATGAATACTAAAACATGTGTATTGTGTACTTCAGGCGTACGGCCAGCAGCAGCAGCCACAGCAGCCGGCCGCTGGTGGAGGATACGGCTCCTATGGAGGCTCCACTGGGACCGACAGCTACTCAGGCTATGGACAGCAGAGTCAGACATCCTACGCCTCGCAACAGCCAGCTGCACAGACTGCCCCATACTCACAGCAGTCAGGTATGCATGGAGAAGAAATTTGCATTGTTCAGTCTTCACTGAAATATTTTCATTTGATTCTGTCATTGACGATTTGAGTTACTGTGTGTCATGCATTTTTATTTCTTATCCATGTGCACAATGATTCCAATCATGGGTATCATATCTGTATCCCTGTTTCTGATTTGAATTGTCAGATAGAAGAAATGGAATGATATTCCCACCATGTTTATTCTAGACATGAGCTACTATGAATAAGATTTGTTTTAAGAACAGTAACTGATAGTGATACCATACTGACCAATAGTAAGGAAATGGTATTGTTTTATCTATGAAGGCTTTCTTTAACCCTTTTTGTGTAGTTTTGAATGGGATTTTTCAGGAATAGTGCAAGCAGGTGTGTTACGCCAAAGGGCAGATTTGCAGACTTTATAGATACAGAAGTTATGTACATGGTCTTTAGTTCAACAGTGTTGTGATAATTTTTGAGAAAGCAGGACTTGGAAAGGTGTAGCCTAAAGGAGTGTGTGTTGTTGTTAAAGGTACTGGAGGGTATGGCAGCTATGACTCCTCTCAACAACCGCAGATGGGAGGGTATGGCCAGGCACAATCCCAGGGCAGCTACTCTACAGCAGGGTCCTATGGGCAAACACAGGGCAGCACTACTTACACAGGGAGCTCTGGATACAGTAGCACGGGGGCTGGAACAGGCTATGGGCAGACTGGACAAGGTAGCTCTTCTGAAGTTCTGGTTATCGTGTTGTGAAAAATAGTATATTTGGCATCAGTATTCGTTGTCTTCTAGTCCAAGCTAGGTAGCGAAAGATTGGGGAATGAGACAATAGCTTAGAGAAAATGATTGTTCTGTAATTCTAGGTGGTCAGAGCTCGTATGGCGCAGGCGCCCAGCAGCCGACTGGCTATGGCGGCGGCAGCTACGGTTCCCAGAGCACGCCAGATGCGCAGCCGAGTACCGGTGGTTATGGCGGACAGCGTGAGCCCCCCGCGTCCACTGGTGGTGGTGGCGGTGGTGGGTACGGCGGGATGACTGGCTCCACTGGTGGGGGAGGCTACGGCAGTGCTCCTACCGGGGGCTACGGTGGTGGTGGCGGCGGCTCCCGAGGTGGCAGCAACGGGTCTGGATTTGACCAAGGTGCGTAGTGGTCTACAATTTCATGCCCTAAGACACATTAGATAACAACCCAGTACCCCTATGGCCTTTAAAGGGCTTTGGGGTCTACCTTTTCACATAATGCTACCACTCTTTACAGTTGGTATGGCATACAGTACTACCTATTGACTGTACTGTACTGTTTCAAACCTTAGTGCTTTAGTACTTACGATATTTATGATAAAAGCAATCAGAGATGACAGACAGCTCACCCCATTATCTGTACTGCATTGCAATCCTCCCACTGTAGACTGAAATAGCATTATTGTGGGTAAATGGCAATGATGCATTGTGTATATTGGGAACCACAGATGTAGACAAGCCATAACAGTATGCCACTCCTCTTGGATGAAATAAGTCAAGGCCCATGGTTCACAAAAGAAAATGGCAACATATTGACGATACATGTTTCTTGTAGGAGGCGGCGGTTACGGAGGCGGCGGCTATGGAGGTCGCTCCGGAGGCTACGACGACCGCGGAAGAGGCCGTGGTGGCGGTAGAGGAGGCGGCGGCGGCGGCGGACGTGGCGGCGGCGGGGGCGGCTATGGCGGGTAGGTGTCAATCATATCTTTTCTTAGACCAGGAATGAACTTTAGACTTGAAGACAGGAAGCTCATTTTATCACTACACTGTTTTATTCTTATTCTTGCCAGTATGCTTAGAATTATATGGTAATATTGTGCTTATAAATTAGTGTTATGATGCAGTGGTTCTTCTCAAGTTTCCCTATACTGACAACAGAGCATACTGCATAATGATCACAGAGATATAAAACACTGTCCTCTAAACTGACGTTCTGAATTTTGAGGACAACAAACTACCAGCATTTATACTACACTTATACTACAGGTATAAGCAAACGGTATTCTTACTATGGTTTCCGATTCAACATATCAAGCAGAAAGTGACTTAGCATATTTTCCACCAGGATGTTAAAACTGTCTGCAAAGTACTACCATCTACACAACGGGTGTCCTCATGTTAGTATCACGGTATAAAAGTCAACAGTATAAAAAAGTAAGAAGTACTAATAGTTCTACTTACTACACCTACTTTATTTCATAAAACATGGCCATTACCTGGAAGCATATATTCCGCATTATATCAGCTGATAAGTTAAAGACAGAAGGTTCAGGAAGGGAGGACAGTGTCTTTCCTGAGGTGCTATTGAATGTCAAGAACATAAGTAAGGAATAAAGTTATGGTCGTGAAAAAAAAATCAACTATCAGCCAAGATCCTTGCATCACTGATACTGAGAGCCAAATGGGCAATGGAATACTTCAGAACAATGTCTGCATCAGATGACTCTATAGATACTAAGCAAAGAACATTTAGAGTGGTCATACCCATAACAATGATACAAGAAAAGTCATCAGAAGAAATTTACAGCAAGGGAAAGATAACTGGACAATGGGTATTTATATAGTGACAATGGATTGCACTGATGTTTCTGTGAGGTATCAAAGGAACAAAGTGGAAACAGAAGTGGTACGGCTACAGTTAGGGAACTAGCTAAGCAAGGAAACAGCAATCCAGGGAGAAAGAAAGTGGACAGGCAACAAAAGAGATGGATGCTATCACTGGTTGTCTGAGAAGAATAAACAGCTGTCTGTCTGATCTTCTGTGGTGCCACAACAGTCAAATAGACTAAGGAATAGATGAGCAGTGGGAAATGTTGTGACTTGTCGGACTGGAAACCTGAGGGACGAACAACCGTCTCATAAACACCATGACAGTGGCAGATTTGCAGAGCTTCCAGCTTGGATGGTCGAATGAGGAGACGGTCACCCTTTGATGGACTTCTGTCATTGGAATACTTGGAGAACAGACCAGAAGTATTGTGGACAGAGAGGGTCAATCAACAATATCAAATGACTGTAAATAGTAGACATGGTGTAGGGTAGAAGCAGCAATGTTAAGAATCTAAAACATGCATACATACTCTGGTTGAATGTATTTTGATGAGTTTTCCCATCGACCTTGTGCAAGGGATAGGACAGTCATGTTGAAGTGTTGAAGCAGTTTCTGCCGATACAATTACTTCTTCAATGCTGTTGATAACAGTGTACAATGCCCTTAAGGCTCTGAACAACAAGGTGTTTTTGGTTTGCTTTTGGACAAAGGCCTTGGAATGGTTACCCTTCAAACACTTGAGAAGTAACAGAGGTTTCAGCTGTAAAGACCAACATATAAACAAGATTACAGGTGCAAGTTTTAAACAAGAAAATGCCATTATAATTGATTACTGAATAACAAATATGTGCATGGTAAGTGCTGGTCTTATCCACATGTGCTTAACTCAACATATAATGTGTCCATGTGCAATTCATGGCACTAAGTGTATAGATCAGAGGCTGTCTCCCCTCCGTCGGGTTTTTCAATGTTTTACAGTCCAGGGTCCCAAACTATGAGACTAAACTAAGTCGCAATACTGGCAAATCTTAAAGATTTTACTTGGGTATAAGAGGTCAAACCAGATTCGTAGTGCGATTGTTTGCCATGGATGGTACAGGTATGAAGACAATAATAAGACAGCTGCCTGTAGAGCTATTTGTGTAGAATGTGAAGATAATAAATAGGCCTTGAAGAATAGTACCATGGATTTGACCATTCCACATGGTATTCAGAATTAAAGCATACACAACTGTGTGTCATAACATTTCATGAACATATCAGTGAAGACCAGCCCTGAATGGTCATAATGGGGTCAGCTGGAAGGAAATACATTTTTAACCTGGAGGTCAACACTTGTTGAAGGAAGTGGTTCACATATTGAGCGGAAAATTACCAAGTATGCCATCTCATTCCTCTAAAGCTAATTATGCATCTGAACGAAAGCTAAGGCCTTAAAGTTATAATACAACAGGTGCTTGGTTACATCAGACCTTTCTGCCTGTGTCCACATTCAGGGCATAAACTGAAACAGTCTGCTGCTGCGTTAAAATGTATTTAGTGAAATGGTAGAAAATAATCATCTGCATCATGGCATCCTATTTTAACTACAGTCAAACCTGTATTAGCGGCCACCTCTGCATACCGGCCACCTGCCCATAGTGGCCACTTTTTGTCGGTCCCTTGGATTCGTAATGATTAAGAAATAGGCTTAGCGGCCACCTGTCCAACGCGGCCATGGCCACACGATTTCCGGTCCCGCAGGTACAAAAACACTGCCGATTACGGCCACGCGGACCGCTGATCTATGTTTCGGCACGCGTTCGGCCATATACAGCGGCCGTATCGTCACCCTGGCCGGATTTAAAACCTCTTTGATTTATTTTCAAAACAAAACTTCGTAAACTGGCGCTACCCATACCCGCTGACAAACGAGGTCATATAAGGTCAATAGACGACACCAATATTACGGAGGTAAATTCTGTTAAAGTTACGTTCTAATACACTATCGCTTAGGTAAATTTACATCACAAAAACTTTCTAAATAAATCGTTACAAAGACAAAATGATATGAACTTCAGACTATGGTGGATTTTATTCTTACATTTATTAAGAGATAAGTCTAAAATAACGAGACTTTTCTTGTGAGTACCACATTAGCATAATGGGCCAATCTGACGTGTGAACGCGAGCGGGAACACACGAACGGCGAAGTATCAAAGGATACAAGACGAAAGATCAAAGAAATATGACGATACCGGTCTCTTCAGACAATATCAACTGTAGAACATTTAAAACTTTTTATAGCTTTTGTTTTCTTAATACATATAGTGTAAAAATCATTGCAGTACATGTACAGTACTGTATTATGTGAATAAAGATCAGTGGGTACTAAAACCATGTGTAACTTATTGCTTGCGGTCAATTAATTAGCATATTCTCTATAGTGGCCACCTCTCTATAGTGGCCAATTTTGACCAGTCCCTTGAGTGGCCGCTATAGACAGGTTTGACTGTACATTTGTAAGTCAAAAGTATATGTGGTTCAAAAAACAATTTCCTTGAGGGAATATTAAAGGCTCCATGGAGCTCTAACAAGGAAGCCCAAAGGTCGAATGTAGATGTTATTGAACAAGTATCAAACAAGTATCAAAGTTTCAAACATAGTTAAAAGAAATTATAAGGTAGTTGTGACCTGTGGTTACAAATAGAAAGTTACTACAAAAAAAGTCTGTGAAATGGAAGAAAATTTGAAGTACAGGAAATACTTCATGTGGACACTGCAGCTGACTGATCCCTGAAGGACTTGAGCAAGGATATGCCCATGCCAGAATGACTGGTTTGTGACCTCCCCCAGTGACAGACCATGTAATGATGCAGGGAACATGATTTTCGTCCACTAAAAGTCTTCTGTGCCATGCTGGAAGAAATGGTTGTCAGCAAAGGGCACTACATAGTCATCTTAAGCATGTTCAATGTTGTATCTTGGCACTTAGTTGTGCCAATTTAAAAAAATAAATAAATACCTACAACAAACAACTGTTTATTGTGTCTATTACTCAAGGTGAACGGTGACAATGTGGTAGCATTGTCTTAACTTTTATAGCTATTTCATAGACATGCAATGGATAAACAAAGCACTGCTCTAAGCTGTTCTGTCCAAACTGCATAGGATTTACCTCTAGTGAATGCTTATTGTTAGTACATAGTATATATACTGTAGATGGTGTTTGAAGTTGACCTTGTTATATTTGTGGTTGCAGTGTTTATGATGCTCTCTATTCATGCCACCCTAGTGTTGGGTTGTGCCAGATTTCTCCCCTATCAAACATAAAGGTTTGGGTGCTTGGCACCCCTGACACAGGAGAGTGAGACATTGATGCAAACGTCTGCTTCCTCCGATGCTCTGTACACTACATGGTAACGGACCCTGGCGTCCAATGTCATGGGTTCAACCTGATCATGTCACCTATTCTGTAGCGACCGCGGCGGATACGGCGATCGCGGGGGATTTAAAGGTGGATACGGTAAGTGCTGCGTGTACAATTGTCAACAGTTCAGTCAGTCTCAGAATGGTTATCCCATCTTCATTGTGCAGATGTGGGGTGGTCACTGTTTCTTCATATTCATAACAGACGGGGAAAAGTGACAATATAGAGTTGAAAAAGGTTCTGCATTTGGAATGGCATCAACGCAGACAAAAGTCAAAGTATGGGTAATACGGAAAGTTAAAATATGCGTTAACCAAGTGATCAGAAATTAAGGAAAGTGCAACATATAGCGGCATCGAATTTGAAGATGAAATATTGTATATGGTATATGTGGCTATATACACTAATTTTCATTCAGCTCTTAGATTGTGCCACAATGGAACCAACTTTACATAGATTTTTAATGTGCAAACAAATATTAACCTCATGAACAATACTAACGTTAGAAACATAAAACTGTAGACTGGTTTTAAAACAACATTGGGAATGGAATCAACATAGACAAAGGGCAAAGTATGAATAACGCAGAAAGTTAAAAGAAGTTGGGAAAGGTTGTGCATTGGGAATGGAGGTAAGACAGGTCATACTGTCATAATGTGGAAAGTGTAAGATATGTGTTACGTTATCCAACAGGTAAAATAGATACAATATACAGTTGCATTGAAAATGAAAGAGTCAACAGAAGCAATTTTATATAGATTTTTGATGTTTTAAACAAAAGTGCTAACCAAAAAAACAATACTATTTAACATAAGATAGTGGACTGGTTTGAAAGGTACAAGAGTTCTGCAGGTACCTTGTATTTTAGACATTGGTATTTAAACATGAACCTAATATAAGGGGTTAGATTTAAGCATCAATTAAATGTGGCGATGGTATATTATTTTGCAAATGAAAAGTTAAGAAAATACATGTTACATTTATGTGACAGGTATCTTGTATGAAAGTTCAAAGACCAACTTGAGTGTGTTATAAAACAGGTTTATTGCAGGTATATTGTATATTTGCAAATGCGTATTTAAACAATAAGAACCTAATGGTAGGGATAAATGTCAAGCGTTGATGCAGCGATGGTTTGAATACAAACAAAAACTTAAGAAATACAGGATACATTTATGTTCCTGGTATCTTTTATGAAAGTTCAAATGCCAACCAGAGTGTGTTATAAAACAGATGTTTTGCAGGTACATTGTATTTTCATATGTGTCTTTAAACAATAAGAACCTATTATAGGGGGTTAATGTTAAGTTTCAGGATAAATGCAGCTACGCTTTGAATTATGCTACAAATAAAAATCTCCCTAGAAATACTTACTTTAGTATAGCAAAGCTATTTGTATGAATGCTTGAAGAGTGTGTCATCATTCAAGTCCGTCAAAATAGCAAGAGGGTATTGGTAATGACAGTGCATCACTTGATCTGTAACAGCCAGTGGTGTTTGCAAGTGCTGGTTGTTGAGATATAACTGGTGTCCTACCGTTTTTAAATTATACCCCAGTCTATATTAAGAGATGACCCCATTGAGCATTTATTTTCCTGTGTCTGCTCTGCTCAAGGTATAAAGAAGACAGGTTGCAAAAATAATGGCTCTTTGTGGCTAAGCTTTGAATTGGTGTGCCTACATTTTCCATGTTAACCATTATAAACAGGTCTAAAACTGGGGGCCAAAGGAATAAAAAAAAAACTAAATGTGCTGCTTGGGTTCATCTGAAAACAAAGGGTTACACATTTAGTTATGCTAGGATTAACTCCTACATCTGAAAAAGTATGTTACTATCACAAACATTTAGGTTTAACAGCCATTATTATGTTTTTTTCAAAGCTAGTTAATAAGTGATGGTTATAGTAAGTAATAATCCTTGATACTAAGTTAACATGGGTAAGGGTAACTAGCTAAGTAAACAGCTGCGCAATTTTTGGTATGTTTGAAATGTACTATGGCTGCTGTAGTAGATGGAAAACAAAGAAGGTTTATTGTTAAAGGGGATACCCTGATGTTCCAAGGATTGATAATGCACTTAACATACTGTCAGTAGTGCAGCTGTGTAGATGACAATCTCAGTCCTATGCAAATTGTCAGGTGTGACAATGTACAGGTATAGGGCTGCAGTATAAGGTTTCACCCAACAACTCTCAAACTTCTTCAAATAAAGACTTCTGATGGGTAGTATCATTAGAATAACAGGGACACTTTAAAACTCGGGCATGCACTTAACCCAATATTTAACTGGTATTACAAAACAAACCATCTTGAAGTTGAATGGTCTGTTTGAAATGACCGTATCACAGCAATGTTAGGGGGTATGTAGTAAATGCACAGGTTTCAATTCAAGGGCTCTGACTTCAAACACAACATTGATCTAACATTGAAAGCAGCTGATATCCTATTGTGAATCATTTGTCTGTGTGATCTCACATAGGAATGTCAGCAGGTATATCCACTAGGCTGTTACATGAAAGGCACTCACATTTAGCAATAAGAAATATTCTCTTGTGTTGACTGTTTTGACAAAGATGTTAAAATGTGAAGAGGTAAAGCTCATGACTTGTTGAACTAAACAAAGCAGTTATGGTGTACGGTTTTCAACCACATTGATATTGGGATAATCATACCGGTATTTTGACCCGCAAGGTCTCTTAGTCAACCAATAGGAATGGGGTATATCTGGTGTGTACTAACGATTGATGTGATCAAGCTGGTTCAGTTAAAATTAGACTTAGTAACACTTAGAGATACAGAACATTGTTGACTGCAAAACTATACACGTACTTGAGTTTGACTTTGTCCCTTTAAATGAGTTTCAAATTTTCCACATAAACAAAGATAACTGCACAATGTTTTCAATGGTTTTCCACAAATGTTTTACACGGGCAACTTTCAAGTGATAGTTTTCTGTTTTTTCTTCTTCAAGCAACATTGAATGCTGCAGAGCTTCATCCAAAACTAGTCACGTATCTATTTTTATGAAAGTGGGCAACATGTATATGTACGGATGTTGGTGTGGGTGCTATGTGATCACTTCCCAAGGTTACGCTGACATGAGTGTGTTTTAATGAAGCAAAATTAAATTGTTAAGGAACAATTAAGGTAGAGTAATTAACTACTTAGGTAAATATTAGAATTAAAAGTACACAAAGTTGTTAGTTTTTGGTTGGGAAACCATAAGTATCAGTGTAAGAGTATGACTGTCGGGTACTGTATTGTTATAAAACAGTATAGAGGTTCTAAATGATTGCATTTTAAAGGTATGTGTGAAGAGAAGCTACTTAAAGAAAGGGGTTCTAGAGGTTGAATACATAAACGACCTCACACACAAGATAATAACGTGCACAAATGTAGTTCTATGATCAACAAACCATAAATATGATATTGCATACCGGTAGTTAGTATGTGTAATTTAGCTGGTATTGTTGAAACACACCGTGCCAAAAAAACAAGAGTTTGAGCAACATTATAAAGTGCTGGGGTTTTCTTCAACTGGTCCAAGCAATTTTTTTGTCTTGTACACAAAACTGGGTATGATAACTTATGTTTGCACATGCAACTTTTGACGTGTCAACGTTTATGTTATCTCAACTTGTGTGCATGATATGTGTTTGACAGGAAAACCAAATAATGATATTCTGGGGATAAGATATGTGTAAATGGTTCAACCTCAAAGCCAAGAACAAAAAGAGAGCATTGATGCTGAAAGATAACCCTAAACAAGATTCAGATGTTAGAGCCGATGGGTCTAATCATGTTATGTGTGAATGGATGCATAGACATAGTCAATGGTACTGGGGGAATTGTTGAGCATATGAAAGGGTGTTGTAGATAGTCAACAAGTGTATACAATTTTATTTCTGGTTCTGTTCCATCTACATAATCACTACATACCCATCCTTACAGTGTTGTTGCAAAATAGTATTACTAAATAATAATATGGCCATGGGTATAGCTGTTATGCAATGTGTTCAAGTGACTATTCACTGAGCACATAGATGATCGATTTCCAATAGGTTGATGTGTTTTTTGCTATCTTCAGACACATTTGAAACATTTACTGATATGATAATAATGAAGGGTATATCATACTATACTGGCAATAGTTTTTCTTACCAATGTTAACTTCAAGTTCAGAGTTCAGGTTTCTAGATCATGTAGATGGTCAATGTCAACCAGCATGTGCCGTGTAGTACAAACTCATCTTTACATTCAGTATACTTGTTCTCTGTTGTTCTATGTTGAATTGTTGTGCTATGACTATGTATTGCGGATTGACAGTAACTAGTGAGTAGATATCTTACTGTTCTGTTCACTCTTCACAGGAGGGGGAAGCTCTGATGGTGGCCGAGGCAACGGTATGCAAATTCTCTTCCTTTCACCGTAACAATGTGTACAACCCATAGAACACAGCTTTTAACAGATGAAATTGCTAATGTTAGATAATAATGTTGTCTGAAATTTCACATGCCATTTCGTCATTTGAAGCTCACACTTCACCCAGAAAATGTAGTTGACTTATTATTTATACTGCTATCTCTATCATCATCATTCTGTATCTTCATAGTTAATGCTTTCATCATCAAAAGCACACGTGCTGTGTTCGAATATATTACCAAAAATTATAGTTGACCATGAGGGATACCATGCTGCTTTCCATCTAAAATCTTAATCCCAACCCAATAGACTGACCACAGCATTATAATTCACAGTGCAATCAAATACAATAGGCATGTGTCTTTTTGTATTTCTACATCAGGGCTCGAAATAGTTTTTTCTGTATACCTGCACTGGTGCAGGTAACATTGAAAATTACCTGCACCAGACAAATTTTACCTGCACCACTCTGAATTTAGGAAGCATGGATCATACTAAGCTTGTTCAGGAACCATTGCTATTTCTTCTTTTATACTTTATAGGTAGTAACAGTCAATGCAGCTAATAACAATCCATATACACCTACATTACAAGACATTTGTGTATAAAACCCAGTACGTAGACCAGTGCAGGTTAGGTGCAGGTAGACACCAGAAATACCTGCACAGCTCCAATTTTACCTAAACTAACCTGCATATGCAGGGGGTATTTCGAGCCCTGCACATGGTGATGGAGAAGTGTGGGGCTACGGGATCTGTCTATAATAACTGGACTTTTGATCCCAGGTGCTAACATGGTGAACCTTCTCCTTGTCTCTTAAACCCCATGTACAGTAGAGAGTAAAGTAGAGCCAGATGCTGGCGTCAGTGTGCTAAAGGTTAATGATGTTCCCGCAACAGACGGAGACATGCAGGTGCAGCAGGACACCATCTTTGTGCAGAATCTCCCCACCAGCATGAGGGAGGAGGAACTGGCAGGCCATCTCACCAGCCACTTTGGGTCCATCGGCATCATCAAGGTAGCTGCATCTCAATGCTACATTTTGTCTATCTTGTGTGACTGTCTAAAAGAAGTCTGTGTAACACAAACTTTACTGTCCAAGGCTGTAACTGGCCCCTTTCCGCTGGATGGATGTTGGGCAGACTGCTATAAGCGATGTTTAATCAGTTTGTCTAAAAGCTTGTAAGAGGAAGTTGGTATTTTCCTATTCAGTCTATTGCAGCGTTTCTCTGCATTACATCAAGTCACATTGTCAATTTAGCTTGCATACATTTGCTCATCGTATAGAGAACCCCCTGACAAATACATGTAATGCATATTATAATGTACACTTGAGTTTTGCCTTTAAGCAATTGCAACTATTTCATGACTTGACTTAAATTCCTTTTGATATCCTCCAGATGGACAAGAAGACCCACAAGCCCAAGATCTGGATCTACAAAGACAAGATGACGGGGTCACCAAAGGGCGAGGCCACAGTTACCTATGACGACGCACACTCAGCACGGGCTGCCATCGACTGGTTCAACGGTACGGATGTACCCAAAATGTTGATGTGCTTACAGTGGTTTTAAGATAAACTTTGTGGTGACCTCCCCTCCTTGAATTTACATGTATCATGATGCAAATGTGCATTTCTCTTGCTTCGCTAGTGTGGTACAGAATTGTGTGAACAATTAGCACCATGAGAGACTGATTTTTCCTGTGACTGTAATGTTACATTTTATCAGTCCCCTCAAAACTAAATGAACTTACAGCAAGTCATTATGAAATTAAAATCTTGCACATCACTATGTCCTGTGCTGTCAAGCCGGTAATCTTATTCCAGGCATTTTAATACATGTTCTCATGTGTGTCTCATCCTTGCGTATTGTCCTTACAGATAAAGAGTTCCTTGGCAACAAGATCAAGGTGGAGCTGGCACAGATGCGCCCCAGATCAGGGCCATTCGGACGGGGAGGGGGTCGCGGCGGCGGCGGCGGACGTGGCTTCGGAGGTAATTGATGTTAATTTCATTAAAAATCGCATCTTCAAAAATCTGTTACAGGCCATCAATAGGAAGTGTCACTGTTGAAAGATAGTCGGAGCTATCTGAAACGTCTGACTGTTTCCAAAATCAGTAATTCTGATTCTGTTTGTGACTAGTGACTACTGTGAACTCAAAAACACCGCAAATCCAATCTTCATCTACAGCGAAGCTAATCTATGCAAACAGTGCATTTATAGTGTTATAAAAGCCTTAAATGTAATGAAGTAGTAGTAAAAAAAGGAAATAGGAATACCTGTACCCCTTACATTGAATTAATACTTCTCTTTTGTGTGTTTAATTACAGGACCAAGAGACTTCGGTGGTGGTGGAGGTAAGTCGAGTTCCTTAGCAATTTAACCAAATGAAGTACTGTATTAAACCGTACAAAACAGTCTGCTGAAATAATAGAAATGGCAGTATTTCTGAAATGATTATTTGGTTGCGTACCTACTGCAAGGATTACTTTAAATGCATTACTGTAACTTGATAGTCTTGAACATTATGGGAGAATCTCGAATGAGAAAAAAGTTGATGGTTTTTGTTTGTTAATTTCAGGCCGTGGAGGTGGCCGTGATGGTGGCCGGTCCATGGAACAGCGAGAGGGAGACTGGAGCTGCCCCAACCCGTAAGACTGTTTTCTTGGCTACTAGCAAACAACTGTTGTAGTGTGTATAGTCCATTCGTTAGCAATACTGCTTCTGGACGAAAAGGTTGTGACTTGTGAGTTTGAATCCCTTCTCTTGTTGCTTACCTGACACCACACAGGAAAGGGTTGCAGTTCTTAGGACGTTAAGTCATAAGTCATTGGGCTTCTCGAAAGAGAAACCACTGTGGAAATACTGCACATAACATCTTTCTTGTTCGACCTCACATGAAGCTAGTACTGTTTCCAGTTGCTGTAGCAACACTAGTTTCCCAAAGAAGTAACAAAACACTGCCGGTATACTTCATTTTAAACATAAGTGAACTGATAACTCACTCATGTCCCTGTTGTTTTTAACAACCATTTTTTGCTATACTAGTTCATACAGTGCTTCCTTGTACATCTCTGTTGAGTGTGTAACCATTATTTGTCTGTTCCCCTGTAGGGAATGTGGTAACACCAACTTCTCCTGGAGAACTTCCTGCAACCGATGCCAGGCACCCAAGCCAGGTGGAGGTGTGTTAACCGAACGTCATAAAAAATGTTTGTAATATCTACCAGCAAAACTGTAAGAACTGTCATTTTGAAAATGCAGTCAAACCTGTACAAGTGACCACCTTGACATCAGGACCACCTAGCCAATGTGACCACTTTTTGGTGGACCCTTGGCTTGAAAGATTTTTGCCAGTGATTGACACAAGCATTAGGAATCTTGTCTAGTATAATGACCAACTGTCCACATTATACCAGATCTCCTGAAGTGATCTTCTTGGCTAGCACTGACAGTACAGTAGTTTGTATGGTTTCTTTCAGTATCAGACAGTGTTATGTGACTTGATGAATGCATCTGTATTTGAATGTATACGTTTCAATAGACGTGATATTCATGTAACATTTTCTTCGATTTAGGACAGACATGCTTAAATTTTGTTTTTCCTGTGCCAGATGACGGAGGCCATGGCGGCGGTGGTTTTGGCGGCCACCGTGGCGGGTTCCGTGGACGCGGGGGTGATCGCGGAGGCTTCCGTGGCGGCCGTGGGGGCGACCGCGGGGGATTCAGAGGCAGGGGGAAGAGGTAAGGACTGTCATGTGTTAATGTTATGCCGAAGCTGGTGTGTTACGCCGTAGGGTGGTTATACTTGCTATGTAAATACAGATACAGATACAGATCTGTTGTGACATCAACTTGGTTATGATTCCAATACTGTATATTGTCATAAAGTCTGTAGGCACATTTCCTAGTTTCATGATTTTTATGTTACCCTCAGTTTTTTTTATTGATTTTTATTCCATTGATTGCCACAGATAAGTTTCTTGCAACAGGTTCAATAGCTTTCAATGTACAGGGCTCGAAATACCACCTGCATATGCAAGTTAGTGCAGGTATTTCTGGTGTCTACCTGCACCTAACCTGCACTGGTCCATATACTGGGTTTTATACAGAGAACTTTACATAACTGTCCTATGATGTACTAGTAGGTGCATGTTGATTGTTAGCTGCATTGGCTGTTACCACCTATAAAGTACAAAAGAAAAAATAGCAATGGCTTCTGGACAATATTAGTATGCTTCATACTTCCTAAATTGAGAGTGGTGCAGGTAGAATTTGTCTGGTGCAGGTAATTTTCAATGTTATCTGCACCAGTGCAGGTATGCAGAAAAAAGTATTTCGAGCCCTGATGTATTAAGATGGCCATGGTTGTAAGCAAACAAATGTAAAAAAAGGTGTTAGTAGGCAAAAGTTTGCTTACCATATTTTTGTTCTGTCCATAAGTTATAATTGGATTTACTTGTTCTTCCATTTGCTATGAAATTGTGTTATTTATTCTTTCTTGTTATATCTTCCAGGGATGACATGAGATCAGACCGTAGGGACCGCCCGTATTAGAGCCGATAGCGACAAACACAGAGCTGACAACCAATCAGCTCAATCTGTTCTTTCTCGTGTTTGTCATTTTGATGCTGATTTGTCAGGTACCAGTACGTAAAGGTGTCTGAAAACTAAACCTTAGACCAGAGAGGGGGATTCGTACGAGGAGTATTGTTACGAGGTTTGTAGTGTAGTATCAGTAACACATGAGAAATCCCGGCTTTTTGTGTGTACTCACACTTTTGAGAAGATTTCCTTGTTTTTGTACGTCAGTGGTGATACTTGTACTGTATGAAATAAGCTTGTGAGAGAGCAGGACCAAGTTGATTTTTTAGGTGCAACTCTTTCATTACAAGAAGCACTTCCATTTTACTATCTCTTTGGTCATTAAAGTATTACTTCATTCCTGTTATTCTTCTGTTTGTTTGGACATTGTGTTGCGGTTGTGCGTGGAAGAATGATTGATAAACATTACCACAGTACTTAACATACAAAATATGTGTACTATATGCAGGTTACATGATTAGCTAGAATAAAAATGTTAAAAGGTACGGTACTGTACACACTTCCAACAGGACTGTACTATACAGTCTTTTACATAAAGAGACTACAATGTAGTTAGTCTCATCTCATCTTGAAAATAAGAGACCTACCCATCAGTCCTTGGTGATACTCACATATCTTGGCTACCTTTGGCTTTAGCTGATTGTAAGAAACCACAAAAACAAACCAGTTGGTGCCTGAATTTTTGCGTGCTAAACAATACGTATCTGGAACAACTAAGATACCACAAAGACAACCATTACTCAGTTTTGCTCCAGATTTTTATTTCATTTCTGGACAACTAGGTGTTCCTCAATAATCTTGATCAGCCTGTGATGATCTCACCGTGATCATGAGGATCCACGATCTCTCCATCAACAATGTTGTTGATCTGGTAGAAATCCCACATGTCATCAGTGGGGCGGCCCTGTAGAACAAGCAGAAGGGTACATCCAACTTGTGCATAGATTTAAGAGCTCATGAATAAGTAAAGTTTAAACAAACTACGCTTTGCAAAATGTACTTGTATTCAGCTTCAGAACTGTAATCCAAGCAGAGTCGGAGATATAGTAGTAGTTGGGATTGTTAACGACTTGCTCTTCTGCTTGGAGAATTCTTCAGAACCTTGTAGAACTGTTGTTTTCTCTGTGCTTCTGCGTATTTTGGCCAGCGATACCGTAAGCAGCTTTTGGCAGATCATAATGATATTTAGTAGGTAGATATTGGGAAGGCAAAAGGTCATGGTTGATATTGGGCCACCTGCTGGTTTTTCTTGGTAATGCAACAGATGTAACAGTTTTTTTATTATTTGCGGTGAACGTACTGTGGTCTAGCGGTTAAATAGTATCACCAGGTTGGTAGATCAATTGAACAAAGTTTCTTCGTAGCACAGCCTTCTTGAATTCCTCAGTTAACATTTTGAAGGTGACAGATGGTTTACTGAAGAATTAAAGAGGGTTGAAGAAGACTGTTCAATGTGCTGTGGTCTAATTTGGCTGTTTTTAGAAAGTGGGTTTTGTACCGTGGCCAGGTAGTGCGCGTCCCTCTCTGCTTTAGTGCTGAACACATCGGCCTCCCAGCAACTAGTGAAGGGGTTAACAGTACGGGTTCGAATCCACTTCCAGACAAAAGTGTGATGACCTGAGTGATAAATGCAGTGAATAGAGGGTATGCTATTTCTGTCACATATCTATGTGTGAAGAACAATTTGTCTCTTGAAGTTTTACTAATATTATCTTGGTGAGATTGTCTAATACACACAATATTCATGTAGGTCATAATCACATACAGTAGTTTGCAACCAATACAAGAAGATGATAAAGCTACTTGCCGAGCAGTTACACTAAGCATTGCATAAGTACATACTCTTAAATCTTCTTGATATATTTAAGTGCCCTGTCACATCTAAAGGAATGTCCTAACCTGGAGCCAGGTCCATGGGGACGGTGAAGTTGTAGGTAGCCATGGCGTTTCCTTGGTCCTCACAGAACTTGGGGGCATTCTGAAAGCCAGGCTTGGGGTAGGTGGTGGTCAGCTCGTCCGGGATGTTCTCACCTAGTTATAGAGGAAATGTATACTTCCACTCTGGCTGTGCGTTTCTGATGAGCAAGTCTGAACAGATTTATCAGCACTGGTGCAATGACTTGGGGGATAAAGTCTTTGCATTGCAAAAATGGAAGGTCTGGGTCCAAACTCCAAACGCTGGCCCGGTCTATCCAAAAGGTTCAAGGAATGTTTTCTGTGCTTACTTTAAACACAGCACTTAAGAGAAAGAATATAGAGTTGAACACATTCCACTAGCCCCCAATAAAATACTGGCCTAGGGGCGATAGAAAAGGATATGGTTTGATATGGAAAAGATTTGCGTTTTATCAATACATGTTCCCAACATCAAAATAATGTACTTCGTATATGTTACATCTATGTGAATGTACTTCACTATTACATAAAAAATCATTGAATGAAATACAATTACTCAATCTGTGCTCACCAAGATGATATGGATCTAAAATGTTAATTAGTGCCTAAGGAAACAAGGCACTGTTACGTACCATAAGGCGACACCCCCATGTCCATGATTTGGATGAGTTTGTCCGAGTCGATACAGCAGGGGTCCTCGTCTCCGTCCACCACAAACATCAGGTTCTCAATGTCCTTCGCCGTCATCTTCGAGCATCGTGCATCAGCCACGTGTCCCTAATGTTGTATATCATGCAGTACAGACAAAGGACAAGCCAAACCATCTTTCTACATTCAAAAGTATCCAAATACGGAGTAATTAGGACACGTTTTCACGGAGGTAATTATGATAATGCACATACATGTGTATGGCAAATAGAGTGCATTTATACCCTACATGAAGGTTATTAGTGGTTGACGTTGTTGGTTACTCAAGTCATTGGAAAGTCTAGACAAGAAATAGATAAATTTCTAAACCGGGGCCCGCCGGGCTGTTTTGGAAACGAAAAAACAGCACTTATACGTTAGATGATCTTAGATATGTATACACAAATACCCATAACTATGCTCTTTACGTCTTGTGTAGTTTGGTGTCTTTTATATCATACTTTTGGTTCCCGAAAGCTGCCCGACCGGGCCCCGGTTTGGAAATAGGCCTTAACACGACCGCAAAGTTTTCTCACGTTAGTTGGGTGTGGTAAGACGACCGTCTGTCCCAGGTAGTACGCCGCCATAGGAGTCATGTCCGTGTACTCCGTGGCGTCGTTTCTAACCGTCTCACACAGAGGGTTGGACTCGGGGTGGTCGTCCAAGCGGTGGGCATAGTCGTCCTGTCTTCCGAACCGCCCATATCTAAGGTTGTATCTTCAATGCACAGTCGAAAATATAAGCATACTTGGGGGTCCCGATGGATTGCTAAGTACTCCAGAAATGGAGAAATTCACTCTCCAAGCAGAGGTTGGTGGGGAAGATTATGACCTTTTTATCATATGTCTCGTTTTCTGTCCGAACTCGCGTTTACCAACACGATGGTGCCACCAGTAATTTCCGTCATGTTTCCATCTCATAAAGGTCGATGTCATTTGAAATGGACGACGACATATCGCACAATACACGTAATATGGCATCTACCGTTTCAAGCGACAACAACCGTTTAAGCGACGGACATTGGCGGCGCCACCATTCGATAGTTTTGGGACTATCACTGTCACTACACTGTCTCTCCTACATTAACCATACCAGAGGTCACTACTATGCCCATTTCACAATGCAAAGTTACCCAAGTTGCATATGAAGACCCAACCATTTTATGTTGTTTTTGCTGTCCATAAGGCATAACTAAATGACTATTCAGCTTACCGTGCGGCAGACCGTGGCCACCCCCGACACTTGGCCTGGTCCCAGTACCAGCCGTTGTTCTCCAGGTAGTCCGTACAGACGATCCAGGAGTGGGCGGCGGCCAGGGCAGGCAGCACCGCGGCGAGGGTCACAGTCAGAAGCTTCATCGTCGCTTGTGTGCGGGGTAGCAGGGAAAGTGCCACATGGTTCAAATACCAATAGATGACCTACAGGACTTATTTTAGTGCAAACATAAAAGGGAAGGAGGCCGCTTTAGAATAGACGTATTGTTTAGACACTTATGTCATCTGTTGATTTTACCGGCTACGGGCCGAGGTTATCTCTGTTAAAGTAGGGCAAATCCGCTGGCAAACAGCAACTTTCTGCCCTATATATAATCATTGTGTTAACTGTTAGTGTTAGAAATAGTTCTAACGGTCAAAAGCTCGCACAGAAGATGTGTGGATCCTTAGCTGGTTTGTCCTGCGACTCGTAGAATGTCTTGCGATTGGAGTGAACACGTGTTTCAATTCAACCAAGCACAAGTGTTATATGGATATGTTAGATACTTCTGGGTTAACTGTTTTTGTACTCAGGGTGATTTACTACGTACATTCGTTGGTAATCATACACTCAAAAACACGATTTAGCTGTGCCTGTGTGTATTGAAATCCTATTACACGTTCTGGCTGCTGGGACAACTTAGCAAATGTATAATTATGTTTTTCTCATATTCAAATGTTTGTGTGGTATCAAGACTCAATTCAAAGATGTGTACTTACCAAACTGACTGACAGCAGTAGTAGTAGTACTTACCAAACTTATAGAGGAACGAAGAGAAAGAATGCCCCTTTTTATCTAATAGCTACCATATGGCGTCATTTAAAACCGTCATTACAGATACACACAAAAACAAGAAATAAATGGCACGAAATATCGACAATAGATTTGATATGCTGTAGAACAGGTGCATGCAGGTATGTGGTAAAGACCTTTTGTCTATCCCTTTTCTGTATCAGTATAGCAAGTGTCGGTATAACCGCCCTTCGGCGTAACACGTCAAGCTTCGCATTTCAGCTGTAGCATAGTAACTGTCAATTATATCCGTCATGTCACCTTGGTTTTGAACTTGATTGTGGTAAACATAGATATCAGAAACAAAGAATTAAGCCACTATAATGTTTCACAGTTTGAGATTTATTTCGATGACGTCATGAAGGTCTGATCCACCCATCAGCCCGAGATGATCTGATCCACGGGATCTATCGGATCCACGATCTGGCCGTCAACAATGGTGTTGATCTGGTAGAAGTCCCACAGATCTACGGTAGACTGGCCCTGGAGGGACAGGAAAGGGTAATGGTTAGGATTTGAGCCATGAATTTTATGATATCTTTTGATCGTTCCAACGCTTAAAGCCAGGATATTGGTGAAAGTCAAGAAAAGAAGATTAAAGTTCACTTGTGTACTGTTGTCTTCTTGTCTTTCAGAAAAAAATCAGTATCAAATAAAGTTATCACTAACTCTTCGATGAAATTTAAAAAGAATCACAAAATGGTGCAAATGGGCGCATATACTCTGGAATTTTTTTTACACAAATTCCACTGCGATTCCAAAACTAGCCGCAATGGGCCTTTTCTTATGTTACTCGTTCCTGACCACAAGAGCTAACAGCCAACACGAGATATCAAGTTCTGCTGCAGTATCAAAGGGAGTCACTGGGGAGCCCATAATCTTATCATTCCAGTTTTCACACCCTAACAACGCAACAGTATGAAACCAATGCATCCAGCCGTTCCTGCGCACACTCAAACAGAAAAACGGACGCACAAACGCTATATGAAAACATAATCTTCGTGAATATTCATCATTTATGGAGGTACTGAAGTACCGTAGCTGTGTAGTGCGCGTCTCTCTCCGCCTTGGTGGCGAACACGTCAGCCTCCCAGCACGTGGTGAAGGGGCTGACCCTGGGATGCCGGATCCACTTCCAGACAAAGGTGTGGCGGCCTGTGGAGGATGGTATTTGCTTAATCTAAGGGCACAACCCGCCGTACGTGCAACTGCGTGTTGTCTACGTGCCAAAACGTGGGCAATCTTTTGGGATCGTGCCGCCTCCGTAGGGAATCCTGCCCTGTACAGCCTGAACGTTTTCAGAAATATGTGGTGGACGTAGCCTCCCAAAAAAACGTACGGACAAATTGCACGTACGGCGGGTTGTGCCCTTAGCTTTAGCCTCATACGAAGACTTCTAGCTGATCTGGCTTTTATTTTATGAAAAAAACACAAAACTCTAGTTTACAATTTTTAACATTGGCTAAGGTTCTCTAACGCCAAGACAGGACTTTCCGCGCCGAACTTGTAAAGAACCTTCGCCAATGTTGAAAATCGCGAGTCAGCGCCCCCCCCCATAAAACAAAATGTTGCTGTAAGAGGCTAAAATTTGCTAATATGAGAGAATGTAGTTGGTTCTGTCCAATTATTTGGTCCACAAGCTTAATACACTAAATAACGTTAATATAAAACCTGACCTGGTTTCATGTCCAGCGGAATGCTGAAGTTGTAGGTAGCCATGGCGCTTCCTTCATCCTCACAGAACTTGGGTGCGTTCTGGTACCCCGGCTTCGGGTAGGTGGTGGTCAGCACAGGGTCGATGTCAGGCCCTGAATGTCAAAATATGAAATATATTTCAAATTTGCTGAGGCTTTGGCACTTTTCTACGTAATAAGATAAAACAACTCTATTCCATTCCATTCCATACCATACCAACATTCAAGGGGTATATAATTTGTTGCCGGGTTCCGGGTTGATTTTGAATGCAAGTTAAAATAATCCAGGGGCCCGGCTGTGCCTAAATATAGCCCTGTTGTCGCAGGGTGTCCCACTTGGCCACGCAGGGGTCACGTTCGAAGGTGCAGAAAAACAGCCCATAGATTTACCCGTAGGGTTTCTTTCTTCATATGGGACCGTATAAGTAGCGAAAACGCAAAGCATCCAGTTTTGTAAAAAAAATGGAATAACATGCAAATTGCCGTTCTCTGGCTAATATTCTTTATGAGCTGCATAGATGATGACACATGGGTTATTTGTAGGGCTTGAATAAGTACATAAGCGTCGTTGATTATGATACGAACCCTAAAGTAAAGAAGTATCTCAATACAAACCATATGGCGATATTCCCATGTCTTCAACAACTATGAGTTTGTCCGAGTCGATACAGCAGGGGTCCTCGTCTCCGTCCACTGCGAAGATCAGATTCTCTGTGTCGATGATGTTGGTGATGTTCTTGCATCTCACATCTGCCACGTGGTTCTGGTAATAGACAGTCATTGGCATATCGCAGGTCAATAATAACGTGCAACATCCGTACAACATATCGACAACACACATGGATTCTGATCTTTAAGCACAACTAAAGCATTTGTAAAGCACCCGTACGTAAAGTATATACTGAACTAGAGTTCGGCGACCTCATACCTTCATGAAATATGTAGAGCTTTTATAAATTTCCTGCAATAGACAAACACATTAACATAATATATTCATGGTGTTGTTACTTACGTACATATATCACAATTATTGAATTCCCATCATTAATCATAAAGCGGTTTTGCAATTTTGACATAAATTATGCAAGTAAGTTCCTCATTACCATACTTAGTATCTGCTTATATTCCACCTATCATAATTAACATATGTTACATTCAGGGAAGTTCAGTTATTGAAAACAATGGAATTATACAATTTCCTTATTAATTATGCAAATTAAACCCTCATTTGCATAACATGTATATCATTATGAACATCTTTGCCGAAACTACCTGCAAGCCTGCAATGATGCCAATCCGCCAATCCTTTCTGCAGTTATCCTCTTTGCAATGTCTTAAGAAAAATGCCTCTGCAGTTTAGAAATTAAATGTTAGGGGGCTGAAACTTTCTCCATCTTTGTCATGACACTGAAAGCTATCAACCTTCCAAATGTCAATACCATATCACGTCCGGGACAAGAAATACATAGAAAAAACTGCTATGATTGAATATTCTCATTAATTATGCAAATGTACTTCTATTTTGCATAATTGGTATTTCATTTTGTACAACATTGTCTAAGGTACCTACAACCAAAAATCATATAAATCCGTTGTTCCCTTCTTGAGTTATGAAAAGTCCTTTTTACCAACAAATCCTACCCATTTTGCTAACTGGGAACTACTTGGTACGGTCCGCCCGTCTGGAAATTGACGCGTGGGGGTCAGGGAGTCTGACCCGTGGGCCTTGGCAACCCGTCAACTGTCAGGTACAGCTGCGAGGGGTGGAATGAACCAAACCAGCTGCAGACTGGGGATATTTGGAATACTTCAGAAGTTTTTGACAAAAATGCCCCTGCTATCCCAAAACTAGCCGCTAGGGGGGCAAAACTTATTTCTGAGCACAAGAGCTATCTAACACCCCAAAATCGTGACCATAGGTTGTTCAGAACACGAGATAGCGAACCCGGAAGTTGCGCTGCAGTACCAAGGGAAGCCGCTTGGGGGCCCAAAATCTAATCATTTCCAGCTTTCATCACACCCCACCAACACAACAAGTATGAAACCAATTCACCCAGCCGGTCTTGAGTTATCTTGTTGACAGACAAATGCAGGGTAAAATATAACCTCCATGACATTTCATGGAGGCAAAAAACGTAAATTTTACACGTGCTTTAAGGCATACAGTACTTGAATATCGGATCACAGGCAGTTTAAGGCCTGTGACACCTGTAGATTCTCAGTCGAGCAGTTATATGGCCATAACTTTTGATGTAACCATCTGTTTTCAACAATTTTTGGTCAGTTAACGTAATTCACCCATATTCAAAATATGATGACAAGAAAATTGTGGATCTTCAATATTTTGGGTTTAAAAAACCATTTTTTGGTAAAAAATAGGGATGCTATTAAAATGGGTCTGTGCCCACTATGAAATGATTGTCTAACTGAGTCATATTTTCTGGAGTAATAGATTATATCTCTGTGATATCTAATATGCCTGGGGATCTTGCCGCTATACCTAGGTAAGGCTTCATTTTGGGGCAAAAACAGAATTTTTTGACAATTTTTGGGTATTTTTCGTACAAATATCTATACAGCCACGGAAATCAAAGATATTGCAAGAAGACCCACTTGATTTCTGAAGGTCTAAGGCTTAATGAACCTAAATCTGCCCAAAACTCGTAATAAATCTGGTGCCCTGATGTGGGCAGGGGCCGACGAAACACTACTTACCCTACAAGAACTGAGTCCAAGTAAGACATGTTTGACTGTACGTAACATAAACCGATGGTAAAATATGAATGTTTTATGTCTGTATCTGTTAAATCGCTGTTGTATCAATGCGAAATTTCGCAAGCAGTTAGCCTTATAAGGCATCAGTCAACTGCCATACAATCATTTTGGGCTAGAAATATCGATTTATAGCATTATTTTGCTGTTTCCTTGAAGTATGAGCGCCTCGCTGTTTTCCCGCCACTCCACACCCCGGGAGGTCGGAACCCATGTTCGGACTGTACCACTTGCAGCTCTCGCGGGGGTGCCCTTTTGTTAACCGCTTCTAGTTATGTAGATATTTGATAAATACTAGATCAATATCTTTAACACTCAACATTAAACGTCTTAAAAAGTAGTTAGTGTAACCCATATATCGTAAGTTCCTGTTTTCGCAATGTAACATTAGATACTGACATTGGACCGTTCTGAAAACGCTCCGACCCGGCGGGGTTACCTAAGGTCACGCAGTGGTTCGAATTTCATGTTCGACCAAAATTGTCACAGGCCTTAAAGTGCCCGTGATCTCTTGTCATGCGAGAGAAAACAAAAGCACTTGAATGAACACTATCATTGTCGGATATATATATTTTCCCGATGCGCATCTAGATAAAGGCATAAGTTACTAAACTTAGAGGTCATGTACTAGTACTTCACCCGTCCATCGCACGTCAGTGTGAACGCAAGTAAAAGTTGGCAAAAAATCGCAAAGTTGGCTCGATTTTCAAGCGCAATTTAGTGCAGCCATATCGTTGTGTGCGTCCACACTGTTTTTAATTTTAGGCCACAACAAGCAACTTTTATGGATGACATCAGCGCGTGCATTACTTTTCGTCTGATATCAGAAAAAACAAGATTTTTTTTCCTTCGGAGATGCTCAACATCACGAGAATTACCAAAATGGGCAAATATGTTGTGTTGTAGGCTAATGGTTGTACTTGTAGAAGTGACACTAGCCAGATAGCCATGACTGTAGTTATTGAAGTGAAACTAAAAATTTAGTTAGATAATTGTAAAAGTGGTCCCAATATGGCCAAGTGTTGTTGCCAAGTTGGTAAGTGAAACCAGTCTACCACACTAGTGTCACCTTTACTACACTAGTACACGTCTTGAAAACAGAAATGAATACCTTTATAGGCTGTCATACCATGTTTCGTCGCTTCAATTTTTTTTTGCAATTAGAGCGTATATTTGGAAAATTTAGCCATCTTCTTGTTTTTTTTTACCCATCTTGTTTTTTTCGCCCTATCTCACTATTTTTGCCGTCTGCAGAGGATGTCATCCATAAAGTTTACTTGCTGTGGCCTTACTTCCAAACATTGGAATTTGGATACTAGTCTACTCAGTCTTCCTAATTATGAAATCATATCAGACTGGTAATGAAAAAGAGGTAGTACGTTTGTGGGGTGTGTTAGGACGACCTTCTGTCCCAGGTAGTACGCCGCCATGGGCATCACGTCTGTGTACTCGGTGTCGTCATTCCGTGGGTGCTGACACAGCGCAGTTTCCTCAGGGTGGTTGTCCAGTTTGTTCAGAAATCCGCGATGTGTTCCAAAATTGCCGAAACGAAAGTTATGCCTGGATAGACAGAATGGAGAAAAACACCAGTCTACATCTTGTCCGTTTCTCCAACACAAACAATTCACGTGTTAAGCAGGTACTAGTATCACAGGACAAACCAAATACCAAGTAGGCCAAATGGCGATACTACAGATTGTGCCAGGCATTCGTTAAGTGGCGCAAAATCATGTTTTATAATTTCCCTAGGTCGCCGCTATGCCCATTTCCCAACGCAAAGTTACTCAAGTTGCATACGAAGACCCAAACGTTTTATCTAGTTTTTGCTGTCCATAACTAAATGATGATTAACTCTTACCTGTGGGCACCCCTTGGCCAGGCTCTGCACTTGGCCTGGTCCCAGTACCAGCCGTTGTTCTCCAGGTAGTCCGTACAGACGATCCAGGAGTGGGCGGCGGCCAGGGCAGGCAGCCCGACAGCCAAGAGCGCGACGAAGAACTTCATTTTCGACAGGACGCAACACTGCTCACAACTGCCAACTGTTTCTCGTCACCCGTACAAGTTGCTATATATAAATATATATATTTGCCTACCCTTTGCTATGACAGGATGGGAACGACAGGAAAGTCTCCCACCTTGCCTGGGAATTACATCACATCAGCGGCAGCGAATGTTGACAATGATTATATGTACATGATAACACCAAGCAGAGGATGTTGAAAACCTGGCCAGAGTAAATTTGAAGATACGTGTACCTGTACCACACAAAGCCAGTTCCGGACGGTGTATATACTGTGCACCGGTGAACTTGGATACTGCCGGTTTGTACTTATAGGTCACAAGCCAGGTGTATGCGGACTAACTGATCTGATCTAGGCACATCGCGAGGGACAACACTTGGTCTTATAGAGGAACGAAGAGAAGCCGACCCCTTTTATTTCATAGTTACCGTATGGCGTCATTTAATACCGTCATTACAGATAAGCACACAAACTAGTGTGAAGTAATGGGGATAAAAAACAAATAAATGGCACTAAATATTGACATTAGCTTTGATATGCTGTAGAACAGGTGCATGCAGGTATGTGGTAAAGACCTTTTGTCTATCCCTTTTCTGTATCAGTATAGCAAGGGTCGGTATAATCGCCCTTCGGCGTAACACGTCAAGCTTCAGATTTCGGCTGTAGCATAGTAACTGTCAATCATACCCGTTATGCCACCTTGGTTTTCAACTTGATTGTGGTAAACATAGATATCAGAAACAAAGAATTGAGCCACTATGATATTTCACAGTTTGAAATTTATTTCGATGACGTCATGGAGGCCTGATCCATCCATCAACCGATGAGGATCTGATCCACGGGATCTATCGGATCCACGATCTGGCCGTCAACAATGGTGTTGATCTGGTAGAAGTCCCACAGATCTACGGTAGACTGACCCTGGAGGGACAGGGAAGGGGAACGATTATACTTCGAGGTATGACTCGTATCAAATCTTGTTACCGTTCCAATGCTTCAAGTCTGGATATTGGTGAAGGGCAAGAAAAACGATAAAACTTGTTCATCTGTGTACTGTTGTCTTCTTGCCTTTCAGAAAAAAAATCTGTATCAAACTTATCACAGATCCTTCGACGAAAAATTAAAAAAAGGCACAAAATGGCGCAAATGGGCGCCTTTCCTCTTTGGAATCTTTTTTTACAAAAATGCCACTGCATCTAATCATTTCAAGTTTGTAATTGTACACCCCAACGCATCAGTATAAAACCAATGCATCCAGCCGTTCCTGAGTTATCTTGTTCACACACACACACACACACACACACACACACACACACACACACACACACACACACACACACACAGACAGATACGCAAACGCTAATGAAAACATATTTCATGGAGGTACTGAAGTACCGTAGCTGTGTAGTGCGCGTCTCTCTCCGCCTTGGTGGCGAACACGTCAGCCTCCCAGCAGGTGGTGAAGGGGCTGACCCTGATTTGCCGGATCCACTTCCAGACGAAGGTGTGCCGACCTGTGGACGCACGTATTTGGTTAGCCTCATACGAAGACTTCTAGCTGCGCTTGGTTTTATTTTGTGAAAGAACACTAGACTCTAGTTTGCGATTTTTAACATTGCCTAAGGTTCTCTAACGTCAAGACAGGACTTTCCGCGCCGAACTTGTAAAGAACCTTCGCCAATGTTGAAAATCGCCAGTCAGCGCCCCCTCCATAAAACAAAAGCCAGCACTGCTAGAAGAACTGCGTAGGAGGCTAGAATTTGCTGATATGAGATAATGTAGTTGGTTATTGCCAATTATTTGGTCCACAAACAAAAACATTAAATAACGTTAATATAAAACCTGACCTGGCTTCATATCCAGCGGAATGGTGAAGTTGTACGTCCCCATTGATGCCCGTTCATGCTCACAGAACTTGGGTGCGTTCTGGAACCCAGGCTTCGGGTAGGTGGTGGTCAGCACAGGATCGATGTTAGGCCCTAAACGTCAAAATATGAAATATATTTCAAATTTACTGAGGCTTCGGCACTTTTCTAAGTAATAAGATAAAACAACTCTATTCCATTCCATACCATACCAACATTCAAGGAGCATATTATTTGTTGCCGGGTTCCGGGTTGATTTTGAATGCAAGTTAAAATAATCCAGGGGCCCGGCTGTGCCTCAATATAGCTCTGTTGTCGCAGGTTGTCCCACTTTGCCACGTAGGGGTCACGTTCGAAGGTGCAGAAAAACAGCCCATAGATTTACCCGTAGGGTTTCTTTCTCCATATGGGACCGTATAAGTAGCGAAAAAGCAAAGCATCCAAAATGGAATAACATGAAAATTGCCCTTCTCAGATATTCTTTATGAGCTGCATTAGATGGTGACACATGGGTTTGTTGTAGGACTTTAATAAGTACATAAACGTCGTTGATTATGATACGAACCATAAAGTAAATAAGAGTCTCTCTACAAACCGTAAGGCGATATTCCCATGTCTTCAACCACTATGAGTTTGTCCGAGTCGATACAGCAGGGGTCCTCGTCTCCGTCCACCGCGAAGATCAGGTTCTCAGTGTCGTAGATGTTGGTGTCGTTCTTGCATCTCACATCTGCCACGTGGCCCTGGTAATAGACAGTCATGGGTATGTCATGGGTCAACAATAACGTACAACATCCGTACAAATGATTACCCCCTCCCCAACATATCGACACCATACATGATTCGTAAAGCATCCGGACGTAAAGCATGACGAAAGGCAACCTTTATGTATGTTTTAAGGCATGCTTAGATATTGGATTTCATGCGAATGATGCTTGACTGGACGCTGTAATTTTCGAAGTGATCTGTTTTTCCGATGCGCATCTAGATACATTAGTTACAAAATGTAGAGGTCATGTTATTTACCGATGCATGACTCCTATGACCGGCCGACTCCCCTAGCACACTATTCCCTCCTTTTGTCCATTTTCTACTATTTGACCGACGATCCGCTTCCAAACACTAGAATTTGGATACTAGTCCACTCAGTCTCACTTATCATGAAATCATATCCGACTGGTAATAAAAAGAGAAGTAGTACGTTTGTGGGGTGGGTTAGGACGACCGTCTGCCCCGGGTAGTACGCCGCCATGGGCATCACGTCTGTGTACTCGGTATCGTCGTTCCGTGGGTACTGACACAGCGCAGTTTCCTCAGGGTGGTTGTCCAGTTTGTTCAGAAACCCGCGATGTGATCCAAAATTGCCGAAACGAAGGTTATGCCTGGATAGATAGAATGGAGAAAAACACCAGTCTACATCTTGTCCGTTTCTCCAACACAGACAATTAACGTGTTAAGCAGGTACTAGTATCTCGGGACAAACCAAATACCAAGTAGGCCAAATGGCGATACTACAGATTTTGTCAGGCTTGCGTAAAGTGGCTCAAAATCATATGTTTTATAATTTCATACCTATGTTGTGCCAAGTATCATTCTCTTTTCACTTGATATATTTTTTGATGCAGTTTCAATCATTGTACACTGCGAATTTCACTGCGATTTTACTGCGATTTCCAATATCCTACTAATGTTGGCATCATAGACAAAAGCATTGCGGGGAGCCGAAAGTAGAAAAGCTGGTGCATTTTTCTAGCGCAGTTAGGCACAGCCAAGTAAGATACTGTGGCAAATGGAGCTTGCTTGGCAAGTGTTTCGGTACATAGATACTGCCTGTCCCCTGTCCAGGATCTTCTTAGAGATTAGTTCCTCACATGACCTGCTTACCTGTGGGCAGACCTGAAGGAAAATGTCCAGACTTTGCATGATGTACAAAATGACCAATAAACTGGTGGTCGTATCGACTGATATGATGAGTATCCAGCTCAAAAAAGAACAAGAAACAGTCATGCCTTCAAGTACCAGAGTTACCAACCTAGGATCGATGTGTTAAAAAGTTCGTACTTTCCTAGAAATATCGTGGAGTGGAATTTGTTATCACCTAGCACAGTAGGGGCATCTCCACTGGATAGTTTTAGGAAACGCTTGCAGATAGAGGTCCAAAAGTAAGGTGTGACAGGTCGTTCAGTGTAGTATAAACAGCTGCTGCCGCACGGCGTGCCTGCGAAGCTGGTGTGTTACGCCGAATAGCGATTATAACGGCTATATAGATACAGATACCGACCATGGCCAGGAGAGCTTTGGGACCATCACAGCTACTACACTGTCTCTCCTAGGTAGTCGCTATGCCCATTTCCCAACACAAAGTTACTCAAGTTGTATACGAAGACCCAAACGTTTTATCTAGTTTTTGCTAGCGCTGTCCATTACTAAATGATGATTAACTCTTACCTGTGGGCACCCCTTGGCCAGGCTCTGCACTTGGCCTGGTCCCAGTACCAGCCGTTGTTCTCCAGGTAGTCCGTACAGACGATCCAGGAGTGGGCGGCGGCCAGGGCAGGCAGCCCGACAGCCAAGAGCGCGACGAAGAGCTTCATTTTCGACAGGACGCAACACTGCTCACAACTGCCAACTGTTTCTCGTCGTCTGTACAAGTTGCTATATATAAATATATATATTTGCCTACCCTTTGCTATGACAGGATGGGAACGACAGGAAAGTCTCCCACCTTGCCTGGGAATTACATCACATCAGCGGCAGCGAATGTTGACAATGATTATATGTACATGATAACACCAAGCAGAGGATGTTGAAAACCTGGCCAGAGTAAATCTGAAGATACATGTACCTGTACCACAGAAAGTCAGTTCCGGACGGTGTATAAACTGTGCACCGGTGAACTTGGATACTGCCGGTTTGTACTTATAGGTCACAAGCCAGGTGTATCCGGACTGACTGATCTGATCCAGTCACATCTCGAGGGACAACACTTGGTCTTATAGAGGAACGAAGAGAAGCCGACCCCTTTTATTTCATAGTTACCGTATGGCGTCATTTAAAACCGTCATTACAGATAAGCACACAAACTAGTGTGAAGTAATGGGGATAAAAAACAAATAAATGGCACTAAATATTGACATTAGCGTTGATATGCTGTAGAACAGGTGCATGCAGGTATGTGGTAAAGACCTTTTGTCTATCCCTTTTCTGTATCAGTATAGCAAGTGTCGGTATAACCACCCTTCGGCGTAACACGTCAAGCTTCGCATTTCAGCTGTAGCATAGTAACTGTCAATTATATCCGTCATGTCACCTTGGTTTTGAACTTGATTGTGGTAAACATAGATATCAGAAACAAAGAATTGAGCCACTATGATATTTCACAGTTTGAAATTTATTTCGATGACGTCATGGAGGCCTGATCCATCCATCAACCGATGAGGATCTGATCCACGGGATCTATCGGATCCACGATCTGGCCGTCAACAATGGTGTTGATCTGGTAGAAGTCCCACAGATCTACGGTAGACTGGCCCTGGAGGGACAGGGAAGGGGAACGATTATACTTCGAGGTATGACTCGTATCAAATCTTGTTATCGTTCCAATGCTGCAAGTCTGGATATTGGTGAAAGGCAATCAAAAAAAGATATAGTTTCTTCACCTGTGTACTGTTGTCTTCTTGGCTTTCAGAAAAAAAATCTGTATCAAACTTATCGCAGACCCTTCGATGAAAATTGAAAAAAAAAAAACACAAAATGGCGCAAATGGCCGCATATCCTCTTTGGATTTTTTTTCCACAAATGCCACTGTAATTCTAAAACTAATACCCCTACTTATGTTACTTCTTCCCGAACACAAGAGCTACCTAACACCCAGAAACTGTAACCGTAGCTTGTTCAGAACACGAGATATCAAGACTAGAAGTAAGTTCCGCTGCAGTACCAAAGGGACCGAATCCATTTTTCATTTTCCATTTTTCAAACCTGAACAACGCAACAGTATGAAACCAATGCATCCAGCCGTTCCTGAGATATCTTGTTGGCAAACAAACGGACGCACAAACGCTAGTGAAAACATAACATGAATATTAATCATTTATGGAGGTACTGAAGTACCGTAGCTGTGTAGTGCGCGTCTCTCTCCGCCTTGGTGGCGTACACATCAGCCTCCCAGCACGTGGTGAAGGGGCTGACCCAGGTGGCCCGGATCCACTTCCAGACGAAGGTGTGGCGGCCTGTGGAGGATGGTATTTGCTTAAGCTGAGGGCACAACCTGCCGTACGTGCAACTGCGTGTTGTCTACGTGCCAAAACGTGGGCAATCTTTTGGGGTCCGTAAGTGGTAAGTGCCGCCTCCGTACGAACTCGTAGGGAATCCTGCCCTGTACAGCCTGAACGTTTTCAGAAATATGTGGTGGACGTGGCGTCCCCCCCCCCCCAAAAAAAACGTACGGACAAATTGCACGTACGTCGGGTTGTGCCCTTAGCTTTAGCCTCATACGAAGACTTCTAGCTGATCTGACTCTAGTTTGCGATTTTTAACATTGCCTAAGGTTCTCTAACGCCAAGACAGGACTTTCCGCGTCGAACTAGTAAAAAGAATCTTCGCCAATGTTGAAAATCGTGAGTCAGCGCCCCCCCCCCCCCAGAACAAAATGTTGTTGTTAGAAGGCTCCATAAGAGGCTAAAATTTGCTAATATGAAAGAATGTAGTTGGTTCTGTCCAATTATTTTGTCCACAAGCCAAATACACTAAATAACGTTAATATAAACCCTGACCTGGTTTCATGTCCAGCGGAATGGTGAAGTTGTACGTCCCCATGGCGCCACCTGGATTCTCACAGAACTTGGGTGCGTTCTGGAACCCAGGCTTCGGGTAGGTGGTGGTCAGCACAGGATCGATGTCAGGCCCTGAATGTCCAAATATGAAACATATTTCAAATTTACTGAGGCTTTGGCACTTTTCTACGTAATCAGATAAAACAACTCTATTCCATTCCATACCATTCCAACATTCAAGGAGCATATTATTTGTTGCCGGGTTCCGGGTTGATTTTGAATGTAAGTTAAAATAATCCAGGGGCCCGACTGTGCCTAAATATAGCTCTGTTGTCGCAGCGTGTCCCACGTGGCCAAGCAGGGGTCACGTTCGAAGGTGCAGAAAAACAGCCCATAGATTTACACGTAGTCGTAGGGTTTTCTTTCTCCGTATGGGACCGTATACGTATCTAAAAAGCAAAGCATCCAGTTTTGTAAAAAAAATGGAATAACATGCAAATTGCCGTTCTCTGGCTAATATTCTTTATGAGCTGCATTAGATGCAACCTACACATGGGTTAGTTGTAGGGCTTGAATAAGTACATAAACGTCGTTGATTATGATACGAACCCTAGAGTAAAGAAGTATCTCTCTACAAACCATATGGCGATATTCCCATGTCTTCAACCACTATGAGTTTGGTAGAGTTGATACAGCAGGGGTCCTCGTCTCCGTCCACCACGAAGATCAGATTCTCTGTGTCGTAGATGTTGGTGTTCTTGCATCTCGCATCTGCCACGTGGCCCTGGTAAAAGACAGTCATTGGCATATCGCGGGTCAACAAATACGTGCAACATCCATACAACATATCGACAACACACATGGATTCTGATCTTTAAGCAAGTTATTATGGTAAGCGAGGCTCGGGCGATTGCCACAGAACCGTCGTTCGATCGATTTTCGCCTAATGTGAGGGAGGTATAAAGTATATACTGAAAAAACGTAAATATAACACATGCTTTTTGGCATACAGTACTTGAATATCGGATCTCTTGTCATGCGAGAGAAAACAAAAGCACTTGAATGAACGCTATCATTGTCGGATATATCTATTTTCCCGATGCGCATCTAGATAAAGGCATAAGTTACTAAATGTAGAGGTCATGTACTAGTACTTCACCCGTCCATCGCACGTCAGTGTGAACGCAAGTAAAAGTTGGCAAAATATTGCAAAGTTGGCTCGATTTTCAAGCGCAATTTAGTGCAGCCATTTTGTTATGTATGTCCACACTGTTGTTAATTTTACTTCCAAACATTGGAATTTGGATACTAGTTCACTCAGTCTTCCTAATTATGAAATCATATCAGACTGGTAATGAAAGAGAGGTAGTACGTTTGTAGGGTGGGTTAGGACGACCTTCTGTCCCAGGTAGTACGCCGCCATGGGCATCTCGTCTGTATATAACCGATTATCACCCCGTGGGTACTGACACAGCGCAGTTTCCTCAGGGTGGTTGTCCAGTTTGTTCAGAAACCCGCGATGTGATCCAAAGTCGCCGAAACGAAGGTTATGCCTGGATAGATAGAATGGAGAAAAACACCAGTCATCTGTCCGTTTCTCCAACACAGACAATTGACGTGTTAAGCAGGTACTAGTATCTCATGACAAACCAAATACCAAGTAGGCCAAATGGCGATACTACAGATTGTGCCAGGCATTCCGCCATTCGTCAAGTGGCGCAAAATCATGTTTTATAATTTCATACCTATGTTGTGCCAAGTATCATTCTCTTTTCACTTGAAATATTTTTTGATGCAGTTTCAATCATTGTACACTGCGATTTTCAGTGCGATTTTCACTGCGATTTCCAATAACCTACTAATGTTGGCATCATAGACAAAAGCATTGCGGGGAGCCGAAAGTAGAAAAGCTGGTTCATTTTTCTAGCTCAGTTAGGCACAGCCCAGTAAGATACTGTGGGAAATGGAGCTTGCTTGGCAAGTGTTTCGGTACATAGATACTGTCTGTCCCCTGTCCAGGATCTTCTTAGAGATTAGTTCCTCACATGACCTGCTTACCTGTGGGCAGACATTGAAGGAAAATGTCCAGACTTTGCATTATGTACAAAATGACCAATAAAATGGTGGACGTATCGACTGATATGATGGGTATCCAGCTCAAAAAAGAACAAGAAACAGTCATGCCTTCAAGTACCAGAGTTACCAACCTAGGATCGATGTGTTAAAAAGTTCGTACTTTCCCAGAAATATCGTGGAGTGGAATTTGTTATCACATAGCACAGTAGGGGCATCTTCACTGGATAGTTTTAGGAAACGCTTGCAGATAGAGGTGCAAAAGTAAGGTATGACAGGTCGTTCAGTGTGATATAAACAGCTGCTGCCGTTCCGCGTGCCTACGAAGCTGGTGTGTTACGCCGAATAGCGGTTATAACGGCTATATAGATACAGATACCGACCGGCCAGGATAGCTTTGGGACCATTAAAGCCACTACACTGTCTCTCCTAGGTCGTCGCTATGCCCATTTCCCAACACAAACTTACTCAAGTTGCATACGAAGACCCAAACGTTTTATCTAGTTTTTGCTAGCGCTGTCCATAGCTAAATGATGATTAACTCTTACCTGTTGGCACCCCTTGGCCAGGCTCTGCACTTGGCCTGGTCCCAGTACCAGCCGTTGTTCTCCAGGTAGTCCGTACAGACGATCCAGGAGTGGGCGGCGGCCAGGGCAGGCAGGGCCAGGGCGAAGAACAAGACGAGGAGACGCATTGTGACGGGCACGTAGAACGAGCTCTTCTGCGCGGGAGTTGCGTTAGTGCTATCACATTTGTAGCGAGAAACGTGTGAAAACAGGAAGGAGGGCCACCTGCTGTGTGCTTAAGACCGCCAAAACAATTGCAAGCGGGGCTCTGGATAACCTTTAACTGTACATTGTGTGACCGCTTTCACACCTCACTTCACCCCAGGAACGAAAAAAAGGTTATGTATGTACGTACGGACGGACGGACGTACGGACGAACGAACGAACGAACGAACGAGCGAACAAACGAATGAATTAAACGTGTTCATACCACAGAGGGGCAATAATAAGAAGCAGATGTAAATGGTATGAAGAAGGAGAAAAAAGCACAAAATACTTCTTCAACTTAGAGAAGCGAAACTTTCAAGAAAAAGTCATTACCTCACTTATGTCAGAGCCCCAAAGAAATTATAGATAAAGAAGCAGAGTACTATCAAAAACTATATACTGCTGATGAATGTGACCCAGATAAGAAGGAATTTGACTGTTTCTTTAAAAACAAGGAAATTAAAAGACTTAATGAGGATGATCTTCGCCTATTGGGTCAGTTAGTCCTCACTCATAGTGAGCAATTGGGCTGGTCTCGATCATGATGTTTCTGACCTAGGGCGAAGAGTTGCTGTTACAGTTCCAATCATGTAACCCGTAACATTGAGTGGCCTTCAGGCCTTGTTACGTGGTGACCATTGAGTAAAAAAAAAAAGAAAAAAAAGATAAGACTAGTTGTGAAGGGAAGATTAGTGAACTTGAACTTAAAAAAGCAATAGAGCATCTCCACAAAAATAAAAATAAGGCACCAGGATGTGATGGGATCACAGTTGAGTTCTATTCAAAATTTCGGGAGCTAATAAAACATAATCTCACTAATGCTACCAACCACGATTTTGTTACCGGTCTTTTACCAATGTCCCAAAGACGAGGAGTTATTAGGCTCATTCCAAAAAAAGAAACAGATCTAAGTACATTGGATAATTGGCGACCAATTAGCTTACTCAATGTTGATATCGACAAAATTATAAGCAAGGCACTTACATTACGAATAGAACCCTTCCTTCCAGTGATAATACATGAAGATCAGACCGGCTTTATAAAACAAAGATACATAGGTAGCAATATAAGACGCATATGGGATACTATAGATTTTTGTGATAAAGAAAACAACGCAGGATTGATCATGTTTTTAGATTTCAAAAAAGCTTACGACAGTGTTGAAATATCATTTATAATCAAAGCACTGAAAACTATGAACTTTGGTGAAGATATGATTGGATGGGTGAAGCTTCTATATAATAACATAAAAAGTTGCGTGGTTAACAATGGTTACAGTCCCCATGGTTCAATGTACAGAGAGGAGTGAGACAGGGCGACCCCCTATCTTCCACTCTATTCATTATCGGGCTAGGAGTACTTGCATGCAAAATCAGATCTGACTCTAATATTCGAGGACTAGAGGTTTATGGCAAAACTCATAAAATATCCATGTACGCAGATGATATGACTTCCCTTCTAGCAGATGTGGACTCAGGCAGACTTCTAGATACTTTACACTTGTTTAAAAGATGTAGTGGATTAGAATTAAACCCTAAGAAAACTGATGCTCTGTGGGTGGGTCCTAACAAAACTAGAGAAGACAAATCACTACCAACACGCTGGCCCTGCACACCCATAAAAGCCCTAGGCACGCATTTTGGACACAATAAAGATATATGTTACAATAAGGATTTTGACAACAACTTTACAAAGATGAAAAAACTATGCAATGTATGGAAAAGTAGAAATCTTACCATTATAGGCAGAATTTTAATTATCAAGACACTAGGTATCTCCAAGCTTGTCTATAATTGTTCAGTTTTACATGCACCACCAACCTTTATAAAACAAGTAAATGATTATATATTTCAATATGTGTGGCAAAACAAACCTCCCAAGGTTAAAATGAAAACTCTGATTGGGAAAATATCCCAAGGAGGACTAAAGATGGTAAACTTTGTCACCAAGAATAAAGCAATAAAGGCAACATGGGTAAGAAGGCTTATTATAGACCCACTAAGGGAAAAAGAAAGTCTCTTCTCAAGATGGGGAGGTTTCTTATTATTCAAATGTAATTTTTCATGTAAACTGCTAGACTTGTCCAACCTACCACTGTTCTATAAAGATGTCATATCCTCTTGGGAAGAAGTAATACAGCATGAACCACTCTCACACAGATAGATCTGCTCGCAAATTATATGGAATAATAGATACATAGTAATTGGAACATCATCTGTATACTATAAAACATGGGCTAATGCAGGCATTATATATTTCAATGATTTGTTAAAAAACGATGGAACCTTTTATAGTATAACTGATCTATACAACACATATGGTATAGAAATCAATCCATGTCATGTATTAAAATACAACTCACTCAAAACAGCCATACCACAGAAATGGAAAGAAGTAGTTAGAAAAGATAGAAGAAAATGTAATCCTGAAGACATCATACATTATAAGATAGACCCCCATACCCTTACATGTAAGCAAATATATGATATTCTGATACAAAAACAATTTGTATCACCAGGTCAAGATAACAACATTATACAAAAAATAGGAAGTGGAAACATTGAAAATGCATATACCAATGCCTTTGTTGTAACAAAAGACACAAAATTACAATGTTTTCAGTATAAGATTCTACACCGGTATCTTGCGACAAACAACTGGCTACAAAAAGTTAACATCAAACAAAGCAACAAATGCAATAACTGTAATGAAGAACACACTATTGAGCATCTTTTTGTATATTGTCATGAAGTTGTACTTTTCTGGAAACACTTTTGTACATGGTGGAAAATCAAAACACAGCAAGATCTGAACATAGATGAGAACTTGATTATATATGAAATATCTGAAACATATAGAGACAACAAGCTGTTACATTGTATCCTTATTGCCAAATATGTAATTTACACCTGTTTTTTGAAAGATTTGAAACCAAACTTGAATTACTTTAAAGCTAAAATTGCCACTATGCCAATGATAGATATCCCTTAGATACACCTGTTAAGTCAATCACAGACCAATGATCAACGCTTGTTACCCCTCTCCCTCTCCTCATGTTAATGTTTTTTTTTTAATTCCATTGTGCTCCAATGATGTAAATTTATGTGCTATTGTGTATTATGCTGAAAAATTGAATAAAGTTTAAATTAAAAAAAAAAAAAACAGGAAGGAGGACCAACTGCTGTGTGTTTGTCTTATTTACATTGGAGTCACTTTAACCGACCTTTGTGGGTTCGTCATATGACGCTTAACCGTCACCGGTCTAAAGAGGAAATAAGGGGCGTATGACGGCATTTCCGCGGAACCGACCTGAGCCACCTCCGGACCTGGTCCGGTCGGTTCAGCGGGGGGCCCGTGACGGATTCTCTCGTGTCTAAAGACAAACCGTCACCGGTGACGGTAATAGGAGGTCGTGGATTATATGCTAATGATATGCTTACAATCCCAAAGCAATGGAAACATGTTTTCCTCATTGTTTTACCTGCTCTCCAAGCAGAGGTTCAGTACCGGTTGGTTTTTGACGTGTTCAGGCGTTTTCGTGGGGATTTCTCTTGTCCAATTTTTTTCATGTCCGCCAACCTCTGCTTGTAGATAATGTGACAGGGGTATTACAGATTTGATTTGCTGTAGAACAGGTGCATGCAGGTATGTGGTAAAGACCTTTTGTCTATCCCTTTTCTGTATCAGTATAGCAAGGGTCGGTATAACCGCCCTCCGGCGTAACACGTCAAGCTTCGCATTTCAGCTGTGGCAAAGTAACTGTCAATTATATCCGTCATGTCACCTTGGTTTTGAACTTGATTGTGGTAAACATAGATATCAGAAACAAAGAATTGAGCCACTATGATATTTCACAGTTTGAAATTTATTTTGATGACGTCATGAAGACCTGATCCACCCATCAGCCCGAGACAATCTGATCCACAGGATCTATCGGATCCACGATCTGGCCGTCAACAATGGTGTTGATCTGGTAGAAGTCCCACAGATCTACGGTAGACTGACCCTGGAGGGACATGTCGACAGGGAAGGGGAACGGTTAGACTTTGAGGTATGATTTGTGTCAAATCTTGTTATCGTTCCAAGTCTTGGTTTTGGTGAAAGGCAAGAAAAAAAAGATAAAGTCTATTCACCTGTGTACTATTTTGTCTTGTCTTTCAGAAAAAAATCATTGTCAAACTTATCACTAACCCTTCGATGAAAAATTTAAAAAAAAACACAAAACGGCGCAAAGGGGCGCATATTCTCTGGAATGTTCTTTTTACACAAATGCCACTGCAATTCCAAAACTAGCCGCAAGGGGCCCAACTTATGTTACTTCTTCCCGCGCACAAGATTAAGAGCTATCTAACACCCAAAAACTGCAACAGTAGCTTGTTCAGAACACGAGAAATCAAGACTTGAAGTTCCGCTGCAGTATCAAAGGAAGCCGCAAGTGGGCCCAAATTCTAGTCATTTCCAGTTTCACACCCTAACAATGCAACAGTATGAAACCAATTCATCCAGCCGTTCATGAGTTATCTTGTTGGCACACACACAGACAAAGAGACACATAAACTCAAACGAAAACATAACCTCCATGAATATGGAATTTCATAGAAGTACTGAAGTACCGTAGCTGTGTAGTGCGCGTCCCTCTCCGCCTTGGTGGCGAACACGTCAGCCTCCCAGCAGGTGGTGAAGGGACTGACCCTGGGGGACCGGATCCACTTCCATACGAAGGTGTGGCGGCCTGTCGAGATACGTATTTGCTTAGCCTCATACGCAGACTTCTAGTTGCACTGGATTTTATTTTATACGGGGAACACAACTTCGTGATTTTCAACATTGGCTAAGGTTCTCTAATGCCAAGAGAGGACTTTCTGCGTCGAATTTGTAAAGAAGAATAGCCAATGTTGAAAATCGCGAATCAGCCCCCCCCCATGAGATAAAAGCCCGCGCTGCTAGAAGGTCTCATTGATGAGTTTCTTCTTCCCATAGACTTTTACGTTCATAATGAAGCTACGTAAAATTTTAGCAGATTTTTCATTCTATGTTGAGCACATTTACCCTATATCGTGGGAAAAAATTGCCAACGTCAACTATACATAGGTTCTTTTTTTATAGCAATTACAAACTACGATTAGTCAATCCCCACAAAAGGCACTTTTTCGCTTATAGACTACAACCGCACCACTCAGAACTCAGGACTGTGTACCTCCGACCTAGCGCGCGGCTGCAAAACTTTACCCGCTAATTTCTTCAGTTACAGAAAGCTTTCACCAATCTAACTTTTGAGATCAGTTCCGCTAGCTAAAAGGGAATTTCTCACTGCTAAAAACACGCGTCCATGCAGCCGTTTATTTTTTGGCTCGGATCTCTTTTAGGGTACCCACTCGGAGTAATACATCAATGAGACCAGAAGACCAGAATGCTAGAATTTGCTTATGTGAGAGAAGGTTATGGCTAATTATTTGGTCCACAAGCTAGAAACATTAAATAGCATTAATATAAAACCTGACCTGGTTTCATGTCCAACGGAATGGTGAAGTTGTACGTCCCCATGGCGTTCGCTTCATCCTCACAAAACTTGGGGGCGTTCTGGAAGCCAGGCTTCGGGTAGGTGGTGGTCAGCACAGGGTCGATGTTAGGCCCTGAATGTCAAAAGTTGAAATGGATCTTAAATTTGCTTAAGCTCCGGCCCGGCGCCCTACCACGGCATGCACAAAGAATTATGGAACACCTATGCAGCCTCGACTGGGATCTGAAGCCAAAAATTTGTCCGGTGGACTGCTTGATACCGCGGGGGTACCTCTCGGCGTTTTTAATTGCTAGTTTTAAAGAATTCAGGAGCCCGACCATACACCAAAACAGCCCGATAGTCACAGGTTGTCCCACGGGGCCATATAGGGGTTACATCCGAAGGTGCAGAAATACTGTCCGTAGACTCCCGGGAAGGGTCTTTGGGACCGTAGCGAAAAAGCAAAGCATCCAGTTTTGAAAACAAAGGGGAAGACATACAAATTGCCATTCTCTTACTATTTCTTATGAGCTGCATTAGTTGGTGACACATGGGTTAGTTGTAGGGCTTCAATAAGTACATAAACGTCGTTGCGAACCCTGAGTAAAGTGTTTCTACAAACCATATGGCGATATTCCCATATCCTCAACCACTATCAGTTTGTCCGAGTCGATACAGCAGGGGTCCTCGTCTCCGTCCACCGCGAAGATCAGGTTCTCCGTGTCTAAGATGTTGGTGTTGTTCTTACATCTCACATCTGCCACGTGGTTCTAGTAGAAGACAGTCATAGGCATATCACGGGGCAACAATAAAGTGCAACATCCGTACAAATGATTTCCCCGACACCACACATAATATTTGATCTTTAAACACATATAAAACATTCTCAAAGCACTCGTACGTAAATCATGAAGAAACGCAATCTTTTTTATGCATGTTTGAGGCATGCTCAGATATTGGATTTCATACCCTTTGATACTCAACGGAACTGTTACAATTCTCGAAGTGATCCGTTTTCCAGTGCGCATCTAACTGTTAGATATATTAGTTACAAAATGTAGAGGTCGTGTATTTTACCAGTGCAGTGCAGCGCACGTCAATGTGACCACAAGTTAGCCTCTACCAGGCTCCGTGGGTCGTGTACTGACTCCTCTGGCTGGCCGACTCTCCTAGCACACTATTCCCTCTATTTGTCCGATTTCTATTATTTGACCAACAATCTGCTTCCAAACACCGGAATTTGGATATTTGTCCACTCATCAGTCTTACTTATTATGAAATCATATCAGGCTGGTAAGAAAAAGAGGAGTAGTACGTTTGTGGGGTGGGTAAGGACGACCGTCTGTCCCAGGTAGTACGCCGCCATCGGAGTCAGGTCGGTGTACTCGGTATCGTCATTCCGTGTGTGCTGACACAGCGCGGTTTCCTCAGGGTGGTTGTCCAGCTTGTTCAGAAACCCGCGATGATGTCCAAATTCGCCAAAACGAATGTCATGCCTGGATAGACAGAATGAAAAAAAAACACCCGTCTGCATCTTGTCCTTTACCTCTCATGGACAACGTAGTAGGCCTGCGTTACATTTCCTACCCTAGGCCCGCCCGGGCTGTTTGTGGAAACGAAAAAATAAAGTTTATGCCAATGATTATGCACAAGGCATGCGGTTGAACCGTTTGGTACATTTTGTGTTCTTGTTATCTTTTACATCGTACGTTTCGTTCCCCGAAACTGCTCGGCAAGGCCTCTTTGTGGAAATGTGACGTTAGCCTACTGTATCCTCTACAGGTATCGTGCAATAAAGTTCTTCTTCTTATAAAAAGCGGGCATCTACAACTACAAACCAAATGGCAGTAAATTTCGCCAGTCATTCGCAAAGTGGCACAAAATCATATTTCATAATATCGTACCTCGGGAAATAGTTTTTGTTATGAAGATCTAATTACTGTACACTGCGATTTTCACTGCGATTACACTGTGATTTCAATAACATGCTTATCTTGGCATCATAGACGAAAAGCGTTGCACGTCAGTGTGATCGCAAGGGAAAGTCGAAATCTGGTGCATTCTTCTAGCGCAATTAGACACAGCCAAGTAAGATATTGTGGCAAATGGAGCTTGCTTGGCCGATGGAGATTGTTTTGGTACTACTGTCTGCTCACTTTGACTTTGACTTTGACTTTATTCGGAAACACATTTAGCTTAACAATGTTGCCAGCTATTCTTCCTGTTGTCCTCAATACTATACCGAGGATCTGCTTGGAGCCAGTTCCCCACAGAACCTGCTTACCTGTGGGCAGACCTCGGCCAGGCCCTGCACTTAGCCTGGTCCCAGTACCAGCCGTTGTTCTCCAGGTAGTCCGTACAGACGATCCAGGAGTGGGCGGCGGCCAGGGCAGGCAGGGCCAGGGCGAGGAACAAGACGAGCAGACGCATTGTGACTGACGGGCACGTAGAACGAGCTCTTCTGCGCGGGGGTTATGGTAGTTTTGTCTATTTGTAGCGGTAAACGTGTGAAAACAGGAAGGAGGACCATCTGTGTTTGACTTAAGACCGCAAAAACAAGCGGGGCTTAAGACATTTTACGTTAAAGACATAACGTCAGACGTTGCAAAAATTGTACCCTTTCATACAATGTTTTAAAGGGCACCTCCATTTTTATAAATAGTTTGTATTCTTGAGACAGGCTTGGTAGCAAGCTGGGTAGCAGGTAGTAGACTATTCTCCAAGCAGATGTTGGGTCACAGGGATAGTAGTGGCCGGGATTTAAAATTCCCCGCTACTCAACCTTTGCTTTGAGAATAGTAGCCGGTCGCATGGAAACACTGTCTCTCTCATGGGGACTTTGTCTCTTCTTCTTTGCACCGGGAAAGTACCATTATGTTAATCATTCGTTGACAAAGCATTTACTTTTGTATTTCATTTCAGATGTATTGTAGCTTTTGGTTCATTTATATGTAAGTCACCACAGAAATTGATTGTTGCAGAAAAGTACGACAGGATAGTCACCTTTTACACAATAACGTTTGTCAATAGTAAGTACATGTTGAAATAGGAAGAACAGCAAATATTTTATTTCCGTAGATCCGTAACCTGAAGTTTTATTTAAAGATAATTGTGGTGATATGAAAGTCTTGGGCTATACATTATTTATGATTTTTTTAGTTCAAATGGGAACAATACTTTAACTTGAATCTTTATGTTTGATTGATATGAAATGATATTGTATTGCCGCGCCGCGTGCCTGTGAAGATTGTGTGTTACGCTGAAGGGCGGTTTTACCGGCTATATAGATGCAGATACAGATGATATGACATGGTATGATATGATAGTCCTCCTCATGTGATAAAGCTATGAACAAGGAAAGAAACAAACGAACAGAACGTGTCAGATTCACCTAATATTCACTTGCCGACTCATGTTCGTTCGTCATCCATTACATGATCCATCAAACTATCTTACATTATTTTAATTCTGAATGAGTAAAATATAAGAGTAAAAAGTGTGGCAATTAAAATTATTGCCATGGCGACGGTTTTATTGTTTATAAGTATCAAATATTGTTGTTAGTAATGGGTTTTAATAGTCGTATTCCATTCGCCTGGCGATTAATGTTCAGAGAGCATTGCTGTAAAAGGAGTTCTCTTGTGAGTGAAGGGTGAACTAATAATGTAAATGCTTCTCATCGATTTTACAAAACAGACCCTCATTTACATAAATCATATCAGTTGATCATCTTCTCTAGCTAAATAACAATATGCTAGAAATATCAAAGTCTTAGCAAAGAAAGCTATTGTAGTATTTTCTAATAATTTATGTAAATGAGACCCTAATTTACTTGATGTATGTCTAATAACGTTCAAATATCGTAGTTGCCAAATGTTGCAAGAATGAAATTATCATCATCAATCGCTTTGATATTATAACAATTTCTCAATGATTATGCAAATTAGATAACAATTTCTATTATTTTTGTCTATCTATATTTCTCTATTTTTAAATTACATATGCTATATGTTTGACTGAGTGTCCTATTACGCGGCTATGAATTGATAACTGATGTAGAGTCATACGCGCACTTACGCCTCTAGATACGGCCGTTTTTCATGGTCCGGATGCGGCGCACCACTTAGAGCAAGTCACACATGTTGAACTAGAGTTCCACGACCCCATACCTTCGTCATTAATTATGCAAATAAGGCTCTCATTTCCATAAATTATATAAGTTGATCATCTCCTTCACCAAACAGACGTGCGCAATATATGTTAAGAAAGGAGGATTTTGTCGCTTTTTCTGATAATTTATGCAAATAAGGACCTCATTTGCATAATTAATGTTCAACGATGTTCACCTGTACATAACTTCCAAATGCTACAAGTATGAAATTCCCGCCATAATTGATATGGAATTATATGAAGCATCACGTAACCTATCCACATACTAAAAATCATAACAATCCGTCAACCCCTTCTTGAGTTATTCCCTTTCAAAGTCTGACACTAAACCTGTCCTGCAGTTCCTGCAGCTAGGGGGCCCAAACCTATACCACTTACTCACGGCATCAAGAGCTGTCTACCACTTAAAATTCATGGCCGCAGCATGTCCAGAACTCGAGATATCAAACCAGGAAGTTCTGCTGCAGTACCGTAACAGGCCGCTAGGGGACCCAAAATCCAATCGTTTCGAGGTCTCAACAAGAGCTACCCACATACCGAATATCAATACAATCCATCTAGGCGTTCTCGAGTTATGGTGGTCTTCTACAAACACACACACATACAAACGCTACCCAAAATATAACGTTCTTTAATGGCGAAGTTAACTATCACATCGCTATCTCACAACCCCACATGTTATACATCATTTAAGCTCAAACAATGCTTGTTTCACACATTAGTTTGCATTTTTGAAACAAAGATATCAAGGGTGAAGAAGGCCACCAAACTTTCCAAACTCCAAACGAACGAACCCGGAAGTGATTTCCACGACTCACGGGTCATTTTCCGAGGAACATATTTCAACAATCCTTTATCCCCTGTTTCAAATGTTTACATTTCCATGACCACCATACTACATACTACAATTCTGGTACGTCTGAAGTCCTAGGCTTTTCTCAATTTTACACGGCGATCAATCGAAAATCGCCTCGCGAGAATACACTGCTGTGCACACGTATATGTGCCCTGCGACTGGAAAGCATACCCGTGGAGGTAATGGTTCAGTCCGGCATGATGCGCGGCATGATGCGCGGAAAAAAATTCCTGACATTCCTGTACAGTTTTTGGAATTCTTTGCAAACGGTCACACACTATACTATTAGGCTCGCCCATCAGGCGTCGCCAAAAAGAGCCCAAACATCGAAGGTATTGATCATGGTTCATGGACAAACGCAGGAGGAACTTGGTATACTTCATTTGCATATTACTAGCATGTATAGAACAAGCATATCTGAAGAATACTGTGATGTGCTTTTCATGATCTAAAACTTCAGAGATCTAAAAATCAAGAGATTCAAACCAAGAAATTTATTATTCACTACCATAGGTAGCTGTATGAGTCTTTATTTATTATCCAGTGATGACCTCGTTGACGGAAGGATCCACCGGATCCATGATCATACCGTCCACGATGTTGTGGATCTGGTAGAAGTCCCACGCGTCCTCGGTGGAGCGACTCTGTAGATAAGAAACATACAGAACTCAGTACTCCAGACTCTCTGGTAGCCTGGGTACCATCCGATTTCTACCGGGGCTCCTTATACTCGCTATCATAAAATATCCATTTAGGGTAGTAAGTATAGGAGCCCCGGTTGAAATCGAATGGTACCCAGGCTAAGTGGCAAAACTAGAAATATCCTAGTCTTAATCAACTTTAGGAGTGTAGTTACGTTGATTGACCTTACACTGATGCAACGTTAAAGTAGACACAGTTCATTATTGACAGATGTGGAATGCATACTTTAGTCTGAATTGAGGTCAAGACCGTTCTATAACAAGAACACTGAAGAAGCTAGATCACATGTGACTGATGTAACAATATTCGAGTGATTTTCGCCCTTGATTTGCCCTGTATTTGTATCCCAAAAGGATCATTTCAGGAAAGGCAAAGATTCCGAACTCGAATGTCATGAAAGATGAAGATTACCGTATGCAGGTAGTGGTGGTCCCTCTCGGCCTTCGTAGCGAACACGTCAGCCTCCCAGCAGGTGGTGAAGGGACTGACTGTAGGGTCGCGGATCCACTTCCAGACGAAGATATGGCGGCCTATATGTGAAAAATATCACTATTAGAAATTCCTGTGTAATAGTGGTTTGTTCATTAAGAACAAACGTTTCTGGAAAAGTCAGTAAGCTAAATGATAAACTGTTGATAGATTTATTAGGACTTGGTGGAATTTGCATCTCTGTTATATTTCACCTGACCCTTACTTCCCTCATGACCTCAATGTACAGCGCCCTGCAGGCCGATTTGAGCTTCTCGTGAATACGTAAAGGTTCAAACAAACAAACAAACAAACAAACAAACAAACACAGCTAAGCACAAACTGTGTGAAAGGCGATAACAAAAAATGCATTTTGATGAACCATCGATCGCTAAGATATCAGCAAACGTTTGGTTGGAGATTACAGGACCTGGCGCCATCTCCATCGGAACGGTAAAGTTGTAGGTCCCCATGGCGTCCTCCGGATCCTCACAAAACTTAGGCACGTTCTGGAAGCCAGGTTTGGGGTAGGTGGACAGAACCTCGTCAGACTGCTCACGCCCTATATGTCACAAATAAGGTAAGTAAATAACTAGTTATAAACTGGCCTGTAAATTGATCGTATATAACAATAAAAAGTATATAGAAGAGAATAGAACACGTTAAGCGTACAAATAGTTAGTCCTGAGTACAGTTTGTGCACATTTCTTGATATAGAACTGTATGTTTTGTCTCCAAGGGCCGGGCCCGGTTGGGGAATGTGACCTAAGTATTATCAATCAACGTAATACGTTAAAGATAGAGATTCAAAAGTACCGTATGGAGACACCCCCATGTCCATGATTTGGATGAGTTTGTCCGAGTCGATGCAGCAGGGGTCCTCGTCTCCGTCCACTACAAACATCAGGTTCTCCCAGTCCATTGTGTTCCTCCATCTGCACTTGGATTCCGCCACATGGTTCTAGTGCAAAGTAAGTGATGTAAATGTGAGGTAAGGTTAACTCAAGGGATACAAGATTTAGTTCACCTACCGCGCGCGTCCTGCGGGTCATACTGCAATATCCTGCGGGGGATTTGGAGACATCCCGCGGTAGCGAGCGCAGGGCCGGGGGTACCCCGCAAGATACCGCGAGGATCCCGTAAATCCTGCAGGACTATGATGTAAATCCCGGACACTGTACTGTACATTTCTCTCCAAGCAGAGATTAAGACCCGGTTTTTTTTTTTTTTACATTTTTTAGCCTTTTTATCGGGCTTTCTATTTTGTACCGTTTGGTTGTTTGCCGAGACATCAACTACACGGTAGAAAACAGATTGCCCGATAGATTCCTGACAAACGTCAAAAAACAAACCACTGATTGTAGAGTACTGTATATAGAAATAGTCTTCATCGAAAACGAATATGTCTTACGTTTGCCGGATGAGTCAGAACGACCTGCTGGCCCCGGTAGTAGGCAGCCATGGGGGTTTCCTCGGTGTACCGGCGGTCGTCATTCCGGGACACTTTACACAGAGCCCGCTCCTCGGGGTGGTTGTCCAGGCGCCAGGTATAGTTGTTATGCGTCCCGAATTGTCCGAACCGAAGATTGTAACTAAATGAGAAAAATTCCAAGCTATTGCAAATATGTGGACAGACCTTACTTTCCAAGCAGAGGTTAGCATCCGGCTGTTTTATCTATTATGTTTTTAGGCGTTTTTTAAATCAGGATTTCTATTTTGTACTGAAATCTTGATTAACAAGATTTCAGTACAAAATAGAAGCCCTTAAAAAAGGCCAAACGGAGCCTAACCTCTGCTTGAAGAGTAGACAGACCTGATTCAGATGATGACTCTAGTTTCTCAACATACAACAATTTGCGCGTCTACAAATACATTTGTCATAGTTACGGAAACATTACAAGACTGATGTTTTCAGGAAAATAGTTGATACAATGGTGCCCAAAGTGCTGTAGTGACCACGGTGGTGGTTATCTACAGTTATATCAAGGAACATTGATTAAGTACGTAGTTCTAGTGATAGTATGGCATCTTGTTATAGTAAATAGATCTCACAATGTGGCACCCCTCGGCCACCCCCGACACTTAGCCTCGTCCCAGTACCAGCCGTTGTTCTCCAGGTAGTCCGTACAGACGATCCAGGAGTGGGCGGCGGCCAGGGCGGGCAGCCCGACAGCCAAGAGCGCGACGAAGAGCTTCATTTTCGGCAGGACGCAACACTGCTCACAACTGCCAACGGTCTCTAAGTGTCTCAGCAAAGCCGTACGTTATATGTATGTCATACTTTTAACATCATGAGAACAGCAGGAAGCTTTTGCACCTGGGTGGGTCATTAACTTACATAAATAGATTGGAACTTATTTGTGCTAACAGAGCTATTACATAAGTCATAACAAAGGTCTCCAGACTCTCATGTCAACTTTGTTGGTGATTGTGCACAGTCGAGAATCTCTGAGCCTCATTTAGTTTCTACAGGTTTCTTGAATTCACATTTCCAAACCGGTGCCCTGTTGGACTGTTTGTGGAAATGAAAAATAGAAATGTAGACGTAAAAACGTACACAAATAATTCCAACGACTATTCTCTTTACGTCTTGTGTAGTTTGGTGTGTTGTATGTCATACTTTTCGTTCAGAAAGCTGTCTGTCCGGGCCCCGGCTTGGAAATGTGATATAGGTTTTAGTCAACATTAACATTTTTATATATTAGGTACTGAATCAAAACACCACACTGAGTCAAATGATTTAGACTGAGAAATCTTTATTTGCTACCATGGGTAGCTGAGTTTCAAGGCGTTTGTTTTGTGTCTTCATCCAGTGATGACCTCGTTGACAGATGGATCCACCGGGTCCATGATCATACCATCCACGATGTTGTGGATCTGGTAGAAATCCCACGCGTCTTCGGTGGAGCGTCCCTGTAGATAAGAAACATAATAACTTGAAAAATACATGGCTTAGAGCGCTATAACTAAAGATATCTTTAAATCTATAAATATATAACGAACTCACAGAGTGTAATTACTTTAGTTGTTCTTACCTTGATGTAAAAGCAAATAATCGAGTATTGTGTATTGTCCATTGATGACTAAATTTCATAACCAGTGTATAGCAAAAATCTTGACATACCGTGAAGCAGGTTATATCTTGTTATGAGCGACGCTTTTTGAGATATGCATAAACACGATCTATTTTGAAAGAGCCATTTCGGGAAAGGCCAGGATTCGGGAAAGGTCAATACTGAACGTACCGTGGCCAGGTAGTGCGCGTCCCTCTCGGCCTTCGTAGCGAACACGTCAGCCTCCCAGCAGGTGGTGAAGGGGTTAACTACTGGGTCACGGATCCACTTCCACACGAAGGTGTGGCGGCCTGAAATACGGCACGAAATGTGTAAATATTTTTGTCAAGTCTTCGAAAACAGAAAAGTCAGCGAACACGTCAGCCTCCCAGCAGGTGGTGAAGGGACTGACTGCTGGGTCACGGATCCACTTCCACACGAAGGTGTGGCGGCCTGAAATATGGCATGAAATGTGTACATAGATTCTCAAACAGAGAAGTGATGTATTGGGCGAGATAAAAAAAATACAAGTGATATTGACGTGACGTGCAGAAAGAGCATTAAATCAATATATTACCTCTAAGAAGAATGAACTCCGGGAAGAATATGTGAGACCGAAATAAACAAACAAACAAAACCTGGTTGCATGTCTATTGGTACTGTAAAGTTGTAGGTCCCCATGGCGTCCTCCGGATCCTCACAGAACTTAGGCACGTTCTGGAAGCCAGGTTTGGGATAGGTGGACAGAACCTCATCGGGAAGATCACGGCCTAGATGTAACAAACACGGTGATGAAGAACCTGGCTACGGAATGACTCACAAATTGAATGTCCCTGCCGGTTCCATTATACTGTTTGCATATCGAATTATGGACCGAGTAGGTGACAGAAAAGATAAGGGTACAACCCGCCGTACGTGCAATTTGTCCGTACGTTTTTTGGACGCCACGTCCGCCTCGTATTTCTAAAACGTTCAGGCTGTACAGGGCAGGCGCGTCGCCCGTACTGGCCTGTACGGGGGCGAATCCACAGCCCGATGGCGCAAAAAGTTTTGCCTGCACATTTCAGTTTTATGGCGTGTCTGCATGCTCCAAAATCCATCGGATTCCCTACGAGTTCGTACGGAGGCGGTACGTACCACTTACGGATCCCAAAAGATTGCCCACGTTTTGGCAAGTAGACAGCACGTATTTGCACGTACGGCGGGTTGTGCCCTTAGCTTTTAGCTAGTCACAAGTATACAAGTATTGTACAATGACGTACCATAAGGCGACACCCCCATGTCCATGATTTGGATGAGTTTGGTAGAGTTGATACAGCAGGGATCCTGGTCTCCGTCCACAACAAACATCAGGTTCTCCCAGTCTATTGTGTTCCTCCATCTACACTTGGATTCTGCCACATGGTTCTAGTGTTTCGAGAAAATGTTAGTAGTGTTAAATAACAGCAAAACAAACAAGCAAAGAAAAATATACATATGAAAACAACCTATCTCTGTTGATAGAAACACAGTTATGTGAAGTTCGTATGAAGTTCTCAGAACGTTTGTACCAAGAAGTAATAGGAATTTCGATACTAAAAATATAGTTATTGACCACCAGGTATCAGACACACTCACCTTTGGGATACCTTTATTTTTACGTATTAACGTTATGAAGCCTTTATGATAACGATAAAAACAGCCTTCAGAGAAGCTATAGAAACATGTCTTACATTGGCAGGGTGAGGGAGGACGACCTTCTGCCCCAGGTAGTAGGCAGCCATGGGGGTGTCAGCATCGTACCATTTGTCGTCATTTCGGTTCTTTTTACACAGAGCCCTTTCCTCAGGATGGTTGTCAAGGCGATGAGTGTAATTATTCTGTGCTCCAAACACCCCGAAACGAAGATTAAACCTGAAATGGGGATTGTAACATGTTCTTACTCACGAAGTACTTGCTTACAAATAACCACGTAAAATGGAAACGTTATTCAGTTAAAATTCAGTTGTGGAGGACTATGATAAGGTAGGTCACAATTGGAGGCAAATCTTCAGCTAAATAAACAAGTGAGACACGGTGTTTTACCTTGTAGCGGCCCGTGGCCATCCCCTGCATTTAGCCTCGTCCCAGTACCAGCCGTTGTTCTCCAGGTAGTCCGTACAGACGATCCAGGAGTGGGCGGCGGCCAGGGCAGGCAGCCCGACAGCCAAGAGCGCGACGAAGAGCTTCATTTTCGGCAGGACGCAGCACTGCTCACAACTGCCAACGGTCTCTAAGTGTCTCAGTCGTGCTTTATATGTTGGCCAAACATTTGTGCATGATGAGAACACAGGAAGCTTTCGCACCTGGGTGGGTCATTTTACTTACATAAATAGATAGGAACTTAGTCGTGCAAACAGATCTACTGCGTAAGTCATAACAAAGGTCTAAGGACCCTCATTTCAACTTAAATGATAATTGTGTGCATGCAATCAAAGCCTAGAATCTCTGAACTTCATATGGTTCCTACAGGTTTCTTAAATTAAAATTTCCAAACCGGGGCGCCGCCGGGCTGTTTGTGGAAATGCAAAATAGAAATGTATACAGTATTACGTAAAAATACATACACAAATAATGCCTACGACTGTTTTTTTCTAAGTCTTGTACATTTCAGTGTCTTTTATATCTGATTCATGATTTTCGTCCAGAAAGCTGCCCGGCCGGGCCCCGGTTGGGAAATGTGACGTAGGCTCTGTCTCAAGTTTGCAAGGACATTGCTGAACTCGGAATTCAGAGAATGGCTGCCTGCTACTAGCTTCCAGATCTCGGGACGAGCCACTAGAAACAGCCACAAACTTAACAGTCATAGGTCCCGAACAAACCGATCTAATATAGCAATTCACCAATTCCGTATATGAGCAACCTGCTCAATGCATCCGGTCCATAATTACAGCATTAGTCATTATCATATCCACGTCACTATAATAATAATACTCCTCTGTTATCAGACAATCGTCCAAATGAAATCTTAACCTATGTATATATGTTTATAGTACTTAGTCCTAGTAATGTGTAATATTTGACTCTTGTTATTGTGTGTTTCAAATGTAAATTGAATGCAATTCAGTGGTCCCACTGCGAATTTTCAATTTTCAATAAAGTCAAAGTCAGGCTTTAGTCAACATGAAGATCTACTACTAAAGATCTAAGTACTAAATCAAAACACCACACTGAGTCAGATGAAATAATATAGACTGAGAAATCTTTGTTTTCAACCATAGGTAGCTGTGTTTCAAGGCGTTTGTTCCGAGTCTTCATCCAGTGATGACCTCGTTGATGGAAGGATCCACCGGGTCCATGATCATACCGTCCACGATGTTGTGGATCTGGTAGAAGTCCCACGCGTCTTCGGTAGAACGACCCTGTAGATAAGAAACATAATAATTAAGGGTTAATAACCCGCCTGTTCCTTGGTGTATATGGTGTCATAACGCCTGTTCCTTTGCTATAACCACCCAATAAAACCACCGAGTGAGCGAAGAGTATCGCCCCTTCTGATTGGTCAGGTGTTAGAATTTTTCAACACCGGTGTTAATTTTTTTTACACCTGGCTGACCGGAATTCTATGCGAATCTTGGATACTTGAATACTTCATTAGTCCATTAGTTGACATACCAATATGAAATGGGGCATTCTGATTGGTCCACGTCGCCTGGCTATATGATAACTTAAATCAACAAATACATGGCCTATAGTGCTAGAATTAAAAATATCTTAGTCTATAAATTCATAGAAAACTCACAGCGTGTAGTTACTTAAGCTGATCTTACCTTGATCTAAAAGCAAATCTTCGAGTATTGTGACAGTGTACATGTAAGTCGTATTGTGCATTGACGACTGAATTTCATAACCAGTGTGTATAGCGAAAATCTGACAAACCATGAAGCAGGTTACACCTTGTTATAAGTCACACTTTTCGAGATATGCATATGCACGATTTGCCCGTTAGGTCTATTTTGAATGAGCCATTTCGGGAAAGGCCAAGATTTGGGAAAGGTTAAGACTGAATTCACCGTAGCCAGGTAGTGCGCGTCCCTCTCGGCCTTCGTAGCGAACACGTCAGCCTCCCAGCAGGTGGTGAAGGGGTTGACTGTAGGATCGCGGATCCACTTCCACACGAAGGTGTGGCGGCCTGAAATATGGCACGAAATGTGTAAATATGTTCTAAAACAGAGAAGTGAGGTATTAGGCGAGAGGAAAAAATACAAATGATATTGACGTGAAAGAGCATTAAATCAATATATCAAAACCTGGTTGCCTATTCTCAACATTTTCTTCGCAATTTTCTCAACTCATCCGCTCCGTAACACATCTACAAAGGTCCTGGGATAAGGTGGTGAGTTCAACTTTCCCTACGATTCCTTTGTCGAACTTCGTTTCTGATCAGTACAACGACGATCACCACCCCCCTCCCACCGATAGCCATGAGTTACGTGTCAGCAGTCATTAATGGCAAGGCTATAGACACCGTCGCGACGGCCCCTAACGGAACTCCAGCATCCTCCTGCAAACCAGTCTTCTTTCTGGAGAAGGATGTCCATGCCGTTAGTCCTACTGAGACTTTCTTCACGAATGTCGAGGTCTACAAAGCCGTAGCGCGCTGTGTTCAAGCGTCAAATATAGCCGGGATTCAACAGGTTCGCGGATTATGGCGTCTCTACTTACGTGATCCAGAGGAACGTGCTTCCCTCATCGCGTCTGGGATTAGCCTTCGCGACAAGTATGTTGAAATCAGTGACAATCACCCTTTTCAGCAGCGAAATGGTGTTAGAATCACAGTCCGAGATGTACCCCTCTCCGTTGACGATGGAGTCATAGCGTCTGGCCTGAAAAGCTACGGTGTTAAGCTCCTTGGACCCCTGAAGCGCGAAATGCTTCGAGTTGATGGTAAACTTACCAACTGTGAAACCGGAGACCGTTTCGCCTTTATGGCAACTCCAACTAACCCTTCTGAACATATCCCAAGATTTGTGGAGCTTGGAGGGCGATGGAAAGCTAGAGTGTTCTACCGAGACCAACCCAAACCCCCTCCTCCGCAGGCCTCACATCGACCGCGACCAGTCCCTGAGGACAGCGTTCGTGACGCTCCCACCCCTGCCCCACACCTCAGTGGTGAGACCACCGTAAGGGAAGAGGGATCCAGCAAAGAAAAGCAGAGTCAAGTCAGCACAGCATATGTTCAGCTCACCCCTAGCTCACCTGAACAAGATGAACACTGTAACACGCTTGAGAAAAACCAGCAAAAAAAAGGAAAACAAAGCCAAATCACCGACTTCACTGCACCGAAACCACGAAGAAACAAGAAAAGAACTCAGACAACACACCGGCCCACCGAATCAACTGTGGCAACGAGAAGTGCTACAAAGAAGAACCCCCCGTCGTCGACTGCGGCTAGCAGCAAAAGCACTGATGATCGAGCCTTAAGACAACGCATCGACGACCTGATAGAGACAAGTCGCAACGCTACCGACGACCTGTCCGGTGAGAACTCTGGAGACGGAACTTGAACTGTTAGTCTCCTTCTGAGACTGTTGCTACTGTAAGTTACACTCACCACCATGACTTCAGCTATTAGTTTTCTTTCTCTAAACGCTCGTGGCTTGCGTGATAAACGCAAACGAGCTACCGTTTACCTCTGGCTAAGTCAACAAAAAGCAGACATTTTCCTCCTTCAGGAGACATATTTTACAGCTGACATTGAATGCGATCTTGAATTAGACTGGAACGGAGTACAATTTCATGACTTTGGTAGCACTCACAGTCGAGGAGTCTCAATACTTATCAGGAAAGGACTTGATGTTGATGTTGTTGATGTGTTAAAGGGTAACGATGGAAGAAAATTGATTGTTGTACTGAAAGATCACTGTATTCTTAATGTCTATGCTCCAAATGATCGCACTGAAAGAGGGAAATTCTTCAGCGATCTCTGTGATTGGGTTACTGACAATCAGGTCACTAACCTCATCGCAGGTGGAGACTTCAATGATTTAAATGATAATGGGCTAGACAGACAATCAAAACATGCAACGAAGACACCCACAGGTGGGAATTCCTTGAATAATTTAAAACAAAATCTTTTACTTGTTGACATCTGGCGGAAAAACCATCCCCAGAGCAAACAATTCACCTGGACAAGGAAGAATCCCTATCCAGTGTCCACCAGAATAGACTTTTGGCTTATTCAAAAATCTTTGGTTGACCACGTTTTACAGTGCACTATCAAACCATCCATCAAATCCGATCATAAAGCTATCTTTCTAAAAATACGATTAAACAAAGAAAAGCGCGGACCAGGACTATGGCGCTTAAATACCGCATATCTTTCCGATCAGGATTACATGGATGGCGTCAAAAATTCTATATTTATATTTCAGCCATACCATATATGGTATGGTGAAATATATTGTATTCGTAATGTTTCTTTCTTTCTTTCTTTCTTTCTTTCTCCTGTCAAATCTTCAAAGCGATTCATCTCCGTCGTTCCGTGTCCGAATGACCTGAAATTTGGCACAAGGGTAGAGTGGGTCAATACCGAGGTGCTGTTTTCTCATTTTTTTCATATCTGCCTCTAAAATGATTTTATTGAAGTTTAAAGGTCATGTTTTGACCAAAACGGTATATTGTGGCCCCCTGTTCCCTTGAATTACAATGGAATGACCTTAAATTTGGTGTAGATAGGCATTAGATAGTTGGTAAAATGATCCAAGTAAAATTTTGGGCATAAACTACTTTAAAATGCTTAATTTCAGCGTTTTTCTGAGGGGAAATTGGTTTTCTTTCGGCTTCCTGCCGTGAACTCCAGTGACCCCAGAGCCCACACGTGCCAGGTGCCAGCGGCCTGGGGAGAGCGAGAGTTAATTACTTTATGGACGCCAGCCAATCAGTGACGAGAAAGGCGAATGCTAGTTAATATTCATAAGCGGGGCCTTGCAATCCCGTATATACACAAACAGATGCATATTAAAGCCTTACAGTGGCCATATGGTACCCTGTGCCCGGTTTGAAATTGTAGTTTGCGAGGATTTGGAGTTCAGACAGGGTCATTTGAGCGGTAGCGGACGGTACGCGTGCATTGAACGTTAGGGTCGATGAATTTACCAACATTCCGCATGGCACTATCAATCATTTTCGGCAGATTTGGACAGGGAAAATTGGACGGCTTGCGTTTAGTTTTGATACGTAAGTTTGACAGTGGCGAGAATGCATGTATTTTTTCCCGAACAAATGTAGCTACTTCTAGTGTTGTTGTTGTTCTTTTTGACGTAAACTTTGTACATTCAAATTGTAAGTAACTTTAAACTGCCAGAGTTTGAACCAATAAAACACTCTCAGTACCAGAGTATCACCACTGACCTCCGAAAAGAACCCCCCGAACAAAGTAGAAACACCTATCCTCCAGGTCTCGCACGCTACGAGCAGGAAATTATAACACTCAGACAAGATTACGTCCGATGGCTGATTGCATACAAAGTAAAACAATTTAACAGTGGTATGCAGGGGCATATACTTAACAAAGAATTCGAAGGAAAATGAAATATATAGATAAAGCAAAATCAAATTAACTTGTTGGTCCTGGGATCTTTCAGAAAAGAAATGAAGCGACAGAGTGGTAAAATTTTTGTAAAATTTCGAGACGTCTCCGTTTATGTAATGGCTCATACAAAACAAGAAGAAGATTGAAGTTTTTAGCTTGAAAAAAACAACAACACTCCTACTACACAGTACCTGCACCTGCTTGACAATTATTAAAACGCATGCCCTACTTGCTTAAAAAAAGTTCACTGCAATAATAAATGTACCCACATCACAAGGAGATTATGACGGTACTTAGACCTAGTTATCGAAGTGGAAATTGTTGAATGGCGTCATGTAATTTCATGACGAAAATCTTCTGAATGGAAGATGCGTTTTTTTTCACTGCCGCAATTCTAAAAACCAATCAGTTATGCATAGGCGCTCCTGTGAAAGATTATATTCTTCAATATGGGCCCGGGGCATATTGGGCAAGCTCTGTTTTGACATGGAATCAATTCACAATATTAGTTCTCTTTTGGGGATAACATACATTAAAATATTGCATTTTTGCGCAGGGGTGACTTGGAACAGTCCAATGTTGCGTGGGAATGGGTATGGCTGAAATATGCTGTATTTGCACCCAAGCAAATGTCGGCCTTTCTAGTAGATGTTAATTTGGAATACAAGAACACGACTATTTCTAAACAGCTCCTATGGGAACTTATCAAAAAACGAATCAAGGAATTCTCAATTGGCTTCTGTAAACAGAAAGCCATTCAAATGAAAGGAAATCTTATCTACTTAGAAAAAAGATTATTGGAATTAGATCAGAAAATAGACGAAAACCTGGATGAGACAACTCTAAACGAATACACCACTGTAAAAACTGAGATTGAGAAAATCTACCAGTCAAAAGCCAGAGGTGCACAAATTAGAGCACGGGCAGAATGGACTGAGAGGGGAGAAAAATCTCTCTCTTATTTTCTCAACCTTGAAAAATGGCAGGCTACAAACAATAATATTACAAAACTGAGTGATGGAGACACTGATGTAACAGACCAGGGGAAAATCTTACAGTTAGAAAAATCATTCTATGAACGTCTATATACCAGCGACTGTTCAGTCTCTGACAGGGAAATTGATATGTTCCTAGAGACTGTTGAGCTAGAATCCAGCCTTTCCGAACATAAAAAATTGATTCTTGAGAAACCTCTAGAAAAGGAGGAATATTTTGAGGCCTTGCAAGCTATGAAAACAAATAGATCCCCAGGAACGGACGGACTTCCCGCCGAATTCTATCTTACTTTCTGGAACAGTATTGGAGACTTTGTTTTTGATGCTCTCAAAGAATCTATGGAAAAGGTATGTATGTCTCCGTCTCAAAAAAGAGCAGTCCTTAAACTTATCTTTAAGAAGGGAGACAGAAAAGATCTCGCTAACTGGAGACCCATTAGTCTCCTCAATACTGATTATAAGTTGTTGGCAGCTGCTCTGGCGAAAAGACTCCAAGCAGCTCTACCCAACCTTATTTCACACGACCAAACAGCGTATTTGAAAAACAGATTTATCGGTCAGAATGTCCGTGTTATACATGATGTTATATATTACTGCAACCATTATAACATTCCTGGAGCCATTATTTGCCTCGACTTTCAAAAGGCTTTTGATATGGTGAACTGGAACTTCATGCTCAAAACCCTTCAGAAATTTGGCTTTGGACCAAATTTTATTTCCTTGGTGAAAATGATGTATACAGATATTGAATGCTGTTTGACTAACTTCGGCTGGAAGACAGCCTTTTTCAAACTGCAGCGTGGCATCCGGCAGGGCTGTCCACTCTCTGCTCTTTTATTTAATTTAGTTGTAGAAATACTGGCACTTAAAATTCGACATACCGATTTAATTAAAGGAATCAAGGTCAAGGTTCACGATCTTGAGTATGAAGTAAAGATCAGTCAAGTTGCTGACGATACTACACTTACACTGTCGGATGACCTTTCAATACAAACTGCCCTTAACATTGTAGATAAGTTTAGTAAAGTCGCAGGACCCAGATTGAACCTTAAAAAGTGCGAAGCACTATGGATAGGGTCCTTCCAACACCGCAGAGACAAACCCTTTGGTATCACATGGCCGGGGACACCTATCAAGTCTCTGGGACTATACTTCAGCCTTTCAGAAGAACTATGCGAAACCTTAAATTGGGACAAACGGATAAACAAAATTGAAAATATGTTTCGAAGGTGGCAGAAACGCAAATTAACCTTATATGGAAAATGTTATGTTATAAAAACTCTAGCCCTGTCTCAAATTATCTACAACATGTTTATGATCCCAACCCCAGAATGGGTACTTAAGAAAACTCAGAAATTAACCTTCTCATTTCTTTGGGACAACAAACCTGACAAAATAAAGCGTACAGCACTATATTCCAGTTATACCGACGGGGGAATCAAAATGACAAGACATATATTCCAAGTGTAAAAGCTTACAAGCGTCATGGGTAAAGAGATTGCTACAGACAAATCAAGATAACATAAGACGATGGCAAGTAATACCCCTACACTTTATTGAAAAACTCGGAAAATACTGTAATATTTTTAGATGTAACTTTAATGTTAAAAGAAATGCCCCACCCCTGACACAACTACCACCCTTTTATAGGGAGGTAGTCTTGGCCTGGCAGGAACTTGGAGGGGGGAGGAGGGATCTTGCAAAAATTAATGATGATAGAATTTGGTCAAATAAAAATTTTAAGATAAAAGTTTGCAAGGAGGATTACATGATTTGGATTAATTTTTGTAAAATACCAGTAGTAAAACTCAGTAGTAAATATTTGTATTCTCTTTGTCTCGCCAAAACCCTAACAAAACCTTCTTCTCAAGCTTATTGGGATAGTATATTCCCTAACTTAAATTGGACGAATATATGGAGATCTCAGACCCTGAAGTTAAAAGAGAATAAGTTGAAAGAGTTTAATTTTAAGTTATTGCACAAAATCCTCCCTTGCAGATTCTTACTTCATAAATGGAAAATAGTAGACACCTCTGGGACTATCTACAGCCCTAAATGTGCGATCTGTAACCAAGACGAAAATTATGCACATATGTTCTTTGAGTGTGCAAGGTTAAGAGGCTATTGGGACGAAGTTAAACACTTGCTTTCCCAATCTGGCATTAACATAGCCATCAATACTACAGCTTCTGTACTTTTTGGAGGTAACGTTTATGTTACTCTTGCAAAATACGCCATATTTGTATCGTGGACCAGATATAAAGACAACAAGGAGTTACTTAGAAACCACAATGTATTGTATTTATTTACAGCTCTCACTCAAGATGTGCAAACTTGTAAAATCATTGAGTAGAGAAACTGTGTACAACAAAATGTTTATTTGCTACTTGCTTTGTTAAGCAATTTACGTGGCTTGTGTGTAAGTTCTATACTGTATGAACCACCTTGGTTCTAGGCTAGACAATAAGATATATGTATCCAGCCACTACTTCATGTACGGACGTTAGATTTGTAACAATCACAATGTACTGCTGTTGGACCTGAATAAAGTCATATTGACAAAAAAAAAAAAAAAAAAAACCTGGTTGCATGTCCATCGGTACTGTAAAGTTGTAGGTCCCCATGGCGTCCTCCGGATCCTCACAGAACTTGGGCACGTTCTGGAATCCAGGTTTGGGGTAGGTGGACAGAACCTCGTCGGGGAGATCACGGCCTAGATGTAACAAACATGGTGATGAAAAACCCCAGGCTACTGAATGACTCACAAATTGACTGTCCCTGCCGGTTCCATTATACTGTTTGCATATCGAATTATGGACCGAGTAGGTGCAATTTGTCCGTACGTTTTTTTGGAGGCCACGTCCGCCTCGTATTTCTGAAAACGTTCAGGCTGTACAGGGCAGGCGCGTCGCCCGTACTGGCACGTACGGGGGCGAATCCACAGCCCGATGGCTCACAAAGTTTTGCCTGCACGTTAAGTTCTACGGCGTGTCTGCGTGCTCCAAAATCCGTCGGATTCCCTACGAGTTCGTACAGAGGCGGTACGTACCACTTACGGATCCCAAAAGATTGCCCACGTTTTGGCAAGTAGACAGCACGTATTTGCACGTACGGTGTGCCCTTAGCTTTTAGCTAGTCACAAGTATACAAGTATTGTACAATGACGTACCATAAGGCGACACCCCCATGTCCATGATTTGGATGAGTTTGGTAGAGTTGATACAGCAGGGGTCCTGGTCTCCGTCCACAACAAACATCAGGTTCTCCCAGTCTATTGCGGTTCTCCCTCTGCACTTGGATTCCGCCACATGGTTCTAGTGTTTCGAGAAAATGTTGGTAGTGTAAAATAACAGCAAAACAAACAAGTCAAGAAAAATAATCATATGAAAACAACCCATCTCTGTTGATAGAAACACAGTTATATGAAGTTCGTGTTCGTATGAAGTTCTCAGAACGTTTTTACCAAGAAGTAATAGGAATTTCGATACTATGAATATAAAAATTGACCACTTGGTACCGACACACTCACCTTTGGGATACCTTTATTTTTACGTATTAACGTTATGAAGCCTTTATCATAACGATAAAAACAGCCTTCAGAGAAGCTATAGAAACATGTCTTACATTGGCAGGGTGAGGGAGGACGACCTTCTGCCCTAGGCAGCCATGGGGGTGTCAGCATCGTACCATTTGTCGTCATTTCGGTTCTTTTTACACAGAGCCTTTTCCTCAGGATGGTTGTCAAGGCGCCACGTGTAATTATTCTGTGCTCCAAACACCCCGAAACGAAGATTAAACCTGAAATGGGGATTGTAACATGTTTTTACTCACAAAATACTTGCTTACAAATAACCACGTAAAATGGAAACGTTGTTCAGTTAAAATTCAGTTGTGGACGACTATGATAAGGTAGGTCACAATTGGAGGCAAATCTTCAGCTAAAATAAACAAGTGAGACACACTATTCAAATACAATTCAATCTCTACAACTGGATAAAAAACGGATATTTACTTCCGGACGTTTCGAGTGACATCCATCACTCTTCTTCAGCAAAAGCAGAATGAACTAGTCAGAACAATTCAATACCAGTACAGCTAACTAGAAAAACTGGTTTGACCACTGAATCGTTAGGATCATATGCAAAAGGTTACACAAATGTAAATCATGTTAGGATAGTTCCTATGGTCAGACAATACCATAGTGAGACACACTGTTTTACCTTGTAGCGGCCCGTGGCCATCCCCTGCATTTAGCCTCGTCCCAGTACCAGCCGTTGTTCTCCAAGTAGTCCGTACAGACGATCCAGGAGTGGGCGGCGGCCAGGGCAGGCAGCCCGACAGCCAAGAGCGCGACGAAGAGCTTCATTTTCGGCAGGACGCAGCACTGCTCACAACTGCCAAAGGTCTCTAAGTGTTTCAGAAAAGTCGTGCTTTATATGTTGGCCAAACATTTGTGCATGATGAGAACACAGGAAGCTTTCGCACCTGGGTGGGTCATTTTACTTACATAAATAGATAGGTACTTAGTCGTGCAAACAGATCTAACGTTAATGCATAAGTCATAACAAAGCTCTAAGGACCCTCATTTCAACTTAAATGATGATTGTGTGCATGCAATCAAAGCCTAGAATCTCTGAACTTCATATGGTTCCTACAGGTTTCTTAAATTAGAATTTCCAAACCGGGGCCCCGCCGGGCTGTTTGTGGAAATGCACAATAGAAATGTATACAGTATTACGTAAAAATATACACAAATAATGCCCACGACTGTTCTTTTCTAAGTCTTGTATATTTCGGTGTCTTTTATGTCTGATTCATGATTTTCGTCCAGAAAGCTGCCCGACCGGGCCCCGGTTGGGAAATGTGACGTAGGCTTTAGTCAACATTAAGCTATTTATATTTCAGCCATACATAGTATGGTGAAATATATTGTATTCGTAATGTTTCTTTCTTTCTTTCTTTCTTCTTTCTCCTGTCAAATCTTCAAAGTGATTCATCTCCGCCGTTCCTAAACCGAATGACCTGAAATTTGGCACAGGAGTAGAATGGGCCAATACCTTGATGCTTTTTTCTCAGTTTTTTCATATCTGCCTCTAAAATGATTTTATTGAGATTTTTTTGGTCAATTTTAGACCAAAACTGTATATTTTGGCCCCTGTACCCTGGTATTACAACCAAATGAGCTGAAATTTGACAGAGATGTGCCTTGATAATGCCCCCATATAAATTCGATAACACTTTTGGTGTACAGTACAACAAAATGCTTATTTTTGCGATTTTTTGACCAATTTTTGACCAAAAAAGGACACTTTTGGCCCCTGTACCCTGGTATTACAACCAAATGAGCTGAAATTTGACAGAGATGTGCCTTGATAATGCCCCCATATAAATTCAATAACACTTTTGGTGTACAGTACAACAAAATGCTTATTTTTGCGATTTTTTTTACCAATTTTTGACCAAAAAAGGACACTTTTGGCTCCTGTACCTTGGTATTGCAACCGAATGAGCTGAAATTTGACACAGATGTGCCTTGATAATACCTTCATATAAATTCAATAACACTTTTGGTGTACAGTGCAACAAAAGGCTTATTTTTTGCGATTTTTGGCCAATTTTTGACCAAAAAAGGACACTTTTGGCTCCTGTACCCTGGTATTACAATTAAATGACCTGAAATTTGGTATAGATAGGCATTAGATACTTGGTAACAAGATTCAAGTCAAATTTTTGACATAAACAACTTTAAAATGATTAATTTTGGCACTTTTCTGAGGGGAAATTTGTTTTCTTTTGGCCTCCTGACGTGACCTTCCGTGACCCCGCACAGAGCCACACCTGTGCGCGTCAGCCGGAGAGTTGATTGAATCAAAGACCTAGCCAATCAGCGAAGAGGAGGCCAAAGGCTAATTAATATTCATAAGCGGGGCCTCATGATCCCGTATATAGCAGTGTTCCCGCCAGGGGGAGCGAAGCCCGCCTAAGGCTCTCGCATTTTACACTATTCAGAAGGCTTTATATTGTATCAGTTCTTAGGGGCATATCTATGATAATCGCAGCAGTCACTTAACTTCTCTTCAGGAGTTTAGCGTAACACTATTTCAGGTCAAACCGTCAAAGGCAACTAAAAACAAACTTTAACGTTACTGAGTTCAACAGTACTTATAACTTGTTATCCGAAGTTGAAACGCTAGCGATGGTATTTTCGCTGCGCTGTTAGCTCCGTGCGACTGTTGTTGACGGTCTTATAACGGTATATTTTGCACCCCTGTACCCTGGTATGAGTAACATTTGGTATAGATAGGCATAAGATAGTTGGTAAAATGATCCAAGTAAAATTTTTGGCTTAAAGTACTGTAAAAGGCTTAATTACAGCACTTTTTTTAGGGGAAATTGGTTTTCTTTTGTTCTCCATGCCATGATCTTTCGGACGTTCACCCCACAGAGCCGACATCTGCACCTGCATCTAGCCGGCAGGAAGAGTTAATTCAATTAATGGTTCAGCCAATCAGCGAAGAGGAAAGCGAAGGCTAATTAATATTCATAAGCGGGACCACACAATACGTTAACTTGAAGACTCAGGCCGTACAGACTTCTCGCCAGGATTTTTTCAAAGCGTCGGACAGGGGTCCGGGGGCCGCCGAATGTCCCTGGCGGGGTCCAGGGGCAGGGCCACTGTGGGGGGGGGGGGGGGGGGGGGGGCTAGCTCTAAATGTTATGAAGTAGATTTCTAGCGAGGTCAACGCCCATGAAGCCGGTTCTTTCAAATGCAGAGTAACCAATTAACACCAGACCGGTGACACGCGAGGGTCAGGGAGGAGTGTTTCACACCTATTGTCCGTCGATTACTAGATGTTGAATACCGTCAATACATTACAAAGGACATCTTTGTGGGGCTTCCTTTAGTTTGCAGCATGTATTTTTATGAGCTGGTCCCTTTGAATGCTGGTTATATAGAGTAGAAGGACGGACTGAATAATCAGCAAACAACACGACTTGAGTGCATAACGCATATATTTGACAACTTACTACAGCCGTTGTACACCGGGTCATCAGAGACGTCTCTTTACCTTGTTACAAGGTAAAAGTTGTAAGTTGTAGAACTACGTACTGTTTTTATTTTTGTGAATGCAAGGAAATAGCACTGAAACATAGGGTGACACGTACTAAAAGTCACAACTTTTTGGGGTGCCAACATTTTTGGGGAGTGACAAGAAGCGAAACATTTCAGTTACAAAAGTACGACCGTATAGTGATAAAAAGTAAAATATTCAACAAAGAAAACCTTTTAGAAAAGTTAAAAAAATTGCACCACGTCAGGTTCGAACTCTGGTCCAAAAGTTACAATTCCAATCACTAGTCAACTACGCCACGAAGCCTTGAGGTTCAAGTTCACGAAAAGATAGAACTCAAGTGACAAAGCGCGTAATAAAAGAGACGGAAATAAACTGTAAGGCCGTCATTTCAAAAAGTTTAATGGCACGAAAACTCGCTACAGTCCCGACACCTTTAGATCACCAAAGTAAACTTTTTAAACTGATATATAGAGTTGTTTGTGAGCAAGTAAAGCTCCCGCACGGTGCAAAATGACGAACAATAATGCCTGCTTGATTTGAGTTCACGGCATTTGCATGATAAGCAAGGGTGCGAAAAGCTCGCAGTTATCGCCCAATGTCAGTGACCTGCCAGCAGCTATTTGATTGTTCCTCGCTAGAAACTACTGAATGTCAAATAGTCTACACGGGGGGGGGGGGGGGGACCCAGGTGAGCGAAGCTCCCCCGGAAGCTCTTGCATTTTAGACTATTGAGAAGGCTTCTTTTATCAGTTTTTTTAGGGCCATATCTACGATAATCGTAGCAGTCACTTAATTCTTTTCAGCAGTTTGACTTTAAAATATTTCGGGTCAAAGCTTCAAAGACAACTAAAACCTCATAAACAACAAACTTTACTTAGCTCAACAGTATACAAAAATATTGTACGGGTTGCCATCCTTAGTTGAAGCGCTTACTTATAGCGCTAGTATCTTCGATGCGCCGTTAGCCGCCGTGCGACTTTGTTGACGGTCTGATATCCCTACGTCGCCGCCTCGCTAATATTCCCACTAACATGTTTCAAGAAAAATACCCAGCAAAAAACGCTGTTCTGCGTCAAATTCTATTCTATAAAACATGTGGGACTCAGTGTTACAGTCTAAATATTTTGTAGAAGCACCGCTGTAGGAAAGAAGGTCCAAGCAATGTAAAACATCACGTAGCATGAAGTTCGCTGTCAACTGGCACACAGCACATGGCTGTTTGAAACTCCAAGTCTAATCAACAGCCGTGTTTGATTGATAGCCGGCGGTCCTTTGATGAAGTCGGCGAAAGGTGCGTTAGTTAGAAAATCTGCGTTTAGTTTTGATACGTAATTATAAGTTAGACAGTGGCGAGAATGATCATTTTCTCATCAATATTTCTCTTCAGAATTATTTGAACTTAATTGTACATCTAAACAATTGGCTTACCTGTGCAATGTTTATATGATTAATGATCATGTGTAACGTATGGCTCCTAGTCAATAGATCAGCATTTTCTCTATAGTGACCACCTGTCTATAGTGGCCACATTTCCTAGTGCTGTTGTTGTTTGACATAAACTTTGAACATTTAAATTGTAAGTAACTTTAAACTGCCAGAGTTTCAGCCCAATAAAACACTCTCAGCGCCAGCCTCGAGGGTATGAACAGACTGACCAGACAGACGAAAATAAATCCTCGAACAAGGTTCAATCGTATCTTCCGGGTCTGGCAGGAAGTTGTTAAACTAAAATAAGAATAGGCTCGATGGCTGATTGCATACAAAGTAAAACAGTTTAACAGTTTTACAGCTTGAAGAAAACAAACGCTCCTACAGTACCTGCACCTGCTTGATAATTATTAAATCGTATGCCCTACTTGAATAAAAAAAGTTCACTGCAATAATAAATGTACTCACATCACAAGGAGCTTATACTTTTTTAAACTTACACCTAGTTATCGTACTGAAAATTGTTAATGACATTACATGAAGTCATTCAACAATTTTCAGTCATGATGAAAATTTTCTGAATGGAAGGTGTGATTATTGTCATTTTCTGAAAAATAGAAGCAAGCTCTGTTTTTACCTGGAATCAATTCACAATACCAGTCCACTTTGGGGGTAATGTACTGTTAAGAGGATGTTCCATTTTTGCGCAGGGGTGATTTGGAACAGTCCAATGTTGCGTGGGAAGGGGTATGGCTGAAATATGCTGTATTTGCTCTTAAGCAAATGTCGGCCTTCCTAGTTCTATATAATATAGGTACTGAATCAAAACACCACACTGAGTCATATGATTTAGACTGAGAAACCTTTATTTGCTAGTACCATAGGTAGCTGAGTTTCAAGGCGTTTGTTTTGTGTCCTCATCCAGTGATGACCTCGTTGATGGAGGGATCCACCGGATCCAGGATCATACCGTCCACGATGTTGTGGATCTGGTAGAAATCCCACGCGTCTTCGGTAGAGCGACCCTGTAGATAAGGAGCACATAGTAACTTAGATTAAAAATACATGGCCTATAGAGCTAGAACTAAAGATATCTTAGTCTATGAATATATAACGAACTTACAGAGTGTATTTTCCACCACGTATTTTACCTTGGTGTAAAAGCAAATTGTTCAGGATTCGGGAAAGGTCAATACTGAATGTACCGTGGCCAGGTAGTGCGCGTCCCTCTCGGCCTTCGTAGCGAACACGTCAGCCTCCCAGCAGGTGGTGAAGGGGTTGACTGCTGGGTCACGGATCCACTTCCACACGAAGGTGTGGCGGCCTGAAATATGGCATGGAATTTGTAAATATGTTCCAAAACAGAGAAGTGAGGTCTGAGGCGAAAGAAAATATACTGATATATACGTAATGTGATGAAAGATCATTAAATGAATGACCTCCAGGAAGAATGGACTCCGTGAAGAATAGATTTTACATGCAATTTGTAAAGTCTAATGGAGATGGAAACAAACAAACAAACAAACAAAACCTGGCGCCATGTCCATCGGAACGGTAAAGTTGTAGGTCCCCATGGCGTCCTCCGGATCCTCACAGAACCTAGGCACGTTCTGGAATCCGGGTTTGGGGTAGGTGGACAGCACCTCGTCTGGATGATCCCAGCCTACATGTAACAGACAAGGTGGTGAAGAACCTGGCTACTGAATGACTCACAACTTGAATGATGGCTACTGAATGACTCACAACTTGAATGATGGCTACTGAATGACTCACAACTTGAATGATGGCTACTGAATGACTCACAAGGTGATGGCTACTGAATGACTCACACGGTGATGGCTACGGAATGACTCACAAGGTGATGGCTACTGAACGGCTCACAAATTTAACGTCCCTGTTGGTTCCATTATACACGTCGAATTATGGACCAAGTATGTGACAGAAAGCAAGTGACAAGTATTGTACAAAGACGTACCATAAGGCGACACCCCCATGTCCATGATTTGGATGAGTTTGGTAGAGTTGATGCAGCAGGGGTCCTCATCTCCGTCCACTACAAACATCAGGTTCTCCCAGTCTATTTGGCCTCTCGACCTGCACTTGGATTCCGACACATGGTTCTAGTGTTTCGAGAAAATAGTGTCAACGAACAGCAAAACAAACAATATTCTCTTTCTTAGTTACCACTCATTTGAGATAAATATAGAATACAACACGGTGTATTCCGTATCACCCGAGGTACCAGCCCGACCGCAGGAAGGATCGCCCGAAGGCCGAAGGGTGATCCGACCCGCGGAGTATTTTATATATGTCATACCCACCTGAGAAAACACACATATTTCGATGCGAAATGCACCAGAAGTTGAGAAAATGTTGTGTCCTCGAACAAAAGATTGTAACAACAGCAATTCTAACATCCGAATTCGGTATTCGAATTTTCAACCGTGCCGTATTCGCCCGTTCGAAATAGTTCGATTTACTCGAAGGAAGCCTGTGTGATACAATTTAGAACCTGTGTGATACGGAAAGTTATCACACGGCCCGGAACACCCGTATCGAACGTTTTCGCGTCACAGGTATAACATAAGCCTTTTTACGGAACGTCACGTTGTGAAGCTTTTATAACTAGAAAGGTAACATTTGCAAGCAAATACAGAATGTTTACCTTCACATGGTCTAGCCTAACATTTCTACATGGAAATTGAGGAGAGAGCCATGGAAAAAATTGGTTTCCTTCAACGATATGTATTCAAATGTTTAAAAATAGCTTTGAAATCCATTAAGGTGGGCTCCCACTGCACTCGCGTCACGCTTGCGTCGCTTCGGGGTTTGACAACGCAGCCGTAACCCCGCGGCACCTATAGGTGACGCGAGCGAACCTAGAGGTGACACAAGCAAACCTAGAGGTGACACAAGCAAGCGCGACGTTTTTTTGGAAGTTAAAAAATAACGCAAGTGGCAAGATGCCCCAAGAGTGACCCAAGGGTGACACAACAGTGACCCAAGAGAACACAACAGTGAAACAACAGTGACGCCAACATGCCTTCAACAGTATCAAGGTTATATTTTGTCTATTTTGCACCAAGTATCAAAAGTAAACATCATTTGAGAGAGAAAGCAACTAGCTCCTCGCCAGGCAGTGATTGGCCACCACTGCCGCCCCGCCGGCAAAGAGGTGTTCTGCGATAGAAAGGGGCGAAACACTGAAGACAGCCGGTTCGTAGCTGACGATGGCGAGGAGAGCAGGGACAACCCTCTGTATGATGTAAGTTTAACCACCCTGGCGCAAGCCAGTGACAGCCGGGAACAGACCGACTGGCAACCCAGAATAGATGGGAGACGACAGGAGAGACTGTGGACACCCAGGAAAGACTGGGACCCGAGGCAAACGGGCCCGCGGCCCAATCTTGCAGCCTACTTGGAGTCCAAGTTGAAGGCACTCGAACCATTGCAACTTCACAAGCTACGGAAAAATACCCCCAGGAGCTTCCGAGAGGGGGGGCGGAAGATAGCTCCGTTGGGACGGATGTAAGAAAGCTGAACCGGTCTGAACAGGGACAAACGACTTCAGGAAGACGGTGCTTGGTATGTGGTAAAACCTGCAAAAACGACAGAGGTCTGAAGATTCATCAAACAAAGATGGGGTGTCGGAAAAAAGCGAGTAACCTCGAACAGCGCACGAGTCCGCAAGGACTCGGTGAGACGGAGGAAGCCCAGAGCCGGGATGAAAACCACAGTTCTCAGGGCATCCTAGTGAGAGGTCGGCGCCCTGTCAGCACCCAGAGGATCAGCCCAGAGGAGGAGGCACTGTTAAACCAGAGTAGAGGAGAGGCTACGGCAGATGAGGCAGGCCAGAACCAGGAAGAAGCTAGGGCAGAAGAAACAGGCCAGAGTCAGGAAGAAGCTAGGGCAGAAGAAACAGGCCAGAGTCAGGAAGAAGCTAGGGCAGACGAGGCCGATGAACCGAGAAAAGCGCGGGTGAAGTGGCCCCCCAGTAACGCAGAAAGACAGTGGGAGCAGCTAGATGATGATCTGGAAGGAATACTAGAAGGCACGCTCGCAGGGGGAGTAGAGAGGAAGTTAGAGGCATTTGTGAAGATTGTGTACAACGTTGGGCTGGAGAGGTTTGGAGAAATGGAAATAGGGAAAGGAAGACCCCAGTGCAAGCAACCAAACCGTAGAGAGAGAGAGAAACAGAAGATAAGGAAAGACCTGAAGGCTCTAAGGAAGAGATGGAGGAAGGCCAGCCTAGAAGAGAGAGATGCCTTAAGTGCCCTCCAGGAAGAGCTTCGCGCTAGACTTCGCAGCCTTAGCAAAGCAGAAAGGACGAGGAAGAAGCGCCGTCAAAAGGAGAAGAAACGTGCAGAGTTTGTGTCAAACCCATTCAGGTTCACGAAGAAGTTGCTAGGTGCCAAGACAAGTGGCAGGCTAACATGTAGTAGGGAAGATGTGGAAAGCTACCTGCAGAAGACTCACGGGGATAGCGAGCGAGAAACTCCGCTACAAGAAAGACCCCCGGAAGAGTTCCCAGACCCAAGGCAACCAATCAGGGAACTAGACTGCAGTGAACTCAAGCTAGCAGAAGTGAAGGAAGTGATTAGAAAAGCAAGGGCTGGATCAGCACCAGGCCCTAGTGGAATACCGTACAGGGTGTACAAAAAGTGCCCGAAGCTGACAAGAAGGCTCTGGAGCTTACTGAAAGTAGTATGGAGGAAGAAGAAGGTACCACAAGAATGGAAGAAAGCAGAAGGGGTATTTTGCCCGAAACAGGAGAAAGCAGTGAACATAGAGCAGTTCAGAACAATATCTCTCCTTTCAGTGGAGGCCAAGATATTCTTCGCGATTGTAGCCAAAAGACTCTTGGAGTATATGATGAGCAACGACTACATAGACACCTCCATTCAAAAGGGTGGCGTGCCAGGTTGTTCGGGATGTCTAGAACACACAAGCATCTTATCCCAGCTTATACAAGAAGCCAAGTCTGGAAAGAAAGACCTAGCAGTAGTCTGGTTAGACCTGGAGAACGCCTACGGCTCTGTCCCGCACCAGTTGATAAAAGTAGCCCTAGAGAAGTACTATGTCCCGGCACCAGTACGGCACCTGATTGAACAGTACATGAACGGGTTAAAGATCAGGTTCACTGTAAATGGTCACACAACCGCATGGCAAAGCCTACAAAAAGGCATCATAACTGGATGCACCATATCTGTGATCCTGTTCGTTTCAGCTATGAATCTGGTAATGAAACCAGCTCTGACTCAAGCTAGGGGGCCGAAGACTGAGTCTGGAATAAGGCAACCTCCACTTAAAGCCTTCATGGACGACTTAACAGTGACTACAGAGAGCGTGATTAGCGCGAGGCACATGCTCAAGAGTCTTAGTAAGGCAGCCAGCTGGGCTAGAATGAAATTCAAAGCCAAGAAGTGTAGAAAGTTGGTGTTGAGGAAAGGAAAGGTGTGCGACAGGGTGCAGCTCGAAGTGCAAGGGGAGAGAGTCCCAAATATTGCAGACCAGCCAATTAAGAGCCTAGGCAAGAAGTTTGATGCAACGCTAGGCGACAAGAACAACGTCAAGGATTTTAAACTGCTCGTGCGAGAAGGGCTGAAAGCTATAGAAAATAGTGATCTACCAGGAAGATATAAAGTCTGGTGCTACCAGTATGGTTTGCTCCCAAGAACTGTATGGCCAATGTCTATGTACAATATCCCCCTTACAGTGGTGGAGGAAGTAGAGAGAGCGGTGAGCAGGCACCTGAGGAAGTGGTTAGGGGTACCGCCAGGCCTGACAAGTGTAGGCCTTTACAGCAAGTCAGCAAAACTGCAGCTGCCATTATCATCGATGGGGGAGGAGTTTAAGGTGACAAAGGCGAGAGCTCAGGTGATGCTCCAGCAGAGTAGAGATGAGAAAGTCAGCCAAGCGGGCATAGAGTTAAGATCAGGGAGAAAGTGGACAGCAACAGAAGCAGTTTCCAACGCAGCAAGTAGGCTGAGGCACAAAGATATCGTCGGAATCATAGCCCAGGGAAGGAGAGGGCTTGGAGCAGAGAGAGAAGGTAGTCAGACCTGGGGCAAAGCAGGCCCGAAGGAAAGGAGAGAGATGATCCAGAAAGAAGTTAGACAGCGGGAGGAAGAACTTCGGAGAGCTCGAGCCGTAGGACAGGGTGTCCAAGGGGCATGGACAAAGTGGGAAGGAGTACGAGAACGAAGGATAGCATGGAAGGAGTTGTTCAGAGAGCCCCTAAAGACCGCATTTCTATTAAAATCTGTTTATGACCTTCTACCAACAGCTGTCAACTTGAAGAGATGGGGGAAGAGAGACGAAGACAGATGTGTGCTTTGCGGAAAGAAAGGAAATTTAAGTCACATCTTGTCAAGCTGCCAGGTGGCGTTGAGCAGAGGGAGATACACATGGCGCCACAACCAAGTGTTAAAAGTCATTGTCAACGCGTTGGAAGAAGTGAGAGCAGAGAACAAGGGTAGACCAGGGAAAAGAATCCAGCCCATCAGCTTTGTAAGAGAGGGGGAGAAAGTGAAGAGCATAGAGAAGAGGCATAGAGACCAACCAGGCATAATGACAACAGCAAATGATTGGGTCATACAAGCGGATATCGGGAAACAGCTCGAATTCCCAAAAGACATCATTACCACAAACCTGAGACCCGATATAATTATGTATTCCAGGAGGACTAAACAACTGGTGTTGGTGGAACTCACCGTACCCTGGGAAGATAGGGTAGAAGAAGCCCAAGAGAGGAAACTTCAAAAGTACCAGGAGTTAGTAACCAACTGCAGGGAAAGGGGGTGGAAAACAAGGAACTGCCCAGTGGAAGTCGGCTGCAGGGGGTTCATAGCTGAGTCTATGTGGAGAACCCTCGGGTTCCTCGGAGTGGTGGGAAAGAAGAGAAGGGACTTAACGCGGAAAATAACGGAGACAACACAAGAGGCGTCCTACTGGGTGTGGAAGCAGAGAGAAAGCAACTAGCTCCTCGCCAGGCAGTGATTGGCCACCACTGCCGCCCCGCCGGCAAAGAGGTGTTCTGCGATAGAAAGGGGCGAAACACTGAAGACAGCCGGTTCGTAGCTGACGATGGCGAGGAGAGCAGGGACAACCCTCTGTATGATGTAAGTTTTTATTATTGAAAAGCTATTTTGGATACATTTTGGATATCATTTTACAGCAGTTTTTCAGTTACAACAGTGACCCAAGAGTAACACAACAGTGACACAACAGTGACACCAGCATGCCTTCAACAGTATCACGGTTATATTTTGTCTATTTCCTATTAAAACGTAGGAAATATCAAGATTTTTCATTTGTGAAATATGCAAATTAACACACACCATTACACATACTTGTTGCAAAACACATAAGTGATGGAGTCAAATCTGGTATATGGTTCGTGTCCATTCATTTGGGTTACTTCCTTTACTGTAAAAGTCTTTCAAGGTTATCATATAACATAAGTAACATTCATAAGCATAAGCATCATCACAAGGGAAATTATTTCATTATAAATCTCATTGTTAGGCATTTTCATCATTTTACAGTGATTTTTCATACATTGACAACGCTGCGACTTCCGATAACCTGTCAATTTAGTCTAGAAACGCAACAGTGACGCATGTCAGTGGGAGCGCAACAGAAAATCGGCGAAAATAACACAACAGTGACACAATGAACGAAGCGACGCAATCGTGACGCGAGTGCAGTGGGAGCCCACCTTTAGGCCACAGCAAGTAAATTTTATGGATGACATCCTCTGCAGTTTGCAAAAATAGTGCGATAGGGCGAAAAAAAATGGGTGAAAAAAAGGTGGCATCATTCAAAAATAGGCACCATAAAGTTGTGATGTCGGGCGTGGCGTAACTGGTAGAGCTTTCGGCTCGGAATCTATGGGTCCTGAGTTCGATTCCCACCATGTCCCCGACGTTGTGACCTTGGGAAAGGCACTTTACACGACTTTCCTTCTGTCTGTACCGTGTATGTGGCATTGTTAATATAAGTTACAAAAACTTGAGTGCAGTGCCACATCGTCCTCGTCTGTCCAAAAGCTAATAGAAAAAAAAAAGTTGTGATGACTGTTGTAAAAAGAAATAAAGGGACAAAGCGTGGTATCAGAACCAAGAAGGCATTCATTCCTGTATCTAAGACATGTACTGGTGTAGTAAAAGTGACACTAGTGTGGTAGACTGGCATCACCAACAAAGTTGGTAACCACACTATCCAATAAGTTTCATTTCTACAACTACAGTCTCGGGTACCTTAGAAGTGTCCCTTCTACAAGTACAACTATAAGCCTACAACACAACATATTTGCTCTTCTTGGTATTTTATCGTCATGTTTGTTCTTGTGTAATTCTGTGATATAGATGTTGTATGGGCATTTCATGGAAAGTTAGAACGACATATAAGCAGAGTATCGCACGTCTGACGATTCGTTCATTCAAGCATCCCAACAGCGAAAAAATGCAGAAGTATAACAGGCGCAAAGGTCAGTTTTAATGTTCTATACAAACGTATTGTTAATTAGTATTTCAATGGATGTAAAAATTAGTACTTTAATGGATGTAAAAAAGAAAAAAAAGACAGTTAAAAAGATTCCCTCCACTGCGCTAGAGCGAACATGCTGAGGAAATATCAGTTTTAACAGGTATACGAATGTTCGGCATAGATTGAACAGGTCCGTTCATTCCAACGTCGACTACTCTGGCCACAAGTCATTTTGCCGCTAAGGCGGCAAAATGCAAAAGTTCTTTTTTTTCCTGAAATCAGGCGGAATTTAATGCGCACGCTGATGTCATCCATAAAATGTACTTGGTGTGGCCTTAGTGTCGTGCTCCGATTTGGTGCAGAGCGCGCGCGGCGAAGTTCAGTGGAAGTTGAATACACGTGTATAAGTTAGATTTTGTCCTTTCCGTCATTGTCGGTGCCGTCAAAATGGGTGCGTAAATGTAGACAATTATTTTGCAAAAATACTACAGAAAATCAGCGGGTGTTTGCAGACGGTGCTGGTTTAGATGATGCACAATGTAGTTCCTAACGCCTGCCGGCGGCTAGAGAGAAGCGACCGGTCGAACCCGCCAGCATATGTATGTAGGAAAATCTACTGCTAGGGTCAGTCGCATATTGCTGACTTTTTTGTTATTACAAAATACATTTGTTTATGTAAGTAAATATATTTGTTTATGTAAGGGCGGGGCCTTACATAAACCGTGAAAAATAAGTTTGCTTTTGATCATGATCTTTTTACTAACTGCTTGTAAGATTTTGACGGAGCAAGGAGGTTAAAAAAATCACTGAGTATAAATTTCTGCACAGAGCTGTCGTCTGAATGAATCGCGGGATTCATGGGATTGTGTACAATAGCCAAGTTTTGCGTCGCCAAGGAAATTTGAGCTTTAAAAATGGTTAACACGTTACGTTCGAAGTATGGTCGCTACGTTGTGGCACATGTTACATTTTTACTTACTAAAAAATCGCCATGCAAATTTAATTGTTTTACAGATGAGGCTTAAAACCCCTTTGGTTTGAGGCACGACGTATAAACTTTTGGAAAATCCCCGGTGGCCGGCTAACGATACACAAGCCGGCATGCGACGGATATTGATGTAGCAAACATGTCTGTATGAAACCTTAGATTCCCAAGTTCGCAACTTGATTGACAGGCAGCGGTTCGATCTGAGAATATGTAAATCACTGAATGCATCATAACACGAACACCATTGAAAGTAATTTCTCCTTGCCTGTCCAAAAATAAACCGTGTAAAACACTAGCAACTAGCGGAGTAAAAAACAAATGTGGTTCAAACTATATCGTGACTTTGCACTGAACTGACTGGAATAACAAGGCATTTGCCGCGTACTTTGAGATCAAATGCAGTGCCGATCAGACGGCAAAGGTCATCATATTTAGTTTCCGGTGTTGCCATGGGCGGGAATTTTGTTCGTTGTTGTGACAAAGATGTAGAATTTTGCGCGTTCATACTTCGAAGCCGTTGGCGTGAAATGAAGTTTTTACTGTCATTGAGGTACGAAGTAACAGATCGTGAACGTTGGCATGGCTTCACCGACCTTGGAATGCAACAAGCGGCGTAAACAGTCCCATTTTGTGCTAACAGTTAAACTTGTGCTGTGAAGGCCACGAACTTGTAAACTCTACCGACGCGTATAAAGCTGTATGTAGGTTAAATGTACTTTACCGTGACTCCGTTTCGTGCTTCACTTGTGAATCTGGACCAACCCAACGCTGTGGTAACGTTACTGCATGATGAACATGGTGAACGGAAATTATGACGACGTGCGATGCCGATGGGGATGGAGGGTGTTCCACGTTGCGGTTTATCTTGCTTGTTCAGGTCAGTTTACTTGCGAAATAAAATCCTCAAGTCCCTCGTTTGTGTTTTGCATACCTAATATGTGTCAAATGTAAATCTTTCAGTTTGGATGACGATCTTCGTGCGTAAAAGCCGCCAATACGCAGTGACCTTGCGTGTAACGTAGAGCATGTTTTTTGTGCACAATTTTTCTTGTTTACTCAAAATTTGGTTAACTATACACCAATCCGTATTCTCTCTGTCGACGGTATGCGTTTGTTTACAAATTAGTACGTGAGCATGCAACCTTGTAAAACAGGTGAATCAAAAGACTAGTGCTGGCATACAATGTACGACACCGTGTGTGTTGTCGATTTGACGTAACTCGAACACAACATAGAATCATATCAATGTTTGGATAGCTTAGAGATAAGGTACAACTGGCTCGTTCAGGTTACTGAACTTAAACAAAATCAAAAATAATATGCCCAACAGACACTTAATCTTGACTTGATATATATTCATACAATTAGTGACCTACCTCTCCACACATTTCGATACTTTTGTGGTATTATATTTCCTTCTGCTGGCGCGGCGGCTTGTTCGATAGCTGCGGCGGTCGTTGACCTCGTTTCGAACAACGTTCCAAGATTCCAGAGGTGTTCTAAAGTTCGATTTTGTGTTAAAATTGCTATTTTTTTCACCCATTTTTGCCCCATAAAATCATTATCTTGGGTCTATGTGGGCCCGAATGACCACGGTGCAGTGCGTTATGTACAGGCCTACCAGATAACTCTGGCTTTCAAGTTAATCCAAGCTCTACTTTCGGAGATATTCATGTTTTTGAGGTGCGCGGAAAAAAAGAGCGTCTGAGCAAAAACAATATGTGTACCTTCTGTGAAGGTAAACATAATAACGATAAAGATAATCTCCAGATAAGCTATAAAAACATGGCTTACATTGGCAGGGTGAGGAAGGACGACCTTCTGCCCTAGGTAGTAGGCAGCCATGGGGGTGTCAGCATCGTACCATTTGCCGTCATTTCGGTTCGTCCTACACAAAGCCTTTTCCTCAGGATGGTTGTCGAGTCGCCACCTGTAATTATTCTGTGTTCCAAACGCCCCGAAACGAATATTAAACCTGAAATGGGGATTATAACACTTTCTTATTCACGAAATACTTACTTACAAATAACCATGTAAAAAAATTGAAACGTTATTCAGTTAAAGGAAACCTGCAGATTGTCGGTATTGAGATCGACAGGCATGCGTATCTTTCATATGGAGGACTATGATAATGTGGGTCAATTGGAAGCAAATCTTCAGCTAAAATAAACAAGTACTTTGTAGCGGCTCGTGGCCATCCCCTGCACTTAGCATCGTCCCAGTACCAGCCGTTGTTCTCCAGGTAGTCCGTACAGACGATCCAGGAGTGGGCGGCGGCCAGGGCCGGCAGGGCCAGGGCGAGGAACAAGACGAGCAGACGCATTGTGACGGGCACGTAGAACGAGCTCTTCTGCGCGGGAGTTGCGTTAGTTCTATCACATTTGTAACGAGAAACGTGTGAAAACAGGAAGGAAGACCGCCTGCTGTGTGTTTGGCTTATAGTTTAAGACCGCAAAACCAAGCGGGGCTTTTGATAACCTTTTAACTTTACATTTTGAGGGTGTCTTAAATGTCTTGAGAAACACTTAACGTCGTACCACGCACGTCTGACAGACTTTGGACGGCTTCGTACGAACTTGTGAAGAATTGTATGGATTGAGAGAGAGGCAGTTCCCCTTTATTGTTCTTATGGCTTTGATGGCAAGTATACCGAGCCAACCATTTAAGACATTGGTCATGGTTCACGTAATGCTGTCAGGGTCACATTTCCAAACCGGGGCCCGGCCGGGCTGTTTTAGAAAAAGAAAAATTTTGTATAGAAATAAACAAAACAAAACTCATTCCCACGATTCTCCTTTTTACGTTTTGTGTATTTTGGTGTCTTTTATATCATGTTTTTCCTTCCCAAAAGGACTAGGCATAATTAGAGCCCAAACATTTAAGATATTGGTCATGGTTCATGGGCATGTGGGAGTTCCGGACTCATACGTCAGTACAAACATGCCGAGGAGAATATTTACCTTCGGCGCAACTTTTATCGAGAGAGTGCAAACACGGGTGGAACGGGGCCAGGGTATACGTTATTTGCATATTGATAGCCTGTGTGGAATAAGTATATCTGAACAATGATGGGATGTGCTTTTAATGCTATAAAGGCTTGACAACAAAATCCACCGGTGCCAAAAGTGTAATAACCGCGAATGAATGAATGAATGAATGAATGAATGAATGAATGAATAAATGAATGAATAAATGAATGAATGAAATATCACACAACCCGGGGACACCACAACAACCCCTATTGGTCTATCATTTGCATATAAGGTACAGAATTATAATCGCCACAAGATTTAAGTCGAGAAACCTTTATTCGCTACCATAGGTAGCTGTGTTTCAAGGCGTTTGTTTCGAGTCTTCATCCAGTGATGACCTCGTTGACGGAAGGATCCACCGGATCCATGATCATACCATCCACGATGTTGTGGATCTGGTAGAAATCCCACATGTCTTCGGTAGAGCGACCCTGTAGATAAGGAGCACATAGTAACTTAGATTGAAAATACATGGCCTACAGTGCTAGAACTAAAATATCTTAGTCTATGAATATATAACGAACTTACAGAGTGTATTTTACCTTGATGTAAAAGCAATTTTTTTAGGATTCGGGAAAGGTCAATACTGTATGTACCGTGGCCAGGTAGTGCGCGTCCCTCTCGGCCTTCGTAGCGAACACGTCAGCCTCCCAGCAGGTGGTGAAGGGGTTAACTGCTGGGTCACGGATCCACTTCCACACGAAGGTGTGGCGGCCTGAAATACGGCCCGAAATGTGTAAATATTTTTGTCAAGTCTTCGAAAACAGAAAAGTGAGGTCTGAGGCGAGAGAAAGAAATCACTAGTGATATTAACGTGTAGAAAGAGCATTAGATCAACTACCCGGTTGTAAGTCCATCGGAATGGTAAAGTTGTAGGTCCCCATGGCGTTCTCCGGGTCCTCACAGAACTTAGGCACGTTCTGGAAGCCAGGTTTGGGGTAAGTGGACAGAACCTCGTCGGAAACATCACGACCTACATGTAACAACAATTGCAAGGTGAAGAAACTCGCGACTGACTGTTTTGAAAAATCAAATGCACATGTCTTTTTCGTGAGACATAACTGCAGGTGAATCAAGTAAAATACAGAAAGCGTTTCATAAGCACTGACACGTACCATAAGGCGACACCCCCATGTCCATGATTTGGATGAGTTTGGTAGAGTCGATACAGCAGGGGTCCTCGTTACCGTCCACTACAAACATCAGGTTCTCCCAGTCTATTGTGTTCCTCCGTCTACAGTTGGATTCCGCAACATGGTTCTAGAGTTTCGAAAAAAATGTTGGTGGTGCAAACGAACAGCAAAAGATACAAGCTAACAAAAATTATTTAATTATTAGAAAGAAGACCTTACTCTGTTGATAGAAACACACTTTCAAAGTTCTTATGAAGTTCGTAGAACTTTTGTATCAACATGAAATACGAATACTAAAAATATAACAATTTGCACCAGGTACCAGGCACACACACCTTTGGGATACCTTTATTTTTATGGAAAGAAGCTTTTAAGATAACGATGCATTTATGATAATAGCCTGGAACAAAGTCTTCTTCATTTCACAACCTTCTTTTATTCTTCTGTAGACGTTTCGGCGACTGTCTGTCATCTTCATCAGTAAAAAATGAAACAATGATAACGTTAGTATGTTTCAGTTTGTACTGATGAAGGTGACAGACAGTCGCCGAAACGTTTACAGAAGAATAAAAAGAAGGCTGTGAAATGAAGAAGACTTTGTTCGATTGATCTACCAACCTAATGAAACTATTGACGGATGATAATAGCCTTCTGAGAAGCTATAGAAACATGTCTTACATTGGCTGGATGGGTGAGGACGACCTTCTGCCCCAGGTAGTAGGCAGCCATTGGGGTGTCAGCTTTGTACCACCGGTCGTCATTTCGGTTCTTCTTACACAGAGCCTTTTTCTCTGGATGGTTGTCAAGGCGCCAGGTGTACTTATTCTGTGTTCCAAACGCCCCGAAACGAAGATTAAACCTGAAATGGGGGATTGTTTGTTTGTTTGTTTGCAACCCTTTCTTACTCACGAAGTACTTAGTAATACTTAAAATAACCATGTAAAATTGTTATTCAGTTAAACGAACCTGCAGATTATCGATATTGAGATTGACAGGCATGCGTATCTTTTACATAGAGGATTGTGGATTAAATCACAATTGGAAGCAAATCTTCGACTAAACTAAACAAGTGAGACACACTGTTTTACCTTTTAGCGGCCCGTGGCCATCCCCGACACTTGGCCTGGTCCCAGTACCAGCCGTTGTTCTCCAAGTAGTCCGTACAGACGATCCAGGAGTGGGCGGCGGCCAGGGCAGGCAGCCCGACAGCCAAGAGCGCGACGAAGAGCTTCATTTTCGGCAGGACGCAACACTGCTCACAACTGCTAAAGGTCTCTGGGTTTCACAGCAACACACTGACTGACCGACTCGAACAAAACTGACCGAGTCTAAGGTTATTTAATATCAAACTGGGCAGGAAGTTCTCCTACGTAATATTACTCATACATTCCTAAGGCTTATCATCAGGCAGTTTCTTGGAGTTCCTTATTCTTCCCATGTCCTTAAATGGAGATGGTTTCACTTCCTGGTTTCTTACAGTCTCCAAATATGGTGCTAGTTTTCTCTGGCTACGTCACCAGCACTACGAGGGAATTCTCCCCTGTGAATAGGAAGGAACTTATCTATGATGACAGAACCATTACATATCAAGTCGTATCAAAGGTCTCAAAAGTGTAGTCTCAACGATGATAGTGCACATATTATAGCGCGAAGTTTCTTGCATGTGAAGTGTAACAGGGGGGGAGGGGGGTTAAGTAGCGCTAACTGACTATGCCAAACGCCCGTCAGGCTTTTGGCTCAGTCAGTTAAGCTCCTATTGTTGTGATCCTAAGGACCCGGGTTCGATTCCCGGGTCGGTCAGGATATTTGCATATATTGTTTCTTTCTGTTCTACTCGCCCCTCTCGTTGTTTCAGAACTTCTTACCTGCGACAGCAAGTGTAACAGGGTTCCCCTGTACTTTATTGTAGCTTAGCTAAGTTCCTTGTACTTTATAAGATATGTTAACTCTAGGATAGAAAAGCATTCATTTGGTCCCTCTTCAGCTGACCTCTTCTGAGAAGGAGTCAGGGCAAGAGTAGGCGTTCTAATGGCAGCCATGAGTAACCCGAGGACAGCAGAAGCACATCTCCTGCAGAGAAGAGAACATGCCTCTTCCTTGGACCACACCATATAAGGACATGGTCAGGGGGTAATCCTGTAACATCTTGGAAAGGGCTAAGGAAGTGACTCACTATGACGGATATAAAACAATGTACCTTTTTCTTAGAAATGTAACCACTTACTTTACCGTAACTTTACTCTAATACTGAAAGTCTAAAGAAAGGTAAAGATGGTTCGACTAGATTCTGGTCCCAGTGAAGTACATTAATTGAAGCACATTAAACAACAATCAGGTAGCAACAATAACAATCAGTGCACTAAGGAATCCCTAACCATGACACGAGCCGTTTGACAATATTACATAAGGTAGGACATTGCGTTGTGTTTTACTATACTATACAATACGATACTCACAGTTACAGGCACGGATCAGGCTTCAATGCAGCTCGGCGGGTATTCCAGTTACGACAGTGCACGTGTTTCTCTGTACAGACTGTTCTCTTACATGGACTGAACTCCTGACTCCGGGATGCTGTTCTATTTATCTTACACTAATTAGTCGGCATAATTCTACTGATATTAATGAATCAGTCCTGTTATTTCTACCATACAAGTGCAAGGTTCTGTTGGGCAGACAATCCTATTGTCTTGCAGAATAGAACTGGCAGACAGGGAATTAACACAGAGACCAGAGATTACACATCAAATACTGCTACATGCATACATAATATACAAGGTGTGAACGCAAAGACAGACATCACTGTTGCTAAGGGCTGTAACTATACATACATAGAAGTAAAGAGAGTATCAACAATATTATCATAACATGGCTAAATATAGCATTGTTACAGAAATATGCACGTAAGGCGTATAGGAATTCTGACCAAATTAGATCGAAGACGAACAAGTCGCTGGGGGGGGGGGGGGGGCAAAAATCTAAGACGTACTCACATACCGAATATCAATACATAAATATATCCAGGCGTTCTCGAGTTATACAGCTCTTCTGAACGTACACACACACACACACACACACACACACACACACACGGACACACACAGACACACACACACGCACACAGACACACAGACACACACAAATACACACACACAGACACACACACATACACATACCACACACACACACACACACACAGAAACACACACACAAAGACACACACACACAGACACACACACACAGACACACACACGTATTATCATACTTTGATACTATCACAGAAGTACGGTCCTTATTCATAACTGTATTGTATCGAGAACACTACAACAATCTCCATTAGTGAAGTTATTTCCATATCATTTACTGAATTAACCGTTATAACCACCACACGAGCCAAGTTATTTGGATTTAGAAGCCTTTATTCTCTACCATGGGTAGCTGTATGTGCGTCAGTTTGTTTCGTGTCTTCATCCAGTGATGACCTCGTTGACGGAAGGATCCACCGGATCCATGATCATACCGTCCACGATGTTGTGGATCTGGTAGAAGTCCCACGCGTCTTCGGTGGAGCGACCCTGTATATATAAGGAACATGCATTACTTAGCAAATACATGGTCTATATTGAAAGAGTAAAAAAAGTATCTTAGTCTTGAAATATAATGAACTCCCAGAGTGCGCTTACGTTGATTGTCTTTGACTTAAAGACTTACGGGCTCCCGTGTCGTCCGACACATAAGCAGGCAGGTGTCTTTGCTTTGAGATAAAATTCAATCCTTTAGTCCCTATTCCCAGCAACTCTGATATGATATGATACTGTGTATTGTGTATTGACGTCTGACTTGCATAACCAATCTATAGCGAAAACCTGACAATCCGCAAAGCAGGCTATGAACAACAATCTTCAAGTCTTCACTGCACTTGATTTGCATTGTAGCTTGATTTTGGAAGAGTAATATAACTCAGAGAAGGTAAGGTTACCGTTGCCACGTAGAACGCGTCCCTCTCGGCCTTCGTAGCAAACACGTCAGCCTCCCAGCAGGTGGTGAAGGGACTGACTGCTGGGTCACGGATCCACTTCCAGACGAAGGTGTGGCGGCCTGAATTGTGCCATGACAGGTAAAAGGATGTTTAGAACAATTCGTTGAAAATAGAGAAAGGAAATGTGAGGCAAGAGACACAATGGTGATTTTTTATGTGTTGAGAGAGCAGGGAGTTTTGAAATGCATAACCTGGTTTCAAGTCCGTCGGGATAGTAAAGTTGTACGTCCCCATGGCGTCCTCCGGATCCTCACAGAACTTAGGCACGTTCTGGAACCCAGGTTTTGGGTAGGTGGACAGAACCTCGTCGGAAAGATAACGGCCTACGTGTAACATCAATTGCAAGGTGAAGAAACTGGCGACTGACTGTTTGGAAAATCAAAAGCCCATGTCTTTTTCGTGAGACGTAACCGTACAGGTGAATCAAGTAAAATACAGAAAGCGATTCATATGTACTGACACGTACCATAAGGCGACACCCCCATGTCCGTGATTTGGATGAGTTTGGTAGAGTTGATACAGCAGGGATCCTCGTCTCCGTCCACAACAAACATCAGGTTCTCCCAGTCTATTTGGGATCTATATCTACAGTTTGATTCCGACACATGGTTCTAGAGTCCAATAAAATTCACGAATGTCAATAAAAAAAACAGACAAACAAACAAACAGTATTAAATCATAAGAGTGAAGCGCATATTCATTGGTAGAAAATATATTGCAATATTCTCATTAAACCTTTTTTGCCAACACAAATAAAAATGAAAATTTCCATCGTCAAATTGCTAATGATATCATATGCCTGACCTGTATCTATATCTCATCTGTATAGCCGATATAACCCATCCTCTGGCATGTGGTTTGGTTATGCTAGAATGCACGACTAGTCACAACTAACCTTTGCTACACAATTAACTGTAAGCGTTGAAAGCTATCGCCCCCGATCTTCTTGGTAGCAACGAATTCCACTCTACTTTCATATTGGTCACACAAGCACCCATAACGATACAAGCATACCGAAATAGTCCGCATATAAGCTATTGAAATGTCTTACATTGGCTGGATGGGTGAGGACGACCTTCTGCCCCAGGTAATAGGCAGCCATGGGGGTGTCAGCTTCGTACCACCTGTCGTCATCTCTGCTTTTCTTACACAGAGCCCTTTCCTCAGGGTGGTTGTCAAGGCGATGAGTGTAGGTATTCGTGGCTCCGAAGATTCCGTAACGAAGGTCGAACCTGAAATGAGCATTGTGATTGTGAACTGTGAAGGTTTAAAAAAAATGTCGGGAGAACAAACGTTTTCGTATTTGAAAGTACCTTCAACCGTCATTTAATACGCAAACTCAAACTCTTCCAGTTTCCAGTTAACGACCAAATCTACATAGCCCATGTGAGGTCAGAGACGTGCGGTCAAACGTGCATCATCGCGCAACTGCATGCAGACGACATGCCGAACTACATACGAAAGGGAACATAGAGATACAGATGCGAACACTCATCACATCAGACAACGACAAAACTATGTCGTGAAAGGTTACCCTCCGTCACAGAGCAACAACCCAAAGGGAGACATTAATTTACGTTGTGGCAGCTCGTGGCCATCCTCTGCACTTGGCCTGGTCCCAGTACCAGCCGTTGTTCTCCAGGTAGTCCGTACAGACGATCCAGGAGTGGGCGGCGGCCAGGGCAGGCAGCCCGACAGCCAAGAGCGCGACGAAGAGCTTCATTTTCGGCAGGACGCAACACTGCTCACAACTGCCAAAGGTCAGCCGTACTTTATATATATGCTAGAATGTGTGAGAACATTAGGAAGCTTTTACACCTGCAGTTTTGTTGGCCACCTTTGTTATATAAATAGGAAGGAACTTATCTATGATGACAGAACCATTACATGTCAAGTCATATCAAAGGTCTTAATATTGTCATCTCTACAATGATTGTGCACATATCATTGCATATCAAAGCATCACCTATGGTTTATACAGGTTTCTTGCATGTGAACTTCTTACCTGTGACAGCGAGTATCAGACAAATCAAGTCCATTTTACAAGCAGACACCTGTACATATGGTTCTTGCATGCAGTCTGCGGTGGAATTATAAGTATATTTGCTTGTTCTACTTTCGTGTGAGAATAGACAGCTTCTGTCACATGTTTATTTGCATTCCAGAGGTCAAACAAATTCAGCAAGACTAGGTTGCTATGGTCCCGGGCATTGTACACTGGGAATCACCCCTTTCGCACATTCGAGTACGCATGCGCTGGTCCACGCAGGTCTTTATTTACGTTTATGAAGGAAATTAACTTAACCATTGCCTTTACCTACAATCCCCGCGGTGCGGGGGCTTCGTCATTTCTCAGAGGCCTTCACCTTTGACATGTTACCCAGAATTCCGCACCCGCGCAAGCTTACTCCGATGTGCGAAAGGGTTATCCATGTCTCTGTCTGTCTCCCTCTCCCTTTTCCCTCCCTATACATACATACATGTAGTGTACATGTACATGTATATACACGCACACAAACAAGTGCAAAGCTTGAATCCATTCATTAAAGCTTGTGTTGCGTTAATCATCGAATCACTGACGTGATTGTAGCGACCCTCACGAGTCATCAAATAAATTGGCAGTTGAAATGTTCTGGTCAAAAACGTTACAATATTTTTTTCCAGCGCCATGTAATATCTGTCCGAAGATTGATCCATGGGTATGTCAGGCGTCTGTTAATGTGAGGTATTCAAAGAGCGCCTGATATTCCACCCATGTCAGCTGGCACGTTCGTACTGTGCGGTAGATAAGAGACCATTATGGAAGGCGAACGTTATGGCGGAAACATGTAATGATTTGGGGTCATGTATCAAATTACAGATTGTCGAAAGCACCTGTTACTTGGCCATGGCCAAATAGACAGATGACACATTAGATAGATAGATAGATGGTTTATTGCGCAACAATTGCATCAGTAACAATGTATGGCAATGTATACACAACAAAAGGTCAGTCTGATACTACACATATAAGTTATATTGCAATAATTTCGGTTACTACAATACTAGTGGAATCTACGGTAGGTATTACAATTTTTATAACCGGCCCCAAACTACACAGTTGGCGAGCTGTACTTTTGAGCCGGCCAACCCCTC